>JAXCHO010000098.1:2315000-4715000 GCA_036630365.1 Acanthiza pusilla
ATTGTTCTCGCTTTGTCTCATGCAGGCTGGATTGCCATGTTGGGAGCCATTTGGCTGCTGGTGCTAGCAGACATCCATGATTTTGAGATGATATTGAACAGAGTTGAGTGGGCAACCCTCCTTTTCTTTGCAGCATTGTTTGTTCTCATGGAGGTAATATTCTCTGATTCTAAAGCCTGACAAACTGCAAATGATTTAAAATGTGAATTTTGTTCCTGGAGCGAGGGAAAGAGTTGGACCTCTTTGATATTTAAATTCTTATTATAAACTTGGTCTTATTTTCTCTCCTTCTTATGCCTTTGTTGAATGTATCTGACACAATCATTTTTTTGTATAATTTGAATTTCAGTTTCTGGGTTTGTCATTGGTCTATGTGTGCAGCAGATATTTTATATGTATTTATGTGTTTGTTTACAATTATTTATACAAGTGATAGGAAAAATAATAGAACAAGATTAAACCAGAGTTGAAAAATGTTTCTAGTGCTATCTGCTACATGCTGGCTACCAAATGGCCTAAAATATCTCATGGGAATGTGTTTTGAAAGGAAAATAACACTGAATTTCAGTTTGCAATGCTAATTTAAAAGATATTCAGCTCTTGAAATGCCTGGATATCTTACTGTGTAGTTTTCACGTGTTTGCTTGACAGCAGTCCACCCATATTTGTATCCCTTTTATTTCCTATTTGATGCTTTTGTATAGCTTGAGAGGATTTATTTTTATCCCAAATATTTGGTTACTTTTTAATTGGCACTCACCTTAACTTGTTAGTTAGGCTTCTAGAATGCTGAGTATTTTTCGGGTGTTACTTGTTGGGTTAAAGTGATGTAATAATCTTGTAGAAACATGACTGAAAAACCCAAGTGATTCACTGCCATGGCTAGTGAAGTGTCTGAGTGAGAAGCCTGGGAAAAGCCTGTGATAACAAATTTCCTCACATAACCTCTTTCTTCCCCTCTGCCCTCCAAATAACTGCAAAGATCCCAAGAACTGGAAAATTGGAATCTATTTTAAAAATCACCAGCAGTAAAAGGGACAACATTTGAAGCAGATAGAAACAGGAACAAATCCAACTAACTCTAATTAATGCCAAAATGGAAGCAAAAATCTGGTAACCTCCGAGAAGATGAGTGGAAACTCTGATTATCATTATGAAGTTTTCTGTGAGCTACTGAGTCTAAAATTCATCAGGAAATGTTGATTTGTTGTATGCTCATTAGCACAGGCAATTTTTAGTTCTCCATTTTGTCAGGCTCTGTGTAACCTTGCATTTTCTAGCTCTTACAGGGAATCTATGCTGAAGCCATGACTATTTTGTCTACTGCTGCTGTAACAGTTTATTAGTTGTATTCCCTGCTGTATTTATTGTTTGAACTTGGATTGAGTGGCTGTGATTTGAGATGTGTGTGACTGCACAATACCATGGTAAAATACATAGGAAGTTTGCCATTTACTGCCAGACTTTTGATACAATTGTTATAATTCTCTGAACTTCTTTTTTATGGTTTCTCAGGTCACCAGTGAATAGTTTGCTAATGAAAGGATATTTTTCCTGGCTCTCTAGAATAATAGCAGTTTAAGGTCATGAAAGAAACTTGTCCAGATAATCAAGAAAAAAAAGGGAGACAGAGTCTTCCCCACAATGAATGAGAATATGTTTTATCATCACTGCTAATTTTTATCTGAATCTATTGGATTAGTAGGTGACAGTCCCTGCTAAGGCATTTTTCTTTCCTCTAAGTTACCGATGTCAAAAAGAAACAGGTCAGAACAAAGATACATGTTGAAGGATAAGAAATCTTTCCATGGTCTAGGGCATCCAGCAATTGTCAGCTCATATTGCTCACCCTTGGTGATCCTTCAGCTTGGATAGTTCCCAGTCTGAAACTGTTTCCTACTGCTGTAAATGTTCTCTTTCCTATTATAAGGTACATTTAAAAACCTGTGTGGGACTTAGGCTGCAAGATATTTTGGAAAACGCGATTTGAGTTCCAGACATTTTGGAAAATGTGATTTGAGTTACTGAATCACAGGGGAACTCTTGGAGTTTCTGCCTTTGGGGGCCATCAGTCCAGTCTGGTGCATCTTTTACGATGAAAAACTTGGAAATCCTTTGGATGTCTCTTGTTTTCTGTTGTGTCCTCTGGGTAATTAATCTTTACAACAGTCTTTTTAGTCTTTATCCACAAGTGGTTGTTACGTGCTATAAAAATCTTTCTGCTGCTTCTGTCTCTGTAAAATAAGTCCCTATGCCTCTCAGGATTACAGTTCTTTGTTCACTTTTATAGTAGAAATTGACATTTTGCCTTAATTCCTTTGGGCAGAGCTTGTTTACAACAGTCATCGTGACATACTGACCACAAGAGGGATCAAGGAAAATTATTATGCATAAACTGGGCTATGTTTTAAAATGGCACAAGATTTTTTTCTGCGGTAAATATCTGTTGTGAACTACCACACAGGAACCGGTATGCTTGAAGACACCAGTGAGTGCAATAATACTTAGTCCCCTTAGAAGACACAAGAATATCCAGGAGACCCTCAGTGCAGTTTCCATGCAGGGGTGGAGAGTGGCAGGGTACTAATTGCTGCCTCACACTTAGGTGCTTGCAGGAGATTGGCCTGGAGATTGTACAGACATCCTAAAATTGTTTCTGTGATCAGTACTGTCACCATCTCCAATGAGATGGGTACCTGCAGGCTCTCTTGCAGGAGTGATGTGCGTGCAAACATCTTTTCTTGAGGTCTAGAAGGAATTTTGAGTGTTACTGAATAGTAATATGTTCTGCTGGTAGATAATTAATAAGGCAGCGATATTAATTGAGTGTAAATCTGGGCTCTAGTTGCTGACAACTGTTTAAAAGTTTATTTTGAAGTGTGAACAGAGAGCAATTATACAAAAAGTATTGCTGTTCATTAAGAATATTGCTTTCACATACACTTAAAAAGTCACTGTCATAATTTTTGAGCTGATAAAGCAGCACAGCTTAGAAAGAAAATGGTAACTTAAAATCACCAGCAAGAATTAATTTCTTAGGAAACTTTCCCCTAGGAAGCTAAAGTAATGAAAAAGTGTTCTTTTTTTTTTTAAGTGTAAGGTGTGTATGCATGTATTTAAAAGTCTTGCTGATTTTTTTCTGCATGCTGTGTCTTTAATTGTAGATAAACCCTTTCTTGTTCAATGTATGGTCAAAAAAATTAAATTTCTGGGCCAAATTTACTAGGTGGTTATAGCTGAACTGCTATCATTCAGCAAACGTCCAATTGATCTGCAGGTCCAGGAATTGCCAGTCTGAATGAAAGCACCTTAGTCACTCTGACAAGGCAGTGTCCTATACCACAGCACTCAGTGCCTGTTAGGAACTTTGTCTGTATCTGTCATGGAATTTGCCAGCTTGAGAG
This sequence comes from Acanthiza pusilla, assembly GCA_036630365.1. Classification (NCBI taxonomy): domain Eukaryota; kingdom Metazoa; phylum Chordata; class Aves; order Passeriformes; family Acanthizidae; genus Acanthiza; species Acanthiza pusilla. The sequence continues at coordinate 2,318,405 of JAXCHO010000098.1, forward strand.
CTGAATGCTTTTTTTCCCACTGCAGCCTCTGAAGGGCTCCGTCTGACTGCTGGGTGTGGGGGTTATACAGAATTTTGTTGTGTGAATACTGACTCCTGTGGCTCTGTGAGGGAATGAAGTCAGTAAGTGAGGTATTGCAGCTGACTGATTCTTCTATTGACAGATAAAAAATGAAAGCAAGTCAACCAGCATGGTCTAGGCTAAACGAAAAATGATGTGATTTTCTCCCCTGAGAAACGAAGAAGTTGTGAAATAGATATACCTTATTAAACCTGAAAATAGTGCTTCATTCTTCACGCCTACAAGAAAAGAAAAGAAAACCAAAGTGAATTAAAGGCTAGCACTATGAGTTAAAATCACCCTTTTACCTTGTGGGTCACTGTCCTTGGGTGTGAAGATTCAGTTTGTATTCTGTCTGCCCAAGGAGAGATCAGAGCCAGCACCACTAAGCTGAAGTCTTCCCATGTCTTTTTGTCTGTGGTAGCACCATGGTTGAACAGGAAGCTATCTCAATGTCCTGTACAAATGGGAATGGTTCTCACAGGGAGGACAGAGCACTCTGATCCAGGCTGTCCTGGGCTCCAGTGCTTACAGGGTTCACCTCCTTAGTTCAGGCGCCTAACTTGGGCATTGGAGGGCTGGATTTCCTGTCTTTCAGGTGCTGCTGCCTCCAATTTACATTCACCCAAGGTCTCTGGTTTAGCACATGGGTACTGGTTTTGATAGTTTTTGTGGTAGGTTTTTGTTTTTTTAAAATGGGTCTGATAAAGCCATAAAACAGAAACATAATTTGTTTTCCTGTTCCTTCATCTGAGACTGAACCTGAGGTGCCTGATTTCATCCAGCCTTTGAAACACATGATATACTTCTATCTATATTGTGGATTTGGGGAAGCTGGTTTAAAGTTAGTCATGTTCAGGTATTCAGAAGACACCCATCCACTGAATAATGTCATGTTTAAATTTCAGCCATTCTCTGATCCTGTGTCCCATGCTCTTAAGTAATCCCACAAGTCATTTCAGTACAAGCAACTCACTTCTGCAAATACAGCCATCAGTTTCTGCAGTGTCTTTTCTTGCCTCCAATTGCAGACCTGCTGTAGAAGCTGCACAAGTTGAATCTCAATATTTTGTAAATGCGAAAAATTTTTGCATTTTCTTGCATCCAGTGAAAAAAAGTGTAACTATATCATGCACTTCACCAGTTGATATCAATGTCTTTTTTTTTTTTTCAGGCTTTGGCTCATCTGCACTTAATAGACTACATAGGAGAGCAGACAGCTTTGCTAATAAAGGTATGTTAAAAATGTTTATAATTTTTAGCAGGTAAGAAAAATAATTTTACTCCAGTAGAACAATAAATAATCTTTAAGTTGATGTTTATGATTGCATTCCTGCATCAAGGAAGCATATCATACTTTGGCATGGGTGATATTTAATATGTATATATCTATCCACAGCCAGAATAAATATAGCCATAAATGCAATAGAGAAGCCTTTTCCGTAGTCTAAAAACTTGCAAAGGTAAAAAAAGTATAAACAGTTAAAGGTCAAAATTCACAGCTGCAGTGTAATTCTTGTGTGAAATCTGAGTATTAGAAATATCAATCTTTGTAGTTCTCTTTCTTCAAGTTTTCTTGGCAGAACTGTAATTGTGTTACTACATGTTGGGCTATTTTATCTAAGATGTCTTTCCTATCTCAGAGCCTAAAGGAATAGTAAGTGTTGATAAATTAAAACTGTGAAGAACATGCAATTATGCCACGCGGGACACACAGAGCAGCACTGATCTCACAGTTATAATTTTCTCTTTCTCAATTCCAGGTGGTTCCTGAGGATCAGCGCTTGGCAGTGGCCATCATTTTAGTGCTCTGGGTGTCTGCGTTGGCCTCCTCCGTGATTGACAACATCCCCTTCACAGCTACAATGGTAAGGTCTGTGCAGCGCTGCACATCCTCCTCCAGGTGCCGGCAGGGGAGCTGAGCTTACTGATTACGGTTTGCTGTTTGGATTTGGGTATTTTTAACCTCTGCTGTGCTGTAGCTTACTTCATCCTTTGAGATTGAATCAATAGAAACGAACTCATAGAGTTAAGGTATCTAGTTGGCCATTGCCGCCAGCAGCCTCAGGCAGCTGTGGGACCAGAGGCACCGCTATGGCTGCATTTTCGTACTTTTCCCTCTTATATCCGCATACATAGTAAAAAAATAAAATTGTCTTTTTGATGGAAACTGTCCCTATCCATCCACTGCTCTCAGTGCTCTTCCTCTATGTGCTGTGTAGTTACACTAATGGTTTTTAATACCTGAAACTTTTGTTGCTACCTTACTTATGTAATTAGTTTAAAAACCACCAGATTATGTTAAGCATAACAAATGTTTTTCAACAGCTGAGCTTTAATATCAGAAAAACATCAAATTATAAGAAATTAGGGCATGATCAGGCAGGTTTATTCAATTAAGTTGTCTGTTTAAAGTGCTATAATTCATTCTTTTTAGTAATGTTTCATTGTTACAGCTCTTTCTCAGCTAAGTATATTTTTTCTTCACCTTTTTTTGTCCTTTATTGCATGTCCACTCTTAATCTGTGCCAAGGTTTAAGACTCTTCTTATAGAGCATATGACAAACTGGGCAGATATGCAACTACTCTATAAATATATATTAATATGGTATTTTGCTTTGATTACCATGGTGTTTCCTGTGAAATTACATTGATTTGACAACAACAGACTGCAAGCAATAGGCATGAAAGGAAAGATTGGTTCAGGATGAGTCACCTCCCAGAAAATGTTTGAAGACTATTAAACAACAATGCAGAAATCTTTGCTTAGAAGATTTTTGCTTCATATCCAGTTAGTCTATAAAAATTGGCTTGGAGCAATACCAAATGGCACCTACATGCATATCAACCAAAGGAGTATATTTTGGAAAATGGGACTGAAATGCAGGAATCCTTTGGGATTCCTGAAGACCATTTATTTGGTATCTTTAAGGGTGGCAAATACAGATGGACAGGAAGGGATCCTTGTCAACATTTTAAATGATTTCAAATTTGTATTTTTCTCATTCTGTTCTGGAATGAACTTAAGAGACTTCTACAATTTTTTATTTTCTTTTTTTTTTTTTTTTTTTTTTTAATAGGCAGAAAGAAGAGACAGGAAGAAAAATGTGAGCATATTCTCACCTATGTAAAAGCAGTCATTAGCTGAGGGGTTAAGATGTTAATGTGCTATTTGGTAAACAAAAGCTGAGATTCATCTAGTCAGTGAATAGTCTTGCACTTTTGTCTTTGTCATTCTGCATTAGAAAGTACTTACAGAACATTCCTAAGTAACTAAGTCCCAAGATCTTTAAACTTCCATTTAAAATTATTTTTCTTTCTTTGGCACTTTGTTCCTACTCTTAAAACAAGCAGCATTTAGTTTTGGAAGGCTATTTTTCAGTATATGTGTCAAAGTTATGAACTTCTGAGGAGGAGTATTAAATATATTGAACCCAACTTTTTTGTTGAATGACTTTTCACTGATCAGGGACTTCTATATATGAGTTTGGTTTGACATTCCCTAGTGATAAAGGAGTATGGGGTACCTACTATGACATAGCCATGCATGATCCTGTCTGTTCCTGGGAAAAGGTTCCAGCTTCACAAATAAGACTGCACTCAAAATAATGAAAGACAAATGCACTGAATCTCTCCAGGTCTCAATAAATCTCCTTCAGTGGTGAGCAAATGTCATGACAATGGGTCAATCTCTCCTGCGTTTTTTGTTAGTCATAGCTTTGATGGACCAGGTACTGGGTAGGGATGTGGAATCCATCAAATTCCTTCAGTTTTTTGAACCCAGAAATACAAAAAATCCAGGCAATTTCACAGATATCAGCTATGTGCTCTGAGGAAAGAGTGTTTGGAGGATGACATCACAGACCTCTGCCTATAGTGGCTTTGCCACTGACCAGTAGGACTTAAGGGAAAGCGGTCCCATGGGGTAATGGCCTGCGTGACTTGTGCGTGAATTCCTTAAATATCATGCAGAGATGATGAAAGGTCTGGTGGCACCTCACAGTCAAGGACACCAATGGCATCTTTTCTGCATTAGAAAGACAAGTATACTGTGATTTTTGTCCTGTATTCCAGGGGTGAGGCAGTCTTCCCAGTCCCAGTTCTTCTGATTTTGAGGCCCCAGTTGACTGTGAAAAATCTACTGTGATGGCAAGGGCATCTGGAAAGTTATACTGCTTTGTTCCTTCCAGGGTGGGAAGGTTCAAGAAAACAGGCACCAGTTAATTCGTGTGATGTCCCCAACACTGCCTCTATGTTGTTGGATAAGGTCTTCCATTCATCCCTGAAAACACTATGTTTGACAGTGCATGTCATCCAGGCTTGGAGCAGGGAGAGGAATGGGAGCAGGGATGGGCTGAACAATCAACGTAGTAATTCAGAAACGGAGTGAGAGGGGAAAGGTGACTGCCCCCCTTGGCTGAAGGCACTGTAGATGTGAAGAAGCTTGGCTCCAACTTTTTCAGTTTTCTGTTATGTGTAGTGTTTTGACCCAGGAACTACCTGAGAAATGGAAGAAATACAAAATTCCATTACAGCCCGAGTTTTGACTTAGGTGCATAGCTGAACGGAAGAAAACCAGAAAAAATCTGCAGATAGCTCTGTAACTGTGGTGTTGTGGTTCCTTAAAAAATCAAGCTGATGTATCATTGTCTGAAATTTCCTTTCAGTTTCTGTGTCTGTATTAGTGAGATAGTCAGATTCATACTGTCTTGCTTTGTGTATAGAAAAAAAATAATGCTGATTTAATGCATCTCGAGACTAAAAGTTTCACTTTATCTGTGAATACAGCACATCAATCTCTACTTCCCCTCCTTGAAAGCTGTACAGAGCACTGAAATCACTCCCTCAACCTGGTTTTCTCCCAACTGAACTAACCCAAAGTCATCAGCTGCTCGTCACAGTACATACCTTCCAGCCCTGTCACTGGCTCTATTGTCCTCCTCTGGACGTGCTCAAGGACTTTCACATAGTCCCCCAAGAGAGTCAACAGCACCTCCCAGTTGAGTATCATCAGCAAATTTACTAATGGTGCATTCAACTCCTGCTTTCAGATTTTTGACATGTATTTTGAACAGAGCTGGCCCTATAACCCTGAGAAACATCGCTGGTGCCTGGTCACCAGTCAGCCATAACCCCATGCACTGCAGGCCTCTGGGCCCTGCCCTTCAGCCAGGCCTTCACCCAGTGCACTGTGAACCACTCATCCCACAGATGAGTCCATGCTGTGAGAAAGAATATCAAAAGCCTGACTAGAATAAAAAAAACCCTGCATTTACTGCCTTCCCTTCATCCACAAGGAAGATGACTTTATCACAGAAGGATATCAAATCAGTTAAACAGGACTTTCCCACTGTGATCCCCTGTTGGCTGTGCCCAATGATTGTACTGTTCTTTAAATGCTTTTCAATAGTACCCAGTATAATCTTCTCTACATTTTTTCCAGGATCTGAGGTTAGACTAACAGGTCTGTGATTCTCTGGGCCTTTCTTCGTGCCCTGTCTGTAAACTGGAATAACTTTGGTAAGCTGTCAGCCAGCAGGGACCTTCCCAGGTTACCAAGACCTTTGGTAGATGATGGCAAAGTGTTCTGCCATAATATCTGCTGACTTCTTCAGTACACTGGGATGAATCCCATCATGCTCCCTGGACTTGTCAACATTCAGCTGATACAACTGGTCCTTTTACAGTTTCAGTGTCCCAGATTCTGAGTTTGAGAAATACTTTGTGGGAAACTGTGAACTCTATGTAAAAGGCAGCCTTGCAGCAGCAAATCTAGTCTATATTGCCAGCTGCAAATCTAATATATACACCTAGGAGTTGCTTAAAAAACACCCAGATAATATTCTGTCATGAAAAATTCATAAACCAGGAACTTGGCTATTATATTTCTCACATTTTAATTTTTGAATGGCAAGGGTTTTTTTTTAATTTTCGTATCCAACTTTCTTTGTCTGCAGAATAAATATATTGATGCTCTATTGATGCTTTGTGTGTCATTCTATTAAGCCTCTGATATTTCTCTTCCTTTTTCAATAGGCTAAACTGGCAATGACATTCTTTGACAGGCAGACTTACTAATTTTTAAGGCTGGGACTTTCCTGGCATTGTCATTTAAATAGCCATGAATTTCTGCCCTTAGAATTTTAGGTGACATGATTTTATTACCATTATGCTCTTCAGTTTAATTGACATGTTTTATCAGCTATATATGCTGAAGACATCTGTTTATATTTTTTTTTTATTACCAGAATTAAAAATACAGCCACAGTAAATCCCCATTTTAGCTGAGTTTAAATACTATTTCCTCAATATAGAGCAGCAAACAATTTCCATGAACCATCTGGCTGACAAGGTGACTTAGTCACTGACAGGTCTTAGTTAGAAAGTAAATAATTTTGGCCCACTATTTATTGCTTCTAAAACTATCAGATGCTTTTCTCTTGCAGTGCTGAATGTTTCACATGTATCTCATGTTCTTAATGCTAGCTTTAGTTTTGAAATTTCCTTGCCTTCTGCCCTTCCAGAGTTTTCTATGATGTCCTGCATTTCACTGATTGATAAAAGTGTAAGACTGGGCTGTAACTGTCTGCAGAGACAGAGCAATCATCGAAACAAATAGTTTGTTTTCTATTAATGCATTTTCTCTGCAGTTTTCACAGAGGAATCTTTGCCACATACAGCTCTTAGCAAAGTGTGTGCTGTGAAGTCTCATGATGTAGAGCAGCAACGAATCCCTAAAATAATGGCGTGAATTGCTGTTTCACTGATATTTTGCACAAATGGACAAAATGGACAATATCATAGGGACATGGAATGGTTTGAGTTAGAAGACCTTAAAGACCATCCAATTCCAACCCTCCTGCCATGGGAAGGGACACTTTCCACTAGACAAAGTCATCCAAAGGCCTGTCTAACCTGGTCTTGAACACTCTGTCCATGTTGATGACAAAGTGTTAAATGGCACCAGTCCCAATATCAACCCCTGAGGAATGACACTTGTCTGTGGACTCCGCTTGGACATTGAGCCATTGACCACAACTCTTCATGTATGACCATCAGGTCAATTCCTTATCCACCAAGTGGTCTGTCCATCAGATGCATGCCTCTCCAGTTTGGGAGAAGGCCATCAAATTTGCTAGGCACCATTTGCACTTAGTGAAGCCATCTTGGATGTAATCAATCTCTTCCCTCTTTTCCATTTGCCTTAGCATGCTTTCCAGGAGGATCTACTCCATGACCCTGCTAGGTACCAGGATGACACTGGTTGGCCTGTAGTTCTCCAGGTCTTTTTTCTCTTTTGAAAAATGAAGGTTATGTTTCCACTTCTCCCATCAGTGGGAACTTCACCAGACTGCCATGATTTCTCAAATATAGTGGATTGTGGCTTGAGTCACTTCTTCAACCTGTTCCCTCAGGACCTGCAGATATATCTCATCGTGTCCCATGGACTTGGGTACCTTCTGTTTCCTTAGATGGTCTCAGACCTAATCTTTTCCTGCAATAGATGGTTCTTCATTCCCCAGTCCCTACTTTGCCTTCTGTGACTTGAGTAGTGTGGCTGGAACACTTGCTGATGAAGACCAAGATGGAAAAGTTGTTGAATACCTCAGCCATTTCCATATGTCCTGGATAACCAGGTTTCCTCTTTCCTTCTGGAAAGGACCCACACTATGCCTAGTCTACCTTTTTTCACCAAGGTACTAATAGCAGCTTGTCTTTTTGTTCTTGATGTCCTTGGCCAGATTTAACTCTTTCAGAGCTTTAACTTTCCTAACCTGATTGCTGGCTGCTGGTACCATCTCTCTATATTATTCCCAGGATACCTGTCCTTGCTTCCACCCTCTGTAACCTTCTTTTTTTCTGTGTTCAAGTTTGTCCAGGAATTCCTTTTTCATCCATGTAGGCCTCCTGGAGTTTTTTCTTGATTTCTGCTCTGTCAGGATGAGTTCCTGAGCTTGGAGGAAGTGGTGCTAGAATATTAACCAGCTTCCTTGGGCCACTTTTGACCTGATGACTTCTACTGTACTGCACTGATATAGGACCTGGTGACTTTCTGAAGTGACTCTTCTTGCACAAGGAGGGTGTGTGTGCTTACTTGCACAAGTGCTGTCTTTGGAAAACAGAAATAGCTGAGAGGGTCTCACATTTTATGAGTGCTGCCATCCAAAGTGGAGATACTCACTGATAGAGCAGTACCCAGTGCCGCTCCTCTGGCCTCCTCTCTGCATATCAAGGGTGCAGCTAGTAAAGCTAAATCTTCATTTCTGCTTGTATTTCTGAAGGTCGTCAAAGGAGGTCTTTCTTCTTCTTCTGCTTGACCAATGGAATGCCATTGTCAGGATAAGATTTTGTCATAAAAAGAGCAGAATAGGATAAAGGTCTTGAATCAAGTTGTTCCCTGAGAATTTCGAGTCTTGCAAAAGAGGCTGTGACAGCAAGGAGTGAAAATGTCTCAATCAAGCAGAGATGTGCACATTTCATTATTAGTCTCTTTACAAAAAGAGACTGCATTCCACAGATAAATGCAAAGATTTTTATGAGAAAACTAACAGTATTTTATAAAATACCCTTCTAGTAATTGCAGTATAGAATTTTAGTCTAAAATATTGTAGTTTTCTCTTTTTCACAGTCTTCACCTAAAGTTAAATTTGAACTTCCTTTCTTTTTGATTGTTTCTTCTAGCTTAAATTGTCAGGATGCTAGAGAGCTTAGAGGGATATTAAAAAATACACTGTCCTGCACACCCATATTTTTTGAGTCTGGATTAGTTGTTAATATTATTAATTGTTAATAAATTATATTTTCTGGGAAAGGTGGATAATTTATAACAGTAATAAAATCTTCCATTTTTAGGAGCTTGCAATACTGATTTAAGATTAAACGGTGTGAAAGATAAAAGTACATAAATATCCATTTTTATTCTTTTTATGTTTGCAACATACTCTATGTGCTTCCATGGTATACAGGGTAAGCAAACATTTTCTTCACAAAGGTTGATTTTGATTAGGATAGTTACACAGACAAATGTGCCAACATCTGTAGACACTGGCATTGTTATTTGTGCATCGGCTTACATGCTGTTTATATAATACACATAATATCCTATACAGAATCAAGATTAATAGCTGTCTCCTTTCTGTATCAAGTGTTTGAGGATACTGTCCTTTTTCACAGTTCAGTCATTATTTCTTACAGCTGCAGTTTTCTGTTTTAACATCTGGAGGCAGATAATCTTGCAATGTGTTGGTGAGGGGGTTTGGTCTTGCTCTATTGAGCTACATAACTCATTTTACCTAAATCTTGTCAATGAAGCTGCACTGAAAGGTGTTTCAATATTGAACTTCCCAGCAAGAATAACAAGTTTTCAAGAAGTTAGTCAAATAGAGATTTATTGTGGTAAGACTATTGAAATAAAGGGAATAAGAAAGTATTTTCTTGATAAGACATGATTTTTCTCCTAATATCGATAAGGGTGCTGTTTACATAATCTGAAAAGAGAATAATGAAGGAAACATGGGGTTTCTTCTCTGTTGAGAGGTAGGACTTCATAAAACCATGAAAAATTCTACATTCCAAATAAGTTAGATCAATATGAGAAAGACATTTGTGCAGTATATATCACAGCCAGCTACATCCCCATTTGCAAAGTATCCTTGTTATTGCAAATCCTTATGGCTTGGATTGGAAAGAGTTGTAGAACTAATTCATGTTTTCAAAACTTTTGTAAACTACAGTGAACAGTGAACTATAGTTAACCTCTTTTTAACCTTTTTATGTTTTAAGTTTCTGTTTTAAGTACTCAGTAAATGAAACTGAGTTTTGAGATACTGATACTGAAAAGGTGTTTTATAACAAACGCATGAATGAATGTGACCAAAAATGTTAAATATAATTTTGGAAGAAAACAGAGTAGCAAGTTCATGACTCTGTTCATGATCCTTATCTATTTAAAATGCAAGCTGAACCAATGAGAAATGTCCATTGGCTTTAATTGCTTTGCAACTTGTCTGTAAGTGTTCTTGATGACGACAAATTTTTTTTTTGTTTGTTTATTTTTTTCTGTTTTGGCTTTTTTAAAAAAAATTTGAGCAGGAAAGTTCTTGGGATGGAAATGACAATAAACTCTTTGTATTACGCCTACTCTTAGGTCAAAAGAATTATATGTTAGTGACTTTTGGAGACCTGTGGGGTCCAGTTGTGTTAAGATAAATTCTTGAGAGATGACTCTGCCCAAATTAAGGTGCAGACAAGACCATATGCAGAAGTCAATAGTACAACTTCTGTTTAACAATAAAATGTGAGTTAGAGAGATAGAAATAAATAGAAAAGAAAGGCGAAGGAGAGACTGAGAAGAGACAGATTAAGCAGAAGGTAGTTACCACCTGTGAATCCAGTGATACCCTATTGGTCCTTCTTCACCCATTGGGCTTCTCAATGGTGAGGGGCCTGAGGACATTCGAGACTTTTTATACATTTTTGCAAAAAAAGGAAATAATGCTTGTTGGCTGCACAGTTTTCTTATTCTATTGGTTAAATTATTCCCTCTCTTTTAACGTTTATTAGTCTGCATGTTCAGTCCTTCTCTTCTTTTGAGTCTGTGAGTTTCTTGCGGTCAATGATTGATTCTCCTGCTGGAATTACCTTTTACCCAGTTGGAGCTAATTTCAACACAGTTGCTGAGCTGGCTTTCCCTGCAGCCCATAAATTCTGCAATACTTGTGTCCGTTATCAGTGACAGATTCCTCTCCCCCAGGTTTGTTTGCCTCCCCCTAGGCCCGAGATAACACTCTAACAATAGTACTGCCTTTTGCTTATCGCAAGTTCTCATCATGGTGGCTTAACTTACAGTCCAAATTCCGGGTACCTGTGGAATCATGTTTGGGGACAAGGGGTGGAGTTTGTTGGTTGCAGATGTCATCTGTCCCGTAACTTGGGGTGACCTCTGTGTGGCCAGTGACACGTGTATGAGCAGTTGCTTGTTTAGTTTGCCAGAGAGGGAATTTTTGTCTGGACCAGTTAACTAGGATGAACTAAGCAGATTTTGCCTCCACCAGGCCTGGAGTTAGTGCCATCCTGTTACTCCGTTCTGTACTTATCTCATGGCCAAGTCCTTCTGTGGCATTAACAATGTTTGAGACAGGAAATTGTGCTAAGTCCGTACAAGTTGCCACACAGGGGATTCTATAACGTTTGCAAAAATTTAATACACATTGTAGATCAACTAAATATTTCTGTCTGAAACAATAGAAATTTAACTGAATGTTAAGCATTCATCTTTCATCTGGTTATTTAAAACTGAAACTTATGGTATAGCATTCCTTGTTATACATACCTCTCATTTACAAAGACATATCCATGTTAAATCTAATTTTAAGCATGTGCCACAAGTCTGCAGGACTCCCATTTCCTTTATGCTTTGTAACTGTTATGCTTTGGTAGAGATTAATTCCTTTAGCTAGGGGAAAAATTCAAATTTAAATGCACATAATATGTATTGCTAAGACAAGTTTCAGTGTTAGTCCCTTACCACAAAAACATGCATTCATGGGAGCAGAGATTTCTGATCTAGCCCTACTGCCTGTTAATGTAATTAGGAGCATAACATCACTGATGATAATTTTAACATAGATTATTAATTATTATCAAGCCTTTCAAAAAGAGTTCACAGTATTTCTAAGTGGAAGAAAAGCAATGATGAAGCAAGAAGAGCAGAATAAAATGAATGTGGATTAAGTGCATATTTGGGCTTCTAAAATAATTTTAGTATAAAAAAAAGATATGGAGATTCTAGCAGGTTACACAATTGCACCTTCTCAATATATTGTGAAGTGTCTTTGTGTTTGGAGGGAGACACAGTGAGTGTTTTACCTTTGTTCACTGATCTTCTCCTAGTTTCTGTGTCTTCAGTAAATATAAATTTATGGGACACTGAGAGCTCCTGATGTCAAATTCCTTCATTAAGCAGAGAACCAAATCTGATGGGAGTGTTATGCACATGTGGCTGCAAATACCTACCAGGGAATTACCTCATGGACTTTCTTTCTAGGATCTCTGCATAGCATCTTGCTTCCCCTGCCCCTCACAGTGCTGTCATTAGGGAGAGGCTTCTTGGATAACCATAGGGCTCTGCTTTCTGAAAGCTCTCACTGCTGGGGTGTGAAAAGGGCATTATTTCCACTGCACTCAGGAGCTGTCTGGCAGCAGCTTTAGGACTGACCTCAACAATGACCATAAATGTTGAAACACAACATTGTTTTAAAATAAATATACTTAATTTTGGATTGTATATCATGTTCTACTGTGACAGTTTGAGAGAAATAAAGTTTGTGTTGAGAAATGACATCTTTCTTTGCTGTTTTATGGAAAAAACAGACAAGATCTTGAATTTGCTGAGCCTTCCTTAGGCCTTGAAATAGAAATAGACGTCTTCAGGCAATGTAAAATTCAAGAATAATTGTTTAGACATTAGCTTATCTAGGTTACTCAATTAGAAGATTTAAGAGGGGTGAGTAGCACCACTGGTGGGAGGAATGGGGGAAGGGTTGTAATTCTTCATAAAACCTATGTATTGCTCCATTCCAAAAGAACACACGCAGTCAATAAAGGTGAGCATCACTCAGCTATCAAAGTGAAAGCATTTTTCAGGAAGCAGCTGTTCCAACTCTGAGATCATACCCCTTGAGGGTGACCTGTGAAATATATTAAAATGACAGGTTGGAGGATTGAAAGTCATAACTCTATTCACTGCTGAAACTCCTAGAGTCTGAGAAAGCATTAATTTTAAGACATATCACAGTTATTTTCTCAAATCTCTTCCTGCTTGATGTCTTGCTGTTCCACATTTGCTTATTACTCTTTCTCTTTTGGTCCCACAAACCTCAGTACATGTTAAAAACAGGAGAATAACATTGTCGCCTCTCCCCTTCCTCCTAACTTTCTCTCTACAGGTACTTGTTACACCAGTCTTTCAAACCAAGTGGTTACGATTATATTATGTTGAACTCAAACCAGGTTTTCTGAATTAAAGTGGAGCTGTTTAGCTTTGAAGAAAGAAATGGCTGAGAACTGGTGGTAGATGTGGCTGGAAAGCCTGCCTGCTGGATTTTTAGGCTCTATACCAATTGCCTGAAGAAGTCTATTATACCTTCCTACAAACCTTATTTCACTTTTCACGGTTTTTAAAAATTTTTATTTTATTTGATAAAGCAATTAAATGAAATTTATAAAACTGCTTGTTCTGGTTTTGGCTGGGATATATTTAATTTTCTTATTCATAGCTGCTACAGTGCTGTGCTTTGGATTTACTGTAAGAATAACCTTGATAACACACTGATGTTTTGGTTGTTGCTAAAGAGTTGTTATCCCCAGCCAAGGACTGTTTAGTTTCCTATGCCCTGCCACGGAGCAGGAGCACAAGGAACTGTGGGGTGGGTAAGGGGCATAACCAGGACAGCTGACCAAAGAATGTCACACTCAGTATCTAAACTGTAGGGAGCTGTCTAGTTGTCAACCAATTGCTTCTGAGGGATGGCCCGGGCAGCAGTTAGCTGGTAGTCAGTAATTGTATTATGCATCACTGATTTATCTTCAATTTTATTCCTTTATCTGCCTCTCATTTCCATTAATATTATTATTACCATCATAATCTTATTTATTATTGTGATAATTATTAATTATTGGTATAATATTTCATTTTGTTTCAATCATTAAACTGTTTTTATCTCAACCCATAAGGTTTAATGTTTGTTCCTGATTCTCCTCTCCCCCTAAGGAGAGATGTGGGGGAGTATGAGATTGGAACTGCACGGTGCTTAGTTGTTGGCTGGCATTAAACCATTTGCAAATATTTCCCAGTGAACTAAATCCACATTCTCTGGTAAATATAATGTTGAAATTAGAAGCAAAATAACTCTGATCTGCTTATGAATTCAGAAGCCTGCCAAATGGAGTTTTCTCAAATTTCCCCTAATAGATGAGAGATGTTTGATTACAAAAAGGATTTGGAATTTTTTGGTTACTGACTCATGATTTACAGCCATCTTCACTGTGAAGTTCTGGGCATCTTTTGCTGTCATCTCCAACCGGAAGAGGAGATACATCTCTGTCCTTTAGCTTTCAAGAATTGATTTATAGTCCCTGTCAGTTCGCTGTAGACCTGGAAGGGTCTAATGGAAGGCACTCAAAACCATAGGACAGCCTCAGTTTTATTAGCAGTACTTGTGTCAGGCTTGGTCTAATGTCATTAGCTCCTCCTCAGCTATGGGACTCACACAATCAGTGGGAAAAGCTGAGTACAGATCAAATACATGATGCAAAGATACTAATTAAGAAAAACAACATCACAAACAAAAACACATTCCCTCCCCCTTCCCCCCCCCTCCCCCCCCATTACTCTTTAGACTTACTGGTGGTTTAAGTTGTTTCCTTTTATGAACTTTACTTATATTGTAGTGATGGTTGGATAATGTTTCCTAATTCTCTTTTCTTCTTGAACCACAGATTCCTGTACTTCTCAATCTGAGTAAAGATCCAGATGTTAACTTGCCTATGAAACCATTAATCTTCTCATTGGCCATGGGTGCGTGCCTTGGAGGTAAGCATTTATGGGAGAGAGCCGACATAAGGTAATGGCCATGCAATTATGGCATGCATAAACTGGCACAATACATTCAATCATTTAGTATGCAAGGCATATGAAGGGCCTGATTCAGCTCCTTTGACTTCAAAGCACTCCTGGATAAGGATCCCAGTCAGTTGCTGCTGGTACAATAGGATTTTTGCAGTCTGTGTTTGAAGTCTGTATCTGCATAATCTACAGACGTACAAAGAAAGAGTCCAGATGGTGCCTATAGGGTTCTGATCTTTTGTGAGAGAAAAGACAAAGATACATTTGGCTTTCAGAACAGAAAGCCATCACTGCTCATTGAAAAGATGCAGAAAATGTATAATAGCTGAGATCTGAATGCTTGATTCAAAATCTGCTGGAGTCACTGGAATGTTTTCTGGCTGACTTACAGAAATTATTTGACTATCCATTTGCTGACCTATTTATCACTCCTCACTCTAAGGAAAATCCTTTTGAAGTCTTTGGGAAATGTACCTCTAATAATGAATCTAACAGCCATTCTTCTAGTGCCCATCTTGGTGTTAACTGGGATTTTGTGTATCGTCAGTACATTAGCACAAAATAACAAGATGCTTTCATGACTGTTTTTAATTTTTTTAAATAAAAAGATAGCATATATATATAGTAGGCCCTGAATTTTCTCTCTATTTTTTATAAGAATAAAAGAAAATAGCAATCCAGTAGTTTTAAAATTAATACTTACAAGGAATTTTTTCACGTTTTGCTAATGGCTTATAAAGATGTTGCAATATAACATTTCCAAATAACAAGTCCACTAAGTGCCATTAAAAGCCATTAAAATGTGTAAGTTTTTAATGAGAAAAAAACTAGCATTATTTTTTTACTACGTGGAATTTTAATGCTAATTATGTGATATTGGCTGTGTTTTAATCCCTAAATATTTAGGTAATTAAGTTATATAAAGTTAAAATTAGTAACATGTTTATTCACTGTATATCCAGCCCTTCTTCCCCTCCATGCCCCTCCAAACAGTTTTCTTGACTCTACAGGGATTAAAACTAAAACAAGTTTTGTGTGCAACAAAAGTTCAGGTTTGTTTATTTAGTTAAGTTATTGCTAGTACGAATGACCCTAATACCTAACAATGATTATAGTGATGTAATTTACAGATTGAATTTTAAGAGCA
The DNA here is from genome assembly GCA_036630365.1 of Acanthiza pusilla. NCBI lineage: Eukaryota > Metazoa > Chordata > Aves > Passeriformes > Acanthizidae > Acanthiza > Acanthiza pusilla. The sequence continues at coordinate 2,334,238 of JAXCHO010000098.1, forward strand.
CATTGCAAAGGCAGGAAAATTTATATCACACAATGGTAATTTATTTGAGGAATATCTCTTTGTGCTCATCATTGCTCATCATTACATTGTGACTTTAATCTGTTCCTCTTTAAAACCAGTGATTGGAATAATCAGCATATCTTCATATAGATGTTTGTGATTAAAATATTTTCTTTCTTCACATTTTGATAGGACTCAGAGTTCTTAGATGTCTTTTTCAACCTAAATGACACTATGATGCTGTGAATTTTTTGATCACCGAACATACTTCCATTAAATTTTCAGATTAAAAAAAACAAACATAAGGAATATGAAGTTAGTCAGATTAGGCTGACATGTTCTGAGTGGGTGGCACTTCACCAGCCTTGGAGCCTTTAAAAGTCTCAGCTGATTTTGCTAAACTATCAGTTATCATCTTAACCCAAATTCCTTTAATTTGATTTGTTGAAGAGCTGCCTGGATTTTAAGAGACTTCTGTGTATATGCAGTCCGAGACTAAAGTATAAATGTAAACAGCACCATGACAATGATTTGAATTGAAGAGATTAGAGATCCATAGGAGGTGCCTAGCTGTTCAGATATGCTCCATACAAATATTTGGATGAAAGGTTATATCATTATTAGCAAAAGCTTAAACTCTCCTGACTGTTTTCTATTAGGATAAAACTGAGCATAGGCTGAGTTATGCTGGCAAATGTCTTCTGAGCAGTGTTAGCCTGAAATTTCACATGCTTCTGATTTTCCATTGTCAAAAAGCTAATGGAAAGGAGCTTATTGCTGGAGAATGAGAAGTATGTAAAAAACTTTAAAAAATGCAGCCTTGAAAAATGGGGGAGAAGGGGCTTTTCTTTTTTTTAAAAAAAGGAAATGCTGATGGTCCTTAAAGATTATTTCCAAAAGAGAATTCTCATCATCCCTAAAGTGTGTGAAGGAATCCTGAAGGTAGGCTAATGCAATTGCAGGAGGAGTAGATGACAATGATATCATTACTGCCTGGCACTTAAGGCAAAAGATTGGATCTTATCACTGCTTATGCAACCAAGGGAACTTGGCAAACAAGATACTTTGTAGAAGAGTTTTATGAAATAATACATTATAACTACATATTTTAGGGTTAGCTGTTAACTACATAATGCAGAACTTCATTTCTGGTAATTTGATAGCATTTCTGGAGTTCAGGATAAACAGGGCTAATGTGTCTATAAAGGGAGCATCAGCATTTGTGCCTGTCTTCGAAAGTCCTATTAATTTTCTCCTAAAAAATTTCCAGTGGTTGCAATTACTTTTTCCCTATTGCCACAAAATGCACAGGCAGCTACATGTTTGGAAGATGATAGAATGAGAAAAGGCAGTAATTTTCCTTCATTGCCTTAGCTGTTGTCCAGGAAATGAAAGAAAGATGGAGTCAGTCTCAAATAAGGTGAAAAGACCTTTGACGGTATAACTGCCACATTATTGTCATTGTCTCCCAAAAGAGAGCTACTGCTGCTAAATTTCTGTCTTTCATGGCACTGTGCTCAGACAAAAGAAGTAAAGGAATATCACATAGACACTTGTTCTGTGAAATGTGTCTCTGAAGGTGAGAAGCGATGAAAAATCATTTCTCTTAATCAAGAAAGCCAAGGACAGTGATGACCATGAGCAGTTCCTGGTGAGAGTGTCACAATATTGAATTCTTTGGATATTCTTCAGAGTTGGGGTTTCTGGTTTTTTTTGGCTGAAATTTTCCTGGTCAGGTCACGTCAATCTTACACAGTTAAGAAATACACATGATAATTTTCCAGGGAATCTGGTTCTGGACATTTAAATCTACATTTGTCCCAGCTATCTTTAAGAACTTAAGTTGTAATTTAGGAGTCTGGCTGCCCCAGCCTCCATGTTTGGTGATGGGGATACTGCAATGTCCAAGATATTTATTAATCCAGAATTGCCAGATGATCTCTGCAGAGCACATTGGAGCCCCTCATGGGACTGAAAGGGGTTCCCAAAACCAGGTCAAATAATTCAGGCTTTTGGGCCTTTTGATTGGTCAAATCTTCTGCCTGCTGAACAACCCTATTAATTCACATCTGTCTGGACATTAGTGGTCAGGTTAAGTAATTATCTGGAAAAATTGTGCTGCTCATGAAGTCTTTGTGTGTGATTTGCCAGTATTTCAATTACATGTTGACAACGAAGGGAAAGAAAACAGGAACTATAAAAGGTACTAAAGAAAGTAAACAAGGAAGAAAATTCTGAGGTGTTCTGATGAATCTGTATCTGTGTAACTTTTGCACAAGAGGGCACTGAATAAAGGTTAATTCATTAATGTTTCGTATTCTAGTACTTGATGGAATTATAACGCTTTGGAGACTGAGTTTTATGTAGACATCCAATAGTGTCTAGGGAACGCTGCCCTGAAATTCTGGAGAGCAAATGAAGGTTGCTGGCTGCAGCAATTTTAGAACAAGAGAAACTTTAATTGCACTTTTTGTATTGGCCTGTGACTTTTAAAAGAGCATGAAATAAGGATTCAACTTACATTGAGTAAGTGTACAGTCAGAAATTCACCTGTTCAAATTGTTCAATTGTGTAGAACTAGACTATTTACTGAGCTGAAGAGGTTATAGCTAAGATATTATTTGAAGGGTTTTTCTACATTTGACATATAAAGAACTGGTGTTTATTTGCCTTTTTATATCTTTTTTTCCCTGATATATAAACAGTATGCCTTTGGGAAAAGAAAAAAAATTAATTTTTGAAAGTTCCTACCTTCTGAGATCTCAGTTGCTAGCATAGAAAAGGGCAAAAACTCTGCTGCAGTGACTATTACTGTGGTCCAGAGGGTATATTTTTTACAATGTATAGTTTTACACTATTATCCTTGTCTGTATGTTTTCCTGAAGGACAACACCTGAAAGTCATCCTTGTTACAATTCTGCAGAAATAGGCAGTCTCTAGGATGCAGTCAGTCGTGCTATTCTGGCCACACAACTCGGCTGTAGGCTCTAAGTCAAGACAGGAGGTAGGAACAGAGGATTGCTGGTGCTTTTCTTCTAACCTTACAGGGTCAAAACCCAGGTGTGAAAAAAATTCATTATCAACAGGACATTGTGCTAATAACAGCTATTACAGCTATCCCACAGTGCAGCTAAACAGTGGGATTTCTCTCAATGGTCCAGTGCTGCAGCTATTCTGCCTCTCAGCATCCCTCCTTAGGTCCCTGGTGCAGATGGGGCCTTGCAGAATGGAGTATCACCAATTTATTATTCCTGCTGATTCTGCTCAATAAAATCTTAAACTAGTTTTAAAGCTTCAGACACACTGAAGTTATAAAGCTAAAAATATTGTTTATACTTATAAACCGACACTCCTTCTCTGCATTATGAGGAAAAGTTATATTCTTCAGAAAGCATAAAATGTATTAAATATATCTGATAATTAACATTATGAAAAACTGTATCTACTTTGAAATTCTTTTATAGTTACAATAGATCAAATTTGTATAACACTTTTCAACCTGAAAGATTAAAAAGGTCTACCAAAAATTGAATGCATGGTGTAAAAATATAACTGTTATTTAAGAGGAGCACTATTCAGCTTTGGGTTGTAAAAAACGTGCAATTGAAACTGTAACAAATTTTTTTTGGTGAAGAAAATATACCTACCTGAGCTTGATTTTAACCAGGACATGAACATGGAAAATTCCTATTGGTTCTAAAAGAGTCTTTAGACTGATTTTTTAAAAATAGATATAAAACTCAATCAAAATCAAAGGGTAGTATTGTAGGGAATGAGAGCAATATTTCAAAGGGTAAAGGATGTTTCTGCTCTTGACTTTGAAAGGCAGGCAAATCAAATAGGGAGATTTAGGAAATATCTCACAGTTTTCCTTTAAAGACCCCAGGATAGTCTTTAGCAGCATTATACCTCTAAATTGTACACATCTAGAAGCATGCTTTTTGCATGTATTTCACTAATATCTAATTTACTTTCTGAGTATACTTTGCATTGTTTCTATGATGTTTGCAGTGATGGAAATTAATTCAACAGTGGTTGCTGTCCATTAAATGGTAGTAGTCTTTTCTGGTTCTTAATGAAGAGCTCATTCAGAAGTTAGCTGAAAGTTTTTGGGTTTTGATGTAGTGTGAAAACCACTAGACAAAAGCACAGGAGCTCTTTTCACTCTATTGATACTTGAGAGCCCAAACAGTCCTCTTACTGTAACAGCCAGAATCTATAACCTTCCATAAAAATCCAGTTGCTGTTTTCCTTAGCTCTTTCATGACATTCAAGCCCTGGGTTATCTTCATGCTTTTTCAGTGTGAAATTCAGAAAGCACAGCAGTGCTGAAAAGTCCCTGGTGTGAGATCCAGTCTCATTTCCAGACTCCCTGCAACTAAAGGATATTCTCTAATCTTTAAGATTGCCAAAAATTGTCTCCTGTGGTATGGGAGACATACAGAAGAAAGTTTTGAACATAAAGTGTAAAACCAGCCAAAACTGAGTGCGTCCATTTGACAGACATATCTTTGTCTGTATGAGGGCAATATCAGAGATCAGTTTGGCTTTAAGATACTGAGTTAATATGGAAAAAAAAAAAACCCTATTGAAACTAGCATATTGTTCTCAGCAAGGGCATTTTTCTAAGCTTCAAAAGAGTTACTTTGGCAGACATGGTTATGATGTTTGTATGTCACTAAGGGTGAAATATGAAGCATATGGGGTAAAGGATGCTGTTTCAGCTGCTGCTGAGGATTTATAGTTTGGATAGTAAGTCTTAGATTTAAAAATGGAAATAAGAGAGCTATGTGTAATAAGCAGAATTGATTTAGAAAATAAATTTATATCAAACACCAAAATCATTTGATTGTAATGCTAGCATTACAGATAACTTTGAAATGCATCTATGAATGGTCTTCAATCTGTGTAAAATAACTGCAAGCTATAAAGTTCTGCAAATTAGAGATAGGATAGTGATCATAGAAGGCATTGGAGGCTCCTACAAAGTATATGTGGAGATGTGTTTAATCTTCTTTACTTGTTTTGTGCATTTCTTTATCATAAATGACAGAATGTTCTTTCCAGATGACTTAACCACTTCTTTTTTCAAAACTATATGGAATAGGTAAACTGATTATGTTCTATCAGTGAGTTGCTGCAATATGAGAATACAGACTCTGAACAGCTGTCAGCAGAAGAGATATATTCAGTTAGAAGCTAACATTTGCACTATCAGACAGAATAAGGCAGGGTAGTTACAGCAAGATTCAAAACACTTAAGTGCAGAATAAAATACTGGGTTATCGACTTTCCTTCCTCTGCAGACACTTTCCAGGCAGTACTTCCTCTTCTGCACCTCGAGGAGGAAAAAATCTTGGTTTGCGATATTCATACTGATATATATTGAAAAATCACACACTCTGTATGGCCCTAAGGAAAGTTATAATCACGCTTTAGATATTATTTATATAGGCATTAATAAATCTATTTAGCACAGTTAGCTTCAAAGTATATTACAATGAAGTTGAATAATGTACTCTCATGCCATTTTTCTGTATATGAAACAGTTTTTCAATATTTGGTCCCCATTAACATCACATGTGGCAAAGCTGTGAAACTGAGTTGACATAGTTTTAGTCAGAGAATCTAAAATTCAAAGATGAAATATGTGCAGCATTAAAAATATGAAATATGTGCAGCATTAAAAGCATTAAAGGAAACCTACTTGAATATGTGTCTCAGGGCATAGGGGAATGGTGTGTCAGACTGCTGGTACTATCCATCATTGTAATAGTTTATTTTACACTTGTACTGGGTAGGTTGACTTCGAGGAGAGAAATGGCTTTAGTGATCACCTCAGGTATCATGTGTCTTTTGCAGATGTCTGGATTTGATAGAAGTTTATGGATTTCATTATGTCATTAAAGTAACAAGTGTTGGATGTTCAGCAACTCATTTATTTCACACTTTTGGTAGAAAAATGACAGATTTAAATCTCACCCTTTCCTCTCATAGCAAAAACTAAACAATGAGCATTGACTACCGCAATGCTTACACAGCTATCCTGCTGGTGGTGTTGAAGTGGTGAGAAAAAGTGGTAAATTTCACCTGATTAAGAGCATTGGATTGAATGCAGTTCAATGTACTTTTTTTGATAAGTGAACTCAAAACTTTCATTCATGTTCTTTCATTTTTTCCCTTATAATGTCCATGTTTATGCATTTATGTAGAAGCATACCATTCAAAATGTTTTCAAATCAGTAAAATAAAAAATGTTGGTATCATAAGGCTGCATTTTATTACAAATAAAAACATTAAATGAGTTCATGCATGCTTATGACTTGATGTTCCTTTTAAGGACTACTAACATTTCAATTGGCCTTGATTCTGTTCTTCATTGGTTGCAAAGTTTGATTATCTGGCTTATTAATTTTTACACATAAAAGAATATAAAGATATTCAAGTCTTACCCCTTATTAGAAGATATTCAAGGCTTGTGGTCATTTAACAGATGAATATAAATGTGGGAGAGGGGGCGTTGAATGAAGCAAATCTGTATTACTTTTGTGTGAAACTGAAAATTTTTGAAAGCTATGAAGACTGTATTCCATAAGGCTAATCAAAACCAGAACTGGTCAGTATTCACTTTGGCGGACAGATTTGTTACATTTGTTTAGCCTGTGCTTTAAACAGAGAAATGAAATGTGCTATGGAAAGGAAGCCAGGCACATCAGTCTACCTTTAACAATGTAAATGATACGGGAGACTGCACAGAACTTTCCTTTAAAAATGGCTTGGAAGCAAGGAGCTGTCTTCCTTCAGTAAGTTTTACTTGATACTGTAAAGGAATGGTTTCATTACAGCAAAAAGCAAGGCTGAGAATCCTCACCCTAAAATTATTCATGACTGCAGAAAACTCCTTGTTTCAGAAAGAGAATCCTTGTCTGGACAAAGCAGTGAGAACAGCTGTCCTGTGTAAAACTGGGCCTGTCACAGATGTTGAAGGCCAGGGAAAAGCGGTTCTTAGGGCTTGTGTTGCCATGAAAATAGGATAGTCTTTTCACTTCTGCATTAGCTGACCAAAGATACAGGGGAGACAAAATGCAGAAGATCTCTTTGTTAAGCACAGGTATAGCTTGTTCTCCACCATCAGAGAATGTGGAAGGGAAATGGTCTGTAATTCTCACAGCAAAACAAACTTTTCTGTAAGCCATCCACTTTGCTGTTACCCAAGCTGTTATCTCCTTTATATTCAAGGAAGTTACTGTGCATGAAGGCTGCTCATGCTAGGCCAAACAGCTTTATTAGTGATAATCCCTTCCCTTTGATTTCTCAGTGCTTTGAGCAATAAACACTAATCCTGCCAGGCACTTTGAGGTGATTCTCCAGGCAAACATATTAATGCAGCAAACACAAGGGTTAGGCTTGCTCTTGAGGGGGCAATACCAAAGGGACTCCTGAGAGCTAACAGTATTTGGATATAATAGATGTGCTGCTGACAAGTAACAATCAAAAGCTGAGGATGAGGCTTGAAGTGAGAAGACACACGTTATTGATTCAAACTCTCTCCCTTTCCTCGCTATCATTCTAATCTGATTTCCCAGCCCCTTCTTTCAGTAAGCCTAATCGGTTCTCCCAGCGCTGATTTTCAGTGCATTGCAGGTTACAGTGGCTTGGGCAAACTCTGTTTACTGAGGAAGAGGCTGTCTGGGCCCAGGAGAGGTGCATTGTGTGTGGTGTGCAGGGTCTGGGCTCAGGTTTGGGTCTCTGAAGGAGCGATGCAGCAAGGGGCAATAGGTGAACACCGGGTTGAGCAGCAGCTCCAATGGAAGCAGAAGGCTGGAAGAAGCAGGGTTGGTGGATAGTGCAGGTAACAAATCAGACTTAGCAAACCTTGTTAACATCTTCCTGCTTGTAGGTCCCAGTTAGCTGGGGATGCAAAGGCATGTTTTAATGTGTGGGGCTTGGATATTTCTTGATAGATTTATTCTTAACTAAAACTCTTAAATATTGTCTTACGCTTGGAGTTGTTTTCACATTCCCTCAAGTTATTCAAAGTTATTTGCCCTGAGAAATACCAGAAAGAAACTTTCAAATCACCTTTTCTAGAAAGAAGCAGTAGAAGACCTTCTATTTTGTTTCTGAAATGATTCTGCAAAGCTAGGGCAGCTCCATGAAAAATTATTATAATATGTGAGGATTCCTCTGTATTTTTCTTGTGTGTAGCATAGACAGCTAATTAGAATTTTTTTTTTTTTTTTCATTAAGAGAAAGGTCTCTCTTGATTTCATGCCTATGGACTATTAAGCATAGTTAATGTTAACAACAGTGCATGTAGTCTGTCAAGAATAAAAGGAAGAAGAGATATTCAGAATAAAATGTATTACTTCACAGATATCACATATTATTGACATTAGAAATATTTAATTCATTGTAGTGAATCCAGTTTCTCAGTTACCATCTGCCTTGTGATAAAGGGTGAGTAGTAGCCATCAAGAAAGTTACAACAGGAGTCATCAAAACAGATTGGTTATTGCAATGCTGTTTTGAGCATACAAACAAGCGAGAAGTCTTTTTAAGATGAATTGTTCTTAAGGTTGCAGATGATGTGAAGATGAAGTCAAGACTGGGTGAAGTCCTAAAAAATGCTTATTCTTAATTTGCATCAGTCAGAATGCCTTGAATGTATAGGTTTCCATGTACATTAAACTAGTCTTAAGTTTTCCATAATTCACAGGTCACAATGTCTCTGCTTCACAACAGAGTTAAACCTGTGCTGTGGAGACAGATGTTCCTGGGAGGTGAAGCAAAAGTTTCCCTCTGTTGTTAACTTGAGTGCAGTTCTTTGAAGCCTGCTGAGACAGTGCCTAATTAAACTGCACACACGCTCCAAACAAATGAAAGAGAAATGCTGCTCCTCTCAGATAACATTTAAGGTGACGATTTCTTCTCAAGTGAAATCTACTTGGGGAAATCAATTCACTGCTGAAGCAGAAACTCTTTCCATAATACTTCATTATGTGAAGGCATTACTATAGCCCATATACGGTACAGGAGGGCTCGTGCTGTCTGGAGATCTCGACTGTATCTAGTTGGAGCCATGGGACAAGCGCAGTTTCAGTCTCATTTCTTTAATTTGAAACCAGAGTTATATTCCTTGCCTGCAGTAACATTATTCTGAGAGTGATGACTGGTTGTGCTACACATAGTGAAGAAATCTCTTATGAAATGTTTGGATGCTGCAGTCTGGTGATTAGTTCGGAACTGAAAATTCCTGAAGTGTTCCTGCCTGACTCCTCTAATAACATCAGCTGGATTCATTTGTTCTGTTTTCACATTAAGCCACATGCCTTGGGTCTTGGCTTTCTCATGGCAGTACCTACCAGGAATGCTATTGTTTCACGTTCAGTTTTGTATTTTTAAACGTACATTAAAGCAAATAAGATTTACTTTGAGGCAAAGAGAGGGCAAGGGAAATGATCAGTGATGTTCCTAATGACCTGTGCTTGACACTATTTTTTAAAGGTTTCTGTTCCTCTAGTGAGGTTAGTCATCCTTTTTTCTCCACACCTGAAGCATGTGTGGGGGTGTGGGGAATTTTCTGTGTATGATAAGAAGCCAAGGTTACAAATAATTCTTGGTGTCTCACAAGAATCATGGCAATAGTTTTATGATCAATAAGAACACACCATTGCATTGATGTGCAGTTTCACCAACATCAGCAGAACTCCTCATAGACAGGCAGGACCTCTGCACTGAGCTCCAGGTCCCTTGCAATGTCAAAGCCTTAAAAACAGAGCAAGAAGGAAGCAGCTCACCTAGGATAGCTCCTAGGAGAACAGGAAAATAAAAGGAATTTAGAAAAAAACCAAAAACATAGAGGGAGAATTAAATATAGGAAACAAAATGTCTATTTGGGACTAAAGGGAGTGGGAGTGGAATGCTTTCCTCACCTCAAGAAATCTCCAAGATTCCTGATGAGAAAATAAAACCAGTCTATGGTTCTTAATAGGCATTGCTTAGGCCACTCACCTGAGACAAGAGTTACCTTTGTTCAATCTTGACTACAGAATGAAAATCTCAGTTTGCTGCCTAATGTGTGTTGATAAAAATTGATCATCCTGTAGTAAATAAGAATCATGCATTTTCTTTGGACTCATTTGGAAAAATCTTAGCCATACCAGGGCTTTTTATTGGAAAGCTTTGGCTTTCATGAAATCAAATAAAATAATAATAAAAGAGTCCTGAGTGACTTTCAGGGTTCAGTTTTTTTCTCAAAGTTGTTGCTCTGTCACTAGAATGGCCAGTCAAAAACATCTGAATTGTAGCATTTCATTTTATTTGAATTTAAGAGTGTTCTATTATTTTTAAAGGATATTTTTAGATATTTACTCATTTCATGTGCGCTTTCAGATGTAGAAGGCCATAACTGTACCATGTGTGAATACTTGGGGCAATAACTCTTCTGCCTTTATTCTCAGATACTTTTGGATAAACTGATCTCTGGGTGACCCTAAACATTTGCTAAATCAAAACAATTAACTGGAGCATTAATTGTCTTCAGATCTGTTTCTTTCAAAGTCAGACCAGAAGAGTTTCCATGGAGCTAAAATTTTTAACAGAATCAAGTTAAGAGGAGTACCTACATGCCAATGTGAGAAAAGGAAGGCTTGTGCTTAGAATAATGGATCGTTAATGTAGTGACGTATGGCAAAAGAAATGACTTGCCAAAGTATAAAAAAAAATTTCTCTGGGATTGTTACCTCCTTTGTTCAAAGCTCCAGTTAAAGAACAGCATGTAGGAGTCACTGTCACTTCCTGAGTCGTGCCTTAGATCAGAAACATTTGCAGAAGCCATCTGCTTGGTGGAAGTCAGGCATGCAGCGTGTATAAGGCTGAGGTATGACTCATGGGAGAGATATAGAAAATGGGTCGGTCTTTCTGAGCTCTGAATACTTGACTTCTATACATGGCCAGATTGTTAAAAGTTTAGAGAAAATGAAGAAATAAATTAATTTCTGCAAAGGGCTTGGGAGAAGAGGAGTGAGGATAGATGAGCATTATAAATGTGGCATATTATTTTTCTTTGGTGTGTTCCTCTCCTATGGAAGCTTGTATAAGGTAATTTGGTGAAGTTCAGTGAATGAAATTATGTTCCCTCATATATGGTAGAACCATGGTGATTAGGTAAACAAAGTCTGTGATCTTTTTGCCTTGGGAGAGAGATGTGAAACAGATCCATTCTCCCCCGCTGTCACACTTACTATGCTTCAAATTTCTATTAAAAAACCCCAAACAAATATTACAAATTTGTTAGTTTATCTATAAAGAAAAGACTACATTGTCAGTGTCAAGCTGGCATAAGGAAAAAAGGTATCCATTTCTCTTAGCATCCTCAAACTATCTCATCTTTTTACCTCATCTGGTGGTGCTTTCTAGATATGCAGAACTAAAAATCAACAAGTTTATCTGAGTGCAGGTCTCTGGTGTTAACAACTGTTACTGGTGTTATGTTCCTTCCCTATTTTTCTGGCTTACATAGAATCAGAAAATAATACCAGGCTTATATTTCAAAGCATGAAGTTAGTCACAGGATGTGGAGATATTGGCTTTATGTTTCTTTCCAAGCCTATACAACAGAAATTGATTTTTCATTTGTGGCGAGTACATCTTAGGACTTTAACACAGAATGAACAGGGGAAGAGTAAGAAAGAGAGCACAACTATAAACTGGGCTTTGTTTTCTGATCTGCAGGTAATGGAACATTGATTGGAGCATCTGCAAATGTTGTTTGTGCTGGAATTGCTGAACAGCATGGTTATGGCTTCTCTTTCATGGAGTTTTTCAGGTACAATTTTAAGCTTCTCATAATTAAATCTGATTTTTTCTTTTGTCTAGGCAAACAATGAATCGTCTAAGGAGAAAAATCTAGAGAATGGATCTATAAAATAGACTTATGTTACTAATTTGGTTTTGACAACTGAAATGCAGGTGGAGGGCAGATCACTTTAATTTGATGTAATGTTGATAGAATGCATGAAGCTGGTGGGAGCACAGTGGAACTCCAGGAGAAACAAAGCCTCAGAAATTCCTGCTTTGATCACCCTCAATCTTCAGCTTTGTTGAAATTGTAAATTGTTGCTTTATTGTTAAATGCTGTTTAAACCTGGTTTCTCATCTGCACATTTTCATGGATGTTCTGTCGTCAGGAAAAATTGCAATGTCCTAATTGAGACTGAGTTGATTTTTACTCCATGATCCCACGAGCAAACTATTTACCTGAAAAGAAATTCCTTATTTTGACCAGCTGCTCAGAAACTATGAATGAAAGTGTGATGAACAGTCAGTAATAACTCAAGTTGTTGATTAATAATTGCTTAATTAAAAATTAATAGCTCTTTTTCAATAGTGGAATTTTCTTTGCAGGTCATTCATCAGCAGGTTTTTAAGAGACAAAGTGTACTTAATGCATATAACAGTTTAATATTTTTCCAAATACTTCCAGTTTTTGAGACTCTGATTGAAAGGAGTAAGTGGAAACTGGCAAATCGAAGACTAAACACAAAGTGCAAGTTTAAAGTGTAGGGGATTTAGCTAAAACATAATTCCTTGCTTCTTTTTCCTGCATATTTAGGACAAAAGATACTGTTAAGCTCACACCAATTTATATTTTCTCTTTTCTTTACATTGTCTCTTTTAGTTTCTCACCTATATCAGCTTTCTTCTATATTGTTTACCTCGAAACCTTCAAACCTGTGTTATTAATATGATTAATCATACAGGATTTTCTGGAGCCAAGCTAATGATGACCTTAAAAAGAAAGGTGGTCCGAAGTGCTGCTGCTAAAATTCAAGCTATAAGGATGTGCTACTCGTAGCACAGTTTAGCTCTTCACCCATAGTCTTCTGATATGTTTTAGAAAGACAGATGCCTATAAAATCAAAGTCTTGATTGTCAGGACCTTTGACACTGTGGAACAGTCTTATGCAGTACACAGTGATAGCGAACAGACTTCCTTGAAGTCAAACCCTTGCACAAAAGAGATGATGATACAGCAATAATGGGCTTGTGGATTGCTCTGTTCATTTTCCACAGATTTTCACCTTGTCATTTGGAGATTTAACTTGTATGTAGCATTAATAGTGTGTCCTCAATGTAGATTTTTCAATGAAATGTTCTTTAAGCTTCTATGACACTGTCTGAAGAAACAAAGATGTAAAGCCTGGCTAGTCTCTTCAGCAGTCTTTACTGGCATGTGTTCTTTGGTAAGACTAATGACAGTACACAGATGCTCTGAAATTGCCTTCTATACATAGGTTTTTAGTGGAAGTGATTACTGGGAAAGGCTGCAGTGACTGTGAACAAAGATGTGAGAACTGAATCCACAGTGGTCTCAGGAAGATAGCAATGGATATTAATTAGCAGAAAGAACATAAAAGCTCACTTTTTCTGGCTGCCTTTTAATCACTGAGCAGGCAGATCATGAACTTCTTCACAATTTGTGTTAGGAAAATATTTGTTTCAGTCAAATGTTCACAAATTCAATATATTTTGACATTTCTCCCGGCATCAAGAGGCATTACATATATCTGTTGAGGATTTTGATTTTGCTTACTATTATTTATGAAGGTTGGCTCAAACCATAAAGTGAATTTTCTGCATTTGTTCCCTGTTTGCCCAGGATAACTCAATATGTTTCACATCCCCATTGAGGGTCCTCTGCAGTGCTTCTCCCAGCAGAGACACAGGTTGTTACCCTCTCATCTTGCCAACCCCTGTGAGTCACCAGGGAAAAATCATGGATACCTTGTGTGGGGAGATGACACCCCTCTGCTGACTGATTTTTGTTAAGATGCCTTTATTGCAACCTGAGCTGGTAGTGTTCCATCCTTCTAAGCTTCTCTGTACAGGAAACCCTTGCCATGTCTCGGGTGGTGCCTGGGGTCAGACAGCAGAGTACTTCCAATACACTTCCTTCCTTGCTAAAGGCTAAGCCAAATTATGCAAACGTGTTCATGGAGGGCCTTAGCTATAAGCAGCTTTTTTGAAAACCATGTTTTGACATGGTGATCTGCAAGAGGAAATATGGACAGAGTCGAGAAGCATGTCTTATTCACCTTGATATAATGGGGGGGGGATTCTACAGAAGCTGTGGGCTCCTTGTGGCGAGAGGCACCATGATGACTCTCTGTTCAGGGAAAGAAAAAGGCAAGAAGCTGGTTCCTTGCTCTGCACAAGGACTGATGGGCTCATGACATTTCCTCTGTGTGTCTGTGTGCAGTGGCACTTGGTATGGTTCAAAGCTCCTCTTCTCTTTGTAAGAAGGTAGCAGAGGCAAGATAACTTGCCTAGAGTGCTGTGGTCTTACCAGCTTGATGTGCTGCTGGCTGGAGTGCCTTCATCAGAAGAAATCCTCTGCTGGGGAGGTGCATGACTGTATGATCATGAGTGCTAGAGTCTTTCAGAGATCTCTATAGCCTCCTGAGGGAACCTCCCCTTCAGAACAATAACTAATTCCTTCTTTCCCTGGATCAGGAGGGAAAGGACTCGAGGACCTGGTCCTCCCCAGGTGGATGTAAGGGGAAGACAGGTCTGGTGTCTTTCTCACCACCCAAGCAACTCAGGCCATGTGCTGGTAGTGCTGTGCCTGTAGGGTGGTTCAGGTAGGATGGCATTTAGTGGAAAAGATTATACTGGGAAAGAATGGAGAAAGGAACAGGACTCCCTCTCTGTGTTGTAGCACAGTAAACCAGCCTGGTGTTCTAGGAGATACCAGGTCGCATCCAGACATACCTGGCAGTGAATGTGCTGGCAAGTGTCACCAAGTATTCTACCCAGATCAGTACAGCCAAATTATGCTCTTTTTTCATCTTGAAAAAAATGGAAAAAGGGCATAATTTCCTCATCAAACTGTATTTATGTATTATTTATGTATTTATTCTAATCTTTCTCCTAACCTAAAAAGTTAGATATACCTTAACATTTCCTTATCCTTCTAGTAATTTAGGCAACAGAGCTGAACTTGATATTAGGCACAGTCCTCTTATTTTTTTTCACATTTTAAAAAGCTAAGATGTAATACAGAATGTGGAGATATTTTCCTTTATTAATCCAGGCAATATAAAATTCCTTTTCAATTTGCTATTCAGTGTTAAACCCAAGTCTCTTTTAGTTTTCATGTTACTTGCATGAGTGTGATTATATCTGCTCTCTCCTCAAATTCTTATACTTTTCCTACACTGTGGACACAAAGACAAGTATTTAAGTAGCGGAAATAGAAGGAATTGTGAGTCTGTGAGACTTGGAAAAGGAGGTAGAGAGCAGTGGGATATTTGCTTTATGTGGTCAAGAGTAAACATTAGAACAAGCAAACATGAGAGCAAGCAAATGATCGTTGTGCCTCTAGACAGAAGTGCAACTATTTTCATAGTCTTGACCCTGTAGAAAACATCAGATATATTAACAATATGAAGGTAATTGCTCAGAGACACCATTTATGAGTAAGCAGAAGGCAGGGAAAGATAATATTCCTATTATGATTTTAGTCTATTTATGAAAGAAAGATTAAACATAAATAAGAGCTTAACACAAAGGAAAACCCCAAATGTAGGACTGTTGTTTTTCTCTTGACAAGTAGTCAGATAAAGACATTCTATTCTTGTTGCCTGGATGAATTCTAGAGGTTAACATAATGATTTTATATCAATTCAGACTGTAAAATAACCAACAGAGCTTTGTTTTTCTCAAGATAAAAGAAATAACATTCAGATGCCTCTTTTAATCTAGAGGCTTCATTTCATGATAGTTTTTTAATTTTTACTAACATATGTCTGAGTTTGTTTGTTGCAATATAGCATCCTACTAGGTCAGACCACCCTGTGGAACATGAAAATGATGCACAAAAATCTTTTTGTTACGAATGAAAAATTTTATTCCAGCTCCATAATGTAAGAAGTTCCCATTGCTGTAGGGGCTTTAATTATCTTTTTCTACTTGGTAATACAATTTACAACTTGACTTTCATTTTCTCTGTAAGAAAAGCATTTGTAACCTTATAAAGATACACAGTATTTAAAACATAAAGTAACTTACGCTCCTTCATCCTATTGTAATTCAAAGCCAATCACTCCTCTGTGTCCATGACATGTGATGCGAATAGAAAAAAAGAATCATGGATAAATGGTGAACCTATTTGACAGAAAGATAAAGTGGGTATTATGGAAAATACTCCAATTTTATTTCAAACAAATTTTGGCTGACTGTGCCTATATCATAGTGCTAGTTATGGGAACAATGGATTGGATAACTCTATGTAATGGGATAAGAATGTGAGAGAAATGATTTAATGCATGAGGACATCAGTCTGCCAAGAGGAACAGGTTAGGAGCCTAAGCCTAATGCAGATCACAGTGGTAAGGTCAGCTGGATATGATCCTGAAGGCATTGTGCATATTTTCAGGTTTTGCATTTTTTCTGTCATTGTCCTCCCTTCATATGCCATCTGCAGAGCTGAATTTAAATTCTCCGTCTTCTTAGGAACTAAGAGTAATATGGAAGTGTCAAAAATATTGGTTTCTGATAATAGCTTAGGAAAAGATTTCGTTTTGTCATAGGATTTGTTTTGTGAGGTATTCACAGTAGAAATATTTTCAGTAAGATATCCTATTTATCTGTGTTTGAGAACATTCAAATGCAAAGACTCTGAAACAGCACTTCCCATGAGAACTGTCATTCATGTATGTGGGAGGACAAACGTGATGTTCTTTGTTACCTCCTGTGTATCCTATTTACACAATATATTGAAAATAGCATTTTTAAATAACATTGGACCCTGTAAAGCCATATAAATGTCTCCATTGGATTATGTGGTAGACAGCTGTAGTCATTTTCACTCCCGATAATTGTCTTTTTCTCCAATTTTCTTGCTATTAACACCACCCTATGCCACAAACATACTGTTGCTTTTATAAAGCTGATTCTGATCAGAATAAAACCTACTCCGCACTTTGGGTATGAATTTTGGTGATGGAGCCTTCAGTTGAGCAATGTGGTATCCAAGCATCCAAACTCAATTCACCGGTGGACTTTCTGATAAACTGTGCAGCTCCAGAAGATAGAACTTGGGGATGTTCAAAGTACCTAAAGAAGATTCAATGAACTGCTGAGTAAAGGTTTAACGATTACGATGCAAGAATTATCTCAATCTCACTTCCCACTGCTCTTCTGATCAATAAGGAGTAAGTGGTCATGGGTTAAATGTCGATAATTGACATGATAACAGATTTCTTCTGTTCAAACAAGTGCAAGTGGAGCGCTTGAGTAAGTACACTCAACAAACTTACATTAATACATGGTCAAGTTTGAGCTTTTCACAACTTTTCCTTCATAAAATTTCTATCCTTAAAATCTGGATCTCTTAGGTTTACGAAAGCTTATTTTTACATTTATCTTGATTTCTTTATGTGTGGAAGAAAAATATTAGCCGTGCTTTTTTAGTAGCTCATTTTAATCAAAAATTTTAAAAGCAATTGCATATGAAAATCTCTAATTATCGGACTTAGAGAACTGAGTTTAACCAATGTAATCGAGATTTTAACATCCTATTCACTGTTATAATAGAAAGGGTAAAACTATAGACAACCTCCAGCTGATCACTCAACACAGTAGAAAGGTAGTTCAGCATGTATTCATCTTAAATTATTAGTTTCTAGGCTTGTTTTGTTAAGAAAAATACCAGTTTTCTTTGAGCTATCCAACAACAACCATTGCAATATTTTAAAGTGCCAGTGTTGATCTAATGACTGCTCTCAAACAAATGTTATATTGACATCTGTGGCAGTTGAATAAAATAAATGCTGCTTATTTTAAGTACTTGCATCGAATCCCCTGCAAGTATTTCTGCAACAGTGGTGCACACGATTTTAAGAATATTTCCTGAGTTATGGGTGGTTTGTTTTTTTTAATGTTTCTTCTGATTTTATTTAAGGTCTGCAAACAGTGTAAGTGCAAATGTGAATAAATATGAATTTACATTTTTTATTTTTAGAAAAAAGGGAGAAAAGTAGTATTTTGAGCCCTTGAGTAAGAGGATATTTCCTTTTCCAATTTGAAACACAATTTATCTGTACCGTGAAGTTTTCATGGAGCTTAAAATGTTCCTATGTCTTCTAAGTAGAACTAATAACTTTGAATTGTTTGGCCTGTGGACATACAAGTATTACTTTTTTTCTTCTTTTATTGCCATGAAGTCTTTTGGATTAGCAAATTATTTTCCAGTAATGAGGGATGGGATTTAAATACTTGTCATCTCACTCATCTTAAAAGAAGGCTATGTGATTCAGGTATTAAAATTTTAGTATGGTTTTAGCCTTTAAATTCTATGAAATGTGTGTTTCATCCTCTAAGACTTTGGAAAAGGACATTTAAAATGCAATTGTAATGATCCAGTGTTTCACTGGGCTCCTTAGGAAACAGAGATCCTTCAGACATGTGTCACTTTAATATTATGGGCTAAGGTTATGGAAGTAGTATTTAATCAAAGGATCATTAAAAAAACCCACATAGAAAGATTCAGACTGGAGGAGACGTCAGGAGGTCTTTTATCCAGTCTTGGGCTCAAAGCAGGGTCAGCTCTGGGCTGCAGAGAAACAGCACAGCCTGTTGGGACAAGAGGACTCTCTTGCTGCCCTGCCTGGCTGTCTCGGGGGGAAAACGTTTCTCCTCTCTCCTTTCAGCTTGTGCCAGCTCCCTCTCCCCGTCCTGCAGCACCGCAGCCTGAGGAGCACAGCTCCAGCTCTCAGTGCCTCCCTGCAGATGCTGGGCATGCAGCCAGTGCCCTGCAGCCTCCTCTGCTCTGGGCTCACCCAGCCCTGCTCCCCCAGCCTCTCCTCACGGGGCAGATGCTGGGGAGCATCTCCAGCTCTGGGAGGGAGCTCCAGCTGGTCTGTGCATTTCCTGTGTTAGAGGATCAATCTGAGCCATGTCTACGTGGAGTCTCACAACTGCTACACTGAAGGGAACAATCATCTCGCTAGATCCAAGGCCCATTCCCCTTTCCATAGACCCACAGAGGCTGTTGGCTGCCTCTGGCGCTGGGCTTCCCACGGGCTCACATGGAGGTCACCACCCCAGAGCCTTCCTTGTTGAGCTGCTCCCTGGTTGCTCTGTCCCCAGGTGTGGTTGTTGCAGGGGCTCTTCTTCCTCCTGGGCTGGATTTGGCATTTGTCCTTGCCAAAGTTTAAAAAGTTCTGGTTTTTGCAATGCTTCTGTTTATCCAAGTCCTGCAGGATAGTGGAATTACCTTCTACCTTTTCAACCAATGTGAGATTATAGTCTAGTCTATGGTAATTCCAGTGCAGCTTTGCACAACTGTTTTGGTTTGGTGGTATCCAATATTTGTCTTCACAATGGTGCAAATATAAGAAAAAAGCTGTTTGCAAGTATCTGTTTATGTTGAAATGGCAATTTTGATTCAGTTTATGTGTAAATCTTCTCACTTGTTACTCTGTGTTGATCTAATTTAAAATTAAATAAACCCAAACCCTAAATATAGCTCAAATAATTTTCAAAAAAATAGTTCTGACTGCAAAACAATGACACCAGTTAATTAGGTGAGGTTTTGAGCAAGGAAGCAAATAATAATAAAATGTGATATATGCAATAAATTTATATAACTTAATCTAGTTTATATAGCCTTTATCTATATTAAAAAAGGTACAAAATGTACAATTTGTAGAGCATTTCTCATTCAAAACATTATTAATTGAATGACTCATAAAATCCTCAGTTTTGAGTCTTTCATACTGAAGATTTTCAGATTGGTTTAAAAGTGACTATGAATTGTATACTGCATGCACATAGGTATCCAAGAGGCACACAAAGAAATTGAATTAAATTTTTATTGACATACATTTTGAGTATGGCTTGGTAACAGTCAAGAATGAATGCTAGTACCTCAAGTGAATAAAATTACTGTAACCTGGTATCATCAAGATACTTGACTGTTGAATTACTATCAGATAGAAAGATTCAATTTATTAGAGGGAAAGAAAAAGGTAGCAAGCTGAAGTGTAAACACAAATCATATCAATCTAAGAGTCAGATAAACTTTTATGATGCTAAAAAATATTCTTATTTTAAATTCTGAAGTGTTGCATGCCATTTAGGACCTCCCATATATAATTTCTGAATCATCTTTTTGGACTTCAGAGTTCCTTTCCCTTTCGCTAGCATAAAGGTATTGTTTCTAGACTCATACGAACACAAAATATTCGATCTGAAATTCAGACTTCTCCTGATATAAATGGTTATGATAAAACAAAGACAAAAGTCCAAGCCACACCTGGCATTCCAAAATCTGCTATTTTGCATATATACTGACTCCCCAAAACCTCTGTATTGAACTTTGCTTGTGCAGGTTTCAGGAAGGTGTACACTGGGGGAAAGTCTGCACTAAATGGGACAGTGATGATCTGTGGAGAAGGCTGGGGTGTTTTTTGCAAATCAGTGGTTCTTTGGATCTTAGAATCTTTGAGATATTCAGAAATTCATAAATTTGAAAGTTTAAGCTCAGGAGTATTACAGGACAAGTTCTAAAGAATATTGTTCTGTCATACAAGTGAGTAATTAATGCAGTTCTAAAAGGTCCTCCCTAAATGTTGCATGGAAGTCAACTATTCACATTTCTGGTGTATTTGCTGGTATGCCTTTTTTTCCTCCCAAGCAATAGTATACGTATACCTAATACGCATAAAATTATCCATCCAATTCTTGCAGATATTTTTAATCTACTGACATTACATATCACTAAATTAAGTAAGGAAAAGAAATAGACACATGAAAATAGAGTATAGAAAGAAAAACTGTTTTGGACTATACTGAAACCAGGTAAGAATTTAATTTTTCCTGTTAAGCTGAAATATAGGATACAGATCCTGGTTTATTCTGAATAAGATACTTGCATCCAGTATGGATGGAAGAATTAATCTCTTACTTGGGAGTTTATGATGACACTAGAGATCCTGCTAGATATACAGGTTGTAGGAGTGATCCTGTGTATAGAGTATGTTGTTAGAAATTGTATGCCATGGATGTTGTAAGTCACAAACTGTATAAATCAATTTAACACTTTAAAACAAATCAATGAACAGCAAGGAGAGTGGTAAATACAATATATATCTATATTTTCCTAACATAGACCATAACCCATTCTTGGTCACCTTTTGTAAGTAGGCTACCAACTGAATCAATACCTAATAACTTCCCAACAGCACTTGGAATGAAAATAATTTTAAGAGTAATGATTTCTAGATATTTTTGGCAGTGTCAGAAACCAGATTTTCTGCTGTGTTTGTGCAGTGCTACTCCTATAGAAACTATTTTATGCAAAGAAAAGTCATAAAAATCTCCCCCAGTTAATCTGTACCAGATATGTCATTAAGCAGATACAACCTGTTGGGATAGGACTGATCTTTAAAGACTTTACATAAATGTATATTATTTTGCAGTGTTAATCTCCACGGAACAAATTTGCCTTTAAGCACACCTGGAGAGCATTATATTCCAAGCTTTGTATTTAAAATACAGAGGACGAGTTTTTCTCTGTGTACATATTTATGGTGATATTGAGTACAGAGAGAGCCTGGAATTCCTACCCAGGTACAATTTGGCAAAATGAACCCCATTCTTGTCTATTCCAACCACCATTTTCTAATTTTACTTCATAATCAGGACAGTTCGTAAGGGAAAGCTAGAAAGTGGGAAGGGAAAAGTATTAAAGAAACTGGGAGCTATGCTGAGGCATTCTAGAAACATGAAGTGACAGCCTTCATTCAGTCCATCTTGAAAATACCAGTCCTTTCTTTTTTCTGAGAGTAGAAAAGGCAAGGACATAACAACAGTGTGTTTTGGCTCCTCATAACAGACATGAATCTAAAATATTTTAAAGAAATATGATCACATTTTTAATAATAAAACAATATATTCATTTGCTTAGCTAACTTCTGTTCCATATTGCCAATTTATAAATTTGTATAGGCTTTCTTTAAGTTCCAGCAGAGCTAGTGACTCCTTTCTTGTTCTGTCTTTTCCAATGCTCTGTGGTATTCCTGTTGCCAAAACTTATTACCGGGTTCTATGCAAACAGAAAAGAAAATGCACTCCTACCACAAAATTTGGTTTATTTCTGCTTATAGTGAACGAAAAAGTTATATTGATTTCATAGAAAACTCCATGCTCTCGTTCAAATTTTGAAATGTTAGGCCAGCTGCAAAACTAGAAAGAAGAATAAACGTGCAATTTTTTGAGTTCTACAAAAACACCCTGACTTTATAGAAGTGGCTTAAAGGTCCATGGTGCAGATGTGAGGTAACACATCACCCCTAGGTCCTTGAGCCTGAGACTTCCAGATGGCTAAATGGGCTGGTATCTGCTGTGTTTCCAACCTGGCATTCCTGTCTGCATTTCCTCCTTACAGGAACTGGGTGGGGTGGAGGGAGAAGAGGTGAAGAGAGAGAGGGAAGGGTGAAAGAGGCCATTGTGCCCCCAGGCCTTATTTCAGGTTGAAGCTGAAATAAGGTACTCGGTTAGCTCCTTTAGGGGCTCACACTGCTCATGCTCTGGGAGCAAGGCTTTTTGTGCTGCTTTAACACCCGGCGTCTTATTCTTCACCCATATGTGTCTTGACCATGCAGTCTACTGTCACTGTGTTAAAATGAACGATTTTTTTTCATAGAGGTGGATATTGAAATACCTGAACAAGACCAGATGTCCGTCAGGATGGAATGATTCCTGTAGCTATGCCACAGTCAGCTCGCTCTGTGCATTTGTGTTTTAACACACATAGGAGATCATATTTATTAGCTTTTTTTTTTTTTTTAGAGTGGTCCTGAATTAAAAAAAGACCTTTTCTAAAATGGAGATTTAAACTGTATCTGTGAAGAAGTTCATTCTTGCCTTGGCTTGACATTTTTAAAAAAACTTAAGTCTTGTATTTCTTTACTCTAGTTCCCATAGATGACTTTTAGCATGTGAAGAGGATATACAAGTTTTCTGAAATAAATCTATGATCTATTTCTGAAATAGATCTATGATGATCATTACATAAGTGAATATTTTAGTAGGAAAGATATTCTTTATTTATTTGTAGAGTTTTTTTGTTTAGATAGCTCAAACGATTCTGCTCTTCTTTTTCTAATAATCTGTAAAGAAGGGTAAAGAGAAGAAGATTTACTAATATAGGCCGGTGAGATAGGTTTTGTGAAGTGCTTTGTGAAACTTTCACATGATAATTTTTTTTCAATGAACAGAACAATATTTTTATGAAAAATTTCTTGAAGTATCTCAAAAGCCCAGAATTTTATTGCAGATATGATTTATAATGAAAGGTGGATTTGAAAATCAGAATGTCTGCCCCAAAGAGCATTGTTGTGCTTCTTCAGTGTCTCTTTAAATAGTAGTCATGTAAAAACTGAAAAAATTAATTATTAGAAAAATCTGCAGGAAACAATTTTTCACTGAGAGGGGATGAAGTTTAAATAAAAAACTCTTTCTTTGCTGACATGTCTGGCTATGAGGATTCATATTTTACCACTACTAATATGGGCTGAAATCATAGCTGAGAACATTCACCTTTCTAGCAGGCTTTTAAAAGGTAAGTAAATTACCTCATTTTTCATTTCCCTGCATTTAATTTCCACCAGATCTTCTAAAACTAGTCCAAGTGGTACTGTATCTAAACGCACAAAATTTCATGGTTAGATAAAAGATATAATTCAAATAGGTGTTATACAGTTTTAGGGGCTTCTGGAGTGAAAATAAAAAGGCTCTGTAGTTGATTAAACTTCTACAGTAGAAGGCAGGAGTTAATTTGTAGGCTTTCTGCTTTTGCATTGAGGTAAATATGCTTTTGTTAAATGCAAAAAGGCACAAACTGAAGGTCATATGTACCATTATGCTGTTAGGCTTGTCATGATTGTGATTTAAATTTTTTTTTTAATGGAGCCTATTAAATCAGAAAGCAGTTAAAAGAGGTCAGTGCATTATTCTCCAAGAGAATTCATCAATGTCAGCAGTGCTAACGAGAATGTGGGCCATGTGTCAGGAGCTATTGTGTCCGTGTCTCTGCTGCCATTGTGGTCTAGCGCTCATGTTTCATTGCAGATCTTTAAATAAAAGGTTTGATGGTGCCTTACCTGAACCATAAGCAAGTCTGTGTGAGAAGAAAGGAGTGTCTACAGTCTCTGTTGAGTGACTCCAGTCTTACGATCATGCTGGCTGACATTGCCACCTTGTTTTGCTAACTAAGATTAGAAGTATATTTCTGGCAAGAAGTAGGACTGAAACAGTCTTTGCTGATTTCTTCCTCCATGTCTTTGAGCTAACAAATGTGTTGAATTTCTGTTTGTTACCATCTCAGTATATCCAACACATGGAAAAGGAAAGGCTTTTAATAGATGTGGTGCCCAAGTGACCTGCATGTTGTGTAGTAGCTGCATGCTATACAAGGGGGGCAAATGTAACGCAGAATCTTAATCTTAGTTAATTTTTTTAGGAAATATTTATGAAAATGAGATGTTTGCCACAAATATGGAAAGCTACCGATACATTTTAAACTACAGAGGTAACACATGTTAAGAAATGGATTAAAAAAAAAAAAGTAGTCCATGCTTTTATAAGTATAGTTTTGTAAAACATGCAAATTACTTCAGAAATCACATCAGCTGTTGTGCCCTATCCACCTCTTGCTGAGGTTCCACTAGTCCTAGGCTTTCTTTTTCACTGGAACTCTCTTTCAGGCATGAGGTAGTCTTGGTTTGCCTGTAATTGGGGTACAAGGTGTTTTCCTTCCATGGTATTTGTTATTCTAGGACTTATCCATTTCCTCTCGTTGATGCAACACTTTAGTGATGTACAAAGCCCTTTTTTCTCCCTACGACTTTGTGGGATAAAATGCATATTTGTTGGGGGTCTTACAGGCAATACTGTCCTATAGGTTAAAAGGTATGCTCACAGGCAACTAAACAATTTGGCTGTTGGTGTCTTGTTTCTTGGTCTTGAGTGGTATCTGGTCCAAAAGTAGTTAATCCTGTTGAGATTGGCTGTGGGACTGCAATGTGTGAGAGCTGTGTTTGCTGTCCTTCAGCAAACACAGCTCTCAGACTTTTTAGGCACCATTTAGGCCAGTGCAAATAGCCTGTAAAGAAGAAAAATATGAGCCAATAGCAATCCTTCTAAATATTACAAGTTTTCTGGGTATAGACTTGTGCATGGGACAGGATTTGCTGGAAGCTTTTTTGTCTTTTTACACCAGTTTCACAGCTGTTTGTATTTAATGACTTTTACATGCTAAAGGGTTTTTTTATCTATATTGCAATTTCTCTGTCAGAAAGACAGTGGTTACTACACAGGCTTCTCTTGATCTTACCCTTTTTGTTTTATTCCTGCAGGACCTTCTGGGAAGGTTTTAAATTGATGCCTTCTGCCTAAATCCTTGCCTTTTGAAAACCAAATGTGGAAGCTGTATTGAAATATTGTTGCTTAGTTTGTTAAATTTCTGTGAAAATTTTCCTTACCAAAGTGCAGGCTGGACTCTTTGAAAAAGTTAATTTGATTGCTGTCCCTGCTATTTATGGGAGCCTTGTTTACTGATTTGTTTCATTGTGACTGTGGCTAAATGTGTCTTGAAGAGAATTCACTTTGAAATATACTGAATTACATTTTTGTGTCTCCTAGTGTAATGAGGAGCTTTTTAGGGCTGAAAAGTGGGTTTTTCTCAGCAAGAGCAGAGATTTGTCTGTAGTGATAGTGATAAATGAAATGTTAAAAGAAAGAAGGTGGGCAATATAGCCTTAAATAATCAAACCAAGGAGAGAAAAAAGAAAATTGAGACCATTCTAAACCAGCAAAAGCCAAAACCCAGAGAGATTTAAAAAACCCAGCAACAAAAAACCTAACAAAAAATTGTTTTGTATTTCCTAAATACAATATTTCAATGAAGACTGTTTATAATAGAGGCTATTTGCAGTGACTGTGGAGAACAGTCAAATACTATGCTTTTTCTGCTTCAATGAGGTCTCGTTGTAATCAGTGGCCTCTTTTTTTAAATTTGGAAGACTTTGGATTTTTGTTGATATCAATATTTCCATGTGCTATTTCCATTGATTATTGCAGCCAGCCTGTGGTCATTAGTATATTCATAAAATTTAACATTTTCTATATTTTCATAAATAAACTTTATGAGACAGCAAGCAGTTTAGATTATGTCTCATTTTTAGACCTATCACTATATGGTTTATTTTGATTAGTGGTTAATATGATGAGAAACACTGCAGTATTCTCTTGTATACATAGTCTGTCACATTTTGTTACCTAAATGTAATTTTTTTTTTTTAAATTGCTTTTATTTGTCGCATATATTGGAGTAAAGTAGGGTCTTTGGGCTCTCTGGGCTTTCATTTTGAAGTTAAAACCTGCCACCTACAAATTGTGCCTGTGTGACAAGAAAGGTTTTCTTTTTGAAGATTTTGCAGTAATATCATTTTGACAGATTGATTGTGTAAGTCTTCATGTTGCTCTAATAACTCCTTTTTAATGGGAGAACATTAATTGATGTCAAACTCAAAAGTTCAGTGACAGATAAAGTGTCTTCTCTTAGTTAAGAGGTTAAAAATAATTGACACTTTTACATGCAC
Source organism: Acanthiza pusilla (assembly GCA_036630365.1). Lineage (NCBI taxonomy): Eukaryota > Metazoa > Chordata > Aves > Passeriformes > Acanthizidae > Acanthiza > Acanthiza pusilla. The sequence continues at coordinate 2,360,910 of JAXCHO010000098.1, forward strand.
AGAATAAACTGCCGTAAAAATATTAATTTCTATGACTATTCTGATAGGAAGAGATAGAAGCAAGTTCAAAATGAGTGGTCAACTTTTCCATAAGCTTTGAGACAGTGAATAGGATTCTATTAATAAATGCAATAAACAACCATTACTGAAATAATTAAGAAAAGCGTGGTAAGCCAGTGCTTGTCATAATTACTGTTGCGGGTGGGGTAGAATTACAGGTTTTGAAATCTCTAAGTTTTCTGATTATGCAGAAATTTCAAAAATAGTTTTCAGAAAAGCAGCTAATTTCTGAACTATTTTAGTGTAGAAAAAAAATTATTAAATTTCTTTTTTTAATGGAGATGACTATTAAAAAAATCCACCCTTTGCTAAAGCACTCTGCTACCTCACTTTGCAACATGTTTTTCTCACACTGAGAACGTCTGTCTGGGGGAGCCACGGAGAGGGGTGAAATGGGATCCTGGGCCACGAGTGGAAGGGACTCCAGGAAGGCTGTACAGGGACAGGGTGCTCTGTGGGTGCCCTCTGGGCCTTGGCAATTTGTAGTGTAATTGAAAATCAGGTGATTTCCCAAAATGAGCGGTGTCTGCAGGCTGTTCTGGCTGGTATACATGGAGTCATAAAAGTCTGCACACCTAAACTCATAAGTGTGAATTATATTATAATATTTTCAAAGGAGCTTAGCCTCATTAGTGTCTTTTTAGGTCACCTTTGGGGCTAACTTTCACCTCACAGAAGTTACAGATTTTTCCTATGATGGTGTTACTCCACAATTTTTTTCTTTTTTCCTCATAAACAGCAAGACAATGGTTAGAAATAGGATACTTGACTTGAAATGTGACTCATCACAGCCGAGTTCATCCATGTAATTCAGACTGTTCATTTGTATTCCTTCTGCATTCAGTGGAGAGGAAAGGGAAGACTTGTCCTGACATTTTGAAGGGACATCATGAGATGGGGAGAATTAGCTTCTTGAAGTCCCTTTTTTTTTGCAGCTGACCAAAACCAGCTCTATGCTATTTTGTCATAAAGCTAAATAATGCAGATTGTACCTTAGGTTATATATATATATATATATTTAACTTTTAACAGCTCTTAAAATAATGTTGCACTGTAACACACATACAAAAGAAATACTGATACATGACACATTTACTACTTCCTGATTTGTGAGAGTTAAAGGGTAAAACTATCAATTTATATTGACAAATTTTAATGGTATTTATGCACAAATGTGGGTATGTCTATGAAGGCCACAGTAAATGAGGAAAAATATACATTAATATAGTGTATTTAATTAAAAGTTAATATTTATAATTTTTTAATTAACACTTCAATTGAAAAACAAGTAGATCAAACCCACATTGATTTTGAAATAATTTAGTCTTCAAAGCTCCCTTCAATCTTCAATTATTGACCAATTCAAGCACTAAATTTTCTGGGTATTTTTTATTCCAGAAAAACGTAGAACAAAAAGGTGAATGAATGTGCTATTTTAATATGATTTTTATTCCTGTCAATCTTCATGCAAAAAAGGTATCTTGATTCTCAATACAGCATTTTACCAGAAGATGGGCTTCAGCTTGAATTACAATACCTGGTCTGAGAAGACCTAATTGTCTAAGCTCCCATCTGAGCTCCTGGTGGGGATGTAAGGCTTTATTCACTTGCCTAAACACACATACTTAACTAACGCTGTATCCAGGACATTATTTTTCTTACAGATATGGCACAAGATACATAGACCCAGGCCATCCTGAGATGTCAGGTGGAATTTGAATGGGACAGGCTTCACATCTCGAATGGGGCTGTATGCCTTCTTTTAGGCAACTGATGGGAGCATCTCACAACAGGATGAAAGGAATCTGATCTGTGATTTCTTTCAGCCTGCAGTAGACACATCTATTCTACATACTGCTTACTATATGTTGCCTGTTTTCCATCTTCTGCTGTGGGAAATTAGACAAAAAACTTCTTTCACATGTAGGTCTCATCTACATGTGCCTGAAACCGGAGCTGAATCCCAGAGTAAGTTTCTCATCAGGCATACACTGATATTGTGGAAAAACTCTTCAAAGGAAAATGCAAAAGAGGAAATAATGAGGGCAGAAACATATTAATAGAAATTTTGTACACTGAAAAAATATGTACACTGAAATAATATATGCACTGAATATTTAAGACATTGCAACCCATTCATCTACTTTCATTTTGGTCTCTACTTTCTTTTTTTGTCCTTTTCTGTCTCTCTATTCATATGTCTTCCCTTATTATTTCCAGCCCAGTGGCATGTAGTGTATTCCTCCCCCACACAGACGTGTGAGAATAACGAGAATGGCACAGCGCTACTCAAGCTCCTGAGGGCTGCTAGGTCAATGGTCAGGACTTTTCACCAGGACCTGGCTAAGCCAGGTTCAAATCTGTAATTAATCTGGCTGTGTAAATGAAAGGGACTTTAAATGGTAACCTCATTCTTTTGCCAACCACACACTGTTTTGGGGCCACTGGTGCTTGTTATGGTTTCTATATTTCAGATGCCAGGTGGCAGAGTCAGGTGCTCCAGTGAGCAGAGGACAGAGGTGAGGGCTCTGTCCTTAGGAACGCAGGGATGAGATGGAACCACGGTTTTGGCAGGACTGGGTGGCTCTCCTGCCCTCGTATTTCTTTCTCTCCATGTACACTTTCCCTCCTAACCCTGGAATGACCATAAAAAGGCAGTTCACAGTGAAGTGTAGCCATACGCTGAACAAGGTCTGATTCCCTGGGAATATGGGGTTATGAAAGGGATTCTTCTATTGTGCCTTATTGGTACATTCTTGGTGAAGGTTGTGCATGAACAGTTAGGTGGCTAGGCTCAGTCATATTTCACTTCACATAAAAAATGTATGTGCAGGAAGCAGGCATAATTTGTCCAGTATATTTAGGAGACAAAAGTGCAAGGACATTGATTAGTTTTTTGCATTCCCAGATGTAAAGTATATTTAGTTAACAAACTACAATTCTTTACCTGTCAGTCATTTAGTCTGTTGGAAATAACCCATAGGAAAAGTCATGTTTGCTTCACCTTAAAATTCTCGTTCCAGGGAAAATTTTGAATATATTTTGACATTTCTGTTATCACTTAAGAGATTTACATTTAAGTTCTGCATTTATCATTTATTATTTAATAAAATTAAAAGCTCATGGTGGATACATACAGCAAGTTTCAAATTTAGTGAGAATAACTTTTGCAAGAATCATGCATTGTTGATAGACATAATCTTCGAGTCTGATCATGTATAAAAGGGAAATCTTAAAGTGTTATTGACTAGGGGGAATTTTTGCTGCACAGGAAATACAAGATTAGCTGTTTGTAGCTCATGGAGACACCTGTGGTCCCAAGGAATTCTTCTCAATGAGACTCACAGTAATCTTACAAGTTTTATCCTGAATTTCCTTGTTAACGGTTCTGGGACTGGCTTCCTACGTCTTTTGTTCAATTCCCAAAGAAGTGGTCTATAATTTTCCTTAGATGAGGATCATCTAGTCAGTTAAACCCCAGACATGAACACACAGTTCACAGATTTCATCGTTAAATGTGACTATGTATAACGTATTTGATCAAAAGTAGCTGAAATTTTTCAGTCAGTAGAAATAAATTCCTGTTGAAAATGATACAGTATTTTGAAATGAAATTATTCTCATTGCTATGTATATGCTGATACTTTTAATAAATAACAGAATTCTTAGAAGCACAATGTTTGTTAGGAAGGAACACATTCTGCCTCTATATGCATAAGGCTGTGTATTCCAGCAGCAAAGCTGCTAGGGATTTAATTGACATTTAACATTAAAATTATCAAAACCTTGATGCAAGAATAGAAAATCAAATGTTGTCTGGTTATTTCTCAGGGTCTTTGTGATGTAAAGTATGATCTTTCTGTATTTTTACCATTGCCAAAACTGGTTACAGATAACTCAGGATCACAGGACTCATTCCAGGTTGCGGCTATGATGAACTTTGCTTTTACTAAACCCAGCATAACTAGAAAATTTCCATAAATTTTCAAAATTGATGAAAAACAATGTCTGAAGCTCAGGTTGGAAGAATTTGAAATTAACAGCAAGTCCACTCAAAATAAGCTGTGCTGAAAGTCAAAGGTAAATCTGAAATTTAATCTTCTGTTCTCATGACCTTATTCATGCAGATTACATTATATCATTTGTCTTCATGGCTCAAATTCATAATAATGCACAAAAATAAGAGAAGTACCAGATCCCATGGCTGTCCAGTGATATGCCTAATTTTAAGCATGGGAATAGTCCATTAAAATTAAAAAAAAAGGTGGTTTCAGTATTTTGCTAAACTGGAGCAAAAAATAGAAATAAATGGATTTAAAAATTTTGTTCCCTACACAGTGTGCTGGCCTCATCAGTGAAATATTTTGTTTGGTAGGTTTTGTACAAAGCTTGCATATGTCTAGTGATTATTGGAGGAGTATATTAGCTTTGCAACCTCTTCAAATAGCCTCCTAAAAAGGTCTCCAAGAAAAAGGAGACATGTCACTAAGGAGAATTTACTTTCCTTATGTAGTAGTTTCCTTGTATGTCATTGTTGCACTTACTGGTGCTGACTCTTAATAAAATAAATGCTAAACTGCAAATTACCAGATATAATTTATGATGTTGGCTTGATTATCCAGTTTTGTTTTCTTTTTTAATTTTCTTAACATTTGCTTCAGCTGGAAAGGTTTCCACATACCAGTGTTCACAAAGTATGTTTTACTGTCTAGGTGCCAAGCTATTTTGGATTACAAAAATAGTAATCTGAAATAAAAACATTTGTTCTTTCTAGAATCTTTGACAATAACTTCTGTTTACATGATGGGCTTTGAAGGAGAAAATATCCTTAGAGAATCCAATGGAGATATTAATATATTAACTTTGTTTTATTATTTCAGTTTGGCATCTCATTTCTTAAAATATTATATCTAATTAAAAGCAAAGTCCTTATTTATAGTTCCTTAGCTAGAAATAAAACATGACTATTTTGCTAGCAAGAAATTAATAAATATTTTTAAAATCATTTTATTAGTACAGAAGATTTATTTCTCATTAACATTAGATTGAGGAAGTGTAATGATGAAGTGGTTAAGATTGGAATTAGCTTTCCATTTAACAGCTGATTTTTCTAACTGTCCTAACATACCCATGTTTACTTGAATTGGCCTAGAACCTGCTAATTTATATGAAGATGCAAATAATTTAGCAGTCCAAGCAAAATATGCCACAAAATCTTTGGTCTTTATGCAATTCAAGGACCACATATGTATATTACAAAAGATCAGGGAGTACACAGTTCACAGTAAGCACATGAAAATTCCTGGTATGTAGAGTTGTAAAATGGAGACATCCTTGCATAAAGAGGAATCCAAATATCTGAGTTTGAAAGGGTTAAAAGGGCTGTTTACTAGTCTAGAGATGAGTGATGAATGAGACTGCTTTGCAAGTGAATATTAGATAATAGTGGGGGCACATATATGTGGTGACCGTGGGAGAGAATACGTTGGTCTGGCTTATCTTTCAATTTTACTGCCATAAAAATGTGACTTTTTACAAAGAGACAGCTTCTGCTTTATGCATCTTTATCCAAACTTATAGTGGAGGGAGGGCACTATTTAACTATAAAAAGCTGGGTAAATCAAAATAAGAACCTCTAAGTTTAACTTTGTCCGTCTATTTAAACAACTAAAAAAATTCTTTCTGCTGTCTCCTCAGGAGTTTTTTGCTATCTCTAAAATGCTCCTTATTTTAGCAAACTCAGATATCAGAACAGGATGAAAGAGACACCTCTGCAGTATCCATTTGCTGTATTGGCTGGATCTCACTGACTGCAGTGAGAGCGTAGCCATCTTCCATGGGTTGTCTTCATTGCAGGCACCTGAGTTTAGGTGGATGAATCTGGAGCTGAATCCCACAGCCCAGGACATAGCAGGGAATGTTGGTGTAATGCAGATGTTGCAGAGTTGCAGCAGTGTAGTCACAATTTCATGGCTAGTGAAGTGGAATGCACTGAGCTCCATGATGCTGGGACCAGACTGCTGTGGGTACCTCTGCTTGCAGACTGAACAGGGCTGGCTCAGACCTGCCCACATCATCTGCATTGATCCTCTGTGATCTGCGGTGTAACTGGGGACACTCCAGGAAAGCTATCTTGCTGTAAAAAACCAAAATCCCACCATTAATGGCAGTCACAGCAAGATATGGAAAACCAGCAAGCCTGTGTCCTAAAGACTAGAAAACCCAAACTAAACACGTCTACACCCTCTAAGCATCTTCAGAGAAAACAGAACAAACCATCAGACTGGCAAAATACCTGGTTTCTTTTTCATGAGCCCTCAGTGCGGGAGGTGGCTGAGTTTAGTATTTTGTGCTAACAGCTTTTACCACTCCCAGTAAGCCTCAGGCTCTAAAGGGACTGATGAATTATGGGGATGAGGGCCCATGAATGGGAGTGGCTTAAGCACAGAGGTGGAACACGCGCTCTGGATGAGGGGTACCATTTCATTCATTGTGCTGAGGTCCACACCATTGCTCTTAACCTTGTTTCTGAGCTAAATGGGAATAACAGAGGCTGAACTGAAGAGGACTGTGATTGCTGAAAATGTACTTTGGTGATCTAATATGTCTCTGTTGAAGCTAATGGACATTCTTCAAAGAATTTGAGGGAGGGCAGAACTGGGCCAGACCATGCCCTTCTGATAAAATCTTGCTATTGCTCATGCCTCTTTAAATGTTGGGCATTTATGGAGAAAATATGAGTCCTGTTAATTATACTGTTGAAAAAGAAAAAATATTTCTATGCATTTTAATGATTTGCCAGATTCTCTTGTATATTTTTTTATCTCTTTCTTTGAAAGGACGCATTTTTTCTTAATGTAAACATTCAGAGTGTCACTGTAGGCACTGTTGGATTATGTACGGAGCTTGTGAGATGGCTCAGTAGTGAGGTGTCAGCCTCACTACTGTCAGCCAGGAGGTAATACAAGAATTCTAATGCAAGAAATTGTCTTCTGCCATATGGAGCTGCAGTTTGCTGATAGGTGTTTACAAGGCTGCTTAGAGAACTGCAAATGGCTTGTGGGCCTTTTGTCTAGCTTTGGGACCAAAATGACCTGGTTAATCTAGCAATATTTGCATCTGTTAGTTGCTGATACTGCATTGTTTTTCTTTCAATGCTTGTTTAATTTAAATGGAATTCACAGGCACACATATAAGTTGCAGGTATATAAATTAATGTAACAGAAGGTCATATCTCCAGGCTGTAGGAGCTATCTATCATTTCCTGAGGCTAGCACTACGTTTAGTAGCTAAATTGCCGTTGATTGCCAGGATTGTGAACTGAAACAGTCAAGGCAAAATCTTTCAGTATTGCAGAATATTTAATTGTTCTTCTGATACTTATTCAGTTTGGGAAGTCTGGTGTGTTTCTTCTGGTAAGTGGCTCATTTGGAAATGTGCTGTAGTTCTGGCTTATGCCGTGCTAGTACAGGGCTCAGTCACTGTGCAGGTAGTTTCGTGAGGATGGCATTAATGTGAATGTTCTCAACCCCAAACTGCCTGCTCCACTCGGGGCTGTTGTGCTGAATTGTGCACTTGCTGATACCAAAGAGACAAGTCCTTGTCGAGGCCCAGCACAGTTAAAAGGCAAGACAGAGTAAAACACCGATCAAACACAGACCTGTCCAGCCAACTTGTAGGCTGGGTATGAGATTGTTCAGTAGTAATGAATACACAGAGAAGGCTAATTTAGTCTACCAAGGTGAGAGTTTAACCTGCCCTGTACTTCCCATGGTGGGGGAAAGGTGAGTGACCTGTGGTGTGGAAAGTCTCAGTGGGGGCACTGTACTGGGGAGTACCATTCCCAAACTATGACAGCCAGTTGTGTAGTAAAAGATGATACACTACCAATGATCATGGAGATGTGCAAAAAAATATTTGTAAATGGCAAACAAAAAAACAGATCTCTTTCTTTAAGGAAGGTGAGGAAGAATCTGCTACAGATAAGTAGTGGCATTGATCAGAAATGGGGAATGCTGTGTTGGAGCAGTTTTCTTTCTGCTCTTCATTTGCTATCATTCATATCCAGCTGTAGCTCTTTTTATACCTTTTTACCTCCTTTGCATTTGAATGATATATAAAGTGTTTCACATACATTGGATATCTGGAAATCTTTTTTTCTCTCTTTATTTTGCTTTGAAACCAGTTCTGCCTGGCACTGCAGGTGGCTTCCCTTCAGTCAGGAATAATTGACCTTTTGTGATTTGTGCCTGTGTGAGAGAGAGCTCCATTGTCATCCTGTGCTTTTTCTCTTTAGGGCAGAGATGTTGCCCCACGTTTTAGGAATGTAGCAAGCTCCAGGCTTGTAGAAAGAAATAAACTCTTTTATCAGGCGACTTACTGAGTATAGGGGGAAAAATGTGTGAGTTGATCTGAAGACAGATAGGGATCTCAGTGCTTATGTATGTCTATATGTGCTTACCTCTTTCTGATAGCTGCCCAGATTGCTGCCTAGTTCAGAGTGCCTCAGGTTTGGACACCCCAAAATTTGGTGATGTTAATCCAGCTGAGAGAGAAACACAAAGAAATGTAAAATTGAACTGCAAAGATGTCTGTGTACTATTAGTTGCCAGGGTAAAACGAACTGGAAAAATACTGATCAGCTGACTTTACAGGCAGTTTGGGTGATCCCTACCAGTACTAGGAAGCTTTTTGGGAGTAAGGTACTAACTGGAAATATAACAAATGGTGATGAGGGCTGACATCAGGATGCAGCTGGAAACACTGCACTAAATAAACAGTGAGGTACTACTCTATATAAACTGATAATGCTTCTACTTTTGTAAGAAGAGAGCTAGTGAAGGGATAAAAAGAGAATCCTGCAATGATCAAACTTTGTAGCTGGAGAATAATCCTTGGTATTTCTTAAAGTCAAAGAACACAACATTGAGAAACCGAGATAAAAGAGTTGTAAGTTAGCATTTTAGTTATGCGAATAGTCAGGAAAGAACACTTAAATAGAGCTAATCTACAAGAGCTTTAGAAGTAACTTGAAATGTGAGTCCAAACTGACTAAAATGATATGTGAGGATAAGAAGTACAGTGATAGTGTTATGAGAAAAGGAAATAAATTGAAAGATTTGTGGGGAAAAAAAAGAGAATGGTGCTGGCTGATATGTAGAGTAAACTGATAGATAGACATCAGAAATGACCTGGCAGAGGAGTGCACTGAATTTTGATTTGAAGAGAGTGAGGTTAGATTAATTCGAGGGAACAAGATCAGTGAATTGTCAGCAGAGGAGACATTGCTGAATTGCATGTAGTCTGTGGTGAAATTATCCAGAGTGAGAGGCAAGGGAAGTGGGAGAACAGGATCAAGGAGAGCATCTCTTTGGCAAGAGGACACACTGACACACATGTGAAGAGAGATCAGTCAAGAGCTGGAAGATGAAGAGGCCCCCAAAGCCAAGAAAGTACAGGCAGACATGTCAAGACCAGTGACTTGCTGCGAGGAAGAGAAAGGAACATTGCTTCTAGTTTCACTTAAGAGGTCAGTGGAGGGGACTCCAGTGAGAGTGATTTTGTTGGCAATAAAATGAAATGTGCTATTATTTTCAAGTTTTTAAAATTTATTTTGTTTTTAAAATTTCTGTTGCTGGCAGGGAAAAAAAAGTAATGGATTGAGGGCCAAGCTGAAGCTTAAAATGAAATTTCCTCTTGGTTGTAGTAGTTTACATTACAGCTTATTGAGGAAAATCCTATTTTTAGTATATATACACTAACATGGAGGAGAACTACATGACCTGCATTAGATTGTGGAGCTGACCCCACCAGATGCTGTGAATATTGCACAAGATTTATGCTCTTTACAAGGAGAAATAGGCAGAAGGTAATGTATAACTTTCTCATTGCCCCTGCAGGGCTTTTTGACTTACAGCATGAACTAATTTCCTTTCTCTGCCACAAATGCAGAGTATTCCCTTGGTACATGCATACGAAGGAAAAGAAGCTTTATATCTGTTATAGTGGCATTCAAAAAGCCATTGGTTAAATCTGCAATCACTTCTCATGTGTACATGGACTTCAATGTTTTCTCATTGTTCTGTTCAGACTGCAGAATAAATATCTCCTAGTTAAATGGTTACCAAGATTATCCCATGTTTTCAACACTGTACCTCAAATCTGACTACATTTTTCTGACACAAAGTATATTTAGTCAGTGTATATTCTGAAGTGCTAGCAATTAGTATGTCAATGCACAGAAGAATTTGAAACACTAAATATGTGCTGAACCTTATCATTAAATAAATTACTTCAGGGACACTCGTGCGTGTTGTTTATTTCCATTGTAACTACCAGAGCATGGTTTATTTGGTGCAAACTAATAATGTAGTTGCATTTAGAAAAAGTCTTCAAAGACATTTTTCATCCTTAATAATTTCAACCAATACAAAAAGTTCATTTGTTCTTTATGTTTTGACAGATAATATTCTTCATCATAAGAATAATTGGAATTTTCAGGTATGAGGTACACTGATGGAATATTAATTTTTGGCTTTGTGAGATTTCTGAACAGTATTCAGAATATGTAACTGTTCAGAATTGAAACTGCATGGAGAAGTATTATCACTTTGAGCCATAATTATACATTATTCCCTACTCTAGTAATGTTTTCATGTTCAATAGGTATGCATTTGAGTAGTAAACTGATTAAAAAGCTTAAAGTATTTGAACTTTGTTAGAGATTATTCATTACGTCATATAGCTTTTAAAAATATTTCAGTACATGAAACTTCACTTTTCTACTGCCTAATAAAGTCTGAAGGTACTTGGAGTCTGATACTGTGGAGGTATCAACAGCAGCACACTAACAAAATCATGTTGAAATTTAAAATTAATTTGTGATAATAATTTTCCTTTTTTTAATAACTGAATTTTAGTTTTTCTGTTTAACTTAACATTTCCTTAGGAATTACATGAAATTTCAAAAGGCATGTTAATTCATGCCAAATTTTGTCTTCACATTTCTTTCTCTTCCCTGTCACCATCCCACACCTATAAGCACTCTGATAATATATTGGAGACGAGAACCATATAATGGAAGCACATGCAAAACTAGATCCCTTGCTCTAATCCTTCCTGAGTCATATTAAGTTATTTCCTTGTAATAAGTATGTTTCAGGAAAAAAAAAAAAAAAGAAAAAAAGAATGCTTTTGGAAAGCTTTTTGTTCCTTTCTTTCCATCAAAGCCTAACTTTTCATCTGCTTTTCTGTACAATCATATTGCTGTTAATGTGTCGTTGTGTTTTTCACCTAAAAACTTCTGAATGTGCTTGTCAACTTCAAGCACTTTTGGCAGGAGAGAGAATGGTGGGGAAAGGAGGCTTGATTTCTCAAATATAATTAAACTCCTTGAAATGTCATCAAAGTTGGTGGCAGAGAAGACGAAAAGAAACCCTATAAATATTCCCACTGAGGAAAAGAGCAGTCTGAGGCCACATTTCTTTACACGCTAAAAAATCCATGTAGGTGAGCATCATTATGATTTACAGAAGAAAGGTTTCTACCTAGACAGAAAGTCAATCAAACTTAAGACCCAAATAGGTAGGAAATAAGGCTTCATTATTTTCTAGTGTTGATGGAGTTGCTTGTCAGTAAAGGAAAGATTCATCTCACCTCACTTTTCCGTTCCACAGTGTTGATATTTTTATTTCCATATCGGCTCTCATTGTAGTCAATGGAGAGAAACAGCCCTTGGAAGGTGATTAATTTCAGAGTTTGAGCTGCGTGCCCAGGAACAGGGTTTGAGCTCGTAAAGAAATGGGTGGAAGATGGTCCTGTTCTGACAAACTCTGTGTCATGAGCTGTGGATAAGTGAGCTGGTGGGAGAAGGGAGAAGGGGAGCTTGAGAAGGGAACAAGTTCAGCCCAGAAGAGATGATTGTAACAAGAGAAGAACTAGTGAAGTGCTTTCTCATTTACATGCATTTTGTAATTTGACTTGGAGAGAAAAAAAGCCAAAGTGCTTTAACCCAGTTTCTGTTTCTATTCCACCTGGGAGATGATAGGAAATTCATACACAGTTGTTTGTATTGGGCAACACATATTTGAGTTGTCGCATATGTAATATCTTACGTGCTGATATAAATTGGTTTTGTTTTCAAAAAAATTCCTACTTTTTTCAGCTTCATTCAGATTCATGGAATGCCAAGTTTCTAGTTAATTACAACATGCTCAATTTGATTAGACAGTCACTATAGTTGCTGAACAAGAATCTTATTCAAACATTGTTCAAATTAGAAAGTGATTTTCTAATTAAAAAGGATATTTTTGCAATTAACAGAATTATTCAGTGCTGGATTGAGAATATTTGCTTGGAGAAATTCCGTATCTCTAAACACTGTTTTGCAAAACAATTTGCAAGAGATCAAAACAAAAAGATAACTTACATGGCAGAAAGAGACATGAAATCTGGAAAACAGACTCACAGTCTGTATGAAACTTATATACGTTTACCGTATGTAACCACATATGTACCAAACTTCTTATGAGAAAATTTCATTTTTCCTCAGCCTGAGCTTGCTTTATCCCATACTTCATGCTTGCCTGCCAAAGCATGATGCAAACATTTGGAGTCATATCATAGTACAGTTTTACAGGGCATTTCATTTTCTCAAATATTTTGACATTTTTAAGAGAACTAGAAAAGTGGTTTTCCCTGTGACTAGATAGTGTGTCAAACAGACTATCCCGGTGTCTCCCAGCACAATCAGAATAAAGGAGGATTTACTGCTTATGTTATTTTCATTATAATGCATTTGAATTTAGAGCTACTCAAAGGAAATAGCACATTATATGGAATAGGAAATAGATTTGTATTTTCTTGTGTAAACTAGACACTATTTTCACACAAAAGATGTGGTAGTATTTACTGTATTCTGTGCTTTTTTGCTGCTTGAACTTAGCAGTGAATTTTGATAACTTAAAAAAATATTTTCCTGATAATATTTACACTCAGGGGTACAGCATTTATATAAATACCACTAATAAAACACTTGAATTATAACTTCCTGCTCATTGCTTTCAGTTTTTCAGCTTCAATGAAGGTTACTTAAATAGAGATACTCTAAAGTTTAAAACAGAAAAATTGCAGCTCAATAGTCTACAATAATAATGGTTAGGTAATGAGAGTGGTTTTAAATCGATCGTGACTAAGAACTGCTTTTATGGGAAAAAGTACAAAACTTGGTCCTGAAAAATGAATAAAGTTTTGTTGGTTTGTGGAGCTTTTTTTTCTGTGAGGTGTTTGTTTTGATTGTTGGGGTTTTTCATTTGTTTGTTTTTGTTGTGAGGTATCAGTTTTATTCGGCATGTCTTTAAAAAATCTAGTAAAGAATAAGGAAATGATTCATCCTAAGAAAGTTGGGTTGGAGGATCTCTGTGTTTGCTTTTTTCTCCTTTGTGGTACTGTTTGACATATATTACTAAATATTATTAAACAATTTTAAAAATATTTGTGGGATTTCTTTTTTCTTTTTCTGCCTTTGTTATTAAGCCATTTGTTATTTTCTTTACTGCTTGCTGATAATAAAGGCTGAAAAAAAAACTATTAGAGGTTCAAAACTAAATGTCATCATATAGATAAATTGTTTTTCAAGTACTATGGAAATTATGTAAAGAATAGAATTTCTAAAGGTGAAGGGCAAAACTCCCCCATCTAATTATTCCAGTCAAGAAATACTCATATTCTATCCCTGGCACTGTAAGGATGTTAATACCTAGCTTTTTTTTTTCAGATTTTGTTTCATAATGCTGCAGTAGAAATGCATTAAAGACACAACTTTCTAAGGCAGAAAATTAAAAACTCTGTCGACCTTAGCTGGAAAGGCCAAAATTCAGAGAATAAAATAACTTGGAAAATGTATTTAACATACCTGAAAAAATAATCCTGATATTTCAGAAAGTTAATAATATTTTTGTCTGGTAGGAATGGTTCAGAATCACTTGATGGCACTTAAACCAACTGTTTGATCGTTCAAGCTGTTGAAGAAACGAAAAAAAAAGGCATAAAGACTGGGGGTGCATGTAGCCTGGGTGTAAATGGCTCACTCAGGCCATTTCCTGCAAAACTCACTTGTTAGTGAACTTCTGTGACACTCCTGTGTTCTGTTATCATCTAAGTGTAGACCCATTCACTTTCTTGCATTCCTGAAGTAGCAACCCATCTGCTCCACTGCAGAGTTGGAGATGGGAGGAGGCAGGCAGAAATTCGTGTAGTTTTCATCTCAGTTTTCACCCACTTGTTAAAAATATGAACATAGTTAATTATCTTCATAACTAAAAGTAAAAAATCCAGAGAATTTATTTCTGGTTTTCGCTCATTTCAGTCACTCTAATTCCTATTCCCAGCACAGGTCTGAGTACCACTCATGATGGTGTGGCTTAGATGATGACACCAGGACTTTCTCAAAGTCTCACCAGCATCTTTCTCGGAGAAATTTCTGAATATGTAGTGCATTTTTCGGAATTTAGAACTGGACTTTCTCAAGCTCCAACCTTTCAGTTGGAGGTGCCTTAAGGGCTGTCTGCCATCTCTAACAATTAGACAGTGATTCTTGTGATTGACTTACAACACCTGTGAACTGGTCATGTAGCTAAGCCCATGTCCTCAGGGTGACCTAGTTGCGGTGTTCCAGTACCTGAAGGGAGCCTGTGAGAAAGATGGAGAGAGACTATTTATGAGACCATAATGGCTCCAAACAGAGAGTAGGCTTAGATTAGATATTAGAAAAATCTTCGCTGTGAAGATGGTGAGGCACTGGAACAGGCTGCCCAGAGAAGTTTTGGATGTCCCATCCCTGGAAGTATTTACAGCCAGGCTGGATGGAGCTCTGAGAATCTGCTCTACTGAGAGGTGTCCCTGTCCACCGCAGGGAGCGTGGAACTAAATGGTCTTTAAGGTCCCTTCCCACACAGGCCATTCTATGATTCTGTGATTCCCTTTCATCTTATTAGAAATTTTGGTATATATCTGAGACAATCCAGAGGGATATATTGATATACTATTAATTTTTCTAATGCTTTGTATATGGGAGCTTTAACATCCCGTAGAATGGATGCACTTAGGATAAGATTTATTTTAATATAACCTTAGTTTGCTAATTCACTGAAAATTAGACCTGTTTATAAAGCCTTTCCTTGTAATGAGTATGTAAGAACTCAGATCTGTGGCTTCTCTGGGGCGGAAAGGCCTGTACACTGTAGTGCGCCATAATGGCAGCAAGGGCTTGTGAGGCTCCATTTGCCCCCACATTTGCCTTTGGCTAATGTTTCATTGTGGGTAAGAGGGAAACCTCCAAGTGTACCCTGCTGGAATGAAAATTTCCTCTCTCTGCTGTTCTCTGAGGCGGTGGAGCCTGTAGCATAGGGTTTGTGGTGGAAAGCTTACTGACCTTACATCATCAACAGCCTTTCATCAGGAAGCATCTGCTGTGCTCATAATGAAAAATAATCATTAGTGCACAGGAAACATCCTTCTACTTCTGTATTCAAAATGCAATTACATTGCTCCTTTGTCCTGGTGAACTTCTGTACACGAGTTCTCTATCATCACATTGTGTGGCACATGAATGGAAATCTCAAAGTGGAGAGAAAAAGAGGGGTACAGGGAGGAACATACTCTTTCCTATGCAACATCTGGCTTTTTAGCAAAGTCTAGGGCTTTTAAAATAGTTGAGTGTGCTCTGATGAAATTATTAAAGAATGGACTAATTAATCTCTACCATAAAATGTCATTTCCTTCTATCCTGTACTTTAATCAAAATAAAAGAGTGCATTTGGAAGAAAATAAAACCTAAGAAAAGTGCCCCAAGATACCATTTGTGAGGGTTAGGATTAAGGACATTAATGGAAATAACATTCAAGTGACTCCCTTTCTTGTATCCTAAGAAAAAGGAAGATAACAGAGAGTCAGTAAAGGTTATTTAATTTGAGACATTTCAGAACTAAAATAAATTGCAGTTAATTTTCATATCCATTATCTTTGATTGTTTAGATCATATGCAAATACAATGTAGTCTAAAAAATGGGTAGATACAGTTTGTTTCAAAAACATACAAAACATTCTATTTTATATGACATTTCTATAGCAGAGAGATTTGAGCTATAAAAAGGTATTTTAACAAAAATGTCCTTAAGCCTCAAATTTGCTTTTTGCAAGGCAAAAAACCATATAATTGTCAGAAGTGAATTTATAATATGTTAAATGTTTCATAAAATACAGAAACTGTAACTGAAAACATTGCAAAACCTATTTCAGCAGTGCTAATGCATTCATTTTTACACAGTAAACCTCACTAGTTTTGTATAAATCTGTCTCATTAGTAGAATATTTGTATCAAAACCATTCAAACAATTCATGAGAACAAGTGCTGTCAGACAAGATACACTTAATTGATTTTCTCTTTTAGTTGGCCATGATGATTTTAATCTTCTTAAGCTCAGACTCACAACCACACCTCATTACACAGATGTGTGGGAGAGGAATAAGTATGGCTTTCCCAAGACACTGAGCCAATTACAAGTATTTGCATTTCCTAGACTTTAGAATGGTGTGAAGGTTTCGTTACAAAACCAGAAGCCACAAGTTGAGGACAAAATCTGGTTTGGGATTTGCCTAAAAGATGTGGAGAGCAAATATATTGCAAATAGGTGATGATAGATCCAATGGTGATATGAAGTCCTGATAAAATAAAAAAAACCACTAACAGATCATCTTAAATCCTTATGCCACAGTTTCTCATAGCATGTCCTACTTCTTCAGTAGGGTATGAAGTGAACTAGTCTGTCTATAGAGAAGATGTTCCCCTAAAAATCATAAAATCTTACAATTATTTAGGCTGTAAAAGACCCTAAATATTATCAAGTCCAACCATTGTCCTAACACTGCAGAGTTCACCTTCAGGGGTGGTGACTCCACACTTCCCTGAGCAGTCAGTTCCAATGTCTAACCATCCTTTCAGTGCAGAAATTTTTTTGAACATCCAAACCTAAACCTTCCTTGGCAAAACTTGAGGCTATATCCTCTTGTCCTGTCTCTGGTTGCCCCGAAGAGACTAACTAACACCTTGCTATAACCTTCTTTCAGGTAGTAGCAGAGGGATAAGGTCACGCCTGAGCCTCCTCTAGGCTAGACACCCCCAGCTCCATCAGCTGCTCCTCACAGGACTTGTGCTCCAGTCCCTTCTCCAGCTTTGTTGCCCTTCTCTGGATATACTCCAGCATCGAAATGTCTTTCTTGTCGTGAGAGGCCCAGAACTGGACACAGTGTTTGAGGTGTGGCCTCACCAATGAGGTGACAATACAGGGTGACAATCACTGCCCTGGATCTGCTGGCCACAGTATTTCAGATACAGGCCAGGGTGCCATTGGCCTTCTTGGCCACCTGGGCACACCCTGGCTCTTGTTCAGCTGCTGTGGACCAGCACCCCCAGGTCCTTTTCTATAGGGGAGATTTCCAGTCACTCTTTCCCAAATATGCAGCATTTTGACCAAAGTGCAGGATGTGCATCTGGGTGGATCCATCTGGTCACATAGACAAATTTATCTGTATTATGTTGGTCTTCCCCAGAAAAATATCACTACTGGTTCTGTGTGTTCAGGTTTGTTTCTGTACTTGAGGCTGTGTTCTTCTCTGGCTGTCTGCAGGATTTCACAGTTTTCTATTGGAATTGTATGTTTATTTTTAAAAGAAAGGTCAGATATCCCTTGTCATCTAATAACTCTTGTCTTGCTGATTTTAAAATGATCAATTACAGTACTTTTTTAAACTAAAATTGATGTGTTTTCCATTTTTTAAATGGTTTTTCTTACTGGTTATTAGCTTACCATATATGAATGGGTTTTGCATAATTCTCAGTTGCTTGTTTTGACAGTCCTGTATTTAATCTCAGTTGTACCACAGTGACCTAGACAGAGACTGCAACAAATATTGTATTAACAGTCATTTGAAACTTCCAGGTCAAGCTGGCAGACCAAATATTCTCTCAGAGTTGAAGTCTGCAATTTTTCTTTAGGTAATCAGAATTTTGGAAGGCCAATGAAAAGTCCATTGCTTGTTCTGCATATAACTATGTCAAGGTTACCACCAAACACCTTTAGGAAAATGTTCTAGACTGTAGGAGGCAAACCGTAACACTTCTACATTTTCTTGCTCAGGATCTGATTTTCCTATCTTAAGTTTACTTCTTAGAATTACTGGCAGTAATTCTATGGGAAATCTTTGCATAGACTCAAATAGACAGAATACCATGAGAAATTATTGTAAATTTACCAAGCAGATGAAAATAGAGTTATAGGTTTTGTTCTGTGTTTTAAATTTAACAGAAATTCCTGTGTATGATAACTAGTAGGTAGCCACACTGTAATTTTTATGTAATTCCAGACTATAGGAAATTCACAGTAATTTAATGGTAAATTAATGATCACTTGCAGTTTTAGCCACCTGTTTTCTGAGCAACTACAGGTGTCTGGATTTGAAGGGGTCGTGGGCATGTGATAAACATTTTGAATATGTTTTCTTTAAGCTGTTAGTAAAGTCCATACTTCCAAATAAACTGGATCAGTATGTCAAAGACTAGGAATGGTGGAAAGGTTGATACAACTGGAATGAGAGGAGACTCACAAGGTAGTCTGCATTGAAAGAAAAGGAAAGAAGAAATAGGATGAATATTGTGCTTATATCCTTTTGTTGAGAAGAAAATTACTCATGTTGCAAATTGAATTATGTGTTGAATTATTAATATTGAATTAGTAAAATGTGTACCTTTCCTTTTGCTCAGAACTAACCTATGTACATCCTAAGTATGCCCACACCTGAGTCCCTTTTTTGAGGCTGCTTTCAGAGACTTTTAGATGTTCTTTTAAGAATGAACTCATGTTTATCAAAATTCCAGAGCAAAACACTGCATACAGTGTGAGACTGTCCAAGATTGAGAAGAATTATCTGTCTTCTGTTCCTCATTAAATATTTTCTGATGAGATATCAGTCTTCAGGTGCAGATGATACTGTATTGAATAAGAGAGAAATAAATAGATGGGTGAGAGTAAAAGAGTGGCTGAGGTTAGAAGGGACCTGGGGAGGTCTCTCAAGCAGGACCACCTGGAGTCTATTTCCCTGGCCCACATCCATATGACTTTTGAATACCTCCAAGGATGGAGACTCCACCATCTCTCTGGGAAACCTGTGTCAGTGCTTGGTCACCAACACAGTAAAAAAGTGTTTCCCAATGTTCAGACGGAACCTCCCATGTTTCATTTTGTGCTGACTGTCTCTGGTCCTTTCCCTGGGCATCACTGAGAAAGGCCCAGTGCTGTCTTCCTTACACCACTCCTTCAAGAATTTACATTGGTGTGTTCCCCTCTGAGCCTTCTCTTCTCCAAGCTGCACAGTCCCAGCTCTCACATCTTTCCTTGTACGACTGATGCTCCAGTCACTTAATTGTCTCTGTAGACTTTCACTGGACTTTCTCCATCATGTCCATGTCTCTTGTATTGGGAAGGCAAAAGCTGAATCCAGCACTCCAGATGTAGTCTCACCAGTGCTGAATAGAGGGAAAGGATCGCCTCTCTTGACCTGCTGGCAATATTTTCCCTATGCCTCCCAAGATACCATTAACCTTCCTTGTTGCAAAGACACATTACTGGTTCATGTTCAGTTAGTGTCCACCATGTGTCCACCCCAAGTCTGTTTTCGCAAAGCTGAGGTTATACCTTCTGTAGAACTTGTGGTATGAAACTGATAAAAATCGAGAAAAAGCAAAATTTTAAGCCTGATGAAACTCTGCTAGTTGAATTTAAATTGTGCATTAAATTGCAAATACAAGTAGGAGTAGAAGTTAGCTTTAACTCTTGACTCTTTCCCCTGTCTAGCACCAGGCTTCTTTCACTGCAAGTGGTTTGGTTTTGGGAGATTTCTGCTGTTGCTTTTCCATTGAGAATCCACTGAAGGTTTCCCATTTCTTTGGAGACATTCTCCTTCCACAGATTTCCCCAGGGATGCACAGGCTGTGCAAATTATGAGCTGTCAATGAAGGTAGTGCCTGTAGGCAAGGTTTTCATGCATGAGAACATCTTGTATTTTGTGTCCCAAATCAGGCAGAAAAGGGCATTGAACTTGGGTCTTATACACACTGGATCCTACTGGCTCTTGAAGAATCACAAAATAGAGCTGCAAGGTAATGTAGGAGATCAGTTTGTTCAAGCAAACTCAATTCTGACCCCAAAGGCTCCACTATTATTATTTAGCAAATAATATTGGATAAACTTATAACCTAAGAAAACTGTAATATTCACTTCTGTAGAAACTTATTAAAAACGAAATTTATTCC
This sequence comes from Acanthiza pusilla, assembly GCA_036630365.1. Classification (NCBI taxonomy): domain Eukaryota; kingdom Metazoa; phylum Chordata; class Aves; order Passeriformes; family Acanthizidae; genus Acanthiza; species Acanthiza pusilla. The sequence goes on from JAXCHO010000098.1 coordinate 2,381,335, forward strand.
CAGAATAATCATACAGTAGTTTGCTTTTCTTGAAGTAAATATGGGGCCAGAAATCTTGTAGTGAGACAGAATTAGAAATATCTAGGTCATTTCCAGTGAAAATGTTCACTTTCCTTGCTGGTTTTATGCCCACGGTTGACTTCTAATACATATTTCACACTTACCTTCACAGAGTTTCATTTTGCTCATTTCAAATTCTCATTTTGATTTGTTAAGAACATGCTGAATTCTGTTCTCCACAGAGTCTGACATCTCTCCCACGCTGGGACAATTTGCAAGCTTTTTGTTACTGGATTGCTGAAGTTATTAATAAGTAATACTTTGTCCAAGACAAATCCCTGGGGCTCTCACTTGAAATATTCTCACTATCTCACACTGAGCTAGCATCTGCTTTCCGTGTGTGTTTAAGCTGGGCGATTTCATTTTGATAGCAGTTTCACATGTAAGCTTCTAATATGAAGAGAAGGAAGGGAAAATGGGGTGAATGCTAAATCCTGCCACCCTTCACTTCCTTGTGTCTGACCTTGCTTCCCCTCTGTGGCAGTAAAAACTCCTTCAGCTGGCTGTGGACAGTCGAGATGCACCTTTTGAACCATGCAGAACCTGTGTATATCCCCGTCTGCAGAGAGGGAGAGACAAGGAAAGTGCAGCGCAGGATGAAAAATATTTTTATGCCAAATATGGGCTTTAGTGTTTCTTATGAATCTCAACTTTTAGGACACGAAAGGTTTTGATAACTTCTAAACCTCACTGATCCTTTTCCCCGGACAGGAGCAACTGAATGATGTGGTGCTTTTTGACTTCAAGGAGTGGGCTGGAAATAAGGGTTGCTGGAAGAAATTTTTACATTGTTTAAACTGCATTCTTCGACTTATTACAGCTAGAGAAAACATTTGTAGCCATGCATTGTGTTGTATGTGGCCTGGGACAGGAACTTTATGTTCCTTGGAGAAGAGCAATGGGTAGTGTAAATAGCACGATCCCATGATACTCAAGAAATCGATTAACTCTGCAGTAACTAATGCTTACTGACTGCATTTATCTCTTGCTGCTCTGATGCACAAATTCCACATTGAATTTGGTCCAATTACATTAGTGCTCAGGCCAGCGAGCCTGAAATTCAGACCTCAAGTTGCGGGGTAATTGTCCATGCAATGAGAATAACAGCCTCGCAGTTGTGCCCTACGCGAGCATCCGCACGATGTGCGGTGAGGCTCCTCCCCAGGCCGGCTGCTCCTGGCTCCAGATACACATTGCCTGGCACTGTGATAGTGTGGTTTGATCCTAATTCCTGCATAAGGCCCTGTATAATTAATCCATCTTCTTACATGAGGCTCCTCCAAGTTCGAGCAAGCCTTTTTGTTCTCTTTTCAGTGGTCAAGTAGCCCTTGAATCTTTTTGGATCTTTTCTTCCCCTTGCCAGTCTTCACAAAGGCATTACATTGCCACTCACTGCTGAGCTACTGAGCGCTCTCCAGGGAGATTATTTAGGTTGCATAAATACAGATTAAGATCTGCTCTGCCCCCACCCCTCCCAGTGCCAGCTCATTTTTTGCCAACTGAGAGGTCAAGAGATCTATGTTTTCTGTCAAACAGCAGCCTCTGTTCTTGTGAGGGCTATAGCAATCTCTGGCTCACCAGCCTGTCATGTAGCTAGAGCTGCAGGGACCATTCACGAGACATTAGGATGTAATAGGGGGTTTTAGGCACCCTATTTTATTCCTATAGCCAATGCTGATTTTGCTTTTTTTTGTCCTCTCAGGACACTTTTATCTAAGTGGGGTTAGGGAATGCCACAGATCAATTTGGCTGAGAGGAGGATGGAAAGGGTCTAAGGAACACTTGGCTAGCCAGGAAATAAATTTAATTTTTCTTCTTTATTTTTTTTTTCTAAAATAACTCCAGGAAATGCTTTAGCTCTTCTGTTTTGTAATATTATCAGCCTCATCATAGTTTAGTGACTGAAGAGTGATTCAGCTCCTTCAAGAAATGAGTCATTCAAAGGCAAGGATCTGACCAGTCAGACTAGAAAATAAACAGCACTTCTCTGCAGTATATTTATGCATGTTCATAAGAACAAAAAGACCCCCAAAATAAATCCTCTAAATACATTTCAGACTCTTCAGGAAATATTTGAATGCTGTGACAGTTCTCTGACCCTTTCTAACAATTTTTCACATCTTTCACCATTCACCTCTTAGACCCAGCTGGCTCTTCTCTGTACTCTCACTTTCTCTTTTCCCAAGTCCAAATGGCAGCTTAAGATTAATGCTTTTGGAGTTAGCACAGCAATAATGGTCCCTGATGCCAAAATGGCAGAAAAGGCCAGCACACCAGGTCCACCTGGCATTATGAACAGACTTGTTCTTTCCTAAATAATTCCAACATATTTTTTAGAGTGCTTATGTTTCATTAATCTCCTAGTTATTCTGCAAACTTTATAGGCTAGGGCTGATTATTTTTGTGTTTGCAGTGACCTTCACCTCTGGTAGAATTTCCTTCTCAGTAACTCAAACCAATTACTGTAAAAGGTGATAGCACTTCTGGTCTGCTGGTCACATCTATGCTTCTGCCAGTCAGCTTTCCAGAAAAACAGCAATGGAAGAAACATCTCATGAGGATCTCGTGAGTTTAGGGTAATGTCACAACTGCAGGTAGAAAGCAGATGGCAGTGAGCAATTGAGAAGTTTAATTTTCATTTTACGCAAGCGGTTTCATAGCCTGAGGAAGTGGGGGCCAGGCTTAATGCCCCAAGAGGTCTCTTCTAGCTGTAGCTGCCTAAAGGGAGAAGCTATTCATTCAGCAAAGCTCAGAATGGTGTCTTCCTGTCCCCTACAAAATGGTCATCTCTTAGTACTCTCTGTCCATAACAGCAGAGGGGAGAAGTCTTGAGTAATTTCCTAAGGGCAAAGTAAGGCAAAAAAGCACCATTGATATACCCACATGTAGTGAGTTGGTCTTAGATCAAAAAAAAGAGTAAATGAAATGCTGTACTTCAGAGAATATTGCCGTGGTTTTCTGCATTTTATGAAAACTCTTGTCTGAACTTGGCAAAAGAAAGTGCATAAAGAGGGTTGTTTGTGGCATGATCATTTCTCATCTCAGTTCTTCTTGTGACTTTAGTTACATAAAACAAATGAGTGTGATCACAGCAGTGCTTTATCAAAGACCCTCAGTATCATACAATAATGCTTTTGAGTTTCAGAAAACTTTTTTCTTTTCACACATCTGAAAGACCTAGAGATTTAGCCATCAGGACTTGGCCAGCTCCACAACATCCTTTTCACTTGTCTATCTCTTCTCTCTGTCAGTCTAAAGAAACCTATTAAATCTGGGTGTTGTCTGAAAATCTTTTTCTGTGGTGTAAAACAGATAGCTCTTCGAGTAGAACAGAAAAGTTTTAGCACTTTTACAAGTGCCTGGGGTTTATTTCCAACAGTCTGTTAATACTCAAGTCTGTCAGAACTGGCGAGAGGAATGGAAGAGGAATGCTAGCTGTATGTGACTCAGATCAACAGGGAAACAATTTAATGAGTTTGACCCATATATTTTGGTACGAAGTGCCATACCAGGATTACACACCTAAACTGAAGGGGTGCACACTTAAAAATAATTTCTAATGCTGCATAATTTGTAAGAATTTTTATTTTACCAATGTAATTGAATGCAGTGTGTGTAGAAAAAACCCCAAAACACCAAGGCATGCAAGATTATGAGACAATGCAAATTGGAAGAGATGTTCTGAAACCAAGGAAACTATAAATTTTGACCTTGTATCTCGAAGGCTGGAAGTAGAAATGTGAGCTTGAATATTAGACTGTTATATGCTCAGTACATCTATGCTTTTAGTTTTGCTATAAACATATTTTCACTTGGAATGTGTGGGATAATTCAAATTTCCTTTTTGTAAATTGGTTGAAGAAAAAACTATAATATCTTTATTAATCTTTATTTTTTTGTTGTTCCAGGTTAGGTTTCCCCATGATGATTGTGTCCTGTACCATCGGGATGTGCTATCTTCTTGTTGCTCATGTTGTAGTCGGTTGGAACTCATAGTAATTTATACTTTCAAGATTCAGATAAGTTTTCTCTTTTGTTTAGTTTATATCAGAATGCTAAGAACACATGTAAAAGGAAAAAGATGTGTAAAACCCCAACATATGTTATCAATCAAAATGATTGTTGGCATAAACTTCAGATATGGTCATTCTTAACCTTTTGTTTTATGAACAATTTGCAGAACTAGGCAATCAAAATTAAAAGAATCCATATATTTAATTATGAATGCAACTACTGTGCAGGTAAAAAGGAACTGTCTCAAGGGAATATGCTGTGCCCGAAAGTTTGCATTGACACAATCCGAGTATAGTCACAGATGAAAAACTCATTTACAATAGCAGATGTTCAGTAATTTCTTTATAGGGCTTCATTTTTCTTTGTCGATATATTTAGCTATTTGTATGAAAGTAACTAATATTCAAGTTGTAATAATTGGCAGTTAAACAGAAAGTCTGTACACTTTGAAGGATGTATCATTATCTACATTTCAAATAAACACATGACCCAAAAATGTGCTGTGGAAGGAATTATTATTTTGGAAGCAGGATTGCATTCCATGGAGGCTTTGTTTTTCATTTTAAAGCTCCTGAACAGTGATAGGCTACCTCTATTTTCTTTTTCTTAAAATAAGCTAAAGCCACTCTTCTTACAAAAGAATGAGCATATTTAGTGATAAAGCATCAGACATCATCCATTTAATTATTAATTCACTTTTGTGAAGGAGCACTCTAAATATTTTAATAGGTTAATATACTATATGGAAGAATGAGCTCATACTTTGACTTTGATTTCCTTATCTCTGGTAATAATGTTTTAAACAACACATATTGTTTTGTATTATTGGCTGCCACAGCAGCTCAAAATTCTCATTATGAATATTAAATCCTGTGAGGTATTCAAGAGCTCAATCCCCATCTTCCAAACCTTCATGGGTTGGCCTGAATTAATGATGGGCATGTTTTATCTTGAGTTTGATTGAAAAATTGGCAACCTGATGAGTGCAACCCAGGTGGACGAGGCTGAATTCCAGGAAGCCAGCAGAGATGATCCAATGTGGCTTTTCCTTCTGCTTAGTCCTTGAGATAACCAGGTAAGTGAGCAAGAAGCAGTATCTTTCCCACAAAAGCGAGGAGATGTGAGAGTGATCGCACATCCCTGTTCACTCATACACAGGCTGTATCCCTCACCAGGATTGTGAGCGATGTGTGTGAAATGAGATATCAGGAGGCCAATGCAGATGAGGCACAGCTCCCACTCTAAGCACGGGTGGCTGCCACCCCTCCTAGGAGATTCAGTGACAGCAGAGAAAGTGTGTGGAGCCAGAGGGGAAGGGCTCTCTCCCCTGACCCCAGACCTCTAACCAAGACTTCCATCCCCACTCATGCTCAACCCCCTGGATCAGTGATGGTGCTGAATTTTGCAGCACTGCTGAGAAACTTTGAGGCTGTGCTAACAGTGACCATCTGTAGAACAGAAGATCTTCTCCCAGAACCAGCACAACTTCCACTTGCTTTTATAGATATATAAAAAACCAGAAACAAAATACCTACAGAACCAGCCCAAACCCCCCACCAAACCCCTGCAAAAAGCCTGAATCAAATCAAAACCAAACAAACCCAAACAAAAGAAAGAATAAATGATGACCCTGAAAGACACTCCCTCAGACAAATTGTCAGAAATTGAATTTGGCCTGTCTCATTCTCAATGTCAAGAGCGGTTTACTATGTAATAACTGGAATTCTGTTTCAATTAAAGGAACATTTATTTTAATCAGCTTAACATTGATCTCTGGTTAAAAATAGTCCACGGTATTTTACAGCCCTCAATATTTCTCACAATGGGGCAATCTTGATGCAGTCATTGATTGCACAAGAACTGCTGTATTAAGCCCTGGAAAACGCAAAATCAGCTTCTGCTAATACATGACATTTTAAGGGGTTTTTTTCCTTTTCTGTTCCATTGAAACACCCTTGGCACATAGGAGTATAAAAAAGAGACTATGGTCCCACAAAACAATGTGCTAATTACTTTTAATTGTGCTTTGGAAGGAATAATAAAAAAAAATAACCAAAACTATATCCTGCTTATGAGCCCCTGAAACCTTCTGGCAAATTCTGAGCAAACTTGTGCTAATAATGCAATCATACTAGCTGGCACAAAAATACATGTCTGCATTTACAGTTTGCTGGAAGGAGGAAAACAGAAATGCAGCAAATGATATCCACTTATTCATGTCAGCAAATACTTCTGAACAGTTTGGTGCAAGAGAGATCTCACTGGCTTCAGAAGTGCAACATCAACAGGACTCAAAGAGGATTTTCTTTCTGCTGTGTTACTTGTCCTGTCAACAGAAGACAACAAATACACAGGGAGTACAAAATCATATGTAATCAAAACACTTTTAGGCAACCAAACTTAAGTTTATTCTGCTTTGAGGAATTATTTTTAAAGCCATACTGTTTTGCTGAGGATTTTCTTCATATAAACTGACTTTCCTTCCTTCAACAACCTTTTTTCTTCTTTTGCACAGCCAAGAAGAGCTCAGTAAGAGCTTAAATGAAAAAGCTAATTGTAAAAATAAAATAAAATAAAATTGTTTATTTACAGAGAGCTTTATGCGAGTGTAATGAAAATTACCCAGGTGCTTCAGAAAATTTCAAGGTAATGAAGTAACTTTTCATTGCCTTCCATTATAGTTATCAATGCAATCTACACATCAAAAGGGCAAAATTAGAGTGGCTACATCGTTGACAAAAGTGTGCAGAATCCCATAACAATGGATTGAATGCGAAGAGTGGGTGGAGTTTATTTTTCCAGTGAAATTTTGTCTAAACGACTGAACACAATATTAGTTAAGTAATCAATAATGTAGATGTGTAATATCTTTAATATGCTTGTGGCTGATCTCAGAGGATGCTGTTCTCATTTTCCTTGCCATCCCATTAGGCTATTTGGTGACGTCTGTTTTAAGACTTATAACAAATATAAAATACATGATTCTCTGAGACCTATCTGCCCTTTCTGAGCTGTGTAAAATGCAGTAAGACAGCAACACATGAATTACAGCACTACCAGGTAATGTAAGCCATGCCCAGGAAAAGAAACCACCTCCAGCAGATAAGGCAATTACTGAAAGCAAGGAAAGAATCAGGAAGTATGAGAGCTTCACCAAAGAGTGAGCTATCTAGCAAAGAGTAGCGCTGAGAGTGGCCAAGGGTCTGCTCAGCCCAACATCTATCCCAGCAAAGGGGCTTAGCAGCTTTTAAGAAGAGCAGAGCAAACGTAAATTGTGTTGTCTGTGACCCAAATATTCTTCAGTGAGAGACAGCATTCTTATCACATTGCACCCAATGGATTGTCATTCCACAAACTTATCCAGCTCCTTGCTGAACCTGTGTGAATTCAACATCTGTCTCACAGGGTTTCACAGACAAACTATACACCATGGGAAACTTATTCCAGATGTTTGCTTTGAACCAGTTTTTGCTAATTTATTTTTATGACACCTCTGTCCCAAGACTTTTCCCAAATCTTTTGGTTGGGAAGGGGCAAAGCATAGACATCCTTTTTTCTAACTCATGATTTTACTGATCTATTTTCAGTCTGGACATCACAGTCTATTTGATCAGCTGCTATAAGTAAATGCTCTCATATCTTTCCTCATCCCCTTTTCCACCTTCCAAAGTTTCACTATGGCCTTTTTGAGAAGAAAAGGTGAGAATTGTAAACACTAGCCAATACACTGTGGATTTATACAGTAGCCTGCTGATTTCTTCTGATTTTCCATTTTATTCCTAATAATTGTTACCATCAGTTCTTGGACTGTTATTGAAAAATAAGCTGAGGAATATACTTTTATAGGAATATACTTTTATACATCTTGGAATAACAAACAGCATTTCCTGAATGATAATTATTAGCTCACATTGTTAACTATGTAAAGTTAAGGTCAGTTTTGCTCCTCTCTCTACATTACTTTATAACTGTCCACAATGGATATCATAGAACAATTTTTCCCAGCCATTTGCTCTTGCAAGGGTTTTTGTAGTTCTTTACTATTAACTGTGTTCTTCTGAATAATCCTTAGACTTCCACCTTTAACCTTTTACTTCAAACTCTAAACCATTTAAAAATATGTTGACCATCGCAGAGCCAGGCTGATTCCCTCTAGAACTTCATGAAAGGGTCATACCCCATATCCTGTGGTAGCTTAATATTTTTAAGAGCTGCTGGACTGGATATATTTAATCTCTATAGTAACTAAAGGTCAAATCAAAATGGGTTTATAAACTGGAAATTCCTTCCTGTACGGCACAGTGAGTTTAGAAACACCTTTCTAGCAACATGTTACTGAGGTATGATTCAAAATATGTTTCCCAAATCTATTAGAATATTTGAATTAAACTGTAGGATTTAGAAACAGCCAACTGTCTTGAAAAAATATTTTGATTTATTCTTTGAGGAATAAGCCAACAGATGATCATATCTATAAAAGGAAACTTGCCTAATTGAATAGATTGTTTTACAGCTACTCATAAAAATTTAAGACACTGTTAAAGCGTCTAGTACCATGTCTTCATTAACACTAAGTCTAGTCCTAGAAAGTAATTCTGGTTTTCTTAATAAAAGTCAAAATAAAATTTATTATTTTTGAGAAACCAAATTTAAGAGGTATGATTAGAAACAAAAATCTCTTGGCTACTCAGAAAGAGAAAGGCCTCACCTAAAAAGTCAAATATTATTTACAAAGTTTTTGCAAAAGTTGTCTTCAGACAACCGGCACTGCAGACTTCCTCCAGTGACTCAGCATGATTTTAGATTTAGTATATGGGAACAGGTCTGGGAATAAAAGGCTTCTATTTCCTGCTGTGTTGCTGGCTTTCTGTGAAACTTTTTATAGTCAATGGATTTGTTCACTTATTTGTTTCCTAAATTTATCCAGCTTTCTGAAGTGTTTACTAAAGATACTTTTTCTATATGGGTGTTTTGGGTTTTGAAAAAGAAATAAATACCATTGAACACATAGCAAAATATGCCGTTACATGCAAACACCATCTATTATTTTAAATACTAATAAAAATGTGGGAACATCAGTGTAACAGCTATCAGATGGTTACTCCCGACATTAAACCTCATTAAAGATTTCATAGGTTCCAAACAGCAGAAAATCAGTGGCACCTGAAATAGACAGAAAAAAAATATGTTAAGCATAAGCCTTTGTGTTTGTTGCAACAAGATGCTAGGAAAATGATTGGGAACTAAATAAAAAAAAATGAAATAGCTGAAGCATTAAATTAATATTTCTGAAGTGAATTTATGATAGGAAATCCTAGGAATTCAGAATAAGTGCTAAACCGCTCGGATGAAGTCAGCAAGTGAAGATCTGAGCGATTTGTTACAGACAACTGAAAATCAACAAGTCTTGGTGATTTATTGAGAGGAGGATTAAAATCTTCCTCCATAGATGTTCTAAGGGCAGAGGATGAGAAGAACCCTTTCTTCACACATTTCTTATTGGGGAGAATATTATAGGATTAGCAATATCCTAGTGCTACTCAAAATAATAAAAAGCAAAAGGGGTTTTGAATTATGTTTCAAGTTGACCACATACTGCTATTTTCTCTTTTCAGGTTGCTGTTGCAACTTGGATAGGCAGCAGTGATTTATTAGCAGTAGTTTCAATTAGTGCATTGCCTAATGTATCAGTAATGGGAAAAAGCCCTCTCAAGATGTGGCCTTGGCCATCGTTACTATTATCCTGGCTGAAGTAAAAATCTTGATGCTACTTTAAGAAAATCAACACATTCTGGTTTGTTCATGGTGTATGAGCTGCCTAACTGTGCAAGATAATAGGAGGAAGGTTGCTGCAGAGTGCTACAACAAGAGGCATAATCCAGCAGGGAGTTGTGGATTTTTCTTTCTTTCCTGCCCATGCCTCCTTCTTTCCTCTTGCATTTATTGTCCACCAGATTTTTTCCTTTCATAAACATCTGCTATTCTAAACCTTGTTTCTTGTTCATTCACTCTGTCAAACAAAACCTTAACTTACATGTTTTTCCTTCCCCACCTTTCTCCAGATGGCCTCTGCCTATAACCCTTAATAAAGTTTATGAGGGAGAGAAAACCCCTGTTACTTAGAAACAATGTTAAGGAAAATAGAAAAAAGGGTTTTTTTTCCTAAATTTACTAATGTCAGTGATGTTGTCAGTGTCACTCCTTCTATTTAATATACAGACCTATTGTACTTTCTACCCTATAACCTCTTATGTGTGTTTCAAGCTTTGGTCATGAAGACCATTACAAACACTGAATTGAAGTAAAAAAACCACAGCAAGTCTGGCAGTGTTGGGGCTCATGAACATGAATTGAAAACTTTAGATTCTCCTCTAACTGACTCAGAAATGTTAACGGTTCAGGATATTTTGTTTCTCTTTATCTTTCCTGAATTCACTTTTGAACTCAGATGGCTGCATATTACAGCCAGTGAATTTGTTTTTTAAGCTCCCAGAGCAGCTAAGAAAAGGAAAGCCAGGGAGTACATACATATTTTTTAAAGTTTTATAAATAGGGAGCAACTTACCAGCTAGAGAGAAATATATCAGACTTTGTGCTGCTAGTTTGATTATGGCGCATAAATAGGTCAATTTTGATCCAGAGTTTTAGTGGTGGTTAAAACTGTGAGTAATGAAATTCATTCATTCATTCATTCATTCATTCATTCATTCATTCATGCATTCATTCATTCATTCTCTGCCTTAAAGGTATGTGTATTTCCATAGACAAAAATCAGTCCATGATCTCAGGAAATACGGAACTGTTTATTTTTAAAGTCTGGTTGGAAAAACAACTTTGGGGACTAATGTGGGCAAATACTCTGACCTCTGAGCAAAATGTTTGTTTGTAGATACACCAGCTCTGGGCCCAAGCAGTGTGACTTGACTGGCAAAAATGTATGTGAAGAAATTTTTCTGTCTTGACTGTGTGAGAATGGGAAGAAACATTGTCAGGCTCAAGAAGGATATGAATAATGTATGCTGAGGTTTTGTACCCCACCAGCTGAAGCCAGTGAAGAGTCTAAATGTAATTTGCTTGAGCTGAAACACCTCTGTTAACTGCTACATATGATGTAAGATGTGCACATGCAAAACATGCATGGTAACTGCCAGAAAAATCTTGTCAAGATACATTCCAGATAATAAATATTGTCATTATAGACGCATTTTTCAGTCCTGCCAGTAAATAAGGCCACTTGACATCTCAAGATACTTGTCAAGAACAAGATTAAGGGAAGATGAATATTAAACACATAATCACACAATCCTTTCTCTTGCAATAAAATACTTACTGTATTCTTATTTCCACTGTCAGACTGGAAAAATAAGTTGGTGGTCAGATTTTCTCCAAAGCAGGTTAGAACTGGAAATTTCTTTCCAGGTAAGTACTCCAAATTAATATAAATATTCTATATTTATAGAAATTTGAAGTATTTTTTGCATTTTAATTGCTATAAACAACTTTAGATAGCAACAAAATCCAGAGAACATCTGTTGTGTATACTGCATCTAAACAGACAGGAGACTTTTCAATATTTAAATTTGTAAATATTTATATTTCAGACAGCATTTGTTATAAGAGTTTTTGAAACCTTTACAGTAAATTCCCCTTATATAATTAAATTTTGTGTCAGTTTTCTGTGGTGCAAATTAGGCACGATTTTTCTTCTATTTTGTTGCCCTTGTAAAATGTCTGTCAAACTTGGCATCTCTGCACAGGAAAAAAATTAAGAATTAACCCATCAACAAATTTTTCTGTTGATGAGACAGATATATGTAGACGATGTCTATACTTGCTGCATACACAAACTTTGAAAGAGTTTACAAGGCAAGCACTCAGAAGGAGAACACCAAAATAAAAGTTACAGAACCAAGCTTAGGTTTGTTCCTTCGTGTTTTATAGATAAAACAGAGCCCTGTATACCATCTCTGTGATAACTGGCTGCATTTATTCTATTTATGCACTTTTGCCTGCAGAAGTCCTTGGATTTCAAATGTATGGGTTTTTTCTGTTCTAAGGATTAATAAAGATACCACAGAAAATTGGACCTCATAAAAAGCTCAGGTAGGTTAATGTGAAACAGCTCCTCCCAACCTGATGTATTAACCATATGTTCTTCAGAGAAAGTCCTTTATTCAGGAAAAGACTTTTATATGGAGATATTTAGATGATATTTTGTTTCTAAAAAGGCATTGGTTCTCTTGAATGGTGAAACACTTGCTTAACTGCTTTCCTGTACTGGGGGTTAGATTGATTATTTAAGGTTATTTGGCTTGGTACTATTACTCTGACCTTCATAACTTGGAGAAGGGGAATGGGTTGGTCCCTGAAAATGTGCTGAACTACTGAAATGTTTATCTGGTTGCCTTGTTTATACATGCAAATCTGAATTTGGAGGTCTACAAAATGATGTGTCCCCGAAGGGCAAGCATTTAGTAATATAAACCTATCTGTCCTGAGAAGTGGGAAGAACACCCATATTTATTTGTAGAAAAGCTTTCATAAAATCTTCAGAAATCCATGGGATTAATAGCAGTGAGGTCAGTGAGGGAGTCAGGTTTCAGGGTATCTGAGAAAGTTAGACTTCTCAAAAAAAGTGCAGCTGAGAATAACAGGTTGTCTGATGAAGATGGTATTCTTATTATGTTAATAGGTTTTGTGCTAAAACAAAATCTGCATTAAAGTCCTCGATTTTGTAAACAGGCTGTCAACAACACATTTTATGTATTCACATTATGTTTTGGCTTATTATTCTAAGTAAAACTGATGCCAACTTGCATTACATTTGATTGTAGAATGCTAAACACATCTCAGTGATGGAACATAAAGGGATTCATAGAGTTTTCTTCTCTATAAGGCTAAGCAAAGCATCTTGTGTACCGTAAGTACACATTTAACTCTTCAATATGCTTAATTAAAAAAATATCGTAATGGCAGGAGGTAAGCAGCAGTGAAGATGCTGCATCTCAAACTATAATTCAGAGGATGATTGAGAAAAGGGATGACAAGAGATTTTATGCAGCAGATGAGAAATGTATGCTCAGTTTGCAATCTCTGTGCCATTAAACAGGGCAGTTAGAGTCAGACCTGCTCTCTTTTCTACATTTCTGGCTATTTGGTGCCTGGCAGCTGGGTGTGAGCTTTTCACTTCTGTTGCCATTACCATCATTACATCTCAGGGAGATGAATTAATCAGAGATGCTTCAAACAGCACAGCAGCGACATTTACTTTGGTAACTGAAGGACAACAAAGCTCGAGGAAGGAAAGGAGAGAGGATTTCTTCAGCCTTGGTCATGAGCCAAACTAACCCCTGAGGACGGAGACATTGATTCTGACATGAGACATGTCTGCACCTGTATTTTGGTGGCTTCTCCTCAAAGAAGACCTGATTTAGGACTGCGCAATGAATTCTCCTGGAGCAAGAAGTAGGGTTTTGTCATTGGTGAACTGTTCAAGAGCCAGTTCTGACTGGTAGCATGAAAATAACACCTCCCTTAAACCATCCTTTGGGTCACAGATCCCAGTGGCTTCTTAGAGTAGCTTCATTTCACAGTGAGTTGCTCTGTTTTGCTGGAACTTTATAGTTAGTCAGTGCCTTCCATGACAACTGAAAGCATCTGCTCAGGGCAGCCAAGGGGGCCATCGCAGGACCAAAAGCAAAAAACAACAAACACGGAAAAGCTCCCTGGAGAAGATAGATGCAAGGGAAGCACCAATAAACTCCTGGCTGCACAACTATCTCTGCTTCCTGGAAAGAAATTATTTGCACCATTTTGCCTGCTGGAAGGACCTGCTCTCTGTTGTTGGGGTAGTCATGGATGCTGGTGGGAGCAGGGTGAAGCTTCATGGCTGTAATCAACTGCCAGAAATAGCGTTTTGTAAGGCAATTTCTCTCATGCTGCAACTGATATAGAAGGGAAAGGGTAACTTTTCCAAACCAAAAAGTTTGGAGGGTACCCTAGCAGTTATTACAGTCATGTCATTGCAAATGCTGTTAGGTGGGAGTTAACATTGATTTTGTGCAAGCATAGGTGGTTGTGCAAAGAATTCCCTTCTCACCCATTAAATTTTGTGCAGAATTGTCTCTGTTTCTGTGCATGCATTTAGGAATGGGTGAGTGTAAATAGTTAATAAAACCAAGGAGGTGTGAAGGAAAAAGAATCCTGTGGTATATAGATGGTCCATAGTCTACGCCCATGTCAAGTCTGGAAATGTCTACCAAGTATAATATGCACATATAAATGACTATGAGTTGGGTAAATAGTTCAGAGGCAGTACTTTCCACACACAGAATTGAGTGGAATCCCTACCTCAGTGACATTCTCCTTTGAAGAGATATTGTGGTCCCCATTAATTTTAATTCTAACTCTTCTGATCAAACAAGAATGTTTTGTTATTCAGGGTTTTTAGATGAAACTCTGAAGTGGTCCTGTTGAAAATTTTTGCTGACTGCTCTTTTTCTCCTCATGTAGAAAGATTTTTTCCTTCCTCTTGTCTATTTACGAGGAGAAGAAACCATCCCAAATCTTCCAGCAGCATCCTCATGTATACAGAATACAGAATAAATAGGTATCTCTTCAATGTCTCCTAAAGAAATGATCCTGTCAGCTAGTAACTTTGGAAATGTTGTAGATTTGTGTTAATGTTAAATGAAACTACACTTGGAAACCTAACACATGACGGGAAATTGAAATTTAGTTCCTTTTCTAGAAACCTAGAAGCACTTTTGATGGAATATGCAAGCCAGTACAGTAACATAAAGGGACTAATTGCATATACAGCTATAGACAACTCTCAAGAGTGGTCAGAGAAAGCATAAAGGTCTACTTAGAGGTTGCCTTTGTCACACTTGACTGTAACACTTATGTGGCACAAAATACAGAAAGATCATCCTGTATTTTCTGCTCAGAGCAGCCCTGGCTGGCAGATCTATCATGCACATGTTTTCAAGAAAAAGCAAATGAGATGTAACTCTCCTATCCACATCTCTGAGAAAACAGCTGGTTAGTAAGCTGATGGAGGCAAAAATCTCTTTCCATCAGTATATTTTCTCTAATAATTAATAGTTTACTTGCTACTGCATTGACCTACACTTGGCTCTGTTATTAATGAGCTTAACTCCACTGATTATGCTTTGTTATGGAAATCTCTGTAACGTAGAGACCTCTCTGGCTCTGCAGGACTGGGTTCATTAATACATAATACAGTGAGGTGTAACCCTGTTACATTTAAGACTGACCTGCTGAGGATCTTGCTCCAGAACCCTGGCTCAAGACTGGTTTCTGTGAAAATGCACCTGCTCACACTTGAAATAAAACTGATGATTCACTTGGTATGAAAAAGGATACAATAATTACAACTCTAACTGTTTTGTGCTGGTTTGTTAAATGTGATAAATTGATATAAAAATCCCTTTTAGATGTGAATACACAGAAGAAGAAAACCAATTAATTAGAACTTGGATTAACTGAGCATCAGTGTTTATTGTGGAAGTGGTCCCTGCTGCTGTACAGAAAGCCTCAGCTCTCAAGAGTCTGTGGCTAAAGGACACTAGACTGGATCAGTTAAGTAGTCGTGCTGTCAGTAAACATTAATGAAGTTTGCTTTTGCATACTGATAATAGAAACTCTGGTCTCTATCATGTGAATCTTTATTACCCCCTATCTAAGAAAGCAAACCAGCTGTAAAAATGTTATTAATAGGAAAGGAGGAGCATAACAGCTACTGCTGTCCATCTGTGCATGAATTACTGAGCTTATCAGATCTACCAAGATGCCCTTGGCACCCAAGCACTGGTTCAGCCAGCTGATATCCATGATGCCTCAAATTCAGTGTAATTGCATTGAAATGTGAAACTCAAGAGAAAGGAGGATAAAAACTCAAGAGAAAGGAGGATTAGTTTGTGCAGCAGTCATGTTCTCTTTGATGTGATTCATAACTGCATTTGAAAGGCACCAGGTTGCCTCCCCAGAGTCCAGCCCTGACTGTGCTGGATCCCCACACAGTGTGCAGGTGATTATTGCTGCCATCTGCTTTGGACCTGAACTTATGTGCAGTGAAGAGGACTGAACCTAGAAGCCCAAAGCTTTAAGTATTGCCTCAGAACTGTAATCGTGTGTGTGAGGAGGAAGTGAAATTGCCTAAACTAATATTCTCTGCGAATATTCTGAAAGAATATCCTTTTACCAGAAATCATGCAGTTGAAGTCCGTATCTGAGGTGTCTTGGCATGAGAGGATCCATGCAGGGACTGGAAACCTTTGTTTGAAAGCTGAATTTGTTGTTTTATTATAGAAGTGAAACCTTTCTGAAATAAAACTTGAGGCTCCATTTAAAAGCTTCTCTGCTGCTTCTGCTGCAATTCCTTATTGCTTTCTTTTCCAACCTGACCATTGCTTTGTTTTTGCTGCTATTAGCTGTATTCTTGTCCTGCAGATTTTCCATTTCTTTTATGAATATGCTCTAATGATGCAAACACATAAGATCTACGCTGCTGAGCCAATGCTTGGGAAGCTTTGCTAGAGCAACTATCTAACATGATTAAAGCAATATGACCTTCTGTCATTACTCTTTCACTGAGACTCTTTTGCCTCAGATCCATGATCATTCAGTCTCACTAGAATCCTCCTACTTTTACTACTTTTAAATTATTTTTCTTTTTATTTTCTCTATGTACATTTCCCATTTCTGCCTGCTATTTTCATCTGCTTATTTTGTCTCCTAGACTTCTATTTTTGCTTAACTTCACCTAGCTTCTTATTCTTTCCCATCTGTCTTTTTATTGTCTTTCTGGCATTTATTCCCCTTCTTCTCCCACATGTTTACAGACTTCTTGAGGGTGAAAATTGGCCCATTTTGTTATTTGCTTATTCTTTGTCCTTTTTTTAAGTTTAAGGCATCTACTCAAGGTAAGTTGTGTAAAAACATAAGCATATTTGATGCCTGTTTCTCTTTGGGGAGGGAAGAGAAAAGATGCTGCTACTTTTACAAGTCATCTGTAACTCTGCCAAGTTTTTTCTTTTTCTCTCCTAAGTTTGAGAAGAAAGAAAATTTTGGCAATTTGTCTGGTATTGCCTGTTCAACTCCTCATTTAATCATAGAATCACAGAATGGTTTGGATTTAAAGGAACCTTAAACCATCTAGACCAACCTCCCTGCGATGGGCAGGGACAGTTTTCACTCAAAGCCCCATCCAACCTGGCCTTGAACCCTTCCAGGGATGGGGCATCCAGAACTTCTCTGGGTGACCAGTTCCACTGTCTCACCACCTTCACAGCAAAGATTTTTTTGATAATATACAAATTAAACCTACTCTCTTTCAGTTTAAAGCCATTCTCCCTTGTCCTGTCACTTACCCACCCTTGTAAAAAATCCATGGTACCCACACAGCAGACATTTCTGTCCGAGAAATCCCAGACAGAAAAATGAGGATGCAATGCCTTACAAACTAGGGTGCCACATTTTGACTAGTGAGTGGTGGCAGCTATAATACCATTAATCATATTCTTGCCATTGTCTATAAAAATGGATTTGTCATGCCATTGTTTTAATATGCCTGCCAATTTCCTCCAAAGAGAGGCTTAAAAACTAGAAAATCTATTTGTGTTAGTACACATATGGACCAAACAATAAATGCACCAGTACCATCTTGTAAGAGAAACTATCCCAATGGTACTTAAAGTGAGAAAGCTCTGTGTCTCATGATAGTACAAAATCAAAGAAGTGCCATCGGAAAACAATCTTAAGGACAGGCAAAGAACACAACTGCAGTCCCAGCAGAGGTCTGGGATGTCTATAAATTATGAATTCACTTATTAGGATATAATTAATAAGAGGTTGCTTAATATATAAGTGCTCTAAACCAGTGTGATCCACAGCAGCATAAAAGTGTGTTGTGACTGTGATGGCAAGACACAATGTTTAAGCATTTTACAAAGGTGTGGGAACAAATTGAGCACTAAAGGGACAAAGAAAGGTGTATGCAGTAACAGAGGGGAGGCATGGGAAAATGCATAAGAAGAAATTCACATAACTGAATTTCTTAAATAGCATTAGGAAGAATGAGTTGGCAATGAATAAACTTCGTGGGGTTTTGTTTTTTTGAAGTATAACTCTGGACTGTGTATATGTGCATATTTAGCTACAATGTAATGCAGCATGTTGGGGCTGGATCTAAAGGTTTTCTCTGTGTCAAAGCTGAGACCAAAAGGAGAATCCTGGTACAGGGTCAAAGAGGCACTGGCACTGCCAGCTGAGAAGTCTGATACTTCCACTTCCTCGGCAGAGTCACTTTTCTCAGAGAAAAACCTGTGACCTCCAGCATCTTCTTGGTCTTCTAAGTTTGTTTGTTCTCAGAAGCCAAATGCCTATGGCAACATCTTACTGAGAAACAGGGAAGAGAAAATATTCTCTGTTTGCCTTCCCTGCCCCTGAAGTCTTAGGAAGGAAGAAGAGATTTTTTTCTCCTTGTTCCATGTGAATGGTGGTCACTGCACTCTGCCTGTGGTTCAGATCACAGGAAAAGCAGTCTGGAAGTGAGGTGGGAAGAAGCCCCTTAATGGCAAAGAAGCTTATCAGAAATAACAAGCTGGGACCTGTGCAAGGCTTAAGGAGTTAGGCAGAAAGGCTTCATCTCAGGTGGAGGAGAAGGAATGAAGAAAAGGGAAGAAAAAAGGTGATTATGGGAGTTTGTTCTGAGTGACTATTGCATTTGTCAGGAAGGGACAAGATGTCTCTTCATCTTTGCCAGGGCAGGAATGATAAAACTAGCTTTGGCTCCATTAGGTAAAGGTTAACCACAGTCCAAAAGACTTGTGCAGTGGCAAGGGTTTTAATAGCCAGAAAAAAATAGAATGAGAAGCACAGATAGCCCCACTTCGGAGGTTCTTGCATTCCCTTTGGAAACATATGAGTGTAGCTTTTGACATCAAGAGTACAAACCTTTTAAAAGTCTCCACTAATTCATTCCAAAGAGGCATTCATGTATTTACAGTATTAAATTAATAGTATAGGATGCGTTTCAGCAATATGGTATTTGTGTACAAATATTCAGCAGCTATGATAAAAATTAATTCCAGGATGAGATTAATCTACATATTCATCTTCTTCAGTTGTTTTCAAAATGGAAAGCAAGAACACTTGAGAAGCAAAGTTAGATTAACTAGCAATGTATGAATATTCTGGGCTTGATTAACTGTTTTCAAGACTACTGTTTTTCTATTGAAAAGAATCACCACAGCACTGTTTCTCTTATCTTGTACTTTATAACAATGGTTGGCTTTCATGTGTCTCCCTGCAGCCTGGGTTTTAAATTTGTATCTTATTCTCTCTTGACAGTATTTGTCTTTCTTGCCTCATTGGTTCCAGATAATTATTTATACCAATTTTACTTTCAGATTTTTGTAGCCTTGACAGCTTTGCCTACGGGGATATTTTCCCGGTTTGCCATACGGTTTCATAACCACCCTTCTGTTCTCTTGAGATCAGGTTCTTTATTAATTATCCTGTACAGACAGTGAGAGGTAACTCATGGTCCTACACTTCTACAGCCCACACTTTGGGGTGCTGCTGATCTCGAGCCTCTTACACTTCAGAAATGCAGGCATTTTTGCTCTCCTGCCCCCAATGCCCTGTGGTGGAGCACAAACTCTTTTAGGCACTGTGACACTGAAGTTTTAGCACCACTGTTTTTATTTAAGTTCTGTGTCAGGGAAGAAAGGAAGAATTTGGTTCTTTACGGGAACGTTCCTATTGCCACTGTTGCCATTGCTACTGCAGGAGCTAAAGCTCTGATGGCTTCTAAAGCCTTAGTGACAAACACAGATGGCACCCAGGTCCCTATTATTCTCAGTCTACACTGTAAGGAACTTTTAGAGTAGAGAACAGATGTCCATCTATGAAGAATGGGCAGTTCTAAGGAATTCTAAATAAGTCAATCTCTCTGGGAATTTTCTAGCCAAGTTGGAAAGTGCCTAAGGAGTTGCCAGACCTGTGAATCTAGCAAGAGTCCACTGCATGAGGACAGAGAGAACATTTTCAACAAGTTAATTCTACCCCTACCTCAAACATTTAAAGCATTTAAGCTGTAAAAAAAGAAAAACCATAGCTTTGTTTTTGCTTTCTCTTCCAAGAAAATGGCAAAATGGTATAGTGGTTGTTTTTTCTGACTGCTTCATACAGTTCCATATAACATTGACTGAAAGTCATTTTAAGCCCATTGATTTGTAGTACAGTTTTTGAGAAATGGCATAAAAAAAAGAACAAAGTGATGAGTACAGGTAGATATTTTCTATGAGATAAATGATTCACACTAAATGTGACAATTTAATTCTCTAAGATATTCTAAAGTGTCCTTTTTTCTGTCTTTTTCCTGTTCTTTAGATTTGTTTTTTTTTTTTTTTAATTTGAGAAAAGGTTAGGGTTTCGGTTTTTTTTTTTTTTTGTTTTTTTTTTTGAGTAAGACTTAAGCTTGGCAAACTCTGATTGCAGATGCTGGCAGAGAAAGGACTCATGGATAGTGCTGGAGCCAGAATCAATCACCAACAAAAATTGCAATTTCCACATGTCCCAGTTCTTGTTCAAGGGCAGAGAAGTAAAACCTGTGGGAGACTGCTGCTTGCACTTTCATCCACCACTGTTCTGAGACAGCCAGTGGGCAAATACTTTAGACATGGTGGTTTTATAAAGGTGGTAAATCCTTGGTTCTATTAAAAATAATGGAAGTTTTGCCACCGTATCTTAAAGTGCAGAGATCTGTTTACTTTTCATTTCTGTGGCTGTTCCGTCCTGCCTCCCCTCCCACCAAGGCTTCTCTTTTAATTAGATAGTTCTAGAATTTCACAGGACTGGCAGTCTGGGGGTCTTGTACTCCTGCCCTCTGTATGTAGTGGTTCGCTCACAGTGCTGTCTCCCTTGGAAATGGGAGAGCTCCTTAATGCCCTGCCTTACCTTACTCTTGAAGGCATCTGTGTGCCCCAAGGGGTGCTTTGAGCCCTCTGAGAGCTCAGATGAGAGAAGAGACATTTCAAGGTGGCAATACAGAAGTGGCTGGGCTGGTAGTATGACACTTTGCTGGTAAGTGAAAATCTCTGCAGACATCATGCCCAAAAAGTGTGTATGCATACATATCTGTATGTATATATGTAAAAAGCATTTACAGATACCTGTATTTATGTGCATACCCACATATAAAATAGCTTTATTTTTTTAAAAATTATTTTTTTTTAAATGTAGCAGGCATATTATTATTTTTAAAAACCTTTTCCATATAGGAGCCCTCCCTGCCCCCATGTTATCCACTGGCTGCTGTTAGCATGGGATTCAGCTGCAGTTTGCATCACACAGCTGACTTACAGACAGCTGCTGAGTAGGAATCCGTTGTGATGTCCATACACTTGGATGTGTACGGAGAATGACTGGAATATGGAGTGAATTAGTATTGCTATTATTTTATTATTTGTGTGCTTACATTCTTGCATTTTTTTTAAAGGCCTGAAGCATATGTTTCACAATCCCATTTACTCCCATTAGCACACAGTCATACTCTGTTTCAAATTGACTTTTAAAACAGATGTGTTATCAAATCCTTTTTAAAAATAGTTTGTACCTACCCCAGGGAGATCTGGAATCCTTTAAAGCCTACAGCAATTTACATTCAGAAAAAATGTTCAAGTCAAGCTTTATCAGCTCATACTGTGCACAGTTTGGAGTGTTCAGAGTGGATTGTGAAAAAATAAGAGCTTTGTGACTTGTAGCAGTGCGAACATGGGGCTGATACAGTGTTTAGGATAAAAGAACAGGTTCTTTCTCTTCAATAAAAGGAGCAAAATCAGTGTTTTGAACCTTGCATCCTCTGCTTGATTAGAGGTGCTAATTATTTCAGCATAATCACTGTCTGTGCTCACAAAGTGTGGTCCCCTCAGGACTGCTGTGCTACCTCTTATCAGCCGCCTTTGAAAGGCACCACTCGGCTCAGCAGTAGCTGTGCTTTGCAAAGCATGTCAGATGGGGTCAACAGATCTTTTCAGCTCCTACTTTACAGCCATGTATCTGCCTGAGTGCTCTTTAGTTATTTATATGCTTTGGGTAACTGGGCATTACAAGATGAAAAGTCATTTTCCTTCTGCATGTTTTAGTCATACGCTGTTCCAACCTTATCTTCAGTTAAGTTTTAGAGAACTCTTTTGGGATAAGAGCAGGAAAGTTTGTGGGGTCATCTGCAAACCCACTCATAAAGCTTTCCACTGCATTTCTGAAGTAATCCTAGATGTGTCCCAAAAGGATCAAGCAAGGGTTTTGAGCACCTAAGTCCTCCAGCTTCTTATGGGTGCAGCTAGCTGTTGGCTGCAGGGAATATATGTATTTCCTAATGGGAGATTCTTCAGCCTTTGGAGTGAACAATGTGATTCATAAGCTCAGTAGAGGGAACAAAAGGAGCAGAGGTGATAGGAAACCCAGACTTTTGAATCTGTATGGTATCTTCAAGTGCTGTTAACTTTCTCATGACTTCTATCCATCTTCAAATCTACAGGATTTCACTCTCACTCTTTATTGTGCCGAAACATTGTTGACATCACTATTCTTCAGCATTGTTTTCTGTATTTCCTCATGCTAAGTAATTGCTCGTGTACCTTTGTCTCATTTGTTTTTCTTTTCTGTAGAACAGGAGTTGTCCTGAGGGAATCTCTGTGTTAGCAGCAAAGTTATGTCCTACAGTGGATACTATAAATTTATTTCATACCTGAAATTGCCTATTGTTTTTTCAACTCAAAGAATGATCTGTTCTTTGGCAACATCTTCCTTGAATTAAGTTTTCATGAGTTTTCCTGTATCCCTTAAAAAGAAAAAGAAAGTCTAATGTGTTTCCACCTATTCTGTCACCCTGAATTCTTGTACTGCCAGGTCATAATTCTAAAAGAAAGAAATGATTGGGAAATGAAAAGTAATCTTAGACAGTAAATTTTAAATTAAGGGACCAGCACATCATTTGAATGCAGTGCAACGTATGAGCATTTCCATCAAATTCAAACATGATTCACGATTGGCCACACACTGGCAGAAATGTTCTCTGGTGCTCTCTTGCTGCAGGTCCTGTAATTCAGACCCTTTAACAGCTTCAGGAGCAGGCTGGAGCTTTTTAAATCATAGTTTTCAAGAATGATAATTGCAGACCTGTCACACAGTAGGGAATGCTGCAGAGAAATTCAGTGAGGAAGGGAGACCTGTGATTTTCAGGAAAAAATTGTTATTGCCTCTAAGGACAGTTGAATTAGAAATAACTGTCCCATGATGTGTCAAGAAACAGCTGGAGATCAAGCACAATCTGTAGATTAAATACTTGAAAGGTGGACTGGAAAGCAGAAAAATGGCTCTTTTGCATTTTCCTTTCCATGGTGTGTAAGATCTTTCAAAGACCAGTGGATTTCTTCTTTTTCCTTTTTCCCCTCTTCTTTTCTTTTTAATATTCTACATTTTAGGTCGGGTACCTGAAACAATAATGCTATCCAAAGACAGCAACCAGGTCCTCTTACTCCACTTACTCCATTTACTGAGAAAAGCTTATTCATGTGGGGGTCACCATTATTTGGGCCTTTCAGAGGCCTTATCAACAAACTTAAAGGAAACTGAAACAATTTAGTAAAGCAAGAAAAAAGAGGCTGTTAAAACCAGAAGCCATGTGAGCGCCATCACAGTTACCTTTAGCATGGACGTGAGCAGAGTTTTGTAGGCAATGTAGTGCAATCATCTCTGTTACAAAGAAGAAACAGGTGTAAGGGAAGGTCTCTCTGTAGCAGAAAAAAACATAGCATCCCTAGCTTTTTTTTTTTTTTTTTTTTTTTTTTTTTAGGATTAGTTTAGGAAAACAGGAAAACAGATGTGAAAAGGGAAAAAAACTTTTTGAACTTCCTGACTCTGGAGGAGGAAATGACATCCTGTGGGGCATCTTTAGGAACAGATGCCCATCCATTTGCTGCTGACAGGGCTGAAGACTGGTCTGCTGGGGACCCTGTTTTCTTCCCTCCCTGGCTGCAAAATCACTCCCCAGGAGGCCTATTTTTTGCTTTTGGGTTTTCTTCATCTCCTTCTGCCCATTCTGCCCCCATCCCCCAGCTTTCTGAAGCACATCAAACTTTCTTTCCTTCACTTGTAAAATTTGCTATGTGTTTTCATCACTCTGTGGGGCAGTGTTTTCATATCAGAGAGCATCTTAGATTGCCTTGCCATTTCTCTGAGACTTGCCAAGTCTCCTCACTGACTTTTATCCCCTCTTTCTTCTTCCGATCCCTGTCTGACTCCAGGCTGTTCTTTCACTTAGAAAAGAAGAGCCAGGCACTGTGAAACCCAAAGCCTGGGATGTCTCTGACTGAACTGTCATTCCTCTTAGTCAAACTTCAGTAATTTCTTTGTTAGACTATCTTGTGACAGGATTTTTACTTTCCAGAATCAGTTATCCAAATTCTCACTGCATTATGTTTATGTTGCTCTATCTCCTCCCAGTAATGCATCTAAACTATTCCTTAATTTTATGTTCTTCAAATAAAAGGAAGAAAAAAAGGATGCTGCAAAACTCAGAGGCCACATAAAAAATCCCATTTTCAGAGAATGTTGGCTGTGTTTCTGTCTTTCGAGCCTGCACAAGTTTTGCTGACAGAGTAGTGATTTAGTGGATTGCAAAGAAGATGAAGAATTTCAAGGTGTTAAAGCAAAATAGTTTAAATCTTGCCTAACTGAAGACAAAAAAAGATTTTTTTTTTTAACTTGGTTTTCATCAAGTAAGCTAACTTTTCTGTTTCCCCAAGCATGTCATATCTTTCCATGTAAATCAGTTTGGAAGGTGGATGTGCTCATTCAGACTCAGCAACTTCAATGTCTCTGTCATTCTTGTATCGGTGACATCAGCTGATACCAGCGGTTTTAGTGTTGGACAGCATTTAGGTACAAACTGCATCTGACTGGGGATATATGGAAGTTTTCACACAGTCTGGTTTCCCTAACTGAAGGCTTGAGGCAGAAACTAAAACTCTCTCTGAAGAGGCTGATCTTTATCCAAAGAATATAAATAGCATCTTAAATTTCCAATAACCTCCAGAAGAAAGAAGTCTGATCCTGATCTAAAAGCTAAGTAACTGATGATATCTTGCTGTACAGGTTTTTCACACAGGAAAATTACAAGAAATAAAGCCCAAATTATTCATAAGATTAGTTGCAAATTTATTCAGCTGCTTTTATTTCTGAGCAGATTATGATCCTGTTATTTCAAAATTGCTGAAAAAATGCAGGGACAAACTCATGCTGGAAATGAATAAGTGGTATTTCTCAGATTTCTGGGAGATGGCATGCACAGTTGCAGATGAAACAACAGATTATGTCAAACTAGCAGGTGGTTAAAAGAAAAGCCAAACCCAGTGAAAAATTTGAAAGTGTTATAAAGCCTCTCAATCAGTTGAAGAATTTTTCAAACAATAAGGTGTACATTAAGATTTGAAATACATATATTCTGATACCCTCTTGGGCTATCATTCCCCCAAGCCACCAGCATGTTATCACCATGAAGCTAAAATTCCCAAACTGCTATTCTCCCAGCTGTTATTCAGCTCCATGGACAAACAGGACTCCTCTTATCACACATTTCAAGGACAGGCATTCTGCAAATGCGGTGAGGTTTTTTGGCTTACTGGCTCAGTGACTCAACAAAAAGGAAGAGAAGGCAGAATCGAAGAGAAAACGTGTCATGGTTTAACCCCAGCTGGCAACCAAGCCCCACTCAGCCACTCTCTCGCTCCCCCATCAGCAGGATTGAGGAAAGAATGGAAAGAGTAAAAGCCAGAAAAATTGTGGGTTTAGACAAAGACAGCTTAATAGGGAAATCTGCACATTTAAGCAAAACAAAACAAGGAACTGATTTACTGTTTCCATGGTCAGGCAGGTGGTCAGCCATCTCCAGGAGAGCAGGAGATGGAATCCATCATACATAACAGCAACTTGGGAGGACAATAGTCATCATTCCAAACATTGCCCTCTTCTTCCTTCTCCATCTCTCTCTACATACTGAGCATAATAAGGCATGGTCTGGCATATCCCTTTGGTCATTTGGGGTTACCTGTCCTGGCTGTGTCTCCTCCCAACCTCCCATGCACCTCCAACCTCCTTGCCAGCGTGGCAGTAGGACAAGCAGGAAAGGCCTTGGCTCTGTGAAAGCTCTGCTCAGCAATAACAAAAATGTCTCTATATTCTCAATCCTGTGTTCAGCATGAATCCAAAGAACAGCCCTATACAAGGCCCCTGTGAAGAAAATTAACTCTACTCCAGCCAAAACTAGCACAGAACTTCTCTTGGATTTATATATAAAGTTTGGATGTTTACAACACAAAAAAATGTGTGAGAAGCTTACCTTTTGTAGGCTTCTTCTGAATCAAGCTTCTTTAAGTTGCACACAGACATTTGTGATCTTTCTCAGCTGTACAGAAACATAATTTCCTTGCCTTTATTAAGATTCATGTAGTTACATATTGGGACACTTTTTCTGTTCTTTAGTCTGTTACCTATTGAATGACAACAAGCAACATGGTATTTAATAACAAAATTATTCCATGTTAATGAAAATAATTTAAAAGCATTGTTGTGAAACCCCATTATTAATAATTGCCTTCTTTCTATTCAAAACAACAAAAAGCAGTGGCTAAGAATGTGAAACAATGAAGTAAAAAATATAATTAGGTAAGGTCTGCATTCAGCCTGAATCAAAATAATAATAAAAAAATATTTTACATCCTAAAGATGGATGCAGAGGCCTTTGGGCAACTATTTGTGATTAATACTATGTATAGATTTTCCTTTTATTCCTCTTTGTTTTGTCTGCCTCACAGCAATGTGCAGTTGCAGGGGAGCTACCTAATCACTGCCTCAATTCCTGCTTCTGTAAAATAAGGGGTTTATTACCATGCTTAATCCATTTTTATACAGATAAATGATGAGTCTTGTACATGTTTTCTTTTTCTTTTGGTAGCTCTTGAATAGAAAATATGGTCTTTTTCCTGAGTTTTTCAAGAGGAAATTTAGTGCTGGGAGAAACGTCTGCTGTAATACAGACATTGCTCACCTGAGCACTGGTGGAACAAGTTGTTGTCTTTCCCTTCCTTCTATCCCCTTTCCTTTTTGGCAAACACAGCCTTGCTGGGCACCTACAACACAACCAGCAGATGCTGCTGGGAAAATGGGAAAATGTTTCTTTTGGCTACTTGTTGGCAGACACTGTATGAGTGGTAGAAGAAGATTCTTTGTGCTTCATTGCTGTAGTGATTTGAGGGAAAAAAAAAGGGTAGAAAAAAAGGCAGAGCAGCTGTGCAGTGCTTGAGCTGAAGAGGACAAGAAATTTGCTGGCTACACAGGGAATCTTTCACTCCTGAGCCCCAGCTGGTGAGCAGAGGACCCTTGTGATGCCATCTGCTCACCCAGCAGCCAACATACATGAGGAGGGGATCATAGAATCATTTAGGTTGGAAAAGACCCTTAAGAGTCCAATCATAAACCCAGCACTGCCCAGTCCACTACTGAGCTATCTCCCCAGGTGCTACAGCTACACATCTTCTAATTATCTTCAAGCACTTCCCTGGGGAGCCTGTTCCAATGCCTGACCACCCTTGCAGTGAAGAAATTTTTCCAGATATCCTATCTAAACCTCTCCTGGTCCAACCTGAAGTAATTTCCTCCTACGCTGTCACTTGTTATTTGGGAAAAAGACTGACCCTTTCATCCCCCTCTTCCTGCCCCTCACTACACCCTCCTTTCAGGTGGTTGTAGAGGGGGATAAAGTCACCTCTGAGCCTCTCTTTCTCCAGGCTAAATAACCCAAATTGCCTCAGCTGTTCCTCATAGGACTTGTGCTCTAGACCCTTCGTCAGCTTTGTTGCCCTTCTCTGGACATGCTCCAGCACTTCAGTGTCCTTCTTGGAGTGAGGGGCCCAGAACTGAACACAGGATTCAAAGTTCGAATATTAGAGCAGCAAGAATGACACCAAGTCTGCAGACAGCCCTGGCAAGTGGCCCTAAGATTCTGTGTATGTTTTATATAAAGACAGATTGTGTCCATCTGCAACCTTCCAATTAATTTCCATTTAATTGTATAATATTTAATTTTCACATAAGGAGCTCAAACATTTCATCTGGACCTAGTCATGCAACAGGTTCCTTGGATTAGAATTAAGCTGTAGTGCCTGTTTTTGAATTAGCCTATTTTTTGTCTGAGAGAAGAAGCACAACTTTTGTGTCTGTATGAAGTGGTACCTAAATGTTAGGAGAAAAACTTACTGCACTGGATCTGACAGTCTGAGAGAGGTGAGGCTACAGCTGCTCCATGCCCCAGGTCCAAGCAGTGGTGAGGCTGACGATGCATTCCCAGTTAGCACAGTTACACACAGCACACACATGCATCATGATATACATGCTGGCCACACAAATCAAAGATAGAAACAGAGAACACTCACATGAGAACAGACAGCTTTTTCTTGGTATAGTAACAAGGGTGTTGTGGAGAGATAATATAGCAAGTTTTGAATGTAAATTATTCTTTAGAAATTACCGCAAGCTCCAAGGACAAGCAATTCAAAAACTATGAAAGCATCCTTACGATGAGATTGAAAAAATAACAGTTTATGTCAGCTGGAAATAAAGAGTGCTGAGGAGCAAAAAATGTAGCTGTTTTCATAAATTATAGGACACCTAATCCTAAACTCAAATTCTCTTGCCCTCCCATTTGGTGTTCCGTAGTCATGGTCCTCAGTGGAACTTTATTATCAGTATTTATGCTTGGCATACAGAAATAGCATTTCAAGGCAGAACACAGAGTCATAGAATCACAGCATTTTCAAAGCTCAGTAAATACTAAACAACACTCACGTTATTGTTCATGTTTCTACGAAGACTTAAGAACATTTTTATTTTTTTCTAATGGCAGGTGGTGCTTAATGGTGATGACTTGAAGGCATAGAATGTAGATGCTGTTTGCTAAGATCTTTCTTTTTAGTAAATCTGTATTTCATAGCAAATGCTTGTGGCAATGCTGTCTCTTTGTTTTATTTCAAAAAGGAATAACACATTAAAAATGAAGTTTAAAATCATATGGGTCTCTAAGCCGCACACCAGGAAAATCTATCAATCCAATAAGCTCCCTGTGTTCTAAAACTTTTGCCCACAACCTGGAAATGTGGAAGTGCTTGTTGGTGTTTTACACTTCAAGTGGGCTACATGTTTGTAAGTAATATATAGCAATTTTTACAAGCCAAATCACTAAGGAGTAAAAAATGTCATATCTTTTTTTTCCTGATTTTCTTTCTAGAGCTGTATTTTGTCCCTTTCCTCAGTGATTTTAGGAAGATTAGTAGCATGAAGCTATTACAATACATTTGCTAGATGTAAGAAATCAAGCACTTAACAATTAGGATATCTACTGAAATGCCAATATAGCAACAGAGGTGAAATTTTCCATCTCAATTTGTCATTAGAAAGTTGGTGGTTTCTGATCAAAATGTACCAACAAGAAGATGAAGTAGAAACTGACAATTTTGTCATATCTCTAGCAAGAGCAGCAGTACGTCTTTTGACTTTTCTGATGTGGTAAAACTTGATATCAGGTTCACTCTTTCTAGTGTATAAGGATTTCATGATGTACTGTGTATAAAATTACAAGTCTAGCTTCTACTTTTGACCTCTGAAAAGTGGTGATTCTCTTACTTCTTAAAGTGGTTTTCTTGCATTGTTGTTTTTCTTTAGGTACAATAAGAGGAGTTCAAAAGGCTTCTAGATGCATTTTTTTGTGTTGTAGATCTGAGGAGAAAACAAGATTTTGGTGATATATTCCTTCAGTTTTGTCTATATTCCTTCAGTTCTCAGGAAATTATATTACCTTGAAAACAACAAAGCCCTAAATTGTTTCTATAACATGCATTATATGTTGAAGAAAAAGCAGTGAATAAGTATCTAGTCTAATTTTTTTAAACTCTGAAAATAAAAGGCTGTGTTTGTAGTTCTGAAAATTCCCCCAGATTGTTGCCAGGAAAAGAAAATGTGCAGAGAAGGTGATCTCATTTGGAAGTGCCATCGCAGAGATCAGAGGCACTGAATGGCTTTCATCTCTGCCTACAATTTGCTTCCTTTGAGAAACCACATATGCTCAAATAAAAACATAGGCCAAATTAGGTTTGTGACAGCCAGTCTCCTGCAAATGTACATCATCTTCAAATACGCATTGGAGAAGAGAGTTTAAATTTGTCTTTGAATCCTAATCCTCTCAGGATAACATCAGAATTATCGAAACACTGTCACAGCCTCTAGGTTAAGTAACAGCATCCAAACCTGAGTACATCTGTCAGTGGCAGATTGCAGCTAACACCATGCAATTGGCACCATGCAGCCAGAGACTGATTAGAAAGAGCCAAGTGATTTTGCTGCTTAGTCCTTTCCTTTTGTTTGCTAATTAATTAATGTATACATTAAATTGAAAAAAAAAAAAAACCATGGAAATTTCCTGGTTTGCATTGAAATAACCTTTAATTAGGATACATAACTTTTTGCAGGCTTTTGTGTAGGTATCTGCTATAATTTCCCAGAAGTGTAGCTAAATGTGATTAGACATAACTCATTTCAATTCTGCAATAGCTCCTGCAAGATCCTTCTTTAGTTTATAGCCGAAATTTATTACTGGACACATTTTTCAACCTACTGAATTCCCCTTGACAGTTAAAAATATTGGATGCTTGCTATTTCAGAAGTCTTCTATTTGGCTAAAGCATTTGGAAGTGATCTACTGTCCTCCTACTTTGAGGCTTCCCTATGTCTAAACAAAGATTTCTCCTACACCTAAATCTGCCCATCAATGATCAGTTGCTATTTGGCAGACAACTAACTTCAGGAGAAAAAAAAGCATAGTAGATGGGTATGTATCTTTCTGCTGATAAGAAGAACCTTTATAAATAGATGCAATAAAGATATCTGACTTTCTCCATTGCTAGTAATGATGATGGTGTTTGTTCAAAGTAAATATGTACTATACAATAAATAAAATATATGATTTTCTTAATCTGAGAAGCTGCAGGCATCATTCCCTCTTATGGATAAACAAAGAGAAAAAACAGAAAAGTAATTCAATTCTGCCACATGTTAGCACTCTCCTGCTTCATTCTTTTGCCTTCAAAAGAAGACAACAAACAGGGAAAAATGTGTTAAAGGGACTTTTTCTCTTTCTTCAGCATGAAAACCATGTAACAGACTGTATGTAGAATATGGAGCAGGATGGATGGATTGGACTCTTATTGACTGGTGTGACTGGCAGTCCACCCATACCCTCTGCCATATGCTTTTGGAGGACAAAGGAAGGAAGCCTAACCTTTCAATCTAGGTCCAAATTAAGGAATTTGCAGTTATTTAGAAATATGGAAAGTAGAAATATTTAGAAAGCAGAAACACAGAAAATGATAGACTGGGCTTGTAAGAGCAGGAAGGTGTTTGGCTTGCCATTGGTGATGGCCAAGGTGAAAACCTGAGAGAGAAAATGATACTCTGCAAAGCAGAAATGTGGTTTGAAAGAGAAAAGTGTTTGAAACTTGACCCAAGGTAGGACAGCTGTTTCTCTCATGCTGTTTGTAAGCCATAGTCCTGAGCTGCAGACTTTCTGAGTTGCGCTGTGTTTGGCAGGCTGGTGAGGGGCTGGCTGAGGGCTCGGGATGGCAGTGCTTACTGAGGGGCACATGGTGCCACGGAGCTGCTTGGCTGGGTGATCTGGAGGCTGGTGGTGGAGCTGAGAGGGAGGCACATGCCAGCCAGGCAGAACATCGGTGGGGCTCTTGCAATTCATCCAGGTGCGTTTTCCAGAAGCACCAGGGATGTCACTGCTCTGAGGGGCCTTTGCAGAGCCTTTGGCCAAACACTGCAACCATTCCCTCCATCCACCCTCAACCCTGCAGCCTCCCAGGCCATGTCTGGTGTGCAGCTGTCTTGCAGAGCTGTCACAGGGGACTGCACCCTGACCCTGACCCCACCTCTAGCAGCTTTTCCCACTGCTTTCAAAACCACCTGTGTCCCACCCAGTGAGGCAGGCTACTCGCTCTCCTGGGTTTTCCTGAGTCCTGTGAGGAGCGACCAGCTCCAGACCTAGCTGTGTTTGGAGGCCTCCTGAATGCCCAGTGGGTTTTGGCAGATAAGGAAGAGCCCATCCCATGTGCAATTGGTTTCACCCTCCCTCCAAGGGGCATTGAGGAGTTGTCACCTCTTCCCACACTGCGACACAAGTGTCCTTTGCCCAAGCATGCATCTTCCCTGTCCCCAGCACTGCCTGCTCCCCCCAAAGTCAGAGTGTGCTGTGTCACAGGTAAGATGCAAAGGCTACATTGAACAATTGAATAGCACAGCACATCTTCAGATCAAAGCAGATGTTTGTGAAGACCTGAGAGATGCCTTTCAGGGGAGCCTACTTTGGACTAATTCTTGCTTTCTTGGTGGACTGCATGCTATTTAGGAGTTGGAGTGCTTCATGAGTGCTCCTGGAACACTTGTAGTTTACTTCAATCCATGAGTAATGTAGTTGGTGCACTTTGGTGACACTTGAGCAGTGTGAACCAGAGCACAACAGGGAAATCTGCTTCAAAAATGTGCTTCTGGTGAAACACCGAGATGGAGTCACTCAGAGAAACCTGGAAGACCTTAGACTGGAAAGCTGACACGTGTGATTTGCGTGTTATATATGTTCCACAAGTCTTTAAATATCCTTTCTCCAGATACCCTGGGTCCTCTAGTTTTCTGAAAGATGAGTGCAGACTATAATAAACCCATTGAATAAAGTAAGATATTTCCTCAGGGTGACATCCATTGGCATTGGATAGTAAGGCCAATGGTGCCAAAAGAATTGAAATCATTCAGGAAAGGACAAAAAAAAGAACAAAATGGTTGGTTGAATTTTCTTTTGCAATAGAATACTGAAAGCAAAACAAATATTTAGATACAGAAAATTGTTTTCCTGCCTAATGCACACCTCATAATTTTGTGAAAGTCTGAGTGCACTTCCTCACAGAAGAGCTTCACATTGAATGTTTTGCATATAAAATGTGCTAACCTTTTCCAGAATCAGCCATTGTTACTGCCTTTTCCTTATCAGACCACAATGAAGCTGAGAGAACAATAACATCTGAGCTGTATTAGTGTTTGAATTTCTGATTTGGCCACTAAAATGAAACATTTACAAACATTTACAAACTCTTTCAGAATAAGGCTCTTCACTTATAGCTGTTACAGGTCACATTTCTAAATATTCTTTAGTCTCAGAAGAGAAAGAAAATCTCTGAGGTGATTTAATTAAGATCCTTGTTGCAAAATGTCAGTTTGAATCTCTGCTTGCATGAATATTCATTTTACATAAAGTATAACAAGATATACCCTGCACTTACCTGATAGATTAGGTGTCCTGGGGAGGGTTGCAATCACTGCTCTGTATCAGGCAGAATGGGGGTTTGAATCTGGATCTCTCATGTCTCTGACCAGTGCCTTGAGTCACTGAGCTGGATTTGGGGGCTGTCGGGGAGGGAAAAGAGACAATAACACCTCATTTGCCTTATTTTTGTGGATGGCATCAAAATCCTGGCCCTTAAAAGCAAAACACCAAAAATGGGATGCAGATGTTTACTATTATTTGATCAAAGTCATATATTTATCAAACAAAACATATTCCCCAGGAATCACCTGGCTTCATCAGGTAATTACTCATGTGAAAATGCAAAACAAATTTCCAAGATTGGTCTTATGCCACTGCTGTAAAGAGCAAAAGCCATATTTCCATCCACTATTTCACTTACAGATATATCTCTAGGAAATAACCAATGAGCAGAAAGTCTTCAAATGTCACAGGCATGCTGACCTTATGAAGCTCTGTGTCTAAAGAAAATGAGGTGTTAGCACAGAGCAATGAATTCCTCATATAAATGGAAAAAAACCTGTCTGTGGCAACCAGAGTGATTCAGCAGCAGCAAAGGTTTTGCAATTTGTGCTGCACTGGGCGTTCCTAAACAGGCACTTAATATTAATGCAAAACCACATCTGGGACAGTTGCTGGATTTTGCCTGTCAGCACAGATCATGTAGTTTATGGATTGTAACAATTCCTGACCTTTTTTTTTAGTTCAGCCATACTATACAAAAACTCCCTCCTTTTTGCTGTCATGCATGCAGCAGCTCAGACATATTGCCCCAGCCTCCCTGAAAATATCAGTTGAGATACTCTCGGCTTTAGTTAAAACTAGTTTTTAGTTCAACTACTTTGATCTGTAGTTACATGAGAAAATGGGGGACTGAATGCAGTTTTAATGCTTGAAAATTCAGTTAATGAACAAAATTACCCTTACAATAGGGAGCCTATTGGTTTCCATACAATTGACAGGTTGTTTACATGGTTTTTTTTTGTTTTGAAGAGCTCTGCTTTAAACTCATCCTGGGGTGTCTGGTCAGTTGTTATTGCTGTTACTTGGATGTCAGTAAATGAAAACAAAATGTCCTTGTGTTCAGTGCAGCTCACAGCTGGGATGCTCTTTGGTTCAAAAAAGGGAAGGACACATGATCTCAGGATGTGGGAAACAAAGCATTACTCTAATAAAAGACCTGTCAAATGGGCAGACTGGGTGGCTTGCTGGAGCTCACATGAGATCGGCAGGGAGAGCTGAACTCTTTCCACAACATTCTGGTCTCCTATTTGCAAGTTCATCTCTCTCCAAAGAGAAAATTCAGAGGAACATTCAACCCAGGAATCCAATTTCCAACTCTGACTCACTGATTTCTCTGCTAATGATCCTCTGCTCTCCAAGTGCCCAGCAAAAGAGCTAAAGATAGGAGAGACTTCTAATCCTCCTGCTACTGAAATCCTCTAGCAGCTCAGGGGTAGCACCCCTGCTGAATTCCAAGAAGAGAGAGGGCTCTTTTCCAGGGGTTTCTGTGGTAAGCCCAGCCCAGCCCTGCTGACAGGGAGAAGGAGCTGAGGTAGTGCTAAACCAGCCTGGACTGTCCCTTCTTTCTTTCCAAGCTTGGCTGTCTCTTGACTGGGTATGAGAATACTCCCTTGAGTTTTGGATATTATCTTATTACCCTTTCTTTTCCTCCTTAATTCAATATATTGTACCTAATAATTTTTGGCTGACATTTCTTGATCTTTCTTACAATGTCCTGAACAAGTGCTGTCAAAATCTTTTGGAGGCTATTCAGTACACATAATCTCTATTTATTTCATCTCTGAGTATCCCATGATACACGCTTACTGCTTATAGTTTACAAATACTGAAAAACATTCAGAGCATCTGGAATCTGAATTCCTTCCTGCACAGACTAAACTTTGCCATGCTGTTACTTCGCAGACTGGCTGTGGGTACTCAGGCAGGATACAGAATCGGGTTAAACATGAAAGCCCCAGACAATGAAACTAATTAGGCAGCTAATTAGGCTTACACTACCTAGCTCAATACTCTCCACCTCCTTGCACACATGTGTCTACATCTGGGGGAAGTCCTTCTGTCAATCCTATCACAGAGAGGCTACAAGTTGTCATAAGGCTTTACTCAGTGTGACGTGGTAAGGGGCTAATTGATTTTTCTGGTCATTTAGCAAGAAGCCCATGCCTTGCTGTTCTTGATGGCAGAGGAAGAAGTCCCAGGAGAACAGACTTGTTCTCTGCTCAAAAGGATTATTTTAGCAATGGGATAATCCTCGCCATGTCAGCTTGAACAAGGCTTTAGGTCTGGATTATGTTTGCAATGCAATGCAATGAAAAGCAATGATAGCAGATCAGAGAATCTGGCCATTTTGTGTCGTGAATGACAATGCTGCATGTTGCCACAGGGCATCTGTCATTCAGTATATGTATACATACAGAGAGAAGGTTTTTGGTTTTATTCTTGCTCATTATGTAGAATTGCAAAGAAAGCTTGGCTGTGGTACAGTAGCTCTCTTGGTCCAGGGATGGCAGCAAGAAAAATAAGGCTTCAATTAATGAAGAAAGTTCAGGTAAGCAAACAAGGTTCCAGCTAAAAACTCTGTTCATCATAGATACAATTTTTGAGGAAGATTTGACCACTCTATGATAGATTTCTTTTCCTAGAATATAAACCTTTTATTCGGGAATTTAACTGGATTAATCATAGATATTTCATTCTGGTGACTGAGAAACAATTTAAGAGACATCTGAGACTCAAATAAAAGAAAGATAAATTTATTTATTTATTTATTTATTTAGTGTTTTAATTTATGCTTAGACATGTTTCCCACTTCCTTCAAGTTATGCAGGAAAAAGAATATTTGCAAGCCAATCAGAACCATTTACTTCATTGCAAATCAAAGTGCTATTTTTTGTATTTTTTGTTACTTATTATTAATTGCAGGAGGAAATTATTTACTGCCCTTACATTTAGAATTTTTTTTAATACCTCATCCTGTCTGACATCAGGCCATGGCTTGAGGTCATCTAAAATGCTGCCAGCTAAACATACTCAATCCATCTATGAGATCTCATTTTTCCAAAACAAACCCAAATAATCTACAGATGCTCAGATTTTCCTGTTTTTATTGTTCTATTGGATCTGCTGAGGTTGAATTAAGCAATTCCTTTTTGAGTGATGAAAAAAACAAAAAGTCCTAATTTATCAAAGCTCGATGCATGATGTTAGATACATATTTGTCAAGAATGACATTATCATAGATGATCTCACCTACAGAAAGGCTTAGACAGGCTTCCTGATCTCCCTTCTGTGACTCTCTGAACCCCAGTAAGGCTCATTTCTGTTTGTGGCATGCTGTTCTCTGTACCTTTAGGTCTGCAGAACACAGCCTTCCTGAAAATGCCTTTGGCTCAATCCCCAGTATCCCAGAGGCAGGACTGTGTGCTGTGGGGCTGTGCTGGTCGCTGACATTGTTCATGTCAATACCTGGCCTGGAGCACTTTTAAGGACTGCGAGTAACCAGGTTAGGTGTCTCATTTAAGCCGTTTGTGATTTATCTGCTATCACAAAATGTGTTCAGCAGGATTCACAAAGTTTATAACAGGAGTGGGCACCCCACGTGGCTGACTGAGAGTGGCTGTGCTGGCAGGGCTGAGGTTTTTCCTGCACAATGCTTTCTCACAGCACAGACAGCTGCAATATCTCAGCTGCCTGAGTCCTCACAGCCAAGAGTAAGGTGCTATTTATGCTGAAAGTGATGTCTGCAAGAGAGGTTTCCAGATTTAAAATGCTCCAAATTTTTTCAGCATTTGTAAACCCAAGGACATAAAAGTAAAATAACACTTTCAGCTTAAGAAGACTAGACAAATAGAGTGGTGGCAGTTAGAAAATTATGGTTACATTCAGTGTCCATAATATTTAGTGTTCGAGTAGCTCTTGGGAAAATACCATTCCTGTCTCAAGTGTTTTACAATATTCTGTAGCTTCCTTGAAAATTAAAACTGACAAATAAATTTAAAGCAGGCTTTTATGTAGAAGCCTGCAAAGTGAGCACTGACTTCAGGCATGTTTCTGGGACAGCTTCACAGAAAGGAAAGTCATTGGCTAAGCATTGTCCATGTATAGTAATAAATAATACATATGTGATATATAGCTAAACTACAATTGAAACAGTATGATATAGGGAAAAACAGGATAAAAAGGAGCAATTGTCATGCCAGAGCAATCATCTCCTGTGAGAAATCTGATATCTGAGTTTAGAGGCACAGGGGCTTGAGAATAACAGCAGGAGGACAGTGAAGAAAAAATATCACCACAGCAGTTTAGGTGAACGATTACAGTGAAAGACAGGCTACAGAATTGCAAATCTGAGATCTTTAACATTACAAAGGTTAAGGCACAGTGCGACACAGGGGGGAACTTGAGGCATTTGATGAGACAGTCATTATTCCTCAAAGAAAGAAAGGCAAGATCAATAGGAAAATAAATAGACCACTCTGCAGCTTGACAGGATTTTGCAAGATCCTCTAATTGCTTAGTTTCCTCCCTTTGTGTCTTTCAGAGAAATAATGATACCTGGCTGTGTAAGTCACTGCTAAGAAGCCAGCTTGACAGCTTCAGCTGAGGAGTTTAGATTTCAGCTTAGAGCCCCTCCATGGACAAGATACTACTGCAGAAAAGGAGGGAGTTGTTAGGTGTATGGCAAATATGCCAACAGCTACAGTTGATGAATATGGAAGTGGAGCCTCTTTGAGGAGATTTGGAACAAGAGTAGTTCTGTGCTTTTTGGGGCTTGCTGACCTGGTGATGCTTTCATGACTATCATCTGCTGACATGCAAAGGTGTCTCCTTCCACTAAATGAAGGTCCCAGCTGTTTGGTCAGCCTAAGCTTTACTTTTAAATAACCTCAGGCCAGCTCTTGTGAAGCCTCCATCCTTTTGACCTCTGAGGACACACCAAAGAAGGGGACTATTGGAGTATTTCTTTAGTCAGAGCATCGTTGCTTAACCTATTCAAGTTTTGTGAAAAATATCTCTGAAGAGAGATCCATGTCTAGTTGCTTAACATCAACAGCTCTAATGGGTAGGGAAGCCAAAAATCTGGAAAGTTAAATAAGATAGAGTAAAAGAGCTAACAGCCAGGACAATGTTTGTAATGCTGTTTCTTGACAAAGAACAAGAACCTGGCAAAGATTTCTGACTTGAGGAATTTGGTAGAAGATACAGAGAGTGGTTTATCTGGAAGATGGGGTGATGCCCTTGACACAGACTGCAGTGGTTCATCGTCGTGTCCAGTAGATACTGGTGAGTTTTTCAGTGTCTGGTAATCGAAACAACATTGCTGCTACTTCTTTCTTGTAAGTATTTTCAAGTTCTAGGAGTTCTCCTACTATGAACTGAAGGCAGGCAGTTTTACTTAAGACTAATAATTTTAGAACTGCAATCAACTATGCATAAATCGCCTAAACCCATGCTGATACTCTTGGTTTCATGGCTCCATCTATGTTGGTAAAAAGAAGAGTGACACTGCATTGAAGACCCTTGAGAAATGCTGGTCTTCAATTTCCTGTTTGGGAATGACATTAATTGCAAAATACCCAGGCAGAGAAACCACATAGAAAGCTGTCACTGGCAATGGCATGAATGCTCCTAAGGGCTTTGTCACACAACTGGCATATTTTTAAATCTAATCAAGTTGACTAATAAAATGACAGATTAACGACTTCTTTCTTCTGGCCCAAAATGCAATCCAAACATTGCTGCACGCCTCAGAATTACACTCCTGTGACTGTGCCTCTTTGGGACACTTGTTCCTCTTGCATGTTTAGCTCTTTAATGAGACCCTGCAATCAATGTATACACACTTTTAAGGGATAAAAAAATTATATCTTAGCCAACACACACAAAAGTTAGCTGTGTTTATGAAGCCACATGATTTATTATGTTTCCCACCCAAATAAGACATGGAAAGAGTGTTTGCAGGCCAGCTAGGCATTAGTCAGGAGGAGGATTGAACTGTCTTGCTGCATGGCACAGATGCTGCTCCTGAGGTGCTACCCTTCAGTATTGCGTTTGGGGTTTTTTTGGGGGTTTTTTTTGGGTTTTATAACCTTCCATGACAGTGCTTTCCTTCTTCAATTCTAGAGCTACTAATGATCCTGTCTCAGCATTCTTACCTGTCTGCAACTTTATCTTCCTTATCTTTGCTCTACAGACTTTTTCACAGCTCTTTTTCAAACTGAGTAATTAGAAGTCGAAGCCAAGGTTGTGTAACTGAGCCACATCATTACAGAGTTTCACCTTCCTTGCATGCCTGGGACGAGTCACAGAGGGGTGTAGAGAGGGAGAACTACACCGCCTTGCCTTTCATATTCTCCATCACGAAATGGACAGTGAAGCAAGGAACAGAAACTACAACAATGACTTTCCTATATGCTGAAATTTCACTTTAACACAGCTTCTAATGATATTTGAAATGGCTTCCGAGGTAAATCCTTTCAGATTTTCCTGACCACTTTCAAAATAGAATGGTGTTACATATATTACTTTACATTATAAATGTGATCCTGAAGTACAAGTGCAGAGTAATTAAAAAGATAAGGAATGATCCCCACATGTGAGTTTGAGCCTCATGAGCCTCTTGCACCCTCCTGGCTCAGGCTAGACCTTTATAAAGATTATCACATGTAAA
Organism: Acanthiza pusilla; assembly: GCA_036630365.1. NCBI lineage: Eukaryota > Metazoa > Chordata > Aves > Passeriformes > Acanthizidae > Acanthiza > Acanthiza pusilla. Next base: position 2,421,597 of record JAXCHO010000098.1, read on the forward strand.
GGGGAGATTTCTTTGACCCTTACTCTTTGATTTGTCTATCAGTGCCCCAGGAAAGCTGAGACCCTTGAGCTCGACCAGTCTGTGAGTGTCCAATTAAAAGCACCCTTCAGTGAGCAGTCCTGCTGGATCAGAGGGTGGTGCAGCTGACTTGGTCAGGAACACACAGCAACAGCGTAAGGAACAGCCCTCAGCAGGTCTTCTCTGTTATTTGAGTATATTGTTACCTGCTACCGGTGAGGGTCAGCTCCTGTGAAGGACACACTAGCAGTTTATCAAATAACACACTTTAGTTTAAAACATTTTAAATTTGATTTGAATAGAAAATTGTGACAAGATAAGGTTCAAGGATTGCCTGTGATAGTATCTGACTCCAAAAATGTATTCAAAGCAATATGCAGACAAGCTCTAATCCCCAGTTCAGTGTGAATAGAGCATGGTTCTTACCCATCAGGCAGCTGATGGGGCAGAAGACAGGTTCAGACCATCGACTGATCCCAGAAGTTATCATGGAGTTTTCCTTGACTTCTCTTCATTCTCTACTTACTTTTATACTATTTCCTTATGTTTAGGTAGAGCTTGAGTGACTTTAGTCAAACATACCTTTGTTACTGATTGGTGGAAAATTGTCTTGCTTCACTCTGAAAGATATAGTCAAATAACATAAGCACATGCACAGTGAGGGGTGGCTGTATCTTGGAGGCAGGAAACTTTGGGATGGAGGTAGAACTTAATGTTACTATGAGATTATAATGGACCAAGTTCATCTGAGGAGGGCATTGTTGGCTCAGCAGCAGGACAGCTTCTCCTATCTCCCTTGGCACTTTGTGATTTATCAACTGCAAAGTACCATAAGTTACCATCGAGTTGCCCTCCCTGCAAGGGTTTAATGGGGCCTGGCTGTGGTGTCTCCACTCTGCTCCTCCTCCCAAAATCTCTTAGCAGGATATCCCAGTACTTGACAATCCTCACCATGGACACTGGTTTCCTCCTTTTCAGTCAGAGATTTTGTGGCAACTTGTGCCTGTTGTCTTTCATTCTTTGTAATGTAACAGAGAAGAGTCTGTCTTCCCATGGAAAGAATATGCACCAGTTACAACCATGGGCAACACAAACTCGACTTGGCAAAATTAATTTATTATTAATCAAGTCAGAGTAAGATGATGACAAATAAACACAAATTTTAGAACACTTTTCTCCCACCTTTCCTTCTTCTCTGGCTCAACTTTTCTCAAAAATTCTCTACTTCCTCCTCTCTTGGGGGCTGAGGAATGAGAGTTGCGGTGACTGCCTTGCACTTTGGGTCTGCCTTCCTCTTCAGGGGAAAAATTTCTCACATTCTTCCTTGCTCCACACAACTTAGATAGACAACTAGGTTTAGGTTGTGCATAACAATTGTTATGCACTGCAATTATTTCCTTCACTGGCTTTAATTTCTATTTTCCATTGTTTTTCTCCCCACACTTTTAGATGCACAAGAAGGATGCAAATGAAATCTGAACATCTTTCAAAATTGAGAGAAATGTGTAATTTAGTCTAGTAGATTCTTGTCAATATTTCAGCTCTTCTGTTATAAAAAGAAAAATTTCAGCTGAGAAAATGCAGTGAATGAAGACAACACCAGCACATTTTGTAGCTTACATTGCTAAATATTAGAAAGCATAAAAAGCTTCAGAAATTATATAAAAACCACAAGATCCTTACACAGAATAATTCATTTTGCCTTTATGTTCGTTTTGGCTCATAATTTGCTTAAAAGCGCTGCAGAGAGAAGCATTTACGTTTTAATAACAATGGTTAGCAAATATGTTAGTGCACTTAGATTGTCTTGTTGCATAGGCAATGAAGTTTAAGGTTAATCTCATCTAATCTAAATGACGCTCACGTTAGTCTTTGCCAGAGAGCTGCAGAGTGAGGCATCCCATGCCTGTGCAGCAAAGCAGGCACTTACCTCCCAGATTTCTTAAAAAGAGCATTATTTCCAGATGCCTTATGCTTTTATTGTATCCTCAGTTCAACTCAAGCATCAGAAAGCAATTAACTGTTTTCATCCCTACTCCTGGCTAGATGCATGGGCGGTAGAAAGCTGCTTGGTTGTCAGAACATTTGACGTGAAGGGCTGAATTTCCACTTCAGTGCGTGAGATTCATCCCTCTGCCTCCTATTAACATTAATGGGGATCCCTTCACTAAATCCCCTGCAGTACACTGAAAATCTCTTCCTGTTTATAACTCAGGGTCATGTTGTTGTTTCTCCCTGGATTGTGTCCTGAGGGGATTATTTCCATTTTTATGCCCATGCTCTCACATAAAATAGAAGGAGATGATTTTAACATTTTCAGGCACTGTAATTTGCTTTTCATGAGTCTCTAGGAGCTTCAAGATGATTAATATGTTGCAGTCCTAATTTTCCTCTATAGCTGGTCACACCAAGAAACAGTTCTTCTGGCCCCCAAATAACAACAACAACAACAACAAAAGAATAACATACATCCTTTTAGCTGTCTAGTTTTATTGCAAGTTGCTCCAAGACCTGAAATCGCAATCTGCAACTGGTTTGAACTGGCACATCGCAAGAGTACACTGTCATTCCTGCGTGGGCCACGTGCATAGATTTTGCTTTAATGTACTGCTGGGGATGTTGAGGAATTTTAACTCCTAGAAAGGGAGTTTCAGAAATTTCATACTGTATAAGTAGTCCTTCTGTGATACCACTGTGTGTGCATATGAGGTGAGTTACTGAATTGTCTTTGCAGTTGGGAGTATATAAGAGTAACTAAACAGAAAGTTGTTTGGACAAAGCTGGTCACAGCTGTCTCTTCCAGGTGGAACAGACTGGCAGTAAGAGTTGAAGTGGGAAAGTTGTGAAAACATTAAGGAGTAAATGCATTAAAAAATGCCTGAAAAGTCTAGCATGAGCACAGAACAAAATGAAAATGCTGTATTCAAAGACCACTTTTATTGCAGTAAACAAAATATGCCTAGGAACAATCATGGGCATTGATTGGTACTGAGTGGTGTCTATGTCTGTAAAGAAACTGTGTTATTCAGTTGGGATAGTTAATTTTCTTCTTGTATAATGCTGTGTTTTGGATTTAGTGCGACAAAAATGTTGCTAACACATTGATGTTCTTATTGTTTCTAAGCAGTGCTTCCTCTAAGTCAAGGACTTGCCCGTTTCCCATCCTCTGTAGACAAAGAGATGTACAAGAAGCTGGGGGAGGTATCATGACCATGACAGCTGACCCCAACGGGCCAAGGGCCTCTTCCATATGGTAGAACACAGTCTATAAACTTGGAGAATTGTCTGTGAGGGGCCTATTTCTGCTGGGTGACAGCCTGGGCATCTGCCAGCAGGTGTTGAGCAACTGTTCGGTGCATCCCTTGCCTTTCTTGGATTTTATTCCCCTTTTTCTCTCATTTTCAATACTATTATTATTATTATTAGCAGTAGTAGTATATATTTTTTTTCAATTGTTAAATTGTTCTTATCTCAGCCCATGAGGTTTACTGGTTTTGGCTGATGCTGGCTAGGGTTAAACCACAACATCTCCCAAAGCAGTTTTACCCGCAAACTGTAAGTGTGGGGCATGGTCCCTCCCATGTGCTGACTCCTGAACCATTTCTGGGAACTATTTGTGTTGCACTGACTGGTTTGGACCAGAGCAATCTCAGAGTTCACCTATTTAAACATAAAGTGGGTTGTGCTGCTTAATCCACTAGTAGAAATGCATCCATACTGTGTAAGTACATCCGTATATGTTTGGTAGTTTAAATACAAGGCATAAGAAAGGTAGTGAAGGTGCAACAACTCAGGCTCTAGCTGAGGTAGCTGCCAAGGTGAAAACTTTTGACTCCAGGAGCTGATTCTGTATGTGACCTTCCAACAGCACATGCTGACACTGAAACAATCCCATCCTTGTTGCTGTTGCTGCCCTTGCTATCTAGATTAAATCTGCCACATTGGCTTTTTGGCGTGGACAGGCCATATGTTCCTTAGAATTTAATTTCCATTTTAAAAATCATTTGGGTGCTTAGCTGCCTTAAACTTCCTGAAAGTCAGCAGAGTTAAGGTCACAAAACACTTGGCAAAGTTGTGCAAATGCTGCTCCGTGACTGTCACAGGCTGGCAGCCAGGGGAGAAGTGCTGCAGCTTGCAGCTGGTCCTGCAGGACTCTGCCCGGACCCATCCTGCTCCAGGGCAGACTCTCGTTGTGTTGACAGCCAGGGCAGCCACAGGATTCCATGGTGCAATGAGCAGATCTCTGGATTTGAGTTAGGAGCTCATGCTGTCAATGTCAGCTGTAGCCTGTATTTCCCTCATGTGCTGCTCAGGGCAGTAGATGAAGAGTAGCGCATTCAGAAAAAATTTCACAGGCATAGCGAGAATGTGGCAAACTCACCACTGGCTTATGAACCCTACCAGGAATCTAATAACTCTAGGTGGCTACAGCTCAGGATTGTGGTTCTTCATGGGAAAAAAACCCACACTAAAACACTTTTAGTTCACCACACTATGAAAAGAACTAGAGCTTGAATCAAAAGGGAAAGTCCTGTCAGCTGAGTGACTCAAATTCATCTTCACATTAATGCTAAATATAATTATCCTGGCTACTGACAGTTCTACATTTTTAAATAAGGACTGGTGGAGCCTGTTCTGCAGCAAGGATACATTTTTAAATGGACAAAAAGTTACTTAACAATAGGAAGTTTTCTTGTATTTTTGCATGAAAATCATCTCCATGTGTCTGAACTTGAAGATCAGCGAAAGACTATAGCCTTTCTCTTTTCGAAATAAAGACTTGCACTTTGAAGAGGGGAGATCACTTATAGGCAATGTTTACTCCCCAAGTTAAAAGCTAAAATAGGTGGTAAAAATTACCATATTGACTGCCATATGTATTTTAGTGAGCTTGAAGCCAGATTCATTGGTTGGTGGGAAAGACTGAAGTACAATCCCCTAAAAAACTCCACAGACCAACTCACACAGACTTTTCCTTTTTTTTTGCAAGTCCATGCTGTGTGTCAAGAGTCACATTTCTGAGATTCATTGAGTATGTCCCTGCTGCCTATTTAAAGGCACTGGTAATTCTGCAGTTATATTGTTTATTTATCACTGTCTTATAGCACTTCAGAGCAAAATTGTTTAGGTTTCTTTTTCTGCACACTTTTCAAAGGATTTGATACCAAGTTTACAAAAAAAGCTAAGGGAAACATCTTTACGACAGCCATATCCTGGTAATGGGCATAGAGATGCATCCTCAGGGAATGCTGGGAACTTCTTTTAATTACCTGCACAACCAGGGTCCAACTGACTGAACTTCACCCCCTTCTCATTTTTCATTCCGACTGTATTCCTTTGAGGCATACTCATTGCACACCAATAAATTACATTTGTCAATCTATTACAAGCAATGTTTTAACTCCTGGGTAACCATAGTACCTTGTCTGTGTTCAGGTGTCTGCTGTGGTGTTCAGGTGAATTGAGTTGAGCTTGAAGGTAAATTGAGTTGATGAGCTAGGTCTAGTGTCAACAAGGAAACCTAAGAGTTTCATCCAGGCTGTGAGACCTTATGTATGGAACAAGGTCCTTTGCCCCCTGTATTCTCTGTGTTTGTGTTTTATCCTTGCAAAGGTTGTTCTTTGGACATGTATTTCCCAAATTTCTTGTGCTGTGTTGAAGTAAAGAAAATACAGGATAACAGGCAGGTTAGGAAACCTTCGTATGCCAGCTTACTTATGTTGTATTAATACATTCTTTATGACTTGGATTTTTATAATTTTCTTGTGGTAAAAACAGAAAGTTCATTTTTCAGGATGTTAGTCTGCCTCTTATGAGGTATCCTTTTGAAGGGACTAAATCCACTGTTGAGCACTTGTTGCAGGTAAGCACTGGAAGAGAGTGCTTAGGGGAATAACTAAATCTTTACTGAAGATCCTTAGTAACATCTGCTAGGAATGTCATAGGTTCAGCAAACCCAGCTGTGGGGAGAAACTGAGTGATCTCTTGGGGTCCCTTTGCAAGTCAGTCTTATTTAAGTTTTGTATGAGTTAAAGTGGGGAAAAAAAGCCTCAAATCCATAAGGAAGATACAGGACTAAACCCAGTTTCTTCCCTCTTTGGTATAAAAGTCTGTAGAGTACAAATGTGAAAGAGGGCTCTGGTTATTCTACAAGTTTTAAGTGGACAAAATAAGCTGTGCCAAATTTACCAGAATAAATACCATCCTTGGAGTAATGCATAGATATTAAAAATAATGACACTGTAGAGCTGGTCACTTCCTTTCTAGTGGCTCTGTTTGCAGTGGCTTTAAGATGCTCAGGGACCACGTTAGAGTTCTTAAGTTTGTCATCTTCCCTGCAGAGAAAAGTGCCTACCTCTTTTTCTTCAAATACTGGAGTTCTGACATTAAGACAAGATACAAATCACAATACACAAGACAGATTTTTATGTCCCCTTCCATCTTGCAAGACTAATTTAACTTTTTACAAGACTGACTATCCATATAAGGACAACTGATTTGGCATCTGACAGAAAAGGAACACTTCTGATTTTTTCAAAGGTATAGTACAAGGCTGTCCACAGATTTTCAAAGGCATGTCCTTGTATCCCTTATGCTTGCTTCAGCTATTTCCATAATTATTTAATAGCTAATATTTACTTGTTTTCTTCATTAAAATGCTGAAATTAGGGCAAAAAACTCAGAAAAATGTTGCCAGTACTCACTGGTTGTGCTTCTAATCCTTTCTCAGCATGCTTGGATGAGCTCTGCTTGTTCCTTCTGTCTGTTGTCATTGTTTGTGCTGTGTTTTGGTGAATGGCCAGGAGAAAAAAAAAAAAAGAGGGAAAACAGGTCACAGCTGCATAAAGGAAATGTGTGAAACAATTGCACATGAAATACCAGTGAATTATAGGATAATTAAATTTCCCTATATGTTTTAACTTTATAGAAAAGTATATATTGTAACATATTTCTGGGTATATTGTCCCCATCACTGTAATTATGATGACCTCACAAATATTTGGAAATAGGAATAACTATGGAAAGCTATTTCTGGCAAAAATGCTTGGTGGAAATTTGGAAAACAATCAATAATTTGGGCTTCATGATTCATCTCTGACAAGGAAGACCTATAGCATGGGCAGTGACACAATGACATTTCTAGAAGGTCAGGTGTTCCTGTGGGCTGCTAAATGAATTCTGCCTCCACTTTGGAGAGACTTGAAACAGGAGTGTAATTAACACCTTTGTCTCTTGATTTCTGGCTTGTGGCATAAAATCTCAGAGAACAGAATACTCACTTTAGGTAAATAATATATCACTATATTCCCTAGATGTTCACTCATGCTCTTGGAAAAATAAAAAATTGCTGTTTAATGAAAGTGAGATTGTTTGTATTTATTTTGCAATGGAAGATACATGGCAGCAGAGAATCTGACTCCTGATATTTTCTCTGTTAGAGATGAACAAATCATTCCATCTTGTTAATAGAAAGTGGAAAGAGATAAAATCTCAGAACAACTCTCTGAAGCAATAATGAATTCCAGTGAACAAAACTGTGCTATATCAATAAAGAAATAATTTCTTTCTTTCTTTACTTTCAAGTTGTTGTGAACAGTTACATCAAGGAGAGAAGTGGTGTCACTGGACTGATGATCAATTTTTTCACGTGCTTCTGGAAACTACTTTGAGTCATACTGATACCTTCTCTTTGTTATTGCATTGACAATTTTTCTGATATTAGCAGGATTTTCAAATTAATCTGTGGAGACATTGCTTATGGATTCATATTTTAGAAACTGCTTCATTAAAGAATGTAAAAAGCATATTTTCTTGGCATACCTTGAGCAAAGCCTGTTACAGAAACTATTGATAGGTGTGATAAAGGAAGGAGTATTTGCCTTAATTTTAATCTGGACATGCTTGCATAGGCTTGAGAAGATGCACAGTACTTGATGAATTTTGCCATTTCTGCGCATTCTGCTCTGTGCTCAGACAACCTGGGTGAGTCTGTTTTGGAACAAGAGAGGTATTAATAGATGGCATTAAAAACTAGAAGTTCTAACACAGATTTATCAAGAGTTACAGTAGGAAGACAGGATTTACTAAAATCATATATCAGGTCTTTCAGAAAAAGCCTTCAGTGGGGAGGTTAAATATTTGAGAAGCCTACACTGAATCATTCATTGGTAACTTGTGAAGTGATTAGGACACCATGGTTAAAGAAGAGCTAAATAGCAGAGATAAACAGAACCAAACTGTGTTTTTGATAATACATGGGTGCTTAGGCAAAATGGGCCAAATGTATGCCTCTCTAAACCCTGTCAGGGATGGCAATCTGATTTAATCTCGGTGACCTTTTCTTTACAGTAGGACTGATGGATCCTGACAGATCACACAGTGCATGTACAAGGTATGCAAGGAGGAGTCATGCACAAGAATGATCACATACGTCAAACAGCTTCAATGAGAATCATCTAAATTCTCTTCGACAGTTTTTTGTGGAGGTTAATAATCGATAAAAGGCTGTCATGAATTAATTACAATTATGGAAGTAACTACATTATATATTTTAACTTCTCAAGGACACGGCATGCTCTAAATCTGTGCCAAAGCTCCCCTAATAGGTGTGTGACACTTGGTCTGAAGTGTGTACCTTCTTTGGAGATCCAGACTGGTGTGCAGACCTTGTTCTGGTCTTTGCAGTCCTCCAAAAGGAAGGACTTTCTTTAAGGACAGCTATAGTTTTGTTAAAACATCTGAAAAATAAGGTTTAAACAGTAAATTTTAGAAAATTTATTTCAACTATGTTAGGTTTCTTTGATTATAAAATTAAATAGATAATTGTGTCTTAGGGGAAGAATAATATCAGCAGCCAAGGCTAAATGCATATTTTAATTTAGCTATCCAGTAAAGCATATATGATACCTTACATGAAGTTTTGATCTTCTTTCTTGTGGGTGTTTTGCAGTGCACTCTTACTCCCTCCTAACACCCTCTCACTAAAAAAACCCCTCCATATTCATAGATGTTCAGCATGACTTTTGACCAAAGAGATTAATTAAGGAGAGACAGACAAAATCCATCCATCCATATCATATCTAATGTTGCGAATCAAGAATTAACAGCTCGATTTTGTTTGGACTGTACAAGTACATTAGGCCAATTATTATCCCAGCACTGCATCTGGATGAGCACTGTACTTCAAGGTGGATTTAGATTAAACATATAATATACAATTTACAGTGCAGTGCTCACCTGTATTCATGGCTTTCAGGGCAAATCAGTTTGTCACTTCCACAGGCATTTTTTAATAATGACATTACCACTTTGAGGAAGTTTGAATGTAACTGAGACACTTGAAACCATCTGCATTGATGGCAGTGTGCAACATAATCTCCGGTTAATTTTTGGTATACATTTTTTATTTTCATATTTACAACTATAAAAAGATTTTCTATGTTTAAGTAACTCTTTAGGCTCTGGATTGCTGAACTCACCACTCACCAGTGAGGTCAGCTGTAGCGGAAGGGCTTTTTTTTCTTTTTAAGTTGACAATAATAAATTCATTGGTTTGTGTGAACTCACTTCACCCATCTCAGTGGTTCCACTGAAAATATATATTACTGGCTTACCTTTATGATTTACAGCAAATTTTTTATTTATATAATTCCTGTAAACATGGGAAGTGCCAGCCTGCACTGTGCTCCCCCTGGGGAGCTAGTTAGATGCCCTGGTGCTGGGTGTGAGAGGGGCACCATGAGATGGGTCTGCAGAGCCAGGACAGACAGCCATGACTTCTTCTCCCATTTATAAGCTTATTCTGCTCAATCTGAAATTTATTCAGGGCCTTCCCCTCACCACTTTCTCCTGACAATTGGCTCCAGAGTATTGCTGTTCCCACATTTAGGAGCATTCTCCCATCTTACAGTCTCACACTGCTCATGGTCAGTTGAAACCCATCTGTTTCTTGTGCCAGTTCTCCCTTACTGTCTTCCTTAGATGTCCTTCTGCCCCTCTGATAGGCTTTCACCATTGCTCTTTCTGGCCTAGACTTCATCATACCAGGTCAAACATTATTCTAATCTGCTCTTGGGTAATAGAATCTTCATTCTCCTATTGTCTTAGCATCTCCTGCACCTTTTGCAAATTCAGTTTTTATTTTCTAATCTTAGCTGGCAAGAAATGTATGTATTTAATGAATTGTGTAACCAGCACTGCAACAGAACTTATTTTTCTCTGTCTCCTCAAACCTCTTAAGACACCATTTGTCTTTATTATATGTAACCTTGCATTGATTGCACATAATTATGGTGTCAGAGACTCGACTTTCCAGAACTTGGTCCCTGGCTCTCTTCCTACTGCAGTCCATCTTTCTGTCAGAGATGGGGGTGGGTAGATCTTGCAATATTTGTCACAGAATCACACCATCACAGAGCAGGTAAGGTTGGAAGGGACCACAAGGGACCATTTGGTCCAACCTCCCTGCTCAAGCAGGGTCGTCCTAGAGAACATGGTGCAGGACTGCATCCAGACAGTTCTTGAATATCTCCAGGAGCTCCCTGTCTCTCCTGTACTGGGGAGCCCAGAACTGGACACAGCACTCCATATATGACCTCATCAGGGCTGAGCAGAGGGGCAGCATCCCTCCACCTGCTGGCAATGCTCTTCCTAATGCACCCCAGAACACCACTGGCCTTCTTGGCCCCCAGGACACAGTGCTGGCTCATGGACAACTTGTTCTCCACAAATTGGCAGGAAATAAAAGATTAAGGAGAACTGCAGTTTATAGTTTTCCTGGAAAACATAAAGTTGTGGTGATAAAAGTAATAAAAAAAATCTGTTCAGAAAAATGCATGCTAATATCTTCCAAAAATCTCACAAACACTTGAAAGAAACTTGAATAATAATTGCAAGGGAAAATGGAGAGGAGAGAATGCAGTAAAAATGGTATAATGATCACTTTCTAATTTTGGTTACTTATCCCATTGGCTCATTGACCCTGTGCATATTCCTCTGTGTTAATCACCATGCATTGTATGTCATAATAGCTAAGAATACCAGAATTTTCTTATGCCACTGTTATAGTAGGCTTTACTGAGTAATGTCTGAATCCTTTCAAAACCAGTAAAATATCTTCCTGGCAGAGGAGTTTTACATATATTTTTTTTTCTTTCCTGGTTAATTGTGTGCAGCACAAGGAAAATAATGCCACCTGCACTAGTTATAATATGACTTACACTTACAAGTAATATTATGTTCCATGTGGAGGTTATCAGAGATTCTGAGTGAAATAGATGGACAATGAAAAAAGTGTATCTGTCTTTCAATAAGACTATTTTGCTTTGATAGTTGTGGCTTTTCATTCAAAATTGTGCTGAATAACTGCAGCTTATTGTGCCCTGGAGACTCATTAAGGATGTTTCAGTAGACACTGGTGCAAATCTGATATTTAAATCTACCCTCGACTTAAAAATTATATTCTAATTTATTCAAAGTCCACAGTTTCCAGCTGTGTGCAGTTTGTAAGATGGAGAATGCATAATGTAAATATATTCAGCAAAAAGTATTTCATAATGGACTTTTGAAAAATGCTGTAGTCCAGTAACAATAACTCCTTTTGAATGATGAATCAATATGTACATAGAACTTTGCACTAGGAATGTATCTTTTTGTGTCTGTAAATTGAGAAACTTTAATGAGAATAATGTGCGCACTGCAAAGCTTTTCTAGGCCACATTTGTCTTCAAAAAGAATGGGAATTTAGTCCTGATCCCGTAGCAGAAATTATAAACTGAAACACAGAATAAGCAAGATTATACTCAAACAGCAGAAAGATGTTTCAGACTGTAAACTCTATGGTAATGCATCTGCAACCTCTGGCCAAGCACTCTGCTCTGGCAATGTCCTTGCTCAGACAGGACTTGCTGAGGGCACCTCAGTCATCTAAGGACTTTCAGTGAGGAAAAATTGTGATCTGGCTAATACTGAGAAGATACTTCATGAGTTAAGGACTGGGTCTTCAAAGCAACCATTTCTTGAATCCAGTGGTTTAGACTGATACTGTTTGTGAGTTTAGTGACAGTAGTTTTCAGACATGCTAATTTCTCCATCTCCAGATATTTCCTGTAGTGTCTGCTGACCTTGTTGCTTAGTTTAATCTACTTGTGTTAATATGGGAGGTTCAAATTCCCAGACCAGCTTCTTAGCATATGTGCACATGCCACATCAGAAAGAGTGAATATCCACTCTCTGAGATCTCATCTTCCCTAACTGAGCTTAAATCTAAAATGTCTTTAGTATTGATGGAAGAAAGCACCTTTGTGTTTTGTCACTTTTCTTGATAGATTTTCTCTAGACAAGCTACTCTCTGGGATCTTTTCAGCTAAAGCAATTCTGCAAGGTTAGTAATTTAAAAAATGCTCCCATTAAATACTTTTCTGGAAGTCATATGTACTTCAACAACAACGGGACTTTCATTAATAATTCACATAAATATGCTTTTTTTTCAAAAATCACCACCTTTTTAAAAGAAATTGTTGAAGAATGGAAGAATGGCCCTGTTATCATTAGAGGCAAATGACATGATGGGTCCTCTGCATTGTATAGAAACTACAGGATTAGTAATTAATGGTAATGCATGAAAAATACATCCTGGTCTTGGAAGTCAAGAGCACATAATGGTGCAAATGTTCCTAACTGAGGAAGTTCTGAATGCCGTGACAGTTGTGCTAATTGTGCATTGAGAACTTCCTGCCAAATTTTCCCGCTTATCAGTTCTATGTGAAATATGAACACTTTTCTTCGTAAAATAAAGCCAAAATATTCTCAGATAAGCAGGATTACCTTCTTTTGAAAGAAGGCTTACAGATTAAAATGGCCAGGGAGTAAAAAATCTCAATAGCCATCCTTGGTAATAAAGGGATATCTCTATATGAAGTATTTCTGAAGAGGCATGTTACAGGCCAGACGCAGACCAGCTATTATCCATTCAGTTGCCAAGCAACATTTCTTATATTCTTAAAACTAAAATTATTTCTCTTTCATTTTGCAGAGCAATAGGGTTGAAAGGGAGGCGGTACATAAGGCCTTCAGGTGGAAAAAAGAGCTGGAACTTTGTGTGGTTACTTATTCTCTGTGTGATTGAGTAACGCCTGCGCATTCTTGTTCTGTTGCACAAAGATTCATTTAGAGTGGCCATAACTGTGTGTATATCAGATGGACCACAGCAGTGTTCCAAATTCCAAAATATGTTTTTTTTGGTTTTTTATTTGGGGTTGGTTTTGGGGTTATTTTTGGTAATCACCAAATTGTTCTCTGCTAGCATGGTTATCTATCATATATCTCATGCTGGAAAGGGGTTTACACTGCTGATTACAAGTGACTAACAAAGCAAAGACAAGAACAGCTGATCACTCCTCATCAGCATCATAAGACACCAGCTGCAGTCCAGAGCATTGGCTCCTCCACAGCTACATGAAAAAATCAACTACTGAAGTCCCTGGATGAGGGATGACACACTTACTACCCTAGAACTTGAAGAGACACATGTTCTTGGCTTGAGAGGAGCACAGGTTTCCACAAGAAGTTTGAGTGATTTGGGAGAGCTGACATTAAAGTTTAGATGTAGAAAGTTGATGCCTTATGCATTTCTCGAGGCAAAAAACTACAAAGAGACCCTAGAAACCCCTCAAATTCAGGAGGTCAGGTTCAGCGCTTGATTGAGACTGAATTCCAAGAACAGTAGTTTTCTATATGTGACACAGATGTCTAAGCTCCTAGGATGGAGATGGTACAATGGATGTACCCTAGTGACTTATCCATCTCGGCCTCAAAGGATGGTGCAGATGACAATGTTTTGTCACCTGAACAGATATCTCTCGGCTTCTCTGCCTTTACCCTGGCTTCATTATAGACAACTACATGAAGGTAGAGATCACCACTGAAGACAAGAAGATGATGATTTAGCTGTGTAGCACGCAGTCTATGTCATAGATGCCTGATGATGTCTGAAGCTTAGGCCTAATGCTCCCCACAGATGACAATTCACTTGTTTAAATATTGGCACTTGCTCCTGTTTCAGCTGGTATCCATGGAGGTATCCATGCAGCTGCTACATGCTAGGATACAGCTCTACACACACGGCCCTGCCATTTCTACAGGCATCACCCACACATCTCAGACCCCGCATGATTTCTGAAGTGATACTGGATGTTTTTGTTTAGTTAGAGGTCTCCATGGCACCCAGTGTTTCGCTCCACGTATACCCTCGTACCCATTCTCTAAGGGTCCAGCCAGTGCAACTGTAAAGCAAATGGTTGGATCCATCTCACCATATTTCAGAGTTTTACAGTGTAGAAGCAGGTTTCAGTTGCCAAACAGAGCTTTCTAGGACCATTTCAGACAGCCAGTATTATCTGAAAATTCTGCACAGGCCAGTTAGATATTTTCCAGGACCTACAGAGGGACAGGTCTTGGAACAAGGTGAGATAATTTGGTAGATTTGAAATGGCAATAAGCACCTTTCTTTTATACTCTAAAGACAGAAACAGACTCTCAAGGGACACGATAAAAATATAAAATCCTCATATAAATGTCTCTTCTGCATAGCTTGAACGTAGACATGCATTGTAATGCCTAAAGCAAGGCAAAATTAGGGCGGCTGGAGTTTCCCACTTTCTTTCATCTTAACTGTAAAGCAAGGATGTCACTAGAAAGTAAGGTTACATCTGCATTCTGTTTTCTGATGAAACACTGCTTAGGAAATATAAAGTGTGTGTTTACAACACTTGTTCAAACCCCGGTGTACCTTCATGTGAAGGTTTTTTAACATGCAAAGCATAGACTAAGAGTTTGCACAGGATGTTTTCAAATGCAGCTCTAGATCTATTTACTTTGATAAAGAGGAATAAAGATGTCTGAAGAGGTGATAATGTAAGAATCATCTATGGTTTTCATGACTAAATAAATGTTACTGTTGAGCCAATTATGCACTGGAGAGATTAATAACCCCTAAAACAGTGAGCTAATAAAGCTTAATAGTCTAAGACAGAGTGACATTTCTTGTACTGACATTATGCCATGCTCTGAGCCTCTGTGTTCCTTGCACTGTTGGAAAAGGTGAAAATTGTTCCTGATCTCATTCCTCTAAAGTTTGTTTCTGTGCTGATGTATAAGCAAACATCATTAGTGTGGCATGAGGTGAGAATAAGTGTGAAGCAGTGCATTTTTACATGGTAGATGGCAGGATTTCCAGGTGTGAAGGGCTTGTGTTGCCTGAATGTCATATAACCACAGAATATCTCAAGATGGAAGGGACAGAAAAAGATCATACAAATACCTTGCTCCTTTCAGAGCTGCCTAAAAGTAAACCATGCTAGTAAAAGTATCATCCAGACACTCTTTGACCTCTGGTGCTGTGACCACTTCCCTGGGGATCCTGTTCAGTGACAGATTACCCTCATTTTTTCTTACAAAAAATGCAGCCATATCTGGGATGCTTTTCCACAACAATTTTTCAGTTCTGCCCGTTTTCTGCAGAGTCATAAAGAAAGTAATCTGAGGTTAACCCCCATTTGTGAAGCTAAGCAGAACATTTCTACCCTGCCAGCAACTGTTAGATTATAGAGGGGACTTCCATGACCTTCTCTGATTACAATCTGGAGACCCTTATTGAATTTTGTTTCCCATCTAGCTGAGTGAGAGGAAAATTACAGATACAACCCAGTTGGGAACAAGGTCCTAAAAGGGAATGACAGTGGGAAAGGAGTGTTAGTGTAATAAAAGTTGAGAAACACCATTACAATGTAGCTAATATAGGACATAGTAAAAGCAGAATTTCAAAGAAAACCTCCACCCACTACCAACAGAAAAGTCTCTTGACATTGTTTTTTTGTGCTCTGAAAAGAAGACCCACGAATGTGATAGATTCTCTTAACAATTTATTTGAAATATGTTCTCAGTCTGATTTATAAAACGCACCGTATTCTCCGAGTTGGGCTGGAACCCTGAGTCTTAATTAATGCCAGTGAATCTTGTTTAGAAACATCCTGGGGCTGGAAAGCTTCCTTGTATTTTATTTAAATGTTCCTTTTTTTGCTCATTGTCCTATCTTATCTTCATGACTTTAGTGAAACACTTCGGTGCCCAGTAGAGATAATAAAGTGTATGACATTTACAAATGTCAGTTTAATAAGCATCTCTGGAGATCCTGGGTATTGTCATTGGTTTGTCTGAACATTAGAAGAATGAAAAGCAGCTGTTCTGTACCAGTTACAGCCTATGAACAGATATTACCTGATGAGCAGCAGATATGCCATTCTCCTGACTGTCAGGTAATACAGCTTGCCTAGCTAGACAGTTTCCTTTTCCACCAAAACCAGTGTAGGGAAATCTTACAGAGTTCACCTTTCTTCTCCAATTACCTCTTCCAAGTACTGTAGGTTATTTCATTTGGCTTTCATAAATCTTAATTTTCAATTCTGGAATCTTTTTGGCAGTTAATTTTTTTTTGTTTATTTTCATTTTAAAAAATGCATGTTTCTTTTCCCCCCAAACCTACCTTTTCCTTATTTTTTCTCATATCTCTGTGATGCACCAAAGCAAGATTTGACTTCTCCAGCCTAGGCTGCTCAGGAGCAGGCATAAGCAGCGCAGCCACTTCTTCAGGCTATGAGAAGGAGACTTAGCCTCTCTGTGTACATTAAAGCCATTCCTTGGACTGCAAAGGTGATTCTAACTTCCTAGAGTAAAATGTGACAGGCTGAAAAGTCAAAGCTGCCCATCAGAATAAACACCATGACATAATATTTTTAATAGTATTACAAATCAAAGACCTTTTACAGGAGAGTTGCTGTTGAATGCCTGGAAAGTGTTGAAATGTTGAGGGAAAAGGAATTTCCATGGCTTCCTTCTGATGGATGTACTAAACTGTTGCTGGCAATGCTGGAAGGGGAATGTGAGAGTGGACTTAGCTTTTGCAGTTTTACCTTCAGTAATGTCTGCCAGCTGGCAGAGAAATAGAATGTGAATGGAACAGAGGAGAGCAGAAATGAGAAGGAACATGAAGGAACCTGTCACTTGGCACAAGGGAGTAACAGGTATTGTAAGATCTAACACTGAAAAGGAAGCACTTTTAGGGAAACAATGCTAAAAAAAGGTTTCAATAAACGAAAGAATTATATCAGATAATATGTCCCTTCACGCTGCTGCAGAAATATTATTCTAATGAAGTCTCTGGCATCCTTTAAAAGCACAAAAATTAACTATTATTATTATAATTCATTGAGAGAGAAATGGAGAAGAGAGATTATGTGACCCAGGACAGCAGCAGAGGACATTGGCTGGGGAGACAGGACTATAACTTGTAATTCTTGTGTTCCAAACAGATCTTACCCTCTTATGTCTGAAAAACAAAACAGGGAGATTTAAAAAGAGGGTAGGAGATAGTGACGGGTATTTCTTAACAACCAAGTGCCTCTTTTAGAAGACCTACTCATGTTCTTTTTACATAGTTTCCTCTTGACAGCTGTGTTTCTGTTCAACTTAACACTCTTTTTGAGAATGTATCAGATAATGAAGAATAAAAAAGCAAGGGGAAGACACAGACCTTGCTTTTGTTCTTTTGTTAATCATAGTCTGTTAACTGCACAAAATTTCATTATATCATTCAACTTCCCGGGTAGGACTGGATCTTGGAACAAGCAAGTTCAATGCTATTGACGTCAATGGCTTCACAGACAAAAAACCTGTTGTGATTTCCCACCTGTGTCTAGAGAAATGGCTTTTCAGGAGAATATGTGTTTATAGGAATCAGGATAAATTTTACTAAGATGGCTCTGGGTAAATGTAGAAATTGCACCTTTAAAAAAAGTAAGAATAGTTCTTATGTCATGTTAATTATGTCAAACATCCTGTCTTTGACAAAGTCTGGCACACCACTTCTGTGGTGTAAACCAAATTTTGGGGAATAACAATCTTTTACAGGAGCCTGCTGTGAGTATACTGAGTCCAAATGGTAAATTCAGGAAGAGAATGAAAAATCTGTATTTTAGTCTCCTGGCTGTGATCTACAAACTGCCTCCCTAAAAGTTCTTTCGGCTCTTATTTGTCATCCAAGTTAGATGATGCAGGGTTGGGGTTTTTTTTCTGTTTGTTTGTTTGTTTGTTTGTTTTGGGAGGGGGGTGTTTGTTTTTTTGTTTTGTTTTGTTTGTTTGGTTGGTTTGGGGTTTTTTTTTGCTCTTGTTTTTGTTTGATTGGTTTTGTTTGTTTGTTTGTTTTTTGGTTTGGTTTGATTTTTTTTTTTTTTTAAATTTTATTTATTTGGTTACACAGTTACTTTCTATTCTGTTTCCATCATGGTGTAAACTTTGGGATTCCCTTGCAATATTCATTGATGAAAAGAAAGCAGGAGCACAGAACTCTGTAAGTTTTCTGTATTTGAAAAATCCATCAGCTCACGGAGAGCAGAACTGTCTGGAGTAGAGCAGACCAATTCACATGTATATTTTGAAGAATTTTGCAGCATTTCTCTTTAGAAAAGCAAACAGCTTTATTTTGCCTCTGGAATGAATGTAATGATTCTGCTCATGAGTTGAAAAGCCTGGGTAATTAAATTGCATCCAGTTTGAATGGGTTTTATTGTATGATGAGCTGCATCTTGCAGAGTTGAAGAATTTCTCTGCAAAGTAGGTTCAAATGCTTTTTTACTTAAAAGAAGAGGAAAAACTCTGCAGAGTATGTTCCCCTGGAATTTGAGGGAATGAAACTTGAGTCTGCTCCTGGTACTCTCCCAAAAAGAATATCTTTTGCATCCAGAAAACTCCCCAGGGCAGCAAGAAAAAGCAGAATCATGGCTTGTAAGAATAACTGTTTGAGGCTTAAAAACCAAGAGCCTTTGGAGTTTGCAACTGCAGGATAACACAGCCACTCCTGTAGGCACTGGGGAGTGTGGTGCACAAGAGCCCAAGCTAGATCTACACAGAATCAGATCTAAACCCCCAGCTTAGTTTTAGCATCTTGTGGATATAAATGCATAACTTAACTTTGGACCTGAGTTAAGAATTAATGATATGTCTTCTCTGTGGGCTGCTAGCTCAAAGACAAAACTGCACTAACGCAGAGATACAGCTGTCAGACTAGAACCAGCTCCAGCTCTCACTCTGTCTCCCTGAAATGCTTTTCTTTGTGAAAAGCAGTAGGTAGGTACAGACAGCTCATTGTGCTCCTCTCCCATCTCCTCAAGGCACAGATTGAGCCCTTAATGAACCCAGGTCTTCTGTGGAAATAAACAGATATCTCTACCCACTAGGACTTATGCATTCCTCTTCCCATCATCAGTGCCAGAATTCTAGTAAGAAACCTGAAATCACTGTTTTATAGCTCTTTAAAAGTGCCTTTCTTCATTTCACCTTCACAGCCACGTAGGTTTGTATTGAATTCCCATTCTGCAGAAGTAAGACAGAATGTAATTCAATGGTATCTTGATCTTCTAGGTCCCATTTAATTTTCCTGCAACTTCCTCTCATGTCTCCCGAAGAAAGCACTAATAATTCAAAACTGTTGTTGTGAGTATTGTATATTTAATATGTTATGAGCTGAGATAAAAGGTATTAGCTGTTCGAATTTTTCTCTCTTGAGGAGAGGATGAAGGGACTTGCTTTGGCACTCTGGCACTTGTCAGCTGTTTATGACTATTAGCATCAACTCTCAGATTAGCAGTCTACACCTTTTTGCACAGACCCTTTCATGCACTGCTCTTACAAGAAAATCTTGTAATGCTCAATACCCCATCTTTTGCTTCTACTTCACCTTTCTCCATCCTTTTGATAACAGGACACACAGTTTTCTGTCTTATTCCAGCACATTCTTCCTCCTCTCTGTGCTGTCACATCTTTCAATTTCACTTCTGCTCAACTCCTCTGCTCAATTTCCATGGTCATTTTAGTTCACTTCCCTGTTTCCTATCACTCCTTGTCGTCTGCCATACCTTCCCACTTAATAAAAAAGGGGTTTTGGGGGGAAGTTTAAACAGCTGTAGGCTTAGATATTTCCTTAAGTGATGCCTTGATACTGTGAGCCTAATGTTTGTCAATATTTGCAGTTTTCCCAGTCCCGCAAACTGGCACACTCCACACCCCCTAAATTCCTATACACATTGAAGATTTTCTTTACCTGTACACACTCTTATTTTTTACCTTCTTTCTTTCTGGAATACAGCTTCATGCATTTAAATATGTTCCTAACCAAAGGCAAGAAACATGCCAGTAAAAAAAAAGTAGATTCTCATTTGATCACATAGCTATAGGAGCAGGACATTAAGACAAAGTCCACTGTTATAAAAGTTGTAAGATTTGGAAATCTGACAGTGCGGTTAAAATATTGAGCAAATAAAACTATTTTTTCTTTAGTTTTTTTTTTTTTTAATTTTCTTAGGAAAATGGGATGAATATAATTGAAATACAAATTTTAAATTAGGAGAAATTTAAACTGAGACATAAGGCTTAGCTCTGCTTGCCATGTGCATATCGAAAAGCACCTTGAATAAATGTTCCTGTGTAACCTACTTTAGGTGACCCTGCCTTAACAGGGGGTTAGACTCTTCAGAGATCCATTCCAACCGAAACGATTCTGAGATTCTGTGATTCTGTGATTTTAAAGTAACCACTGCTGCCATTGCTATGTTAATGTGGCATGCGAATAGAGCACTTCATTGCGACATGGCAACTCTTCTCTACAATCTCATATAATAATATTTTTTCTTATGAAAGCGACTTGGATGTTTGGATGCTATTTTTATAACTATTCATCAGCTTTTCTTCATACTGATTACACTTTTTAGTTAATACATACCAAAATTGTTTCTAGGCAAGTACTAATTAAAGCTATCTTTATGGACAAATAGGAGAACAGAAAGAAAACCAGTCTGAGTATAGAGTTTTGCCTTTAACCCTTTCATACACATTTGGGAAATGTCTTCAGGGTTTCATGAGGAAAATTTGACAGCACTTGTCTGTATTGCTTTGTTGTTAGAAGCATATTAACATCAACTTATTATAATACCCTATTAATGTAAGAGCACCCTGTTTAAGTGGAGGAGAAAGAGCTAAGTTACCACAAAAAACCCGGTTTCAGTTATTTCAGACACACATTCTGCTCTTCAGACTTGGGAAAAAGCAAGGTGAAATTATAAGACACATTTCAAACACTGAGAATGTTGCCACTCACTTTACTCAGAGCAGGAATGGCACTGAAATGGGATTTTTTTTTTTGTGCTGCTCAAAGCACAAATTCTGCTTAGATCATATAATTTAATGTATCACTCCTCTGCAATTACCATTTCAGTTTTTATCCTGATTTTAAAAGCATGTGTGGCTTACAAGATTCTGGTGTGTAGTTGTCTGTGTGTGATTTGGACAACTTTTAAGCCTTGGATAAAATTCCTTCATGCTCACTTTCCTACAGTTATGAAAATAGGAGCTCAAGTGGAGAACAGAAATACTTTATTTTTTCCCATGGAAGAAAGGCTAAGATAAAACCTCAGATCTGTTTTCTCATAATAGAATCAATATATGCTTTGCTATATAATTTGTTCACCATTTTATTCCTGTGTGGTTTTTCCAGGACTTGTTTATTCTATGCCTTTCAGCCTTTGAATGAATAAGTATCATAGAATCATAGAACCGTAAAATATGCTGAAGGGACCCATCAGGATCATCAAGCCCAACTCCTGACCCTGCACAGGACATCCCAAGAGTCACACCTTGTGTCTGAGAGCACTGTCCAAACACTTGAATTCTACCAGGCCTGGTGCCATGAATACTTCCCCAGGGGAGCCTGTTCCAGTGCCCAGCTAACGTGGGGACGGTGGTGGGGTGAGATGTGGTTTCCTACAGGTTCTGGGAGCATTTCGATTCCCAGACAGACACTCTCGGCCGGTGCCTCTGACACCCTGCCAGAGGTACCTTCTCTATTACTCGTGCTGATGGGTAGCACAGACACACACACACCCCAGAGCCTTTGATAAGCTCAGCATTACCA
Organism: Acanthiza pusilla; assembly: GCA_036630365.1. Lineage (NCBI taxonomy): Eukaryota > Metazoa > Chordata > Aves > Passeriformes > Acanthizidae > Acanthiza > Acanthiza pusilla. Next base: position 2,443,633 of record JAXCHO010000098.1, read on the forward strand.
GGAATACAGAACTTCAGAGGGCCCAGATATGTATATATGCCCCAGGAATTTAACCCTCGAAGGGATCCAGCAGCGTAAGAGAAAGAGTCACGCTGTGTGACCGTAGATATAGGGGTCAAGAGCCAATAGGGTTGGGGAGAAGACAGGGAAATACAATGACAACCAATGGGAAGAAGGGAGGGGTGGACTGTGTGATACACTGAGAACCAATGAGAGGAAGGGAAGGGCGGAGTCAGAGACCAGGTCAGGGCCAATCAATGTAAGAATATTAACATACCCTTAGGGAGAGACCATTTAACCAACACTTGGAGGGTGTTTCACACCTCAGAGTTGTCCCACCAGTTTGCTGGTGCTGTGGGAACCTCTCGGCTTCTCTGAGATGGTTTCAGCCACCGCAACACCCAACCACCCTCTGGGTGAAAAATTTTACCTAATATTCTTTAACCTAAACTTCCCCTGACTCAGCTTCGTGGTATTTCTTTGGGCCCTGTCGCTGGTCACAGGAGTGAAGAGATTGGTACTTGCTTCTCCACTTCCCCTCAGGAGGATGTTGAAGGTCACAATGAGGTCTCCCCTCAGTCTCCTCCAGGCTGAACAGAGCAAGTGACCTCAGATGCTCCCCACACCACTTCCCCTCAAGGCCCTTCACCATCCTTATGACCCTCCTTTGGATGCTCTCTAATAGTTTAATGTCATTCTTACATTGTGGCACCCAAAGCTGCACATAATACCCAAGGTGAGGCAGCCCCAGTGCAGGGCAGAGCAGGACAATCCCCTCCCTTGCCCGGCTGGTGATGCTGTGCCTGATGCCCCCAGGACAGGGTTGTCCCTCCTGGCTGCTAGGGCACTGCTGGCTCATGTTCAACTTGCCACTGACCAGGAGCCCCAGGTCCCTTTGCACTGTGCTGCTCTCCGTCCCAGGTGCAGAATCTTGCACTTTCCCTTGTTGAACTCTATATGGTTGGTGATTGTGCGTCTCTTGAATTTGTTGAGGCTTCTCTGCAGGGCCTCTCTGCCCTTGAGGGAATCAACAGCTGCTCCTGACGATTCATTGTCTTCTCAATGAGCATTTGCTTAGGTCACACTGAGTTCACCAGGTCTTACACACAGGATATAGTGAATTAGGTAGGTGTAAAAGGATACTGAATGAAGGGGACTATTTGCCTCTTCTTTGTGCTTCTGAGTGACACAAAATTTATGTTGGCAATGGCTTTTCTCCAAAGCTACCTTGGTGTGGGCAAAATTATTTCAGCCACGGGAGCAGCCACATTTACGCTGTATATGCCTGCCTTCTCAATGCCATGACTGGATTGGTATGGAAAAACTGGCTTGGAAAATCAAATTTGCCTGAAACAGGCCAGCCCTACAAGACTTGGACACCCTAGAGGTTTTTTTAGACACACTGTTATGGTTGACTCTGAGTCTGTCTGCCTTTCATAGTGTTGCGTCTGCTCAGATTAGCAAATAACTGGCAGTGGGCTGGCTGTCACTGCAAGTTTACAGAGAACCTTGGAATAAGACATCTGAATTTAAATGCTGCCAGTGTTTTAAGGCTTGCGGGCATTTGCTAGAGATAAAAGGGAAACACATGGAAAATATAAAACCTTTGCAATTACCCATTCTTGAGTGGAAAACTGTATTTATTTTGGTCCTTAATTCAGCCATACAGCTAAACTCAAAATGAAGTAAAATCTTAAAAGAGCTTAGCCTTGACACAGGCTATCTGAATTACATCAAGGGTATACATTTGTTTACGGATTTTATTACAATGGAATGATAGCATGCAGTGGGATTGGGTCAATATTTCTCCAGGCTACAAATGTGACACTCATCTTTGCAAGGTCATGACATAAAAATGGAACCTCGACAAGTTTTTCTAAACAAATGAGATGAAACTGGAAAGTGGAAACAGAAACTAGTTGTATTTAGTGTGTGTCAATATGTTATGATCTGAGAGAAATACAAGTACATGCTAGGAATGTGTGAGGCAATATGAAATAGGCCATGAACTTTGAATAATTTATTTAACTTACAAAAATGATGAAATTATGGATGGCTTTGATTTAATTATATATTTTCAAAATTTGATGTGTCAATTATTGTTCTAAATAGCTGAAGAAATAAACAACCAGCTGAAAGCCTTTACCATACTCAACAGTATTTATATATCTACCTTTTCTACTTTTTTCTTCTGCTATAGAAAATGAATTTTTTTGCTTTCTTTGGACAGACAAACTCAGTGAAGTTTAAGATTTCTTTCATTTTTAGCCTGAAGTTCACATTATCTTTCTGCCAAAAATAAATTAACTCAATATACGTATGATTCTCTAATTACCATGGGTATATCTTATTTCCTTCTTCATCCAATAACGTTGTCTTTACTATTTGGGTCTATGTACACAACTCTTATCTAAATGCTAATACGTTTGGGTTCATGCAATTATTTGGAAAAAAAAATATAATCAATGTAACTGATTCTAACAATGGGCATGGGGCTAGAGCCTTGAAGATATACAAAACTCTTGAATAATCCTCTATTGTCAATATACTTTTGTTCTGAGATAAAATCACCCTAACTCAGCCAAGGACTTGACACTTATGAAGTCCCTCAGCTCTTAAAAACAGAACTTTGATCAGACAAAATTCATATGTGGAACTTGCGCTGCCTCTGTGTACATAGACATATCTGTCTGGTAGGTTGAATAGCCTGTGTCACTTTAATGCTTTGCTGCCTGGAGTTTGGGTGGTCATGAAGACTTGTATAGAAACAGCCCCAGAGTAACTCATATTAATATTATTTATTAGCCAGACCTTAAAGTAAAACATCAAACACTACTCTGACATGGCCAATGAAATCACAGCAGGAGTACTGGGATCCTCTTCTCTTTTATTATGTGTCTTTATATAGTGTATCAAATTTTCAGTGGCAAAACAAATAATTTACATTATTTCAGATGCAAATGGCTTCATTTGCATGTGCGACTGTAAATCTGGAGGCAATTTGTTTGCATCCCGACAGTTAACCTCATCTTTAAACAGTTTACTGAACTGACACTCCTGTGGAACTATGTCAGTATTTGCTGCCCTCTGAATACATAGTTTTCCTGTGCATGTCCTGTACTGTCCTGAATGGATGGACACTGAATCATGGCAAATGTGTTATGTGAAATTGCACAACATCAATACACACAACTTGCTTACACAGGAAATGTCATTTAATGATTATCTTTTGCTGAGGAGATTATGGACTTCTGAATGGGCACTGATTTAAATATTTGCCTCATTTGCTATAAAGACCATGAATTTATATAAATGGTTGTTGGTATCTCTTTGCTTCCCTTTTGTACATTATTTTTTAAAAGCTTCTCTACATTGACAATTAGTTATTTCAGAAAATAATTACACCATCATTACACTCATATTAAAACACCTCAGTAAGAGAGCTCTGATGGCCTGCTGTCTTTGCTAATTGTGTTCACAAGCATTGCAGCTTTTAATATTTGATGGACATTTTCTCACATGTTTAAAAACAATACAGGCCAATATCTGTTTGTCTTTAAGAGGCTGAGATTGTTGAGACAAATTATTTAGTCCTTTTTGAAGTCCTGGGTGGCTGTAGGGTAAACAACCTGAGAATCAATAGGTGTCCTGTTCTGACCAGGACACAACTAATTTTTGCAATGGCCAGGAGGGGGCATGGCCAGCATATGGAGGTTGTTCTAGACCACCTCAGGTCATTTCCTGGGGATGAGAGAGGGGGTCCCTTCTGAGCTGGGGTAGTGTGGTCTGATATTGTTGGGCTCCGGATGGGGTCGTGGTGATGAGCACTTACATATGGATCTGTTGTACACTTTTGTTATTAATATTGGCACTGTTACTGTTCATTTTATTATCTCATTGCTCATTCCAATAAACTGTTCTAATCTCAACCTGTGACCTTTGCCTTTTGTACCTCCAATTTTCCTCTCTAGCAACCTGCAAGGGAAGGGAGAGGGAGATGGGGGAGTGAGCAGAGGGCACGTGGTTTGGAGTAGTTTCAGTGGGAACACTAAATTGGAGAATACAATTCCTAAACCATGACAGTAAGTCAAAGGGAAGACTCAGAACCTACAAGAATAAACTACCTCATTTCTTTCCTATAATGTGCCACTTATCTTCAGCTGAGATGTTAAGAGGAATACTAATGAAACTAGTTAAAAAAAAAAAAAAAAAAGAAGCAATTTTCTTTGCAAGGTGTATAAGCTTATTTTTCTTTCTGGTTTTCTGCAAAACAATTCTTTTCCAGTGAAAGGACCATGGCAATTTGTCCTCTGACACTTCCTATTCTGGTCTCACCTGGTTCTTAAATATTGCAGAACTGCATATTTAGCTTTTAAAGAAGATATAATTTGATTTCTTTTACTGATGAGTTTGCCTAAATCTATTCCAAAGCTGTAGTGGAAACATGACTCTAAACTAGGTTGAATTAGGTTGATGGTTTAAATAAATCAGTATGAAGATGATTTATTTTTTTAACTTTACATTAAGCAGTGTAAAATTAATTCAAAGATTAGATTAAATATTTTAACGTCGATTATAGGAATAATGATTTGGGAAATGTCCTTTTATTAGCTTAAAGCTACAATTTTAATGTATTTTGTCTTCAGATTGTCCCTACATAAATGATTGCTCAATTCAATAAATTTTTTTCCATTAGTATGCCTGCCTGCTACCAGCCTGAATTCTGTGCAGGTTGGTTATATTTTCAGAAGAGTAATTATATTATTGATACCAGTGTGACTAATCAAATGGCCCTACATTGTATACAACATTTAATGGAAACAGATGCTATTCAAGCTAGCAAAAATGCTGAGACCTACAAGAGTGCGCTGAGAGACTGAAAGCTGAATAGTTTATCCTTGCAAGGGAAAGAAGGTTATTTGAGAAATTACATCTCTCCTTTCACTCTCTCTTCCGATGCAGCTGCTATTAAAGGAAAGTCTCCTGTTGGCTTCAATGAGAGCAGACTGGAGCTTTGTAATACCTGTGAGTCGCTGAAACAGAATAAATCTTCCTCTCTCATTACTTTAGAGCTGGCTGATTTGTAAGTGCTGAGTTCTACTGTCATCTTCCATGCCATGCAATCCAAAATACCACCAAAGCACTTGTTCCAGCTCCAAGCAAAGTATCCAAGCTCAGCATCTCAAGTGAAATTGGTGCTATGGGCAAAATGCCAGATGGGGGCACAATGGATGGGACAAGATTTATGGTGCTTCTTAGTGTAATTCAAGGCCCAGCTTCCAAGAACTGGAGGCAGTAGACAGAGAGAACTGAGGGTATGTCTAAGTAGCAAGTCCATTTTTGGTGAAATTAAAGAGATTAATTGGAATAAAAATAAAAAACCGACTGGGGATAGATTATTACTGATGGATAAGGAAAAAAAGAAAGAAAGAAAATGTGTTAGTATATACTCATCTTTATATATAAAGAAACTACTCCTTGCAAGTTCCCATCAATCAGTTCCAGCTGGAGTAAATCCATTTATTCTCAGGTTTGTAAACTTAACCTGATGTGTAGTTTTTTGTTGAATCATGTACTGAAAAAGAAACATTTTCAGGACAATAAGACTCACAGATTGCATAGAAGAAAAATAGAATATTGCAAGTTATCATCTGAAGTCTAGTTATACAAAATAAGAAACAGCAAAATGAACCATTTTGGGTAGGAGCAATGATTCCAACTCTCTGACCTATTGCAACAACATGAAGCTAATTCAGCACTGAATTTTAATTCCTTGAGTAAAGATAACTGGAGTGGGAAATATAAATAATATACTGTAAAAGTTGGAGTCTACTACATCCTCTTAAGTGTCCCTCAAAACACTGACAGAACAGCAGGTTTTAACAAATGTATCTGATGGAACATTCTGATGATAATACCTTTTATGAAGACTTTTTATAAAAATAAATAGAAAGAACCAGGAACAGAGGAGATTGCCTTCTGTTGCACAGGGCAGAGGGCTAGATTAGATATTAGGAGAAAAGTATTCACTGAAAAAGTGGTCAGCTGTTGGAGCAGGCTGCCCAGGGAAGTGCTGGGATCACTGTCCCTGGAAGTGTTCAACAGTGTGTGGATGTGTCACTTGAACAGATGGTTTAGTGGTAAGCCCAGTGGTGCTGGGTTAACAGTTGGACTCAATGATCTTAAAGGTCTTTTTCAAACGTAATGATTCTATGATTCCATGACAGAAGGCTTTTTACTGTAAACTTTCTTCCTACCCAGTTATTTAAAAATTCATTATTTGAAGCAATTGAGCAATTCTTGTAAGAGTAAGAACTGAAAAAGTGGGGTCCTTGGGCTTGAAACTTCATATCTAGCAATTTCAGAGATGTCTAATGTTGAATTCACTTGTTTCTTCAGTATTTTCTACCAGGTAATATGAGCAGCTTGAAGTTGCTCAATGCTCTTCTTGTCTAGAGAACCTGGGCACACAGACTTGGTACTTAAGTTGCCATAAACAAGTGAGAGGCTCAAAAACTTGATTTTCTTCAGCTCTCATTCTTTCCTGAGGTCTTCTGTGGTGGTTGCCCTTTATATTTTAATGCTATTGTTCACATTGTTTGTATTAAGATAAAATTCACCAAATCTTAGAAAACAGTACTTGCTAGTCATTGCATCTGTTTTCTGATTTTTATATTAACTTTATGAACTTTGTTAATCTATAAATTGGGAACGATCTCAACAACAAAATAAAAGAATCAATGGATTATTCTTATGGAAGTTTCCATTAAAAAATGAAAAAGAAGAAAAGCAAATGCATAGTGTAGTCAATCAGGAAATATTATGCTAATTACTGTAAAGATAACAGCTGTTCACACTCTTTAGATTATTAACACCTTCTACACTCCAGCAGGGAAGCATCCCATGCAACGCTAATCTTCCATGTGCAAACAACTGCTGCTCCTTCATAGGAAAGTGGATAATATATTCTTCTCTCTGACAGAACAATAGGTGAGCAACAGCAGGCAGAACAGAAGTTTTATGACTTTCAAGATTTTGTTAATGTCAGTGGCGCTGCAAACTGTACAATACATATGCTACCAGTAGAAAACCAATGTGTTTCTTATAAAGCAAAAATCACATCCAGCCTTCTATACATAAATAAACTACTAGATTAGACCAGCTGTTATTTTCTTTCTCTTTGACTTTATATGATTAAAAATGATAAACCAAATATTATTTCTGAAATGGCTTTGTGGAAAGGTCAATTTTTTACTTTAAAAATCAAATCTGTAGCCAAATTATTTTGGTGCTCACTCCTTATTTTCTGGATTATGCTTTCAGCATACTGATACCTTAAAGGTTCTGCTCATGTTATAGAACAGCATAAAAAAAAATATGTTATCCTTCCCTTTGTAGGCTTCTAAAACAGAGTGTGAAGTCCAAGAAAAAAATACAAGCAATTTACACAATTAGAAATTTCATGGGGTCTCTGATCTATTACACTTAGAGTTTAATTAAAGTGGATTGAGACATTTAAAAGTTGTAAAAACCTTGATAATAAAGAGGAAAACAAATCCCAAAACATCTAACTCTGAAAGAAATGAGATTGTCACATGATAAAGCTATCCCTTAGTGCTATGTTGTGCTTTTTCTGTGAATGAATCACAAGGCAAGCAAGGCACCCTGCGTGTTTGCTTTGGCAAAGCTGTGGTCAGGTGCCTCTCGTTTTTGCTGATAACCAGCGAGATTAACAGGTTGTGACCTTCACAGGTTGTGTCCCCCATTCCTCTTCACTCCTCGCACTAGAATGAATGTCCAAAATGGAGATTTCCCACTTATTTATTATACAGATAAGTCCTACCTAATACCATCCTATCAAAATGCTCTGCATCTGCTGTTCTCCCCCCTGCCCTTCTTAGAGAACTGTTCAGGTGCCTCTGCTGTCCTGCATCATTTTGCCTGCTGTGGGGCACCCTGACAGTAGCTGTGCCAACAAAAATCAGGAGCAGTATCTCTTGACGAAATTATGACTTTCTGAACAGTTTGTTTTTAATTTATTTGCATTGCTCACAAACTTTCCAGCTTGTCTGGTACTTGTGGTCAGCCTACAGCTAAGGAACACCCTCAACAGGGTGAGTGAGTCACTCTTGATGGATCACCTCTGCATTACTTGGAGGCATTGAGGTACATTCTGCATCACTCCAGCTGAGGTTTGAGGTCAAAGAATTACCAAGCCACAAACTCCTCCCGTTATCCAGCATCCATGTACAGAGGGACACCATGATGTGTACCTATCTTTTTTCTCTCCTTAGTACTCAGGCTTTCTTATCTCAGAGAGATATGAAGTGAAACAGGCTACTTTCTTGTGTGAATATTAAGCTGTTCCACAGGTCACCTCAAACCACAGGCCACCTTACCTCACTGTTCACGGGAAACCAGGAAATGAAAAAGGATTTTTTATTTCCTGAGACCTTATTTTCTGAGATCTGGAAAAAACCTCTTCACTTTCTCTGTGGCGTAATGCAGGTATCAGACATAGGCGAGCTGACAGTTGGCAGCAGCATGCCAGATCTGGCAGATCTTTAAAGACCATTCACAGAGAGTACAAGAACTCTTGATTCCCATGTGTAAGAAATCAGACAAGGAAGGTTGGGTGTGGCTAGATCAAGACCTGCTCATCAAACTTAAGGGCAAGAAGGAAATGTACAGGCAGTGGGAGCAGGGACAGGTGTGCTGGGAAGAGGATAGGTATGCTGCCTCTTTGTGTAGAAATGGAGTCAGGAAGGCCAAGGCACGTCTGGAGCTGAACTTGGCAATGATGTGAAGAATAACAGTTATGTCAGCCAGAAAGAGAAGGACAAAGGAAGTGTACCCTCCTCCAATGAACATGACTGGCAAACTGGTAGCAATGGATTCGGAGAAGGCTGAGGTACTCAACTCTTTTGCCTCAGTCTTCAATGGCGACTTCGCTTCCCACACCTCTCAAGTGGATGCACCACAAGGCAGGGACTGGGGGAGAAAAGTCCCTCCCTCTGTAAGAGAAGATCAGGTTTACGATGATGTGAAGAACCTGATTGTGTGTAAGTTTATGGGACACAATGGGATGCATCCCAGAGTCCTGAGGGAACTGGTTAATGTAATTGCCAAACCATTCTCCATGACATTTGAGAAGTTACGTCAATCAGGTGAAGCTCCTGGTGACTCTGCTCCCATTTTAAAAAAGGGTAGGAAGGAGGGCCCTTGCAAATACCGGCCTGTCAGCCTCACCTCTGTGCCTGGGAAGATCACAAAACAGACCCTCCTAGAATTAGGCACATGGAGGACAGGGATATAACTCAAGACAACCAGCACAGCATCACCAAGGGACAGTCTTGTCTGACCAACATAGTGACCGTCTATGATGAAGTGACTAAAGCAGTGGACAAGGGAAAATGACTTGTGTCATCTATCTGGACCACTGTAAGGCCTCTGACTTCCAGCTGGGGTGGGTCCAGAGAAGAGCTATGAAGGTGATTAGAGGGATGGAGGATCTCTCTTACGAGGAAAAGCTGAGAGAATTGGGATTGTTCAGCCTGGAGAAGAGAAGGCTTCACTGTGAGCTTGTTGCATTCTTTCAGTACCTGAAAGCGGTTTATAAGAAAGATAGGGACAAACTTTTTAGTAGGGTGTCTTGCGGTAGGACAAGGACTTGGGAAAAAAAAAAGGATAAATTTAGATAAGATAAAAGGAAGATATTTTTTACTGTGATGGTGCTGAAACACAGGAACATATTGTCCAACAAAGTGGTGTATACCCCATCCTTGGAAACATTCATGGCCTGGCTGGATGGGGCTCTGAGCAACCTGATCTAATGGGAGGAAGGTGCCCCTGCTTATTGCAGAGGGTACCTGTTTGTTGTACTGGGTGACCTCTGAAAGTCCCTTCCAACCCAGACAGTTCTATGATTCTATGATTCTAGGCTGACTTTACCACATCAAGCTCAGTTTCTGGGACATCCAAATGTATATTTCCTGATAAAAGGACCTGATCTGATAGACATTATTTTCACTGTTTCTTGAATTTTTCCAGTGTAGAAAACCTGAGCTAGTTCCCTGTGGAGTCCTGTCAGACAATGGGGGCTTTTAAAGCAAAAGTCACTTTGGCAAATGGAAGTGCTTAATTTAGGATGAAGTGAAGTGAACCACAAAAATAGTTCTACAGACAATAAGGGGAGAATAGAGTAATTCACTGAGATGCAATGTCTGTATGGAATTAGATTAATACCATCTTTTGTATTTAACTTACAGTAGGCTTTGTTCTAATTTAGTTGAATATTAAAATATGGTGCAAGTGCATCAGCTTGTAACTCTATGTTAGCAACATCCTGTGAAGTAAGAACATCTTTAATGAAGAAAAACCTTCACAGAGGTGAAATTTTTGAAGTATTATCTTAAAATCCCTGGTCTTTTTTTTTTTTTTTTTTTTTTTTGTAAATCTGAATGGAAATTAGAAACCCTGCCTCTTCTGGTTTTAATAAAGGACAATGCTATGTTAGAAACCTCTGCAAGGCTTATTTTTTTCTAGACATCTGAAGTTCTGTCAGAAAAAGTTTGAAACTAACCCGTTATTCGAAACTTGCTTGGATATTAAAAATCTCCAAAATTCAATTTGATTTCCTAGCTACTGTGCCAAGGATTATGTGGTGCCTGATTTTTGAGTCTAGCTCTTCCCTAGCAATTACTGTTTTAACTGGAGTGTAAAATTAGGCATCTCCAAAATTTGTATGTATTGATCACAGTAGGGAAAATGAAAAGGGACAGATAGCTCTTGAAGAAACCTTCATCTGCAAATATGATATAAATGTAAAATGAACAAAATAATGTTTACAGTACAGAAGGCCAAAATAATGTAATGCTACTCGTTTCACATTTAGATCAGATTCATAGGAAGCATTTTAAATAGAAGTTATTTTTTATATATACTAGGAATGTATTTAACCTATGCTAAACCTAGAAGCATATGAGTGATCTTTTCTACGTATGGGAAAACATTGTGGACAGGCTACCAATACCGTTCAAGATTTTCCTTATCATTTAATCTGTGGGGTTTTTGAAATCTTTTAGGTAAGTATCCAAATGCTTTCTAATGGATATATACTTTTTTTTTTTTTCACTTTTAGTGGTGGAAAATTGGAACATTTAATAGAAAAAAATCTATGTAAATGTAGAAGGTTATATTTAGGGAAATGTTATTATGTTATATACTGCTTTCCTTTTTTGTAACCACTTCATATGTATAATTGATGTAAATATTCACATGATCACCCCAAAACAAAGGAAACACTCCATCCTTCCATCCTTTTTGGTGAACTTGTGTTCTAATGAAAACTTTCTTGTTAAATGATGTGTTCTGCATGTCAGGTGGTGGCTATGCCAGAAGATTTGCACTGAAACAAAATCTTGACAAGAAATCTTGCAGAATAAAGAGTTTGGGGAACTTTATATGAATCAATATTTTGTCTGTTTCCTTATCCAGCAGGAGCTGAAAAAAAATCTTCCCAGGTAGCAAGGCTTGTTATGCATTATTCTTGTAACTCTATGTTTTCTTTTATTTCTGTTTAGCATGGGTTTCCCATTTATGCATATGAAGCCTATTTTTCTGATGTATATGGTAACATTCTCTTATTTCATGGCAAATTGGCTAGAAGTCTGGGGAAGCCTGGGATGGTTTCCTATATTTGATATAATTAGGAGCATCTCAAGTCATGGTGGTTTTTCGCATTTGTAAAAAAATAGGAAAAGTATTTCCTTTTAGTGTTTATTTGATAATAACTCTGCTAAATTGCGTGGGTTTTTAAAAATTGATTTCCCTTTCATTTAGTTTATTGTGCGCTGCTCTTTTTTTCTGTATTTTTCTCTGCTGCACAAGGACATTGTAGAATTTCCTGAAGGATACTGCCACAAACTAGCTTGAAAAAGTCTTTCATAAAACTAATTAAATCTTCTGCCTGTGATTTCATGGGATTTGGATCAGTCCTGGAGAAACTGGTCATCTACTTGAAGGAAGTGGTTACTTCCTCAGCACAATTGACGCTTCATTTTCTTTGCTGATTCACAGAAGGTGCTAGTTAATCAGAAGTGATTCATGAGGTACAGCTGAGCAAAGATGTGGTCTTCTGTGAGAACCTTAATTGCCATTTTGTAGCTTTTGCTCTTGTGTTTTAAACGTACAGAAGAAACTGATGCATCCCTGCAAACTTGCAGGATTCTAGGGGACACTGTGTGGAATAACTGTAAAGTTTTGTGCTCAGCTTCCTGCCTCATGGTTTTCCAGTCAGGCCAAAGCTAAATTTTACGATCTGTCCTTGACAAGTGAGGATACAGAGAGACAGTCATTGTTGGTTTTGTATGAGACGTGATCTCTAACTCCTCAATCTAACAATATCCCCGTTGCTTCCTGCAGGAGATCAGGAATCAGAAAGCCTCCTGCCTTTACTGGAGCCAACTGAGACATTTGTTGACAGGTTCCATATGTATGTATACCACATGTGCATTGACTCTGCATTCCACCTTCCAGGATGATTTACAGAGGCTTAAAGGTTATGAAGGATTTTTCCAGACCTTGGCAAAGGCCACATCACATCCAGTCTTGATCCTGGGAGTTCTGAATATGTCTCCAAACCTGGGGAGAAGCCTCTTGGTAACTCATTTTGCTTTGCAGAGAAAAATGGAAGAAAGTCTGTGCAGGTCCATGGAAGACAGATTAGCTAAATCCCCTCTTCTACACAGAACAGTCAATTGCAGGGTCCTTGGCGTGCTCGTCCCACCCAACCTTCACATCTGTAATGGGGAGGGCACTGAAGAAATGTTCTGATGACAGAAGTAACATCTAAGCAGGCCTCTGGGATGAGGCTTTTTCTTGTCTGGTTAATCAGATGATGCTGCTCTAGCTTGGAGTATGCAGGAGATGAAATACAAATTTCGTTTGTATCCAGGCTAGGACATAAAGGATTATGAGTGGTTAATTATGAGTTTTGTGCCTTGTGTGGATGCCCGTGGTGAGTATTGCAGAGGTCTGTCGTGTTTAATGTCTTTGTCAGTGACATGGCAGAGGTGGTAGAATGCATTCTAGCTCAGTTTGCAGATAGCACAGAGTTTGGGGAAACATTTGATATGCTCAAGGGTAGGGCTGTCTTCTTGGTTGGAGGAACGTGCCAACAGAAACCTCATAAAATTAAACAAGGACAAATGCCAGGAACACAGCTGGATCTTGTGTTCAATTTTGTCCTCCCCAAATATGAAAGATAAGGACAAATTAGAGAAGGCTTAGTGGACAACCCCAAGCATCATAGGGCTGGAGTGCTTTCCCCACACGGAGAGCTGTCCTTATTCAGACTGGAGAACGAATGCTTTTGGGGACATTTAACAGTTCCCCCAGTACCTACAAGGAGTCATCAAGGGGATGGAGCCATGATTCTCAAAGTGGTACAAGGCAGAAGGACAACAAGGGGCATAAGTTGAAACAGAAGAAGATAAACTTTTTCCTGAGTCAGGAAGGGGAGAGGTTGCTCAGAGAGGATGAATGGTGACCATTCCTGGAAGACACAGTTGCTCAAAGCCCTTAGCAACCTGGTCTGATCTCATAGCTGACTGTGCTTTGGGCAAGACTTCAGGTTAGCTGGCATGTCAAGGTCTCTTCCAATTTTAATTTTCCTGTCAGTATTATGACCTTCTTTCTGCTTCTGTTTCTGGACTGTTTTTCAACCAAGATTTCCTAGCCTGAAGCCTTTTCAGAATGCTTAGAAGGGAATCAGTTTTCATGCAGGTTGTTTCTCACTATCCTTTTCTGTGAAGAAAAGTGTCTTCTGTCATTACATGAAGAAGAAAATGGGAAAGTAAAATCACCTGACTGTTAGGATATGCAACATAGATCCCTACATCTGGACTACTTGTCTAGATTCACACTGTAACTGATAGAAAAAAGCATTTTTAGGATGACATTAATCTCATCTGAAGACAGATGTCTAAAACACATTGTCTGGATCATGCGTAAGTGTATTTTTCTCCACTGGCTATATTGGAAGTTTAGGTGAATAGCTGAGTTGTAGCTGCCTGTAATATAGTTGCCCACAGAGTTAAATGAGATCATTCCTATCTGAAATACCTGCAACTTCCCATCATCCTTCCTATCTGCTTTTTACACTGAGAGCTGTACGACAGATCAGCTATCTCCTGAGATCCTTTGTCTTTGCAGGTGGGGGCATGTGAAGCCCTGTGAGAATAACTCAAGAGTAGCATTAATCTGGGGGCAAAAAAGGCTTTTTCCATTGTACAGAAACCACAAAAGACTGACAGAGCTTCAGAAAAAATTTAATCTTTATAGCAAAAATGACAATTCTTGCCTGACTGTCTTCATGATGTGAATCTGGTAGAAATAGTCTAGCCTTTCCCCTGTTCTATTTTCAGTGGATGACAGCACAAATACTAGGAAATTGGTATTGCAATTATGTACTCTAATCCTACCAGTTGAATGATAATCCCAAATTACTCCTTCTGCTTGCAGAAGGATAAGGAGCTCGTAGCTGATCTACCTCACGTTTCTATTTATTAGGTTTGTGTGCGGTTCCTCTGAGTACTTTTGGTATATGAAAGAATTGTACTCTAGGGAGCCTGACCAGGGTTGCAAAATTCCAGGAGGGGGAGAGGAAGACAGTTTTAAGACTGAGGCCTGAATGAGCTTTTATATCTCTTATACACAGACACACACACAAGGCTGCAGGATACCTGGGTCATGGGAAATTAAACACACTATCTCTGTCTGATGGTTCTGATGATTAATGTGCAGAGACCTCTAGCATCTCAAAGCACCAGCGCATTCATCTAATCAAATTAGGCAATTGATGTCAGTTTTATAGAGTCATATTGTACAGAAGCCTCAACTTTGCAATGTTAGGACTGTGTTAATTTACTGTCTAAGTACAGCAATAGTTTAGGACAAAATTCATTTTGACTTTGCTAAAAACTTTGCAAGTTCCATTTCTGGTTAGAAGCTTTTCATAACAAGATTCAATCCTGTAAGTCAGAGCAAAAAAATTAATACTTTTGGTTGTGTTCCCATTCAGTCAATGATAAAAACACAATTTTGCTCTTTATGTTCCTTTCAGCAAGTAATGTATGACTCATGAATTTACTTTTTATTACTTGATAATATTTTGCTGTCATTTCCTCCCCTCTCCCTACTGTGTGGTTTTCTGTGAATGGTTTGTGGCAGCCACAGCTTTTGAAATCAGACTCATTCTGGCCAAAGATGCATAGAGGTTTTCCTCTTTCTAATTGAATGAACATATGACAATCATTATGATGTGTACCTGAGAGAAAAAATTATTGAAGATGTCAGCAGCAAGCAAGGAATATGGAACATGTAGAGACTGAATGAGTTTAGAGATTGATAAAGAGGATATGTGAGGATTTTTGCAAGTTAAAACTTTTTCTTCATCAAAGTCATGTTGAGAAAGGAAAATTGCCTAATAAAAAAGTTTCTGGCTCATTATTAGTGGAACTTAAGTGTAATTTTTCATCAGATTCAATCAAATACTTTTTTGTGAACATAATAAAAATAGAAGACATCATTCTGGTTCTGTTGATAAGGAAGATTTTTGTCATTGATTTCAATGAGATCAGGGTTTTATATAAGGTCTTTAAAACTTTTCAAATGCAACCAAAGGAGCACACACACAGCACACAGAGGAGGGAAAAATATCCTGTGGGTTTGAATTCGTTTTGTGTGTGTAATTAAGTATGTTGAATCTTGCAAAATAAATTATTTATTCACACAGCTTTGTGTAGGTAGAAATGGATTCTGAAGGAATATTTCAAGTTGTAGTTTGTAAAGTGAAGATTGTAGAGCTTGTTTTGCTGCTTCTAATGCAAGAGACAAACTTTCATGAATTTGGGGAATAGAATGAAAAGAATTATGTCAGCAGATGAAAGGTAATTAAGCCTAAGGAGCAAAAGATGTAAAACGCAGGTATTGTGTCAGGTTCTCAAAGCTGAACACAACAGGGATGTATGTGCTGTTCCTTAAACTGCAAATATCAAAAGAAATAATTTGCCTTGTGATCACAATGGCAAGTATCTGAAAAAGAAACACTTCTGTTTAGATTGAAGGATGTTGAAAATCTCTCTTAGAAATTGCTTCTTGATACTTAAATGAGGTGGCATGGTTGCTTCATAATACCTGAAAATGAAACAAATTGGAAAGTTCTTTTTGGGTGAACTTGCTGTTAGCAGAAAGTTTATTCATGCTAGAATAAAGGTCCTTCTTCCTTCTATACAGTGTCTTCCTAACTCATCTTTCAGGGATATGTTGAGGGAGAACACCTAAGATGAAAACCAGCAAAAAAGACACATTTCTGATATTGGTATTTGATGATAACTCTTAAAATGCTGAAGAACTATTTGTATAGCACAAGGGCTAAAAGAGGTTGATTTAGATTAGTTTCCCAGAAAGGTGTTAGATGCCCCATCCCTGGAAACATCACAGTCAGATGGGATAGTGCTCTGAGCAACCTCACCTAGTGAAAGATGTCCCTGTTCATGTGTTCATGGCAGACGGGTTGGACTAGATAATGTTGGAAGGTTTGTTCTAAACCAAACTTCTCTATGATTCTGTTAATTCCTGGCCTCAGAGCAGGGGGTTCTAAACTTAAGGCAGTTTCAAAGACCAATTGAAAAACTTTAGGTGTAAGAGTCCACTGTGGCTAGTTTTGATTCAGAATGTTCCTAAGGTACAAATAACTACAGATGGTGAGCCTGTTCTTGAAAAATGTCTCTACTCTTCCTAAATATATATAAAAAATATATTCTTTCCTTCTACTCTTCACTATGTGATTGATACTGGACTAGACAGAACTTCAGTCTGACTCCACACAGCTCCTGCTGTGGTTAATCTGTATATGCTCTGTATGGTTCCCCTTTCTCTTAGATTGAAAAGACGGAATGGTTTAGATTTTGGCTAACCCTAAAGATGTTCACAGTATATCCTCTGTGGGTTTCCCGGCAGATTTGTTTGAGTTTAATAGGAATTCCACCAGAAAAAAGAATTGTTTGGGACTCTAAGCAGAATGACTTTATTCAGCAGGCAATGGCAACAATTTAAGATCGAAGTCATGATTGCAAACTATTTGGTACACAAGGAAAGAAAGGTCTTTACTTTCTATTGTCCCATGTAAAAACCAGTGTTTACCACTAGCTAGTATTTGCCTGTTCTGTATAGAGCTGTAGGTCTTGGGTACTAGGCTGGCACTAGGAGAGACCACTGGGTGGGATGAGAGTTTCAGCATTTTCCTTCCATTACAACAGTCACTCCTGAATAATGAAATAATTGTCTCTGCTTGCACCAAGACTTCCAAAAGTAACAAAAAAGTTGTACTGCACTTTTATTCTAATTTGAGAAAACGTTAGATCCAGAACTTTCTTCAGCAGAACTGGAGTCCTGAGTTTTCACCTCTTTTCTTTTTAAAAGAAGTCCCCGCAGATTTTCTGTCAGATTCCTCAATGATTTCATCTGATCCCTTTATCTGCTAATAGCAAATACCTCTGTAGAGACCAGTCATGTCCAAATACTAGTCTGAACTTTATAACACAGGGCTAAGCATTGTTCTCCAGAAGACAGAGAAAATTAGATCCATCATGGTCAGGTGTATCAGGGATCATGGAAATTCTTGTGCTTTGACACTAGATAGGTGTCTTCTGAACTATTCGCTGTAATATTTATTCTCCTTCCAGCTGACAAAGAGGAACAGGCAATTTTAATGCCTGATTAAGCCACTATTTCACTCCAGGAAGAACTCCAGGAGGAGCTCAGCAGCAGTTTTTTCCTTTGACTAGGAGAAACTGCTCATCACTAGCTCCCATATAGTTGCTTTAATGTGGTCAGGTTAATCCTACCTTGTCAATCCAGTACCTTCCTCAGAAATTATTTCTGCCCTTATTTCCACCTGTGACTCAACAAGCAGAGATGTCTGACTTGCTTTGGGAAAGTTGGGTGGCTTTATGAAGCAAGCAGATGCAATGAACCAAAATCTTAGTCTTTTCATCATTCTAAAACAAAGCCATAGCAGTAAATGAACAAGCGCAACCTATATTGATGAACATTACACCCATCTTGGCAGTGATAATTACAGCTTTTTTTTCTACCAAAACCTTGGGGGGAAAAAAAAGGCTCATAAAATTTGTTCACATACTGAAGTCAGTGGTAGCTGTTTCTTTCCCCATGAGGTAAGTGATACTTTTAATTAAAAGTTATATGTGTTATTTTTGTACTTCTCCCCTCGTAATTGATTCACTTTTTAAATGAAATTTATATTTTCAGATAATCAAACTATGGAGTTATATGACTGTAATACCATATATGCACAGAAAAATGCAGTAATTATTAGAAGTTTTCCATTTAGGTTGAATAGAAAGATTAACATGGGTAGGAAACCCATTAATTTGTTAATTTAAATACACACATCCCTCCACCGCTGCCTGATTAATTTAGTCTGTAGTGCTCTGGATCTCCCGGAGCCAGAATAAAGGAACAGTGGATACTGGGGGTACAAATAACTTCCATGTCTTTTTTTTAGTATTTCACAAAATCCATCTATTAAAATGTATTCTCGAACAAATATAAAAATTAACTCAGCACAAGTAGAGCTCCAGCAGCACTGTTTTTTCTCCTCCTACCCCATGCCCACCAGTTCAAAGGCCACTGTGCAGGACACATAGATGCTGTGGGACATTTCCAAACCCTGCTGTACACATTTGCAGCTACTTATGCTGATAGATAAGAAGAAATTAAATTGCCTCTAGATAAACACTTACTTCATGGAAGCTGGAAGTAATAGGCATTATTAGTGTTGTGGGCTTAAAGAACCCATTGCTCTACCTGGAACAAGGGCTTTTTGAACATCTTTCCCCTAGCAACCACAACACTCTCAACTCCACACTGCTCTCTGAAAATTCCCAGGGTGCATTCCTGTTTTTTCCTGATCCTTTTTATCACTAATCCTGCCAGCAGCATGGCAAAGGGTGGGTTTAACATCCTTTTCAAAATAAAGCATTGATACTGTAAAATTAACTATTGAAGCTGCCTCTGCCAAGTGAAGGTAAAGAGATGAAAGACTGAGAGGAGGAACATGAGACAGAATTGTGGCTTTGATCTTCTTTATGCACTCACATCAATTGCAATGTGGACGGAGAGCACCACACTATCCGCACTGGCAGATCCAGTTTGCCTTCTGCAGTGTGCCAGGACCCTTGGTGGAGTCTGCCTTTTCTGGGGCAGGTCTGCTAGAGCAGTGCCCTCAAAGGTGGAGTGTGATCAAGACACTGGAAGAGAAGCAATTACACTGACATTCCTGTCTCCCTCTGTGAGAAGAGACACTGCTGAGACACCCTGAGTACTGTGCACAGCCAGAGGAAAACATGTCTTTATACCAAGGAAAGTAGATGATGTTGCAGTGTGCCTATTCCTCTGCAATTCTTCCCATTAGCCTATGAAGATTGGGGCCCTTTGCTTTATGCCATTAAAGACTCAGTATTTACCCCACCACACCGTGTGCTGCTCGTCAGTGACATTTGCTGTAGGAACATGGCTCTGTCCTAGCTTTTGCCACAGAATACTTGTCCAACTTTTCAGATACAGAATGAGTAATAATTTGTGCATTTGTTCTTACAAAACTCCTCACCTACTTCTTATTCAGCTGGCTTTCTCTGTGTCCTCCCAAGCAGCTGCTATGTTCTCCATCTGCCTGCCTTTGTTACCCTCCTTGCTGCTGCTGCTGCTCTCGGCTTTGCTGATTCTCTTCCAAGGTCTCTCGTCCAAGATCCCTGACTCCTCCTGGGCTGGCTGCACTTTCCAGCGATTGCTGTGGTCTCTGCTAGTCCTGCAAGAAGTGCATTGAGGGCTGCCTGCTTCATCTGGAGGGATTCTCCCCAAAGAATAATTGTTTACCTGGAAACATGCAAATGGCATAATTCAGGCAGCAATCTTTCTAGGCATTAATATTGATCCCGGCTTTGGCATCATGTCAAAAAGCTGTGTTGCCTGGTAGTATTTTCTCACTGTTTTGTAAAGCTAAATGATTGGCAATTATCAGTTATTAATGAAATGTTTCATTTTAGATCAAGTGAAAATTGGGAAGTTTTAAATATTCCAAGTGCTTTTTTATTTCTCTTCAGTTTGATTGTTAAATAGAAAAATGAATTATTTGCACATAAATAAGCTGTCCTGCTGAAGGAAATATTTTTTATGCTGCCTTTGTCATCACCTGACGCAAACAACATTTACTCACTATTCTATACTTGGCCATGGCATCATTTATGCCCAGCTGGGACAAAAAAAAAAAAAAAAATCACCTTCCTAATTATAAATATCTGAAAATATTAAGAGAAAGTTGGAAGAGAATAATTAAAAGCCTGAACAAGAATGAGCACTGAGAAAAGAAGTGCTGGTTCTTTTAATACTATACAAAGGCCTCGTTTTGTAAGTAACTAATACACAATGAAGTATGTTTTTCCCTCACAAGATACCAAAGAAATGACTGCAAGTATTCAACTGGAACATGCAAAGGCTTGATAATGTAAGGCATAGGAAATGAGAAGATAAAGTAAAGCACAATTCACAGCAGTAAAAGGCAGAGCTGAAAAGGAGAGCAAAGAGCACTTATCTGAAGGGTGCATATTAGGGCTTCCTGATATCCCTTTGCTTGGAAAAACAAAAAGCAGATATAACTGTATACATGCAGCCCTTATGCAAGCTGATAAAAGCAAAGAAAAAAGAACTTATTTGGAAAGATCACCTGTCCACCCTAAATGCTCCAAAATCTGAATTCTGAAGTTCCTTTACATAGACAAAGATGAATTATATTATATATTCTTGCATTTGAGACTGCAGAAATAACATCTGGGGGTTCTATCTTGTTTATGCATTTATCAATACTTAGTTCTTATTTTAGTGTTTGCAGGAATGAGCCTGAAGTCAATTTTAGTCATCAGTTTTACATTTCACATGGAAAGAGCAAATAAAAAATACTTCTGAAATAGAAAAAGATTCTTTTTAAGAACAAAGAAGTGGGCACAGAGACTTCAAGGCAAAAAACCGCCTGAAATTAATTCTGCAGCATTTTTCTGAAGATCATATATTCATAGAATGTTTTGGGTAGGAAGGGACATTAAAGACCATCAAGTTCCAACTCTCCTGCCATGGGCAGGGATACCATTCTCTAGATCAGCTCGCTCAGGGTCCTGTCCAACCTGGCCTTGAACACTTCCAGGAAGCAGGTTTTGATATTTTATAAATTTGTATTTACAGTCAGTATTTAATTTGTTTTACCATTAATAGTTAATAAAATGCTGAAGTTATTGATCAATATAACAATTTTTATGACAAAATAATTTTAACCAAAGTATAATTAGTAATTATCAATCAGATTGCAAATCATCTGACCCAAGCTGTACTTTTTTCTGTTCTCTATGTGTGCTCTCGACAGTGGAATGTGGCAGTGTTACCAGGCTGCTTTGATACTTCCTGGTACTTTAGGAATAAGTTGTACAGAGCTTTTGATACAAGTATGTGTCTGAATTCATTTTTCTTTCACTACAGCTAGGTCATTTATCTTAGTTTCACAGAGGGAAAACTTCAGATATTTCTGGTGAAATTCCAGGGCTGAATGAAATGAAAAAAAAAAAAACTAACCTCAAATCATGTCCTGAATGTCACACAAAAGTTTTAGGGAGTGGAATTTCAATGTAACAAGCTATTTTTTTAAAGGACTCAGGATTTTTAAACCCTTTTTATTGCTTCTGAGCTCTTTGTCTTGGCAATATTGCAGAGTGGAATTTTCCCATGAGAAATTGTACCTCTGTCAAACAGATTGATGAAAAATTTTTTTAAGTTGTACTTAAAATCATTGAAGATTAGTGTTCTGAGCAGAAAATCATAAACTTTAATGATGAGAAATTCCAATTATACTTTCTAATTCATTTTTGTGTTGCAGTAGCATTGTTCATTATTTCAGATCTACTGCTGTGGTTTATATCTTCATTTATATGTGCCAAATACTAAAGCTTCCACTGCTTCTAAGTTATTTTTCATTGCTTTACTTGATAGGTGTCACTGAAGAAACAGGAACTTTTCCCTTGCACAGACTATTTAGAGAAATTCTCGAAATGCTTTGTTTCAAAGAAAGAGCTTGGGGTGCAAACAGTTTGGTAAAAAATGAAATAGTCAAAGTCACAGTGTCAGCATGTTCAAATTCTGGAAGACCAAGCCACTGTACACGTACCCCTCTCTCACAGAAAATGTGTCTTAATCAGTTAATACCATGTGATTCTCAAAGCACACATGTACCTTTGCTCCCTGCAGTGTCCTTCTGATCTCTTCTTGTGTGATGAATGATGACTAGACAAGGGTATGACACAATAGGTTTGGGAACTACATCTTCCAGGACAATTATTTTTAGGTGCTAAGGAAAGGCATCCAGGACTCTGCAGTCAACTGTGTTTCTATTTATAATCAGTGTCCCTTTCTTCAGCCAAGCACTCCAGTTTAAAAGTCAATTGATGATTGATGCTACATCAAGATTTCCTCACAAGATCATTATAGCCTTGAAAGTGTGCAGAATTTGTGTTTGGACAAGGGATCTAGTTAAATCCTTTCTCCATCCAGGGTTAGATTAGACCAGTTCTAAAATATCATCTAGCTGCAGCAACAGGATGCTAATTCTTTAAAAGAAATCATCTACTGTGTGTACATTTTACACCCTTGCCTTTTGTTATTCATAATTCCTCCATACAATAATGGCTAAGGGGAAGGCACATCAGGCTGTGTTTATCTCCATGCTTATGCAGAATTCCTCCTGAGAATGCTTTGCTGTTTGTGCTGGAGCCACCCTTTATGTTTTGCTGGGCCAGCACCAGGAAAATAGCAAGGACAGAGTCTGGTATAGTATGTTCACCAGTTTCAAAATCAGATTCACCGCTGATAGAAACTGTATTTGGAATGTAGCAAAGGATTGCATTTTTCTCTGCTTTCTACATTCCTTCAAAGCTGACGAAGAATTTCTTTTGGTTCTCTACTTGGCAAGCTGCTTTGGAGTGCATCAACATCCTTGGGAGTCTGTCAAGCCCTCCTACTCTTTCATTAATTTTTGTGTTCATGATCACTTGAAGAAGGCTTCACATATTCCTGAACAAGGAGTAAAAGGTTACTCTTTAATCTCCTAGACCTCTGCAGAATTAATTTACTTTGCTTGCTGCTTTTTTTCCCCCCTTCCTTCCCCCATTTATAATTACATTAATTACGTGCATGTAAAAGTATTCTGTCTCTTTGACATTAATTACTTGGCAGTGAAGATTAATGAACTTTGTAAAATGTTCAGTGTTACACATTCATAAATGGCTAACAATCCTCGTGGGTCACCAATATAGTGGAAATCAAGTAATGACCACAGAAAATTTCCTACTAGTAGCCCAAAGAAAAAACAAACAAACAAGCCACTAAAAAAACTCCCAAGGAAGAAAAGAAACATATTGATGTACAAAAAGCTATGCAAAGTGACTTTGTAAATTAATTTTTCACATACTATAGTAATTTCCCACCAGAATAGGTAGCCTGTAAAGCCTTTTTGTTTTGTTTTGGTTTCTTGTTACTCTAATGATGCTTAATTTTGTTAAAAATTTGCACAGGTTTCTCCCCAAGCTCTGAGTTCTTTTCTTCATATTTTCATTTCTATACAAAGGAGAAAATCTACCACTGAGCCAAACAACGCTAGCATTTTTATAGCAAATCTCTCAGGGTTTGCACAATTGTTTGACCAGAGAGAAGACATTGAGACTGCTGTGACTGGCTTATTATGGCCAGGGCTGCACAACAGATAGGTGCAATATTAGGAAATTTGAAAAAAAAAAGTGCTTCAAACATTAGTATAACCAAGAATTGTTATGTAATTTCCTTAAATTTACCCTGTGTAGTCTAAACTGTTCCTGATGGGATGAAGTCTTCCAGTCGGCAGCCCAAGAAAACATAACAGGGGCCATTTTCCTGTGTTGGCTTCTCACATGCCACTGGGGCACAGAGGAGAAGGCAGGAGCAGCACAAAAATGAAGACCCATTTGGAACAGTTGGCAAACCCTGTAAATTCCAGAAATGACTCAACAAGGGATTACAGCTCCCCAGAAAGGTGGCTGTGCTGGGACATGCTGAATGTCCTAGCACTGCAAGCCTGTGCACGATGCAGTCACACAGCAGAGTGTGACACAGGGTGTAGATTAATTAGCTGGTGGTTTGAGTTGGTACTGGAGTAAACAGAAGTGTGTCTGAAGCCCAGACACCTAGGCTTTTATACTTACAGTGAAATAGCACACGGAAAGGGTCAACAAAAGTTCTGCAGGATCAGAAATGCAGCTTTTAAAGCAAAATCTGAGTTCTATTAGAAATTCTCTGTAGCTGTATTTTGAGACAATACTTACTTTGCAAAAACAGATTACATTTGTTATTAAAGCTATTCTCTTTAATTATATAATATAGCAAACTTAAATCCAGTTTTGATGACTACTATGTCAATAGAAAGGAAATATAGGATGACCTAGAATTCAGCTACTTTGTGATGAGTAGTTTACTCTGTCAGCTGCTTTTAAAATGCATTTTAATATTTACTGTTTTATGTAACTACTTCACAGTCTGCATTTGTTTCATCACAGCAATACGATGTATTAGGGGAATTTCATCTCTCTGATATTGTAGATTTCATAGAGAGGAAAACTCACAAGTAAATTGGTGCCAAAGCTGGAAAGTGAATCGTGAGTTTGGACTCTCAGACAGACAACGTCACAGCAAAACTGACTTTTTCTGCCTGTAATCATGTGGAGGTGCATACAAGGGCTTTAGTCCATTGTACATTGCCTTCCACAGACTTGTGTTTTATGCCTGCAGCTGGCTGTGGGCATAAGTGTTTCTGGGACTGAAGGCTTACTTCTTAGTGGACTTTACTCAAGTGCTAGCTCACTGCATCCCTACTGTCCTTAAGGTCGCCATAAAAGATATTTTTACATACATCTTCCTGTGCAAGTACTCTGCAGTTGATTATTTATATTTCTGCAATTCTTTCTCCTTTTGGATGACTCATTCTGTAATTGACATTTTTCAGATAAAGGGTTCAGGGAAATTGTGCTTGAGCTTACAAATTGTTAGGTTGAATTGCATGGTTTGGTTTAGCTCTACAGGTCAAGTGCTCCAGTGTGATTACTCAAAGTGCAAATGAGTCACTTCTTACTATCCCATTGCTCATCACTAATTCCAGAATAACACTGGTTCTTTGTTACAGGAAGGAAAAAAGGGTCTCTGAATTAACTTGTGCACAAATGAGACTTTGATCTCAATTATACACATCTGGTAGAAAGGATGAACATCAGTTATGCATAGAAAGTTTTGCAATGTTAGGCCAAAGATCTTTCCTAAGAGTACAAACCTACTTTTCCTTAGTGGGTAGAGGCATATTTAGTCCAAGCTTTCTCTAATGTTGAGTACCTCTATTTTTGAGAGCTAACTTGAGCTACCTCAAAGTACCTCTGTTTTAGATAGATTGTGCAAGGAAAGTATTTTGAATATGTGCATCAGAATCAGGTTTTTTTCTTTCACACTGGATGCCTAGAAATATCTTGAAACTTTTAAAAATTTATAAATATGTTTTTTTATTTTTCCAAAATTTAAGAAAAAAAGACAATTACACACAGTCTAGAACAAAACTCAACATACAAGATTTTTTGTTTCTTCCCTAGTTTAAGAATGCTTATAGAGGTAAAGAATTTTCTCAAACAAAACAAAAATCTCCACTCAGTCCATTTAAAAATCCCATTTTCAGTATTTGACTGAACTTCCTTCACCCAGGGCTACAGTAATGGCTGTCTAGCAAATAACATGCTCAATACATTGATCAGCAAAACTATCAGCATCTTAGCAGAACCTACTGTGTGAAAGACATGACTATAAATGCAGTCATTGCCTTTACAGGTTAACCCATTTAAAATTCAAATCCTACAACATAGAAACATGAATCATGAAAATTTCTCCAGGTGATGATTTCTCTGGTTCACATTGAAGCAAAGAAAACACTGTAGGAAACCAACTTCTGAAACCATATTTTAAATGTAACTTTAGTCACTGGAGAATAAGAATATTAAAAATGTAAAATGAAACTACTTTGACAGATAACATCTTTTTATTTTTTGTCTTGCACTGAAGAATTATTCCTTGAATTTGTATCAGAAAAAAAAAACCAAGCAACCAAAAAACCCCAAAACCAAAACCCCAAACATTTGTTCTTTCATAAATCCTAATATGCTGAAGTTATATACCAGAAATAGAAATAGGAAGGGCTTGATTTTTTGAGTCAAGTCCAATATATTCTTCCATCAACAGTAACTTTAAGTAGAAAAGCCAGATTGTTAAACCTCTGGACTTGTGACACAATTTAGCCAACCTTGAGCTGAACTGATTTTTATGTCATTCCAGATATGTTTTCTTAATAAAGATCAATAACATGCTTCAGAAGTAATGTGAACCTACAGAAGACATTTCTGGAAGACAATAGCTTGTTTGGGTGTTTCCCACAAAAGCATTTTGTGTGTTTTGTGACTTTACATTTTGGCATTTTATGATTGAAAACAATGTGAAAAAATTTAAAATATGTGAAAAAAACACAGCATGGTGACTTTTAATTCATGGCAGTACAGAAGGCCACCAGAGGGTACTTAGTCAGTGAGACTGACATTTTTTCCCAAACTTAAAGTCACAGGGGTTTCCCAGGTCACCTATTCTGACCTGTAGTGTATCACAGGAGATCCATAATTTACAGATTGACCTTCCAGTCACCATTATTTGAATTGTGTGGGTAATTCACATGTATAAGTGTTTATGTGTACCTTTGCAGAGTTCATGAGTATTCACATGGCAGGTGTTTTTCCCCATTTCAGCCTAGCATCTGTGTGATCAAGTCTGTCTCAGCACGACAAAGTAGGAAAGTGCACATTATGTAGGTAGTGCAGGTACAGATGGCAGGGGAGCAAAGCTGTGGTGCTGGATGGTGATCCTTACTGTACCCCTCTGTAAGAAATCTCAACAGTCTCCTACTCTGTTTTCCTGTATCAATTGTGATGCAACTTGATAACTGAAAATTAATTTTGTGTACATAACAGTACTGTAAAGAGAAGAGTAATGGAGTGGGTCCAGCAGAGGACAATGAGGATGGTAGAAGGACTGGGAATTTTTTCTTATAAGGAAGTTGGGCCTGTTCAGCCCTGAGAAGAGATGACTGAGAGGCAACCTCATTAAAATGTATATGTCTAAGGGGTGGAGGGCCAAGAGGATGGATCCAGGCTCTTCCTGGTGTTGCCAACCGCTAGGATAAGAGGCAGTGAGCAGAAACTGAGGCACAGGAACTTCCACCTGAGTATGAGGAAGAACTTCTTTGCTGTGTGGCTGGCCATGTATTGTAACAGATTGTCCAGAGGGGGTATGAAGTCTCCCTCACTGGAGGTATTCCAGAACTCTCTGGACACAATCCTGTGTAATGTGCTCTGGGATGATCCTAGTTGAGCAGGGATGTTGGACCAGATGACCCATTGTGGTCCCTTCCAACCTGCCCCATCTTGTGATTCTGTAATGAAAAGGACATTTCTGAGCTCAAATTAAGCCTGAAGCTTATCTTGTATAGCCACTATACCCTGCCCCCAACACACTACTAATTAAGCAATAAAAAGGGTGAAGATTGTATGCTTTGATTGACTTTTTTCAGCTATTTTCACTCTTACTGTGTTTATTCAAAATAATTAAATAGCTGTATAAGACCACAGAACTGTGTCTTTATGCTCAAATGAACAAATAGAAACAACAATTGTTTAACTTGGCATCTATTGTGTGGCAATGATGAATGTGGAAACAAAGATGCAAGAAGAAGGCACCGAAATGGAAGCTCTTTTTCCATCTCTTTGCCTCTTCATTTAAAAGACATGGAGATGGGGGCATGGCATCAACAGAAGCTAACTGGATTGTCTTGAATAGGAACAATATTGCTTCTGTTCATTCATGTGAGTGTTGCACCTTCACTGTTCATGCAATGTGAAGGATATCAGGAGCCCATCCTCACACTGGGATTCCATTGGGATTTCTTGGGATTCCAAGAGTCTGTGGGCTGTGCTGGGAACACCTACAGGTCACTGTAGGCTGAGCTGATACTCTCTGAGCTATCTAGGAAGGAGCCAGATTGAATCTAGATGCTGAGCCACTCAGTCTTGCTGACGTGGATCCTGCATAACAACCTATGACTTCTGTGTCAGATCTAACTCGTGTCTGTCCAGCTTGGGGTGGACAGAGCAGGCAGAGAAGCTGTGTCTGCCTACACTATCCACATGTACATATATCTATCCTCCCATAAATATAAGAAAGGATATCAATTTATTGCCCTGTTACAGTAAAATTCATCCCTGGAGAGCACAGTTGAATGGACGGATGTACTGAGTACGAGAGACACCAAAGGAGTCTCCCTCAGGCCTTAGTTGTCTTCATTAATGCCTTTGGAAAGCAGCTGACAACCAAGGAGTGCATACCTGTGGGACACCACTTCTCTATATCACTTGTCATCCCTCTTTTACCCTCAGAGACCTCTTCATTCATTATCTTCATTCTTGCCTAGCGCATAGATTTGGAACCTCATCAATCTCAAAGACATGTTGTCCATAAACTGACAAAACAAAACCACTCTCATGTATAGATTGAGTTTAAAAAATCTGCCTGCTGTGGAGCCCTAAATGCAAATACGAAATTACTGCAAAGATGAATAGCCTTTTATGTTTTCACCAGTGATACTCAAAAAATCTTTTTTGCTCTCCTCATGGGAATGCACAGCAGTCCTGTGATTCTTGTGAGGACCTGATTCTTGTTTTGGCTGCAAAGGAAGGATTTCTGGATAAATTTTACAATAGTTAAAGAGCATCTCTTAAAACACAAGTTTTACTTTCACATGTTTTAAGGTTAAAATAATGTCTTTTTTGTTTCCCATTTCCATGTGCAGATACATCCAGCTTTAGATTTTTGTCTGAAATTCAAATGTGAATGAGGTTTAGAGGAGAGATTTGGTTATCCAAACATAGGCATGCATCTAGTGTGACTGTAGATGCCCTTGAATATCTTGGGCATCCACGCTGGCAAATAAGCCACAGAGATGAACTCTTCTGGAGCAACAGTTCTAGAATATCTGAGAGCATGTTAACTTGTATGATGTATGTAACATCCGTCTTGCTGTCAATGTAAACCTCTGCATTCTCTAGATGGTACCATAGGTAGTTAAATGAATACTGATAACACAATCTGTACTCTAAACAGTTAACTTGATTAAGTTTAGGTTTTGGTGGGCAGGTTTGTTGGTTTGCTTGTGTTTATCATATCAAATATGCTTTTCTGGGTGATTTTTGAGTGCACATATGATGGTGGAATTGTGGGTGTATTAAATCCAATTGTCTCCATGGTTAATTTTTACTTCCAGGGGAAGACCTATGGTAATATGTCATTGCCTGTTTCAGAAGTCACATATGCTGTTTGTAATGGCTTTGCTCCCTTGTATCCATTGTTAGTTGTACCTGTGTGCTGCTTTATCCCATGGGTAATCTCAGTGCAGGTTTTTGTTGTGTGTACAATGTGCTGGGGTGAGGAGGGTGGGTTTCCCACCCCCGCAGCAGCATTCAGGGATGTGAAGGGTTAACACGGATCCGCCCCTATGCAGCTCCTGCCTCCCAGCTTGGCTCTGCCTGCTGTGGGAGGATCTTGGGGGAGAAGCCTTCGGGCCCGCCCCTGGATCGAGGGACAAGGCGTGCCCAGGGCTCAGGATCCGCCCAGCTTCCAGCAATTTCTCTACCGGTATGCACCTGGTTGGTGTATTTGAACTGTACTCCTCCCTCCTCTGTAACCATTGGTTTATGTATCCCTGCACCGCCCTCTCCCTCCTTCCTCATTGGGCTATCCGTCCTATACTTAACCGGGCGCCTCCAGGCACTCGGGGCCATGTTGTCCTCATGACACCTAGGGACAACTGGTCCTCCTTCCCCTGCTCTCCCCTCCCGAACACCCAAGACCTGCTACCCTGAATAAAGGAGAGCTCGGGAAGGAGTCCTCCTCCCACCACCCACAACCGTCGTCGTTGTCCTCGTTTTTATCACTTACAACACTGGAGAACTGTACTTTCATCTAGCGATGAAGGGAAAACCAACAAAATTATCCAGATCAGGTTATGCAGCAGTGGCCACACCAGCTTCTTTATACATATGGTGCAAGATCATAACACAGATATCAGCACACAGCAGTTTAGTTCACAGCCTGGAAATGGTGTAAAAAAGAAGATTGACTAAATCATTGATGCTTCACTGCCCACAGCTCAGGAAGCTGTCTCTTTCCTCCCCTTCTGTTCTCTTATCTGCCAAATAAATGAAGCTTAATAAAAATATGAATAGATGAGCATAAGTTATAGGGGGAAAATGCAAAACATAAGCAAAGAATTACAATAAAGATTTTGGAAAAGTGAATTAGCTGATAAGGAAAAGAGCAAGTTTAACATCTGACGACTGCTCAATATAAATGGGAAAACATTAGTAAATGACAGTAAAAACGTCAGAGTTTTCCTAGTCTTTTTTTGCAGTGGTCTTTACCGAAAAGATTAATTTTAGTTAGGTGGTTAGCTTAAAGCCACAAGCTAGATAAACCAAAAAATTACCCTATGTCATCTGAGTGACAGGAGGTCTTTCAAACCTGCAGGTAGGTACTTTTGAAAATCTGAAGGAGCTGGAGCTGAGTTAAGCTTCAAGAAGACCAAAAAATCACCAGTCTTTTTCAAAAGGAAAGCTCCCCCTCTCCACTGTCCCAAGACAATGAGCTTAAGTATCTTCCATTTCTACAAAGAAATTGAAATATAATGAAGTAAACCTTGTGTAAACACCTAGAAGATAAGGGAAAGAAAATTTTTAGCAAATATTTTTTGCATAAAGCAAACTAATCTAATGCAGTCCAGTGGCAAAATGTGTGTTACAAAGGCTCTTACACCGATCTCATTTACAATTTTTGAAGACAAACTAGGAAGATACACAACAGCTCTTAAATGGATGGGCTGCTGCTGGAAAAAAATTTGGAGAATAACTATTGAATGTTTATTGTCAGGAGTGAAGAATGTACCGAAGGGAAATGATGCAACTCAAACAAGGGCACCTTGCCTTGAGAGCAAGAACCAAGTATGACCTGAAGACAGGAGCTGTAGGTTGCACAAATGCAAGGCAGAGGAAAACTGGCCAGACAGCAGCTTAGTGAGTGGCACAAGGGTTTGCAGGGGTGCATAAGGCAAGCATGAAGCAGAAATGTTTTGCCACTTGTCATAAAAAGTGTGTCCTTCGATTGATAAGAAGGGTTATTTTTTGTGAGAGACATTAAATGGGTCTTCTTATTTGATCCTGGTAACATCTGAGTGTGCTTGTGAGCAGTCTCTTTTACTTATTTTGAGCAAAATATGCATAACTGGAGAGAAATGCATAGCATGCATGATTTAGAAAGTACAGTGACTGAAGAAAAGCGAAGGGAAGCCTTGGA
Organism: Acanthiza pusilla; assembly: GCA_036630365.1. Taxonomy (NCBI): domain Eukaryota; kingdom Metazoa; phylum Chordata; class Aves; order Passeriformes; family Acanthizidae; genus Acanthiza; species Acanthiza pusilla. The sequence continues at coordinate 2,475,262 of JAXCHO010000098.1, forward strand.
GTTCTTTAGTCAAGGAAAGAAATAAATTAAGGCAGACATGGGATCACTTTTCAAGAAATTAGTTACAAAAGAAAAAGAGAATAAAGTCTTCTTTGTATTTTATGAAAAAAAGGGAAAAAAGTCATTAAACATCTGTCAAGACTGACATAAGGATAGCTGAACTTGCTTTGGACAGTGATGGGGAATAGATAGTCTAAGTGCTTTCCAGTCCTATGGTGTGTGAACTATAGCTCTGTATCTGTGTCTATATCTATATCAAATAAAACCAATATTTTATTTATTGTTGATGGTTAAGTTCTTAAGTACTTCCATTTAAAAGCAGGTTTTTCGAGCACAGACAATTGGCAACATGCATACCTTCTTTTTTCTTTTTTTTGAGCTGTCTTAGAGAATAAGTATATGAATTGAGTAAGTCATCATTCCCTCATCTTATCTCAGCTGGACATGACCAGACTCAGTGCAAAAAGCAGAGTCAGATCTTTAGAAAGGCCTCAATTATTTTGGATTGATTTCATTTTAAGGTGTTACAGTCACACTGTGATTAATGGTTGTAGTCATAGAGCAATTTTTCAGTAAAGCTGTCACAGACAGTCCATTTTTAAAGAGATCTTGTTGCTGCTCGACCAAGAAAGAAATTAGTTAAAACTGTTGACATTTCCACATATATTTGCTCACCAAAGCTTCCTACTGAAACAGAACAGTGTTACCAGCCCTTTTGGGTATTTGGGACTTAATTCTTGCCCCCACACACTACATTATCCTTCACTGATGCAGTTTCAACTTGAGGGTTCAAAATTTCAGTGTTGTCTGAGTCAAAATGGGAACTTGAATTCACAGCATTTATATGTTCGGCTACTGAATATTTGGAATGGGAATTTTTCAGGATCTCCTGTTGGACCACCACATGTGGCATCAGGAAGTTAGTCAGAAAGAGAGAGCATCTCTGTAATCATTCTGCTCTCTTCACTCACAGGAATGTTAAAGCCCCTCGACCAAATCAAAGGGAAAGCTTTTGAACAGAGTTGCATCTATGTGCTTCTCTGTGAAGATAGACATTTATTTTGCTCCTATGTCATTTATGTACATGGATAAGCTCCTTCTGCCTGTGGCTTGAATATTCCTAAGACACGCTCTGGTCATTCCCACAGAAAGTTCATTCCTGTAGCAGTGCAGGAAGACAAAACCTTAATAACAATTGAAAATTGTTAACAATTGTTAACAATTGTGGCTATCTCTATTCATACTGGGGATTATCCTGACCCAAGTGCAGTTGGCCATCATGAGATTTTCACCTCATGGATCCCCTGGAGGACTCAGGCTTGGTTTGTTCAGTAGCAGTGTTATTGGTGGCTGCTACACATGAGTGATATGCCAGTTCCGGGAAGAAGCAAAGGATGTTTGAGTAGCATGTGTGTTATTTATTTACAGCTTCTAATTACTCAAGAAAGCCTAAGCTAGGAAAAGGATTTAAATTAAATCTTTGTTCTTTCAATTTTGAGTCAGCCCAAGTGGGGCTTATCTGCTGAACTTTTGACTTCTGAAAATGTAGCTGGCTATCTAGACTCTAGAGAAAAACAGAGAGTGCGTCTGAAGAGGGCAATTTTTCTTATTTGTCTTAGATGCCTGTCCTGAGTTGCAATGATTCTCTCTGTGAAAGTATCCACAGGTTAATATTGTGGCATGCCAGATGACTGATTTTGTAAGCTAAAATTCTTGAGCCAGGCACCCATAGTATCTGCTCATTTTAAATAATTTTTGCCCTCTTTTAACCACAGCCTCAACTTCACAGTCTTGGTATGACTTTTTTCTCCTTTTATTTTTATTTTTCTTCTGGTGCTTAAACATGTTTCCTGCTCTAAGAGTCTCCCAGGTTCTGCATTATCCTGGAATATTGGTTGGGTAATGTGATGGTAGAAATAGCATCCCAGATGAATCATATTTGACATACATTAAAATTATGCAGAAATATATAACTAAATTATGACTAATATGGGGATGACACACTGTCTGACAACTCAGGCAAACATAAGTCACTACCTATAAATGGAGATGCTAGAATCAGCTGAAAAGCAGTTAACTCTTTCAACCTGAAGCAGCAAAACCCATCTTGGTCTTTATCAAACTGGCTATAACACTCAGTGGGTATAACTGGCCTGGGTGTAGAATAGGAGAAGCATGAGCTCTTGGACAGTGAGTAATGTGGGTACCTGCCTGCAGCACCAACTCAGCCTCTCCAAGGTGCCCAAAGTGCCCTGGTCCCTGACAAACAGGGAGAAATTCTCAGGCCTTAATGTGGAGGCAGAACTGTTCAGTTAATAAATTCTTACTGGTGCTGCAAGGAGCATGGCCATGGTGCTGTAGTGCTGTGCTAATTAGCCTTATCTGAATTAATTAATAGACTCGTAAACTGAACCCAATCAAGTGGTGCTTTTGCCTCCAAGTCCCAGAAGAAACTCATTGGGAATCCATTTTGGAGTCTTTTCACAGAACACCATTCAACCTTGCAATGACATCCTTCAAAAGGCATCAACCTAGTGCCAGCCTCTATGTCCCTTCAGTGCCACCAGAGCAATCTGCCTCAGGCAGCACAGTCCTGCCGATTGGTGTGGCCACAGGCAGTGGTGCCATGAGAGTCAAGTGTGTGGATGTGGCTCAGGGAGTGCGGCAGTGCCAGCAGGAGCCATTGGCAGCGAGACAGCAGCAGCACTGGCGTGGTGACCGAGGAGGTGCCTGCAGCAGCTCGCAAACACCAGGCAGCACTGGAGACAAAAGCTGTGGCCCTGCTCTTGTCTTTTGTGCTGTGTCTTGATCTTGCTTGGCTCCAAAGGAAGCAGTTTTAGCGGCAGCAATGAATGCTGCCTTGTCTCAACTATTTTTAGCCCCTGGAAGTAAGAAATTAGTCTTTTCAAATATGGTCATACAAGAGCTTTTCTTACAAAACTTCTAACTGAAAAGGAAAAGGATTAAGGATATCATTAAAGTAAAAGCTGTACTTAATACCTTATATCATCAAAGCCTTAACCATTTTCATTTTCTTCCTTTCCTCTGCTACCAATAGGACTTTTCTAGTAGTAGTTTTTAGTACTTTTAGTAGTAGTTGTTGCTGTGGAATGAAGCAGACCAGAACCACTGCTCAAAACTCTGCACCTTTTTTGTCTGTTTGGTGCTGTATGTAGCTGTCACACTGCCTCCCTTGTGACTCTGGTCCCATTGCTTCTGTTAGAAATAGAGTAGTCTAAGAACACTTGCAAATCCTGGAGCTGAACATGCAGCTCTCAAGGTGTTTTACAGCCAAACACAGTTCTCTGTAGCCATGGACAGAGCAACATGAAGAGGAGGAGTATTTTCCTCAGAGTTATTCAGAAGAATTTTTACAGGAAGAAACATAAACTTTCATTGTTCTCCTGAGATGGTTCAGAGTCACTAATAGGTGACATTTGATGTGCTGTGGACTAAATTTTTTGAGATGATTTTGAGCTTTCTGGTCCAAACATGAGGGAGGACACCTTTGGATACGATTTTATTAAATCAGAGAGCATTCAAATAAGCATTTGAATTTTCTCTTTGACAAGCAGCAGTCAGATTGCTTCAATTATCATCAAAGTTTGCAATGTGTTATCTGAAGTACCACGGTGGTACATGTGACTTCTGAAATTTATATTTTTTCTTTGGCAGGTAATTTTCCTCTTTATTTTCTGAAAATCAATGCTCATACCACCTCTCAGGGGGCACATCTTCACAGGGCAAGGACCTATGATGTTTTAATGGATTCTGTGCAGAAAGTGTGCCAGAGCTTATTATTATTCTCTCATAGGGTGCATTGGAAAGTAACACTTAATAAAAAGGACCACAGGAAGTCAACATCAAGTGGTACTTTTTATTAAATATGAAGCATCTGTGGTTCACACAATTTGGGACAAATGAATCTCAGTCTTATAATTTGTCTATTCCTTTAAATCCATCATGGAAGACATTACATGGCTGCTTAAGGTCCTAAATACAGAGAGACATTCAGATCCACTGTGGGTGGATCAGTGCAGCACCTAACCTTCAGGTGCCAGGTATTCAGGATTCATATGTAAAACTGTGATACTGGCTGTGCTTGAATAAAACAGCCCTATCTGGGACTGTATGCACTTTCTCTAAGAAGTCCAGGGATTTTTATTTTCTTTAACTTGGATCCACAGTCCTGTTCATATCCACGGTCTCCCTGGCATCTAACGCATAGCCACGATTTTTTAAAATAACATTAAGTGTCATATTACATTCCAGCTCCAGACACCTAAAAATGTAGGTGAACTTACAGTCTTCACCCTTTGAATAAGATCTCTAATCTCTGCAGAAAGTGGGGATAGAGGTAATGCATATGGAGAGCTGTTCTGTTCAGCAAATGTGACTTCGAATTTAGTGAGGTGAGCAGGTCTCTGTACTTCAATGAGGCGTGATTTACTTCTGAGTTGAAATTATTTTCTCACTTGCAGATGTCCAGTGCCATTCTGGACAGCTCTGAGGCATCCTGCCATTATCCCAGATAACATTCCAGGATGTGTGTGACACTCATCAGTCCTGTGTCATAAGTGCCTCTCAGCTCTCTCAGGTGCTCACCCCAGAGCCCCAAATGTGGGAAAATGACTCAAGCTGTCTGTTGGCTTTCATGACTGCTTAAACAGCCGTGATATAAATCATCTCCAAACTATTAGATAGTCAAGTAGCATCTTTTTAGGAACTATGGGAGAGCCTGCTGGGTCTCCAAATGTTGTCCCAAAGGCTCCATCCCTTCACCACCACCCAAAACCATAGATTTTTCAGATGCTGTAAGGTATATCATATGGCACTAGTTTTGTATGTTTTATCAGCTGTATGATCCTGGTTCACATGCTGTAGTCTGACATGGCAGAAATGTAAATCTAAAGGTCTGATTTTCAATCTGAATCCCACCTGCAGCTTTTTTTTCCTTTTTTTTTTTTTTTTTCTTTTTTTTTCCCCAAAATCTGGCTGACAGGAATACCAATGCTGATCTTTTCTGAATGGAAGTGCTCCCTCGCCACTTCTGCTTGGCTGCCATCGCTGATCTGTCCTGTCCAGGTTACTGCTCTGGAAGACAAAGTGTTCTATTTTGAAGAATTGGAGTGCTGTTCTCCCTGCTCTCCATGTTCTGCTGATGCAGTGAGTTAGCTGCAGGCAGATGATAGTTTCCACTGCAATAGACCTTGGATAGGTTCTACATCAGAGTACAGTACATGCTGACACTTCACCTGGGAGGCAGTAGTTGGTGGCTTGGGTTCTCCTCCCTTTTGAGGTACGAGGACAGCTGGGAGCTGAGGAGCCCACTGGCTCTGCAGAAAATGCTCTGCTGTAATGGTGATGTGTCCATTGAAGATGTGACTTGGTGAACTTCCACCTTTCCCAGTTAATCCTCCCAGAGAGATCAGAAGAGCAACTTGGAGCTGTTGTTTCAGTGTCTTTGCAGGCTCAGCTAAAAATAATAATTAAAAAAAAAGTCTTTGAAAGTATTTGGGGCACATTTTGAGATTTAATTTTCAAATGAAGGCTAGACTGCAGTGTAATCAGTTCAGCCCAGGGGTGAGATATGCAACTGAGAGTTATTAAAAACGGCACTGTTTCAACTGATTGCAAGATATATTAGGGCATTTTAGAAACCTGTAAGTGTCTTCAGGAGTTTCACTTTGTGAAGAGAAAAACTTCTGCTTGGAGTCACTAGTTCACTAAGCCCAAAATACTTCATTCGAAGCATCTCAGACTCAGCATAGTTCCCGTGGAGCCAAAACAGGTTCATGCCTATCCCAGAGCTGGAGATCCTCTGAGCATGAGGGTCAGTGTTGTGGCATCCCACCAACAGATCTGCTGTGGGCAGGAGAATACAAAACCCCCTGCAACTGCTCTCATAAATCAATGTTGCAGCTATTTTTAGGCAAACTGACAAGAAAGTCATTTTCACGGAAGAGTTGCTGGCTCCGGGGGAATTTCTGCTTCCTAGGAAATTTTTATAAAAAGTTGGTTTTAATCTGATTTGAATTAAGATCATATGCCAAAAACTTTCTTGTGTACTGAAACATCTGTTTTGTTGGTGATTCTGTGACAGGAAATCGTACTGGAAAAGGGCACTCTGATTACAATTGAAATTAATGATACCTCTGCTTTTACCAAGCCATGTCTGCAGTTACCAAGCTCTTAGAACCAGTGTGCATTTGCTCATTCCCTCCTGTTCATCTTATTAAATCACCCAGAGTGAGCCACAGGTAAAGGAAAGTAATTGGTTCTGTCTCAATAGCACATCTAAAATCATATATTGAAGAAAAAGTGACTGAATATGCTTTCCATGAATTTTATTTAAAGTAATAAATAAGCAGGAATCAATTCAAAGAGGACACAATACTTAAGCCTTCTACAAGTACTTCCCAATCACTTAAGACTTACTATGTACAGATATCAAATTATGGTCAAAATGAAATAATGTACACATTTATCAGAAGCACTAACAGTAAATCCTCAGATTAGTTAAAACCATCAAATGAACGCTGCAAATAATCACTCCTACATCCTAAAGCAAGAATTTCAGGGAGATAAGCATTCATTGAGTTCCAAAACACGACCTATCACAGCCGTGGCATAAATTTTTAACTGGGTAAATATTTTAGCTTAAAAGGAAGTAAGCATAAATCTACATTACAATCTCACAAGTCAATTAATGTTTTCTTCTTGGAAGTTCAGATACTAATCTGCTTGTTCTTTCTCTCTTCTCTCCCAGGAAATATAAATGATAGAACATGTTTTGATGAGCACATATTTCATTAGTTCTTTCACATATCCACCACTGACAAAACCCTAGGAAAATCACAATGTTTGGAAGGGAGGGTGTTCTGGTTTAGCATGGAACTATTCTCTGGTGCATTCCTATGTTGCTACTGACTTTACATAATTTTTAATTATGGAATGAATAAAACCAGGGATATAAGCAAGCCCAGAAGTTAGAGATCAGACTTTTCCTCTTCTTTCCATTGCTGTGTGCCATAACCATTGGACACAGATATTGTTTTGCTTATGGGAATTCGCAGAATTCCTAATTTTATTTTTACTTGCACAGTGGCCAGGTACCAATAGGTGGCGTCAGAGGGGTGCCTTCATCCAGCTCCCGTTTGGCAGTGGAAGGGATTGGTGCGAATGATTCCATGGACTGGGGGTTTTGAACTTTCCTGCGATAAGAGGTGGATATCTGTGGAGGTGCGGTAAACAGCACCTGCCCATTCAGCTCAGGAACACTGAGGAGTGGGTTCTCAGCTCTGGGTTTTGAATGACACAACTGCCTTGCAGTCCCAATATATACACCTAAGCTCTGCAGTGGGGTAAAATTTTCTGACCTATTCCAGGATTTAGAATTTAGGTGCAGATTTTTCCCTCAGTAACTCTAAGACATCGAAGTTTTTTACTGAATCTGGCTCAAGGTGGCTATGAATGAAAGTTACCAAAAGTATCAACATTGTGATGACCACAGAAAGCTCTATAAGCAATATTTAAACTCTTGCATGAATTTATATATTAAGTGAAAAATAATTTTAAAGAAACCCAAGCAGCTCTAGCACAAGTTTTTGTCAGGTCATGGTGCACCACTCAAAATGAAAGTCAATTTTTCTCTCTGTGATATTTCAGTCATATTTCTCTCACCAAGACTTCAATTGAAACTGCTCAAGACCCACAGTCCTTGCAAGAAATACTTGAACTGAGAATAAAATGAATGGATTCAGATGGGAAATTTATATTGCAGTGCTGTCACATGAGTCCAGTGCTCTAAATGCAAAGTGTGCCATCTTTGTGAATAATACCAGAAAAGGAAAAAAACCTTAGTCCTACTCTACCAACCTAGATGAATGACATCTGGCACTGTACAGATGTTAATTTAGACACATCTGACGGTTTGTTCCTGACTTTTTAAAAATAATTAGCAATCATAAGGCAAAGAAGCTCACTTAGCATTTACCTGAAAGGTTAAGATATATCTTAAATGTGAACTGCAAGTACTTATCTAGGAAAGATTTCTGGTGGAAAATGATTGACAAAAAGTAACAGACTGAGGCAGACCTTTTTGACTGCAAATATTTCTTAATTTAACTTGACTTTCACTTCAGGCTTGATTCTAGTACTTATCCAATCACAGCTCTCAGTCCTCAGTGCCAGAGAGCTATTCTCAAATTACAGTTATCTGAAGCAGAAGACAGATGGGACAGATACCTCTGCAATGATGAGAAGTGGAAATGCTTTGCCAAGGACCAGCTTCTTCCCTGTCATGTGAGCTGGAGCATGTGCTAGCACAGATGGACAGAGCAGCAGCTGGAATGCCTTCAACTTCTCCAGAAGATGCTCTTCAGCTACCAAATGTTGTGTAACAGTTCCTGTTTTCAGTTGATAGAGAGGTTCACCAAGACCTGACAGAAACCCACTCTAGAGCTGCTTCAGGTAACCTCTCAATTTGTTTTTCCTGCCATGATCTGCCACCAAAGCGAAGCCCCATCTCACTGGATGTTTATGTGTCCCCAAAGCAGCTGCAGTCCCTGGTGGCAGACACTTACTGAGGTGCTGCTCCTGATTCTTCAGTAAAAGGCCACATGCAGGTGATGTGCTGTTGCTGGGCTTGCCTTAGGTGGTAAGGAGGTGCTGTTAATCCTTCTGGGTGATATTTGATGCCTTGGAGGCAAATCTCCCAGATGCTAATTACAGCCATGTCATTTCTTTCTCGTGCCATTCTGCAACTGAGGCTTAGTGGTGATGCAGCTCCCAGCTGAACCAAGATGTAGATTCAGCAGCCAGGATTACCACAGGCTCTAAAACAAACATACTTTTTCCCCCCCTAGCTGTACAGCAAAGCAGTTTATATTTGTCAGATTTAATTGAGAGACTGGTGAAACCTGTTACAACAGCAATGACTCTGGGTACCATCTGAATAAAAGACATGCATTTTGAACAGTTTTACCACAATGTTTAATAAACAGATTGTCCTAGGATTTAAAATGCTATTAATTCAAAACCTCAATTGCCATTAAGCACGGTTTGTCTTGTTATTATAACCATTGCCTGTAAATGGTATCATTGCTAAGAGTCATGTTCCATGCCACACTGAGTCAGAATATTTAGGAGCAGAAATAAAACTAAGTAGCTCAACCTCCTCCATTGATTAGAAAGAAAACACAATTATTATTATAACAATGATAGCAACAAGAAAGGACTGCTAGTCAGAGTGGTTTTGAAAGTATTTTTGCTGCAAGAAAAAATATTATGAAGTTATTAACAGCTGTTAGAAACTCTCATTATTCAATTTTATAGTAACATTTAGACATAGTTTTCTGCAGAAAGAGATGTAGAAAATGTCCTTTTGGTATCTCTCAGTCATTTTAAGCCACAGTTCCCAAACAACACTATTTAGCTCTTAGCTGCACAATTATAAGGAAGTATCTAACCTTTAAATTGTCTTTAAGTGAGTATCCTGTGGAGATAAAACAGAGAAAAAGCTATAAAATCCAATCTTGATAGTGGATTGCAAGAGCAACTGTTCCCCAACAAATTTTGTGGTCACCATGATGTTGGCTATCATTTGGACAGTTACTTTCTGATTGGTATTTATAGGTGTATATATTTTCTTATACCAGAGAAGGTTTCAAAAGGTTAATAACAGAAGTTGATTAACATTCACCTTTGCACTGAAGTTGGAAACAATTTTAAACATAAGGAACATATCCTGAGTTTGCATATGTCTCCTTATATCAGTCAAAAATAAGATAATAATAAGGCTGAAGGAGCGAGTGTTGGCTAATATGTAAACCAAAGTAGTTGGTTTCTACCAATGCTATGGTAAAAAAAAAAAAAAAACCAGTCATCAGGTGGCCAGGAGACATATATAAATTACTGCTGATCTGCAAATCCAGCTTTGTGGAGTTCCTATGTCTCAAACCTATAATAGTTGTTGTGTGTTGCTTGTAAAACAGTGACCACAACAACCAGAACCCACGCTGTGACTGCATCATTTCACTGGTATAGGTGTGGTAGTAAAAAAGAAATTGACTGAATTTTTTTTTAAATTTACCTTGGGAGGAACTTGTGAAAGGTTTCCACATCAGGAGTCTTTGGGTAACACAGTGAGTCCAACTCAGAATAAAATGGAAAGAGATCAGGAAGCAAATAAAACCCACAAAATATTAATAAATTGCAAACTCTTCATGATGTTCACCCAAGAGCTCTCGAAATGTGAAACATCTAAACTGATGCACAGCCTTAAGTTTACAATTGCTTCTCTATTACTGTACCAGGCTGCTGTGGGACCACTTTTGGTCAGGATTCCAGTTCGGTGCAATGAAATACTGATCAATAAGCCTATATGAGGAATAAATTATATGTAGTTGGGAAAAATCATATAGCTTTTGTATAGACAAATCCCATCTGACAGAGCTACTACATTATGCTGAAAATGAAGAAGATGGACAACGAAGGTCTGATTGCTGTATGCATTTGATTTTCTGAAAGCATTTTGACCAGATTCCTCACCAAAAGCTCTTAAAGTTACCACAAAACAAGGGAACGTGCCCTAATATTGATAAAGGGGAATAAACATTTGTGATTCAAACTTTAGGAAGTAAGCAGTGAAAAAAGCTGTTCAAGGTGAAAAAGTTAAGGGTAAAGCTAGGTAATAAGATAATAAAGAGTGGCAGAAGACTCTAATGACATAGCATAGGTGATAAAATAGCAGGTGAAAATCAGTACACAGAAAACATGAACAAAGCTTCAGATAGGTTCTTTGTAGGCAAAAACTTAAATAGATCTAGACTGCTCAGCCTGAAACAGAGACAACTGACAAGAGGTGTATGGTGCAGGTCTGTAAAACCTTCACTGGTGTGGGTCAGCGGTATAGGAAAAAAGTCCAGTGTAAGAACTATACAGACTTCAAGTAAGCCAGCAGAAGCAAAATTCAAGTGAAAAGGAAGTGACTCCCCAGAAAATACATGGTTAAACAGAGGATTACAGCAAAGTACTAAGGGTAGTAGTTTACAGTTGTTCAATGAGATATCAAATCAAATGATGGGAGAAGAACACACAGAATGATCTTTGGTTGCATTTCAACAAAGACCCCACTACTCCTTTGGATGCTCCTAGATTCCTGCAGGGTTGGAAGACTGCCAGGAATGAGAGGAGGGAGCCAAGCAGCAGAGAGTAGGTCTGGAGTGGGGCCTTGATTCTTTCCCCAGCCTTACGATGACCTTCCTATTGGGCAAGGCACCAGGGAGGCAGGGAGGTGGAGTTAACTCAGGGAGCCCCAGGCACTATCCCATCTCTGGAGGTGATGACCAGTCTGAATCATGCCAGGCAATGTGCAGCAGTAATGAGTGATTTGAAGGTGTCCACAACACCAAAATATGAAGATTCAGGTAAGTAGATACGATGACATATTAATATGTTTAAATAATTTCAGAATTGCAAGCTATTCTACCTTTACACCAGCCTTTGGTCTTTAGCATTTTGTTGACCTCTGAATTTGTCTCCAGTGAGTCTAACACAGTAAAGGTCCCTGTGTTTCTCAGACTGGCTTTCAATTAAGAATATGGTGCTTTTTTCAATTTAATAGTTGACACAAACTGGAATAAAGAGTCTTCATTTGAAATTAACAAAAATCAAGAGCCTTTACTGAGTTAAAGACAGACGGTTGCTTCTTTATAGGTAATCACCTTCAGAAAGCCCTTGGTAAAGACATGGTAAAGTTTGAAGATATTTCCCAGACAATATTACATTTTTATTAGATTTTCTCAAATAATTTTATTCATCTGACACAAGAAATGTAGTTTCTCCAATTGGTTGCTCATATTTGCAAAAAATTAATAATCTGGAAAGTATGTAACGGTAATCTCTTTTTGCCTAGTTCTATCTGAGACTCTTTGGGATTATCTTTATTCCCCAGTAACATATTTTCTACTTGATTAGTTTCCAGTGATACCAAGAATAGCATTTGCATGGGCTTTTTTTTTTGCGAAAACACAGATCTAAGACTAAGAGATTTTCTAACCTAGGTTTTCATAGACATTTAGACTAAATCTTCTGATGATTAAGGGTAGGGTAAAAGCTGCAGCAGTTCCCTGTTGTGACTGCCTGAATCCTCCTAACACTCATTTCCACAAAACAATTATTTTCACAGATCTGCTCTTCTCATCTTTCAGTTTGATAGAATCATTCAGTACATGCTTTACATGTGTGTTCAACTTGTTTTAGCATCCTGCCTTTTTTTGTGTTGGTCTTGGTTATATTTCATCTGCCTTTCACTGGTTCTCTGTTTCCATCACTGAAGAAGTGGTACCCTGTCATGTCCTTACCTTGTGGTACCTTGTTATGTGTCTTCTAGCCCTTGAAATACTCATCACACACTCATGTGGTTCATCATCTGCTCCTTTTACCTAACTATTCAGGCGCCCTTTTGGCCAGTCATATTTAGACTTCTAAAATCTGTTTTCTCAAATTAGTGCTTTGCCTGTAAATGCAACTAAAATTAGGATTTCAATCCTGATATGAAATGATGGCTCAGCAAGAAGAAGAGGAAGTGCTAGAATTACAAATAAACACTGCAGCATTTAATTAATCTACTACTCAGTTCCTGATGATTTTAAAAGAGCTAAACTAGTCTGGCACTGAGTAACATATGTTCAACCACTGCACCCAGGCTCCAAAGACATTGCAGCTGCACTGGGAAAAATATAGTATGTGGGCTCTCCCCAGATGCAAATATAATGTAAATGCAAATTTATACAAATAGAGGCCACGTGCAGACTTCTGTGTGCAATCTTATTTCCTCTGATTCCAATCAATGTGATTCTGTTGGGTGAAAATCATGAACAGTGGAGACATTAAACACATAGAAAAAAGGGTCACCAGCACATCGGACCTCCACAGCACCAACAAATCTGAAATGTGACAGCAGTAATTCTGAGTGCCACAGGATTGCTGACTGCAGACAGAGCCTTCATGCCTCATAATAATCCTGAGATACACCATTCCTTTGCAGCACAGAGGAATTTGCAGCACAGAGGCTGGCTGCTCCAGTCACTAAGTCAGGTTCATCAGTATCCCAGTTTCAATGCATCTATGGAAAATGGCATGGGGAATAAACTTGAGGAGTTAAAGACATGTGTGTGCATGCAGGGCTGTGATTTTAGTGGCATCACAGAGATGTGGTGGGGCAGCTCCTAAGGCTGCAGAGTTGGAATGGAAGGATACAGGCTCTTTAGGAAGGACAGGCAGTGGGGATGAGAAGGGGGTGTCACCCACTATGTCAGTGACCAGCTGGAGTGCATGGAGCTCTGCCTGGGGATGAAGGGGGAACAGACCAAGACCTTATGGGTCAGGATTAATAGGAGGGCAGGGACAGGTGACATTATAGTGGGGGACTGCTACAGGCTGAGAGTTGGGGTTGTTCAGCCTGGAGAAGAGAAGGTTCTGGGGAGACCTTATAGCACTTTCCAATACCTAAAGGGAGGCTGAAGGAAAGCTGGAGAGGGACTTTTGAAAAGGGCAGAATGGCTTCCAAATAGAAAAGGCTAGGTTTAGATTATATATTAGGAAGAAATTCTTTATTGTGAGGGTGGTGAGGCCCTTGAACTGTTTGCCCAGAGAAGTTATGGATGCCCCATCCTGGAAGTGCTCAAGGCCAGGTTGAACAGGACTTTGAGTGACCTGGTTTAGTGGAAGGTGGCCCTCCCATGATAGGAGGGTTAGAACTAGATAATCTTTAAAGTACCATCCAACCCAAAACGTTCTGTGATTCTGTAACTATTCTGTCATGTATGATAAGACCTCTGGTACCTGATTTTAAACTCCCTCATTTCCTCCTGGCTGCTGTCTGATCAGATCTGTTAGCTAAGCACCTCACAACATGCTGTGAGTAAATTTTACATATGTAAAGAATTACTGATTTCCCAGACACCTACTGATTTAGACAGCTGGCCTCTATCAACTATATAGCATGGCTGTGTGATCAGTGTCATTGTGACGAAAGTTGCAGTGTGCCATGAAATGTCTCATGATGTGCAGATAAACCAGATTGGAAAGTGCATGAATTCTAACAGCATTAATAAAATGGGACAAAATGATTTGCTATTGACTGTTTTATTGATCATTTCTGCTCCAGTGATTTAGCTATAGAGTACACTAGAAGCTAATTATTTTCTTGTAGCACTTATAATGCTAATGACATATGGACTGCTTGCAAGCAAATTAGTTCTATGCACAGAAGTGATAGCACAATCGACAGGCTCCAGTCCATTTAACTATCAGTCCCACAGAACATCACATTAACTTTAGTAAAAGTTCATGTAAAAGCTCTTTTTTTCCCCTATAAGCTGTTTTATGCTAAGACAATAATCTTGAGGTGTGAGTAGTATGCTGGAGTCTGTCACACTGAGTAGTGATGAATTTTAAGCTGCCTCACTTTGATTTTTGTCTCCGTAGTTCTGCTTTCTCTGTTTCATATCCTTAAAAGATACATGTTTCTGTGAGGCTTCCTAGAAAAATACTCTTAAGGAAAAAAGAAAACTTAGAATACACCTGAACTAAACAGTATTATTTTTGTAACTTAACTGAAAATTAGAAAGGCAAAATGGCATTTGCTCTTTTGGGTTACCTATGTCTGTCTTCTAGTGATTGCCTCCCTGCTTGGACACCTCATGTTTTAAATAACACTTAAACAGCCCAACTGGCTGATCCCCAACATTGCTGTAGTGTTTGCTGTAACTACTTGTCAAAACTAAGAAAGACATTGTAAATGACTGCAAGTGACCATCCGAGGCAAGCTCTTGTGGTTACTCTACCTTTCCATGGGATTGAGGAATAAAAATTAAGAAATCTCAGCAAAACCAAGGAAGTCTGGCTTTTTTTCCCCCAAAGGATCTGTTAATTTCATTTGCAAAATATGAGATTTCTTAAAGGGAGAATCTGACAGTCCTTATCATGAGAAAATACTTCACATCACCTTTCAGAAAGCAGGATGTCACTGAGATGTCTGAATCTGGATTAAAATTATGCACAATCAGCACCTTCTCAGAGAAATCTGTTCTGGATAGAAGCTAACAGAAAGGATGTTTTCACTTTTTTGTTATCTCTGAGACAGAAGACATAAATTTTGTGCATAGACTTACTTAGCACATCTAGTCTACTGCGGCAGGGGGAGTGTTAATAGTGTGAGCAAATCCAAAAAAACAAAGTCAATAAACTGAAAAAAATAAACACCAGACATTAATTGCACAATAGCAAAAATTATTGCTTTGAGCCTTTGGGGCTGAAAAGTGGCTGACCTTAGTCATTCAGCCAAGAAACACAGAAAGGGAAGGCATAACATAGATTTACAGAAAATAAAAATATCAATGGGCAATTTAAGATCGTCTGGGCCTTGTTAAGATCCTCAAACCATCTGCAGTGCCTTGTGCAGTCTTTCTCTATATGCAAGGAAGGTTGTACAATATTACATAATTATAGAAATATTTCAATTGTCTCTTGCTTAGGGGCAACAAAAAGATTTTTACTGTTGGCAACAAGGGTGGCAGGCAGAGTGACATCACTCAAATATTTTTACTACCTTCAAACAACACAGTGTCAAAACAGCAGAATCGTATTATTCTACTCCAAGAACCAACGGAGTGCCACAACTTCCTGAGAATTTGCTAGTCATGACAACCGGTTGCTCACTCTGCATTTAGTCTCACGAAGTTTCTGTGATTAACTGTGTGGCACATCATGCTTTGGATTAGCCTCTTGGGGTAATGCAGCTGTTTGCTATCACAAGGTATATGGTGCTGTGAATTTCATACACAGCTCCGTAAAGCTTTCGCACCTTCATAAAGCAGCCCTGCCACAGAGAAGGCACAAGGTCACAAGGAAATTGTGCATTTCTGGGCATTTCACAGGACAAGTGAATCGAATGGACTGACTGTTTCATCTCTCTTGATGTACACTGAGGAAGCTTCCTGTTTGGTTCTGTGTTTTGGCACAAGGCATTCCTACTGGCGGAAGGAGAGGGACTGCATACTGCTTCTTTAAGCTGTTGTAGAAGCATATAAAATCTATTAAGAGGCTAAGGAAGCTGAAATGTGAAGCTAAAGAGAAAGACAGACTGAAAACTCTGATTCAGGTAGATTCCTTAATTAGAAAAAAAAAATTCTATGTTGATAGGGTATTTTTGCCTCATTTTCCCATTAAAAATGTTGTATGGGAAGTGCCTTTTCTCTCTGATTCTTTGTTCCCAGAAAGTGTTGAAATACTGTTTAAGGTCCTGTTCAATGTTTTAAACAGAACAGGAAAATATCCTTCAGACCAATCTGCATCAGAACACCAGTGTATCCCTCTGTGGTATTTCTAGCTGTGAAAGACAACATATATTGCTATCATATTCATCTTGGGAAAATACAAAATTCCTTTATGACCCATTTAAAATTAGGTCACACACTGCAGATATTCTGCAGGTAATGAACCACTTCTACCCATTCACATGATGGTTAGCACCTTCTAAGACTATCAGAAATTAAAGAACAGATGCCTCCTTTATACACCCCTGTAGAGCTGATACAATTAAGGGACAATTTTATGCAACTTACAACATCTGTTTTGTTGGTGAAAGAATAAATATTGCAATCAACATTTCAAACTGATGGTTTTTCCCAAGAAGACATTTATTTCCATCACTAAGGAGCTGCATTGCAAAACTGCCTCAAGTTTCGTTTGACTGGCAGCTTCAGTGGCTTGATGAAGAGCAAGATGAAGTGAAAAATTTTGTGGGGCAAAAGAATTATTCTTGGAGGTTTTGAATTTGTTGACTCTTGAGATCAAACTTACCTGCAGGAAAGACTTGTTCTTTTCAGGCATTTTTGCTCAACTTAACCACTCAAGTGTTACTGAGTTGGTGACTTCAGCAACAGTGCAGAAGCAGCTGTGCAATAAGGCAGACTTCCTTCCCAGCTGGTTATGGGTCGGGAAGCACTGGGAATGAGAAGAATTGCATGAATTTCAGCTGGTTCAAGTCGGGGCTTGCTTGGTCCCAGCCCCACCACACTGCCTGCCAGGTCTCAGCCCCACCACACTGAGTGCCCTTGGAAACCTCAATGCTCTGTGCCCTCAGACAGGCAAATCCACTTCTTGGATGGAAGTGGCTTTTCCATTTGGATTTTTGATGCCCAGTCCTCATTGGAAAACCTATTATAAATAACAACAACAGCAGCAGCAATAATAAGGAACAGGAAACAAATGCAGTCTGTTGTTCCACTGGTTTTATCAAGCCCTTGATTTTCTGTTGAGTCATACTCTCAGTCAGAGCATGCATGCATTGTTTTAAATAGTTAATCTCTGAAGGCTCCTGCCATTATCATCCCAATTTTGGGGAACTCTCTGTTCAAACCCTTTTTGGACTAAATGAACTGTCCATAGAAGTCAAACTGTGCTTTGTAGTATACCTTTTATTTTTTCTTAAATGTCTAGAGAGGCTTTCCTGGAAGCTTAATTGTGTTCTTTCAGCATCTGTCAAAAGATGGGACTGCTATTAGCTTAGACTGTTATCACAGAAGTTGATTATGTTGTAAAAATTTCATCATCTGACTTCATGCTGTTTGTTAATAATTTGTACCACTTCAATATTATGTGCTTAGATGGTGAATTTCAGCAAATAATATGCTTCTTGTGGATGTCCCAGGCAAGCAGCACTTACATTAGAAACAAACTTGGAACAGGGCATTTGCAATGGGAGAAGATGTATCTTTCTCTTGCTGCTTCTCAAGCACCTTTATCAGCATTTCTACTTCTGAAAGTAAAAACTTGACTGGGAACATAATTATGTATTGCAGCATTAGGTTACAGATCTGATACAAATACTGCTCATTCATTCAAAGAATGACAATAAACATTATTCATTCTAGTGGTCCAGTTTACCAAACTCCACTAAATATTTCAGATTCAACTCCACTACAGTAAAATGAAGCACAATAACTTCCACTATTTTAATTGTTCTCCCTGCTAAATAAAAACTGGGAGGCTTTTTTGTGTATGTGAAAACAGCAGGCTGTCAATCTTATTGCGATTGGCAAAAGATGATTACTGTTAGTGAATTTTTGCATATTTTATGGAATGCCTGGATAGGATAGATTGTATCTTTTACAAACAAAAAGATAAGAATTTTAAAGCTCAAGAAGCATATTAAGAAATATAATACGAACATTTGGAACTCACTGTGGACCAGATTTGTATAGGTGTATGTATTATGTAGTGAATATACAAATTTGTCTTTCATGTCAGTGCCCTAAAACAGAAGCAAAACAGTTGGTTGGAGTTAATCAGTACTAGCCACAGCATAACTAAGAAGACAATTTAGAACAAATCTTGAGAGAAAAAAAATAGTTTTTTCTTTTTCATTTCTCCCTAATAAGGTCATTATTATCCTTTCTTGATGTAACACATCTTATATTACACATGCATGATGAAAAGGCTGAAAATCTCTCTTTTATCTGGTGTCAGAGATTCCAATGGATATAGAATCAGGTTTTTATCTCTGAATCAATCAAGGGAGAACTTCGCAGTGTATGGATATTCTTACTTGCTATTTCCTTTCCCTGTTGAATTCTTTTTTTCTTTTAGACCTGTGAAGATTTTTTTTTTTTTTCTCATAAAGGTGAGGGAGAATAAGAGAAGGTGTGAGTGATGGTCTTTGTAGTTTAGGGAAATTCTGGAACAGTATTAATGACTCCAGATCAGCAAGAGCTCAGTGTCAGTTACAAATCATTAAAGCCACAGGGCATCATTAGATCACTGGGTCTGACTTCTGAGTAGCACAGGCACCGCACCTGAGAGGTTTGAGATGTGCAAACCTCATCCAGTTCAGCAAGGCCAAGTGCAAGGTCCTGCATGTGGCTGAGGACAATGCCCAGCACAAGTACAGGCTGGGCAGAGAATGGATTGAGAGCAGCCCTGAGGAGAAACATTTGGAGGTGTTGTTTAATGAGAAGCTCAACATGATCTATCATGGCACATGCACAGCCCAGAAACCCAGATGTGTCTGGGCTGCGTCAAAAACAGCTTAGGACAACCCTGTTTGAGCAGGGAGGTTGATCCAGATGACCCACTTTGGTCCCTTCCAACCCTACCCACTCTGTGATTCCATGATTTCTCTCTGAAACGTAGAGCTGGTGTTTAGCTAAATGGAAGTTTCATCAAGCCTTCAAAAGATACTTTAAAAGATGAAGACAGTTCTACCCCCCCCAGTGTTATTCCACAGAGGTTAGTCAAAACTGCTTTGAAAGTTTTGTTCCATATCTTCAACTTGAAGCTTTACATATTTACACAATTTCAATTGGGTTTTTATATTTTTACCTCTTTCTGTCCTTGTTGCCCTGCAATGTTTCAACGCACCAAGCAATGATTTACCTCATCTGTGATAAGGGACTAGGCAATAACTATTGCATCCGCTTGGGCAGGGTGTGGGACTGGATGATCTCCAGATCCATGGGCCTTCCAAACTCAGACATCCTCTTATTCTGTGAAGTACTTCCATGTGGTTGGACCGGAAGAGGTTTTATGGATCACAAAGTGAAACTCTCTCAGCTCAGCCAGAGTCACATGGATCCACAACCTGATCTCTGAGACTTTCTGATGACTCAGGTGAATGTTTCTGGAGAGAGTCCATCGACTATAAACTCCGAATGGTGAGACAGTTACAGGGTCAGATGGAAATTATTTGCCACTGTACTTGACATTCATCCGAGAGGGAAAAGCTCTCCCATAGCTCCTATTTGCTGGGCACACTGCCATGAGACAGGCAGGGGTAATACCAGTTCTGCAAATAACTCTGTGAATGTGAAACTACTTTTCATACGCTGTGCAGAAGTGAATTCTTGGCTTTTTAAATGCAGTTTTTGACTGTTTGCTAGCTTGCAGGACTGGGTGAGGTTTTGACAAATGAGATATTCTCAAGCAATTATTATACTGATATGCAATTTCCTTTTTCCTAAATAGGAGAAGTCCAAAAGATAGTAGTAATATTTTTTCAATGAAAGTTTACATAAGGCCAGAGCAAAAGAGAAATGAAGGAATACTGGAGGGAAAAAAGAGTTAACGTTTCATCTTTGGTTGAACTGTAAAATTTCTCTCTACTTCCAAAAAATACAAGAGAAAATTGAAATAGGCAATAACAATAGAAACCAGTCTAAATTAAAACAAATCAAATTTCCGTCCTCCTCTTTTTTGCTCACTATGACAAGGAAGAACTCATATTTCTGTCTTAAGAGTCACAGATGTTTCTAATTCTCAGCAGGTTATTACTCACTCAGTAAGTCAGCAAAGACAAATGTGCAGAATATGGTGGAGTATTATCTGCTATATTCACAGTAGCTTGTTTCAGGAACACTGCTTACTTTGCTTATGAGCTTATTCCTTGGATTCACTTCTCAGGAAGAATTAAAAACTTAATAAAATTTAAGTAATAATGACAAGAAACAAGTAGTTTTTATAGCAATTAGCTTGACATACATGGGGTTTTCAAAACCAACTGTATCCAAAATTGGTGGGCAAAGATGCATCTTCCCACAGGAGAACTGAGCCGGAAAACACTATAAGAGTTACAACTCACTGGCATTTGACCTATGTGGCACAAATATACTGTAGGGTTCATCCCTCTTAGCCATGTATTAAATGTAAACATATAGATCTGAGATCCTTGATACCCAATGGAGTGAAATCATCACATTCAGAGGCACAAATGTCCCAAGCAATTCTGGGGACACGCCCTTGAGTTCAAAGGTTCACTCTTGAGCACTACAGGCTTTCCTCCCTGTCTCCTATGGGGAACTTAGGGTGACCAGATCAGATACCTCAGATGATTCTCAGCCAAAATAGTCACTCCTATTTTCCTTCAGAATTTCTAGGATAGAAATTCTAGGATAAAACTAGTGTTTTCCTCCTATTATGCAATCTGACTGGAATAATGAAAGAGAGTATTTGAGAGATGACAAGATGTAATTTAATTACTAATTACAGAACTGCATGCATCTCAAGAAACTGTATTGATTCCCATGAATTTACCTACTTTAATTTTGTAAGAACATAGATTTTTTTAATAGGATGCTAATGTACTAGCTCCTGGGATGAAATTTTATTGTTCATTTTCAATTCATTCTCATGGATTAGAAAAACCCTACAGATTGCCTTTGTAGAACTGTTATCCAACTGGTGCTATAGCATAACACAGCACAGCATAACAGTATGACATGTCATAAGATAACATAACTCATAGTGACTTCCAGCCTGTGCAACTCATAGTTTATTTAACCTCAAATTCTGAACCCTGAGGAAAAAAATATAAATTGCAGTTGGAAGCCCAGGTAACAGCCTACTTGAAGTGTGATAGGCTGGGACCAGAGTAACAAATCCTCTTTGAATTTGAAATCTGCCTTGTATGTTAAAAGATAGGCTATCACATTCTGTGGCACCTCAGGCATATAACAGAAAAAAATGAGCATATTTATTCATTCAGACATATGACAAAAATAGGAAAATTATTAGGGAAAAAACCCTACTTTTGAAGTATGTATATTCCAAGCAGTTTGAAGCTTCTCAGAGTACCTAAAATGCTTTCCAACTATCAAAAACCACCTCCACAATATATGAAAATTTTCTGCCTATTGTGATTGCCCCACTTAAAATATTTCTTTAATCAAAGAACACTGCAAAGAAGTCTAACAGAATGAGTGAAGAGACCTGTATGATTCTTAAAATTTCTGCTGATCACAAAATCCCATATATTCTTTGTGCAGCAATCTCTCTCTGCATGATGTACATCTTTCTTGGGGGAGAGTCAAGCTGCAGATACCTGAACCGTGACTCATGGACTTTGGCTGACTGGTTTGAAAGCTTTGGGGAATGGCAAAATAGATCCTGAGAACTGAAGGGCTAAACACAAAATTGCATTTGGGCCACTGCCAGTGCTTGTCATGGAAGCTTTTATTAAAAGACTAGGCCCATACATCTCACCAAAAGACAGAAAAAATCACCTTTATCCAGCTGAGCTAAGTTATTTCAAGTGGTTTTGTAAATTAAATGAGGGAAGGGAAAATGGGAACCATGAACACATAACCAATGCTTGGGTAACTCTTCAGCATGCTCACTGCTGCCAAAGTGATAAATCTGGGTAGCAAGCAGTTGAGCAGTCAGCAGCTGAGACAAAGACAGCCTGTCCTCTAATAGAAAAGCTCCACTGGATGCATACACTACTGTGCAGAACAAAGCAGTGGTTTTTAGTAGTCCTAAATAAAATTTCACCAGATTTCCTTGGGCTCTCAGGTATTTGCTGAACATCAAGCCTCCCGCAGATTCTGCTTCTTTCAGTTCAAAGGATTAAGAAGTTCACAGTGGCCACAGGATTTTCATTCTTGTCAACTCTTAAAAATTTTCCCATTCTTTCTCTGAGTCTAGTAATGGGTCTTTTGACCCCAGAAGCTGCTTGTCCTGCTTCCCCTGCACTCATCTTCTGTTCAGTTTTCACTAAAAAATACCACTTCCTTAGTCTAGGCATCTTTGCCTATAGTAATTGTTCCTCGTGACCTCCAACTACTGTTAAACAATTACAAAACTTTCCTGAAGTGGTGACAGAAATGTTAGGTGGAGAACTAATGCTCATCAGTAATGAAACCTGAGCTCTGTTTAGTGTGCCCTTCTGGGGGACAGAGGCACAGGCAATTTCTCTAGATTCCAGGTAATGAGAAGACCACTTGAGCTCATTTAAGCAAGGAATTCAGAACAACAGATTAATCACTGATGCAAATTGTACGGGTCTTTCAGTAGCAGAAACAAAAGAATCTTAATTTCTTGAGAAATTACTTACTGGAGGGGAAAGTAGTTAAAAATTTGATTGGAGACTTTCTTGAAGCTCAGCATTGCAATTGCATGAAACTTTGTGCTTAAGTATTTCTACAAATAACAGCAAAGCCAAAACAGGACTTCAACCAGGCTTCAGACCTAATTGAACCAACCGAGTCCAAAGACCTTCATCCAGTTTGGGCCAGTTTGACCAAACTCAGCCTGCTGCAAAGTATCGCAAGAGAATCTTGAGTAATAACATTAGCACACAACTGTAGAATATTTCACTCCTGACCCATCCTTTTTCAAAGTGAATTTGGATGCTATGTGTAGTATCTGGCTACTGAAGTGGGTGGCCCTGAGGTCCTGACCATGTTCCTGTGTCTGCAGTATCGACATGACCAGTAGGAAATCAAGAAAATTACTCTAGAGATTGAAAAACTGTGTTGTGTCTGACTTTGCTCTCAATCACCAGTAAGCCTGGCTCTGAATTTGCAGTAAGCTCCTAAGAGTGGGCTGTATTCTCTGCAAAATCCCCATGAAATTCAGTGGTCAGTGCATCCTGCATAGTTTCAGTCTTTGCCTCCTTCCACCGTCAGTGGAGACACCTTCAGAGAGCAATTTCTCACATACTTAACATCTAAGGAGACTTAGAACAAAAGGGCTCTGAGCACTAGAACAAGAGGACAACTAGTTCTTAGTTGGCTGAAGTTAATTATTAATGTTAAATATTGTCAGTGGAGATAAGAGGTGAGATAGTGCTTCATACTACTTATATAAACACAGTCACAGGATCTGTTACAAAAAGTTTACAATTTAAAGGACGTGAGTGAAGTAGTGAGTAATACAAATGGGTCTGAGCTGATATCAGAAAAATGGTTTGTGATTACGAAAATCCTGGGCCAGTGTCTTTCTAAGGTTATGCATTATCTTAATTACATGCAACACTGAAGATAATTTTTCTTAGGAAGTGTATGCACTTAATCTCTTTGACATTCACATCAAATGCATTTCAATGGCCAGATGCTTGGTAATCCACACTTTGGGGAGCATATTGTTCTGAAAGTATAGAAGTTTAAAGCAACTACCTTCTGTGACACATCTTGGCTTTGTGATTTTTGCACAAGAGGAGAATCACCTAAACTCACCAGGACATCCACTCATACATCCCTGTTGCACCTCTAGCACCTCTCAAATTAAAAACATTATTTACAAACCAACTAGAAAAGCTGACCAGTGTACTGGAGATGTTTGGAAAGAATTATTCTTTGGTATATCTAGAAATAAATCATTAGTTCTTTTTAAATTTATGACAATTTAGTCATAAGAATCAGACTCCTCTGTGTAGCAAAGGGGATAGGTGCAACTGGTTTTAAAAACTGAAGAATTCAGAAGAAACATACCAGTATAATTAGCTACAATGGAGAGTTAATTGCTATGTTATTAAAAGATTATTTCCATTATTCTATGTTTCAAAAAGGAAATTACAAAAGATATAGCACAGTATTGCTTTATTTTATATACAGTCAGAAATATCAAAATTGACATCACTGCACTTAAAATTCCATTCACTGCTACAAGTGTTATTTTCAAAGAGGAATATTCATCTTACAGATAACAGAAATAACAGACACTTAAATTTGGAAGAAGGGAATGGCATTTTGAAAATAATGATCTGAAGTTTCTTATGGATCTAGAATACGGAACATCCATGCCTTAACCCAAATTTTGACACAGAAAATGCCTATTTTTCTTGAGCACAGTAAAATGCTTCATTCTGAAATGTGCACATCTTTCTTTTTCACATGTTCATATCCTTTTGAAAATAGCTGTCTGTTCTGAAGGTGAGAGATATATTTTTCATTCATAAAACCATTAATGCAAAATATAATATTTTACCCTTCTGGAACCTACACATACAGATTAGGGTTTTCTCGCATCAATTCTACTGTGGCCAGCATAAGGATTACCATTTGAAAAAAAGAAAACAGATTAACAACCAGCCTCTGATAAAATAATAAATCAAATACACTCTAAGGAGGAATAAACATTACATATGCTTTTGCAGGGTGAACACAAAATAGAGAAGGAAAACAGCAGAAATAAAATGCAAGTCCTAATTTTAGTAGCTGACATATGGCATTGTTATAGCAGTTCTGCAAGTCCTGTTTAACAAAGGGTAAGTTCACACAATCACAAGTCTTGAGTTATTACAGATTCACAACATATCATTTCTCATCTGATATGGATGTTCTCCTGACACTGAAAATGTCATCACCTACACAAAGCAGCATAACTCAGTCATATGGAGCCCTGTGAGCAAACCTTAAGTGCACATGCTCCTAGGAAGAGCAATCAATTGCTGTTTTGCTTCCTGAGTCTAACTTTATAAATTATCGGTCACAGTGTTGTGCTTTTGTCTGTACAAAGTAACCTGGAACAAACAGTGAAATGAGTGTTTCTAGACTGTCACTCCTTTCCTTCTAAAGTAGCTGTGTAAACAAGGCAGACAAATCCTGCCCCAGCAGGGCCCTTTTTCACACCACCAACTATAAAGAGATATGAGTGCAACTGGCTTAGAGAAGATGTTGTCACTGTGGACATTCTGCCATTAGCCCATCCTTAATGTCAAAACTACAGCAAGCATTAACAAATGCAGGAAAAGAAACAACTCATGAATCTAAAAGGGTGCTTTGGAAACAAGATCTGTAAAAACGAAGTAATAAAGATCCACTGATAATGGTGATAACAACAGTTATTTTTATGAGCCTGGATCTTCCCAGGCATTTAAATGTTGGGAACTTCATGCTGCAGAACTTCAGACTGATTGTCACTCAGGATGAAAATTGGAGTTTAAAGTAAGATGAGCAGAGATTCCCTACCAAGGGTACAATGTGGAGCAGGCATCTGTCTTGAAAAGACAGTCTGAAATACCCTCACACTAAATGGCTGAGACGCTTTTGAACTCCTGCTCTCCCTGAAGCTCAGGTACTTGAGTGAGACCTTGGACAAACGTGCTCATGTCTATCCACTTGGGAGTCAGACCTCTGCACCTCAGCTGAGTCCTTGCCTACACCTCTCTTTGAGCTGAGTTTGCTTCCCTTTTTGACATCTTGACGACAAGAGCGCTGCTCTTTTGCCTACTTACGGGTTTTAAGGCACTGCTGGAAATGTTTGCAAGGAAGGGGAGATGCAACCATCTGTGTTCAGATGGATACACTTCACAGAAGAGGAGATACAAAAAGAGCAAAACCCCTCACTTGACAGAGATTGCTCCTGTGCTGCTTCTGCTTGCCATTGCAAACCTACTGTGTTAAAAAAATAATGCAATGAAAAGAGAGTTTAAACGGCAGAGGGGTGGGGGGTGGGAACAGAAGTCCAAACTGTAGATGTCATAACTGAGAGGGGAAAATCTACAACTTTATGCATTAAATATTAATAGAAAATGATAAATGCCTTCTGGAAAATTAAGTGACCTTAGAGGTAAAGTCACGAGATGGCTATCTAATAGTTGCATTAGCACTGCAGCGATATTTCATACTTTTACAGAGACAGACTTTATAGTCATGTAGATGCTAGAAGAATATTTATTCCATATCTATTTTACTTTTATTGAATAGAATTTTTTTTGGTAGAACAAGCAGGAGAGAAATATGGTAAGATCTAGCTAAATTGACCAGAAATATCTGTATATATATTAACAGTATTGGAGGAAATGCCAGTTTCTTATATTTCATGCCTCATCTTTGTTAAGCTGTAGATTTCACTTGCTCTCCATGCAAAGTTGTTGTTTTTTTTTTAATCTACAGATACTGACTGGATCAAACAAAGCATAGAAACAATGTTTTTAATAGGAAGTTCAGTGGGATGAGATATAGGCACGTAGTTACCTTCAGGACTTTTTGCAGTGTGTGTGCTTGATTTAAGATATCTTTCTCCAAAATATTCCAGTTTCAGCATTCGGTGTAGCTACCCAAATGTTGCATTTGGGAAGGTCTTTTCATGAGATTCCACTGCAATTTCTTACAGAGGGGAGAAAGCTTCACAGGTTTGCTGTTGATAGTTGCAGGTAGCTTATGGTCTAGTCTAAGATGGGAGAATTATGAGTGGCATGAACTGAATCAGTCTGCAAACACTTGAGAGTAGAGAAGAAAACAGCCAAGACATGGCAAATTAAACCTGGGCTGCCATGGCTTTATATACAGCAGGTTCAGTGGAGGATGTTGGGTCTAGTTGTGTTTGTCAATGCATATTGGCAAGGCTTTTATATATAAGTAAATGTATGGGGGTTTGGTATTGATTTTTGAGTGGGCCTCTGCAGTGATATTTGTACATGCACAGAATGACAATGGGGATTCATGTCTCTCACACTGCTGGTAGCATTTCTATTCCCATATTGTGCCATACCACTTGATGAAGCTTCACTTTGCACTGCTCCTCTCCCTCTCTCTTCCTCCCATGCCCATCCCTTCAGGTGGTGCTGCCTCCATAAGGACTTTGCTTACAAAGGCAAAGGAAAGCATAGGTTGCACTCATTCCCTTCTCTGGTCACAGTGTTCCTCTTTCTTTCAAACAAAGCACCAGCAAGGAACAGCTGTGCATGTGGGACCTCAGAAAAAGTCAATATTGGCGATGGCATCCTCAGAGCAAGAAGGACTTTCCCTGGGAAACAATCTCCTGGGAACAGATCCCAAACAGATTTTGTGATCAGATTGTCTAGTATAGAAAAAGCAAAGAGAAGAGACCTCGGGTTGTCATCTGCCAACCTGTGCACTCTGTCCAAGGTCAAATAATGTTTTGACCTCAGGACACCTTTTTGGAGCATGTCTCACAATTGCTTTTGGCAGGATTGCTCATCATGGTTACGCAGCTTGTCAGTCCCATCTTAGATACCACAGGGAATGCATGAAATCTCAGGAGCTTACTGTGAATATCTTTGCCTTCTAATCACACCTGGGAAACTGAATAGCAAGGTGTTCTTCTAACTGTGTCTCTGACTGACTGATTCAACTCAGTTTATCAGGGCACTGAAGCAGAGCTATTAGACAGAAAGCCTAAGCATTTCTAATTCCTTGACTGACTGCTGCAGGTTTTTATGTTAAGCAAGGACTTAGTACAGTTGTTCTGGTGGAATATTTGCAGCAAAGAAATATCACTGTCCCTCAAGATGAGTCTCTCACAGGCACCTGTATATGTTGCCAAAGAATGCTTGCAATTGTACTACTGCCTTTTTTTCCTGCATTTTATTGAGTATATAAATGCATAAATATATACATATATATGACACTAGTCTGTCTTCTTAAAGACAGCAACTGTGCTATTAGTTTATATACTACACTTGAGGGTCTAATAGATATAAAATGCAACTATTACAAGTAGCTTCCAGTCAGAGAGGACTGAGCAGAATTATGATTATCTCTTTTGTTTTAGGAGAGATCCTTTCCAATTATTTGCAGCACAGATTGGCATTTATTTACATTGTAATGACAATCCACTGTGATCTCCTTTTTAATATATTTATTATAGCTCTGGGCTTGGATTTCTCCATTACTGCATTTCTAAACAGTAATTTCCAGTTTTCTATCTCTGCCAATTATTTTTTTCTCCATAAATATGCTACTTTACATTTATCTATTTTAAGTCTCATTTATTTTTATCTTCCTCTGCTGGCTTGCCAACTACTCTGCAGCACTGCTATACACTCTTTTGGATGGACATCAGCAATTCACGGCCATTATAATTTAAAAAACTCCTTGTATCTTTCACCTTTTTTATTTTCTCTTCTCCTGTTTATTCCCGTTGTATGATTTGCTTGGATTACAATTCCTCATCACATTCATTTTGTAATGACTAAGTATTTAACTCTGCTGTTTCACTGCCAAGATCAACCAAGGCCAGCATTTTAATACATCTGAATGTCACCGATAAGAGCCCTGAAACAGACATGGGATGCCAAGCTGGATTTGTATCTTTAGCTCCTCAAAGTGTAATGCTGTACAGTGTAATGATGTTTGATTGCAGTCCTCACTTTTTGAGACAGATTAAATATATGACTCAAAATGAAAAAGAAAACCTTGCTTTTAAAAGTTTCTGTGAGTTTCAAGGCAAGTTTATTATTTTCCATTAATGTCTCCTTATTCTGAGATCTCAGGCATAGAACTGTTGGGAAAACTGGTTTTGACCCAGAGGAGAAAAAGATTTAGCATTGATGTACTTAGATCTTGTTGCAGGCTGATTTTCAGACTGTAGTTCAGATAGGGGAGGAATATGCATGCCACGTTACAGATTGTATACAAACTGGAAGAAGATCACAGCCATCATGAGGTACATGACATTTTGCCAATTCAGAATGGTCTCAGTCCCATGATTGTTCTTCCTATTCATTAATGCATTTATTTTAGACCTCTCAAATAATTAAATTGTGGTTAAGGAAATGTTATAGATATTAAATAAGTGATTCATGACCACACTTCTACTTTGTGATTTTCTCTTCATTCCAGGATGTATGTACTACTGTCAGAATCATGGGTTCAGCTATAAGTAATTTGGATAAATAGCAAAAGGAAATAGTAAATAAAATTACAAATGTTAAAAGCAGTTTTTATTTGATTTCTCAGAATCTGTCAAATTTTTCTGTCTGTTTGTAAGACTTTTCTTAGTTAAAGCCATCTTTCTGGTCACAAGGAACTATTTCAACAAAGTGAACCCAAACAAAATGCCAAACTTCAGAAAAAAAATCTGCCTGGGAACAATAAGGAAAACTCCCAGAAGGGTTTCTGGAAAGGACCAAAAGGACTGACCAAAGGGCCCATGAACTGGAAACTGTATTTTGAGGAAAGTTTCATGCAGATGTTGAGGAGAGGAACTCCCTTTGCCCACAGCTGCTGGGGAGCTCACACCTGTCTGTCAGACCTTACAGAGGGAACAAGATGGTGCTGAAAGTGTTTCCTTATGCTTGGGCCATTGATAACTGACTGGAAAGTGTCAGAAATCCCCACGTGCCTGAAGGAGGAAAGAGAAGACATGAGCTACCACAATCTCTCCCCCTTCCTGCCTGGGCTTGCAGCAGACAAAGAAAGCAGAATAAAGGGCATAAGGAGACAGTGGAGTTTGAGGGGAAAAAATGCAGTGTGGGTTTCTCCACCAGGGAAAGTCCCTTTGAGTTGCACCTCCTCCTGCTTCTCCTCTCTGCCCCTGCTCAGGTGGCTCTGTGCTCTGCTCCTACTTGAGTTACTCAGGTTCCTGTGGGGCCATTGCAGGGGTCCATGGGGTGCCCTCGGTTGTGCCAAGAAGGGGCAGAGGCAAGAGCCTCATGGCTAATGGGCTCAGGTCCTGTCATCCCCTCAGCAAAGGCCTTACAATGCAGTTACTTGGTCACCACTCATTCAGATAAGTGGGAAAGAAATATTTGACAACACAGGCAAACAAAGGGAAAAAAAAATCTAATGACCTGGACCTGAAAGCAAACATATCCTGAAAGTGAGTATAAAATACTTCAGAAGATAATTATCCACAGAGTCAGGTGATAACAGTTCCTTCAGACTGGATAATTCATACCATATTTAAATAAAGATTTGGACTAATCCTCCACAGAGTAATGGTCTGCTCAGATTCCATAATTTTATTTGTGAAGTCCAGGGAATTAATCTGTCCTTTCTACATTATTGCGAGTGTGGTAGGTTAAATTTTGTCTGCCTTTTTTTTCCTACCCCTCAGGTACTTGGTCTCAAGGTCTTCCAGCAGTATTTTGCAACTAGACTGAGACTTTACTATCCTGTATATATAAATGCCATCAGTAAATTCTGTCACCCAGCTACGCACATCTTTGAAAAGCTCATAAAACAAGTTAGAATAGAATAGTTAGTGCCACATTCTGGGGAGCTTGAACACAGTTTTCCTCTCCCTGTGGAAAAAAGAGTGTGGCGACAGTTCACTCATTTAAATAAGAGTTTTTCTTCTTTCTGATGGGAATTTAATCTTTGTTTAAAGGTAGAAGAAGGTCTGTTCCTAATCAGGTTTCTCAGGGAGTGATCTCTGTTTATGATGTGGCAATGGGGGACAGACTCTCCAGTCAGGACCAGCATTACCTCACCACCTCGTGCCTCCCTGCAGGGAAGTGAGGGAGAGCCTCTCTGCCCTGTCCCTTGGCCATGACATCAGATGGGATGGAATAGCAATATCTTGGCCATGCCCACACTGCTCCAGGCTCCACCCTCTCATGGCTACTTCAAAGATATTAACCCTGTCCTTGGACAAAACTAGAACACAGGGATACCATTTCTCCAAGGCTTCAGGACTTTTTAATGTTTAGCTGGAGACTTACAGGAGTCAGAGGAATTGCACTGGACCAGGGCAGGGTCACGTTTTCCTAAGGACAAGCTTCGTTGACTTCTGCCCACATTCAAGCACATGCACATAGACACACAGATCTGGCTTTGGTTTCCTTCCAATCCCTGTCTATGATTTTATTCTTTGTTCAGTTCACAGTGAGCTCTTAAGGAGGAAAAACTGAAGGAGATTCCCCTGCAGCTGGAAAATCCCCATGTTTTAAGGATAAGTCAGGCTCTGCTGAGCACTGTATTTAGCCCTGAGGAAGGCTGGGCTCTTTGTTGGCAGCAGCAAACTTGATTTATTCAGTAATAACAAGTTCCAGGGTTGAAATGGTGAATAGAAGCTAATTCTTTCATATCAGGAGAAATATCACGTTTCCGTTTTAATTTTTAATTCTAGTGGATCCCAGTACCTGAGTGCAATCAGTTATGTAAGGAAGAGCTGGTAAATTTTGACTGAAGCAGACATATCTCTTTTCAGAAGGAGAGAGTCATTGATGAGCTCCCTTTAAGCAGAAGGAAACGAGATAGAAAAATAACACAGAATATTGCAGGGAACTTCCTACTGGCCTAACATGCATGGCATGTTGTTAAAGATCTCACTCCTTAGTCAGATGATAAAAGAGATGAGGGACTGTGGAGTCCTGTTAGGATTATATCACTATTCTAGAGCTTCTCTGAAAAAAAAGGTATAATTACTTTGTGTTGCAAGAACAAAATAGGCAATATGTATTTTCGCTTTTTAGCCTTAGGCTGAGTAAGTAGAAAAATTTGAAAACTTTCTGTACTAGCTCACTGACCCATTTTGCCACCCAACACTCACATCAGTGCTAAGGCATTGTGTGGAAATGTACGTTCATGCTGGTTTAAGGCTGTGTTTTGGATTTGTGCTGAACACAGGGCTGATAACACAGAGATGTTTTTGTCATTGCGGAGCAGGACTTGCACAGAGCCAAGGCTTTTCCTGCTCTCCCTACTGCCATGCTGGCGAGGAAGTTGGGTGTGCATGGAAGATTGGAAGAAGACTCAGATGGACAGGTGCCCCAAGTTGACCCAAGGGATATCCCATACCATACAACATCATTCCCAGTATATAAACTGGGGGGAAGAAGGAAGAAGGGGGGAATATTTAGAATGATGGCATTTGTCTTCCCAAGCAATCCTTACACAGGATGAGACCTTGCTCTCCTCAGGTGGCTGAACACCTGCCTGCCTATGGGAAGCAGTGAATTAATTCCTTGTTTTGTTTGTGCGCATAACTTCTGCTTTCCCTATCAAGTTGTCTTTATCTCAACTCATACATTTTCTAGCTTTTACCCTTCCAGTTCTCTCCCTGATCCTGCTGCTGGGGGAGTGAGCAAGCAGCTGCACTGTATTTGGTTGCTGGCTGGGGTGAAACCATGGCAATATGCCAGACTGCAACATGAAAGAAATTAATTTATATTTAATTTACAGCAAGAAAAAAGACAAATAGTATGTGTATGACAAGTTCCCAGATCACATGGTCATGCTTTCTACAGTAGAGCTAGTTGTCACAAATTGCTATAGCTCTGCATTTCTAGATGTAGAGGCATTCAAAAACAAAGGCAAGTATTTTAGAAAATTGGATAGAAGAGAAGCTAAGAACAAGGACTTGAAACAATGCAACATTTACATAATGTATGCCAGAAACTTTTCCTTTATTAAAAAATGCTTTCCAGATAAATAACAGGCGCTCAAGACAGCCATTATTTTCCTCTGCAATCATCCTTTCATGTAATCTATAAAAGTATTCTCACAGGAATAATTACAAAGTATTCTGATGACTACTATTAACAATCAACTGAATTGCATTTCAGAATAGTTCCTCTCAGATTGTGACCATTTAAAAAGTATTGTCAACATATGCCCAGAAGTTTGGAGAGAAAATACAGAGTCTGCAAGGGAGGCACCAAAAAGGAAAAACTGAGCCAGATAATAGACGACTTGCTGGAGAAGGAATCGGCAGAATGGTCACATTTAAAGACTTGGGGTCAACTGTCCAATGTCCAAGCAGAGACCAGGGGTGGGTGGTGCCCTCAGGGGTAGGTTTTGGGACCAGGGCTGTTTGGCATCTCTGTCAGTGACATCGGCAGTGGGACTGAGTGCACCCTCAGCAAGGCTGCTGCCAACACCAAGCTCTGCTGTGCCATCGACACATGGCAAGGGAGGGACGCCATCCAGAGGGCCTGGACAGGCTTCAGGGGTGGGCCCTTTGAGCAAGATGCTCGAGTGGAAGGTGACCCTGTCCATGGCAGGGAGGTTGAAACTGGATGGTCTTTAAGGTTCTTTCCGATCCAAACCTGTCTACGGTTCTGTGAGAATTAAGGACAGAGTTGCAAAGATACATATATAAAAAAAGGATGAACAAAATTATAGAAGTCAGGCTCACACGGAAGTTTATAATTTTCCAAGCTTTATGAGAATAATCCTTGCAAAACCTCCTTAGAGAGAAAAAATAGAGTAGACTTTTTCAAACTACTTTTAAATTTTAGAAAAAGATAGGATAGAAAAATAGTTTACGTGTCCTTGTTAAGGTTTTCAGCAAAGATTACTTTGGGTGCATTACAAAGCATATGATACTGGATAGTTTTGCTAACCTCATTCATAGACTGTGAAGGAATTTGGCACAAGAAATTTCAACGCTGGCACAATCAATGTGTGGGTCTTCCTTTTTTTTTTTTTCTTCTTCCTGAATCTTTTATTCTATGAATCTTTTATATTCACTTTATTTTCATACCTGGAGATCAGTAGCAAGTAGAAGTGCGGAAGAAAGTCAGTTACTGAAAGAAATAAACACATCTTACTTTGAACCAGCATTTTATAAACTCTTGAAAGAGGTTTTAAAGAAAAACAACACAGATACAAAGTCTAATAAGAAGTTGAATACCAAAGGTAGAACACTCAGTCTGCTTAAATACCTCTTCATTGATAATGGATTTTTTAAGACAGGCAATGCAATAGGTTAATTTATTTGTGCTTAAATAAAGCACTTTGTCTGATGGTCATAGGAAATCCTTGATGGCAACAAAAGGAAATCCAAGGTTAGCAGAGTTGAATAAAGCAGAATTGTCATGATGAAAGAAACAAACAAAAAAAAAAGACTAAAAAGGAGTATTCCTTATGAATCGGACTTGAAATTGTCCCTCCTGTAGATGATAATATTTGACTTCTGGCAGGACCAGCCATCCATTTACCTGGAAGAGGAAGCCTCTGCCTGCACAGGCACAGGCTGCCAGTTCCATTGATACTCTTCCCCACATCTTTTCACACTGCTCTGAGATTTTTTTTTTCCTAATTTTTGAGTACATCATACCCACGTGAACTCAGAACACCTTCTGATTGGCTGCCCATTTCCCTTGGAACGGGAATTAACCATATGTATAAATATATATGTATATACGTCAGAAATCTTTGAATGACTATGTGAGGGGGAAAAGACAGAAGGTTGTGTCCAGATCTCTTCCTGTTCCTGCTTGGACTTGCAGCAGATAAAGAAAGCTTAATAGGAATAGAGGGACAGTGGATATTTGAAAGAAAAAACAGGAAAACTTCTGTAAAAGCCTGACCTACAAACAACCTCTTAGTTTGACGGTTGCTCCACAGTTGAATTTCTTATGTGTGAGTAGAAGCAGTGGGACAAGCACAGTTTTTCCCAGCTGTGAATCAGAAAGATATCCCAAGCTCCTGGGGGCAGGGAACACTACCTTCCCAGGGTATCCGTGTGGACAGAGCCTCTGGCTCCTGTCCAGCACCCCCAGTACGGAAATGGGGATGTAAAGGAGCCCTCTGTGTCCTGAAGCTGGCTCTGGTAGAGCCTATGAAGGGTCTCCGGAGGCAGAGCGAGCAGGTTCCTGATGTGCTGGAGCAGTGCAGGCAGGAGGAGGATTGTGGTGCCAGTGGGAATGCAGCAGCCTGCTCCTTCAGGGATATGCTTTGGGAGGGGACAGGCACCTGGGCACGGCTGGATCACACCCTGCAGATTGCCTCAGTGCACCCTCTCTGATGCTCCTGAGACTCACAGGGCCCATGGCTGGAGCCGAGGGGGAAAGCTGTAATTCCCTTCCCATTTTGGCCCTCGAATGTCTGTGTCTGTGTCTGCCTGTCTGGAGCAAATGTCACAAGTACCACACACCTCTCTGTGGCCCGGGATAGCGTTCCCCTTTTCAAGGGCTTGCTCTGACTCGCTGGCTGATGCTGGGCAGCACATAAAAACCTGCCCAGCCAAACCACCCCACACAGCCCTCTCCTCACCTGTCCGTGATAAATTAAAAAGATTGATCTCCATTAGTTATCGAATGAAACTTAGTGATCTACAAAAGCATGTCTCAAATAAACCTGGCCATGCGGGATATTTTTGCAGTCATTCCACCTTGGCACTCTAAAACATACTGGAATCCTTTGGCCAATCTAACTTTTTTTTCCCCTGCACTCTTTATAAATTGCCTTGAATTGTGAGTAATAGAATTTCATACCGAATTTTCAGACCAAAAGATTGAGTGATCTTCAGTGAATCTGGAGTGGGCACAGGAAGAAAATGCCCATTCAGTGATACTTTGTAATCATCTTCCAACCATGTAAAAGAGGAAATACCTAATTTTAAGGAGGATCATGACAGCCTTCAGAGATGGATGCGGATGATGTGGTTGGTTGTAATAAGTCTGATCATGATCAAGGTGTCTCCCTGTCCTGTGGCTTATTCCAGTAAAGACTGTCCTCTGACACAGGTAACAGTGCTATACCTTCTTTACAATTGCTCTGCTGCTAAAATATCCCAAGGTTCTTTGCCTTTTGACCTCATTTCAGTAGGTAAGTAGTTAATTTTGATCCCTGAGCCATTAACCAGAAACTTTGCAATAGCTTTAGAGGCAATTACAGATTAAATATGGAAGGTGAAATGACTGTTCATTTTTAAACAATTTTCATACATAAAGGCTAGCATATCTTAGAACTACTTACAATGTTACTCAAATTTACATCACAATAAAGGTTTAGAATTCAGCTTGTCTAAGAAGCTGGACTACTATTTTTATAGGTGCTTCTTGGTATTAATTTCCATGTTATTCAAGCACTTTAGAGGAAGAGATGCGTGCTGTGAGATTGTTTGAAGTGTGTCTCAGATACTTTATAGTGTGTTTGTTCAGAGTATAGGACATTTCTGTTTAAATGAACGACAGAGCAAAACCCACGCAGCTCAAGTCTGAAAATAATTTACATCTAAATAGCTGTCGACCAATTCTCCCATATAAACTGCTTTTTTTTTTTTTTTGCAAATGAATGTTATTACGTTCACAGCTTGTTTAGTCCTAAAGAAACAGTGCTAGATTTAACTTCTTGTTTAGGATTTCACTTTCTTCTTTTTATTGCAGTCTGTGGTTAACATGATAAAAGAAACATGTGATGCTATCTACTTCTTTAGCATCCAGAAGGAACAAAAAGAGGTTTCATCTGTGCTACTTAGAAGGGCCTTTTTGCCGTATTTCCTCAGACTCTTAATTGTGCTGTTTCTCACTGTGCTTCTGAGTTAAGGAAATGGCATTGTTTTCATTTTGCACATGATGGGTTAAAGCAATTTGCTAAATACACAGGTTTGAACCTCGTGGCCATAATTCCACAAATAATTGAATAATAAAGAGGTCTAAAAGTGCAGTTTTGGAAGTACTATTCACACAGTGACTTGGGCTGCAAGGCTTTTATATGATAGTTAGGAAGGGTGTTTGCACCTGAGCTGGCCTCCATGAAGCACGGGCTAGTTGCAAGAAAGCCAGTACCTTAAACTTTGTTATTCAGGGACTAAGGCCACCTTGTGAAACTGGAATTGTGTGACTGAAACTCTTTTCTGTGCCCAGATCACTGGCTTCTCTCGCTGGTCTCAGTCAAGTGCTCTAAACAGATTTTTTCTGAGGCGTAGGAGATGCCACAAAATAACATGGCTCATTGCAGCTTTTACTTCAGTGGGCACAGGCATCCTTGTGTCCTGCATCATGTTTTTTAGGGACATGGGCTCTCTGGGTGCTGAATCTTGCTCTGCTTGTCTTGTTTCCATTTATATGAGGTGACAGAAGAAGGTATTTCTAGGGCATTTCATTACAACATGAATGTCTAGGGCTAGATCGTGCTGCTCATACATGTGTAGCTACTGTCCTTTGAGACTCCCTGGGTTATGTGGGGTTTTCTTGGGTCTCACAGATGTGACACAGGTCCTGATGGAGACCTGTGCCAATCTGGAGGCAGCTGGGGGCAAGGCCCATATACCAACATGGTGCTTACACGTCAGCAAAGGATTTCTATGCTATACCTGTTCAAAAATGTAAACCCCATAAAAGAGGTGTATTTAATTACTTATTTAACACTGAAGGGAGTTAAACGTCTTGATTAGATTTAGCCACCTGAAAGTGAGATTTATCTCACCGTGGGTACAAAAGGTTTTATTGTAAAATTAGGTTCACAGTAACAAATTTTAAAAATATCAGATAGTTCATTCTTCAAATGCTTCCTGCTCTGGGAATACTGAAGCACAAAGATGTTTTGTAAGTCAGTCTCAGTATTTATCACCCTGAAAAAACCCAAAGGTTTAAAACTAACAAAAACCTGTTGAGGCTTACTGATAAGCAATATATGTAATATTACTATATCAGTGGGATGTGCTTTTAGATGTAACATACATGTTTGCTACTTATATTGTTCTCTCTCTGTTCACATATTAAAACAGCAGGCTTATAAAGCATGTGACTAAATCTGTAATAATTTATGCAGCATTAAGAAACCCTTACATACTCATTAATATGTGAAATACTTCAATAATTTAAATGTTCTGTGGGATTAATGACAAGGTTAGAATAATTTTTCTAGTCTTAGTGCAACATTTAAAAAACACACAGTCCCAGAACAAGGATGCTACAGAAGGAAGTAAAAACACCTTTCAGTTTAGTATTTCATCAGAAAAATTGGTCCCATACTTTACAGAATAATGAATTACAGCATTGACTAACAAATCTGAAATTATCAAAGAGAAAGCACTTTCAACACTGTTACAACACTCACCGCTGGAACATTCTCACTTCAATGCAAATGTATTGCTTTGAAAAATGTTCCCAAGTGCTGAAGTACATACAGTTTTTATAGGATTTATGTGAAAAGTAACCATTGTGTCTTTAAGTATATTCTTTTCAAATTAATTTTGATATTGCTGAAGTGTTGGTTTCGTATTTACTTACTATTTATAAGGCATGAGCTGAAAAACAACTGTAAAAATGCTCCATATAGCTCTAACCCCGTGCTTCAAGTTTGACTTGAGGAACCTAAGCAGAAGGGTAGAAGTCCTGGGTACATTTGTTGTCTCAGCCAAAAAGCTGAGATTGATGCTTCTACCTACCTGTCAGCTTGCAGAAAAAAAGTAATTACACTCACTCACCTGTGTCTATCAGGTTAATTTCATGTAGTAAGTGGATAAACAGTAAAGAGAAGAGAAGAGAAGAGAAGAGAAGAGAAGAGAAGAGAAGAGAAGAGAAGAGAAGAGAAGAGAAGAGAAGAGAAGAGAAGAGAAGAGAAGAGAAAGAGAAGAGAAGAGAAGAGAAGAGAAGAGAAGAGAAGAGAAGAGAAGAGAAGAGAAGAGAAGAGAAGAGAAGAGAAGAGAAGAGAAGAGAAGAGAAGAGAAGAGAAGAGAAGAGAGAGAGAGAGGAGAGGAGAGGAGAGGAGAGGAGAAGAGAAGAGAAGAGAAGAGAAGAGAAGAGAAGAGAAGAGAAGAGAAGAGAAAGAGAAGAGAAGAGAAGAGAAGAGAAGAGAAGAGAAGAGAAGAGAAGAGAAGAGAAGAGAAGAGAAGAGAAGAGAAGAGAAGAGAAGAGAAGAGAAGAGAAGAGAAGAGAAGAGAAGAGAAGAGAAATTCACTCCCTCCAGGAAATGCATGCAAACTATTTTTATTAATCCTTGAGGAGCACTACTTAAACAAGGAGTGTTGCTGGTTTCCAAAGAAAGGGGTGTAGCTCCTATTTGGTTTATTTTAGAGGACTCTCAAAATAAGTGCTATGGTCTTCTCACATTATGAAAAAGGGGGAAACAAAGGTAGAAAAGAGCCCTACTGAACCTGGCTGGGAAACAGCTACTCTGGAGCTGGAAAAAAGGCCACCCTTTTGACAAGCAAGCTTTAATAGGATAAATGAAAACAGCAAGTTGCCTCTGGCGAGTCACACTGAACCAGCATTTAAGCAGCAACATCCATTGTCTGTTTCACACAAATTTCAGTAGCAATTATGTCCAGACAGAAGTGCAGCCATACCCCTGTTATGCTGGTAACAATGGACACATCCCCAGCTGTGAACAGAGGCCAGACTCTGTCAAAAGGCTGTTGGATGGTCTGTGAGAGAAGTATGAAAAACCATTCCAGCTAGGATTCATATTCATAGGGCTCTGCCAGCTTGGAGTTTTTCTTCAAACTGCGCCAAGTACAGCATGAAATGCAAGTCAGGAAGGGAGGGTAGCTTACCTCTTGCTGCTGATCATGTGAATGTGAGAATTTAGATGCTTTGGGGGTGTGCATGATGGTCACTTTGACTCCATTTTTCTTTGGCAAGTGTTTTTCTTATGTGGCAGTATATTCACAGCATGGGGATGTACTCTGTTATGCATCGAGAATATCTTTCTGGAAAGTGGGATGGTTAGTTATTCACTGGGAGGGAAGACTACATGCAGAGATTTGAGAAACACACACAGTTTAACCCCACAAGGGCAGTAAATCATTATGTTGTGGCAATAAGATCTTTCCCTTCATTTCAGTAACACCAGTCTAAAAAGCAAGACTTAATGGCATGAATGAAGAAAAGAGAGAAGCTGCTGCATACCCAAACAGATTCTCAGCGTATTTCTGCTAGTGCTTGTGTGGAAGACAAATGATACATTAATGGGATCTTTAATACGCTGCGTCGTAGCCTACTGTGTCTATATTTTCAGCAATTACTTTAACATGGGCAGATATTTGGCAGGAAAATTTCAGTATGACTGTATAGCTCAGGGTACTCTTGACAGAAGGAAATACTTTTGTGACAGCATTTAGCAGAGCACAATATAAAATGACTGATGATGGAACTCCCGAGTGACAGTAGAAAAATGACAGAAACTGTGAAGTTGTTCCTGTTAGATCTCATATGTGCTTAGGTGTGCTGTATAATATGTAACACTTCACCCTACCTGAGTTTTCCTCACGCAGAAGAGCTCATTACAAGTTCAACAGCAGTAACATCAAAAGCATGACTGTGTGTATTCTCCAGAATACAAGCATTTCCTGTTCCACATCACCTTGTTTTCCTACTAGCTATTGTCTTTTGATCCTTACTCTGCATAGAAATGGCTTGAGATCATCTAGAATATAATGGGAAATGAGTTGGGGCACTTCATTGCTGTTTTACATAAAACTAACCATGACTTTTCAAGACCACTGTGCTTCATACTTCGTATAGGTACCTTTGGGCATGAAACTGCTGCATGTTATGGTGAAATCTGGGAATATTTGAGCCAAATTTTTTTAGACAGCTTGAATTGGAGAGAGCCTAGAGCTCCCTGCAAAGTGAGTGATCTCAAGTACTACTCCATATTATCAGAGCAAGAAGTCTCCTCATATTTGTGCTGCACAGCATTACCACAAGAGCACAATGTGCTCAATAAATATAGCAGATAATGTAGACATATTTGTGTTGGTGTTTTCCCTTAGTTCTTGAAGGAACAGGGAAATCCCTATATCCAGCTCTGTTCCTTGTAACTGCACAATTGCTTACACATCTTTCTTATGCTATTGTTCTGTGTTCCTCAGTGCAGCATCCATGTTTCTGCTGTTTAAGAGATAGCAGAGGATTAATCTTCCAGAATTGTAAATGTTTATGTCTGGACCAGACTCCCTTTAGATTCACTTTATAGTTGATGATTATAGATGATAAGTTAACTCTTTTTGAGTATGGTTTATATGATTCCAATTTCAGATGTCTTCTTTAAAATAAATTGAGCTTATCAAAAGTATCTGTGCCTCTCCATCAACTGTAAAGAGAATTTAGATTACTAACTCCAGTGACAGAGTCGGCAATATTTATATCTGTACTTGGACAGATGAACTTTGCTTTCTATTGTGATTTTTTTTCCACTGAGATTTGATTTGGCTGGGCTCTTGATCTGTAGAAACAGTGATTTATTTTTGCTGGATATCCACCTGCAGTAAAAGTAACTCAAGCAGCACATTGCTTGGAAGGATCCTTTAGTTTTTTGTTCTCGTGGATCTTCTCTCATGGAAAGAGTTATGGGGTTTCATTTTTTGAAGTGAGTGATAACTCTGGTGTATAGAATAGGGAGTAAAACATGAATATACAAGTTAAGTCCTAGAACTATTGATGTCTTGGATAGTCAACACTTCTAAACCTGCAGCCTCTCTTTCTGTCAGGTGCATTGATGTCTACCTGACACAAGGCAGGGATGGGAAAAGTGCACTCCCAGTGGCCTACATAGAGCTGCAGCTGGCAGCAATCTCCTGTCCTGAATGATGACATGAAAAGTCTGACAGCCCTTCACAGAGCACCCACGTGCCTACTGCGTGTGGTTTGAGCTCTTGCTGGCTTTTGCATTTCTGGGAGTGTTGTCCCATGTAAGCACTCTGCTACTCTAAGCTGCATTTCAGTACCATACATAGGTGCAGTGTGGATGAGTCCATGCTGGGAATTCAGATCTCCTTAGGATATATCCCACATCAGCCTATTTGCAAGGCAGGAGCCACCTCTCACTGCCTCATCTGAAATGCAGTGCCATGTGATGAGGTCTGCTGCCCAAAGCCCTCCGCCCTCTTATTTCCAATACCTCTGGAGAGAAGCATGGGGGTCAACCCCTTCCTCGAATCAGCTGCATAGCAGATGGTGCTGTGATTTAATTTGCACAAGGCTAAGTGTTTCTGTTTCGGTAGATTTCTCCATAGATGTGAGAAGTTAATACTTGTACTGGAACAATCTTCAAGTGACCATCAGTTTCAATCTGGCTTTGTTTCACACATGCAGAACTAATGAGTTCAGTGCATCTATTAAGCAAATGTATGTACACACATAATACAGCCAGAGGGGCAACCTCGAGCCAAAGGTACTCACTAGAAATGTGCTCACTAACTCAAGGCCATAGCCTTCTGCTAAGCTGTCTGTATTCACCTACCCATACAGTCATCCGCTTGTGAGTTGCTGGTTTTGTATGTGGCTGAAGGGGATGACTGTACAAAGAGCTTTGTGGAGAACTCATTTTTCTACGCTTGTGGATATAACTGCACATTGCATGCAAAACATAAGCAGATAGAGGTAATTTTATTTGTATATGTAACACATAAAAAGAGATTAAAATATATACTTGTCCACAAGCTGCTGAAATGACTTTGGGAGATCTAGTACACCCTCCATTACAGTAAGGGCTAAAAATTTAATTAAATTCTTGTCAGGAGGTTTATTTGCTTGTTTGTTTTTTCATACACTGAAGTATCTTCCCACATTATAGACTCAGGGAACTACACCTAGATCTTCTGTAAAAATGAACCTGTTATTCATGCATTTTCATGTTCAAGGTTAATGCTTCTGCCTGTTTGAAGCCTGGATTTGCATAGAGATGTAGCCTGTAGGTTGCCCACTAAAAGCAGCTAGGGTTTTTCCTTCATGCAACATAACATAGAAATAGTACAATTTCCCAATTTTCAAGGGGAAAATAAGATAGGGATGGTATCAGGAGCTTCTTTTAAGAAGCTGCATAATAAATGTTACTTTTTAATTTGACAAAACTGGGGCAACAATATACATAAAAAAATTCATTGACATAAATGACATGTTCAAACTGGGACTTTGCACAGTCATAAAAAATCCGTTCTTCCAGATGGCATTGAGAGGTTTCACTAGGAAAGCACAATGTGATTCCCACCATGGCTTATGTGCTGTATACAAAGGCAAATTGTTCAGAGAATGAACAATAATATCAATGCCAAAGCAGATAGTTTATATGTTGGTTTTAGTTATGTCATTGTTCTCTTTGTATCTAGTGGAATATAATGGAAGAAGTAACTGGTGAAAAAATCCCTTTATAGAATCATAGAAATGTTGATTAGAATGTGGGGGATTTTTTGAGGTCATATAGTTCAACCTTATGCTTGAAGGGGACAACCACCAATACTAGGCCAGGGTCTATCCAGCCAGACCCTGAAAGCCTCATTGGAGGGAGCCCCCAGAGCCTGCCCAGGCAGCCTCTTTCTTGCAGTACTGTAATGTGGAAAAGCTGCTCCTCATCTCCAACCTGAGCCTGCCAAGGTGAAACACCTGTCCTCTGCTAGGTTACAGCCGTGCTGAGAGGGGATTAAGAGTTTGGCTTCAATGTCTTTGTTTCTGTGTTTCAAGTAGCGCAGTTTGCAAGTAGAACCTTCCTTAGCCTCACCTCCAAATGAGCTCTGCTCCTCAGCTGCTCTCAGTTCATCTGCTCCAGGCCTTTGATCATCTTAGCAGCTGTCTAATAGGGTCCCTCTGGTTTTCCAGCATCCCCCTTGACCTCGTGGGTAGGGAGGACATGCCAAAACCTGTTATTGCTGTCCTGTAGCCACCAGAGCTGAGCAGGGGCAGTAATGAATTCCTCTG
This sequence comes from Acanthiza pusilla, assembly GCA_036630365.1. Taxonomy (NCBI): domain Eukaryota; kingdom Metazoa; phylum Chordata; class Aves; order Passeriformes; family Acanthizidae; genus Acanthiza; species Acanthiza pusilla. Next base: position 2,519,102 of record JAXCHO010000098.1, read on the forward strand.
GTCTGTGAGCCACAGGCACAGCATAACCCATTATAGAGTTGTGTGAGCTCTGATAAGAACATATTGTTACCTTGCATTCAGCCTTGCGATTGCAGCACTCCTCACTGGCTCCTTGTGCTGCTCTGCTGGCTCATTACCTGCCTGTACTCATGTGTGGCATTTGTCTGCTCTCCTACAGTGTTATACTTTTTCTTATTGAACTCCAGTTTAGCCCTCAGCAGAAGTGCCAGGAGCGGACCATGGCGTGATTTATAGTTCACTGAATGCAGAGATACTCAGCTGTCAATGGCACTGCCAATGTGCAGTGATGACAGCATGCATGTGGTATGAATCCTGTGAGTCCTTGGCTGATTCTCAGATAGAATCAATTAAAAAGCATTGCAGCTTTCATTTATACTTCAGCTAGAATGGACAGTAGAAAATAAGGGAGTTGATGGGAATTTTGCATTTAACTTTTATAGTTCTTATTGCTTTGAGTGGACAAATCTATCAAAAAATAATGGTGAAAACATTTGACCTGCTATTGACCAACTTTTTTGTGTTAGGAAGGGCAGGAATACATTCAAAACAAGAGTATTTCATAGTAAAAAAATATTAGAAATACAGTCTCTTGGGGTTTGGGAGGGGTAAGGTTTTGGCTGAATGTGAAATTCCTCAATTCAATTTTTAATGTGTTTTGTAGTGCTTTGACCTACAGTTAAATGCATTAAAATCGAATATTTTCTGATAAAATCAAATCTTTCATTAATGCATTCATAATTGCTTTCAGTGAGAATTCCTTTTGGATGAACTGTCACAGCCTCCACTCCTGTGTGTTTTAAGGTCTCTTTCATGCATTTCAGGTGACTATGACACTAAGCTGTACAGGACTCGGTGCTGTTTTCCCCCCTGGTCACTGCACATGCAGGACCATGGTGCTCTCACAGCTGTGAGGATACCTCACAACAATGCTCTGAGCTGACTCAAGAAGTGCTGTTTATGTGCGGAGGGAAAAAATGGATGTTAGAGGTAAAAAAACCCATGCAGGATAGCAAGGACTTCTTCGTTTACCTAGGAAGGGTGAAAGTTGGTTTTTTTTTCTTGATTTGCCTTATTTTCATCATTGGGTGGACCTTTGACTCCTGCTTGACAACAGCAAGACAGCTGAAGACTGCACCTTATCAATGGGTATCTTTTTGGCTCTGCTAGGATCCATTACAGGGTTAGACCAAGACTTTCTCTGTAAATTTATTCCATCTTGTTGCAGCCTAAATTATAAAGCCACTAAAATGTATGTAAAAATGTATGTCCATGGTGTGCACTGCTTGCACAAGATTAGAGGATGGGCTAATGAAACTCCCATTGGCCCAGAGTTTGCTTACATGAAAAATTCTTCAAGGCCAGCTCTCTTGCACTCTGCAGGAATATAAATTATTTAAAAAAAAAAAAAAAAGCAAACATGCAAATCAGTGAATAAACCCCCAAACCTGCCACACATTGCTGCTTGTGAACCTTTAGCATATACCAATTATTTTGCATTGTTAACACAGGTGATTTCCATTTATAAACCAAGTTTTAAAATGTGAGGTTTTTTACTATGGGTATTAAGTGAGAGTGGTCTTCTAATATCAGTCAGTAGGAGAATGTCTATTCCATTTATTCCTTATTTTCTGGATAGCTCCCTGATGCTCAGCTTTGCTCATTTTCCATTTCACAAACTGAGTTTACTTTAACTAAAACTGCCAAGCAGTAATTCAGCTCTTAACCAGATTTGTGGTGGTGAGACAGAGGGTAACATAAAAAGGCAGAACTTATTGGCACGATTCATCATCATACTCTATTGCACACTCGAGCCTCCTGGGCAGGAAATGATATTAAATTGAAAGATGTATCAGAGCCTTCTGAATTTGGCAGGATGAGCCAAACCTTAAACCTCTGGAACGGCTGATGTTCTCAAGTCACATTCAGGCTCCCTGGATAATTGCAAGAACACAGCTGGTGTTCCAAGTTAAGTTCTGCAAGGGAGAAGAGCTGGCACTGTGCTCACACTGTGACAATGGCACATGTTAATGACTAACGTGGAGAAAGAAAATAGTCATGGCAACAATTCTGCTTGCCAGGTGTCCTGGGGAGTGAGGCATAACCACATCTACCAGGCTACTGCAGGTACCTGACTGCAATAGCAAGGGTCAGATGCTGGTAGGGAAGTACAGAATCTATGTTTATTTTTGAGTAGACAGGTCAGTACTAGTAACTAGGTGCTGTACCAGAACACAAATGGGGATAAAAACATGAATTGCATGTCAAACTAACAAGTGAAAACAAGGAAAAAGAGATTTCTTAGTGAAAGTTTAATGAAATACTCTGTGTGTATTTGGTTTTTGTGGAATAAAATGTCTTTTGGAAAAACATGCCTTAGTGGTAGGAACATACAGAAAGTGTAACTATAACGAGCTCAGATAGGGAAATCTGTGGGATCATGAGAGATGTGGGAAATTTATGCATCATCTGTGGCCCAGCTGTCAGATCCAGTGTTACTATGGAGTGGAATCCTGAAATGAAGTAGGCATTTCACAGTTGGAATGGGTTGAGACTGACAATTCGTGGTCATGAATGTACAGAGGAGGGAATTAAATTACATTCAAAGAGCATAAATCAAGAAGACAGTCTTACTTAACAATAAGTGGCTGCCAAAAAATAAGTCTTGTAAAAATGCAGAGGATAGTTTTACCAGTAGATTTCATTGGGTACTAAAAAAGTTGGGATTGGGAAAGTTTTGAAACCAAATTTGATTATAATTTTTAAATTGCAGAGTCTTTACATTCAAGCAGTTTATGCAAAAGACACAGACCATTTCTTGATTTCTCTTTGAATTTTGTAGTACATTCTTCCCAGTTTGTGTTGGCCCATGGATAAACTGCAGTCTCAAATAATTTTTGCAATTTATTCAGATTATACTCACTGTTGAAAATATTTTTAAAGACTCATTTGGAATTCCTTTCAAGAACACCCTATTAGAAAGGTAACACACTGTGCCTTTTCTCTTAAGCAAATTTTCAGAAATCTGTTTCTATTTTGTTAATCTCTCAACTTCTATAAGAAAATACAACCACCAAACATGCACGCCATACTTGCATTTTCTGATAATGTGTATTTATTTGTATCCAGAAATACAAATGTTGGGATCAAAATACGAATATAAATAGTATTCTAGACGCATGGCCCTACTCCTTAACACAAAGTAAACTGGAATGGATGTGATCAAGAAGGGAAAGTCATTGTCTTGAGGAGATGAAGCACATGCGTATTTGACTTTTCTTTTTAGGTCAGTCTGGGGGATCACTAGGATGGCTATCTAACTTAGAATGACATACTGGTACTAGTGCTACCTGTATTATTCAAGGCACATTGGGCACATAATTGTACTTTCATTTCACTATGACATCACAAGCTGCACTGCTAGCAACGAAATCACACACCCCTAACAAAAACTTAGGAAGGAAGGATAATTAGAAATCTAAAATTTTGTCTGTATTCTATAAGAAAATTCAATTTGGCACATAGTTGGCAGTATTTATTAAATTATTAAAATTACGCTCACTTAAAAAAAAAATCCATGTGTTGTCATGGTGGGAAAAAATGTTTTGAGAGCAGTATACTGAGAGTTTAGATCAGGATTATATGAGGGGTTTTGTAATGGCCTGTGGCAGCCACAGGTTGGTCCATGGTTTAGGGTTGGTATTGCATGTGATTGTGGATGACAAAAAAGTCACAGGATTCCTGAATGGCTGCAAAAGAGAATAAGGGAGAGTGATACTGTAATCTCTCTGCACCAGGTTTCCCATTGTTGTTCAGAGAAAGTGTTTTGTGGAAGCTTATTCTGATTTTTTTTCCTTTGCAGCACTCTGTCTGGCAGTGCCATACTTCCCTGGGCTGCCTGTATGATACTGTCAAACGCAATTATTTTACCAGCTCTCCGTGAGTTCCACAGTTGCTTTCATTTTAAGGATCCCATGAGGTCTGCAAGCATGGAATGGACTCAGCAGCATGCTCTGTTCCACATTCATCAGTAGTTTTTTATAAGTATGTCATCAATATTGTTCTCTTCATCCATTTTATATTAATGTGCAATTTAGAAATTTTAGCATTTACCTGTTTTATGCCTCACTTTAAGCATGTAAATCACAAATCTCACATTAAGTACTTAGGTTACAAATCTACCCTTCACAAATTCTGAAGCCAAACAAAGGATAATAAACTCCTAGAGAACATCATTCAATGATCTTCCTGATTGCTAATTTGAACTTAAACCCCTTTTCTGGTCAATGGTCTTGATTAATGTGGAAAGGTTTAACTCAGACCAAGTAACCTTTTTAAAAAAACCTGTAATCCTAATACAGGCTCAGTAACAAGCCATCACCAGCTTCACTGTGGATATTTCATTCTTTGTATTTTAGAATATGTTGTGTCAGAACAGCTTCGTGTCTCCCAAACACTGCTGCAAGTTAAAGAGGCATTAGGAGAGTACTAAGGGCTGTATTAAACACTTACGGGAGCACCTGCATTCCCCTATAAGAAGTTCCACAGTCTGGCTTAGGCCTCCAAGGAAAGTTATGTGGGTACTTCAATGACACCAGAGGCTGTCCCTTCTGAGCAGAGCCATTCCTTACCTAGACAAAGGAATACCCAGCAAGTTGCTGGCTGCATATCAGTGCCTGGTTTGCCTGGCTCAGTCCTTGAGAAAGCCTCCCCCTAGACATATGAATAAACATAACCACATCTTCTGCTTGTCCTTTACAAATAGCAAATTAGAAGAAGATCAAAATGAATGCTTTGGTAGAAAGCAGAGAATTCTCAAGTGTTCAGCTCTGAGGCACTGAACTTCATAGTGAATTTTATTCTCCAATTTCACATATATTCTAGAAAAACCCTTGAGGAGTCCAGATGCATACAGACACTAGCTTGAGGACCCACAACAAAAGACGAAAAATAAAAGAAAATAAAGTCTGTAGAAAGTAATACATCATCACAGATATTGGATATCTCACTTGAGGAATGTCAGCAGTCACTAACCAAGTGCTTGAAGTCAGTCACGATCCAAAGTCATTTAAAGAAATAGCTGCTAGGTAAACTAGATGATTAGAACAATATGTATCCCTAATTCAGGACTTAGTCCTAGCTAGACAGGGTTGTAGGGCAGCATATCTCTTTGAATTGTCCACCAAAGGTTCAGGATACAAAAATTTACCCTTTAACTTGGCAAAGCAATTCAGTTCAAGCTGAGATAATTTTTTCTGTTGAACCACAATTCCACTTCAGATATAAAACATAGCTTTGGTTTTAGTATCCAAACCAGTGGCCTAAATTATGAGAAAAGAACTCCTTCTGGACCCCACGGGAAAAGGTGAAACTATTAAGGCTTCTGAGTCTTGAAGGAAGGCCTTCATTTTTTCACATATGTACTAGAACCCTTCAAGAAGAGAACCCTAAGAAGGTGATAGGCATATAAATACAGTATAAGACTAATGACACTATACTTTTTTCTCAATATGTAAGCATAACTTTTCAGTATGTAAGTGTAAGTAGAGCAAATTTTGTGCTTTTGGAGGGAGAGAGGATGTAAAATTAACTGAGAAAAAAACCCAAGAAACCTCTAAAGGAAAAAGGACCTCACCTTTCAGCTGCAGAAATGCATTTGCAATCCATAGTCTATTTTTTGCCTATTTTAAATAGTCTTCTGGAAAGCAATCTGGATGAGCCTTGTGTTTTTGCTCTGTATCTTTCGGTGGAATGAAATTGCTGTGTGAAGAAGGATTCTGCTAAAACTGCTGAAGTTCTACTGCAGTCTTCTTGCTATTTAGAAAATAAACCTACACGCTGTTTCAAAAAATAAAGAAAAAGCAGACAAATGCTCAATCTGTAGGTTGAAGACATTTAGAATATTGGTTGCACACTGTGGCACTCAGGAAGAACTCCAGAAAGGCCATTGTCCCACTTTCTAACTTTCAGATGAGAAATAGTCTTTAATGTTAGGGAATATCCTTTCATATTAATAAATGATAAAGGCACTGACGTAAGAGGCACAAACATTTCACTGTGAGCAAGAAGAAGATACCTTGAAAAAAAATCATCTGATTGCGTAGGCATCTAAGATTATGAGATATGGCTTGCCTTTTCTTATGCATCATACGGAAACCAGGAAATGGAAAAAGTACAGTCTGTTATGGACCACCTTTACAAATTTCAGTGGGCACTTTGTTTAACAGCTTAGAAGGTGACATCAACCCTCCAGATTTCGAGGCTAATGAAATAGTCCCTGGGGGTGTTTAAATAAAGACTGAATGTGGCACTTAGTGCCGTGGTTTATCTGGTAAGGTGGTGCTGCTTTACTAGTTGGACTTGATGATCTCCAAGGTCTTTTCCAACCTAGTCGATTCTGTGCTTCTGTGATTCTGTGAAATCTGTGTCTTATAATATTGAGTCTCCCTTCCCACAAAGACAGCAGTTCCAGAGCTACCTTGCATCTGGTCATGTAGGAGAAAAAATTTGTTAGCTAAATGGTGAAATTTTGTATAAAAAGGAGGTAAACAGCCTTCCCTTCATGAAATGACCAAGTAAGGTGAGTTGTGATAAATTCATGAAACAACATGTGATGCTAGACACCAAGACACATTAGAGCTGCAGAAGTGTTTAAGATAGCTATCTGTCTGAGTTATTTGGCAGGATGCTTCCAGTTCCAGAAATAATTTCCTATCAGCTAAAGGCTCATGTGTCACTGCTGTTCCAGCTGATGAATGTGCAAACCTCCAGGTGGATGATTTGGAATTAGCTGTGGGTTAAATTGAATAAGAGGACTGCAACAGATAAGAACTGCACAGCAATAAAAAATAATTTCTTTCTCTTCTTTTAGCTTCACTACTCATCACTGTCTCTGTGAAGACAGTTCTGGCTTTTGTAATTTTTATCATTTTTATTGGTATGCACAATATAGCAGTACACAGTTGAGAGTTGATTAAGGAGAATGTGAGAAAGAGAAGGTTATCAAAATGCCTGAGGTGTTTTAATCTACACTCGGACTTTTTGATTAGAAAGTTAAATTAAAATTGTGTGGTGTGTGGTGCACTTCTGTTCCACATTACTGCCGGACATTGAGAGAGCATAAACTGGCTACAAGGTTTTATACCCTTACTCTTGGAAGAATGGCTGTCAATGTGCTGGGCATCAGAGCCAGAAAAACTGAGAAGATTGAATTAAGCAGACCAGTATTTTTATACATTCTTAGTCTTGAAAATGCTGCCCTCAACAAAGAAAAACACTGCCCAAGATTTTTTAATTGAAGGGGAGAATAAGAGGACTGAGTTTAGATCCTCCCAGAAAAAAAAGGTGATTATTTCAAAAACCCTCACAATCCTTTCTGCAATTTCAACAAGGAAGGAACATAATGTTAAGATACTTGGTTTTGAAGTTTTACACAGCCAAATATGTTCATTTCAGTGCTCACTTAGTTTTGCCTTCCTCTGTTCCCTTCCTTGGAAGGGTAAAAAGAAGTACTAAATAACAAAAAGAAGTAGTTGAATAAATGCAACTCGAATAGGAAATTGTATGATAAGAAAATGTTCTACAATGCTACAATACAGTTCTTATGTTTCTCATGGGACAGCACATAGAAATGTTAATTTTTGTCAATTTGCAAAAGAAACAAAAGAATATCTGGAGGTTAATGTGGACATTCTTACTCCTACAGAAGGATATGGCACATAGATGTATGCAGACCACATTACCTAGGTCTCTAATTGATTGATTCAGATCATTGAAAGCTTATCTTCCCTGATCTCCAAAGTTTTTCAGTGGGTGCCAAAGCACAGAGCAGTAAAGCAGTGAGGGGAAGCCAAGTTACTAGGAAGTAGCAGAGGAATGCACTCAGGAACCTGCCAACCTGCAGCCACTTGCCTTGCATAAAAATCAATTTTTTGATAACCCCAGAGTAGAATAAATTACACAGTAGAATATGTCCCCTGCTTTCACTGTAAGAGCAGAGGGCAATAGTGTCTGCAGCTTCTTTCCTGAGTAGGACAGTGGAAAAAAGTCGAATTATATACTTCCAACTTCTGTTTATGAAAACACTCAGAAAATGGGCAATATGAATGGACTTAGCAGAATCAGTCTTCCAAAGAAGGATCTGGTGAGATTGCCTGCTTTCAGCAGGGCTCATGGGCAGCCATGAGCAGAAGTGTAAGAAAAGCTTATGCCCATCATCTAACGTGGGAATGTTCCACTTCCCAGGACATTCACACAGCATGCAATTGTTAAATAAACCTCACTTTACCTGTTCAAGAGCTAATGGTGGAAGGCACCTGATTGTGCATCATTTGGCTCAATACCACCACCGAAATCAACTGATTGTGCAGAGGGTTTGCAGGATCAGACCCCTAAAGGAAAATGGTTTCTATTCTTTTACTTAGGCATGGAATATTTTTAGTATTCTTGCAAAATACGGCTGAAGGTGACTATTAGAGTAGAATAATTCATAATTAGAGATCAGGATATTTAACTCCAATTTAATCACCTTCTTGCACTACTTAAAATATCCCTGTAAAATTAAATCCATACTTCCAAGTGCAAGACACAGTTAATTTACTAATGAGAGTTAGCAAAATTTTCATCATGTATTTTGAAATCAGAAGGTTATCATTGGTTTAGAAGACATCAGATTGGGCAGATTTTGCTAAAAATAAGGCTTAGATTCTGCCTCAAAATATTTCTTTGTGCTTCTAATTTTAATTTTGTCAGTCCTTATAGAAGTGATTCCCCTCCCAGACCTAAACCCAGCTATGTTTCTGATATTTCAGACAAGTGAAAAACAGAAGAAAGATTTTGAATAACTACAATTAACTTTTGTGTTAGATTTTTTTTTTTCAATTAAAAACTCAGTGGAAGAACAGAGCAACAGCAATGACAGACAGTAGTGTTTCAAAGAACATGACAGCATTTCTGTTCCTTTAGAATTACCATTGCATTAGGTTTTGCTTGTTTGCAGCATTTTCCTTATGAGGAAAAAAGGAACTTCTTCTGAGTCACATCCACCATTCATTTTTTTATCAAATACTGTGTGGAAGAGACACACATTTCTCGACTTCATAAAAAAATTATCTCCAGAAGATAAAAGAAATAGAATTGTCATTTTAGGTATCTTTTAACTTCAATCTTCTGTAACAATTTGTCATCCAAAGGGTAGTGAAAAGCTATTGCTATTTAATTCTGGATGTGTTTTGTTTGCTTAATAACAATTATGTAGACAATCTGTAAAAGACAATTTAGTTTAATACTGTAAAATTAGTTTTTGAAAAAATGGGTAGTTTAGAGTTGAATGGCCAAAACCTTGAAAAATACAAAATTGGTTTTTAGTGTAAAATATAGTTGGCAATTTTGGAAAAGAATGAAAAGAACCTCTTTCTATATGTGGCAACTATTTAATGTTTAATACAACTATTTCATGTTTAATCCAACTGTCACAACTGAGTTCCTGTAATGCACTATTGAAGCCACAAGTGCTCAGTCTTTAGCTCAGGCTCAGGGAACAACTACTATGAGTAAATGCCGCAGTGTTCAATGTTATGAAAAGAACAAAAAAAGTCCTTTGGCACATGTTTTTCAATTTTATAAAACAACTTTGAGAGAAAAAATAAGAATGCATGGGTACACTTTTTAGCAAATTGAAATCCGAAGAAAGTTACAAATTCCTGGTGCTATTATATAGTGATTTTTACTCATGTGCTATGCACTATGATCTGCTACAATGACACAAACAAGCAGGAATCTTGTCCTGCTTCAAGTATAGTACTTTAGAAATCAATGACTATCCTGTGTTAAATGAGTCATAAAAAAACACAGTTAAAAGCTTGAAAAACTGTAGTAGAAGTTATGCCTACAGCTGCCTCAGAGATAGGTAAGTCTTACTTATATCAAAATAATAGCTTTCTTCTCCATCTGCCTTTTCACCTTTAAGTTAAAACCAATGTGTGCAGGGAAGTGGCTAATTCCATGAATCCCAGACCTCTGCAGAAAGTAACGTCCACGTTTTGATCCCACCAAAGACATTTCTTATCATCTTTTGGTAGTTACTCTATATCATCAATTTCCCAAAGCCCATGGGATTTAGCTCAAGCAAATTTAAATACAAATGAATGGTTTTGTCATCTTTGGCTTATTTGCTAGTGCCAGTGTACATTGCTCTGAGCCTTAGGGATATGGCAGCATTTTGAAGAAAGTATGGGAATGAAAAATAAAAATTACATATTTAATCTTTGCCTGAATTGTGAATAGCTTCTATGCCAAGGGACAATAGTAGGGATTCTAATATACAATAATTATTCATAAACATTGCTTACACTACAAATTCAGCTGATTTTTTTAAGAACCTTTTTCTTAAAACGAAGAGCAGTTAGGAGAGAATCTTCCACATTTTTCTTCTTCAGGAAATTACATATGAAAATTCTTCATCAGGCTCTGTGATGGTGAAGGTTAATGTGGTCTTTATAATTTGAAATGAAACTGTGTCCTTCACTTTCTCTGCACTTTGACCATCTGTCCGCAGTGAGAAAACGCAGCAGTCTTCACTGCTACAGGCAACATTTAAAGATAGAGGTATCCAACCCAGTAGACCAGGTTAAACAGCAGGAAAGATGTAGGAAAAAAGACCCTAGAGTAAGAGTCCAGTTCTAAGATGTCTATGTGAATCCGTCCTCTCCTCCATGAGCCTGATTTACACTCTTCATAACAACAGAAAAAGCTCTGGCAGTCTTTCCCATCCAGACATTCATAGACACACGCATCTTCAAATTCTTGCCAATACATGGCATTGTTCAATGTGATGACTGTAGTTGGTGGTCTCATATCAAGTACAGAATAATTCTGAGGAGAGAAAAAAAATGCAACAGTTTGACAGGTTTCCCTGGATGATGCAGATCAAAATTAATCATCACAGGAAAAAGCAATCACTTTTTCTCACTTAGGAGTTTACTTACCTGTCAGAATATTATTTGCAAGTTGTTTTAACCACTTGCAGCTACGACATTTAAGATGGATTCTCAAAAATAAGGAAGATATTCCCCCTCTCCATTTAATTATACAATGTCCTCCACTTAGCATAGGTGCATTCACTGCCTCTTAATTTCACTATGATTTATAAAAACAGATATGGTCAGCAATAGATAGCGATCATTTTAGTACAGGATTTCAAAATGCCATCCCAAGGCATGTCCCCCTAGTGCTTATCACACTAACCATGCTCAGAAATAGGACACCTTGATTTCATGCACCCTCACAGTAGCATTTGTGCTTACAGAACTCTCCTTCTTCAATGTACTCCCTATTTACACTTTGTCAGCTTTCCTGTCACATCATTTCTTTGTCGTGAAAGATGTCTTCTCACAATAGCCTCCCCTCTCATTAAGCCACCCATTCCATCTTCACAAATGTCACCTCCTCTGCTGACATCACTAGAAAAGGTCCCATCAGCTTAGCTGCCTGTCTGCACCACCCTGACAAAGCAGACACAGCCCTATCAGCCTGGTTTTCTCTACCTAAGAGGCCATTCCTCTCCCTGGGATTGTGCTGAGCACTGGCTTTGCCTGCAGGAGTGTGCTGGCTGTGCTCTAACAAGCTGGTCATGACTGCTCGCATTCAGGAGGATGCTCTGGGCTCTCTTTTAGATACCATACAAAGTACTTAACATTTCCTGCTGAAGGTGTTTGGGATATCTGAAAACGTTGCTGCTGAATATGAAAAACATTGGTGATATGACTGATGTGCCTCAGTGGAAATTTTTCCCTTTCATATTGACTTAATTTCCTTTCTACAAATCTTTTTGTTCGGCACGCAGTAGTATTACCCAGCTTATTAAAAATGCTGGTCTCTGAGCTAAGAACTTGATGTAGCATCCCTCAGTTTAGATGTTAGCATGATAACTACATCTGAAAAACTGCCCTATCCAGCCAACTACTTCTGGTCACAATTAATTTTGTGACATTATCAAATTATCAACACATTACCATAAGGAAATGCTAAAATGTCTCAGGTACAATGTGCTGCAAGCAGATTGCAGTTTAGAAGCAGATTATTGCAAATCTGTTTGTTGTGAATGACTTTATCTCTGAGATTAGATTACAGAAATTACACCTATTCTCTGTCTTCTGTGATGGTTTGGGTGGTTTGTTTCAGAGCCTAACAACGTGTTGCCGTGTGAAAAAGCTCTAACATTATTTTTCAAGCAATCTTTTTTTGAGTCTAGTACTTTAGACAGAAAAAAAAGTATGACTAGTGTATACACAGAGTTCTGCTATACCACTGTGTCATATATCGTACATTTATTGCAGGTCTTTATGAAAATTTCCAACTCAGGGACTCAAATTTTCCATGCCTGTCTAAAATATTTATGTTAAAAAGAAAAAAGGCTCAGGTAGGTTTTGGTGAGTGAAGATAAAAAAGTGCTCTGGCTCTGCAAGGGAAACCTTCTCAACTCTCAGTAGCCTGGGGTATTTTGTTGTTGTTTTGTTATATCAACTATCTGCTCAGGACAGAAGATCAAATAAATATCCTGATAATACAGGGAGATTATCTGGTTGTTTTAATCTCTGTCAGGTAGGAGGTGTCCTGAAGTGACAAGACACCAGGAGAAGGTGGCTGGTCCCTGCTGTGTTCTGCGCGTCCAGCTGAGCTGGGGCTGGGAGGAGAGCAGTGCACACGCAGTGAGCACCATCCCAGTCACACCCTGGAGGTTTGCCAAGGCAAGGCACTTCTCCAGGGCCTTGGGCAAGGCAGATCAGGTGCAGTGCTTAACATGCTTAATAATATTATTTCTGACAAGGTATAAGTGTGTTTTCCAGGAGGAAAAGAAAAGGGGTGGGATCACCTGAACATGGATTTGCTAAGATTAATAAATTTAACCTTTTAGGTGGCATTACTACAAATCTGGAAAAGATAAAATGATACCTTGAGAGCCAGTGGCATTGCTTATTTAAGCTATAATTTGAAGACCTTTATATATAGATAAAGACCTGCTCAATAATGATTTTAAGGTGAAAAGAAAAAAGAGTGAGTAAAAAACTTGAAAATACCGCATACGCTTTTCAAGTAGATCAGAATGACTACTTCTAGACAAAAGTTTTAAACCCTAGTATCATTTTAATTATCTTTTCCCTATAGCTTTTAATTGGAAAAAGGAAAGTCCTGCTATCCATTCAACACACTCTGTTAACTTCATCTTTCAGAAAAGTCTGTCCAGGGAGTGACAGCAGTAGAAAACGTGTAGATGTAATGCTTGTTGTAAACCATTAATTGTCAATGAGCAGACATTCTAAGCTATATGAGGTCTTAAAATACATTGAGAACTCATGTTAAAAAAAAAAAAAAAAGTGTATATTATTATTTGTAGAAAGATAGGCTAATAACATGGATCTAGCAGTTGTGAACAAGAAACTTCAGCATATCCAACACAAGGAATGCAAAACCCAATGTTTTAATTCTGTCTCTGTTGTTATCTGATAACAAACCACTCTACCAGCTGATTAAAGGGCTTTATGCTTTCCCTGTGCTTTATGTTTGCACATATTATAGCAGGTATTCCAGTTTCAGATTTCATACCAGTTAGAGACACAGTTTTGTGCTCTGTTCCAACTTTATTGCTGCTGTACATATTCCATTTGTAGATATAGTACAACTGCCCATATTCAACTTGTGTGCCTAAATTATTTGAAAATCCACCTGACAGCTTTGTAAAGATTTTGCATATGCATAAATGAACATTTTTCTATGAAACTTAGTTAAAACTCCATAGAAGTTTATGACATAACTTGTGCTTATTACTTTCTCATAAAATGTAGTGAGAAACTTCTGTATTATATAAAGCAGATACACAAAATTTCTGAGGTAAAATATCACATAATACTCTATACTTGACTCTCCTCCCCCTCATATCACTTGATAAGTCCTTATAGAAAGAGGCAGCTATGTTCCTCCTCCACAGCTGAAAACAAGCTGACCTTTTAACAAAAAAGCAAACCAATATTTATAGTGAAGTCAGGGTAAAGCATAACACAGCAATACAGCTCTCTTAGGAATTAGTGCAAGTAAATGTCAACCATATATTCGTGCCCCCAATTCTCTCACTGAATAAAGTAGCTTACTTACCATTACATGACCAAAACTTACATCAGGCAGCTTAAATAAAGATAACAAAAGAATTATTCAGAAGAAAATGTACTTAGTACTTCATGTGCATCTAAATTCAATAGTATTCCTTGGACCAAGCCTTTAAATGCATAATGCTGTGTGTTCTATATATTCAGCATAACATCCAATACACTTGAAAACTGCATGAAACCTCAGCAGAATGCACATCTAGTTTCCTTAGACTTAAAATCTTTATTTATTAACCCATTACATTTATTTATTGATCAAACAATAGGTAAGTGAGCATTTGTTCTGGTGTTAATTTAAATCCTGTCAGTGTTGCATGCTTTCCCTCATCTTCATTCATATGTCTGGAATTACATCCTACTAACAAAGATATTCACGACTTTTTAATTCAGTCTTTCTATAGGATGGCAATCTTAGTTTGATCACTAGCAAGCTCATTTCAGTCTCAAACTTTTCTTTGGTAACAATCTTTTGCCTTTTGTGAGCAATGCATTTTTGCAAGAAGCTATTTGAGGTTTAATGGAGTTTGCATTGACTAAGTCTATGGCTTTCTAGGCTTTCTCTAATCCCATATTTGTTTCAGCTTTTCCTTCATTAGTTCTTCATTCAAACATTTTCTATAGCTTTTCATTCAATCCCTTTTCACATCATGACCTATTATTCCCTAAATTTAGACTTCTCTCTCGTCAATTTCCTTCTTCACATTTTTCCTATTTGGTTTTGATTTCTGATTTCAAATGTCCTTATTTCTTCCATTACACACAATGGCATCCAGCATCTCTAACTACTGATCTTGAGCACATAAGATTTATCACTGATTTTGAGTGGACAACCCCCTTTCCTGTGTTTACACTGAGATTTTTTTCTCTATTAAGCTGCCCTCGCTCATTCTCATAGTCAGTTATGAAGCAAACCAGGCAATTCTTCCTGCATTATTGTTTTAGTTTATTCTAAATAAACAGCTTTTGTGTTTTTCTGGGTGTTACACTTGGAAGTCGTTTTCTGGCCAAAAATGAGCCATGTATGAAAACCTTTTTTAAGTGACCTCCATTTTTGTCCTTGGGAACATGCACCTTTGTGTACAGAGCTTAAACCAAATGCTGCTTCCCAGCGGAGACATTGAAATTCTGCTTGTGAAGTTCATAAATATTTCTAGACCTGTTAAGCCATGAAATAGCACTGCATTTGAATATACATTGATGTGCATTTATTTGTATAACAAGCCATGCAGTCTGTTTCAGTGGGAGCCCGTTCCGACTGCCAGCACAATAATTGGAGGACAAAAGCAGCGTAGGCAGGGTTGCTGCTCCATGGTGAGCAGGCTGCTTCTGTCAGGAGCAGACCTCACCCAGCAGGCACAAAGCTGCTCCTACTGCTACTGCGGGTGACTCTTCCATCAGCTTTCAGGGCAAATCACATCACTGGGAAAATCTTGGAAGAGTGAAGTGCCATGTGATTACAGGCTACCACTGAATGATTATCTGCTCTCTGAGCTGTACATGAAAAGAAATTTAAGTGCTCCCATCTTACCGACTTTTTCTTCTTAGAACAGTTTGGTTTCCTGCAACTTGAGTAGTAGTTGAGGGTGGCATACTCCATCAGAGCAGCAAAGACAAACAGAAAGCATACAGTCACAAACAAATCCATAGCAGTGACATAGGAGACACGGGGCAACGACTTTCTTGCAATGGTACTCAAAGTCGTCATGGTCAATACTGTGGTGATGCCTGCAGAGAGAAACTTGGTTTAATTGTATGCAAAATCACTTCTCCATATCACAGAAGAATTTTTGGAAATAAACATCAAAACATAAATCCAGAGTGTACCCAAGAAATCAATTAATTTAATTTGATAGTATTAAAAAATAATACAAAATAACATCAGTAGGGACAAAGTTACTTTGTAAATAAAGATTTTCTCAGTTGTTTATTTTCATCTTTGCATAAGTGACATTTCTGTGCCTCTCAATATGCTTTTCTTCATCTCTTCCTTTTTCTCATCCCAGTTAGGTTGAAG
This sequence comes from Acanthiza pusilla, assembly GCA_036630365.1. NCBI lineage: Eukaryota > Metazoa > Chordata > Aves > Passeriformes > Acanthizidae > Acanthiza > Acanthiza pusilla. Next base: position 2,535,293 of record JAXCHO010000098.1, read on the forward strand.
GTGGGGGTGAAGGAGAAGGAGAGAATGCAGAAATCTTTGAAGAAAAGTATAAAGCAGAAAAGATACTAAACCCAGAGAAATAAAAACAAGAAACTTAGAAAGCAGAAAAGGAAACATGTTTTATCCCACAATAGTACTGCTCTCTTGAAAAATCTTATGATCAAAAAAGAAAAAGTGGTGGAGGGAGAAAAGAAATTTTTCTTCTAAGCTCTGACCATGAATTCTGAAAGTATGTCTTCACACCACTGCTTCCTTGGCAGTCCCCCACTGCCATTTCCCTTCTGAGCAAGGGAAGTCAGTGTTACTTGCTCAGTCAGAGTAAGACCCTCATACAAACTTCAAATGCAACATTAACAGAAATAGCCTTTTTAATTCATACAAAGCATCACTTCTTAGATTGATTTGGTAATAATGAACCTAATGGGAATTAGTGTGAAATATCTAAAATAATAAAACCAGTGCTAGACTGAAATCTGTGTCGTGTCAGTTATTTGACTCCTAATAATGCATACAATTTCTCTTCATTCCAAGGAATAGAAGTAATTTCATTCCCAGCTTGCACTGATGCTTTTAATCATTTGTTATGAACTGCATGTCTTCTGATAGAAAAAAACCTCAGCTTCTCAGTGGCTTGAGAAAAAAAAATAAAGCTTTCCCACAAGTAAGTCTCAAGAGAGAATCTCTCAACAAATAACATAACCATAAGGTAATCTTTCTTTTTTTATAGTTAAAATGATATTTCACAATGGTGCACAGTGTTTGAAATGGCAAGGAATGACTGAAATTATGCTTTATAGTTAAATAATTTCTCACTAAAAGCACTCTGGAGAGAAAGAAATTCTGTGGATTATTTTTGACTACTTTCTCTTTTTGAAGGATTGTCCATCTCTGACTCGTAAAGTTTGATAGAAGCTACAGTGATTCACAGGAATAACCTTCTCCATTCAAGCTAACAGAAAGTCCCTGGAAAAGTCCGAAGGCAAATTATTGCCTAGGTCTCAGCCATGAATAATAATGGTTAAATGAATTCCTTAAATATCTATTACCCAGAAACAAACAAACAAAAAGTTTCTGAAAAAAATCATAAGTCAGTAACTAAGACAAAAGCAATGCTGATAGGAATGGGAAGTGTGGACTTCGTGTGTGCCTTGAACATCTAAAAGCTATTGGGAAAATATTTCCATTTCCTGATGTCTGCACCACCTCCCAGTACAAGCAGATGTGGCTGGCATGATCCAGCCACCTCTCCAGACCCCTCAACATCAGTTCTGTACTTAGCTGATGCTTTAAAAAAGCTACAGACAAAGGCCACGCTTAGCCATTCATCACAGTAGCCAACTACAGAGGTGTCCAACTGCACAAGGTGTGAACTCAGTGGCTCTGATTTGACCCTTACTCACCATGGGTCAATTGGTCTTTCTCTATGGCCTTGACTCAGGCCTTGGGAGTCGCTAATTTCAAAAGAACCGCATCCGCACTGTGACATACTCCACACTATAAAATGAAGTTCTTTAACACTTCCTAATCCACATTTAGATTTCTGATACAAATGTGTCTTTTTCAGAGCCACGTGTACATGGACATGCTTTCAGGCATTTTTCTACCTTTAAAACATTCCTCAACACCTATAGATTTCTTCCAGTACAATATACAGCATCCTGTTTACCTGGACTCTAATGAAAGTTTTTATTTCCCACTCATCCTGTGATAGGACAGTTTTTTATTAAAAGGCTAAAAAGAAATAATCAGTCTTTTTGCTTAAGTATATAAGTCCTCAACTCAGCATGTATCCTATATCAGGCTGAAGCCTGAATGTGGAACACCAGCTCAAATCATGCTTGAGACTAGATTCCAACTCACACCATAAACAAGCACTGAGTTTTTGAAACAATGAAAATTCTATCGAGTGATCAATTTTACATCCAGAACACAGGCACAAATTTAAAAATATTAAAATGAGTTTATGGGGATACATACAGAGAGGAAAGAGAAAGAAGGTGCACCAGATGATACAGTTTTGTATTTCTATAAATTTACAAGTCAGAATATATATATGTATATATGAATAAAATTCAGCACCATTATTTCCAAATATAATATCTAGTTTCCATACCCTTAGTTCATTTTATCTCTCATGCTAAGAAAATTCAGTTTCTTGAGTGGTTTCAAATGTTATATGTCTTGCCAGATGAAATTGTGAAGTCTCTCACTTTGTGGAGTTCCGTATGGCAAAGTGAGCTTTGCAGCTGTTATTGAAATTCACAGTGCTCATGAACTATCTATTTCACCAGTGTTGGAGGTTGGGGGAGGGAAGTGGAATTTTTACCATTCTGTTGCTAGGCTAGTAATGATCGGGGCCATTTACTCTCACACAGAGACAAAGACTTTGGCTGGGCGGCACTGGAACAAGAGATGGCAAGACTTGATAATGACACTCGCTCGCTGCTCTCGGAGGAGAGAACAGGGGGAGAGACGTCTCTCTGTTTTTGGCTGGGACTACAGGAAAGGGGAAGCCTGGCTCTGCACTAGTTTTTCTCTGCCTGCTGGGTGAGTTCTTGCTTTGAGGGGAAGGGCACGGGACTCCGATCCTCTCGTCCCCTCCGGGAGGGTGCAGCTACCAGCCGCGCTGCAGCGGAGCGGGACCCCTGCCTGCCACCACCCCGCGGCCTGCCTGCCGCTGCTCGGCACCCTGCCTGCCCCAACTGTGGAGTTTCCTGCCGCCTCCTCTGCTGGCTGGCCCCGGTGGGCTGACCCGGCTGCCCCATCTCCCGGCTCTGGGCTCTCTGCTGCGCCCCTGTCCATCTGCGCTCCACCCGGCTCCAACCCGTCCACCATTACACGTGTGGCACAGATCCAACCTCGCGGCACAGCGCCATCTGCAGCTTCCCGGGAGTCATCGCACCTGCGCTGCTGGTCTAGGAGCCCAACAGCGCCCCTGCTGGCCGTGACCGTGACTGCACCAAACGGGAAAGTGCCTGACAGCCCCAGGGACATTTGCAACCGAGTTTTTGGTTTTGTTTACTGTTTTTTTTTTACCTTGTTTACTGTTTCTTTGTTACTGATTGTTTACCTCATTCTAGATACTAGTAAAAACTCTTATTCCTTTCCCCATACCTTTTCCTGAGAGCCCTTGATTCTAAAGTTATAATAATTCGGGGGGAAGGGGATTCACATTCTCTGTTCTAAGGAAGGTTCCCACCTTCCTAAGCAGACACCTGTCTATGAAACGAAGACAACCAGAATTTTAATATCAGCTAAGGACAGCTCTGAAGTAACTTGACTTCAAAATTTTCAGGTAGAAAGTGTAAGTGTAAGCTTACAAGTCTGTGTATAAATACCACTTTGGGACATAATATACTCTAAGTAAATCCCATACCAAAGATGTGGTTTGATAAAACAGAAAATATTGACTGGGAGATCAAATTATACAGATATACATAATGCATGAAAACTCCTTAACTTTTAGATCATTGGTCTAAACAGTTATTTAAAATTATTACTGTTTGAAATCTGCTTACTGGACAACTATATGCAAAGTGAGGCAGCAGGAGTTTCAGTGGTAGAAAGTCTTTGGTCAGCAAGGCTAATTTTTTCTTATTTTCCTGAGGTTATGTTGGGACACTAAAGGAAATATCTGCTTTCATGCATACCATCACTTGCTCATAAAGTTAATTCTCCTTTTTTCTGGTCTGGCACCTATTTTGAGTACTTTCTTGGTTTTCTTGTAAATGAGGCAAAGATGGAATGGCAAGGAGAGCAATGTTCAATTTTTATTAAATATAATCTGTATCTTCTTTTACATCAACACACTGCTGTCCTTAGTATCCACTGTATCTTTTTAAGCTGCAGTTTGATCTTGCTTGTGGTAACTGCCTGGTCCTATTACATATTATACCCATTTTGAAAAAGTATGGGGAAACTGGGATAATAACTTCAGTTTAACTTAATTCCCTTCATCTTCAAGGAAAATCATCTATTCTTTTCCAGATCATAACTTTTCTTCAGGGACTTGCTGGGTCCTCTTGACTAAGAACACTTTGAGATAATTTTGATTATTAGAGGCAAGCAGAAACTGCAGAGAGACTTTTTTTTTTCTCTTTGAATGAAGAGCAGAATCTAACTGAGGATCACAAAACACAGTTCTCATCCAGCACTCAAACTTTACTTCTATTTTCCCACTGACTCTTCAGGTGGCCTGAAGTTAGCCTTGCTGCCACTCTGGACCTTAGTAGTTCAAAGTGCATGTGAAAAGGGGACTATGATATCAAGTTTTTAAAGAACATTTTAACATCTCCCAACAGTACTGATGGAAAAATATTTATCATCCCATACCCAAATTACCTTTTCTTTTTTTTTTTCCTCAGCACAGAAATAGTTTATTAGTTAGCTTTATTCAGAAAGGAATAAAACCTGTCCTTCATGTAACTGTGCGTAGTTGCCAATAACTCTGGAAATTATTCATTAATTTCAGAGAGTGAAATATTTCCCCGGTGTTAAGTCCTTTACATTAGTGCAGCTATACTTGGAGAAGGTTTGTTGCACTGAGTCTACAATTAATTTCAACTAATTAGTAGGAATATTTCAGCGGTTTGCCTTTGGCTGCATTACTCACAATTTTACCATGGGCCACTATCCAGATGAGGGTGTGTGCTGTTGCTCAGACAGATTTATAAGTTGCATTATGCAGGTCTACAGCAAAATGGGAGCATCTACTTACTGCATCCCAGAAGTCAACAGGCCAGTGCCAATTTGGGAGCAACAGGACACTGTGCACAAAAGAAGTGACCCATATATATTTGACTTTATTTATAGAAAATTTATATTTTAGCCTAGAAATTTAATTCTCAATTGGAGTTTGAGGAGTGAGTCATGACATTCATTGAGTAGAGCCTTGGAACAACTCATTTTTATGTTCTTACTCCAAATTCATTACTTCAGTATCTGAATGCTGAATACATTTTTTGTCTGAACTTCCTGATGGCTGAGGGAGTGAGGTGGAGAGTCACACTTTAGTGATTAGTAATCTAGCATACTTCTGCATCTTATTAATTGTAAAACTGAGCTGTGTAGTGTGGGCATCCCAGTTCATACTGGCAGACCTGACAACCACAATCTGAACTAAGAAATTGCTTTTCTTTGGTTTTGATGTTTACATATAATTGGCTGTTATACAGCCCTATACCCCCGATGCTGGCAAAACCTGCAGGTTTTCCTATAGATATTAGAAAAAATTTCTAAGTCTAAGTCATTATTTCTAATTGTATGCCAAAGCACATTGCCACAATGCACATGCTGGTCCTGACACAAATGAGTTTCTGGAAAACCTAAACCAGCATAAAACTCCACAATCTATGAAAAATATCAATATACCCAGTGTGGAGCTTAACTTCAAGTATGCAAGCTATAACACTTTGCTTGAGTTAATACTATTATATCCCACAGTTTTCTGTATATATAAGACACAATGCCCAGTGGGGGAGAGTTACAGAAGGGAAGGAAGCCAGCAGAGCAATTAATTAATTCTTCAAAAATGTCACTAAAATATCATAGTGAGAACAAGGAGACAGACATTAATTCAAGAGTTTTATGCAAAATAGGTGGCAGTGTCATCCAAAGGGTCAGACTAGTTTACTTTTAATTACCCTGTTACAGGAAAAAAACCAGAGGTCTCAGTAATAAGTAGGTCTGGGTCTGCAAGACATAGTAATAATAATAATCCAAAGTGTTTACCTAGTAGTGTCTTTGAAATGAAGCTGACATTTTCAAATGGTAGCGTAGAAACATCAGAAAGACAGCAGAAAAGGGAATTATTAACAGCTTACCTAATGCTGTTCTTGCTGGTGTGGCATCTTTTTTGATCCAAAAGGACACCCAGGAAAGAACAACTGTTAATATACAGGGAATGTATGTTTGTATAGTGAAGTATCCCATTCTTCTACTTAAGTCGAAGTATATAGTCATGACTACATAATCACCTGCAATAATAGCACAGAAAGGAAATTCACATTGTGATGGGATAGACAGTTGTTCAGTGACCTGCTAATATTTTAAGCTTCATAAAAAGACTGCATATGAAATATTTTTTAGAGTTTCAACAGCATCTGTGCAGTAATGCTCATGTGAAATTTAAATAAACCCTCCATTCTAATATCCTTAAGTTCTAGGTCTCTGTGGAAATTATGTATTTGGACAGACAAGACCCTCTCAGCAATCATTCTGGATGAGTAAAGTTTTGAAAGGCACCTTCAATTTCCAGACTTGGTATTTCTGGATGGCTTCATAGCCACAAAACTGAAGGTAATGTCATTCACCAGATTCTGTAACCAAGGTGCACAAAATCCTTCCTTCTTCAGGCCGTGTCTTCTGTGCTGGAATTTCAGGTTTGAGTGACTTCTGTTATTTTCTTTTGAGATATGCATCTGAAAATAGGGTCTTTATGGCAAACGTAGAATGCACATGAACATGCCTTCAGACAAGAAGTCATTAATAGACACTAGAACCTCAATGCTGGTGAGAGACTCTTTTTGTTGTCATTTCTCAAAGAAACTGTAGCCATTTGTGTTATTTTCAGAAGGTCAGTCTGAACACAAAGTTTATTATTCTGCTGTATAGTAAAAAGCATAAATTCAAGGACTCAGTAAGAAGGTTAGTTTATCTCACATTATATGATTTTTTTCACCGTATGGCTTCTGCTAACCCTTGCGACTCCACAGGGGATAATAATCTGTCCCTCCCTCTCTCCTCAGCAGAGGCTACTGACCTTATCACCTCTGTCCTTACTAACAGCTCTCTCAGCCTCACAGATGCTAACTGTCTTTCTCTCTCAGACAGTCACAGTGATTAACAGTAATAAAACTGAACTGGAACCAATTTCTCTACTTCACTTGAAGCATGTTGCTTCCATTTCAGATGTAAAGGAAAGCATATATGCCAGAGAATTTTTATGGGGTTTTGTCTGACTATATCAGATTTGGCCTAATAAATTTTATGTGTTCTTGTAACAAACCGTAACTTTCTAGAGTATGATATTTGCAGAAGGCATCATTTGCAATAGCAAAGTAACTCTGTCCTGTTACAGCAAACCACCAGAAGAATGAAAAATTTGGAAGCATATAAAGATTAATACCCCAAGGAATGTCCATACAACTCATCCAAGCAGAAACACAATGCATTTATTAGTTGAAGCAAATTAAAGCTTAATCATTTGTTTATATGCCCTCATAACAGAGGGCATATAAACAAATGTATTTAATACAGTGGATAACTTGACTACAGCTACATAGTATACAGAAAAGAAATTAATTCAGTAAAAATAGCTTTCAACCAAAACATCTCTGAAGGCACTGTAAAATTAATGAATTATCATAAGTTAGAAAGTTAAAGGCAAATAAAAATCTTATGGTGGGAACTGAAGAATGTGTCAAAAAGAAAAGTTCCTATGTGTAAAGTACATCAGTTTGAGACAGGTATATCTGGAAGAGGTTGACAAACCTGTGAGTGTTTCCATAATGCCTCTGTTGGGTGAAAGTGTATATTTTGACAAGAATTGTGCCAGTGAAAAGTGTGTGACCCCAAGAAACTGGACAGCCATTTCAGAAGCCTTGCTTATAGAGCTCATTACTGCTACAACTAGGAGGTACTGCAGTACATCATGACACAGAGAACCTTGTGGGTTGTTCTACAGGATAAGGGCTATTGTCATTCCACTAAACCCCAGCAGTTTTCTCCATGCAGGGAATGGCACCAGGGAATTGATGTGGGTTAGGAACCACAGCTTCTGCTGGCTTACTGTTAGACTGGTTTGCCTCAGTGGAGAAAGGCTTAGATCACAGCAACCGAGACAATTTCATACAAACAGGTGTAAAGAGTAAGAAGGAGTGTAAACCAGCGCTTCTACTGATGTGAACCAACTGAAAAGCAGGGAAAAATGTTAATGAGTCAAACATTGTCAAGGTAGAAGAATGAGCAAAAAATTAAATCTAGAGGAAATGTGTCAAGCCTTTCCCTTTACTTAGTTCCTGTTTCTAGAACTGTGAGTTTATGGATAAGCTGCCTGAGAATGGTATAAAGTCAAGCACCATCTGCACACCTCTCATTGTGTATAACAATAGATGATTCACACAATTCCAGTACCCACACAGGTCACTGCTCCTCTCGATAGTTGGTCCTGATACCCAGCACAGCAACCGAGGACTAGATACTGAACTGTAAGATGCTGGGAACGTAATAGAGTCCCTGTTTCCAAGGTCTTTGACAAAAATAAACCAGATAAACATGAGAGTGGGAGAAAATTATGGCACACTGAATGACGTAGAGAGCTCGTCATTACAATTAGTCATTAACTGATTTAGTGTCTTTCAGGCAGGATTCATTTACTGTGATTTTAGACATCTAGAAGGCAAATTCTACAGATGACCTGCATACTGTGGCCTCCTTTCTACACTTAATGAAAAGAAATTGGTACTTTCAGTGTATGATTTGTCTTATCTGTTTTAGATACACATTTTAGAAGGTGAATATATTCAAAACATTTCCATTTCTCCCCTGTGATTAAAAAACAAAAGCAAGTGGCTGAGATGTGGATGAAAACATTGTAGACACTTGCACATTATACAAGGAGTTAATCACACCCCTTGATTCCATGGTGAGAGCTGAAGTGGGGTACTTCTGTATGCTAAAGTTGTTTTATTTAAACATAATAACCATCTTGTTTATAAGGTATTTCAGTTATTTTACTCCCCTTTTCCAGTTAAAGTTGGTGTCTTCATCCTTTAGGATATGCACAACTCCTTCTCTGCTCCTTCCTTCCTTCCTTCCTTCCTTCCTTCCTTCCTTCCTTCCTTCCTTCCTTCCTTCCTTCCTTCCTTCCTTCCTTCCTTCCTTCCTTCCTTCCTTCCTTCCTTCCTTCCTTCCTTCCTTCCTTCCTTCCTTCCTTCCTTCCTTCCTTCCTTCCTTCCTTCCTTCCCTCCTTCCTTCCTTCCCTCCTTCCTTCCTTCCCTCCTTCCTTCCTTCCTTCCTTCCTTCCTTCCTTCCTTCCTTCCTTCCTTCCTTCCTTCCTTCCTTCCTTCCTTCCTTCCTTCCCTCCCTCCCTCCCTCCTTCCTTCCTTCCTTCCTTCCTTCCTTCCTTCCTTCCTTCCTTCCTTCCTTCCTTCCTTCCTTCCTTCCTTCCTTCCTTCCTTCCTTCCTTCCTTCCTTCCTTCCTTTCCTCCCATTACATAAAAGAACGGCAACTCTGTAAAATTTTACTAAATTCCCAGCTAATTCCCAGGTATCAAACAAGGACCCATGGATGTATAACAAGCACCCAATAAAGATGAAATCCTACATTCATTTATATATCCACTGACCTATTTTCTTTTTCTGAGATCCACAGATATTCTCACAATGAAGAAGGCAGACCCAGTCATACACACACCAGCTGTGCATAAGGACTTCTGTACTGCACCCTCTCTGCTGCTGTGTGTTTATAGGAACACACTGACAGATAATATACCAAGTAATTTGCTTCACTGGAGCTAGTGATGCGAAGAGGAAGTAAGAGGAGAATTGCTGGTTCTCCTGTGGTACTCAAACCATGCTTAGAGACAATGAATGCTGCTGGCAATGTTTGTGGGAGGAAGAAATCACCACTCTTGAAATTCAGAGTGCCAGCTAAAAGTACAAGTGTTGTGTCTGCTGTCAGAGGAAAGCACGCTTTTGTACAACATATACTGAATGAATTTTTAAAATAGCTATGGTAAATTAAAATGTTCAACTAAATTACCACTTCAGCTCTATCCTCAACCAAATCAACTTCTATTGAGATTCCTGGATTCTCTCTACATTCAGAAGAGCCAGCATGTGTGTGCTGCGGCTACTTTACTTTTTGCACTACTCCAAACTGCAGGAGGATGATGATGATGATGATGATGATGATGATGATGATGATATTACTCTTCACATTATTCCTTCCAGAAGGAAATATTGCCTATATATCTGAAAGCACTTGTACGCACATTAAAGAAAAGTAGCCATGGTACATGTATTTCTTTCTCTATACATACGAAATAATCTGTACAAAGAAACTTCCTTTGAAAGACTCTCCTCTCTTCTGCGATACAATTCATTCTGTACATCCTGCAATCATGAGCAACCCAAAAGAGAGAAAACACTTTCAAGAGCTCTGCTCAGTGCCTCCTTGCACCTTTAGGAGCCTTCAGAGCTCCACCCATTGTTACTGCCACTGCTAGAAGGGGAGATGGGGCTCCTTGTGTGACAAAGTCCAGCAGTGTAGGCAAGATGAGAAAAGTCTCCTTCCAAACTGCATGTCATTAAACCAGTGCACTTAGTTTGAAAGTAATCACACAGTGGTTGCCTAGCAAAGGACCACTGGAATAACTGATACCAAAAAGCTTTGTTTTTAAACCCAGAGGGGAATTCTACCTTTTAATGACTTGAATAATATTCCCAGGAAGGCAAACTAACTTTTAACTGAATGATCAGAGCATCAATTCACTGAAATAATGAAAACTATCTCGAGGCAAAATGGAGCGCGATCAGTTTTCTATAAAGGGAGCAAAATGTGCACCTTCAGGCAACAAATCTGGAGTAATAGAAAGAGTGTAGCAATGCTTCCCATGAAACCAAGATGACTGCTGCCTGTGACCCACAGGACTTACATGAGCCTAAGTTTCTAGTTTGAAAGTAGGACACTCTTTAGAACAATAGTGATTTTCAGTGTAATAACTGCTGTGGATTTTAATGAACAACGTTAAACTGTAGCCGGTTTTTGTCTTCTGAAGACTAAGGGTGTGCTGGCCTGAATTGCCAGAATTTTGCCTGTGTTGCACCGAGAACAGCTCGCTTGAAGGTAAAACGTTTGAGCAGAATGCAATTGGTTATTTTATTGAAAATAAATAAATTTAAAAATATGAAATTCTATACTGTAAATAATTAATTTACTCAAACTATTTTGTGTCACATTTTCATTCATCCTCCTACTATACTCTGAGGTTGAACATTAACTTTGAAAAAAGCTAAACAATGACTGACTTTACAAAACCTGAAGTAAGAAGGTACAATGCATACACAGAGCAGTTTCAGCGTGTGAATGAAGGTTACACACCAATTGTCCATCACTAGAACTGCAGAATAATGAGGAGTGGCAGAGTTTACCCATGTTGTTACAAGAGTTTGATTATAGAAGAAAGCCCTAGTGATTAAAATGAGGAGTCACACGATGTGTCACAAGTATTTCTTTGTTGATCAGCAAGACCTCAGAGACTGAGGCATCTTCTTCATTATCTTAATAAATCAAATTTACTTAACAGCAAGCAAACTAATTTTCCAATCTTCAGTGCTTTTTTTATTTTTTTATTTTGTCATTTGGAAGGCAAGAGAAGACCTTATTTAATCTTGCCATTAACTATTCATGTCACCCGCAACCTGTTTTCTGGTCTTTGCTTCCCAAAGCTCCATTTTTTTATATTAGTAAGTTGAAAATTTTCTAGCCAGTATATAGAGAAGTTTTTGCAAAATGTTCACAGGAGAGGTTTATTGGAAGCAATGTATGCTCTCTGGCAGTGCTGGTGCCAAATGGGGATGTGCAAGTTTCAGGTCCAAGACATGGCTCCAGATTCTGCACTGGCTGGAAAGAATATCTCAGTTCAAATTCAGGCAGAAACAGAGACAGTGCTACAAAACCCAACCCTGCCTACTTAAGATAATGGGGATTGTTCAGTCTGGAAAAGAGAAAGCTTCAGAAGACCTAATTGCAGCCTTCCAGTACCTGAAAAGGGCCTACAAGAAAAATGGAGACTCTTTTCAAGAGCAGGTAGTGGCAGAACAAGTGGGAATGGATTCAAACGGAAATAGCGCAGGTTTAGATTAGATATTATTGGAAAATCCTTTACTGTGAGGGTGGTGAGGCACTGAAACAGGTTGCTCAGAGAAGTTGTGGGTGCCCCATCCCTGGGAGGGTTCAAGGCCAGGTTGGATGGAACTCTGGTTGGATGGAACCTCTAGTGGGAGGTGTCCCTGCCCATGGCAATGGGGTTGGAAATAGATGGTCTTTAAGGTCCTTTCCAACAAGCCAGTCTATGACTTTAAATCGGGTGGAAGAATCATGGGAACTGGCTCTTTTCACATCCCAGGCCTTCACCCCAATACCTCAGAGATACACCTAGTGGAGGGTCAAGCTCTCTCCTTGCTAGAACCACTAAGATAAAAAAAGATGGATTGTGATTACTTTAAGTACACTGTCTAGTATTAATACTTCATCAGCCAGTCTGTCTTCAGAGCTGGTATCCCATCCTGACTTTATCTCCATCCAGGGATGGAGGAAGTTTTAACTTTGGAAGATTCAAAAACTCAACAAAATGGTAGAAAAAAATGACTTAATGCATTCATAGGTGGTTATGATTTCAAAATGATCTATTAAGACAAAAAAGACAAGGGTGAAAATAGGATTTTGCAGTTCTTTTGAAGAAAAATATAGGACAAATGAAAGTCATGAACGTATCATTAAAAGTGCCTTTATCTTCTTCAGCATCATTATAAATAATGAAGAAATGCTGAGGACTTATTGCAGGCTTATTCTGACTCCAAAATGGGTCAGTCAACAAACAAGAGTTTTCATTTGTAGGAACAATTTTTGCTCCACAGTAGTCTAGAACAGATGCTTCCAAGACAAAAGGAAGAGCAAAATGATTGAGGTCATGCAGTCACTTAGGGCTAGTCTTAAGATTCCCCTATGCTGCTTTGGCATTTAGGTATTTCACAGTGACACCTGGATATTGTGCTTGGATGGGAACATGTGTACAGACACCTTATCTCAAGTAAGTGTTCTTGGAGTGGTAACAGGCACTTATTTCATACATTTCTGCTTAAGCTGCATGTTTAACCTCACGAAAAATGCATACAGGGCTTCAGAGGTGTTTTACATGTATTGCCATAGTAGCTATGTGACTAGATATCTAGTCACAGACAAGGATCTTAAGCAATAGATCAAAAAAGCTTTCTGTGTCACAAAGATCTCTGGTTTTGAGTTCATAATTACCTTTGGAATTACCAGGATATGTCTGTGTCTGTGTGTGTCCACATGTACTAGAGCAGTGCGGCCCGGATTTGGCTTTCAGCTCTTACCCTTGAAAAGTGAATTTTCCAGAAATACATTCACACCATGAGTGCCAAATCATTGCTAAAATTTCCCATTATCATAGACAAATTACTGTATAATTACACAGTGGGAAAAAATCCAAAACACCAAGTAACCCAAACAGCACTGTTTATGCCTACAGAAATCATGTTCAATTATAAGTATACACATATGCATAATCATATATAATAAAAATCAAATATTGTCATATTAGAATGTGAAAAGCAAAGACCAGATCCCAGGTTGTCTCAAGGCAAAAGATTTTTTAAAGCCAAGTCAGACCAAGATGTCTCCCTAATCTGGCAGAACCACAAGGTATTAAGTTGCGTTTGTTGCCTTGTGTAATATCAAGAATATAATATTGAGAAACATATTTTTCCTTGAGGCTATCACTTTTTTTAATCACTATAAAATAATTCACATTTATTCTGTTTGTTCTTCCTTGGATGCTGAACTTTCATTTTCTTTTATGCAAGCAGCATTTTCAAAGTAGTTTTCTAAAACGACAGTTTTGTTAAATGAACTATTGCCTGCTTTTAAAAGTTAATGACCATGTTTCCAGAACATAAAGTTATTAGATCCTCTGATTTTGGCATTACTATTGAATCTGGAAAATAATAGAATTTGTTCAAAGTTCTAACTTCTTTATATTGATCTCTTTTCCTCAGAATCACTGGCATACATACATTGTATACTTGAACTTTTCATGAAGAACTGAAATCAAATAAGCAAAAGGTGCAATTTTTTAAGACTTAAATTAATTGTGTCCCAGAGTAATTTGAAACCTACTGGTCACTATTTCTTGTGCCCAAAACAATTCTTTATATACCACACTGACAAAGACAGTCACTTTTGATTCAACTGCAATCATTTCACTCCCTCCATATTTTCTTTCACGTGTCTGGGATACTTTGAATGTACTCAGGAGATGATCCAAGACCCATGAATACAACTGACCTCCAGAATAAATTCAAAGAATAGAAGGATTGAAAAAAAGAGAAAATTACTACTATTTTAGTGTTTGGTGGCAAGACTGTTTTGTTTATTTGTATAGTTATGCATTCATATATTATGCAAGCTGCCAAATACACCTATTCTTTCTTCCCAGTCATAGTAGTGTATATAAAGCTCACCTCCTACTAAGCCATGTGAAGCTGTAGCATGTTATTCATCTGTGAGGTATTAAAAGCACCAGAATTGCTCTCAGGATGTTCAGGCTCATTATCTTTAGACATAATGACATTTCCATTTTGCAACATGAAGTATCATTTCATGTGTTCTTTGAAATATGGAACCACTGAAAACAATGGAATTTTAATTTTGCTCTTGTAAGGTACAAGAAATATTGTAAAATCCTCCCCAAAATGCAGTTCAATCCAGCCACACAATGGGAATAAAAATGCATAATATCATAAGCAGACTTTGATCCATGATTACCACTCCAGTTCAATTTCTGCCTTATCAGTAGAAAAGTTACACGCATAATCTCCATTTGAATTCATGTATCAATCTGAGAGAAAATCAATATACAAATACAGTGCAGCATGGCATGATCCATTACTCACTATTCCTAAGAAGTCTTGCTATTTTCCATATATAGGTTTTCTTTTGTGTTTGAAGAATAGAAGTGAACAATAGTAGATGAAGTAAAAACAATAATAAATTACCATAGCTGCCGATGTCAGTGAAAGTAAATGAAGGGTCAGAGTGAAAATGAATGTCTTTTATGTAGGAATCTTTTCCTGAGAGGGTTTATTGATGAGCTGTGCAATGCTTTTTGAACAGAATATTTTTTCACACTCCACAGAGCATCAAATACTGTAGGACATCTGAGGATACACAACATTAATGACTCTTGCATTCACTTTGCTCTTAAAAAGCACTGAGAACCCCCAGTTTCATGACACCTTTCAATGGTGATCACTTCTCATTTATTTCTAGAACTGAAATTCTTACACTCAAGAGCTGTTGTTTGTGGGAGGAAGCCCATTTGTGTTGCAGTTTGTAACAAAGTCCCACAGGACTGAATTTGGTGAACTTGTAATTCCCAAACCAGTTGAAATAGTTTTTAATTAGCCATCAAAAAATTCCATGTTAACATTCTGAAATAAAATGCTTTCTTTTTCTTCCCTAGAATTTATTTTTACATATTAAATAAAGAAAAACCCCAAACAAAAAACCATTTTGTTTGACCTGATATTCTTTTTGCTTGAGTAAAATGTTCATGAGTTTGGCCTCATCCACATCATTGTGACTGTATCATATTACTATGACATCCTTTATATAATCATGGAAGGGAATAGCTTGTTTCTTTCTATCCATACTGACATCTAGTCCACATCAACTGTCCCTAACATATGCTCTTGTGGATATCTTTAAATAGTATCTCTGTGTTGACGCCCTTCCCTGTTGGTCATGCTGCATTCTGAAAAAGACTATGGTGATTATTTGGTTGCATTTTCTGAATGGTATGAGGTTTTTCTGAAGCACAGCTGCAAAATCAAAGTTCTTGATAAAGTAAAGCATCTTTTAGAAAGGCATCCTATCTTTAAGAAATCCCAGCAATAGAGTTGCACTACAAGCCTTGAAGTTCTTTCAATGCCTAGTTACTCTCACTGGGAAAAAGAGGCGAGTCTGTTTTAACTGAGTGGTTTTTTACTGAGTCTTAGTCTGCAGTCGTCTAGAATCAACTCAGACCTTGAGCCTTAGTACATCTTTGCTAGACTGCTGAACCATTTTTAGACAGTTCTCTTTTTCTCACACAGGTATTTAGAGATGGTAAACTACTACCCTTTATCCTTCAGGACAAACATTTACGGTCTCTTAACAAGAGGAATTATTTTGAGTCTCTAATAAATCTTCTGTCTCTTTCAAGCACTCCACAACTATTCAAAATAATTCTTGAAGTGCAGCCATCAGAATTAGGTCTTAATTTAATAGCAGCTGCAAAAATATAACATACACAGATAATATAAACATCCCTCTTCTAGAGAATAATTTTCTCTGAGCACATACACAAAACCTGTGCTTGGTATTTTGGCCATACCTTCAAACATTAGGCTTAAATCCTAAATAGCTGCTTCCAGCTGGATACACGTTCTGAAGTACAGAAATGCCTACTCTCACTCTCATCCTCACTACAGAGCTACCTGACTTATAGCTACTACTGACCAGTCCCTCAACCTTTGTGTCGCTTAAAAGCTTAACATGTCTCAATGTTAATATTGCTTCTCCATCCTTAAAAGAAGTATTAAGTAGCATCAAGCCAAAAGATGCAGTATCTCAACAGAAAGTCCTGGTGAATAATGTTTTTTCTAGCTATGTCATGAATCTTTCCAAGTAATCAAAATTTAGTAGATACGTGCCACTGGTTTTCTTATCATTGTAGCTTCTTAATCAAAATGTCATACTGCATCATGTGAGATATCTTGCAAATGTATGTTATATTGCCAGAAATGTATAAGCTTAGAAGATGACATTAAGCTAGTTTGACAGGAGTTATTTTCTATGAATGAATGTTTATTGCTGTTAATTATATTACCCCCTACATTTGTATGAATCTGTTCCAGGATCAGCTGTTCCATAACTTTGCTCAAGACCAATACCAAGATGAAAAAACAGTAATTACTTTGGCAATTTTATTTAGATTTCTCAGACTGATGGAAGGGAGAAAAAGAGTTTTTTATTTGCCCTCAAGCCTTCATCTGCTCTTTAAATTATTACTATCAGGTGATCAAAGGATATGCTAAGCAAAGAAAGAATTAATGAAGAGATTGTGCTGTTCAAGTGACTGGTAACATCAGAATAGACTAGACTAGACTAGATTAGACTAGAATAGAATAAATTGTTTCATTTGGAAGGCACCTACAAGAATCATCTAGTCCAACACCCTGACCACTTCAGGGCTGACCAAAAGTTAAAGCCTGTTACTAAGGGCATCGTCCAAATGAGTGCTAAACACTGACATGTTTGAGGCACCAACCACCTCTTCAGGAAGCCTGTTCCAGTCTTTTATCACCCTCTCAGTAAAGAAATGCTTGCTAATATCAAATCTGAACCTCCCCTGGAACAGCTTAGGACCATTCCCATGTGTCCTATCACTAAACACCTGGAAGAAGAGCACAGCATATCCACTTCAACTTCGCCTGTCTCGGGAAGCTGCAGAGGGCAATGATATCACCCCTTCATCTCCTCTTTCCAAACAAACCCAAAGTCCCCAGCTGCTCCTCACAGAACACACCCTCCAGTCCTGACACCAGCTTTGGCACTCTCCTCTAGATTCAAGGACTTTCACATCCTTCTTACATTGCAATCTTTGTTTTCCACAAGAAGTAATTGATTGTTTGCATTCAAAAAAAGGCAAGGGTTGGTTTAACTTCTGTACTCTAACATTCTAACTCATATCAAATTCCTGCATGCTGGAGACAATGTCATTTTAGTTAAGAAATGATAAAGGCAAAGGCTGAGAATTTCCAAGGAATTCTACTATTTGCAGAAGGAGCTTTCTAGCATAGTTTTTCAGATTAAAGCCATCTGACAAAGGTATTTCCCACTTCACATTATAGGTAGATACGTTTTTTTCCTACAAAGGTATTTGACAACCTGTAACAGATGCAAGTTGGTATTTTGTGTGTTATCTTATCTGGTAAAGGAAAATATTGATCCATGTGCAGTCACTCACTTTCAAGACTGGAGAAAGTTAATGCTACTACTGACTGTTATTTTAGCTCCTTCTTTGCCTACTCAAGCCTTTCTAACTGGATTATTATAATTCTTTCTTGCATTTTCAAGCAATGACTTTTTTGTCTCTTCAAATTTCCCTGATATCACTTTTTAAAATATATATTCATAATCAGGCCATGAGTATTGCCTTTATTAATTTCCTCAACTTGCACCTCTGGTATAATGTAATGCGGTCTTTTCCTCCACATTCCCTAGTGCCTTTGTTCCAATGTGCTACTAATAATTTAATTTTGTAATTAAAAAAACACTCCCTTTTTTTCCATTTCTACTAGCCCTTTTTCTTTCTTGTACTGTCCTCCTGGATTGTCTAGTCATTCTGGCTGTACTTCTGAGTTCCTTTGTGAGGAATGAAAAAGCCAGCCCAAATCTCATCCAAATTCAACTACCCCGCATCTATTCATTTCCATTTATGAATAATATTTTTCATTTCCAAACTCTGTGCTCAAACTTTCACTTGCTTGCATCAGAAGTTTTCTCTTATTTTAGTTCAACTGGAAACAAACTTGGCCTTAACCTTCCAATAAGGTTAACTTAAAGTTGTTAAAGTCACAAAATCATAGATTTAGCCCAAACCTCTTGATATCCCTGCCCTTGCTATCTCCAGGGAATTGCTTGTGTGTATTAATTAATTATCTTTATTCAATATTCTGCAGTGTGAAATATTTAACTTACAGAACAATAACACACACTGATTTTAAGGGGCTCCTGGCAAATTAAATACTGTCAGAAAAACTACCAATGCTCTCCCTGTGGCAAAAGAAGAAATAGACCTATTTTCCCTAAGTACCATTCAATAACACCTTTAAATGGTTCTCCTCACACTTGGACAAGAGCCCACATCTTTTTACATCATCTCTGCGTGACCTGAAAAAGGACAAGGGGCCACAAAGAACAGCAGAGAAGAGAAAAAACTCCTGAAAGATTCTAAAGAAAGGCATGAGCAAGGTAAATGGTTCTGTAACACAAAAGTGATGTGTCATTCACAATTCATAGTTGTAGAATAGAGCAACTGTAGTGAAGGATGATATCAATATCCATTGATGCCAAAAGTCAATTAGCTTTTGCCAAACAAAACCAGAAGTTATTCTGTGTAGTGAAGCCAGACCAAACTATGGACTTTTTTTTCAACTCCACTAACTTTTTGAAGAGCATATGTTAATGTCTTTGATTCTTACTTCGTAGGTTCCAGTTTTCCTCAACTCAGCTCATGCAATTACCTTAAAATGTATGAGTTTTGGGAGGCAGTGGGGTGGCCTTATGTAGTTCAACGGATGAATGACCATTAGATGCTTATCCACATGGGCCTGGTTGAATAGACTGTATGTCAGATACATGCAAATTAAAAGAGAACATAAAATAAACTCTGACTATAACACTAGAAAAGTTTGAAAATTCAGAGACTGTTTGTAAGAGGAGAACAATTTGGGATGGCTAAATATTTTCACTATTTAATGCTGTGCTGCTGCGGTGACTAAAGTTCCAGTCAGCAGACAGAAGCAAAGAACAGAGTGTATGATTTAAAGATACATTTTTTCCCAAATCGTGGAATCACGGAATGGTTTGGATTGGAAGGGACCTTAAAGACCACCAATTTTCAACCCTCCTGCCATGGGCAGGGACACCTTCCACTAGAACAAAGACCCATCCAACATGGCCTTGAACACTTCTACAGATGGGGCATCCATAGCTTCTCTGGACAACCTGTTCCAGTGTTCGCCAGCCTCACAGTAAAGACTTTTTTCCTTATATCTAATCTAAACCTCTTTCAATTTGAAGCCATTTAGCTTTGTTCTATCACTATATGCCCTTGTACAAAGTTCTCCAGCTCTTTTGTAGCCCCTTTAGGTACTGGAAGCTCTGTGTGGGTGGAGGCACTGGCCAGCACTGGGATAGATGGGGCAGACCCTTTGGGGCGGCCTCTGCCATATCTCCTGGCCCTGCCCATGCCTCATCGGCCACTCTTCTGTGAGTTGCCAGGTCCTGGCCAGTCTCAGGGATACCCCGAGGTTTCCTTGGCTCAGTAAATCCCCCTTGTATGCCAAGATCCCCTGCTCCACTGCAGAACCTGCTTGCACCAGAGCTGCTCGCCTCAGGGAGTCTGTGAAAGATTACATTTTCATGCACGTTTGGTTGAAAGCACCAAGTCTGGTTCATCCATGTCAAAGGACTGATTTAAAAATTTGAAGAGCTACACTGGTGGAATGGCTATGGAAAGGCTGGAGGCTGGCCATTCATAATTACTGTGTATCTCTGGTTGTACTGCTTGTTTTCAGCATGAACAGCCTTCCTTGCTGTGCCTTGCAGGGCTGGGACTTGTAGCCATGCCCTGCCCTCATTAAACAACTGGATGTGAACTCCAGCCTGGTGAACATTTTGTGCTGATGGCAGCTTAAACATTTGGTAGCACTTTCAAAAGCTCTTCACTCTATTGTAAATCAATGAAGTACAGATCTCTAAGTCACTTATGCCATGTATTTACCAGGTAATTGGATGAGCACGAGGGAGGCTTTAAGCACAGCATGTTCTGGCACCAGCCCACACTGCAGCTATGGGAAGGCCTTGTTAGCACTGATACATTTCCAGCCTTGGCGGGATCACTTTGGGATTGCTGCTACTGTGCATCTGCAGCATGCAGGTCCCCCGTGACTCCGTCTACTCCACAGACTGGCCAACATACACTTCTGAGAGTTTTCTCCTATAAACACTAGTTTTAAATATGTAAACTGGTCAGTACTGGTAATCTGATGAAAAGAGTACAGGGCTTAGATTCCATATTTCTCTCAAATTACATCTTCTGAAGAAGAGAGTATAAGAATGTTTCAATTTTTGGAGGGTTTAGGACTGCAAAAATGAAGTGTTTGATGCAGTACCTGAGGGGCAGCCAAAAAATTTCATTTGCAGTCTTAATTTAAGCCTCAGATTTATATTTTTTTTTTCACAGCCAGTCGTCTCCCCTGCGCTTTGCTTCCACAGAGGAATCTGAATGCAGTATGGAGAGAAAATACCATATGCACAAAATGGTAAGAGGATAGAAATAACTAGCTGGGAAGATATGATTCAGACCTGTGAGAAGTAAACTCAGGAACTTAAAGGTTGGGGTCCCATTTAAATAGCATATACGGTTGTGAAACCTGACCACACACAACAGCCATCACATTAAAGACCTACTTTGCCCAAGAGCTACCTGAGCATCCATTTACTTTGAGAAAGAAGCATAAATAAGTATTTCATATATCTCCCTGATCTGATTTCAGCCAGGACAGAGTTAATTTTTGCAGTAGCTGAGGGGGCGCAGCTGTGAATGTGTCTAAGAGGTTATTCCACACCTATTTAGGTAATTGCCAGGGGTGGGAGAGGGCAAGGCAAGAAAGGGAAGAGATGGGAAAGGGCAGGACAGGACTGACTCTCTTTTGTTTTAGGGGAGATGGATGTTCCTTTCTGGTCAGGAAAAATGTGCTGGAAGGAGCAGTGGGGTGGCACATCTGTGGTTCCAGCACCATGTCAGATTTGGTGAGCATTTTCATGTAAATCACCTCCTTTTGCACGCTTCTGTTATTAATATTGTTGCTCTTATTACTCATTTTTCTTATCTCATTGCTGTTTCCAGTAAATTGGTTTTCTCTTAACCCGTAATCTCTACCTTTTGTATCTCCCACTGGATGGGGAAGGGGAGCAAGCAGGGTGGAGGGGGGAGCACCAAATTATGGTGCACCTCTCCTAAACCATGACATTCCCTAACAACAGTGCTATTTTAGAAAATGCCAGACTGCAGAACAAAGTACATTATTTGTACAAGTTGCTCACAGTTCGCAGCAAGACAATTAATATTCATGATGCTTAGTATGCATCAACCTGAGGGGAAGAGTCAGCTCAAGGAGGAAGAGTAGTTTTAAGCTTTTCCCTGGGAAGGGTGCAGTAACCAAGTGTTATGGCTAAATCTGTGTTGACAGCACCTGCTTACCGAACCCTAGCTCTTGACATTTCAGTCATTTGCCACATATGAAATATTTAAGAAGGGCATGAGATTAGCCCAGGGTTGTGATTGGAGCTGTGTAAATAGATGCTCAAGCAGGACCTGTCAACAAGGAGTAAAGTTCCTGTGTACATTTGCTCCAATAAAAAGCATTTTGAGGAAAAATACTGGAGCAGGACCAAACTATTGGGCCTATCCCTTTTTGTCCTTTCCTTCTTTTTTTACTTTTAACTCTACTTGGGTAAAAGGCTACTGTGCTAAGCCCCTACATGGTTTGGCCCCTGAAATCAGGTTTCTCTGGCACTGCTGATCATTTATGGCAAACTTTGAGTCTTTGTACATAAATAAAATGTTTATGAGTTGCTAATGACAGGTGTAACCTCCTTAAACTGTCAGAAAATGAATAGGAGACACTGCTAAAACTGAAGTGCCTGGAAGAGCCTGAAAAAGCACTTGTGATGCAAGTAGGTTGCTTTTCCATTAATATTCAAGTGTATTTTTAGGACAAGGACCATAATATTGATACATACCAAACTGAAAATGGCAGTTCACCTATGAGCACTGCCTGAAGTTTTTACTACCTTTTATGTGTAGCTGCATTTTGTCAGCATTTCCTAGAGATTTTACGGATGCATGGGTCATCTGTGAGAGAACTGAATTTTGTCCAACAATACTACTGCCTTGAAGACCTCTTTATTTGTGGAAAATTTCAGAAAGATTACCTTAAAAAATGGAAGAAATCTATTCCCTTAGTTAATGATTTCTTAGTACAATTTTTAACCTGTTTTAATCCGTTATTTTTGGCAAGTTTGACATAAACTAATTGCTTTGGATATTTTGGAAAAGCCACATTTAAATAACCACAATAAAGAAAAATCCCCAAACCAAATTCCTTTTTATTCTGAAAATATCTCCAAAACAGTTCAATTATGAAACCTCTAACCACTTCTTCATTTTCTCCTTGAATCAACCTTCTACCTGGTTTATTTCAGTTGGAGCTAAGTACCCTCAGGCAGGCATCATTCTGTTTCATTATTTCCTTATTATGATTATTTTCCTAGTTTGAGTAAAGAGAGAGAAGCAATTTTGCTCCAACTCAACCTATCAAACACATTTTTTTACCTCTATCATACTGCCTCTTAGCTTATAAATTACTTTGGAAATTATCACTTCAAAAGTTTTCTGTACATTGAATTTTAATGTTAGAAAATGCAATTTGTTCTTTAAAATAATCATTAAACACAGCTTTTTGATGAAGCCAATAGGACCAATGAATAGTGTTGTCTTTTAAATACCAGACAGAGTGATCTATACTCTAGCAAGATAACATACATGTCTCCATCAGAAACGGCAAACATTAATTAGTTCCCATGAGCACTCAAAAATGTATTCCTATTCTGGTGATATATTTTATGATACTATTCATGAATTACTAATTTTAAATGGTTTTAATCAAGGCCTGTATGATTTAATGTAGTAGACAATATTATAAAAACATTTCTGATACAATTCCACAGATGTGAAAATACATAAACTTAAAACATAACTATTAGGACTGAAGCAATATACGAAGTTAGCAGCTCAAGATTGTAAAATTATGATTTGGTTGAGCTTGGTGTGTATATATATATTGGTCCTTGCCCTCCCACCCTCTCAACCTTGAAAGTAATGAACTTCAACAACAACTTATAATTTTATTTCATAATGTCTACTCCATCTTTGAATGGATTTCTATATAACCCCATAATAATTCAGATTTTTAGGAAACAAAAGTGATGATTTGGAGACAGCTGGGATTATTCCTTACTGCAGGCATTAGGCAGTCCAGGATCTGGAGTTTCTAATCTGCCCACCTTCTAATCTATCTGTGACATTTCATATCTAGTAAAAGACTTGGGTAACTGTGAGCAAGAAGATCCATAAATCTAAATCTAAAACTAAATCTGGCATGGTGTCTTTTCAGTTGTTGGCTGTATGACTTTTTCCTTGAAAGACTTTTCTTGAAGAAAAGTGTCATTCTCTTATCAGGTTCTCACTATGATTTTAAAGGGTAATTCTTTACCCAGGTTCATGTTAAAACCAGCAGACTACAATATTAAGAGCCGAAACCTTTTTTGTTCCCTGTGTTCTACAAGGGTCTTTTAGTACAGAGCAGTGTGTTTTTAATGCAGATTGCTGTGATTTTCCCTGCAGGAACCTATCAAGTCTCACAAAGCTTGATGTCCCTGCCAACAGGGAATATTACATTTTCAGCAGTTCCTTCCAGATAGCAACGAATAACAAAGGACAGAATGGTCAAAGCTTTGTGGTTGTTGCATTTAGGAGGTTGTTTGTTCATTTCATTCTTGATTTTCATCCAATGTTTTGCTAGATTCAATGGCTTCTATTGAATCTCTCCACTTCCTGATTGAACAAAAGGTTCCCCTGAATATTTTCTCTCCTTACTTTATTTGTAGATCATCCTGCAGCCCTACTGATACCCAAGCTCAGTGACTGTTACTGTCTATGATTGTTTAGCACCTAATTCCAGAAACGGACAAAACAGACATTTTGCCAGGTATTCATAAACACTTTGTTGACAGTGGAGTACTGGTGAGATCTGAGAGTCTTGGACTCCCTTCCAGGCTCTGAACAGCAATGTAGTCTTTTCACCAAGATTAATATATTCTGCCTCTGTCCAAAGCCTTTCCTTGTTCACAGCTCCAGCTCTCTAGCTAGTTTGTGTGAACAGCTCCAGCACTAGTTCACCAGCTTCTCATCCCGTTCCCAACCCACTCATCCCTGTTGTCACCCTTCTCACCTGTCCCAGTCTTTCCTACACTGCATAGCTTCATTTCCCACGACAGAAGCTTTCTTATCCAGCCATCCACAAACTCCCCTGTTTTTAATTTTTCTTCCTCTCATGAGCTGCTTACCTCTCCATGGATATTAGTCACCTTGTCCAACCAGTCCCAGGCCACTGAGCCGAGCTTCCACTTTCTCATTGCTTCCCAGCTCTGTCTTTTAGAAACCTTTAAGATTGTTTAATGATTTTATTAATGAACTGTGAACAATAATGAGCCAGAATCACCAAATGAGGCATGCTTGTAGGCTAATTAAGTTTGGAGAAAAACATGACCTGGAAGAGAGGATTTCTTTCCTTCTGGACTTACAGGACATTTTTACATTTTTCCTTCAGTGTGATCTCCTTACCAGAGGGAGCCTGGGCTGGGCCTACAAACTCTTCAAACACAAGGTATCTTGCCTGGAAAGCTGTTGCTCTGGATTTATTAACCCTGAGGTGTAAGCTCTTCCTTGCATGCCTTAACTTGCATGGTGGTCTCACACACGTGGAACGAGAACACTTTTAACTTAACTAGCTCTCTTCCTCAAAATTATTTATTTCAATGTAAATCTATTTCCACAATTTAGTATTATTTCAAATCTTTCTTGGTTTACTTATGGACTGAAGTCTTTTGTAAACAATTTCTTCCATTGTTCATGTGCTCAGAACAAGAAGCAATGGAGCATTAAACAAAGTTCTTAACTGACCAAAACTGCTTAGAATTTAGCTACTTAAAGGGATGGGCAGGCCTGTTGATGATTTACATTGTTGGATTATATAGTTAAGAAGAAAGAAGTAGAGGACCAAGTACCTTCTTGACACTTACGATTAAGTCAGTTTTTCATGGAAATGTTTCCAGGTGCTTAAGCATTTGCACTATAAGATTATATCAAGTATTAATGGCGTTTGGGTGGCTGAACATGTTTGATTAATAAAGCTGCCACTTTTTATTACTAATGCTGGAAATCATCAGAGATCCTGTAAGCTTGGGGCCGCACTTACACAGAATTTCAGAGGGAGAAAACTGTGTTTTACCATAAATAAAAGCAGTACATGCTTAATTCCACAGACATCGTGATAAAGAAATTTTTTGGACTTTTTTTCTCTTTTCTTTAAGCCTATTTAAATAGAACTAAGTGCAAATCTCAAAGTTTTTTATATTCCAGTGGAACAACCTTTCCTCTCCCTTTTCTGAACAATTAAACATTTCCTTTCCCTTTTCGTCCTTCAGTCTCCAGTTGTGCAGATAATGTCATGTTCCATTTTTAAAGTAAAAAATTACATAAATACACCTATAGTAGGAAAGCATTACTCTTAAATCTTATATAATTAAAATGTTCTCTTGCCTTTTTATTAAGTCGTGTAAATTTTGGTAAAATAATTTAAAATATCACATACTGATTGGCTGTTATTTTTACATCCCACTTAAACTGATGTAAGTTACCACGCTAAATTCAAGGGGAGAGCAAACATCTCATCTGTTTCTTCTTGGTTTTCTGATTCTAGTGGTTCACTATAATGTACATGTAACCCATAGATAACATTCTGTAGAGGTCCCTACGAGTGATGTGAACATAGAAAACAATCTACCTCTTGAGCAGTTTGCCAAACTAAACTGACAGCATGAAAAGCTAGTAGCATCAGAAGAAAAAAACAACAAAACAACAAAACAAAAAACAAACAAAACACAAAAACAAAAACAACAATTAAAAAACCCCAAAAAACCAACCAACAAACAAACAACCAAAAGGACAAAACAAAAAAACAAAGAGGAGGACAGAAAACCTCTAAAAGTTCAGTTTTATTTTCTTCCTTTTGATAGCAAGTGATTTAAATCCCCAGTGTTATTAACTGGAGGTCTCATAACATGAAGTGGTGGGGAACAGGGAAGGCAAAGGGAAAAACAAACTACCCCGAGGAAAGCAAATCAAGTTGAAATATTGCTACTTTTATCTATTGTCAAACTGCATGCAGTTCCGATTCAGCAGTAAACCCATGATCACAGTTCCTCAGCAGAAGACGAGTAAGGACAAATAAGGTAAATAAGATAAAGACTTTCATGATACATAATACCACCCTGAATCTTAATTCCCCACTAGGAAATCTTCTGATTGCTTTCAGGAGAAACCTGGTCCAAAAAAGGGATCACTAAAGCTAGAGTCAGTTTCCAGCTTTATTGAATACTTGCATTTATGGGTAACTCATTTCACCTTTGCTTCTCACTTTGTTGAACATTTCATCATCCTGTGCAAAATTTACTTTGTTCTGCTTTTGTCTCCCTTTTCCTATTGCAGCAGAAACTCCCCCTAAGGTAGAGGGAATCAGGCTTATTGAATTTCTTTGTCCATGCCCGCAAATCCTTTCAGAGTTAACACAATCCTGTAATTTTGCATTTCCTCCAGTGAAAAAGCCATTGAGCTGTTTTTCTTAACATAAAAAATTGCTGTGAATCTAAAATGAGCCCACAACATTCTGTGCGCTGTGGTTTGCTAAATCATTACATTAACAGCTTTCTGCACTGTAGAATTAACCCAAGGTGGAGGGAGGAAAGCAGAAGAGAGACAGCCTTGAGACTGTGACTTCAAAACAGAAACAGTTTTGCACACTGCCTTATGCCAGGCCCCTAGCAGGTGAAGCTGCCACTGCCAGAGTGACACCCTCTATTCCCTGCACTGCATGTACATGTCATGCAACCATGAGCAATGTCATCCATGCTTTCAGCTGGAGTGTTGGTAAAGTGTTTCAGGTTTCTTTGTGGCCCATACATGACCCAAGAAAGCCTGATGGTCCAATGCACCATGGATGTTGCATGGAGCAGGGAATTCAGGAGGTGGAAGCCAGCCTAGACAGAAAGGAAGTGAAATGCAGTGCTGCAATATGGGGGAAGAAAACCATCAGAGCAAGAGGAAATTCAGGCAGGTGAGGGAAACATTCGTGAAGATCTGTGCTGACCTTAACCCTTGTTTATTGTAGCAGAAAGACAAGGGAAATATACTACCAGGTATGGAAAGAGATCTGTGTTTCTGAGTTTGAAGTTGGTAGTGCTGGACACCATCACTCTGCCGACTGCAGAGCGGGAGCAGACTATGTCGAGAAAGACAACAGCCACCCACGAGATTAAAAAAGTGAATCTGTTATTCCTGAGGTCCTTGGTTGGCATAACCATGTAGATGATGGACATAAAGGAGAGGGTAGTCAGTTGACCCTCTTGATCCTGAAATACTGACCTAAGTGAATTTTTACAGCAACTTGATTCCTGGGAATGGACCCAATCTCTCCAACTGTCGCTCTCAGAGATATCTGCTAATTATCTGTGATTCCATCTTGCTCCTTAGAGTAATAGAATTAGATTTTTATAAACAGAAATATTGGACACTTTACTGATTTATTTCTGTTGCATTCTAGCACTATTTTTACATCCTCATACGACTCCTCATTCCAAACACTAACACTGGCAATTGTTCAATAACAGTTTATTTATGATCTTTATTTGAGACCTTTCTCAAGAGTCCTGCATTGCTCCAGCTCCCTGGATCTACGTGTGTGACTTTAGAAAAGCTGAAATACAGCCTACTGATGTACTGCCAGTGAGGGATATTGAATACTCTAGAGCTCTGTCAAACACACTGCTTGTGTGCTGGTCCATTTTGAAAGGTGGCAGGAGAGATTTGAGGCACGAGAATGTGCATGGCTCTCATGCAGCATGACCCTTGTTAGGTGATGGTGTCGTGCCTCTGTGTAGGGAAAGAATGACAATGTCTGTGCTGGAAAGAAAGCACAATAGCCAGGAACAAGGCAGGAGGGCTGTGGCAAAAGGTCAAAGAGAGTCTTATTCAAGCAGGTGTTCAAAGTATAGTAAAAGCAAAGCCCCAAACTGGCATGGAAGGAAGCACAGTAGTGCTAAGAGAAAATGGCCTTTGAGAAAAAGAAGTGGGAAGCAAAAATAGAAACAAGCAAAGAGGCCTGACAGCTAGGTGTGGAAAGGCAAGCTGGATTTGACATGTTTGAGCAAAATTACCATAAAACTGGTCAGAGCAGAGATATTTGACCGCATCTAAATCATCATAGTGAGATTATAAGGGATTGCTTCTATTTACAGTGTCTTAGGTGGTTTTGATCCAATACCAGGAGGCATAAACTGTATTTTTATTGAATCCCATGCCAGGATTAAAAGTTTTAAACTCCAATTAAGAAATGTGATGGACTAAAGAAGACTTCATCCCCTATTTGATTAATATAACATTCTAAAAATGTCCTTGAGTATTGCCAAAGGGATTTGATGTTATTTGTTTGGTATTTGTTGAATAGTTTCAATAAATAATTTGTCAATACAATTATAAAAAATTCTTTTGTGATGTATCGACCACAATGGCACTGTCTGTGCTTTAACTGACTGTCAGCTTTCCTAAAGAGGAGAATAAAAAATTACTTTCAGAACAAAGCAAAACCAAAGTAACAAAAATTATAAACCCAGGTTTTAATGTATTGAAAGATTTTATGAATCAAAAGCATGAATTCAATGAAAAAACCTTCAACAATATTATTTTTATTTTCTTACTCAATTCAACTCCAGAATTACTTATGTTCTTCTTTACTTACAGAAATTCAAAGAAGATAATATAAGATGAAGGTATTTTTTGAAATACATAATGCTAAAGTTACTTCATTTTCACTGCTTTTCACAGTAACTTTCTGAAGAAAAGTTGAAAATGGTAACAGCAACTCATGTCTGCTCTATGGGATCAGCTTGAAGCTTACAATAAGCAGATAATAACTAAATTTTCTATCATTTTTTTTTTTTTTTCTGAGCCAGTATCAGTACTAACAAAACACTTCCAAATACCAATTATAGGGTTGTTCAGGAATCTTGCAGTCAAAGAGGGATTCCCTCAAGAAAATTGTGGGCTGTGGTCTTCAAAATTCTGGTTTTTTTCAGCAATTCATCCTTAAATATTCAGTTATGTTTACAGCGTTCTTCAAGAAATTTTTACTTCCACAACTTGCAATACCTGAAATCAGGGTCTTTTTACTTGTCAATTTGTTAAAAACTTTGGGAAGAAGTGGAGAAAAATGGGCATTTATGTAGGAATTTAGAAACTGCAAAAAGTTTACAAGTTACTTTATAATGCAATGCCTAATATGGTATTAGTGGGACACAAACAGTTTCAGGATGTTATTGCTGGTTCAATCTCAGATAAAACCAAAAGAGCGAATTTGTTCCTGCAGACAACTGAGATTAGATGTCAGCAGTACTCATATTTTATAAATGATTTTGAGTATAGGGTAAAAAAGGGGGCATATTGGCAGTTCAATATCAAAGGCATTTGGAACTTACCCAAACCAGATGCAATCAGAAATGTATTGTTTGCTATAATTCTTGAACTTCTCTGGAGTTCTCCTGCCTAATAAGATTTATTTGCCATAAAAATGTCAGATCTTGGGAAAAAAAAATCCATTTAAGGTACAGTTTTATTTCAAGATTGTGACAACGGGAAAACTTTGTACTATGTTTTAAAGAATTATCCCTTCCTAGATGATAGGATATTTATTAGCATCCTGTAACCCTGTTTTCTGCATATCTCACCATGGATCTGATTTTTAAATGCATGATGTTAGAGAATGGGATTAAACACCATTTGCAATGGACTTGGGCCTGAAATAAATTCTGAGTTAAAAGGGCTTTTGTTATCTCAGATGACACAACTCAACCCAAAATTTCTACACCCGTAAGTGACAGTGTAGAATGTCAAGACGCAAACACCTTCCAACTGTTTTCTGTGCTGTTGGAGGATGCTAAATGTCAGCTCTGCACCCTTGCTAGTGCTGCCTGAGGGTGACAGAGGGAGCTTTCTTCAGCCCAGCATTGACAGCACTCTTCAAGGATGCACTTCGTTGCAGAGGGAATGATCCCACCACACAATGCAGTTTCCCTGCCTCAGTGTTTCTGGTGACTTCAAGCAGTAAATATAGTCCAAGTTTGCTCCTTAAGTTTTTGGTGATGCCTGTCCCATGAGCAGACACATTCTGGAGACAGCTTGAGTTATAAAAAACAGTAATTAATTTCATGAGTGTTAGCCAGGGGTGACCTGAATTTCAGAGTTTGCTGAGAGGATCCTGGCAGGCACTGTGGAAACCTATTCAAGAACTTGCTCTTTTTCAGACATGATGCTC
The DNA here is from genome assembly GCA_036630365.1 of Acanthiza pusilla. Lineage (NCBI taxonomy): Eukaryota > Metazoa > Chordata > Aves > Passeriformes > Acanthizidae > Acanthiza > Acanthiza pusilla. The sequence goes on from JAXCHO010000098.1 coordinate 2,566,139, forward strand.
AGGATGTGTCCTTAGAAGTAATTTTCTCTATTCATTTACATAAAAGTAAGCTGCAACAAGATTTTTTTCACATTTGAATGGAGTTCTCTCTTCATCTATTGCATTAACATAAGGAACATTTAACATGTTTCCTTCCTTTTGAGTGAAGCATTTAGAAAAGCAGACAGACATGTCCTCTCTCAGTAGAGGACCAGAAAAATAAGGATAAAACAGAGAATTTGGAATGGGAGTGAGTTAATTGGTATTACTACAACAGACATTTTAATCAATGTTTTATATTAATAGACATATATTTAACAGTCTGGGGTTTTTTTTCCTGGAATGTCTTTACTAAAAAAATTAACTAGACAGAGAAAAATTCAAACCAAAGTAGACCAAGACGTGCTAAAACTATGATGTACATGCATTACTTCATCTTTGCCTAAAAATTTGTTTTATTTTGTCAAGTGTCCAACTGCAGTAGGAAGATGCAAGAGAATTTCAACTCCTTTAACCTTTAAGATCTTTATGTGTTTCATAGCAACCTGCATCCAGAGAACAATATACTAGATGCTTATTCTTTCTTCTCTTCCACCTGTTTTGCAATTCTATGATACTTGTACTTCATTACTCTAAGACAATTTCTTTTTTGAACCAATATTACTGAAGGAATAATTTGGCATTCTGTTCATAGCATGCAAAGGACATGCCCGAAGCTACGGATAGGAACAGCAGAAAAAGCTTCAGATGTTTTTTTCACTCTAACTGCTCCTACTTATAAGTTTGGAATTAACTGTGATACTGACTTGAATTAGAATGTGGGTGGTGGTTCTGTACTTCTCAGATGAAAATCTCTATGTTATACTTATCTAAAAATAAACTCTTCTCCTTTGGTACAATGCTGTGCCCTGTTTCGTTTGGGGGTGGGGAGGGGAAGCTGGGGCAGGGTATCCCCAGGTCCAAGACAGACTTGAAAGATTTGTACAGCCTAAAGGGAACATACTGCAGTTGCAGTCACTTAAAACAATCAGAAGAGGAGTAGCTGTGGATTGTTTCTCATAAAGAAAAATAATGTGTTGTAAATGTTTTGCATTGGGGAGCAACCTACAGATCTTCAGAATAGCTAAATGTAGTCTTTCAAATGTCAGGTTTTTTTAGGTCATGTCAGAATGAAAATTTTAATTTTTCTGTCCACTGAGGATAAACACAAGATTGTAATTTCTGAGAAAGACCAAAAGGTTTTGAAAGAAAGCGAGGAAATACCCCATTATCATGCAGAATTATCGTATGTAAGGATGTTGCCTACTGTTATTGTTCATCACTGTTTTATAGAACAAGGTCTAAAACACTAAACAGATTCACTTCCAAGGCTCATTCAAGGAGGCAGTGTATTCAAGAGCAATTATCTTTTCAGAAGCACAAGGACATTGGCAGAACTTAGTACAAATCACTTGAGTATTTTGAGATCCTTGTCCTAATGCCACCTTCCTGTATTCTCGGGATTATATATTTTACTGCAGTGGAACTCTGGTCCACACCTTCAGTTTGTCTCAAGCTGACTGTGATTAACTTTTTCTGATGTAATGAGCAAAAGTATTTTTGGTGTCTTCTGTCAAAATTATTTAGTAAACACTGCAATGCATCATGACTGCTGCCAGGTGAGGTTTCTGTCACTGCCAAATGGCCACACACAGTGCCAAGGATTCACTTCTGTTTTTCTATGGGATGCTGTGGCAGTCCCTGTCATGGCAGGCTTACTTACATTTCCAGAATGCTCTCAGGTTTTCTCATATCACCACTTTAGTTGTATTTGCTGGAAGGTTTGGAAACTTTCTGAAGGCTTATTCTTGTACTGTGCCATTTCTTCAGCTATCTGACAGCATAGCTCGTATGTGCCAGACTTTCTGGCAGATAAAGGTAAGATGAATATTGGCTTCAGTAGACAGTGGATAAATCCAGCACCAGGCAACTAATCATAGAAGAGGTTTTGGCTCTTGCCAGTGTAACTTCGAAGCAGAAGGTGTTGACTGAAATGAAGATGTTATTATGAACAAGACCCAAATGTTGCAAATACCAGCTGCAGAAAAGCATCCAAGAGGAAAGAGCTTCCAAAACCCCAAAAAGAAATCTGGAAACATGACCCTGATGTGAAGGAGTAAAGGCTAAATTTAGAGAGATCCTGCTAGCAAGTAACTAGTCTGTGCTTTAATTTTTCCTAGCTTATGGGAAATTTAAATCTAAAAAGACACTTAGCACCTTTCTACAACATGTGAATAGCTCTTCCGTACCCTCTGTTTCTTAAAATTTTCATTAAGATTGTAGATTCAGAAGTGAATAAAATATAAAATATCCTGTGCAATACTGTGAGTTTTAAATTAAGAACAATTTCTGCTTCTGAAAGACTTTTAGATAACACTGTAGCGACTGTGCCACCCTGGCCAAAGGCCAGACCTTCACGGTTTGCATTAATATAAAGCTTTTGATTCAGACAACCATTAATCCCCAATACAGTGGTGTGATGACAGAGAAGTAGGAATAAAAGCCAGAGGCGCCGGAACAACAACTCTAGAAGATTGTTCTCAGCTGAATAAATGCAAACAGGCTCACAGTTCTTATGTAATATTTCCACCCCCATCAGTGATATTAATAACAGAACTTGTATCAATATGCAAAATCTTTTTTTCTAGCAAAACCCGGAAGGAATTCTAGTCTCTTTTTTTTTTTCTTTTTTTTTTTTCTTTCTTTCTTTTTTTTTTTTTTTTTTTTTTTTTTTTCCACCTTGCAATCTACTGGTAAAAGCACCAGGACACATGAGACCAAAGTCCCTGTCTCTCACTTGAGTGACCTGGCTAGCCTTGGTGCTAAATTCTGAGAGGGGTTTACTTAGTTTTTCATACTGGTTTTAAATATTCAAGCACTCTTCCAAGCTCAGATGAGGGCTCTGAGGGTCTGGGTCTTATTGTTACTGAAGAAAAGAGTCAACCTTGTTGTCTACCTGTCCTGTTGAACTACCCTAGAATAGAAAATTACGTAGCACCAGCAGAAGGGAGCAGGAGATCAGGACTCCATGAACAAAGAGAAGCAACAAATAAAGACAGTGCTGTCACTCGATGAGTGAATGAGGACACTAATTCAGGAACCTCTTAACGTCAGACACATACAAAACATTCCAAAATATGGAACTATCAGATAAAAACATCAGCTGGAGAAAAACAGAAAGGAAAAGAGATTGTGTGGTTTTTTCCATACAGTATGGAGATCTTTAAAAAGGACAACTTGAGGTCCTTTAATGAGGGCAACTGGATATTTTTTTAGGGAAAAATTGCTTCCTACTGAAATTTTCCCTTCAGAAGAAATGCAGGTAAACACTTGCTTCCACGTCTTCCACTGTCGATTTTTTGTTCTACTTTTTCCTTTACTACTAAGCAAAATTACTTCTTATTACTTGTTATCTCTCTCGCCACTTGCAGCAATAAGGACCCATGCAAAGGCTAAGCATTTGTCTCTGCACAACAAAGCATAAGAATGAAACCAGTTATACATTCAGTTCTGCTGAACTTCCAAAGTATGGAGAGGAGAAATGTTCTCTCTGCATCTCTTACTCTAGTTACCTGGTGTACTATTTGTGAACAGAAGGAGGAAGGTGTTTTTAGAGCACAATATACTTATCCCAGACATATATCATTAAGCTGAGCTTTCTTGTGACTACAGAATTACGCACATTAAATATACAGTTTTGGGCTTCTACATTTCAGAATCTGATCCCAGGCCAGCACCAGGGAAAAGTTCCATTAACTTCAGTAGCCTATTGATGAAGTTATAAATCATTCTCTTCAGAAGATGTCTTACTATTGGCTTTATGAGACAGTTTTGTAACAAGGCGGGCAAGTATTGGATTTTCAGGACAATATAAAAGTTTTGATACCCGTAAGTGTCAGTCAAACTTGCAACCAACATAGGACAATGCTTTAATAGACTAGAAATATTATTGGTAATGGTCTATTTGTTTATTACATTCCTAATCCAAGTGGCTAATGACAACATTATGAGACTCTGTTATATGAATTACTGTTAAAAATTGAAATTTGTCTTAGAAAAACTGCCTTTTTCCTTATATTCATTCTGATTGATTGGTGTTTGACATGTGAATGAATACCTTTTAAAAGTCAATACTGTTGATTTCTCTGCTAAAAAGGGATTTGGTTTATTCCAAATACTGTAGCAGAGATAAAAACTGTGTCAACAAAAAGATTATTGCTAAATCTTCTTATAACCAGGCTAATTTTCTGTTTTCAGATAAATTGGTATTTACTGTCAGAAATAAGTCCTACAGTATTCCCTCATTCCAGAGGTGACTGCCGAAGCAAAAGACTTACAGTATTATTCTGTTTCTCTGAAAGCAGCCAAAGAATGAGAGAGTCTGCTCAAATCTAGGCTGCCCAAATCTTTGCTGCCCACAAAGTAATCTTAAACTGTATAAACATTCTGGATTTTACAGTGTTATTGGAGTCCCTTTCCCTCCACTCCCAATGAAGGTGGTACAGAATAACATCCACATTCTGGCCATGCCCCCTCCTGGCTACTGCAAAAAATTAACCCTGTCCTGGGCAGAACCAGGACAATGTGATATCCACAGTGAAAGAGGCAAAGCTCCTGCAATGCCATGTAAGTGAAAACAGACACTATTTTCAAATGGTGTATTGTGTTTTTCTGAGTTTCCACCTGTCTGCTTCAGGCTGCCATCTGGTTAAAGACGGTGTGTGCAGCACAGTCGGCTGAGGTAGTGTGTTCTTGATCCCAATGAATTTAGCATTTCAGGAAAAAACTCCTCAAATTCACATTTGTCCTGGAAAGAACAGACATGACAAGAGGTCTCTGATGTGTCATCAGGGCTCAGTGGGACATTAAAAATGTCAATGACCTTAAAATACTTAAGTTTTATAGATATTCATTAAATAAATATCTTCAGATGAGTTAGCTGGCACATGAGGATGTGACTGAATCAGATCATTAAAAAGAAGTATGCATGGATGCAGTCACATTCAGTCACTGGGGCATCTTGTGCATTTTTTTCCACTCATTGTCAAGCCCATAAGTGTACCAACAGGCTCCAGTTGCTTTGATGAGCCTCTGTCCTTCTTTGCCACCCCTCTTGCTGCCTCTTCCTCCAGCTGAGGCGTTCAGCTGCCTGCTGCTGACCCTGGTCTTTCCTTGCCAGTCTGATGGCTGGGCAGGGTGGAGGTCCTGCCCTATCAACATGGACCTGTGGGGTGAAGACTGGACTGCTGGCTAGCCTGGGCTGGTCAATCTGGCTCACCTTGTGTGGGTGCTTCTTGTGGACTCTGTGCCTACAGCTAAGTGATCCAGGAGCATTTGACAGTAAACACTTAGCAAAGGGGACCATTTTGAAATGCTTTCTCCAGTCAGCTGTTCTTTGCTCACCCGTAGAAGGGCTAGGCACATGAGCATCATTTCCTCCAGATAAATCTGTGAGTGTGTGTTGACTTCAGACAAAGTCAAGCAACATCAGCTAATGTCAGTCTCAGATTCACCCACAGAATCAGTCACAGAATGGGTTGGAAGGGTTTGGATACTTAAAGGTTATCTAGTATCCTGCCCTCTAGACCAGATTGCTCAAAACCACATAGTGTCTGACTTCGAACACCTCCAGTGGTGAGACATCCACAGCTTCTCTGGACAACCTGTTCCAGTGTCTGTCCAGTGAAGAATTTCTTCCTAATATCTAATCTAAACCTACTCTCAGTTTGAAGCCATCTCCTCTTGTTCTGTCACTACAGGCCTTTGAAAAAAGTTCCTCTCCAGCTCTCTTATAATCCCCCTTTAGGCACTGGATGGCTGCTGGAAGGTCTCCCTGGAGCCTTCTCTTCTCTCAGCCTGTCTTCATAGGAGAGAAGATCTAGCCCTCTGATCATCTTCTTGACTCTCTTCTGGACTCATTTCAACAGGTTCATGTCCTTTTTATGCTGAGGGCCCCAGTGCTGGACACAGTATTCCATGTGGGGTCTCACTAGAGTTGAGTGGAGGGGCAGAATCACCTCAGTCGACCTGCTGGCCATGCTGCTTTGGATGGAGCCCAGGACACAGCTGGTGTTCTGTGCTAAAGCTCACATCTGCCTTGATGGGGGCTCTCCTAGTGAAATTTGGCATCCCTACAAAAACATGTCTGTTCCTTCCTTCTTCTCTCAGCAGCTATATATCTATGTATGTATCCATTTATGTATATATGTATATAAATCTTTGCTTTATTTTGTTCTATAGTAGTTTTGTACTTGTCATTTACTGAATACTCTGCAACAGAATATCTGCTTTCATTTGTGTAGTTATTAGCATGGCCCAAAAGAGCTTTATCGAAATCTGTGACAAAAGATATCAGCCTTGATTTGCAGCCCTGTGATACAGGGCTGAGAGCATCATTTAAGCTGAAGTACTTTACGAAACAGTAATTTCAAAACAAAAAGCATGATTTAGAAGCTATATGATAGGCAGACTCCACAGATCACCCATCCATGGTATGTGAACAAAAGCGTACCTTCTTATGGTAGTTGTTATGGCTGTTTCTTGCATTTGAGTATTGATACTTGGGATAATTCAGAATGTATGAAATGGTGCTTTCTTTCTGGTTCTATATATTTAATTTGCATTATTCAGCTATCAGTGTTTTTTTTTTTAATAGGGTGCTTTTATTGGTGTTTTCTATTTCTGATGAAATCTCTTGAACTTATTTATGCAAAGGCTCTTTGAACTGCAAAAGTCTCTCAGGCTAAAAGCATCTGAGGAAGAACACAAACAGTACTTGAATGAGGCAAAGACGTTTTTAAGTAAACAAAAATAAGATTCAATAGCTACAAGGTCTTTGTATTTATCTAACGGTGAAAAAAGAAGTGCTTAAAAAAGAATCAATAGACTTTCTGAGGGAGATGTCAGCAGAAAAGTGCAAGCAACACTAAAACTCACTCCTTGAGCTTTAATTGTGGAGTCCTTCATGATTCTGTTGTGTGTTTTTCTTGGTCTTTGTTTTTGTTTGCTTCCTATCCCCCACCTGTCCTCCCCCGTCAAGCCTATTTGGAATGTCTAGGTCTGAGAAACCTGAAGTTTACTACAAACAACCACAGAGTGCTTTTAAAAATGACATTCTTCTCTCCCCTGTTGTCCTGGTCACCTTTCTATTGGCTGACTTGCAGTTTTAAAATCTGTGAATTTTTCCAGTACATGCAGTTTGTCCTTTTTTTTTCACAGGTGGCTTTGTACTCCCTCTACTTTAATTATCTTTGTCAGCCTTATTTGACATTGTAGCAAGAGAAGTGTTCTTGCTATAGTATCTGAGTATCTTGCCAGATGGCAGCAGGGGAATTTTTCAGTATTTGTGAATTAATTTGGTATCACCTGACAGTGAGAGCTTTCATAGGGTTTCAGATAAAGGTTTATGACCATGCCACCAGCACAGTGATTTCTGCTCTTTATTCCATGCAATCACCATTTGCAGCAGGTATTTATTTTTTTGTGTTGTATCTTAGCATGAAATTTAAAAAAAATCCTCTGGAGAAAGCTGTACTCTTCTTCCAGGTGGCAATGAAGACGTTGTGTGGCTGCCAGATTATTGTAAAAAAAAAAGAGCAAAGTACACCACTGTGTCAATAATTTAAGCTACTGCTGGTTCAGTGCAAAAGATGACAACATTTCTCATCTTGCTTAGGTTTCTGAAATACACTTTGTGACAGCTGGCTTCTTACTCATGTACCTCTGAAATTGTCATACAATAACACAAAGGTTATTTAAATGTCTGAAAAAGGTTTGGAAAGACTGGAAAAAAATCAAAAAGCAGAAGACTGCCAAGTCTTAAAACTGGTAATTCCGTCACAAAAATGACTACCAAGAAAGGACTTAATGCAAATGCTGGAAGAGCAGCAGCATGTGGTCAGTGTGACCTCTCTTCATTATAATAAGAACATGGCTGAAGAGCAGCTAAAAAGAGAACCCCAAGCTGGACCAAGGAAAGTAGCACTGCAGCAGCTCTCACATTATATAGATGAACACATAATTCAGTGAGAAGTAATAGTGTCATAAACAAGCAGAAGGGCATAAGTCAGAAGCAAAAAAAGCAGTTAGGGTTTTGCATCCGTCTCTTGTTAGTGCAGGACTGGTCCCTGCAGTAGATTTTCCCATGCTTTGCCTAGTCTGCTTCTAAATGCTCTCTGTAATAGTAGTTCCCATAATTTCCCTTGGGAGGAAGAGATGATGTTTAGTACCTTTTTTCAGAAAGCTGCTGTTGGTATCCTGCCTGCTTCCCTTTTCCTAACTCCACCTTGTTAGTCCGAATGATGCCCTGTGCAGCACTCTGAACAATGCTGCTCTTCCTTTCTGTCCTGAGTCTGCAAAGGGGTGGAGGAGGCTGCTGGGGCCATCATGGGCTTCCCCATGGCTCAGAGGGGCCCCAGACAGACCAGAGGGTGGTGTGGGAACTGCCCTCTCTGGGGAGCAGCACAAATCCAAGGGGTGCCCTATACCCACAGGGTCCTAGGGGCAGCCTTGGGGCAGTCTCCCTGTCCAGGTAGCTTGAGGGTAAAAGTGCCACAGACCTTCCCTGACAGAGCTTTGGCGTCTCTTTTTTGGCAGCCCTCCATGGCATGGCTGTAAAGGAGATGTGACACCTGCAAGAAGCAGCTGCCACCTCTCTTTATCACAGATTGCCCAAGCAGTAGGAAACAGCAGCTTTCTGGGTTCCCTAATTCTCAAACTTCCTGGCCAGGGCTTTACTTCAGCAAAGAGGCATGTATCAGAGTACAGGTGCCTCTTTATCCTATTTGTTCACATATATTTAGACACCATAGGCAGTTACAGAATTACCTCAAATTCTGTCAGAGACATATTGCACTGTCCCAGGTGCATTATGTCCTGCCCCCTTCCCTGTGTTTTGGGACTCCTCATGCTATGGCGTGGGGCATACTCAAGGTTTTCCAATGTACCTGTGTTTTTTTCAAATCCTGGCCCTGGGTTTGCTCTTGACAGGAAATATTGTTGACATTCAGTAAATCTGGCCTTTGAAATTACCTTAAACTACAGAGTAACAAAATATAATCTATTTTCTTCAAACTCAGGTCCACGTGCAAACTCGGGGGTTTCTTTTTCACATCTCTCATATGTTTGTTGACAGCCTTCGTAGATATCTGGAGAAATGCACAACTCATTTTTCTAACTTAATGACACATAAATTTTACATTGTTTCTTCCAAATTAGCTTCCACAATGTTCTGAGAGGGTTTTTTGGTTTGGGTGTGGTGGGTTTTTTTGGTGGGTGATTTTTTTGGGTTTTTTTGGTTGGTTTTGGTTTTGGGGTTTTTCTGGTTTTGTTTTCTGTTTGGTTGGTTGGTTTTGTTGTTATTGTTGGGTGGTTTTGTTTTTGTTTTTGTTTTGGTTTTTTCAGTATTTGAATAAGCTCCAGTTTATCAACAACTTTCTATCACTCTGGTGCCTTTAGGAGAATAGAAACATCATGTGGTTCCAGTAACTTGAGTTCAACAGTGCTGTTGGATTTTGCACTCACAAACATGGGTGAGCAGAAACAGCAATAGCAATTATACAAAAAATATTGTGCAACTCACTCATCTTAATAAGAACTGGGCACATACTAAAAAGAACATAGGAAATAGATTTTTCTTTGCTCCACATTATCCATTCACTTACTTGAATAAGACCTCTATAAATATGGTTTTGTTCATGCAGAGGAATAGTTTAGTAGATTTCTTTATCAAGACACTGTCAATATCTTAATAATGACTTGGTAATTCTTCTTCACAGAATCATAGAATTGTTTGGGTTGGAAAGGGACGTTGAAGATCATCCAGTTCCAACCCCCTGCTTTCCCGAAGAAGGCTGAACACCTGCCTGCCCAAGGGAAGCTGTGAATTAATTCCTCATTTTGCTTTGCCTGAGTGCACAGCTTTTGATTTCCCTATTAAAATATCTTTATCTCAACCCATAAGTTTCCTTGCTTTTACTCTTCCAATTCTCTCCCCCATGCCACCAGGGAAAGTGAGTGAGCGGTTGCCTGTGGTTAAGCTGCCAGCTGAGGTTAAACCACATACATAGCTGCTTTAATGGTTTGGTGTTTTGTACCTAATTCAATTTATGGGAAAGTTGCATGCCTGAGAAACTTGTAAATTAAAAGGCTTTGTATCCATAACAAAAGAGAACTTTCACATGTGTGCTGTTTGCAACATTTTGTTCTGCTAAACGGGCATTTCAAAACATTCATTAAAGCTTTAGTGACTCTTCATTATAAAAATTGCTATCCAGTTCTAAGAATTCATTGCTGATATTAGTGAGTGGGCCAGAACTGAACAGCAGTAGTTGTATTTTTTTTCTTATTAATGTTAATATTATTCACAGTGTTTTCAAAAGAATAGCTTATCTTTTCTTACCTTTTGGACAAAAAAACCCCTACATTTTTTTCAAAAATTCATCACCTGTTAAGCAGAAGGTTGCCTCTAGCAGATTCCCTCAGCAGCTGTGAGAAGACTTTCCAAATGGTAATTGTGGTGCTTACTGCAGTCAGGTATGAAGTTGAGACATAGTGTGACCACAATTTATCCAATTCAAATAATGTATTCTATTTAAACATCTTTTTTTCCCCTTTATATTACTGTGAAATTATAAGAAACAGCAAGATTTCCAAAGTAATAGAATAGGCATCATTAGAGTTTAATTGCCTTCAATTGGTAAGGTCTCTAGCAAAGGCATTTATCAATTGAGAAAGAGCGCCTTTGAAGTGCTAAGAAAAATACTAAACTATTGGCTGAATTATTAAGTACAGAAAGTGTCTAATTTCACTAACCTACCATTGTGCACAAAGTCTTTCTCTTTAATTTACAGTGAAAACAGATTCAATGCAGAAGTGGCCTAATAAATGAGGAATGAGAATCATACTGTAACTTCAAGTCTATAACAAGCAGCCATATCAAGCAAACATTTATTCCTCAGTTTGTGAAGTCACTAGAAGAGTAAAGATTATCAAAAATCAGTATAAATTCAATACTTTTGAACTCTGAACTTTACAGGTTTTAATATGAACATTGGAACATGTTAAAATCAATTTGCACTTGAACGAAAGCAAAATAGGGATAAATATTTTTGAATAATTCGATTTCCAGAAAAAGCACTACCATTTGTATCATTCTTACCTGCAGAGGTTTTCACAATTTCTGAAGTATTTCTGAGACCCATAAAGTCAAACTGATAGAGTCTCCAAGATTTCTGGTCAGCAGCCTCCACTGAGTTTTTCCTCCATCTGTAAATCATTTCCTCTTTAGGATAGCCATCTAGAAATGAATATATATATATATACATATGAATATTTTGCATTTAATAAAAAAAGTTCTGCAAAATATTATCTGTTCACTGCTTCAGTGCTATTTGGGAACACCTAATTTCTGATCTGATGCTTTGTCAGTGAGTTAAGTGGTATAATTCAGCTAGAGTTGTATGGCACACGAAAGTAGAGTCATAATACTGGCAAACCTATGATTTTTTACAATCATCGTTTTTTAATAATGGAAAAAATATGATTGGCTCTATCAGAAGCAAATCTCTTCAGAGGTGCAGTTGATCATTCTAACTGGAGGTCCAGACACAGAAGTATATTGCTTTACATAAGCTCTGAAGAAGCTGTGCAAACCAACAGAATGCAAAAAAAGGGGGAATCTCTCAGTGTAAGACATGAACAGTTAAAAAGGACACATTGTTTTAAAAGTTGAAATAGTTCTAATGTGGGATGTGTTACTGTACTTCTGAAAGAAACATAATACAGTGTAAAAAACCCCAAAATTTTAATTAGCATGGGAATTTTAAAGTGATCATGCTACCATATTACTTCTGAAGTCTGGGATAATAAATGAGGTGTCACCTGATCTCTGCTGCTGAAAGCTTCTGCAAGTCTTTATCAGTTTAGCACTCAGTGATCATAATTAATCCTCATGCCAATTTTTAATTTCCTTTTTGTTAGACAATGGCATTTTCCAATAGAAATCCAACAACAATTCTTCAACCAGTCCAAACCATAATAACAAACCATATAAAAAACAACAGCATGCCCATGCTAGTTAAAATTAGATTGTTCTCTAATGCATAATCCAATAAATTTTTATTCATCTAATTAATATAGTAGCTTTAGACTACAAGGCAAATTAAAAGCTTGACAACAACAATAGATGGTTAATATAACTGTGTCATCAGTAATTTTTTCCCCCATTTAAAACTGATACATTTTTATACTTGCATTGCAAAACAACCTATCTGGTCATGGTGCTATTTCCTTGATGTTTTCCTGCTATGAGTGTCTTTTTAATCTTGTTTAAGGTTCTACCCTGCCGGGGCACTGCTGCAAGGTGCACATGGCCTCATTTATCCCTCTTGCTAACACAGCAAGAAAAGTACCCACAAGTCCCTTAGTTCTAATCTGAAAGAATGACTGAAAAATAACTATGTGTTAATTCAGAATGTCACATTTGTGTATTTCCCATCAATGTAAATAAAGAAATAACCCGTGAAGGACCCAAGTGAGTAACAAACACTGTTCTCTGTGAGAACTCTTGCTGCCAAATAGATTTCACTGCCAATTCTGCTGTGCAAGTCTGTAAGATTGACCTAAAGGTTAATTTTTTTTGGCTGGCAGATTATGTCAGAGGATGCAGAGACACAGGGAAAGAAGCTTTGCAGGGCCTCCAAGCCATAGCCCTTCATGATCTAAAATCTTCTCGAGTCTGGCTCTTATTTGACCGAGCCCTCTGATCACATTTCTTCTTCCAAGTGACAAACAATAGGACAAGAGGAAATGGCCTGAATTTGCACTGGGGGTGGTGGTGGTGTTAGATTGAATATTTGGGAAAATGCTTTCACAAAAAAGATTTTCGAGCACTGGAATATGCTGCCCAGGGGAGTGCTTGAATCACCATCCCTGATGGTATTTAGTAATTGTGAAGATATGAAGACCTGGCACCTAGAGACATGGTTTAGGAATGGACCTGCAGAATTAGGTTAATGGCTGGATGTTCTTAGAGGTCTTTTCCAACCTAAATTATTCCTTTTCTGACTGAATAACATCTCCCTCTAATGTAAAGCCATAAATTTTTTCTCGGGAGCCTTCTCAAGTTTGCTTCATCCATGGAGACTGATATCTTCTACCTGGAGCTCAGGAAGAAAGAAGCATCAGATGCCCCCTTGTTGTGTTGTGGCTGCCCTGCCCTAATGCTGAACAGTGATGGCAGAACCACCCCTTCCCCCCCCAGGGCAGTGTCTGTACAGGGGCTGCCAGGCAGTCTGGGTCCTAATCCTACCTCCTGATTTGCCTCCTGATACAGAGGAAAGGAAACCTTTGTACTGTGACACCAGCTCCCTCTGCAGAACTTGTGGCCCCAAGTGTTCATTTGCAGGTTTTGTCACAGGCAGTAGATGGAGTCCCTTTTCTCATATAAATTTCACTATAATAATTGCAAATGTTTAAAATATCTTGCAAATAACAAAGGTTTTATTTTTAATACATTATTTTAAATTGATCCAAAATGAACTTTTTTCCCCAAACTTGACTGAAAATTTTGTGCCAGTTAGTCTTGAATTCAATTTCTTCCTGATTTTTTTTGCTTTTTTTTCATCCCATGACCACCCCACCAAAAAACCCATTATGCTGTCAGTACACTTGAAAGCTTGCTATCATATTATCCAATATGCTGTTCATCCTGAGAAGAACAACATGTAGTCAGGAATAAGTTCATAAGACTCTCATCCTTCAGGACTTTTCCTTTATTTTTTACTAAGAAGGGTCAGATTCAATCTCAAAGTATCTGCTTTCAGTATTATTCATCCTCATTCAATCATAAGCAACTGACCTCAGGAGACCATCACAACCTTTGAATAGTCTCTTAATCCACAGTCACTGACATCTGCTCTTACAATGATTTGGTTGCTTACATCAAAAGAGAGAAATACTAGAGATTCAATGGGAGTTATTTCAGCCAGTTACATAACTGCTATTATGTTCTGCTCTGGTGCCAGGTGACTGACATCAATTTTCAATTATTTAAAAGAATAATAGCTTTTATGGACTAGTGACACATCTCTTTGGACAGTATATCACTCCTAGGATTCATTTAACTTACAGAATACTGTTCATGCTGGTTCTTCTTTTGATAATATTCAGTATTTCCTGTACACAGTCTAATTGTGTCTAGCCCTTTAAATATTTCATTTTAGAAAATAACAGAACTGGAGACATTAGTACTTCCACAAGAAGATGCAGCCTCCATTGTTCAGCTCTCAGCACAGCTAAGAGTGTGCTACCTATAGAAATGTCTGCTTCCTTTCACTTTCCCAGCATGACAAATGACAGCAAATTGCCTTGAATTTTTGGCCTTGTGGCTTCAAGGCATCCACATTGAACAAATTTCTGTCAAGAGTATTTACCCTGCCAAGTTGCTTTAGGTTGTGTAAAAATATTCATACTGCAGTAGGGCAAGCCTCCAGGAGGTCCTGGAGACTTTCCAGCAGGAGCCACTAAGATGGCAAGGGTGATGGCATGGGAAGGAGACAACAAAGTGTGTGTTCTGTGTTACAGCCATCTGAGTTCTGGCAACCTGCAACTCAGGATATTCTCAACCAAAGCCTGTGTCAACAACTTCATTTTCCCTCCCACCACTTTACTTGATTAAATTCTCCTACTCTCTGCCCAAAGGTTGTTTTGTAGGCTGTGCTACAGCTTTTATAAACCGTAACAGCAACTTCTAGAGACCACCCTGATCATTTGGCTTTTTGCAAGATGGTACTACATGTTTGTGCAAAACCAAGTCAAGAACAAATTTAATTATTTCTTTAAGAGCCCAGGAGGAAGCACTCATGCAATGCCTCCTGTTTACTTTCACTAAACATACATAATGACTTTGCTTTTCCACTTTTTGCCATTTTAACAGTGAAACTATTGTAAGGGAAAGGCAAATTGTCATGACAACCTCCAAGATTCTCTGGATTTTGCTTTATTTTCCTTTTATTACTGGAACATTGAACTCATGTTACCACATCTTCTCACATCACCACCATATGATTTAGAATTGGTAGGTTAAAAATATTTAAACTTCATGTTCATACTGCTTCACTTTCTAGGGAGACTGACTTGTGCAGAAGGCTCCACAAAAGTGCTGAAAAAAATGGTCAAGACCAAAAACATCACCAGGCTGGAGAAAAGGCATTTGCAACGGTAAGTTAGCCATGAGAATTGCTATCAAGTGGCCCTGAAGCATGTTAGCTACAGGAATCAACACTGATGGAAAAAACTCTTGTAATATGACCATTGATGCCTGTTAGTGCACACTGCCCCTAACCTTGATTTCCTCAATGTTGTTGTTGGTCTGGACAGCTAGATCAGTGCCTGATACCTGTGTTTTACTTTCTTTTCTGTGGTAATGGGTCTATTTTAGGAAGTGAGTAGAGCTGGAAATATAGCTGAAAAAAGACCATGGCAAAAAGGACACAGACCAGTTCAAGAGATAAAAAAAATTTCCAAAGGAAAATATCCAAGACATGAAAAGACAGAGAGGCATAGAAAAAAAAAAAAAAGAAAACTCTTTCATCTCTTCAAACACACTCACCCCACTCTGTGAAATCAGTTTATTTTACTGCTGGTTCCCCACACTTTGCATTCACATGTAACACAGGCAGACACAGCTTATAGAAGAAGGAATAATGTGACCAGGCTCCTTCTTAGCCTTGCAAAAATTTGTGTGCTCAGAGTGTGCAACGAGGAGTTAATGAAAGCAGCAGCAAAGCTGAAAATGTGGGGGAAACAGGAAAGAAAGGATTGGTTCTGTAAAGTATCTGCCAGGAGCTGATGCTTGTGACAGGAGTATGTATTTGAAAGACATAGCTGGATTCTGGGAAGGTTTTGCTTTCCATCAGTGTTAGATATACACTCAAAGTGTAGATATACACTGAAAGACGAGCTGCTGCCATCAGTAAGTGGCTGGAGTTTACATCATGGCATGGAGGGAGCGTTGCAGATTCAGCTGTTGCTGCTAAAGGTGCTCAGGAGAAGGAGGATGCTCTGTTCCAATTAGAGGCAAGGAATAAGCAGCCCTTACACCTTACAGCCAGAAACACTTTGCCTCCTTGAATGCTACCTTGTTAACTCTTCTGCAGGCTAATTGGCAGACCTCTGTCAACACAGCCAGGCTTGGAAGTGGATCATGAAGGCCACAAATGCACCTTTCTCTGGTACCATGTCATGAATGACAAATCATATGCTTCCACAAAATCTGCCCGAGCTTTTTTTTCTTGTTAGCAGCCTTTATAATTGCTTCTTTGTTGGCAAGCAAACTGAATTTTAATCCAAATTTCTCAGTGTTTGGAGGAGAGGTTTCTCAATGATCCATTCTTCTATCTGTATGCTGTTCTCAGAAGGCTTTTAAAGTAGGAGAATCCTGGAAGTTCTCCTATTAAAATTGGTATTACCTTAGACTTTGTGATTGTATGCACTTATTAAGCAAAACTAGATGGCAGAAATAACAAAGTTTCAGTTCAATTAGTTTAAATTAAAACAAAATAAAAAGCAGGGTATATAGACAATTCATTATGTCTCTCCAGGAGGAACCCTTCAGGGTAGACTGAAGCAGAAGTAGGGAAAGTGAATAGAGACTTTTAATAGTTTACTTAAGATCTATAGAAAACAATATTCATAATTTAAGGCATATTGAGGTCTCTCTGTCCACTAATAAAGGTGGACCTCATTTCTCATGAAAATGAAAGGAAAGGAAAGGAAAGGAAAGGAAAGGAAAGGAAAGGAAAGGAAAGGAAAGGAAAGGAAAGGAAAGGAAAGAGAAAATAAAATAAAAGTAAAATTGTGAGGTAGTTTAAAAAGCTGCTATGGTAATAATAATAAAAAAAAGATAAATGTGAATGCTGTAAAGATAGCTTTTAATCCTGAACTGATTTATTTCAGCAGTAGTAGATAATTGCACTTAGGTGATAACTACAGCAATTAGAAATGTTATTCTTTGCCCTGTTTGCTTGCATCAGTAATTGACACCTTATTAACAGTACATTAGCTCATGAAAAAAAAGCCAACCAACATCACTATGACTGCAGATTAATGGCTCTAATACTGCCCTGAAGTTAAAGGAGGCATGTCCCAATGAAAGCAAGTTTTCTACCTAAAATTGTGCTTTAATATAAGTGTGATATCACTCTGATGAAGAACTGGAGGATCCAGTCACTATGATCAACAGTAATGTTTTATTATCCTTTACCTGGCACTAATTCTATTTGATAGAAGTGTAGAATGCTGATGTAATTTACTGATATCTTACATGTTAGCTTAGATTTTTGGAGGAATTTGTGGCATCAATTCTTCATTTGGGCCTTCAAAATAGAAAGAAGGGAAAGAGAAATGTTGCTGTCACAGAAGCAGTTCCCAAAACAAGGATTTTCTGTGAATCAGCTTTTGTAGAAAGTAATCGTTTTCTTGCTCATAGACCAATTAAAATTTTGTCCTAGAGAAAACAGAGAAGACAACAGGTGAAAATGAGAAGGGAAAGAAGGCAGAGAGAAATGAAGAGAATTGGACTAAAAAGGGAGAAGTTTCCCCTCAAGACATTTTGAGATATGGCTTTTCCTTGTACTCACTTTCTTTTGAAATCTAGCAGATGCTTCTCACATGGGGGTGCTAAGATTTTGTCACACACAGCCCTAACACTAAAAAATCTCTGTTCCAAGTAACAGATCCTAAAGGATAGGTGGAATAGTTCAAAATTACCTTGAAAAACTAAGGTAATTCTGTTGCATCATCATACCTTTGTGCTCTATCCTTATGCTCACCAAACAATTTCCATTTTGACTCATTTTGCAAGTGGTACCATGAGCGATTTGGTTTTGTAAAATGGTTGGTTTTATGATATATTGTCCCTGAAATTCCACATTTCTATTGTTTTGCAAATGCCTTTATCTTTTCTGAAAAAAAATCCACCAAAACTAAAACTGAAAAAAGAGTCTCATCTTATAGCCTGTATTGATGTTTTGCTATGCATTTTTATCTATATGCTTATTCTTACTGCTTGCTAGAAGTTTTATTTGGAAGGCAAGTTTCAGAAGCCTCATTGCTTGCATTGTTCTGTCCAGCAGATTCTTTCACAAATTAATTCACTGGTAATTAGAACACCTGATAAATGCTCAGATTCTTCTGATTTAGCCATATTCCATGCTCATGCCTAATATAATTAATGGTAAATGGCCTGATCTCACTTCTAGCTTGTTGGATATAAATTGTATCTTCGCTAAAGGTAGAATTCTTGCACAGATCAGAGTACTGAGGGTGGAGAAAGCTTGCTTAGCCATATGCCATCTTCATGCTTTTTATGGAATTTTATGGACACTTCACCTCAACCTCCTGTTCTTCCACGAATGGAACAACGTAAAGATTTTACCCTCAGTTTTCTGCAACACCAATACCTTGCAGGGAAGAATGAAACTCCAGAAAGCAGTATTCCTACCTCAAGTTCTCTTCTGATCACAATGATTCTGGAATATGTACCTGTTCTATTCTCCATGTATTTAGAAATTTTCTTGTTATAAACAAAGATGCAAGTAAGAGACAGAATTTGGTTTCTAGCTCCCTGTACTGATTTTTCATAGCTGACATAACTATTTGATAATGAACTCATGATGCTTCACAAATGTCTGTCTTTACAGACAAAGAACAGACTTTTTTCATAACGTGGTTCAGAAAACTTTTGATAATGTATTCCAAGTCTCACATTTTTATTGGCTGCAAGACTGCAGATGAAGATTCTTGGTAAAAGGAAAGTTTCAGAAATGTATGGCAAAGAGGTGGCCTGTGAGAATCTGCTGGAATCCTGTGCTGCTGCTTTGTGCTGCCCTAGATCTTACATAGCACAGCCAGCTCAGCACAGAGATGGGAGGCTTCAGCTGAGCACTTGCTGTGCTCTGTAGGATTTAGGGTGAGATTCAAAGAGATGGCAGACTCGTCTCATCTCCCTTCTTTTACATGTGCCCTACAACGACTGAATGATGCTGCGAATTCAAGAACTATGTACTACTGCTGAGAGATCAGACTCATTATACTGCTAAAGACATACATTGAGTTTTGTAATAGAAAACAAACAGCTCAAAATGAATATTTTAGCAGCTAAAATGTTGTGCTTGGCTGACTGCATGAGCTCAAGTGAGAAGAGAAAAAATCACTTCTTTTTAGTTTACAACTGACTATTGAAGAACCTCAAGCTGTGTGCAAGATTTTCTCATGTCCATTTAAACCTGAATTTTGTGCTGGATGTGCTAAGGGCAAATTTTGAGGTGCTTCCCAGAACTTTTGCTGAGATGTGCAAAGCCTGAGTGACTGCATACTGAAGTAGCATCTCAGGCAGATGTAGGTTATGTCAATCACTCACAATTTTCTGTATAGCAGTTGGCTCTTAATTCAGCCTTATGTAAAAGAGGAAGACAGCATTATTACAATAGAGCAGATGAAAAATATTTTGATAAACCAGAGAAAGTCAAAGCTCCTAGCATCAGAATTTAAAACCAAACCTATCAGGGCTTGCTTTGGACAATTTAGAAATCAGAGCTACAAAATAGTCAAAGTAGAACAGGAACCTCAGTTTATTAAAGGAATATCTGTCAAATCTGCAATTATTTGATCTGCTGACATTCTCTATAGCCAGAACACAATCTTCCTTTTCCATTCATTTAAACTGCACTTTTATTGAAGATGCTTAGTGACAATGCCCTTCTAAAGCAAGTACTTAAATTTCTTATGACTGGAATGGACAGCAGTGCCACCAAAAGATTCTGATCACCTGATTTCAAACACCCCAGTGGCAGCTCAATACCATTCTCTAAAGGCCTCTAAAGTATCTTTTTTTCTCATACTCACTATGTAGGCCATGTCAAAATTAGGGGCAAAATAGCTCTGCAAGTTAAATGAAGTAAATCCCACCAAAGTTCTTTAATTCATGTGTTTTGGATTAAAAATAGCCCGTAAATTGTTCAGTATCAGATTCAGCTGCACTGGATACTACAAGATAAAATAATCCTGTCTTTATCCATTTAATTACAGTAATTAACTGTATCCTCCATGTAGGACTACTAAGATTTCCTTTAAGAGAAGGATAACATTCCTGATGAGAAAAATAACATTGTTTACCTCATGAATTACTTTGTTAAACAAAATACTGAGAAAATGTGTTTTGGCTCATCTGAAAATATATAATGATCAAGCAGAGTTTTTGGTGAAGACTCAGAGACCAAGTAAAGTAAACAACACAGCCTTAAATAGCTCAGGAAATGAAAAAAAAATACACCTGTGAAGTTTTTTAGTCCATGAAGGTGGGGTGGAATAGAGAGAACATAATTTAATTACAAGTTTTTTCCTCTCATGGACAAGTAATCTAATCTATTTATTTGAACACTTGATACAAAGAGGTTTTTAACACTGAAAACTCATTTTGTGTTTCTCACATGGGTCTGAGAGTATTTAAAGATTATGCTAAACATTCTTAATCCTTATCTTCCAAGTGCTACTCAATAATCACTATATGTATGTTAAGTACGAGTGCCCTTAAAAGAGTCATATATATTAGCAGCATTTCTAATGATGGATAGGAAGACTTTGTACAATAGTAATAATAATGTATAGATAGAAAAATTTTTATTCACAACTTGAAGGTAGCTCTTAAAATGAAATAATTATAGTATCTTCAGGAGTATTGGCATTCACCTATTTATCAGTGTTCAACTTTTTGGGTTAGAAACACTCTACAATCTATCCACACTGTCCCACATACAGAAATTTCTATCCCATTTCAATTACAAAAATCTTTGTAGCTAGATATTTAGCTTACATAGTCCATAGGGTTTGTGACTAGCCTGAGCCGTACCTTTTCAGACCCATGAAAATGAAAATTTAGCTATTGACAATGTTTTTTCTGAATTGGCATGAAACCCATTACAGGCTTCACAGAAACTGGATCAGCAAAGCCAATGGCTTTACAAAAGATATCAGAAATGTACTATTCTCAGTCAAATAGCATTAGTGGAAGCAGGTTATGAACTAGACTTCCATACAGGGTTATTATGACTTTTATATAGATCTTCTCAGAATATATCAGGAATGAATACCAAAAGGTAAAGCAACAGAACACTCTAAACTGGAAGCACAAGAGCTTTTTTTGAGTACTGCCATTTCATAGCATAAAACAATTTGCAACATAAATTCAAAACTAAACAGCAAATTTCATTAAGACTGAGATTAAGTAGGGTGGGCTTTTAAATTATACACAAAATAGGTTTGTTGCTGTTAAAAAAAGCCTATATACACAGATATTTTTATGACATACTAATACCTCTGTTTTGCCTCACAGTGTAACTTAACATGTGAACTGACATTGAAAAATCAAAATCAGTTATTTACAGCTAATTTCTATTAATCAGGGTTTTTTCAGTCTATTTACAAAGGAATTAGTGTTATCTGGTTATTAATTTAGTTATTATCATCTGTATGTATATCTATTGTCATTTACAAACCTTTATAGTCATTTGCACACATACGTAAATTCACAAAAAATATGACTGATGGCTCTAGAAAGTAAAGCAAAATAGATTTTTTGGTAATATTTTGCTAGTTTTCAGTTTTAGCTCTGTAGGACTTGTTTGCACCTTATTCGCAAAGCATGCAAGACTTGGCAACCAAAGATAAATGTTAAAATACTTCTCTGTGTCTCATTCTTACAAAAAAGCCCCAGTTCCTGAAAAGGTCATGGCTAAGATGTAATCTCTCTGATCATAATAACAGCTCATCAAGAATTATCTGATGGAGCAAAGTTTCGGACGAACAAGACACATTGTTGATTTGGCACATTTATAGTCACACTCAAATTAGTGAGAGCACTGTGCTTTTATTCATTTAAACATCAGCAACAGTGTTATGATGAATTGCTAAATACATTCATGCTGCATTCACTGAATCTGGCCTTCCACTCCTCTGGAAACATTTATCAATGTCTTGGTTTGTCATTTACTTTCCAAGCAACTCAGGACTGTTGCTTCTCTGGTTATTGCCTCCCCCACACCTCAATAGTTGCATCTCATTCGCTCTCAGGATACTGCTGATGAAAATTAGCTGATATTCCTGTGTACTACATCAGTCCAAGTATTCTTCATGTCCTTTTCTCACCTTTTGAGGTGTCTGTATTGGTTACGCTGATCTTTCTATGACATGTCTGTGGATCTCAATGACTTAATGTGTTACCAAGGTATGTTATTTCAAATACATGAAATTTATTTTAGTTAGCTTTACTTTAGCTTGGGTAAAGCATTCTTGCTAAAGCTTCTGAAAAGTCATGCTCTTTTGCTGTTCTCCCCAGATTCCCAGTGACTGCAAATCTCAGTATATCTTACAGTACACAATAGGGTAAATTCTGAGTCTCCTGGGACTTTATTTCGCAAGTTCTGGTCCCAGACACTAATCATGATCTAAATCTTCTCTGATTCTCTAAAATTGAAGAGCTGTGGAGGAGGTAGAATTGAAGAAGCCAGTTCACTGATACCAGCTCACTGATATCAGCTGTGCTTCTCTCAGGCATTTCAGTTTTCTTTGGGGTGCACTATTCCTTAGCCCTTAGGTTGCTGGATGGCTTTCCCTGTAGTTAACCAATAAATATCAAGTCCTTCAATACCTTATTTCAGAAATAGATACTATCTGAAATAAGTCTACACACCTACCATACACAGTTTTGTGCTGCTTCATTTTCTGATAAGGCTTTAAGACATTAGAATTTTGTATCAAGATACAACACAACTGCCTGCAATAGCTCTGAATCCTCCAGAGCCTACGGCTCCCCCAAGTCCTTCCAGAGCATCAGGCAGCTGTCATCACTCAAAATATCATGGCTACAAGGGTGGTCCAGGGTACATCCCTGGAAGCCTAGAAGCTCTGTCCCAGAAAAAGGTGCTTTCTGGCCCTTGGGTGATTGACAGTGAAACATCCTGTTCTGTGGCAGTGAAAATGACAGAGTAATGCCAGGCTCACAAAGCAGTTGCCAGGGTCTGTTAGAATCATTTGTTCTTGCAAAATGTGTGCCCATGTTTCTGAAAGAAAATATTATCTGTATGTCCAGCTCATGATTTGTGTGCTTATATTTAGGAAGGGGAAAAAAAGGAGAAAACGAAACCAAACCACCATTATAAAACAGTGAGACTCTGTGCCAGGTCCTATACGTGAAGAGGAGAGAATTTTTGGGATAGCCCAAATTTCAGTTTCTTCCCAAGTTCCTCATTGTTGTGTGCTTTTCTTACTTCCTATATCCCAGCACCAGTCTGAATACTGTTCTGAAAAGTGCACAGCTATTCTAGGCCCTATATAAATCATACTGACAACTATTAAAAAAAATCCCCAGACAGAAAATCAAAACATCAGCAGCTTTTGCTTCATGTGTTTCTTGGCCAAGTAACAGTAATTAAATCTTTTTTAGCTTGGTTTGCTTAGGAAATGAGGCTTATGTAATTACATTCATTGTCTATGTTTATATGCATGTTATCTGTCCTTCCTACAATAACTTTTGCGTCCATTCCCTGATTTCATTGTAGTTTGATAGAAGAAAATAAGCCTCAGATATTATATATCCTTTAAAAAGGAGCTCCCAAATAG
This sequence comes from Acanthiza pusilla, assembly GCA_036630365.1. Classification (NCBI taxonomy): domain Eukaryota; kingdom Metazoa; phylum Chordata; class Aves; order Passeriformes; family Acanthizidae; genus Acanthiza; species Acanthiza pusilla. The sequence goes on from JAXCHO010000098.1 coordinate 2,589,833, forward strand.
GAGAGACATTTTGTTATAATGCCCCTCAAGGAGGAAAAAGCTCCAGGAAAAAGGACCAGAGAAAGGCCACTCACCCTCAAGTCATATGTCCCTGGGATACCAACCTGCTCCTGTCCTGCAACCAAAAGTGCTTCTGGACACTGTACTACTCCAGTGGGTTGAGAGGACTTTTCCCACAAATAAAGGGAGGGCAACAGACCACCTGCTCTTAAAAAGGTATGAGGGTTCATCCAATCCTAATGACACATGTGTTGTGGAGTTCAAAGTCTCTATTTTTAAAGTCTCAGCAGGTCTGAGACATTGTAATATACCATTTCCTTTGTGTTGCCTTCATCACGTATTTCTCCAGAAGCACCACTTATTTTCGCATCCCTCCCAAATGATCTTTCCCTTACTACCAGCCACTGATTTAGCAGATGCCATATTTAATGGGCCTTAGACTGCTTGAATGGCTCTGCCCAAGGACACTGACAAGTGGAGGATTTCACCCTTCAGCCTGCCAGCAGACAAAAATCTGTCTTCACAGGGGCTTTCTGGACACGGCTTTCTGCTTCTCAGACAGCATAGATTTTTCAATTGCAATGGCTGGCTTTGCCATGGCATGCCATTGCTTCATGCCAATTACATTCCTTTGAAGACAATTGATAACGTGTCTTCTCTGATCACTGTTGATACCGGGTCTTCTCCAATCACATTACCTTAACCCTTCTGCCTTCATAGCTGGCCTTCTATTTTTATTTTATGTGTTAGACCTGGATTTTTTTTCTGTCCTATAGCATTGCCTTTCCTTGAAAGTATTCCCTTGAAGAGGAGGATGTTTCAATGATCTCCTTTTCCCCCATCTGTCCCCATCTCTTGATGGGTTAAAACCTCAGTGCAAGTGATCTTCATTCTGTTTCCCTGTTCACTGAGGACAGGCTGCTGGAGATGCTAAAGGCAGCTGTGCTTTGACATGTCACAGGTCAGGAAGCCCAGCTCCAAAACACACAGCCCATGTTCCAGTGGAGAGAACCCTCACAGAACCACAGGGTAAAGCTATTCATATGCAAGGGGGTCAGGTGGCTGGTCCAAGTCTTTAAGTCTTTTATGGGCTTTCCGAGGCTCTGGAACAGGCAAAAGGGTCAGAAGAAACTCCCACTCTTCTGCTCCAAACAGAAGACTGGTGCTGGCTTTGTCTGTGCTTGTGGTGCCTCTCCTTGCTTTCCAGGAGCAGGCTTTTAAAGCAAGCAAATTAAGATGACAAGAATCGACGCACAAGTGAAAGAGGAAAACAAGGAGAGCCCTGCAGCCCAAAGTATGCTCTTTGACTTATACTAATGCATGAGTACAGGCACAGGGGGCAGCATTTTTCTCTTTGAAAGTGAGCTCCACTGAAAAACGAACAGGATGAAGTTCCAGTTTGAATCTAAATATGCTGAAAACCTGTGAGCACCTATTACAAGATTTCTGTATCAGGAAATTATTAAATTTATGGAAAGTAAGTGCTTTCTTTCTTCAACAACAGGCCTTAAGCTGTTCTTCAGTGTCAGTTCTAGTAACAATAAAAATATTCTCTCTCAGCTGAAGAAAGGGGAAGCAGCTCCACCACTCACTCATTACAGCAGCATATCTAGTTGTACAAAACTCCCTCTTCAAATTGTCCAGTTTCTTGCTTCCTTTGAAAGGGGTTAGTGAAGCCCAGGGCTGCCAGCACAGGGTCCCCACACTTTTCACAGAAAGGTCACCACACCTTGCACAGAAATTACATGAACTGTGATGAATCCCACTTGTTTCTGCAAGTGGGAAGTGTCCCATAGCAGCTAACTTGGCAGCCTAAACAAACACATGCACAGAATAATAACTGTCCTGGCTTTTCAGCTGGCTTGGCAAAAGAAGCTTTGAAAGGAAGGAAACAACAGTCACACAGCAAAGCAAACGATGTGGCAGCCCTCCAGCATTGGAGTAACCCTTTTCTTGTCAGTAAGGTTCAGTGAATGAGGCTGTGTGTTAGGTAAGTAGTGAATGAGGGCTGAAGTTCACACTTGTTAACAGCAGCACAGGCAGGCAAATCTGAATGGCATATGAAATCAGCCTCAGAAAATGGAGCTTTTCCACAGGAGGCTAGGATGGCAAAGTATTTATCTCCTGAAAGCACTATCTCCACTTTATATTTCTCTTTTTTATTTTTTCTCTAATCAATAGACATACATAACTTAGAGTGACTCACCCTTCAGTTCACCACCCCCATGTCTGGGTGCAAAGGATCAGAGAAGTGATGTGCTGGGGAACTGGGTGAGAGTGAGAAATTGTCTCTGCCTTCTCCTGTGCAGTGGTAGAGACAAGGTGGGATGGTCTCTATGCTTCATTTACCTGTGTGAGAGTGTAAGTGTGGTGTCCAGTATTTTAAGTTATTGTTGCCTTTATAAAATTTCAGTCCCTTCCTCTCTTCCTGATCACTCTATATACAGTGCCATTCGCTCTGCAGTGCTTCCTGTTGTGATACTTAACTATTTTGAGCCTCAAAGCCATGGTATTATTAAAAGTATATACTTCTCATGTTTCCAGAGATGCTAATTAGCATGTCAGAGACCCTAAATTAGGTGCAGTACTCCTCACTTCAGAACATGATGACACACATGGAAGACACTGTGCAAATGTCTTCCCTCTACATGAAAAGACAGTCATAGTTGCTTCTTTTCCTGGTGGTGCATATTCTTCAGGTGGCTGGTGACCCCTTAATCTGCTTCTCTTTAAAAAATGTCATCCAGTCTCTGGAGTATTACTTTGGGCCTACATTATTCCTTTTTGATGAGATTAAATTGGTGAGAGTCATTTAAAGGAGTTTCTAATGGCTACAGAGGATCTGAAGAGATTATTTCATAAGGCATGTTTCCTTTAGAACTGCACAGAATCCAAGAGAATTTAAAGAGTGAAAATTTACTTTTTCAGACCTAGCATCTTATAGTGAGATGGCACCTGCTGCTCATCTCTGTTATAATGAAGCCAAGCAATGCCCTTCAAAATGGGATGCATTTTAAAACTGATTTATGTCATATGGAAAGGTAGATGTTGATGCTGCTACATAGGCTGCCTAGCAGATTTCTTCAGGTAGGTGCTGTATGTAAGTGTAATACGAAGTATCTTTTAACTGCAAAATGGACTTCAAAGTCTAATCCTTAATATCGACTGCTTGTAGCAGGGTTTGTATAAAACACGAGAAGATAAGGGCTGAAGGGAGAAATTCCTTCCAGTTAGCCAAATACTGCTAGTTTTTCAATTAAAATGCCATTTAAAACAGTGATCCAATTCCCCCATCCTTTTGGCTGAGAAGGCAGCCACATGTACTTCTGATTAAAATCTGCTGTTTTCTGACACACCAGGTATGTTGGTGGGTGTTCCCCGTCCCTGAGGCGGAATACAGAAACATGGCTATGCTGAATTTGCTCTTGCTCTCCCTATCCCTTCTTCCCTGCTTGTGCAAGCAACTTGCCCAGGGAGCCTGACATCAATCTCAATTTGAATTACTATGGAAATCACTCAGCCTCCATTTCCAGGGGCTGCAATATGTTCTCTATGTGGGTGCAGATGCTTGATGCAGAGGAAGTCCACATGCCCATCAAAACTATACCATCATGATCCTGATGATTGCTGAAATATAAAAAAATGCAGCTGAAGTCAAACACTGTGGTAGCTGACATTTATAACAAGCACAGCGTGAGCACAGGCTTCTGAATTCCCTTCCATAACTTTATGGCATGAAGAAGTTACCAAGAAAAGGGAGTTAGTAGAATAGCAGTATGGAAGATTTACATCAAACCAAATCAGTACAGCAAAAACAGAGCCCATAAACTACAATGATTGACTTCTCTAATCATTTTTCTATACATTTATGTCCTTCAACTATACACAATTCTTTATTTTTTTTGCCTTAATTTGCATCTCACTGGATATAAATCTGGTCTAATATGTTTTAAATAAGATACCACCTTAGTAAGTCTTCAAAATGTAGTGCTTTGCTAAAACAGACTGACACCTGGGTTAGTATTCTGAGTTATAATGGTGCTCCTTTCTGTATTTTTTTTCAATCTTGTTTTGAACAACATGTGAGGTGGCAATGCAGACACATGGTGCCAAATTAAGAAACTCCATTAAATTTGAGGGGATTATCATTGCTTGCATAACATCTGGTTACAATGAGATGTCAGATATTTCTTGAAATGAATAACGTGGCATTATGGTTTGGCATAATCCAAGACATTAAAGTTTCCAGGTGATCTGAGGAGAATTCCTGTTTCCCCCTTGCAATGTGTCATTGGATTAACCACTTTTAAGAAGAAAGCACACATTTGTAATGGAGAAATAGATACTCTTGGGGGCTATATAATATATATAGCTCAAGGACTAATTTTGCTTGTTTTCTCATATCTAGTGATACGTGGTGTTTCACAAGACTAGATGTCTCACGCCTGGTTACTGGTGAGATATACCCAAGACTGGGAGCCATGTGACAGAATGCCTGTTAGGAATGCCTGTTAAGGCAAGGCTAAAGATGACTATGTGTGGGACAAAATGGCTTTTCTCCAAGACAACATAAATCAAATTCAGTTCCAGTGTGTCTCTCCAAGTTTGCATGTTCTTATGCTCCTCCCCCAAAGAACAGATCTCACTGAAGTGACTATTACCGTACAGCCACAGAGAGTTATGGAGCTATTCCAGACCTTTTGCTTTAGGAGACTTAGGTGTGCAGCCAAAATGAAAGGTGCTTGAAATCTTTGTTGTCAAATGTCCTAATTCCTTTATCTCTCAAATCTGCCTTACAACTCAGTGATGATAATCTAAAACATCTCACTTTACCAGGAGCTTACTTGGTATCTGTGATCCCTTGCAATAACTAATAATTGGCTGGTAGAACCTTTTCACCTCTTTGCTGCTGACCAGGGTAATGCACACTGGGTGGAAGACTTCAAGTTATTAAAACAGCTTCCCAGGGTCTAAATTAAATCTGCAATAACTCTAAGAGTTCATTGAAAACCCTGCCATCCAAAGGGCTGCAGCATTCAGAAAATAAACTGTAATCAAATGAAATTTTAGAATAAACAAGAATGGGAAAATCAGGCTGAAAATGTAATAATTCCATTACGAAGTGCACTGTCACCTGGAAGGTGTTCATTTCCAGCTGTCCTTTTTTAAAAAGCCTGAGAATAGGGGGAGGTGAGAGATAAATTATGGGTATAGCTGGATTCAGAAACTAGATTTGTATGAAGAGAGATTGAAAAGTTTGGGACAGTTTATTTTAGGAAAAAATACAAAGAGGTGTTGCCAAAGGCTTTCAAAATAATGCATGACACCAAGAAGGTGGCATGAATACCTCTAGATGTGTCTCCACAGAATACGAAAAGGAAAGAGCTTGCTATTAGATTCAGAAGGCAGAAAATTAAAAAAGGTAGAATTATTTTTCAATGAAGTACACAATTGGACAATAAAATTTATAGTCCATTGATGGTTATTATCAACACTATCATTAAAAAACCCTCCTAAAACATTAAACAAGCCTATAGTTAAGACACTAGGATGTCCACATTAAAAGTTTAAAAAACTAAACAGTGGTTGGGAAAGAGAGAAACCCTTATCTCCTTTCAGAACATCTCAACCTGTACAGGAAAGTATTGGAAAGAAAGGTCTTATAATCTTAGGAGGAGTCATGGGGTCAGCTATGGGGAGAGAAAGGCAGAAGGGCTACCATAGCTGCTGCCAGGAAATCTGCCAGCATTGATGGGTGCAAGATCTTCTCCTCCTGACTACCAGTTTTGGCAGTGCGTTTCAGCTTGAGGTTGAATAAAACCAGAAAAATCGATAGTCTTGTCCTTTTATCACCCTGTTAGCCTCTCGTACATCTCTGGCTGCTGGATCATTACTCTGGGGAAGATAGAGTTGCTGGATCTAGCAGTGCTCACTAGCTCTGGAAATTATACAGACACTGGGCCAGCTGCCAAAGAGCAGGACTGCCCCAGCTCTCAGGACAGCCTGGTTTAGAGGCACCTTAGCCTAGGAGCGCAGAGCAAAGGGGCACAGGGAGCCCTTGGGAAGCCCTGGGACACAGAAGAATCTCAGCGTTTAACCCTGTTGAAGGGATTGCATTGTCACAGCAGTCCTGCCTGGCAGCCCAAACCTTCTGAGAGGCAGAAGATTGATACCGATTTCTGCTGTGTATCACTAGCAGCAACAACCAACAGATGTTCGCTGCCTTTCAGGACACTTAAGGAGCAGTAATTGAAGGCAAAAGCAAGACAAAGAGCCAGCACGGATCAGCTTGTGATCTGACTGAAGTTTTGGTCCAATTCACACATGTGAAAGGTCCAAAAACCTCACACAGGCAGCTTCCCAAATTATCAAAATAATTTAATTTTGTCTTGCAGATTTTCACAGGGACTTCAGGTATGCTTTGTTGCAAGAACTTGATGCTGGACTAGATTTAGTGTCCAGTTTGATCTACCAGTGTTTGTGTTTTTACCAACAGAGCTCTTATGTTAAAAAAAATTCCATTTCTGCTGTCCTTGAACACTTTTGGTGTGAGCCAAAATAATTTCCTTCCTTGTAATATTAAATAGAGTTAAAAGGTGAGTCCTTTTCCTAAATAGCTTGAAGACATGTTCATTCTCCTGGTGTTCTTCACACTTTGCTGATAATGCACTTCTTGTTTATGTCTGGGAAACAAATATACTCCCTTTTGTCATCAGTCTTAGATGCTGCTACACCACTGCTGATCTCTCTGCCCTGGATGCCATTCCAGCAGCTATGTTGTAAACCATTTCATTGCCTCAGGACCTTGTATTTGCAAGGTCAATTGCTGCTGAAATGATGATTACTCTACAGCTGCTATGTATAAAGAGGGTGACAATCACAGTGCCCTTGAGCATTGACTGTAGGAGGTGGCTACTATCCCATTTTCTGCGCCAGACAAAACTACAGTTAACCAGTGTAGTGTTCACTGGTACAGCCCCAGAGAGGAAAAAACTGAACAGCTGTCCTGTGATTTCATCTCTGGTATTAACATTAAACAAAAAAATCTATCCGGAAAAGTTCTTTAAAACAAAATCTTGCACAGACATAATGTTGATCCTGGCTTATTCATTTACTTCTTCTTCTACAATTCAAATAAAAATCTCTTTACTGCACATTTTCATATTTGCAGCTGGAAACCAAGACTGAATTCCTTATCTACTATGAAAGAATGGAGTCTAATTTCTGCTTTGTAAATATAAAGCTGCACAAAAGACAGTAATAAGGCTTTGAAATTCCACAAGGTAAGTGCAATCCTTGACTGACACTGTCTCCTGTTCTGGTAATGTCCACCACAAACTGCTGTTCAACCCTGGTTGTGGGGAGCCAGCCAGGGACCAACTCCCTCTTTTGGGCACAGACTAGCAGGTAAAGCAACATGGAGGAGAAACGACTGCCTGCAGATCATCCCACAAGGCCAAAAACGGAGTCAGAGAAAGTACTGAGGGCTCTGATGCCCTGAGCTGCATTTGCTACATTGCAGTGCTTATCCTAAAGGATTTCTGAATGTACTGCTGCATGTTTGAGATGATCCTTCAAAATGTTCGTATTGTTAGGGTAAGCTTGTTTTAAGGTCCATACATTATCCCACTGTCGAGACATTAAAGCTCATAGCCTTGAATATGTTGGTTTCTTTGGCCGTTGTAAAATTTGTAAACAGTTCTGTTTGTAAATGACCTGGAAATCAGCTTAATAGGCAAAGGCCAATAGCATCATCCTCATTCCTCGGTGACATTGCTATCCTTCTTTATGGATAGAACAGCAATTTTTTTGTGCTTAGGCTATCTCAAAATGCAATGGATATCTCAGTCACAGAAACTTAGGCTTTTGCTGGCCTTTTCAATTATTAAATCTGAGGAGTTTACACAATGCTAGTACATAGTTGACTAAACTTCACTCATAACAAATAAAAATAAAACCAAAAATTATGTTATCAATCATCTTTCCCCAACACAGGACAAATAACATATCTGGCTAAAACGAAGATGTAAAGTAGATTCCTCTACAATTTGTAGAGGAATTTGCCTTTGCTACAATTTGCTTTTCTTGCTGACTTATTTTTTTCTAATTGAGCATTAAAAAAATGAAGGCAAATTTTTCCTTATCAGATTATTTTCTAGTTGTTTCTTTAATAATCCACCCAAGTTATTAAGAAACAAGAGAGCCAAACCCAGATGCCATGTTCCACTAGTCCTGGATGTGGGGCCGTGCATGAAACAACCAGTGTTTCACAGCCTCCTCCTTGCTGGTGCTCAGAGCACAAGGGGACTACAGCACTTGAGCAGACCCAGGAACCCCCAAGCTTCATCTAGGATATCATCCCAGACTTCAAGCTAAATTACCTTATTAATTCCAGAGTGGCTATATACTTCAGGAAACAGCTGAACTTCTAATCTCACAGATGTGAAAGGGCCTTGAGACATCCCTGAAAGGTTGGTAAGCACTGCTGGCACTGGTGCTGTTCACTAGTCAAGGGCTGGTGGTTTACACCTACCAGAAATTAAGGTGGTAGCAATTACTGCCACTATGTTCTTGCAGGATTAACTGTAAGATTTCCTTTCAGAGCTCCTTTTCCCTGAATGCTTCCTGGGAAGACAAAGCAAAATCTACACTTGGATTCAGAAGGAACCAAAACCAGACAAAAAGTAAGGGCCACTCTGGGAATTTCATGAAAGACTTTTGAATGTGTGGGATGCCTATGAAAGCAACTGGCATCTGGCCTTCTTCTCCCTCTGTGACAACTTCAGAGCAAAAGGATACTGTAATAATGAAAAAATATTGATAGCTTTTCCTCAGTAATGAATTAAAAGTTTATACAGCACAGCAAGGAGCCTGACATAACCACATTGCATTTTTTGAGAAACATGGTTATTACAAAAGTATTAAATTACTTTTCAATCAAATATTTCATACACTGAAACACATAAAGCAGCTGGAGAAAAAAAATCAAATTCTAGTTGTTTCTTTCAACCCTGGTGATAAATGGCTTCCTTCAGATTCCAGGACATAGATAAATTTAAAGACAGGCTTTCATGTAGCCTTGATTTCTGCTATCCTTTCAACTAGGGCTCAGGAATGCCATATAACAGATAAAATTTAATTTCCATGAGAGGACTGGATGACTCTGGGAATTGAAAATGGCACATAGAGCCTTTTGCCTTTGTAAGTCGCTGGTTCAGATAGAGGTCAAACTGTGACTGAACTTTGCTCGTCTCTGATGATGGTTGGGTATATGGTCCGTGACATGAATCAGCCCTTCCCAGCTGCTTTCTGCATCCTTGCAGCTGGCACAGTCCCAGCTATTTTATTTGCCAGATACTGCAGGGCTATGGGGACAGTGGTGGAAATCAGGAGGTCAATGACTTCTTTGTCATTGCTGGATTTTTGGTCTTCTTCCTTCTGACCAAGGTGGAAGTTATACACTTGGCAGCATAACAGAACTACACTGCTCACATTATACTATTTCTGTGGCTGGCAGAGAATTTAACTCTCTATGGCTGTCAGCTGAACAGTTTCCAGTAAGACTAAAAATAAATTTAAAACCAATGCCCCTTCCTCCTCCCCATACACAGTATATTTCCACACATACTAAAATCCCCAACCCAAACCATGGCTACAGACACTTTCACCTCCCTGTATACAAACTGGTTTTTGAAAGACTATCAATCATTTCAGTGAATTATGGATTATTTTCCACTGAATTTATATGGGAGGGGAAAAATAAGTCTATTCTTGAAAATCAGACGGAAGAGATGGTGCTAAAAAGGCTTTTTTCAACTGTGCTGCTATCAGTCTGGAGAAAACTGACCTGCATAAATTCTATAATTTTATATTTTTATGCCATGGAACAGTATCGTATTAAAGGCATGAGAATTGCAGAATCTGTACTGGAACTGCTACTCATAAAGGGAGAATAAAATGTAATAGGACTTTGAATGTGTCTTCTTAAAGAGGCAAAATGAGATTTGACTCTAAAAGGGAGATAGAGAAAAAGGATGATGTACATTCTCATCTCCCTTCACCTTCATCAGCCCTCACCTTGAGGTGAACCTGTCACCCTGCAGAGCCTGCTGCCCACAGCTCCCATCTCACTGACTGCATACACAACACCTTAGTGCTGAAGGTTCTTCCTACCTTATGTGCTTTTCACATTCTGTTTCACAAGATCACCAAACTATAGCTCTCTGTGATACTACAACTTTGCATAGATCAACATGAAGTCAAAATCATATCGCTGTGCCCTTAAATTTACACTTCTCAATAACACTGGCTATATCAGTGATTGGCTTTCTTGTTTACTTTGGATCGTATCAGTCATTCTGCTTCTGTTATCTAATCAGCATGATACATCAACTACAACAACATCATTAAAACCGTAGTTCTGGCAATTGAAATGGCCTGAAACACAGCAATGCAATGATTTTCTACATCTCCTGCTGTCTACAGATACAAAACACATACTCTGTTTAGAAGAAAAATTAAAAGGCATTTGGTGTTTCTTTAGATAATCTTAATTTTACATAGAAATACCAAAACATTTAACAAGAACAGTTGGAACTGATGTCAGAGGTTTTAGAGAGATCAAACCTCCTATGGAGGTCCAGGAGGAAAAGGCTGTAGTAAGTAAGAAATACTTGGAAACTTATTACCATCTATAGAGAACTGATGCTTGTTTTTCAGGATATGTTAAATAAAAATAATTTCCACAGCAACTGAATTTAGGCTTAGGGTGTTTCTTAGTTTTAATGCCAAGCAAATATTCAGAAAGCCTGTTAAAATACTCAGGATTTTTTTTTATTATTATTTTAAATTCATTGAAAGCTTTTTTGAAAGGAAAAATCACGTAAACATGATTGCTTTTCAATCCAATAATTTCAATCAGTACATGTCCTAAATTAATTAAAAATAAGGATAAAAACAAAGTGGTCACATGGTGAAGTGTATATGCACGTGTACAGTTCCCAGGAAAGACAAATTTCAGTATATGCCTTACTTTCAGTAAATGAGGTTGCTGGAATACCTTTAGGTCAATCAGAAGTCCAAAAGACTTTGTGACACATTTGTCTGGGTCACAAAGCAATATTCAGATGGAAGAGATTTTGCAAAGATTCAGCTGTGTAATACTTAAAGCTAGAACTTGGAAAAGGTAAGACCAACTTCAGCAGGATGTGGTCTTTCCCAAAACACAGATCTCAGTGGAATCACTGATCAGAGTTATTACTAATCACACTCACAACACCTCCTACATATAAACAAGCTGCAAGTTCACTTACAAGAATAAATGTTAATTATGCAAATAGATAAAAATATTTGAGAAACATCTTAACATATTTTAATGTGTTATGATTAGTAAATTATTCTTGATTATCAGAAAATGGTCAGCCTAATGACATGAACCAGTACATTTAATCAGCATTTCACAATAAAGGAAACAAAAACTCAACAGGTTTGGAGATATACTTTCAAAGATTTTCTTCCATGATTTTTCTAACAAAATCTGTTTGCTTCCCAGAGATACAAACATGATTAACATCTTTGTATTCAAATACAGTTTAGATAACAATAAAAGCTTAATGTCAATGCACATGCAAACTGGCAGGGTTGCAGCTGAGACATTAGATTTCTCACTTATTTGATTTTCAGGCATCCAGTTGTAAAGAAAAAGCAACGCTTAGCTGGCTATGTACAGAAAAAGGTGAGCAGTTATTTTTCCCCAAGTAAAAGTTCTCTTTAATGTACAATTAGCACAAAGGTTCCATCAATTATTACAAGCAACATACTGATAAAAATGCAAATATATGAGTAAATTAATTATTTTTAAAAGCAAAGGCTATGTTGAAATGCAGGGAATCTCTTTTACATTAATCATCATGTGTCCAGGTATTCAGTGATGTACTCAAAAACATACAGAAAATCCTCACCCTAAAACTTAAGAATGCCAAAGTGAGTTTTTAGTTCAACAGCTAATATCTTAGTTCATGGTTCTAGATGACCTATCAAATGCTTTAATCTAATTTTGTTGACAGATATCCATTTTCGTGGTCTGCTGCCCAAACAACCCCACTTACTGATGTTTTTCTTGCTGAACTACCCAAAATTATAATGAATGTAAATTAATTCTGTACTATTGATACAAATGCTGGGGCAAATTTGATGCATAAGTGCAGGCAACCTCAAAGGACAGCAGCAGACTCGAAGAATATAACTGATGCCAATTCGGTAATGTGTGGTGATATTAATGCAGGCTAATTAATGTCTGTGGGTTAACACTGAATTTTCCTAGGCAAATATATCCCTTCCTTCCCTCAAACAGTACATTTGGTCCTTAATCCGTGCCACAAAGATATAGATCAGGACAACAAATTTGGAGTCTCGTGCTCCTGGGACAGTGGTCATTAACTCACACTGTTCCTGGGGAGCAACAATTGACCTCGGAAGTATTTGCCTTGATTAGGACAGATTGAGGAGATCCAGCCTGTAGTGTCTTTGCTGTTTGAATCTTAATAACCATTTCCCATTGTTCAGTATTGCCCTACAATGGAAGGAGGAAGCTGTTATGGAGATCATACATTTCCTTGTTCTCTGTGTGTTTAGCCTGCAAGCAGCATGGAGTGAGGGCAGCAATATCTGGTCTGTTACAGCCCATTAAGGACCAGCACCTCCATCCATTGCAAGCAGCAGGTGAAAAATTTTCACCGCATTTTTAGTGCAGCCTGTGGTTAATTACACTGATGTATTGGTCCATGAGTTGCTCAAGGACATCTCGAACCTTTGAAAGTAAACAACTAATTGATTATTCAGTTAATAAATTAATAGAATAATTGAATAAATAGAATTAATTAACTGAATTAATAATCTTTCATTCGACATGTATATTCATCTTCAAAAGCATCTGGGCTCATGCAAATATTCCTCGTTGCAGAAAACTTTAAAAGAATTACATTTCGATTGAAGACAAAAGGCATTGGTACTTTTTTATTTGTTGGCAGAGATTATAATAACAAAGACTTACTATTTGAAGAGTAGAAAGCCACATAACATTAGGAAATTATATTAAAATAAATATAATAAAACAACTTTGTCTTCTGTGGGGACATAAAACCTAAAAAAACTTTCTGCCACTACCTTTTTCCTGGTTTTTGTTTGCTTATTTGCTTTTTTTTGCATGAATACACCTCAGAAAAGATAAGTTTGTCTTTTTTCAGTAATAGGGACCAGGTGGTACAATATGTTCAAAAATCAAAAAACCTACTTTCATCTGGTGTAAGAAAGCATCCAAGAACACTTTGCAGTTTCCCTAACACAGCCAAGATCCAGTGAAATTTTTACCTCACAGGAATTTCTTGGCCTTCTTTAGGAATGTGTTAAAATGCCATTTATTAGTGAAATCTGTAAATAAGCATCCCTCAGTCCAATGAAACCTTAATTATAAAAACATCTTCAGCCAGATCTAAGTATTGGATGTTTATGAAATTTATTTGTGCATGTAGGGCAAAGACTGTAAAGCATAAAACTAGTCATTAACTTGAGTAGCATGTACTTCTCTCATGCATTTCATAACATTTTTCAATTAATTGAAGTTCTTATGAAGGGAATGATCTCTATGGAATCTGATTCCTTCACTATCCACTTTTCTTCCCTCTATCTTCAGGGCTTGTATACTTCTTTTGCATATTAAAATCCCCTTTTTCTTCAAAATATGTAGGTGCTTATACAAATATATGCATATATTTATTCAATTTACTTTCAATGATATAATAGTTTGAATGAATATTGTGACTTGAAAATTAGATTTTGTACATCAGAGCCACTAGAAGGTTATGTTAGTTCAGATAGACCAAACTGTGACTTAGATGGAGAATTAGGCTTGTTATCTAAAATAAGATTTCCCAAAACAATCGTTCAGAAGTTAAGCTAATATTTGGACCTTGGGAGAAAGAAAGTATCATTACGTCTATCTCTTTCTTTTATGGCTTTATGCTTTTTCCCGCCTTCTGGTCTCCAACTAGGATCATGAATGCAAAAAGGCAGTGAAAAAAGCTGTTCTACCACCACCTGCTCAGCAGCAGAAACCAGCAATGCTCACAGCACAAGCACAGCTGCTGCTGTAAGATTTTCAGCACAGGTTTACCAATTGATGAACATGAGGTTTGGGGGATTCTCACTCTATAATAGCTTGAAAAATTAGAGTAAAGCTCTCCAGTTTCTCTGTCAATGAATATAATCTACATCTGGAGCCAGCCATATGCTGTCAGGGAATATGTAACTTGTTTGTAAATTAGGTAACTTCTCAAATTAGGAATAATTTGGTCTGAATTTAATCTGGGTTTATTAGACAAGTTCGAGGTAAGGCCAAGGAATTGCCAAAAGAAACAGTGGTAAGAAATATGTCCAAGATTTTAATATTTTTAATTAGATCTTCATGTACCTCTAGCTAGTTTGAGAGATTTCTTTTGTAATCCTCCAAAGCCTATGTCTGTCTGAATGAACTGGCATGGAGAGTTAAGCTGTGAGAAAGTTAGAAAGTTTTTAATAATAGAGGACTTGGGCATGGGAGAGCAGCAATAGCCACAGAGCCTTTCTTCAGAGACCACAGACAGACAAACTCTTCCCAGGGCATGAGTTGGAGGTGATGGTAACGGAGAGCACTGGAAATAATTTTATTCCAAGAAAATTCTAAAATCAACCAAGTGCAACAAAATCTGACCAAAATGTCCATGTCTGAGAGTGTCCAAGTGGCTGAGCTCCTGTGATAAAGGCATGAATTGGGCTGAATATTTTTCTCAAGTGAAATATTTCAAATAACAATGTTGTTTCACACCCAACTTCTCCAGTCATTCCCCACCCTAAACATGCACTGTTTCATAGGTGTCCATTCTGGCTCTCCCTTGCTCCCACACACAGATGTAAGGTGCAGTGTGATTTGCAGTGCTGGAAGTCCGTGAGTACCACCCCCACTAAAACTAGTCATGTCGCAGGACGTTTCATAGGCAGTGACGCGAGGAAGTTCAGGGAGCTGTAGTGTTCCAATACAGGTATGTCCTTGTGAAGCTCTGTTTGAAAGACTACAACTCCCAGAATATTCCACTTTTTCATTAACTGCTGCAGAGACTTTTGTAAGATGACACCTGCTGCAGGAGAAAAAAAATTAAATAGCCAGGAATCAACTGTTAGTGTGTAAGAAGAAATTAAGAGAGCGTACTTCTAAACTAATACTCCAGAATCCATGTTGGGCTGGTTTTAGGTGCCTTGAGAAACTGAGATACAGAGGACTTCATACAAAGAGAAAAACCGCAATACAAAAACGATTATTTGTACTTTATGGAATATCCTTTTCAAAGTTCCATCTTAGCACCGAAAAGAGTGCTCTGGATCTGAACTGGAATTGAACTCCAAAAAAAACACCCCAGAAGGCAATATTTGGGGCAGACATAAATACAGTCTGAATGGGAGAGCTCAGCATCTCCATGGACTTGGGGATATATGCCTCATCTTGGGAGCTATTCAGCGACAGGAGCACCCCATGTCCCATACAGAGACATATATAACATATTTTTATTAAAATATATTTTTATATATAATTTGGTCTTATCAAATCACAAAAAAGATTTATGCAGCACAGTTAACAGTGCACTTGAAAGGGGACTAAAGAATTGCATAAACTTCCAGTCCTGATCCCCAGATATTCCTACATGATTATTTTTGCAGCTGTGAATTTTTGTTTTATTATTGCAAAAACAATTCATTGAGGATTAGCTTCCTGAATATGCCACAAGTGGCTATATCTTTCAATTTCTTACCTAAATATGATTACTCCCAGACAGCAGCAGCACATCTATACCACTTCCAATAATTTCCTGGGCCAAATATTCTGAAGACTGAATATAACCCATGCCACAACAGAGTGAAATACCTGAGGACTTACACTCTGATACTTTTCTGATGTCCAACAACATCCCTTAGAGAAGTCTGAAAGCAGCACAGTTAAAAATGGAAGGTGCCACATATTGTAAGGCTGTGAAATTGATTCTTTCAAACTGGGATTGCCTCTAGCTTCATATTTTATTCAGTATTTAACCTAGAACAGAGGTATTTTCTCAATATGCATGCCAGGCACACAGAGTTTTCTACAGCTTGGAGTTTCACCAGTTCTTTGGATCAGCCCCAGATTTTCTGTGTGCATCCTGGACATTAACACCCTCCTGAGGATGCGGTTCCTTTGTTTACTTTATTACAGAGCAATGGCTTCTGCTCTCCAGAATGCTGTAACGTGCCATAACTTAATCAGTGGCACAGTGATAATAATAGTGGCCAACTGTCCTAGTTCCAGCCAAGGACATGAGGGGTGGAGCCTGGAGCAGGGTGTTCATATCTAGGTCATTATTCTATACTCCCATCTTGCTGGGGGGTGGAAGTAAGGATTCTCACATCCGAGAAGAAGGGGGCACAACTTCGTGTGGAGGACAAAGATGACGTGCACAGCCATCTGAAGTCAGTTTTGTCCTTTCCCAGAGGAGAAGGTGGTGAGAGGAGCAGTGGGGTGGTGTTGATTCCAACCGGAGGGTTGGCCGGCCATAGTTTTTTCATTGTGTTGGGCTTAAGGAAAAATCATTGTGAGGGAGCAGTGGGTGGTGTTGGCTGAGGTCATGTCATGGACTCAGTGGGGATTTTGCATGTAATCACCCTCTTTTATATGCTGCTGTTGTTACTATTGTTGCTGTTCAACAGACACCAAGTTCATTGTCTTATCTCCTTGCTGTTTCCAGTCAACCTGTAAGCTCTGCCTTTTGTCCCTCTCTTTCACCAGAGAGGGTGGGGTGAGAGAAGTGACTGCATGGGGCTTAACTTCCAGCTGAGTTTAAATCACGACACCAACCCATGAATTGTTTGTTTTCTGTTGGCATCAACTGACCGAGAAAAATACACACTCCACTAGATGACAAGATTATCATAACTACAGACATTCAGAGAATGATTATTTGCATTTTCAATTTGGAAGAACATCTGGAAAGTCAGAGAAGAAATACTGTATGGATTACCATGCTCCATACTTAATTGTAAATACTGTGGTATTACAGGCTATGTACTAAGGTCTTTAGCCTATGATTCAATTATGCTGTGAATGCCTGGCCTGTAGTAAGGGACTCCTGCAACTGCAGACAGGGTTTTTCAAGCAGGCAAAGGAATGAACGTGCTTCTGTGCATCACTTAGAGGTGTGGTGTCTCTTCCTCAGTTGTATCAGAACCCCTCTTTCAATAGCTTTCTTCTACAGAGGAAATTATCATGAATTCCTTCTCCCCTCATTAGGTTTGATACCTGTACCTTGTGGAAGCAGAGAAGCAGCTATTCCCACCTTGTCTTGAAAAGCCAGAGCTACAGCTTTACCTTGATCTGGCCTTCATTATCTAACAAAGTTTTTTGCTTTTCATTGAGTGACCTATCTTCTCCCTGGAAATTAGCAGGAACTGCTCTGGGTGAAAACTGAAGAGAAATCTCAGCTTTTACTCTTTTAAATGTGCTAACCTTTTAAAGCTAAGAAACAGTGAAAACAATAGAGGAGCATTTAGTATTTAGGATTACGGATTCCACCTTTTGACCTTACTACAAGGCAGGAGAAATCTTTGTGTGCGAGTTACAGTGTGTTGGTGAAGGGCATGGATGCTTCAGGCCTTCTGACTGGAAAACCCAAGGAAGATCTATAGAGATTCTAACTACAGGCAAGCAGCAAAGATTAAAGTGGATCCTGAGCTCATCGGTATGACGGAAGATTAACTTTTAATAACTTCTCTATAATTTTTTGCATTTACATCATTTTACCAAAACTGGAGGCACTTTAACCATGTTGTGGCATCCCTTCATTGTAAGCTCTTCTTTTCAGAAATAAATACAAGTGCAGATCACCTAGGACATCTTTAGTTCCCATATCCATTACCAAAAGGACAGAAAATAACTTTGACATGGGTCTATGTGTCTTACTTCAGAATACGATCTTCAGAAAGGAATTAGTAACTTTTACATTTTAAAAATATGAAAGAAAATACATGATAGTGTAAATTCTAGGATCTCCCAATTATATGCTATTCTGATTCACTTGCCTCAATTTAGATATCCAAAACTGAGAGAAAGTATCATCTCATCATCTGAGATTATGCAGACAATATTTCCGTGTGTGCTTTTATAACAGGATTTGGCATATTCTAAGAGTTTTGTAATATGCATTACATGAATCACATTCTGGAGGTGTATATTTTCCTCTATTTACAAGTAAGGGAGATGGATCTCATCCTCAGCATCCAAAAATTCAAAGATGGCAAGAAATTGTATGTTTAAATTACAGTAGTTATTTTATTTTCATTCTAGGTCTACCTGTTCTGCACACTCTCAAAACATGAGACAGTGCTGGATACAAAACGATTTGGATGTATTTTTGCAGCAATTTGGTGTACTCCAGACTCTGATGTATGTAAATAGTCTGGGGAAAATCAGATAGCAAAGCAGGGAGCAAACCAAGCTGATAGTATAATTACACCTACTAGTTCAGTATTACATTGCCCCGTAGTCCCTACAGCAGTGGGATAAAAAAGCACCTAAAGCCCCACCACGTGCCACCCATCATAAGTACTTTTTTCCAGGGGGTATGCATGCCATGTCTGGTCAGAGAATGGCACAAAGCAGAGCTTGGTATGTTAAATTTGTTTCCTGCTTCTGTTTTTAATTAAAGGGAGAACAGAAGGGACAGAAGGTGAATGTTCTGTATCACCTTTTGCTGTGAGTTTTCTGTTATCTCTTTGTTCCTGCTACCCTTACTCCCTGGCTATTTATTTTGTTAACAAACAATCTGTCTGCAACTAGGAGTTTTTTAAATTACTGTTATGTTTGATTTTAGTAGAAAAGCCAAAGAAGAACGATCCATATGTAGAATATATCCCTTCTATACTCAGCTCTGCAATACAGCATTTAATGCTCTATTTCAAGTCACTTTTCATGCACCATAGCCATTGCAATGGGAGCAATAGTGCCACTGTATAATGGGTAGGATAAAATGGCATTTGTGGTGTGGATGGCTTTACGTTGTTTGGGTGACATGTCCATGCATCCATTCCACCGTACTCCAACCATCCATCCGCCTCTCTACTGATACACAGACACACTGTTACATAGATAACAGATACCTGCATCACTACTGCTTTATATTGCTTTCTTTAAGCCAACTAGTCTACCTTTTTGTAACAAATACATGTAATTTCTCACACTGCTGATTAGCTGACATTTGCACAGTACCTAATCTGTTATGATTAAATGATTTGCTACAGTGTGCAGAAACTGGAATGCTGTGCTAGAGAATGACATTCAATACTTGTAATGCCAGAAAGCAAGACGTGGGATTTTCAGACTGCAAAGGAGAAGGTAAGGAAGGGTTGGAAAGGAAGAATGGTGGCAGAGGTTCACACTGGTGAAAGACAATTTGATTTTAAGTTAAATATAAACTGTGTACAGTACCAAGAAGCACTGCTTGGTGGAGGGGAATGGCTACTTGTTCACCAACTGAAATCTTTGTTTTTTCCACTCGATATCAGATCAACAAGACAATGTGGCTTTTAGTCACACTGCAGACATAACTGTATTCAAAGAAGTTATCCGTGGAGAGTCACCAATAAACCTGTCTGTTGTGAATGCTACAAAATCTCTTAAACCACATATACTTCAGACATGGGTTTGAACACTTCAAATCATTGAATACTATCAAGCAGCTGGAGCTTAAAATTGTCAGATATTAAAAATATGCCAATTTACAATATCTTTCTGATGAAGATGACTCCACAGGTCCCATTTTATTGGAGATTACTAATATCTAGGAAAGTTCAACTAATCAGATTAGTTGGTCTTTGTTCAGAATAAATCTTCAGCCAAATTTAGCACTAGAATGAATGGAGCCTAATCTAAGATATCAGTCACAATTCTCTATATATTTTGATATACAAGATTTCAAAGAAAGATTAAAAGTAGTAATTTCCTTCTGGCATTGCAATTCTTGGTGAACATGAACATGATCAGGGTTGATGAAACATCAAACAAATTGTTTCTATTTGAAATTTCTGCAAATTGTACAATCATTTTCTCATTTTTTAATAATCTTAAAGGATGGAAAAACACAAGACCACTTACAAAACATAAAGATAGGCTAAGTTAAATGTTATAGTGCTAAATTATCCACTTAAAGATGTCAAACTCCAAACTAAATCTAAACCCCAAGTTTTGTGAATTTTGACTCTTAAAATCTGTTACAGCTTTCATATTCACATTTGATGAAAATGCCTAAATGTATGTGTCTGCAATAAACTTTTGATATCCGAAATACTACAAATATATAGAAGACATAAAGAGTGCTTATCACTGCCAGTGTTTCTATACACACATTTTTTTAATAGCATGAAAAAAAAATTAAGGAATTTAATCTACCAGTATGCTACACAAATTAGCCTATAAGACCTATGATTGAATTATTTCTTTATTAATTATTTTAGGGTCTTATACCAAGGGAAAAAAAAATTCAGGTAAAGCTTTCTACATCTAATACTAAACCTCAGGTCACATTTTCTTCACAAAATTAATACAGAAATTTCTCTTGAACTGTTCTTCTTCTGGCTACTCTTTTGATCAGTCTATCCAATAAAGTTACAGTATTTTTCAGTTATTGTCTGCCATCTCTTGGTAACTGTTTTAAGCTAACAAGCCACCGCCATTAATGACTTAAATACCAGATATAGGATGTTTCAGGGAAATGACACAATTTTTAGAGAACACTTGGATATTCATTGAACTGTGGATGTTTGGTGGGAAAGAGGAAGGTGCACAGTGCACAGACATTGTCATGGCAATATTTTTTGATAGAAAACATGTTCCTTCAGCTTTATTCTGAGAAGAGAATATGGGAGTCAAAGAAAAGTTTGTTTTTTCACATGAACTGACCTTCTTCAGTGAAGATGTGAATACAAAGTGAAAATAGAAGGATGAGCAGCCACTCCAGAGACTGCAGAAGTTTGGATGTGTGTTGGTACATTGGTTTATAGGACTATTCCTCTTTGAAACATCTGAACTTACTGTATAACAAGTTCCAGAGTGCCCTGCTTTGTCTAAAAAGGTAGATCTGAGCCTCTCCTTGCACAAAGTACACAGTTAGCTCTGACAGACAGCGCTCCACTAGGTTCAAAACCAGCGAGCAGCACTTTTCACTAGTTTCAGTGTGTGATGTTACTGTGCAAAAAAGACCAGATAGGAAAAGGTCTTTATTACTTAACAGGTACAGTCCTCATGAGAATCCAACTCATTTCCATTGGCTTCACTGACAAATAATGTTTTAATAATGCATGGTCCCGATAGGACAGTAAAGCTTACACCGAAAGGAAAGATAGAGCTGGATTTTTTATCATGAGCAACAGAATAATTTAGCACTTTCCACCTCTGTTCCTCAATTGTACTGAAAAACAGAATTTTTGAAGTTTCCATTTCTGGAGAGATTAAGAAAGGCAGGAGAGAAATATCTTGGCTATGATGCCAAGATAAAATTTCAGGATTTGAAATGGTAAGAAAATAAACCTTAATTCCAAAGTTGTGTACTCATACTAGCACTGTTATGTACTTGACAGCCTCTTTTGTTATTTTTGTCTGGATATTTCTTCAACAGACATCCTGTTTTAAATCCTTTATCTATGATAATCCCTTATATTTATATGTATCTTTATCTTAGTGGCCTGAGGAACTCAGTTTATTCCCAGTGAGGAGGTTTATTAGTCTGCTCAACATTTTGGAGACATTCATACCTGTACAGTTAATAACTCCATTTAAGTTGCACTAGGAACATGGAGTCAAGGGGTGTTTTTTTCACCTTTCTATATCTGAGAAGTTATGTCACATTCCTAACATCTCTTTGACAACACAGAAGAAATTTCTACAATAACTACCGTGTTGCTTTACATAATAGAATGCAATAGTGAAGAGGCACTGTTTGTGATGAAACCTTATTTTCTCTTTTATTAAAAAACCCCCAAGCTTCCAAATGGTTGATGAGAAAAAAAACCACACCAAAGCTTCTTGAGATGGTAGGGCTTTATCTGGTTATGAAACTGCCCTGGAGTTTCAGAGCCGATGCCATTTGTTTTTTGGTTTGTGACCTATGCATGCAAATACTTTTCTCCTTTGTCATAAATAATGACATATATGGCGTATATTATATAATATTGAAGTACAAAAAAACCCTTTTGCTAAATGAAAAAGAGTTTCATTCTTACATGGAAAATCTCCCATATTGGTGGCTGGGATCCCTTAATCAGAATATGTTGAAATTTTCTCACATTAATTGCAGTGGAATTCTTTGGTGTTAAGAATTAAGACAGTTACCTTTTAATTTAATTTGTTTAAATATTAATACAGCAACCTGACTGCAGGCCACAAAGTGAAGAGAAGAAATTGTGGCTTCAAAGCCATTGAGTCATAGAAACATTAATATTGGAAGGGATCTCAGGGGGTTCTTCAGTTGAAGTTCCTTGTTCAAAGCATGGTTAGCTTCAAAGTTAGATCAGGCTAGATCAGGCCCAGCTGAGTTAAAAAAAAATCTCCAAGAACTGAGATTCCACAGCCTCTCCCATAGCACCTGTTCCTGTATTTAGCTTCTCTGACAGGAGTGTTTTTCTCCCTTACACCTAGCTGAGTTTTTCTTTGCTGAAACTTGTAACTGCTGCTTTGGTCTTTTTGCTTTGTGTTTCTGAGAAGAGGTGGTCCTTCCCCTTAGTCTTCCCTTTTCCAGGTTGAATGAATCCATCTTTCTCAGCCTCTCCCCAGCCACCTCAGTGGCTTTCAGCTGGACTTTGTCCAACATCTGCCTTGTTTTGAGGTGCCCAGAACTGGCTTCACCAGTGGGGGAGAGAAAGGAACAACCACTCCTTAAGCTGTGAGGAAGACCAATGAAGCCATTAGTTTTTTTTCCGCTACCTTGGGAAACTGCCACCCGCACTGATCCCCACGAGGCAGTGCCACAGTTAAACTGAAGCAAACCCTATAAGAAATGTTATTGCATTTAAAGTCTGCAGAGTCATGGATAAACAAGACCACAGGAATGGAGACAGAGGGTTCTTCCTGGAATTTCTTGATGGCTTCCTGACAGTGCAAGATTCCTTGTCACCTCTCCAGTCTCCAAAGAGATTGAAATATATCTACTGGAGAATCACAGTAAGGGAGCTGAGGATATTTCACCCCACACCTGCCCATATCATCCCTTTCCTGCATATTGCCACACCTTAAACAGGGAAATAGAAGGAGGCAGGATTTCTCTGCATCTATTTAAGTATGCAGAGAATTCTCTTAAACTGCTATTAGAGAAGCAGACATTGAAATAAAAACAATCTCAGCAACACTCACAAGAAGACATTATCTAAACCCCTGTCATTTTGGGCTGTCTGAATCCTGGAACCTTCAGTTGTTATTTGTCTGTGCTGCTATAACAATGTTTCAGCTCTTTTTCAGGAAGAACCAGAGCTGTGTTGCTTTTGCACTGAGACTCTTTCTTCTTAAGTGGTAGGTAAAACCTCCTTTATACACCTCCTGTATATGCTGACAGACTCTAGATGCACTTTTTCAACGACATCTTCAGTTATTCAGCTGACAATGAGATTCAGCAAGGTTTCAAATTATTTTCTAAGAGCATCTGGAGCAACTGTTTGCTGATTGTTTATCTGATTGTCATCCAACATATAGACCTTACACTTATATAGAGGGAGGTTTTAAATTAAACAGATGGCAGATCCAGAACAAACTGAAAGTGGTATTTCTCCCCCAAAACATGGTTAAACTAGGTACAGGATGTTGTAGATACTAAAAGGTTTCATTAGGTTTAAAAAGCCACAAGAAAAAGTCTGAAAGGAAAATACATAAAAGCTATTTAACACAAAGATATCATCTTTAGCTCAAGGTCCTTGGGCTAAAGATATGGAAGGGACAGGAGAATGCACAGAAGAGGAAATACTATAACTTTTCCATTTTTATACTCTTTGAGCATTTGCCCTTGGCTACAGTTAGAAACAGGATACAGAGCTGGACCTGCGCTGTATGGCCTTTCTTGTGTTCTTATGCCAGCTGCTAAATACAATACAAAGCCAAAACCTCCTATAACAACAAAGTTATACTTCTAGAGCTCAAAATATTTGGGAAGGTATTCAAATCCCTGTGCATGTCCTATTTTATGACCAATTCCGTCCACATCTTCTGTATGTCATGAAGAGAAAATCAGTGAAATTTAAGATCCTGCACAGAGTCTTTTGTTCTGAATCTACTCTCACTTTTGAGCACGGTGTGTCACCACATAGTGCAATTACCATGTGCTTATTTTACTTATGAAAGTCTACAAATAGAAGATTCTTAAGGAATGATTCTGAGATTACTATTAGTAATAGTATCCACTATTACAGAGTTATAAAAGAAAGGCATACTCAATTTAGAAAAATGAATTAATTTCTTTGGTTATGGGGAGTGTGGGCTAGAAACAACAAGGATTTCCTAAAAAACCCTTAAGTTCTGTGCTTGCAAGTGGCAATCCTTCCTTACATGTGTACTAAGGAATCACAAATTCCCTGAGTCTGGGTCAATCTTTCACTTCAAATCCATCTTATTTTACAAGAGCAAGAAAGCTTTTGCTGTGCTCCTGGGGATTATATCTTTGAAATCTGTAGAGGCAGTCTTGTTTCAGGTCAGTTTTATTTTGCTTTTCCCTCCATTCCTTTCAAAACTTTGCTTTCAAAAAGCCTTCTCCTGGCTTTAGAAAACCCTATTTAATACATAACTGCTGATGGACTAGACATTAATGTATTATTTATTATTTACATCCTTATTACATGCCAGCTTCAACATCCTACTTTTGTGGGTGTATGTGCTTCATGAGGCATTGGCATTTCTTCTGTAGTTTTCTATTTCATGCAAAATAAAAGTCTACTGGCTCAAAAAAGCTATAGTTCAGTGATCTGGGTGCCTATATTATGTAGGATCAAGAATCTCAATCCAGTGGCTTCAACAGTAGCCTGCTAAAGGATTTCTGAGCTTTACACTCACTCGGGGGTTTAGCTGCTCTTGTGACAAGAGGATGACTTGACTAAACCCAATTTAGGAATTTCTTGTATAAGCTGATCCTTTTTATGACAGACAATTCAGGAAAAAAAAGACTTTTTCAAAACCAGCTGGAATCCCCAACTCTGTTTTTCTCTGCCTGGCAGTGTTCTCTCTGACAATGCAATTTGCTGCAGAAAGCCTTAAAATAAAAAAAAAAATTTAAAAAAAAAAAAAAAAAAAAAAAAAAAGGCAAACCAGGACTAGGAGCAACAGCTATTGGTGTTACCTGAACATTTTCACAATTTTTCCTTTAGGTTGATTTTAGTCTGGCCTAAGCTCTAAACATCCTTTCACAGTCGGTGTGTGCCTCTGGTGTACTGCTGGAACACAGCTCCCAGTTCATCTACAAGGAATCTCATTTGTGAGCCCCGAGAACACTCCACGGTGTGTCCAAAGCACTGTCAGGGGAGGCTAAAGCTCCGCTGGCCTGGGCCAAAAGGCTGATGTAATACAGCCACAGATGTCCCATAGAAGGGAACCTAAGCAGGAAAGCAGGAGGTATTGGAGGACATGTGTTGCCTTGCTCAGGTTTGCATGTGAGAGTTGGCCACCTTGGAAATCTGGGAAAAGCAGCTTGGCTCTTTCTGCTCCCACCACATCCATGTACTCTGTGTGCAGCAAAGAGTATTTGTGCTGTTCTGCCTGCCTAATTTGAATGTACTTTGAGCAGGAATGTCAGGGAGTGAGACTTAGACTTGCATACATTTTTGGGACCTTGAAATGCCCTGATTTTTCAGTGGTTTCCTGTGACTATCTGTCCCAACAGAGCCTATTAAAATGTTTTGGTAAAAAAAGGATTTATTCTACTGCATGCTTATCAGTATCACTGGGAAAAATCTCCAGCAGGAGCTCATACAATTGTATTCTAGTCCTGTTTCCAATTTTTTCAACAATTACTTGAATCATGGCATAAAAAGTACTTTCAAATTCTGTAAATGATGTCAGCTTTCAAAAGAGCTGCAAACACTCTGGATTCGATCACAGTTCAAATTATATGGATAAACTGGAGATAGGGTCAGCAGAGTCCAAAATCAATATGATGAAACTTGCTAAAAATAAATGCATTAACTGTGTAGAAAAAGACATGAACACCATTCAAGGCCTATGTTTATTTATTCACAGTGCCACCGTTTCTGAGAAATGCCAACAAGCTGAAGAGAGTCCTTCAGAACAGTAGAGAAAAAACAGGTTCAAGAGGCATGAGTAAATTATGGATATATTTGATTTTTTTACTTCTGAAAAAACCCCAAAACAGTAATGTTCTACTAAAAGTTGCTTAGATTGTAGAATTTCCTCTTGAAGGTTTTTTCACAGCTGATCAAATAAACTTCTGTTAAGGTTTATGTAAGTGTCCTTGAATCCATTTCAATGCAAAAGGTACTGGATTGCCTCTTGAAATTTTCTGCATCTTTAGATTTCTCTGCTTTAGTATTATGAAGCACCAGTGCCTTTATAAAGAATGGAGGTTTGGGGACTCTCAAAGTCTCCATGCCGTCAGAAACATTCCTGTTCAGCTATGAAAAGGTGACATTCCCAGTACATAAATATCTGGAGCTGCTAAAGTGCCCCTAGAAGTAGTCATTAAATAGATATTAGTTTTTCACTCCTCAGCAGAAGTAAGTTCACACACAGAAATAGTGAAAAAAAAAAAATCTCTTTAGATGCGCATTTTGTTAGTGTTATTATTAGCTGATACAAGCTTTTCCAGGAAGAATAAAAGATTTGTAATTTGCAACACAATTTGTAAGATACTGAATCAGGAGAATATTTGTTTGAAAGGTGGCTAACAGAGGTCTTCTACCAGCAGATCTTAGTCATTTGAATCAACTTCCTTTCTTAAGTTACAGGTAACTATTCTCTCATAAATGGCCAGAGAAAAACTTTGACTCCTATTTTTTTCTAGGATTTTTTTTTATTCTTACCTAGCATTTACTGTTTGATTATTAAAATGACAGGAATTTGCAAGGGAGAAAAATGTCAGGAAAGTTATGACTCTGTTAAAGAAAGTATTTTTCCCCTCTCTATCTCTGCAGCAAAACCTTTCTTTCCAGAACAAAACATCTTAGGGATAACTCTCGTTTCATAAGAGATGTGAAGTAATCACAGCCAAGGCAAGGATGACTGACTGTTTGGCGCCGCTCTAGCTCCTAAGCTCTGGAGGGACATTCAGGCTACTAAACAGCATGTCCCAGTCTGCCAGCATCCCTGCAGCCAGCTTACCAGGCTTTGTGTTTGCCAAAGTGAAAAATGCCTTACAGGGCTCTGGCACCAGGCAGAGTTGCCATGGTAACTGGAAAAATGGTGGGAAAACATAAACAAAGATCTAATAATACTTTAGGAATTATTTACCTTTTTATCTCCAGTATTCAGTGGTATTGCAAGCTCATTTGTTAACTATTTTGAGTCTCATAAACTACTGTTGATATTACTTGGCCTTTGAGCTCTCTTGCTGAGCTTTATTGTCCTTGTTAAGCAGATTTACCTGATACACTTTAAAAAAAAAGTATCAGCACAGAAATTTTACTCAAATTTGAGCCTTATGCATACATTTATTGTGATAATTTGATTTTTAAATCAGTTCAACCCTGCCAATTTTAATCACTTTCCAGGAGCTTAAAACTGAAATAATATAGATCAGGCCATCCTAACAAGACAAAATTCCTTAATCTGTGATTTTGCTGGTTCCTAAAAACAGTCTTAATTTGCACTGTCTACTTAACTTTACAGTTTGGCTATGGAAATGACAGAGTACACCTTTAATTTTGTATTATTAGGTACCAGATTAGTTTGTGATCTCCTGTGTTTGAATTTGTGGGGCAAATTTATTTCAAAACACACCCAGCACATAATATCTAGGAAGCAAACCTGGGGAACTCACCCACTATGACACATACACCTCTTGGAGAGGTACCCTTGCTACAAATTGTGTGGAATATCCCTACTAAAGAGCAACATTTTCATCTTTCCCAAGGAAGAATATAAGCAAAAGTCTAGTGACAACCACTGCAATCAACTGACAACTTTCTATAAACACAATTACATGACACAATTACTCTAAATGTTCCCTGTGAAAGTTCTTCACATACTGCGCGTTCTGGTTTTATCTCCAAGAGCTCTGTAACACTTTATTAAAAACAGACCTCAGAGACACTTCTTAAACAAGAACAGAGAATATTACTCCAGTAAATCAGGTTTGAAACTGTTTTGCAAAGCAGTTAGGCATTAATGAAACTGTTCCAAAGGTCACCAGGTTTAGTTCAATTCCCCACTAAGTGGAGATGAGAGCTCAGTGAATAATTAATAACAAATGATTGAATGAATTTCACCTTTCCATTGTAGTTACAAGCTCTTTCAGCAAGTCACTGTACTCTCAAGGATGTTTTGAAATCATTGTCTTGCTTGTTTTCTAATGCTTTCTTCTCGTGTAGTGTTTGAGCTGGTCCATCTCTTGGCATCACATCGATAGACTCCACAGCACTTGTGGCCTGCCTTGCTCCCTCAGCTCTCCTGGCGCTGGAAATATCAGTCAGCAGCGCTACACACACTGCACCAATGGTAGAGTGCCACAGCTCATCAAACACACCTGAAGGATGAGAACTCATCATAAAAAAGGGCTAAGAACTCACAAGGTACTTCTGGAAGTTTTATATGAAACACAGTAGGCCACAGGATGCGATCATTTGTTCATTGCTTATTTTAGCAGGAAAAGGTTAAAGAAGAAGCCAGATACTTGAGGGGGCTCATCTGCAGCTTTAAAGTCTAAAAAAAGAGTGCTGTCACTGCATACCCTGTAATCAATGTTTTTTGAAGCTAAGAGAGCAATTCAGCTGAATGATAAAACTGCTTACCACAGTGATTAAACAAAGAACATGCAGTATCTTAAGAGCAGCAGCCCATCAAAATCAACAACTCCAGGCATCAGCAGAGGTTAAAAAAGCTGTGTGATAGACTGGATAACCAGATACACAATAAAAATGCTTCTTGATAAGGAAACGAGGAGCAGCCTGTCTCCAGGCACCTGCAATAAGTCATCAGGAATGTCTAACTCAGTGAGTCTGAGAGACGTCATCGCAACATAAACAGAGTGGAGATTTTCTTAGTTGCACACTTCAAACTTTATGTATTACTCAACTGGGTTTATTCTTGTAACACCAAACTCAGTGTCCAGGTTTGGTGTTATATCACATTTGCCTGTTTTTTTTTAAAAAACATTTTCACCGCAGCTTACCTCTGGTACAAAATACCTGAAGGTTAGCCTGGACATTTTGCCAGAAAATCTTAATATTTTGCAGATTAAAAACCAGTCTTTGTCCTTTAGACACATTAGTATTAATTAGCTATGCTCCTCAAACATGGAGTTTGGCTACTTCATTGCTCATGCAGGGATCAGTGCAGAGACAGGGCTAATGGCTCTCCACATGCAGGTGTAAGACACATCTTGGGTCTGGCTCCTCTGGCTTGGCTGTCAGTGGGATGATCTTCATACTAAAGTTAATGGCAGCAAGATTCCCCTCTCACCATTGAACAACATCTGCTGTGGCTATTTCAATTGTGAAGATACCGAGACATTTGGCTTACAACAGGCACTAAAGGGAAAACAGTCAGCTCCTGATGGCAGACTGGCATCTCCCTGTCTTCCCTTGGAATAACCATGAGGAAAGGAAATGTAAAACACTGGGGCTTTATCAGTAATGGAGTTCCAACTTGGACCTGGAACTGACAAAAGATACTATTGAGAAAGAAGAATAACTTGGGAAAAAGAACAGCAAGCTCCTTTTTTCTTTTTCCTAACAAATGGTTTCTTCTTTCTGTCAGATTGCAACTCTTTTGTATTTTCAGGGAGTGTCTTCCGCTGTGGAAGCAATTCCCTAGAGCTAGCTATTTTTACGCCATTGTTTTGATTTTTAGTAATTCTTGTTGCTTTTTTCTCAATGTCTAGATGCATGGCTAAGTGCTCTTTGAACCATTCATATTTTTAGTCTCCAGAACACCTGTGACAGAGTTTAAAAATCAAATTTTGTAAAGGAAACTCAACCTATCTGTTGAAAACCTGCCTCCCATCAAATTGGTTCGTTTGATGCTCCTGACTTCTTACATTGAAAGAAACACAGAGTAATCATTTCTTTTCTCTGGGCCACTGATCATTTAATAGCTATACATTATCCATCCAAAACTGTCATGACAGCTTTCCATAACTTTCTGTGATTTCTTTTTTTAATAAGCCTGAATAATTTTGTATCATCCACAAATTGTCTGACCTCATTATTCATCTCTTTTTCCAGGTCATTTATGGATCTGTTAAACAGGATATATCCCTCTGAGACCCCACAGCTAACCTCTCCTCTTGTAGGACTTTATGATAAGTTTTCCTTTGTTTCCTACTTCTCAATCTTAACAACACCCACATTTCTGGCTATGTTTGTCTTGCCCTCCATACTTCAGTTTAGTTTTAGAATGATTTCCAGTACACCCTTCTAGAATATTTTACCTGAAAACATCAAATTTTTTTCTGCTATTAGGCCTTGTGACTGACTGAAATAGAAAAAGAGAGTGGGAATTTGCAGTGAAGTAGTATTTTATGTTTCATTTACCTAAATCTCTTTTTTCCTAATTGCAGATGTATAAGTGCTGTGCTGACAATGTTCACTGAGCTAAGGAAAACAGCCTATTACCTATGTGAATCGGAAATGGATTTGGCCTGTTAAAGAGTTGGTTACCCAACTAACAGGGCAAGGATTGAACAATACTGAGACAAATAAAAGTAGGAATATCTCAGATAAAAAATTGTGTCTGATTTTGTGCTTGAAAAACAACTTTGACAGCAGTGAGCTAGTTTTAGCCACAGGTACGTTTGTGCCCTTGTTTGCATTTGGAGTGTATTAAAGAAAAAAAAATCAGAGCAGCAGCTGGGAGGAAGATGATTAATCACAGAGGGAGCTAAGCCTAACCCCCCTGTAGAATCAGCTTTCCCTTAATGCACAACTTTGCTCATGCTGAGCAGTATCTTGCTCTACGAATCATCTCTCCAAGATTAATGCTGCCATTAGTTTCAAAAATGAAGCCCCACTGAAGACAGGGAGGTTTGCAAGGCACTTAATCAAAAGGCAATGGGATTATATGTTTAGCAGTCAAAGTACAATCAATCCTAGAATGGCAATAATTTGTTATAAAATAGAAAATAAAGCTCACTACCAGTTTTTAATCATTTCAATGCTCCTATTACCACTTCTGTCCCTGATTTACATTCAACTTAATATACTGGGATCAAAAGTTAATTGGTGCAGAGCTGATTCAGAGGTGGATCAGATTGCCTTAGCTCCGGGCATCAAAGGTGCAGGGCAGCTGATGAGGGGCACTAACAGTTTCAGCCATCTGATTTTAACTTGCCATCACACTTTTGCTGAGGCCCTCAGCACTCATCTAAGCTCTGCTAATGAACTTAGAAGAAGCAGCTAATTATTCCCAGCAACCTTCACTGCAAAATTCCTCTTTCCAGTAAACCCAGATTTTATTTTTCCCCCTTCTTTGTTTTAATTCTTTATATTTCTCAGCTCATCCCTTCATTTATTTTGGGAAATCACCAGATTTTTGTCCACATATTCTGAAACTTCCTCATCAAGGTCCTTAAGTATGCACAGCTCGAGTCAGCAGGGCTACTTAGCATCTTAATACAAGTACATACTTAAGCACCTTGATGAACTCTCTGAATTTGTGGATAAACAATCTATATAAGGTCAGATCTTTGATTAAGCTGGAAACAGATTAAACAGTTCTCATCTATGTTATAAAGATGTACAAATGCAGGAGAAAACACTGGAGAACTCAGACTTTTTCCTTTGAAACTACAAATGAGGAATACAGCATTACTCAGACATAGGTGAGAACTTTATGGGGCTAGTGTTAGGTTTTCCAAGGCTCTGTGAACTTCCTTTCCCACTGATTTATGGACTCATAGATCAATTTCAATGAAATGTAGAAAATCAAGAAAGAAGCTGAAACATATGAAATTTTCACAACTTTCATGAGCCAGTAGAAACTACAGGCCCATGGTTGGCTGAGTCCTGCACACTCAGACAAAGTAAGACTGTGTCTCCTGCTGTGAGTGTTCCTAGGTTTTGGGGCACAGTCTGAAGTTCTTGTAGGTGTTGGGGAAAATGGAAAAACTGCGTTGAAAGTGGGGTTTTATTAGTTCCACATCTCATTGGAACAGTTTGTTACCACAGCTGTCAGAACAGGCTGCACTTAGCACAGGCAGTTGTACAGTAGTTGGCTTGCTAGTTATATTTTAACATTTGTTATAGGGAGTGATAGAACACTATTTAAATCCCTTGCTTTTTCATTACTATTTTCCCTAATTCATCACAGGACTTTAGAGACAGCAATATGATTTCTACAAGTAGAAGCTCATAGAAGCTTCAGGGTTTTAGATACACATTTTTCTATTCCAGCTGAAAGAAACCTGGCATTCAGTCCCTTTTGGAAGTTAGTCATGCTAGAAGAGTTACTTAAAAATGCCTTGTTTAAAGATTCTGGCTGATTGACTGAGGCAAGATGCCAGGTGCCCACCAACCTGTTTTATCATTCTCCTCCTCAGGAGGACAGGGGGAGAGGAAAATAAAAGGCAAAAAGCTGATGGGTCAAGATAAAGACAGTTTATTAAAGCAAAGGCTGATGGGTCAAGATAAAGACAGTTTATTAAAGCAAAGGTTAAAAAAAAATTTATTCTCTACTTCCCATCAGTAGGCGATGGCCAGCCACTTCCCGGGAAGCAGGGCTTCAATAGCCATAGTGGTAACTCCAGAAGAAAAACATGATAATAAATGAATGGCCCCCATCATCCTCCTTTCTCTTAGCTTTCAGTGCTGAGGAGACATCACATGGCATGGAATATCCCTTTGGCCAGTTTTGGTCAGCTGTCCTGGATCAGTTCCCTCCCACCCCCAGCCTACTGGTGAGGAGGAAATGTTGGAAGGGACCACTGATGTTGTGCAAGCACTGCTCAGCAGTAGCCAAAACACTGTTGCATTATCAACACCTTCCTATCTAACAGCACAGCACTGCAAGCTTTGCTTTGAAGAAAAGTAACTTCAGCTCAGCCATACCCAGTGAAAAGTATCCTGTATCCCTCCTGGTTCCCTGTGATTCTTTGCAGAGGAAGATGGAGCAGTAACATTATCTGGTCTAGTCTGCCTTGGTCATGTATCAGTGCTTTCTAATGCTTTATCTAGCCTAGTAGTAAGTGCTCTCTGCTTCCAGTGCAGTTATTTACAGCTATTCTATATGACGGCTATGCATAATAGCTATGCATATTTTCTCTGAAAGCAAGTGCACCAGCTCATATTTGTAGCTCAGGAAAAAAACCAAACACCAAAACTAACAAAAAGCCCCCTGTGTAATGCAGCTTTTTAGCAAATTCTACTGTGCTGTCTTCACTGGTTATTCAGCAAGAATATCCTACTTGGAAATCACCTCCTGTGGTATTACCCTGTGGAACACTAATACCAGGCATTAAAAATATTTGTTCAATATCACACATAAGATCAACATCCTTGAGGGATTCTGTAGAGACAAACAGCATTCAAACAATTGCCTGTCATTAAATTACACCTAAAAGATTAATGTATTATGAAGGAGATAAACTACATGCATTCACTATCTTCATAATCAGTCAGAGGATGCCTGTTGAGCTGGAGTATGTAATTTATGATATATGTTATTTTATTTCAAAAATAAGATTATTCAGCTTTTTGCAAAAAATGTCAGCTATCATGTACATGCCATGGGCAGATGGTAACCCCAAAGAAGACATATGTATGCACATATGCTTTCATATTTGTATTCACAAACAGCTTTAATATTAAAACCACTCTAATCCAGAAATTCTATTCCTGCATTCTGTGAACATCAGAATGTCTGATTGCTGAGGACTTCTAACCAAAGAAAGCCCTACTGAGAAAGCTTTACAGTTATTAATTATGCTTGCACATCACTGAGGGAGAGAGAAAATGAGTAATTCCTTTTACAGCCCATTTACAACACTCAATATTTGTCAAGCAGCTCCTCTTGTGACTCGGAATTCGAGACCAGTCAGGCTGTCAGGGCTGTACTGAAAATCTGTACTAGACAGTAGTGAGACTCCTCCCAAAACAAATTCTAAAAATTAAAAGGACAGACCACAAGACTCCATCAGAGCCCATAGGTCTATCCACATCAAAGTTATTAGAAGAAAAACAGAGAACACATGGTCAAATAGCATGGGAAAAAAGTTCTCTTAAAACTCTCTTTCTTCTCTTTCTTTGTAGTTTCCTGCCTGGCTGTTGCCTTTTTTTTTTTTTTCTTCCCCATTTACACACTAATGTGAAGAGGAAAATGGGAAAAATGGAAGAGGGTGGGCCTGAATGAAAACTGAAGGAATTCTTCCTTTGTGAGCCAGAGCTTTCAGCTTTTAGCTGAAAGACCAGTAGGTCCATCAAACAATAAAGTAATATCCCATTGTACATATATGAAATGCTGATAATGAAAGCCATGGCTACTGATTCTGGAAGCAATAGTTTGCTCTATGTATTACTCTTCTGTA
This sequence comes from Acanthiza pusilla, assembly GCA_036630365.1. Lineage (NCBI taxonomy): Eukaryota > Metazoa > Chordata > Aves > Passeriformes > Acanthizidae > Acanthiza > Acanthiza pusilla. Next base: position 2,624,605 of record JAXCHO010000098.1, read on the forward strand.
AAGTACTTAAGGTCCAGAAGCAGTAAAATGCAAACTTGCTAAAACAATAGGAATTATCTTCTCAATTTATTTTGAGCCCAGAGTGGCTCAGGTATTTTATTACATTTCCTTCAGTACATACCTCAACAAATAAACAACATATATTCATTCATCAGGCTGACACAATAATTAAATTATCACTGTGGTATTTGACTGTCTTTACAAAATCTAAGCAGTATCTCCAATAATGAAATGTGACAGAAAAAAAAATCATTCAGATATATTCAGTTAACATTCCTTAAGTCACAGGTATGAAATGAAGACTGGATTTAGTGTGCTCGGTTTTAGAGTAACAAAACGAAACACAGTACAGTTTTTTTTTTCCCATGTAAACTTTCTCTAAGAGATGGTGCTGTCAATTTCAGCATGAAATAAATGAATCAGTTTTGATCTCTGATGAAATGTGAAAGGAAAAACCCTCTTTCCCTTACTTCCATTAAAACTAACATGAAGTCCTTAGTATAGTGGGAAGGTTAGTATATTAGTTTTCCTCAGCAATCTCTCCACCAAGTCAGCAAGAACCATCACCAGCTAATAAATGATCCAAGGATAGTAACAGTAATCTCCAACTGAAAAATAAATACCCAGATAGGAGTCCTTTGGGAGGTAACAGAATATAATTGAAAACAGAACATCTCTATTTAAAATAAATTAAACTGTAATTTTTAGCTGAGTCCGAGTGGCTGAATCTGGGGGAGTGAGATATCAAAACAACAAAAACCTGTCAGCCTTATTTACTACCAGCATGTAAGAGGAAAAAAAACTGCACCCACTTATTCTTTCAATTGAAATATATAGTTAACCTATGAGACAGATCCCATAAAGATGCTGGTGGGGGATTCTCAAACCAGGCTGGAGATGATTTCCTGCAGTTGCTGCCTGTCTAAAAGGAGTTACACTCTGCCAGTGGGAAGGCACAGCACTGCCAGGGGCAGGATGGTGTCAGTGTCTTCTGACAGTGAGGAACAGCAATTCTCTCACAAGGTCTCATGGCAAAAGGGACTAACCCCTGAAGGCTTTTTGCTGTCTTATGTGTGAGCAAACGCATGGGGTAACAGCTGAGTTCCTCACCCCCGTGGCATTATTTATGTTCTTGATCATGGGATGCTTTCAGGTTCCCAGGTCTATATTTGTGCTCCCACTGGGTGACATCTTCCTCCTAGGCCAAGATCTGTGTGCTCACCAGCCCCCCTTACACTCATGTTTTCAGAGAAAGAAAACCCATGGTTACAGAGTGGGCTCCAACATGCTGCTGAGCAAGTCTTCTGGGTTACTGAACACCCAAAACCCTGGGGACACTGTAGCTTTCCCCACTGATGACGACTTGATGCAAGTGTCTAGGGATAAATTATGCAAGTAACATAAAATGAAATTTTTGAGGAATTCATATATCATTTCAGTGCCAACAAAATTTCTCCCTCAACCTCCTGAAAGTTGATTCACCAGATCTTTTGATATCTATGCATCTTCAGGGCAGCAGTAGAGAACTAAGCCTTCAGCTGGAAACTTGAGAAGCAGCACAGAAACACAAGACCCAAATATACAGCTGTCAGTATTCAATATATCTGTGCTGGTACTGACTGGATGGTTATGTTCTCTGCCTGCCCTCTGCCTCCTTCACCACCAAGAGCCAGCAAACGCTTGTACTGCTGAAGCAATTTTTTAGTCCTTTCTGTCTACTTCAAAGGGAAATAGGCTTGGTTATGTCTCCAACCTTATGTTGCAATCAGTATCAGTAGTGGTTCTTCTTTAAGCCTAGTTGACTATAAAGGCTGAGAGACAATATTTGCTCTCTCCCAGCTGTAAATACAAGGGAATGAAATGTGATTTTATTGCTTTGACTATTTCTCTGCAAACAAAGACATTCACTGAAATAGTGTGTGTGTTTGTGTTTATTCTCATCATGCATCAGGTTTGGACATGCATAGTAACAGCAATGCTTTTCTTTCAATTTGGTTCGTGTCACTACTGTGACTCTTAACGGATGTTTTGTGCGTGATGTTCCTGCAAATTGCTTTCAAAAAGAAGTTTTGCATTTGTTTGGGCTACAAATCAGAGAAAAAAGCTGAGATGTACAATATAATCAGAACTGTTCATTTATTTTCCTAAGAATTCAATATAAGAAATCCTTTAGATATTTTTAAAAAAGAAACAAACTACTATAAAAAATATTATGCATCAAACTGCTGACATTATACTTGCGGGGCTGTAAGTGAAAACTACAAGTTGTTCTAGAAATAAGTGACAGACCAATTTTATTAGTTCCAATTATCAGGTGGAATCATTAGCAATTTTTTCCCCTTTTTTAAAAAGTTTCTTCAAAACTAAGTCAGGAGTAATGAACCATAGTCTTTGCAGCATTCTTAATACCTAATCTTTTTAGAGCATGGTATTTACCTGGGAACATTTGAGTAAAACCATGTCACTCCATAAACAGCAGACAGCCCCAAGACCACTGAGCTCTCCTGCACAGCACCAGGCTGCACACCAGGGTCTCCCCTTGAGTAGGGAGGCCTCTCAAGGTTAGTCCTTGAGGCTGAGAGAATCCTTATTCTCTCAAGTGAAGAGTAAGTGAATTTGGAATAAGAGCACTTACACGTTGCTATTTTAGCTAAGTGATATAAAGCATTGATTGCATATACATAATCCTTTAGATATAAACCATTGACCAAGTCTGGGACTGAGTCTGAATCCAGCTGCACCTAAATACCCTTCTGAGGAGTTTAGAATACAATTCTAGAAGGTGCTTTCATCAAGTGCTTTTTGAACCTCATGATTCAGCAGGGGGAGTATCCCTGACAGTTTTGTCTGACCCTGTCCTTTATGCAGTAAATACTCCGGTGTACCTTGCCATCAAATCCTGTTAAACCACTGTCACATTTTCCACTGAACTTTGCTAACTCACTGGCATATATCAATAGAATATATTGTCACTGACCTCTTGAGAGTGAAGTGCATGACTCCATCTGTAACAAACACACAACACAAACCCTCTATTGCAGTCTATATAATGTTGTGAAAACAACTGCAACATGGGCACGTATTTCCTATCCTGATATGACAAAAAACCTTCAGAAGATATTACTTGTATTTACAGGAACAGCAGTACAATAGAGGAAATTAGAAAGATCGAAAAGGAATTCAAAATAGAGTGCACTACTGAAGTTTGTAGGCACCTTTCATGTGTACAACACCTTGCTCTCAGGTACTTAATCCAGACTCCCTACTCCTGGGAGAGTTTCGTGACTACCAGCTCTGCCTAGCAGTGAAATTGGAACAGCCAAGAAAAGTTAGAATCCACAAACAAGAGAGCTACAAAGACTTAAAGCAGAACAAGCACTATGTAACTGCAGCTGAAGCTCCAGCTCACCCCTCCAAGCACGTCTCCTTGCTTCACAAGGGAGGAAGAGTCCAATATCCAGAGAAAATGGCAATTCAATGTGTAATGGCAGATTCTCCCTTTGAGACTGGTAGTGGAGAGATGGTTTTCCATCCAAACCAACACAGCTTATTCATAGCTAATGTTATCTTAGTTAGACACAGTGATTAATTGAACACAATGATTAGATGTAGTAATTAAATCCATTAATTGAATATTGTAGCTTACCCACTTTTCATTAGTGAGTTTCATTCCTTCACAAAATCATTATAATTGGTATTATTTGTTTCACTTTAGTCATAAAGAGTGAAATTCACCAAAGAGCTAAGAGTGGAAGTGCATCAGTTCCATTCCTAACTCCCCAAAGCCTTTTCTTATCCCTGTGTACTGCAAGAAATGACTGAATTCACAAGGTGCTTCTTTGTTTGACTTTAATCCACATTAGGAGGCTGACTGTGTCCAAAAGGTGGACACAGTCTAAGAACACCTAGATTAGAGCCAAAAATCTTAGCAAGAGAATACCTTCCCCGTCCTCATTTTGGTGGGCATATTCAGATCACACCAAAATAATACAAGTTCCAACTATCAGATTCACATGGCATCTAGGTGAAGAGTAGAGGGAGGTGATATTTGAGAATATTAGTTTACAAGATACAAAAAACTGGGAGAAATTTCCTCCCTCAGTCTCTAGGTATCCAAATTCCCATGATTCACTAACTGCAGGATTGCCCTGTGTTGCAAAGTTGGATAGAATAGGTCTGCAATGCCCTCCGGTAAGGACAGGTCAAATATTACACAGGATTCACTAGATCAATCACGAGCTGCTATCATGGCCTGTGGTAAGGATTGTCTTGATCTTTGTTCCTACATTTTCTTTAGTATTTTTCCACTGTCAGCATTCTATTATGTGGGAGGATTTAAAGTCCTTGAAGCTGAACAAGGAATCAAACACAGTCCTCTCATCTCTAGGGTGAAAGCTGTTACATTCTAGGGATGAAAATATTTTTGGTCTGTACCACTTGCACAAACCCTGTGTTAAGTTCTTCAGACCTAATTCAAAAGAGAGTCCAGGGCAACAGTATCAGTTTTCTGAAGCCCTGAATAAGATGCTTAAGGACTCAAAAGAAAAGCACTCTTCAAATATCGCTATCCTTATTTTGTCTAGCAGCTTCCAGCCCTGAGTACCAGCCTGTGGGGATCCTGTCAATCTGTACCAAATCACCCCCATGAGGAATCAGACTGCTTGGATGTCCTCTGGATAAGCTGACTAATTTTAAACCCAGAAGCACATCATTGGATATAACACAGATTTGAGATGCCTTGTTAATTAATATGGAGGTACCTATGTAACAGAGCATGGTGTCATTAAGAACTGGAAACACTCCTCTCTCCTAAAAATACTCTTGAAGAAAGAGGGAATTAATGAAATTGTCCCTGAATTTCTATCTCCCTGAAACTCTCCAAGCAAAATGCCTTAACCTTTCTCAGAGACTCCTTTTCATAACCAGAGATTTCTTAGCATCTTCCTAAAAGGCAAAATGTGATGCTTTTATTTAAACTGTGACACATGTATTTTAAAGTCACAATTCAGTCTTCATCCAACAAACAAGGGTACTCCTGGTTGAAAGCTTGATGGTTACCTCTGTGCAGGAAAAAATACTCGTCCAATTTCTTACTTCTTGCTTTATGTTTGTCAGACCACCAGAACTCAAGGGGTAAATGAAGCTTTAAATTACACAACAGATTCACAAACTTACCAAATAGGAAATTCTCTTAATTCTGGAATGATTCCATGTAATACTATCATCTTTTGCTAGCAAGATGCCAACTGTGAAATGAGAGCTGGGGTGTAATTACACAGTAGTCATGACAGGAGAAGAAGCAACAATTGAAGAAGCAATAACAGCCCTGACAAAGTGCGTAAAAACTCCAGAGAAAAATGCAAACAGTTAACAAACCAAAAACTTATCACCACCTTAAAGTGTCTCCCTGCCTCCATCCTCCCCCCCCAAAAAAAATCCCCCATAACTCATCATCAGATATCTGGGGTGATACAAATAACCCAAAATAAAGATGCATCATTGTGCAGTATGTCTACTGCACTGTGGCATATGTATCATCATCATCAAGGCATTCTCTGGACCAACATGTTAAAAAATATAATTATGTCTAAATGAAGTTAATGGGCTGGAAAATGGCTCAACAGTTTAAAATATCTAATGACTTTGAGAGCAGCTTAATTACAACTACATTAATTCTAGGCTCATGCATGTACTCATTTATTTTAACAATCATTAAAAAATGTTTGAGTCCTAGTACAGAATTTTTGCTAGAAGAGCTTTTTAGAGTAATTTTCCTATTTCTTTTGGATCTACATCCCTTTCAAAAATCCTATGCTCCAGCACCCTAAAGGATCAGAAGTTTCAGCTGGTTTAATCACATAGTGGGCACTGCAATATGGCAAGATGCCTACCTGTGCAAAGCTTGGGAATGAAAATAGTTTTAGGATCAGAAGTGTGCCAATGTGCTCATTCTCCAACAGAAGAGAAGAAGTACAAGGGCAGTACAGAATTCATCTTTCGATGGCACTTATCAGTGTTTTGCTGCCAAAACAGGAGGTAGTGTTCTGCACAAATCTATCATCCTGGATTCAGTGTTAGTACTTTTACTAGAAGAAAAGAAATAAGCCTAAATTAAACTTTCATATGAAATAAAATTAAAAGAACACTGAACAAATGGGAAATGGTTGGAGGAAAACAGAAGATAATTCAATAGGAAGCAATAGAGATGCTGAACCCATGATATTCAGCTCTGAGGTAGATGGAAAAACTGCATTTTTACTTGAACTTAAAAATTTGCAAAGTAATTGGAGATGGGAATAACAAGAACAGTCAGAAATATGTGAACTGGAACTAGCTGTTTAGAGAAGAGCATGGAAGGCATAAGAAAGCTAGGTAATTTCAAATTTGTAAAAGAAAACAGGTATAGGACTAATAAGTTCATCTTCTGTATGGGCAAAACTAAACATAATGACTTTAAATTGTACTGGAAGAATTCAGTAAGATGTCATGAAAAGTCAAGAGAAAACCTAATGGTGAGGACAGTGAGCCATGAGTACAGCCTTCCTGGGCAGGCAGGTTCCAGCCTCCACTGATGAAAAATGCAGAAGAACAAACCTGGGGTGCGTTCTGGCATCATCACAGCCCTGTCTGGGCTTGACTTTGGACCTCTGTTTTCATCAGTAACCAGAAACTGCTGTAAGTTTTTACTTATTTTGGGTTTTGTCTAGAAGAAGGAAATACATCCTCTACAGCAGAGCTGTTGAACAATGCCTTTAACTTATACGGTGGTTCCCCGCTCAGTACTGGTGTGCCTCATTTACAGGGAGGGAGCTTCTTGCTTCTTTGCCTGCTCTATCAGTTTGAGAAATAAGTACTCAAAAAACAAATTAACTTTGAACAAAACAAACCAAACAGAAAAAAAAGACAAACCCATTATAATATAAAGAGGGGGAACAAACTGATGGATTGTTCTTGTCAGCTCTTTGCTGAAAGGCATAAGTTTAAGACAGCTACAGTAACAGAAAATGAATTGGCACTTCACACTCCAATATACTGTGAAGCCTCATGAGTGCTATTTTTATTTTTCTGATATTGCCACTAAGACCATACACACTGGAGACAAACATCCCCTTTCTGAGGCCTACATGAGTGCTGAGTCCTTGAGAAAGCACTGATAAAGACAGCTGTATGAGAGCATTGGGTGGGTGCCCACCCTCTGGATATGCAGACCTACTGAGGCATGACTTGGCTCCTCCCTCCAGTACCACCTGGCTTGCCATCCTTCAAAGCCATGACTAAACAAAGTTTCATTTGGTCTTCCTTTCTGCACCCAGAAGGAACAAGGTCACAATGAGGTGACCACAATAAGGTGACCAGAGCCAGCCTCTCCACCGTCACCAATTTACTTGTAAACCTGGACTTGGCATGGAAAACACACCAGCATTTAAAGCACAAACACTTATTGTGTTGTGAGCCACATCTTTCCTGCACACCAGGGAGACCAAAACCCTTCTCAAGACATGAGAAGCACACTTGAAGTGAGCACTTGACACTTGCCCACATGCTGAAATCAGAACTCACACACCACTCTGATGTAGTGCTGACATCAGTTTTAGATCAACACTTGACAGACTGAATATAGCTTGTCAAACAAATATGAAAGCTAGTAACTTTAAAGTAGGAAACCTTGAGTATTCGATATTTGATTTTTGTATATTTTATGTTTGGTGACAGTATTTAAGCTTAGGATAATATGAAAATCGTTGTCATGGAAATTCAATTTGTAAAGTGCCCCAATACGCTATGAATCAAATGACACCAAGAGGCCATGGTTCAGAGACAAGAACTCTTCTGGAATTTCCAAATGTTACTAAATAAAAATTCAAACAATCTCATTATGATTATTTCTTTGCTCTTCTTGTATCCACACCTGGAGAAGCTGCAACACGAGCACTTTAGACTAGCAGAGGTCAGGTAGCAACCACCCTACAGCATGCATGAAGTCTAGATTTGTGGGGGCTTTGGTTCAGCAGACATGGGACAAAGGAGGAAAAGATCCTTCCTTTCACTGTTCATTAATTTTCATCTAGTAATGCAGTATTTTTGCATTACTAGATGAAAATAAAGGTGCTGCAGCTTTAAGCCCACTGTAAACTAAACAGTACAAAGCTGCTTGCTCAACCCCACCTCTCCTCCACCCACCATGGTGGAATGAGGAGGAGAATCGAAGTAAAACTTTTACGTTCAAATAAGAACAGTTTAATAACTGAAAATTAATTAAAATACAAAAATAATGGTAAACAGTTATGGCTAATAATAATAATAATAACAGAAAAAACAAGTGATGTACAATGCAATTGCTCACCACCCACTGACCAATACCAGCTCCCTTTCTGAGTAACTCCTCCCAGTTTATATACTAGGCGTGATATTCTGTGGTGTGGAATATCCCTTTGGTCAGTTTGTGTCACCTGTCCCAGTTATGCTCCCTCCCAGTTTGTTTTTCCATTGTACCTTCTCACTGGTAGTGCATGATACAAGGAAAAGGCTTAAGATAAACACAATTTAGCAAAAAAACCAAAACATCAGTATATTATTATTATTATTCTTATTCCAAATCCAAAACACAGCACAGTAACAGTTACTGAGAATAAATTATTCTAGCTGAAACCTGGACAAGAGGTCAGACCAAATTTCACTCCTGACTGCTGACTTAAGGGTTCAGACACACAGGCAAGGACTCCCTTTGGCTGTGTGCTATAATGCCATGCACTATACCTAAACCTTGTGTAAACAATTTACTGGGAATACTTAATATTTAACTTATAATTTGCATTGAGCTGCATTTAAAGGAAATTAATTTTTAAGTAAACAAGCCAGAATTTATAATTGTTTAACTAAAACTGCCTCAAATACATTGTATGCAGGAAAAAGCTGTACTAAAATGCGTTCTAAAATGAAACATCATTATTAAAGAAATTAAACATTATTTGTACTTAGCTAATCTGCCTATTTATATCAGACCACTCTAGCCAAGATTTTAGGTCAACTAATTCAGATCTCCTTCTACCACAAATTAAAATACTGCATCACTAGGTTAAAATAAACATTCTTCTTTTTTTCAGGTTCTATTCAGTTTGACTAGAAATAAATTGAAAAAGACAGGTAACTCAGAGAAGAGAGGCTTTTCTCTTTAGTTACGGGAGCAGTTATTCCTGACAAGGGTTAAGTTTCAACCTTCTGCAAAACTTCAACAGAACTAAATGTTCCCCATTGATGGCACTAATGCCAGAATGATTCAAGCTTAAAACTCATCCTTGCTGCTTAACTGCCAAAGCATTTTGCTGCCTTCCAGTACACATAACAAGCACTGACTGGCATAACTATTATTTAAATAGCTTCAAACACAGAAATAAATAGAATGTTAGCAGAAATAATAAATAAATAAATAAATCAAGCATTACTTAAATCAAGTAAATGCTATTTATTTAGTCTGCTTACATATATTCATCTGCAGTGGATTATCAGGGAAACAGTTGTAGAAAATGTCTATGACTATGGGTATACTCTAATTTCTCCCTCATAAAAACCACTTATTTTTCCACCTGCTCTCACAGCTCTCTCCTGATTTACACCTCCCTGGCCAAGTGCATCTGCACCAGCACTCCAACCTGATCAGTGAGATGAACCCATATCTGTGTGCCTGCAGCAGGGTCTGTGAGATGTGGCAGAGAAAGAGAGTAGTGACAGGCAGCTTAGGAGATTGAGAGGATGGAAATTCTTACCATGAATTGGTCTGCTCAAGGTCTCATCACATGAAAGCATCATCTATCTCCCTGCAGGACATATATGCAGGCACATGAGTGAGCTGGCATTCACACACGTGGTGCAGGCACTGTGGCATTCATTACAGGAAAACACACCTCACTCTCTGAGTTAGTTATTACACCCCTTTTCAAAGGACTGGCTATTCACACTCTCAGCATTGCACATTGTAAAATGCAATCATGATGTGTCTGGTCCAAAGTCTCTTCTATCCTCTCTATAAGCTGCCAAGATACCTTAGCAAAGTGACTAGCTTCATTTGTTTACTTATATATTTTTAAAAAATATATATAAGGTTCTAACTAGAAATGTGGGAGAAAGCAAGCTGAAAGCAGCAGGCCCTCAAGTTCTGCCAAAAGTCATCCCCCAGACGAAACCAGAGAAGCTGTATTGGATTTATATCTGGCTGGAGGCATTCCCTCTTGGGAACCTTAACATTTAACTTCCATCACCATACTGTATACACTGGTAAAAGACTTAATATTTTATCAATAGCATTTCACAAAGCATCTCACCACACCATTAGGTGAGGCAGTCAGATGCTTTACTCCATCAACAGAACTACCTCTGCCACACGTGCACATTCATGCACTTTGTCCATACACGATTCTCACTGGGTGAAACGGAAAGCTCTCTGAAAGGGTAAGACAGGGGATCATTCACCAAGTCATTAGCCTAAGATAAAACAATGTATGATAACATCTCTTACTGAGGTCAAAAGGAGCCATATGAACACCAGAGTGCAGAATTTGGCCCATCCAGCTCTTCATTTTTTTGGGAGACAGCAACAACTGGCATTCCAACACAGCAGAAGAAAGAGTTATATTACAGAACTATACTTTTTCAATATCTTTGCTTTTTATTTGAATTCTTCTGTCTTTCTAAGGCTTTTCCTTTGTCAAAGTTCTGCAAAAGAGAAGGTCCCTGAGAAAGCAGGTAGAAAGGACACTGCCTGTTCAGAACATCTTCTCTTATAAATGCATGAATAAAGCACAAGTCACCTTTGTCAGCTGGAAGGTTCTGGTGAAGTAGTGCGATGTTTTTCATTATTTGGAGAGAATAAAGGCCCTTTTTATGAGATGCCACCTGTCACTCTTTCTTAACCAGCAGGTAGCCATTCTGACAGCACTGTGACAGCTGAATCCAGAACCTTTTCTTTTATATAATCTCCAAAACTCAATATAAGCAATTCTGTGCTAAGATCTAAAATTCTTTCATCTCCTGTCATAAGTTATGCTTGAATTACAGTTCATGAAAACTTGACACACACTTTTCAGCTATCCAGAAACACTCACTTTTCTGATTGCCAGATTTATTTTACATAAGTACAAAAATTTGTGGGTTTTTTAGTTTTGATTTTGGCTTTTTTTTAGTTTGCTTCCCACCCTCTGCAGCTTAATTTTTTCAGTTGTCCAAAGAAGGTTAGTTTTTCAATTATAAGACATCTCTATATAAATTAAGGAATATACCCCTGTCCCAATAGTAAACTAACATTTAAGTCATGAAGCAGAAAAATGCAAGTGAGATCCTGGTTAGAGTTATGAAAATAGCATTATGTTATCTTTACTGCTCCTGAACATTACAAAATTAATTTAGTAAATTCACTTATAACTGTTCTGACACTGAGAAAAAATGTTATACTGTTCTTTTTGTAACATTTGTACACCAAGAAGCTTTGTTTTCAGCTCAAAACACTCTACTGTGTTGTGACACTGTTCAAGCTCCCTGACACCACCACTTGCATTAGTGAACTTCCAGCCCACGTACAGAGGAGACACACTGCCACTTCATGACATGAGATAAACCAAGGCAGCAGAAAAAACCTGATCCCATCCTTGTTTTACAGGGAAGACATATTTTTGTGTGATTAGTCTACTTGTAAAAATTCACCAATCTTTCACTGAGTTTTAATTGCTCAAGACTCGGGTTTCTGTAATGTTAATATTTTCCACTAAGAATATACTTAAAGCTTATTATAGTTCATCCTTTGGCACAGGAACTGAAATTAGTTACCTAATTGTCTTTCTGAAAATTTGTATATTAAGCATGGATTGATGATTAGAACACTCAAAAGCTGTCATTAATGCATTTTGCTGTACCAGTGTGTATGCTTGGAAAACTTTCACGTTTTTCTAGCAATACATGTAAAGCTCAAAAAGTTTACTTTAGAAAGCACACCGTAGAATTGACATTCTAGTTGTTTGAAAGATCTTTCTGTGAGACAGCTGATGAAATATCAAAGAAGGGTTGGATTGCACTAGTATTACATTTAGTAGGGTAATCCACTATAGTGGTTACTACATTCCTATTAGACAACACTAGAAATAAAGGAAAAAAAGATAAATCTAGGGATACATACCATATGATGGAGAACTAAAAAGCTCTGTTATTTCAATCAGAATTATTTTAATTCAAGTAAACACTAACTTAGATGTATAGACAAAATTCAGTGGAAAAATTTAAGTTGTGATCAGTTATGATTTGGTTTTCTTGCACTTCCACCTCTTTATCTCATTGAGGATGGAAGTGAGGTGTGAAGAAAGTTAGCCCAGGAATCAGATGGATAAATTTAAGTTTCTATTCCATGCACAAAGATCACAAATCCTATTGCGTTTTTTTGTCCCAAGACAAAATGGTCTTAGGACCAATAGATATGGTCAGAATAGTTCCACAATTAAGACTGAATCCTGAGCTCAGTGGTGCCATAATTCTGTAGCTTTAGGAACCTAATGATAGCGCTAGTTGCTAATGCAATTCCATGGACATGATAAAGCTACTGAATTCACAAAGGATAAAAGTTTAAGGGTTATCTACAAATAATTTGACTGAAACATGTATTTTTTAAACCTCTGTTTCCAAAGTTGAAAAAACAATACGCTGTTTCCTTTCCTTGAAATATTAAGGCTCATGGAGAAATAAGGTTTGTAGTTTAGATTGGTTTAAATATTGCACAAACCCTTATCCAAGCATTTTGACTGCATTGCATAGCCAGATTAAAATCATGCTCGGAATAGTCTTCTATATTTGTATATTTTTTGAAGATCATGCAGGAATTAAATACAATATATTTTACATAAACATAAGTCTAATTGTATTAGCCATAGCAAATATGCTCCAAATTATACCTGATCCTACAAAATGCTCAGTTATGTAGAAAACCAGTTAGATTTATCCTTGTTTATTTTATGTACTTATGCTTATTATACTTCTCTTAATCTTTAAAATATTAATTTATGAGTTCACACAATTTCAATGGAATTTTTATAACAATCCAGGAAAAATCATTATTTTAGCTTTCTGTAAACATACATGCTTCAATTGTCACAAAATTTGCTTAATAGTTTATAATCTGTGGCCAAAAGGGATGGATGGTGTTCAGAAATTTTTTCTTATAAAATATTCTTTGTTCACAAAATCACCACTTAAAATCCAATTTCCACAGCATTTACCAGCAGCTTTCCTGTAAAAAAAATATTCTGCTTCAAAGATGCTGAAAATTTTCTAAATCTAAATAGATTATTTCCTGGCAAAACATAATGCTTGCAGATAAAAACCAGCAATGTTATTTTGTTCTGTAAACATTTGTAAATATGCACACTTTTTAATAGAGATTTAAAGATTATTTTATAATACAAGTAATCTAGTTTTACTTCTGCCCCATTGCTAATAAGAGCTGATGGCACATACATGATGGGACAGTTACAGCTAAGATAGTCATGATCAAACTCCCAAGGCAGAAATCAAGACAGGGAATCTGTGCCTGATTCATTTTAACTCATCTAGCCGTTCTTGCTAAGCATTTCCCCCTGTAACAATCATCACTCAATGCAGCAAAGTTAATCTAAAAAGGAGGCATTTTTATCACTAAATACACCATTGCAGTTAATTTATCTAACACATCACTATTAACAAAGTTTTACATTTTATGTGCCTTGCTTGCAAATACTGGAACTTATTTTTGTTGGAGATTATAATAATACAACCCAACAGTAAATGAAATAAATTATTATTACTTAAACAGTCTTTAAACATTTAGCTTTCCAAAATAATCACTTTTTTTCCCTTTGATGCTGCTTAGTATATGACATTTACATACATACTGATTCTTCTCTAGACATACAGTGAAATAGCCCTCTCTAAATTACTATGCAACTCCTTGTTCTTTCCTCAGTCTTTTTTTCAGCCAGTGTCAGGACTGCCATATGTTATACCTGAAATTTCCTCATAAACATTTCAGGACATAAGCTAAGGTCCCTTGGATGCAACATAACAACAGTGTAAAACTCAATCACTATGTCATACTGAGCTATAAGGAATACTTTGTTTTGTCATTTTGAAAGTAATACCTTGGGATTAAAGTGATCAGGTGGTTTCCTCCAATTTGGACTTCTTTTTCAAAATATTATAAGATATTTAGAGTAAATATTCAAATCTTGGACACTATACAGGTCTATATTTATGCAACACTTTGAAAGAAACTTGTAATTCAATATAACAATTTTTTTTTTAAGATCACATTCAATATACTCCAGTTACAGTTTTTTAAAAGGAAAAACTACAGCATGTCCAGAATCGAATCACAATTATTTTGATACTTTTTTTGAAACAATGTAATGAAATATCTCACATTCTCACTTACTTTTTAAGATAGAATACTGTTGCACAAATGAACTTAGAAATCACATATTCTGATGTTCAAGCAAGCAAACACACTGGAAAATTCAGACTATTTATATACACTGAAAATTGACAGCAATTTTGTGTCCTCTCACTGTTAATATGTGTTCAATTCAGCCAAGCTTTTAAGGTAATCTGAACAGTATCTGAATTCTTATAATTATTTTACTCAAAGAATGACCTGTCCTTTGCTAAAGCTTTCCACACACCTCACCTGTAGCAGACCTAGGTCCATCAAGTGCAACATTATTTTATTTATCATGGTCCATTGCATTAGTCTATAGGAAATTATGTTAAAAGGTGATAGGTTCTGAATACATTTAATAGGGCTTTCTGTTGAAAATTATTTAAGAAGCAGCCCAATGCTTCTTGCTAAACAAGTTATTGAAATAAAGACAATTTCATAGCAGAGCAATCTAACTGTTCAGCAATGTTAGAAATAAGCAATGTAGGCTTATTTCTCAGTCTTCAGTTGTTCAAGACTGCTGTCCAAATGCATCAGCATATTGTGGTAATATGAGCAACATGAAGGTTGAGCCAACCAAAAAAATACTTAGGTTGAAGTATGGTTGTTAGGCAACAAAAGTCATTTATTTGACTCAGAGTGTTGTAATGGCCCACACACTCTCTTTTGAAAATAGATTCTAAGATCTGATGAATGTAGTAGTAGTACTTTCTACTCCTTCAGTCAGAGATTACATACCCCATAACATCCAGGAAAAGGAATTTAGCAGAGAAATGAAGTTTCTTCAGTACCAGCAGATTTTTTGGTTCATTAAACAGGAGATGGAGATAAATGCCACCAAATTATCAAGATCAAGTTCTGTTGAGAACTGCACATGAAAAATGCTGAAAAGAGTGCATGGTGTGACCATAGATTTGGTACAACAGTGCTTTCCACAGCATTCCACAGGAATCTGTTCTGTTTCACAATATCCCAAGGGAATATGCCACTTTTTAGGTAAATTGATGCAAATTCTATTAAAACTTATTTTGGTTTTAGCAATAGTTCTGCTGGGTTTTTTTTCATTCTGCAAGACAAAGGGATAAATAAATATGGGTGGAGGTTAACAGATGGCTGATAACTATTGGAGCTGCTACCTCAACACTACTTAATCAGTTGAAATACATAAGGATTATGATAGAAGTTTAGCTTACAACTATCCAGACATGAATCTACATTTAGCCATCTGGTAAATTTAACACATGGAGGGTGGAGGAATGATTATTTATACCAACTAGCTTAAAATGTCTGATTTGCAGTCTCTGGAAGCAGCCTACATAGCTCAGGTGCTCTGAATGACCCTGTCAAAGAGCCAAATTCTCTTCATTGACTGCTTTGAGAGTCTTGTCTCAGATGTTTGGTGGTTCAATCAGATTATGCAAATCTCCCCATTCTCCTCCTCCATCTGTCCCCCACACACATCTATACATACAGCTCACACCTAAGAGCTTTTAGAGAGGATGCAGTAATGGGAGAACAGCAGACTAACGCTGCAGAGAGCCCACAGGACACCTCAATGTTTACTGCTTCATCTACGTTGTCATTGCTACTAAAAGGCACAATACAGTTTAGTAACTAAAAGGAAGCTAAATTCACTCAGACCTCAGACATGTGAAATAAAGACAGTGTTTGGAGCAGAATACTTAAGGTATCCTTCACTTCTGCTTTTTTACTCCTATGCGTGAAAGTCTAGGACACAGAGCTGAATACCATAAGGGTGAAAGATACAATAGCAGGATAGGCCGAACATTCCCTAAAATATTTTCTGAAAGAAAGAGGTATACATAAACTTGGCAAGCAATTTTGCAGAATTAGAAAATTATCTCTTCAAAAGACTTGTACGAAAAAGAGCACTAATCTCAAATTAATTTGAGAGTGTCCATTTTCATATTTCTTTATTGTCCCATTTCAATGCCCAAGATTTAAAAAATATCTTCTCTTCCTATAGTTTTATAGTCCTTCCTATAGGTTTATAGTCCTATAAACCAAAATCTAGCCTTTAAAACATTGCCAAATATGACAATATTTGTGATTGCCAAATAATCCCTTCTAATAATTTGCCTTCCTATCTGTGTAAATAATTCACACTGCAAACCTGCATTATCCTAACTTTATTACTGGTTTCCAAAAGAATTCAACTCATTAATGTCCTCACGTACTCAGTGCCACTGCTTTAAATACCAGTTTCCAGAGGAAACCACCATTTCAAGCACATCACTGAATGAAATTGAAAATATTCAGTTGAAAATGTTTTGTTAGACCTCTATTATACTTCAAATAATTTCAAACGTAGAACAAATTACATGTTGTCATGTGATACCTCTAATTCCAGTGAACAACACTTTCTTCCCTTATTAAGTAGAAGCTGGAAAGATAGGCACTACCTATCAAACCACAGAGTTATTCCTGGAGAGGCTGAAATGCAGTAAAAAAATTCAAATATATGTATGCATAAAAAGTAAACTGGGGAGCCACTTACATTTCTTTCTTTATTTCCCCTGCTGCACAGCCTCGACAGAGTAATGACACCTCTCTCCGCCTGCACCCATCCGAAGGAAGCAATGTGCTTAGGGACGCAGCAAATGAGGGCAATCAGTGCCCTCAGGTGGGGTGTCATTAGGGGTCAAATTACTGAAAGCACCTACCCTAAAATCTGACTCACCTAAGATTGTGATTCAGGCTAAAGTAAGATTTGGGACTTGCTCATAAAGGTACTCTCTGCAATCGGTAATACCTGAACAACTGAAAATTTTCTATCTGACTGTATTTCTGTCAGAAAAGACAGTATCAGTTGACCAAACTTCCCTACAGGAACACACTGATTTCCCCAGCAACACTAACTGAAAATTCAGTCATGAATTTCCTTCAAAGGAAAAATACTGTCAGAGGACTCTGCCTGTTGCATGGCATCGTAGCCAATCTTTTCCTCTGTGATGTTATCACAAGACACAGGCACAAACTAGAAATTTCACTTTAATAAAACAAAAACTTTTACTTCACCGTGTCCATGTTCACTACTAGTGGAACACGTTGTCCAGCGATGCTGTGGAGTCTCCATCTGAAGAGACATTTAAGGCACAGCTGGACACAGTGCTGGCAAACCTGCTGTATCTGACCCTGTGCTGAGTGGGGCATAAGAGCATATGATCCTCTGAGATTCTTTCCAGGGTCAACCATGCTGTGATTCCTCTCACCTACTGTCACCATACAGCCTAAGAAGCTGTGTAAAATGCCCTAGTAATAATTAATATGTTAATGGATGTGGGAATGAAAATAAACAAATGAGAAATATATTTTTATTAGAGATATGAGAAGAGAAATGGTTTGTTTGCATTCAGAATAGATTACTTCCTATTATTAGTGGTAATAGTCATGATGAGCTCAAAGTACTGCTGAATGTGTTTTGTGTTTCTCAGATACATACAACCTGTGTTTTCATTTTACTACACACTCTGATCTACTTTGCAGTGTGATTGTCTCCATTTTACCTCAGATTACATCCTCCAGGAAGCCAATGAACATACCTACTCTCAATCTCCCCTTTCTTTCCAGATATCATGCAGTGATTAGATAAAATATTACATTCAATACAGCACTGGAGGACAGGAAAAAACTATAATTTAATTAAAGGATTGCTATAGCATTTTGACTGACATATTACTGTTCCCTCACACTTGTGACTTGAAAAAAAAATCAGTCTATGCATCATTTATCTCTCCGTGGCTGGGCTTAAAAAGGAGAAATTGTTAGGCATACTTATATTAGTGTAACCACTTTAATAAGTAGAGAGGACATTGAAAAAGAAGAGTGATTTTTTTTTGTGAAGAATCTCCGCAAAAAAAGATCTTCCCATAGACTATCCTGGGAATGTCCTGATAACCCATTTTAACTAATCACTTGCTTTTCTTCTAGAAATTCTAGATGTGAGATGGGTTTGGAAAAAATCTCTCTCAATTGAAAACATAGAGATATTCCTACTAATAGTAAAATCATCAAAAGAGATACATGGATTTATGTATGGTTGAGGCACAGCATGACACCATGGATATCCATGCTCAGAATACAAAGAAGGAGTTAATATCTTCTTTTCTTCATATGTTTTCGGGAAACATTTTGTTCTCTGTGGGTCATTTGAGAGATCACTGTCATTTTAAAACCTGTCATGGGTTGTGCCTGACTTGAGAAAGCAAGGACTTCACTGTTCTCATATACAGGGTGTAAATTGAACAAAATGAAGTTAAAAGGATAATGTCATTAGAAAATACATGTTTTTTCAAATAACAATAGCATCAGTAGCAACAATCTTGAGGGTTTTATTTAAATGAAACTGGAGTAGGAAGCAGCCCTGCAAGAGAAGATTTTAGTAAACATGGACAGGTACATATTGGGGAAATGTCCAGAAAACAGATGTCCTAAAGAAAGCTCACAAAAAGCTTCTTCCACACACGTGCCTTTTCTCCCCTTGCAAATTGTCAAATTCAGTCATAAATACTCAAAATTACATTTTTCTACTCCTAATCTGAAATTACAAGTCGTCTATTTGTGTAACATGAAGAAGAAACACCAACAAATGGAAAAAATAATCACAAGATTCTATTGATTAAAATTAGATGTAGCTAATACCATTTTCATTTTCTTCTAATTTTGTTCTTTTACTGTAAGGTCCTAAATCCTAAATACTTCAACTTATGTGCCTTAGTAACAAAAAAGCCACTTAACACTGTGCTATCCAGAGATTATATTACACAGAGAGCCACAGGCAAAAAAAACCCCTTGATAAGTAGCTAAATGGGAACAGGCTGACAGTGTTTTGATTTGTAGCAGGACTACTTTTCCCTTATCTACCAGCTTATTAAAATCCACATGCTGATGTATTGAACTAACCTTTTAAAGAAGAAGGTGACCCTGTGCCTGGAAAAATTTGACCTACACAGGCTGTTTCAGCAGAGTGACTCAAAATGTCCAGTGACACAGAAGCGAGGACAGAACATAGCTTCAAATCCCTTTCCATTCTTTTAACATTCTGCAAATATGCCTGGCCTCTGTATTGAGCATGGCCAGGGTCATCCAGCACACTCTCACACATGAGAATGTATTCAGCTCACTCAGGCAAAAAGTGAAGTTCTCAGTCTGAAGCATGTAGGTACCCGTTAGGTATGGAGTAGGGAACAAAAATCCCTGTTCATTCCAGAAAATTCAATAGTCAAATGAAGTAAAACAAAGGTTTAGCAGCTGTGCTTGCTCCTGAGATTTTTTCCTTTTGCTGATGAAGGTCAGGATTTCTCCAGCCCCTCTGTGGATGTAGAACAGAGAAAACCTGACATCTTGCTGATGGCAAGGGAGAGTTGGGTATTGCAGTAAGAGATGTAGAGAAGGTTAAAGATAATCTAAACACCACCTCCCCCATTATCTAAATTACTAAATCTGTAAAAGGTAAAGTTCAAAGAATGAAGAAAGAACATTGATGACTTTGTGCCGTATTTTTCAGACCAGCATAACATTTTCTTTGCATTAAGCAGAAACACATTCACTGTCTAATGAATCCTCTCTGAATTAGAACACAGCAAGACAAAAGATTTGTCAATTGTCCCCATCTAGAAATCTGAGTAGATTAGTGCTGATTAAGATGACATTATGTTGAGATGTTTGAGAACATCCTCTGCCTACCAGAATATTTAAAAAATACATTTTCCACATACTGATTTTCTAAAATTGATAGAAAATATTTCACTTTCTGGGTGAACTGGAAACAGCTAGTCTAAACTGACTAGTTTAGATGAGATTTCACCTAGTTTTAAACAACTACCCCATTCTCACTGTCATTCTGGATAGTGTAATTTAGGGCTGTGACTAGCTAGCTGATGCCAAGAAAGATGTAATAGGAATCCTTGTCTAATATTAACAGAGAAAAGTCAGAAGTCTTTTGAGACAGTATAATTAATATACAATTGAATACTGTTCAAGCAACTCTAATGGAATCCACACGAAGCTTTTCTAATTAAAAATATTCATTTACAGGGAAAGTATTTTCTATGAAAAAGACATTAAGCCATTAGAGAGCATCCAAAGGAGGGCCACGAGGATGGTGAAGGCTCTGGAGGGGAAATCTTATGGGGAGCTGCTGAAGACACGTGTTTTTTTCAGCCTGGAGAGGAGGAGACTGAGGGGAGACCTCACTGCAGTCTCCAACATCCTCACTAGAGGAAGAGGAGGGGCAGGCACTGATCTCTCTCTGTTGTGACCAGTGACAGGACCCAAGAGAATGGCCTGAAGCTGAGTCAGGGGAAGTTTAGGCTGGATATAAGAAGAAGGTTTTTTATGCAGAGAGTTGTTTGGCACAGGAAGAGGCTCCCCAGGAAGTGGTCACAGCACCGGCCTGGCAGAGCTCAAGAAGCATTTGGACAATACTCTCAGGCACATGGTGTGCCTCTTGGGGCAGGAGTATGACTCAATGATCCTGATGGGTCCCCTGCAACCAAGCATATTCTATGATTCTGTGACTAAATGCACACCCAGTTTCCTGACATTCACATACCCTGATAAAAGACTTCCTTACTTTAGTTTCTTCATCCACAAACCACCACAGAGTAAGATTTAAGAAGCTTGGTCTTAGTTGTCCCTGTTAGTCACAGGTGGTTATCACCACATCACTTCTACGTGCAGACAAAAATGCATCACTTTTCACTCCTCACAGGTCCCTGAAGAACCACATGACCTCTTTTATGCTTGCTGGCACATGCATATGTGTGGGAAGGTGTTCTTCTAAAAGCAACACCTCAACATCAGAGCAGGATACAGTATTCTCCAAGGCTACATGAAGCTCCAGCATAGGGCTGACATAAAACAACGTGAACAAAGCAATGCTATTCAAGTGTTTCAATGACTGCTAAATAAAGCTAAATAAAATGCCAGCTATAAGACACCTAAAGAAAAAGAAATTAAATCAAAGAGTCGAGGACACTAAAAGAAGATTTGACAAAATTAAAACTCCTCCTGTGAATATGTGTCTCTGTGATCAAAGTAAGCTTTTTCTTCTACATCTCCACTCAGTGCAATGATTATTATTGACCTTGAGTACTGCTAGCTCAGAATCCATGTCGAGAACACTGTAAAAAAATGGTTTCTGTGTTAAGACAGTGTGGCCACAATGAATCCCTGTAAAGATCAGGCCAGTGTGTTGAATTCATGAACTGTATGACTGATCCCATGGAATCACAGCGAACACCCTTCAGAGCAACCACCCATTTTACCATGGGCTGTGTTGACTCTAAAGGTTGAAGAATAGTTGAAATACTGATGTTTAGGATTAGGTCGTTGGCATTTGTCCACACCATGCTTCCTTATAAAAGTCAAAGGAACGGACATAGATTTATCTTGTTATGCATTAATTTTGTATTTTGGTTTAAATAATGGAATGCATAGAAGATACTCATTGAAAAAAAAAGGAAATTAAGTGAGCAACTATTTTAGGATATATAGAACACAAGTGAAATTCCAGGTGTGGGCTTGGTAAGTTAAATACCTTGTCCCTAAAATTTTGACTTAAATCTTTAAGGCTTCTTTAAGGCAGAAGTGATTTGGGCAGGCAACAGTGATTTGAAGGAGAAAGATGATTGAAGAATCTCTTACTTCATGGATCCCATAGCTGAATGTCTCCTCAAGATGGAACACAGTGAGAAAAACATTGTCTAAAAGATTGGTGAAGTAATAGGCGCCAGACAGTACTTCCCTGACTTGGGGACAGGAGAGTGTCTTTTCACTCTGAGCATACATGGATAGACAACTTTTGTTCTGTTTTCTGTCCTCTGGCCTATATTTTGAAATAAGATTTGCCTCTACTTGCTATTCAGAAGAATAATATCTAAATGGAAGTGCATATCTGCCACAGTGATATATTGCTTATCAGTTCTTATTCATTGTTCCTGATTGAATTTGAGACAGAAAACTTATTGATGGAATAAAAATATTTCTTCTGCCACTCACACAGGAAACGACAGAAAGAAAGTGATATTGAACACTGACATATACCATAAGTACAAGGATTAAATATGGCTATATGGTGTTTGAGTGATTAGTATTACCTGGCCAGCTGCTTCTTGCTAAGTTGAGTTTTGGATTAGAAAAAATGAAATAATCTCCAATGTTATTTGGCATCTGGAAAACAGAGGCACAGGCACTTGGGTCACAACAGCTCCATGCAGTGCTACAGGCTTGTGGAAGCGTGTTGGGAAACCTGCCTGGAAGAAAGGGACTTAAGAGTCAGCAGAGGCTGAACACGAGCCAGCGTGTGCCCAGGTGGCCAAGAAGGCCAATGGTTCACATCAGCAATGGTGTGGCCAGCAGGACCAGGGCAGTGAATGTCCCTCTGTACTTGTGAGGCCACACCTCAAATGCTGTGCTCAGCTCTGGGCCGTTCACTGCAACAAAGACACTGAGGTTCTGGAGTGTGTCCAGAGGAGGGCAATGCAGCTGGGGAAGAGTCTGCAGAGCAGTTCTTATGAGAAGCAGCTGAAGGCTTTTTAGCCTGGAAATAGGGACTGGGGAGGACCTTATTACCTTTACAGCTACCTGAAAGGAGGTTGTAGCCAGGCAGGGGGTGATCTCTTTTCCTGAGTAACAAGCTACAGGACGAGAGGAAATGGTCTAAAGTTGTGTCAATGATCACTGCAATTAGGAAGGTTTCCTAATACTGATATTCCTAATATTGGATATTAAGAAAAAATTCTCCACTGAAAGGGTTGTCAAGCACTGGAACAGGCTGCTCAGGGAAGTGTGGAATCATCATCCCTGGAGGTATTTAAAAGACATGGTTTAGTGATGATCTTGGCAGCACTGAGTAAATGGTTGGACTTGATCTTAGGTGTCTTTTCCAACCTGAACTATTTTATGATTCCATGAACACTAAGTTTGAAGTCTGCACATTCTCTTTCTAAAATCAATTCAGACATGCAGACTGATGTGAAAAAGAAAAACCCAAAAATATTAAAAACCCCACAAAAATCAAACAAAAAACCTACCAACAACAATAGCAGAGAAAAAAAAGGGAGTGGAAAATAACTACACCCTAGAGAAAAACCTATCAAATACATCCAAGAATTTCATTATAAGGAAACCAAGTAACAGCTGTCATGCACTTTAAGCATATATTTAACATACACACAGACAGCACCAACTCTCTGATGCCTACCTCATCACAGAAAAGCACCATATTCAGAATGGAAAGGCAGTCAGTGCTTCCTCCATGGTACCAGGTGGTAATTATTATGGTGATTGATGGTTCCATGCTCCCACATTTGCTTGCTATACTGATTTTGACTTCTGTAGGCAGAATGTTTCATCTGTGACAAGCACCAAGACCATAGAGAAAGAGAGAAGGGAAGGCATAGCCAGAAACATCCAGGCAGCAGCCAGAAAGTACCACCTGGTAATACCAAAGTGACCACAGGATAACTGAGAAAACAAAGAGTAAGCAGATGCAAAGAAGAAAAATAAACAAGAGCAAGGGATGACAGTAAATGTATGAAAGCAGACCCATGGAAAATGAGAAAGAAAAACTGGTGTTGCTGGGGTCCTAAAGACCCCAATAATGGGATCTTGAGGGACAGACTACATTCTCAAGGGAAAGAATTGGGGAAAAATTTTTCCTGGTCTTTTTGAGGGACATCAATTTTTTGCAAGCTTGTTTTGTTTATTTTTTTCTCCTAAAACTCCCGTCCTTTTTGCCTTGTCAGCAATTCTATGGCTTGTACAACTTCATAGAATTTTTTCTCAGTAAAGAGGAAAAAATATGTTATGCCGAATCTTCCCTAAACTTCAAGCAAGACTTCTGTGAATCTTGACATATTGTACTTACTAAATACCAAGTATTTCTCTTAATTTCTCCTTCAATGCTATCATTATTGAACTTGTGAAAAACTGAATAATATTTTTTGGTATAGCAATAAGAGGATAAATTTTGAAGACTGTCCTTCCTGATTCCCTCTTTACTCTCTTTTTTGGTTAATGAGGTGGAAGATAACACAACTGATCAAGACTGAATAGCTGAATGAATTTGTTGAATAGATACAGGGAATCTAATTTCAATACAAAGAATAAAAATAATAGTTGACGTAACCTTTTGATGTACATTATTCATGCTAGCCAAAAAGAAATAAAAAAGCAATTTTTAGTGTTCAAATCCTCCTTTGAATACTGGGCTCTTTCATGGGAACTATTTGATTTGAAAATTAATGTAAATCTAGATAGCAAGATTAAACTTACTTTTGCCACTTTTCAAAAATTTTTTGCATCGCCCAGTACTTTCTGTTTCACTATTAGTACTTGTCCAATATTTAATTCAGATGCTGACAGTTTTAAATAACTTTTCTTGATTTCAGTTTGCTAATAAATGCTTTCTTTAAGAAATTCAGAGACTTAATACTTCTTTCCCATGCTGAGATATTGTTCAAATTATTTCATCTCTATGTTCCCATTGACACGTGGTAACTTTTACTGATGATTCCTCAACTATAGAAAGTTATCCTGGACATCCAGGTCCTTTTTGTTTGCAAAGCTGCTTTCTAGGTAGTCAACCCCCAGCCAATAGCCTCCTGTTAAAAGGGTTTATTCCATCCCAGCTACAGAAATTTGCTTTTCCTTGTACTAAACTTCTTTTAAGGTTCCTATCACCCCATTTCCACCACTGTCTAAAGTCCATTTTTGTTTAGTCTCCTGGTACAGCCACAGTGCTTTGGAGGAACACGTGCTTTGTTTGCATAGGGTATTGATTCCGGTACTTATTTATAAGTTATTTCACCCTGACAGTACACAAATGTTTTGACTCAAAGCCAGATCACCAGGTTTATTTCAGACTATTTAAGGATGGACTTAAAAATGTCATTTCTTAATATTATGAATCATTTGATATTCTACATCACATGCACAAAGGCAAAACTGAGAGAAATCCAGTCCTGGACAACATAGAAGAAAAATGGTAATCGGATGAGATGTTTTTCTCCCAATGAAAAATGAGATTTCCTTTCCTAATGACTAGAAAACTTAATACATTAGGGAAATATAAACACCAAAGCCAGTAACTGAAGAAGTACCATGCTTTTCTGTTACTATCTGGCAACTCCAATCCCATGCTGTGTAAAAACTCTCCTAGCGGAGTTGCTATTTCACTTAAAAACTCACCTCCTGGAAACAAGAACATGCACATTCACAGGTTGTCATTTTAAAATTAAGTTTCTAAGTCTCACAGTTGCAGGAAGAGAACAAAAATAAGACTGTGATTACGGAAATCCTCTGGAATGTCCCCTCTCCTCTGATAGGCACCTGGCACAATTACATTTGGTGTTGGCAGCTCACATTAAACAAATTATTCAATGCCTACAGAATCAAGAGGAAAGGCACTGAGACTTTGGTAACAATCCTACACGGATTTATGGACCAGCTTGTTTGGCATTCAAAGAATTCTAGCAGATGTCCTATGCCATACATCTAAGAAGATTTCCACAGCACTGAACTTTTTAAGATTCCCCTCTATGCCATCAAAATGTGAATTTTTTGTGTCTACACCAAGACAACGTGTGAGTTTGGGGTGGCTTGTAACACAGCATGACACCTCCTCCAACCTAATAACCTGAAGTCTCGCTGGCATCAAACTATTAAGTTACAGACCCTTGTAGATGTCTTACACTACTGGAGTGCAAAGCAGATGTCCAAACTAACACCCTGATATAAACACAGCAAAGACATTAGAGATTTGTTTACTTTTATATTACCCCGGTCATATTAAACCTGGTGTAAAGCTAAATGTATCTGTTTTAGTATGTTTGTTTTAGTTTACAAGATCACATGATCCACAATAGTGAATGAAAGAACAGGCAATATTTTAAAAAGTAGGGAAAAAACCCTAAAAGTGACATCAAACACCGCTCTAAGTCAAAATATACTATATATATATCATCACCTCAAAAGTTTATCATTTATATGAGAAAAGTCACTTCAACTGTTCAATTTCTAGTTTCATATTTAAAAAGCCAGCCAAAACTCTTTTTAAATGCACTTTTCATTAAAAATTAAGGTTAAGTAATTGTGAAAGAAACCCTTTTGTTTTTCTCTTGATCAAGAGAGTTCATCAATATTCATTTCATATGTTACTATTCTAGAAATGTGATTGTGATAAATATATGGCTATATATATATATACACACATATATATATACACTAATACTCATATAAAGTAATTCTTTCCATTTTAATAATTTTGCTAGGTGCAAAATTTCTGTAAGTCATTACAGAAATATCTTAAAATCCTCCAAGGCTGGAAAGGAAAGTAATATCCTGCAGAGAAAATGGCTTAATAAAAAGGCCTTGAAAATACCGACACTTTAAAGAAGTACAAAAGTATTTTAGGTTACTTAGCAAAGGTCTCTTCAGTTTCTCAAGACCTTATATAGTTGAAAAAGTAGTCATTTATACACCTGAGTTAAGAGGTGAGAAGAAATTAAATACTATTTCAAAGAACATACATTAATCTCCTTGAGAGATTTAACTGTCATTATGAATTTTCTATTAAGTTCTGACTATTACAGGTACTAGCTTTTCCTATGGTTTCAAAAGTGTTTTATGCCTGCTATAGATAATGGTTTTAAACTGAATTTTATATTAAAATGGTGAAGCAGATTTGCAATTGCAGTCTGTCATTCAAGATAGTATTTGTATGATTATTACTTTCCAGAATGTCTAAAGATTTTGTTCCGACCATCACTGAGAAGTATGTACGTCTGTCTGAACAATATTTCAGTCTCACATTCAGTTATTGCAGTTTTCCAGAAATTCTACAGAGGTAAAACCTCCAGAGAGAAATTTCTGCCATACTCTGCCTTTCTTTATTGAAAGAACACCATGAGAATATATTTTACAGTATTTCAGCTCTTCTGCTTCAAGTTCTGATTAAAGTGAAAAAAATCAAAAGTATATGATAAGAAAACTACTGGAAAGATAAATACTGAGGGTTTTTTAGGGAAAGCTGGTCAGATTTGAGCAAAGCACAAAAATTTCAGATCATTATTAAATTATTTGAACTGGTGCTTATGAAAAGAATTTAAAAAAACAAAGTCACAGAAACTTTTTTAATTGAGTGATAGGTATGTATGTGGTGTTTTATGTCCTTTTTAGCTAGAGTCCTGAACAGTAAAATAATTACACATTTTCTTTCTCTGTTTATTTTTTGATCTTGGCCTGCCTTCCATACTTTTTCTCTATATTCTCAGTATTTCCTAAATGAAAGTTTCCTGTGGATACCCGGAAATTCAGTCACAGTTCTTGTGTTTTCTACCTGAGGGTTCTACCTTATATAATTAATTTTTTGGATCTGTCTTATCAAACATAGTAATGACTATCCATTTTTCACATCTGTCAGCATCTGCATCAGAAGAAGATTTTCTACTCCTTAAATATTTTTATTGTTTCTCTCAGGCTTCTTCTCTTGGCTTTTTAATTCTGCCTCCTTAATTGTATGGAATTGTCTAGCTGAATGCCACTTGACACTTGTCACTGTTGTGGTGTGAACATCAGTGGCCAACAGGTCCAAGAATTAGCTATCATGGGAACCTGTGATACAGGAACCTTATATGCCAGGGACCTGAAAATCAATTCCTGTAATATGCACAGTGGGGAGACCTCTTGGGAAATAAAAGGATAAATTCTGTATCTTGCTTGGTTTTTGAACATATTACTTGTTTCTATCAATCTTTGGAAGAATCCCAAAATATTGATCAACTAAAGTTTACCTTGTTTGTGTATAATCACTGTAAAATAAAAAAATACAGAAAAAGCATCACAATTTCTAACAGAATAGATATTCAGCCACTCAAAAAAAAATATATATAGGAAGCAGCAACAATTTTTAACTCTTTACCAACTTCTCCCCCCTTTCTGTGGGTTCCTTAAGAAAGCCGACATTGAAAATAGATTCTCTTAAAAAGTTTTAAGGGAACAAGGGTTTTCACAAAAAGAGATTTTTATTTCTGATTGTGAACAAAACGGTCTATAAGAAAGAATGTATATTTTAATATAAACCTTGTTTTGAATGTGGAAAAGATGCTTTGATAGAGACACACAGGTTGGAAGGAATTTCAGGATGTCTCTAGTTCAACCTCCTGCTCAAATTAGTGTTGAAATTAATTCAGACCAGGTATCTCAGGGCTTTCTCCCCTTGCATCTCAAAAATCTCAAGGACAACGACTTCACAATGCCTCTGGAAAACTTTCTCCAAAGCTTGGTTGTCCTTGGTGATTTTTTGTTTCCTTCTATCAAGTTAGAACCTCCCCCACTTCAGGTCATGACCCTCGCCACATTAGTCCACCATGCATTTCAGTACAGTACCTGCACATTAAAGAACACCAGCACGCACTGGCCATTAATGTGCTTTGCTTTGGCACATGCTCTTCTGTAAGATACTAGAGGGAAGACACCCTGTGGTGGCTGTGACGAATCACAGTGAACCTAACTGTAGATAAAAGTGAGACTGTTCTGCAATCACAGTAACACCTCATTTTTCCTGCTGAAACTCCCATACAAGTAGTGACCAGTCCCAGCTTGCTTAATTTTGAAATCTGGTAGTACCACAGACCAGGATTTTTGACTGTCAGTTCTGCTAAGCCTTTACATAAGAAATGTTGCTGTATTTTGCACATAAATCAATAGAAACCTGCAGTACAAATCTCCCAGACAACTTTGAGGTTTGCAAGATGCTGGGAACAGCCTTTTATCTTCCTCTCTGCAGTCTTGTGTTGGTTAGACAAGAAAAGCTTTAAAGATTTCAAGTATGGACTTTGGAGAAAGGTGTTGAGGACAAAAAGAAAGGAAACACAATGTTATAAACCACTTGGATATCTCACTTTTCTTTTAATCATAAGAGACATTTATCCAAGAGTTTGTTGTTGTCTTCTCTGAGTGCCAGAGGCAAGCAGTGTTGTCTTATTGAAATGTTGATTTTCAGACAACTGCTGTGAACAAATACACCATTTAGACCTCAAAGTTCCCTTCTGTTGAAAGTCGTCATTTGCAGACAAACTTCTCCATGCTCATTTGGTCTAGTAGCTTCATTTGAAGTCAATCCATACAGGAATAAAATACCTATAAGGTGCAAATATGCATCTCTTGCTGCTTTTTCCTTCTTTTAACCTAAAAAGAGCAACTTTCCAGAATTAAAACATCAACAATAGAGTGCCCTAAATGGTTACAATATCTTTTCCTAAAGAAGGTGGTATTTTTGCCCCCTTTCATAGAAACACATGGGAACTACTGTAACTGCAAAATAGCTACTATTCTTCCTTTAGGTGTGCATTTTGAAACAAGCATATTGATTGAACATTCCACAGTGAAAAAATGAGAGAGTTAGAAAAAAAATTTAAAACTGTAAAATAGCTTCTGTGTGATCAGGTCACTTGCAAGCAAAGTGAAAAAGATATATTATTATATATATTGAGACGTATATTACATTGTCATTTTAAGGTGAGATTTGAAACTAAGCATTACATGTTTAGGATTCAGGTGCTTCAGGTTGTGATACAATGGATACTTCTTTCTTTTGATGATCAAAAACCCACAAAGTTAAAATGTATGTTCCTCAAAAAGAAAAGGTGGTATTTCATAGGAATAACCTTTTTTAAGAGGATAAAAATTTTTCTTTTACATTTCTTCATGAGCTCTGACATTCAGCCTTCTTCAGTTCATATGGCATGAGATATGCAGATTATACTGTTGCAACCCTGAAGACAATATTTTTTAAAGCACAATTATAGGAAATGTCCATTCAAATGCCAAATCAGTTAATGTAGATAAAAGGAAGATTTATAAGCATAGAAGCATTGGAGTACTTCACTACCATAACTAAATACTTGACATATATTCCATTAAGAAAAGTTAAAGGACAGTCAGTTTGTCCATTTTAGAGGATTCACAGTAGGATTTTTTCTTTTCTTTCTTTCATGCTGTTTAATTCTACTTAGCTTCAAGCATATTGGTTGTCATCTTAGTAGCTGAGTACATGCAAGTAATGAAAAGATTAAAAACCATCAAAAATCTTTTTTTCATCCTTTCTAGTTCTTCCAGTTGTGTCTGTGAGTATGTGCAGAAGGATGGATGCCCGTGAGACAAAGAGAAGAACGCAGATTCTTTTTGTAGGCTTGCTCTTGTTACACTCATGCTGCTTGTTTTCTTATCAAGGAAAAAACTGGAGCAGAAGATGGTGAGATCAGGATGGATCTTTTGTCTAATATGTTCATTTACAAATCAAGGACTGATTTCATATTAGCCTTTCACACACACAATTTTATTCTGCTCTAGTCAAACAACAGTTTTAATTAGGAATTTAGATGGCTTTAATATATCCTGGGGCATGGTGTGGAATACCTTGATCTTAGGGACCAAGTCCAAGAACTTTGTTCATCTTTTCGTTGCATAAGAGGCCCATGTCAAGCATGGAACAGCTCTGATGTGTTTTTCTAGTACCCTGTGTTGCTAAGGATGAAAATAGAAAGATATTGATGAAAGACCTAAATACTGTGAACTGCAATTCATTCCACTTCCTGATAATCAGATTTGTTTTAATAAGTGTCTTGGTTTTACACTGATGGTTGTTTTCCAAAGAAGAAACACTGATGCCAAATGAAGCTGCCAGAGTTTAAAAAAATACATTAACTGGGACCTTCCCTGAACTGATGCACTCAGGGCTGGCCAAGCAGAAGAGACAGCTACAGCTGGCCTTGCTTCCCAGTGCTCGTCAAAAGACATCAATGCAAGCAGAGCAAAAGCACCAGACTACACAAAACAAGGAGTCTGATTAAGGTGACATGGCCACTGGTGGAGCTGGGAGAACTTCTGAGCTCTTAAGTTCTCCTACCCCATCAGGACATAATAAAGTCACACAGCAACCCTCCCCTTGGCTTTCCTGTGAAAGAATCTCAGGTAGAAAGAGTTAGAAAGGAAACTCAGTGCTTTCTGCACAAGCTGTTGATTTGGCAAATCGCCTCAGAACATCGTGTCCCTTTTCTTCAATTTACATGCCTCCCTATATTTACTTTCTTACAACTGATGGAAAGATTTTATGGAAAAATCAGCTCTTCCTGAACTTTAGTAGATTAGTAGCAAAATTGCCAGAAGTCACATTATAAAAAAAATAGGGAAAAATAAATTACTTTTTAATATGCATGGCTAACCCAAACATTAAATCATAACATAATTTCCATTCCACACAAATAATCTCCGTATTTAGATATAAAAAACCACAGTGTTTCTTAAAGTACCAATTGAAAATCTACATTCTATGGGAGAATATAAAAATACTAATTTAAAAATTAATTTAATTTCATGTTGATGTGTGTTCCTGCTCTCCCCACTTAAATTATCAGTTGTTTGTTTGTCTGTCTGAGGGGTTATTTGATAGAAAGAGACATAATCCCATTATATATTGTTTTGACACAAAAATATGCTACCCTGCTATGAAAAAGGATTAAAATGCTATTATCTGTCATACACCATGCCCTTTACACAAAGTTCATCACTTTTAAGAAGGCAGACCTGCACTTCACAAGCAAGGGATACAGCCAGGCAAACTTCAACAATATCCCTCTTAGAGGAACAGATGAACACAGCATTTCCCTGATTGTCCTCCAGCACTGCAAGCAAAACAACATTCAAAGCTGCATGACTGCCTCACTTCCCTTCCTTAGCTCCATCAGCACCTAGGATAAGCTTTTGTTTTTCCATTAATTTTTCAGGGCCAGAAGCAAGAAAAGGATGGAGCCTTTTATTTAATGTTTCCAGGCTACCTTGTTTTTTCCAGGTGGTGTTAAAAATAAATAAAATTGACAAGTCAAGGCTAATGAGTTGAGGACTTGATGTTTTCTTCTTATATTTTGAGTCTGTTACAAGAAAACTTTTAATGGCTTCTACTAACCTCATTATCATCGGTCAGCCAAGCCTAGCAAAAGTAACAAGCATCGACTGGGCTCTAGCCATGATGAGTTTAATTTGAGAGTCAACAGTCACTGTTTTTGTTAAACTTCTGTGGAGCACTGCAGGTTATCTGGCTGACCTTGGCAACTCTGGTCTCTCTTCATTCTCCTCATTTACTTGGTAGTTGCTCTCATCTTTCAGTGGTTTGGTACTTCTTGGTCCTCAAAATCCCCAAAAGCTTCTTTATACTTTGAAGAAATTCTGCAGCAATTCTTCATTCCTTGTAAGAGACCAGTAAGTTCAAATATACTGTTCTCATGGTTTGGAGATGCATTAGTGTAATTTTTAGCGTGGCCATTGAGGTGACCATGGAAGACAATAACACAATCAATTTTTTCTTATTTGGGTTTCTTTTCTTGGGTTTTGTTTGTTTGTTTGTTTGTTTGTTGTTTTGGGGGGTTTTTCTTTGTTTGTTTTGTTTGTTTGTTTTGTTTGTTTGTTTGTTTTGTTTGTTTGGTTGGTTTTTTGGGTTTTTTTTTTTTTTTGGTTGGTTGGTTTGGTGTGGTTCGGGGTTTTGGGGGTTTTTTTTGTTTGGTTGATTTTTTTTTTTAAATCCACTCTTTAAAACAACTAAAGCAATTAGAAAACTACATGCTCTTTGTTACTTTAAAAATATGAAATGTATTCTACTAGAGATTGAAAATAGCTTGAACCCTCTGGATTCAAGTAAGTTTGTCTCCTGTCTTTGGAAATGTGCAAATCAGAGTAGGAGAAGGGAAATGCTGCAACTTTTATGTTGCTCAGCAGTGGTCTACCTAGACTTGTACTTTGATGTTCTATGCTATATTTTATGAGACACAGTTCAGTTACATCAAGGGAGGCTATAAGGAATAAACACAGGTAATTTTATCAGCATTTGCAGAAATGTTACAGTCCAAAAAAAGGAATACTAAATAAGCTGTGTTGTAATATCTGTGCACACACAGTGGAGCATGAATTTCGGAAGATGCCTTTGGAAATTTCTTCAAGAATTAAGATAACTATGAAAGACACAAAGAGTAGTCTTTGGGTTGAGCTGTGCACAGAACTGGGAAGAGTTTGGGCACTGTTGACTCTTGATCCACCTCTGACTTGCCTGTAAGAGAAAATACCTCAGCCTTTTCCTTGTCTGTTGTTACCAGTTTGTTAGTCAGGCTAACTGAGGGATGTTCACCTTCTTTTACCTTCTTTTTCTCCCTAGCATACCTTAAGAGGTCCTTGTAATTCTTTGCATCCCTTGCCAAGTTCAGTTCTGGATGCACCTTGTCCCTGCTGAACAGCCTGTAGCCAGTGATGGCCAGGCTCCAGTCATGGATGGCTACAGGTTGGTACAACATGGCTGCATTTTCCAGTGATGGAATTGTTCCAGTGTGTCAAAACCAGTCACTCCTTTTATTAAAAAACATGATGCAAAAGACTGCGACTGTCTCCTCCTGGTGCTCTGAATATCACAAATATGAGTTCTGTATGTCAGATTTTACCAGTTCAGGGCTGCCAGGACTTCACAGCTTATGGACCAGCCCCTCCATAATTATCAGATTCATTTGCAAAACAATTATCAAAGACCCAAATAAGCAACTAACAATAACAGAAATATGTAGTATGTAATAGGTGTTACACTTGAAGGAGAAAACTATTTTCTTTCTGTCCGTGTGCATTTTTGTCACACTGTCAAATGTTTGGTTAAAGAAAAAAAAAGTTAACAAGCTCCCACTGGCACATGATAACATGCTTAAAGGGGTTTTAGCTTCAAATAAACACTGAATATCTTGAGATCTGGGATGAAATCAAGGGAACTAACAATGATTGTCACATGCGCCTCTTGCTGATACATTCAGATTTCAGATATGCAATCAGCCACATGTCTTGCTTCAGCACTTTCTCTTATTTTCTACTGACACCATAAGCATAACTTAGCTATCTATATTCTTGCCAAAAATAACTGGCTCTCAGGCAGGTCTTGGTTTTTTTTTTCTAAAATTGTTTTTGAGTCTGATTATTTTTTTAAAAGATTTTACTAATAGAAAATTTAGAAAAATCAGACCGGTTGCTTTGAAAGGCTAGACTGCACCTGGGATTTTTTAAACTTCCAGTCTCCTTGTATAAACCTAAGTAAGAGCTGGGAGGTCCTATCCCTGAAAGAAAATCAGCTATATTAAACTTCAGATCCAGGAATAATAGCTTTTCTTTTTTGCACTGAATCGGGATGCCTAGAGAGTTTGTGTCATAATTCAGGCATCCCATCTTCCTCAGACAATTGTGCAGGGTAAATGGAGATACCTAAGATCCTTGGAAGACCACTGCAAAACTGGGGTAGATGCCAGGTTCTTGGAATTGCCTATCATCAATCCAGACAGTGTCTGGAAGTCTGTGCTGCCCCCAAGATATCATGAGTTAAGCATTTTAGGCTTCACTAATTAGCACTTGCTGTAATTTTACTCTAGGGTCTCATTTTCACTGGAAGTAATGGCAGCTGCTCCCTCTCCAGAGGAGCCTTCAGTCTTGTGGAGAAAAATTTCAAGAGTCACTATAAAAGGAGAGAGACATTTGGTCTGCTACCAGGACAAAACTTTAGCTCTTTGTGAGGAACTGGAGCATGGGATATTACACGAATTAACCATGGCCATCAATTCTTCCTGATCAAGGAGGCAGTAGTCAATTTCTGACCCTGGGGAAGTTTTGCTCCTTTTTAACAAAAATAATATCATTTATGTACTAGTTGTTATGAGATTAAATATCAGATTAATTAACATTACCCTTGCATTACAACGAGTTGCATAAATTTGGAACCAGCATTGAATCTTATAACTATAAATGTTTAAAAAGATGCCACTTATATAACTTGAACAATGATACACATGCTAACAGAAAGAGTGGTGACAAAACAATATTTACAATATGCACTAATTTGGCACAAATCTACCATAAATTCAATGCAGAAAGTATAATTTTACACTGAGTGTACTTACTTCATGGATGAATTTTAACAGTTTCATAAAAACACATAATATTTGAGAAATTAGATAAAAAATTAGCAGGACTTGCAATAAAAATCAACTTTTAATAATTATTATGAGTCTTGTCTTGGCTATAAAAGAGTCATAAAAATCTAAAGGTACTTAATGCAGTGTCTCTTACGTATTGAGAAATTTATTGAGTCACACACAGAAAAGTAGCAATGAATTAGTCAGCAGTGAGTAGTCAAGGAATTGGATAAATATTTGACTCCCTAGGAAATAGCACAATACTCCCTAGGAATCTAACTTATGTTAGTTAAAAAAAAGAAACACCCTCAGGGAATTCTAGGGAAACCTAAGGAGAGTGAAAACTGAGCAATGCAGTAGCAGAATATATTCAGAAAAGCTATTGGAATGGTGAAATGAAATTGCATAAGGTTATCACATATTTTAAATTCAGTGTATCCTGGTGTCATTGTAGGTACCTCAGGAAAAAATGCTTAGAAACATTAATGCTCACAGGTTAAAAAATGCAAGGAAGATCGCTACAGAGTCATGCACACCTCATAAATCTTTGGGATGGTCAAATTTTCTTTGAAGATTGCCTTGCACACTAGCCAAGGAATTTGAAAAAGTGTGTAATGAAAACAGTTTAAAAAAGGGGAACCGAAATAAGAAGATATGGAAATGTCTGTGTATGAGAGGGATCAGCAGATGAATAGGAGGAGGGATGTGTCACAGATATGCCTCACATATTGTGTTCATTAATTGGCATATATGACAAAAGTCATATGCTAAATACAGAGCTTGGGAGGAAACTTCAAAGGACAAATTTTGCATAAATATCTTTCTTCCCCTCTTTATAAGACCTCTCTATATTGACTACTGTCTGAGAAAGACAGTCTTCTGAAGAGAAGGATGGATACATACCAATATTTCTACCTTCCTAGAAGAGGAAAAAGCTAAAATAGCTATAATATCCTCATCAAAGGAACTGATTCAAGAATTCCATCGATGTCCCATGATCTGGCTCAGTCCATTACAGAGAGCACAGATGGAAGTTCAGATGTGGATTAAAGCTTTTTCTGCACATTACAATGCTTTCCCAGCATCTTAATGAAACTCCTCTTGAGATACGAACATTAAGCTATGTTCCTTCTGGCCTGTTCTTTATCAGAAGTAAATTTCTGCCCTCAGACTGTATTAATGAGTCTGCTGATGACACACGAGATGAAACAAAGCACAGCTCATTCCACAAAACCAGCATTTACTTTTCTAGGCTAGGAGAAACATTAAAATGGGTGATGACAGCTAGTTGTGTTAGAAAATTAATGATACAAGGCTCAAAGTACTGATTGCATATCCATAAGAGGTTTCATGTTCAAAGGGGGAACATTTGATTGAACTGAGTTTATATTTAGAAAGACAGGATCTGTTTCTTTCAAGCACTATGTTAGATTTGGATTAATTTATTTTAAAAGTATTGCATATTTTCTTCCTTTTCTTTCCTGCAATACTTAGCATGTTTTTGCACATCATTTAAAAAAAAAATAACAAAAGAACTCTAATATTTAAAAGGCAAAAAATATTTGGTTTAAGTACTGACTGAGCAAACCGGAGCATCGATAGTTGGAAATCTTGCATTCCCCTCTTTTGAACTGAATTGAAAACACTTGAATTCTTTGTGAACCCTTGTGTATGTATTTTGATATTTGCAGTAAGAACAGCATTCTGGGCATGGCTATCTTTTCTATTTCTTGCAGCAATCCCCCAATAATGGGCAACTCAGGTCACTGAAGACCTTCTCACTAGGGAGAGGACCAGTCATTGTCTACCAAACATGACATAATTCCTGTTGTCTAAGTCAACAGTGCTTTTAAAAATGAACAACTGTATCTGTAGTTTGATCAGAACAGCAGCAAGAAAAATAAAACAATGAAAACCCATTAATCAATTCAGTCACTTTTTTTTTCTGGCATCTTGCACTGCAGCTCAGTATTGCCACATCTGGTCAAGCCTTAGAGATCGTTTCAGACCCCAGGTATGCAGTCAGCACATATTGCCATCATAACGCTCCTTGGACATAATTTAAAAGTTAGTTGACCAGATGCTCAAAACGAGGTATAATGGGTTTGTCAGCTTCATTCTGGCATGGCTGCCATTTGCTGTCACCTGAAGGGGTGTCAACTTAATCTTGAGCACTTGAATGGGGAGAGGAGGTAAAGGTTTCTGTTGGTCTGAAAAAAATGAACACCTCAAACAATCAGCTGTTACACAGCTTTGGGTGAAAACATTCTCACATTATTTCGCAGCACGCTTAGTCCTCCCAAATGAAGAAAATCCAGAACATTCAACAGTCTCACCAGCGTCTGATAAAGGAAAACTAAAACCATGTAGACTAGCTTGAAAAGTCATGTGAACACTCTAATGCAAAAGATTTCTTTCAAGTGGCTTGGCCGTACAGTCCCTTTTGCCTTCTCTTCAATCTGAAATGCTCTTATCCCTCAGAATAAAAAAAGTAGTGGCCATTAGTACAGAGTGATCTTATTATGCTTGATAGCTCCCAACGTATTTTTGTTTCAGTCCTTTCTTCAAACACGTTGAATCATTATAATATTTGAGCACCC
Organism: Acanthiza pusilla; assembly: GCA_036630365.1. NCBI lineage: Eukaryota > Metazoa > Chordata > Aves > Passeriformes > Acanthizidae > Acanthiza > Acanthiza pusilla. The sequence continues at coordinate 2,662,662 of JAXCHO010000098.1, forward strand.
ACAGTTCCCTATAGTAGGAGTTTCACAATTAATGTGCTTAACTTTTCATTCCCAGTCTCCCTTTTGTTGCCTGTGTCTTATTTGTTTATTCTCGTGCTGACATCATCTTTCAGACAGAATACCTCCTCTTCCTTCCTGAAGTTTATGTGAATCCTAACTACCTCAATAAACTAAATTTTATAGCAGAATCCCGAGAGTGTTTCCAAAATGCCCAAATCAGTGCTGAATAGAGATAACCAAGACAGTTTAATGTGCTATTTGAGTGCCAAAAGCAGCACAGCAGCCTCCCTTGGCTCAGGAGGATAAATTAACCCAAATGAAGAATGACAGTGACAGAATATTTTTATGTAGCTGCATATAGTGCTTTAAAACCATATGAAGTAAGATTGATCGTATAGAGCAAGATCTATCCAAGACTGCTACACTGGAATCAAGTCACAGCATCAATTCTTTCTTCACATTTACAGGGAAATGCACATTCAAACATGCCTTTTTGTAGCTCTTTGGTAAGAAATCCTGCTTGGCACATGCAGTTGATCAGACCAATCTGGTGCATGGAACAGGCACAAGGTGTCCCCATGCACAGCAGCCCTGCATTATGTGTTTGGGACCAGCATTTCACATAAACAGTGCATGTCTACATAAGAGCAGCAGCTACAGGCACACACTGACCATGTGCCCTACTATGCCACATGGTTCACCTCATCATGTCACCCCACATACAAAACCTGCACAGAGAGTTAAGAGCTTCAGATTATTTCAATGCTTTTTAAGTCCTATAAAAGAGGCTAGAGAGCTCCAGGAACTTGTTCTTGAACAAGATTTTCCACAGGAAGGGGTAGGTATGTTTTGTTAACTACTGTTAGCAGACTGAGATGGGTCCTTTTTATAAGCCATTGTTTTCTCCTTATTCATCCTGACAACCAGACCAAGTAGAGCACAGTATTCCCACTGAGGGAACATGAACTGTCCCCAGAGTAACAACAAGGATTAGGGTGCAAATTAGCTGGCACTAGAGGTAAATATTCCAGACAAAATTAAAGATGAATTTCATATTTCTGAAGTATCAAGGGAAATTTATCTAAAGAAATCAGAAATTTCAAATATTAAACTTCTTCATCTCTGTGTAGAGGTGCAGGGAAGACTTCCTGAAACTTGTGCTTCTCTGTGCCTGCCTACAGTGGAAACTACAAAGATTTGTCTGTGTGCTGAAGAACAAACAGAAGGGATGCAAAGGGAAGCACAGCTGTGCTGTGAATTCTACAAAGGTTTTTATTTTATTCAAAGACATACATTTTGGAATCCCTAATCAGCTTGTTCCTTCAGAAACTTGTCATAGAAGGCAGTAATAAATCATTCAGGCATTCACTAAGTCATTCACTTCATAAATTCCACTGAGTGCCATGTATCTAGAGACTGCTATGAGTGTACACAAGACTGAAAACACAACTGGGTTATCTAACTAACTAATCATACAGGAGATGTCCTGTATGACGGTAATAGTGGTGTTAAAATTGTTCAAGGAAAAGAATGTCATCAGTATGAATCTAAAGAAATAAAGCCTTGTTATCATGACCGAAAAGGTTGAGAAAACTATAAAACATTATTTTAACATTCCTCTATGGGATTTTCCATCTGGCAAGAAATTCCAACCAACACACATAGAAACTGCAATACATTCACATTCTGCTTTATCCCATGTAATCTCCGTCTCCACAAACAGTAGTATGTCCGACGGAAGTACATGTACATTTCAAGGTCAGAAGGGTTCTAAGGTAATAGATCAAAATTAGGAGGAATATTTGCAAATCAAAATGTATTTGGAACTTTGCCATGGAGCAGAGCCTGCTGAAGTACCTACTGATATTCCCTCTCTTTAAATAAAAACCATACAGCATAACTTACTTGCATTTAGCAACTGTCTAGCTATTAGGGAATGCAAGGTTTGAAGTTACGTCCTTGCTTATTAGAGTTCACTTTCGTTGGATATTGCTATCACAGGACCAGTCAAATTTATGTGGTAGGTTTAATTAGTATCTTTGGACTTAAAACAAAATTTTAGTAGGTATCCTTAAATCTCTGGAATTCTTAATATCACACACCTTTCCCAGCACTTCAACAAAACAAGAGCAGATTGCTACAAGAGGAGTTTTATACAGTAACTAAAGAGAGCTGAGGTGCATAGAGTTCAGTGAAAAGTGTTCATTAGCAGGAAAGCTCATTCAGGAGATATCTGCCTCTTGTTCAGTTGAATATGTGCTTATTCCACACACCCCAATTAAACACACGACTGTATATTTCTGCCCAGGTTCACTTACATACATAAAAATTTTTAAAAATGGCAACATAGTGATAGAATTTTGGCGGAAATGGAGATATGTACATGACAGATTTTTTTAAAACCTTTTACTGGGTAAAAAGGAAAATACACCCTTGGTCAGCTGAAATTCAAATCTGTTTTGTGATTGTGGATCACTGTTTGTATAGTATTTATAAATAGAAATCAATACCATCACAACAGCATATTTATCATGAAGATATTCAATAGTGTTATTCTTCTATCACTTTAAAAGGGATTAGGGAGATAATCTTCTTTCCAAATAGATAGACAAAACAATACATTTTCCTTTCACTTCTGAAGAAAACATATCCTGAGTCTTACCGATTGTCAAGGTTAAAATCTTTAGTGGAGATCCTTTAAAAAATGTTTTCAAATATTTGCATCATGTGGCTTTGGATTACAAAACTGTGCAGGTGTTCCCATGAGCAGACAGCTCTCAAGCTTTTTCGAATGAATCAGCATGAAGATAACTTCTCACAGTAATATTGGACCTCAAAATTAACTCACCTGACTTTTGTTTTTCATACATTTCCCCATGTATGTGTTTTGTCTGTTAGGAAGGTTTAAGGTTTTAAAATTGGGACTGCTGGACAAGCTGAGCAACAAAAGGAAAATGAGATTTACAGTAGTTGCACCATTTACTTTTATTATGAAACAGAGAGGCATTACCAGGCTACGTGCTATAAACTCAGATGTTCAGAGATTGCTGGGCATGTCCCCATGCTGTGCACCTCCACCAGAAAACTGTAGCAGAAAATTGTATTTTCGATTCTCATTTGCAATGTCAAGTGATTGTATAAATTAACATTGCACAGACTGGTATGAATATCTGCTGAGTTTGTGACTATAGTATCAGCTAAAAAGGCTGATTCTAACAAAACGACAGAGCAAATCTTCAGAAGACTTCATGTCATAAATCCATTGATCAGGAGTGCAAGAGAGGAAAACAAAAATTCCCTAAATATTTGAGCAAACCTCAACTTCTTATACTGCTGATGGAGCAGTTGAACAACCTGATAGAAATCAGAATTAAACTCATGCCTCTGCATACGAGTCATATACAACAATAAGGCACCAAAGCAGCACTTACAGCTCGAGAATATCAGAGGACATGAGTGTTCATCCATGGGGAAGTTGTGCAGCTGCAGCTGGCACTCAGCGTTGATGGTAAGCCTGTGAAGAAACCAAGTGTCTGTTACCATGTGCCAGCACAGGGAACAGTCTGAGGAGGAGGCAGGGAAACCTTAAGTGTCATGCAAGAATGCTTTGACATCCATAAGTAAGACCTGAAAGGGAAGAACCATATTTGCAGATTGTTCTTTGGCTATATAAGCCAGATCCAAAACAATTATGATTATCTAAAATAATTTCAGACACATCTTCAAGAGTTCCTTGATCCCAGGAAACCTGCGCATGTTTTTCTCTAGACAACTCATCATTGAAGGTTCTGGGATTTAAACAACTATTCTTTACAAAAATAACAGGAAATATGGCTCCTGTGGTATATAATTCCACTAAATTAAAACCTCAGAAGGAATCTTATAAGAAATATTCTCCACATGTACTTATAGTGTGAACTTAAAATTCTTTTAATCACTTCAGGCTGTCTCCCCAAAACTTGATAAATCTCTATATTGTGCAGATGCAATAAAGAGATCAGCAGAAACATCTTCATCCCTAATTAAAAGCTGGTTTTACATGACATCCCTAAAAAAAAGTATACTATAAATGGAGCCAATTTTAAAATTACTAATAAAAATCAATAATCTTCATTCTAATAGGTTACAAAATGAATGTATTTCCTCAGTGAAACTGAATTAAGTGCTAGTTTATTGTAGAGTCTTTTTTAATAAATACTACATAATTTCATGATGGAATTCATGCATGTGGGCTACATGGGTTTTCCCTTTTGGAAACTAAATAAGAAGATAAAAAACTCAATGGAAAAAGGTTTGTGTCTGAGATACAAACCTCAGATATAGGTTGGCACAGAGAAAAACTCTGTCCTGGAAAAGTTCACCTGGGAGAAATCTGATAGTCTTATTGCACTGACACTAGAAGAGGCTTTGCAGTGTTGCAACAGGACGGCATTCACACCCAAAGGGGGCAGGGAAGAAGATGGAGAGGTATGGAACATGACTGAACCTTGTTCACTTTCTCCTGTACGCATAACACCCATCCACACCTGACAGCACCAGAGCATAGGGGTAGTTACCTCTTCCACGTCATACCAATTCTGACACTTAGGTCAGATAAATTGGTTTTGAATTACACAGTGTTAACAATGAGCAATGATCACTCTAACAGCATTTCTTGTGTAAAAAAGAGGTTGACCCAAGTGATCAGAAAGGATTCAAAACATCTTTCACAAACTAGAAATGCTCATTCCAATGCATCAAGTATTAACTTACTTTTAGCTGTTTTAGACAAATTTTGCAGTTCATTCAACAAATAGTTTCTTTAGTGAGAGGTATGTAAGTCTAACTACTATAAAGTAGATACTTGGCCTGAAATATTGAAACAGAACTTAATAGAAAAAAGACCAACAAAATACCTAACCAAAATCTCCTCAGCAAAAAAACCCAATAACCTAACAAAGATAATACTGGAGCTGACATCTTAATCCCCAAACTCTTTAGCTAAAGGCAACTGAAATAAGCAAGAGCTCTTCACACTAGTGCAAGCCTAAGAAAGAAAGGGCACTAAAAATATCAGTAGTTTTTCCAGCTGTTTATTTTCTTTCTTATTGTTTGCCAAAGACTTTGTATTGGAGCCCAACTGCAGTTGCAAGCATGATTACAATATGTAGTTGCACTGAGAGGGCTGAACACAATCACAGAAGAAAATGTAGCATGAAAGTGATGTTTCTGAAACAGTTTCCCTTGTGGAATGTGGCTTATGGCAAAACTTCCTTCTGAATAACTCATCTCTTCCACAAGTAAACACATATTTTGATTTCCACAGGCTTTTTAAAATGCAAATATACACAGTATTTCTAATACCATATAGTTGATTTTATAACAAAGATTAGAAAACTGTAAAAGCCTTTCCTCCAGCAATTCACCCTTGTGATGAGATGCGACAGACTATCTTTAGGCATGACTTATTGGAAGCATCAAGTATTGGCATTAGGGTGAATCTAGAAATGCTTTATCCAGTCCTGCACCTAACGCTGATCAGAAAGGCTTTTGACAGGTTTTATGGGACTACACATTCCTGATTTTATTACAAGACTAAAAAGCCCAACTTGTACAATTTAGACAGACTTATTTCCTATTTCTCAAGGTTTCTTTCTTAGAAAGGCAAGACTTTGTTTCCTTACATTGGCACTACTTAAGCCTGAATAATTAAGTATTTATAAAGCATGGCTATGTAAGCATAAGGAAGAAAACAGCAGAAGAGAGCAAAGATAATGCTGAAAATCACTATTAGTACACCAGAGGTGGGAGAAGCTTTCAGCCTTGCACCTCACCAAGTGCTCACCTGAGGGTGTACAAGATCTTGCCATCATTCCATATGCGGAGAAGTTGGTTGGGGGTGGTGATCCAGTGAGCCTCCGCTGTCTTCGAGTTACGAAATATCGTGTCTGGGATCCAGATCAAGCCAACCATGTTGCTGTTCAGAGTCAGTATTTTCATGGTGCTGTTGAAGCGAAGACGGCTATCTGTCCACGTCTGGGCAAAAAATATATCAATTTGATATTCCTGCAAAGAAAGCAAGATACATAATTTGAAATCACTTCCACACTTCCCACTATTTGGTGTTTGATTAGGTCTGTTCTAGTGTAGAGCAACAGGAAATGTTCTGGCCAATAGAGCTATGTTTTCACTTTTTTACAGCCTTACGAATCTTTTTTTTCCCCCTTTTTTTCACCCTTTTTTTTTAATCTCTAGCTGCTTAATTTAACACGCCAAACATCTCACTTCCATTGGTCCTGTGCCATAACAATTTCAGCATTAGCACATTCTTTTTCATAGTCTCTGAAAAGTCACAGCTACAAGGTATAATTTAGAGAGGCTTCTTTGTCATAGGACAGATAAGAGACATGAAAGATGAATGGGATCAACACACAGAAGCTAGAGAATAGTAAATTCCCCTGATTATAGCAACGCTTCTTAGGGAGGAGGCTGTGTAAATTCAATAAATTAGTTGTTCCATTTGCTACCAATTGTTTAGCCACTCTTTTTCGGGCCACACTGAAGCAGAATGAAAAGGCAGGTTGGTGCTCCTTTATGTACCCTTCATGTACCCCTGGCATTAAGAGCTGAACAGTTGTTCCTGAATAGGCTAATTCCTCAATTTACATGAAATTTGTTCTTTCTTTTACTCAATGTTTTACACTCTGTTTCTGTAGGTAAGCCATCATAGTAGGTATAAATGCAGAAATTAAAATACATGGATAAACAGACAAAATTACAGAGGTGAACATATAAACACACCGATTTATGCATTTAAGACCCCATGGAAAAAAATCGTATTTTAGTTTTGTATTTGAATTTTGAATTCAAGCCACCAGAGGCTGGAAAAGGTCGTGTTTCATTTTCTTGTGTTCCTCTTCTTCTTTTCAGACTGCTCTATTTTTGAACTTCATGGAATCAGCCATCAGATGCTGTCATGCAATACCCTCTCAATATCACAGGGCTGGCTGCACCCGTGACAGGGATGACGTTTGCAGATGTGGCACAAAGTGTGTGCTCCACAACAGAGGCTAGTACAGGGGTTGGGAATAATCCAAAGGAAAACATCTCTTTAAGACCCCTCGTAGGTGCACTCCTGGCATATCTGAACAAAGGAGAATTAGGGCTATGTGGAAAGTCTGGTATGTCGTTGTCTTTTACAACTCTGAACTTGCTTTTATTTCATTTTTTTTGTGTCTATTGTTTCAACACAGTAGTTTTTGGGGTTTTTTCTTTACAGACAGTTAGTAGAGCTTGCAGTCTGAATTGAGGACAGTGTTTTTGCTAAGAGCCACCTGTTTCTCCTGAGCTATTACATTTTTGGCAGGCCATCCCTTCAAAGCTGATGTTTTAACACCAGGAAACCTAATTCACTGGCACTGTAATCCAAGTCCAAAACACACTCTGGGTCTCTCGTCTCTCAGATGGTAAATTATCAAAAGGTACATAACTGGTGCTAGCATGTATCCAAACACCAGGTAATAGATCACCCCAGGAATTAAAGCCTAGCATTAAGGTCCATTTTCTGCCATAGCTTATCCCACTACCATTTCCCATTGTATTATTAACTTTATTTTCCCAGGGAAGAAGATAGATTTGAATCTGAAGATTCTTCTTCATATCAGTGACATCTCCACACATCTGAAGGATGCAATGTAATGTATGCAGTATACCTCTATTATTCAGAAAGAGCATCCTTAATGCACCAGGTTTTACACGGCAGAGCACTGATCTTCTTTCTTTACAATCAACTGCATTTAGCCTTTGAAAGTCTAGTGACAAGTGTTTGGCACATTCAGCTCCTGTACAGAGGAATATGCCAGACACGTCCATGGGTTTCTCCAAATGCTGAGTGAGTAGAGTTGCTTTTTCTAGCCCACATGTGTGAATCTGTATTTATAGATCCAAAGACCATTTGTATACAGCTGGCTAATGACAGCGCTGTCTTTTCACAGGACAAGTTTTTGCATGATATTCATATTTGAGATTATTTTATATGAATGCTTCGTTTTGACTAAATTTAGGAGTAACCATAATTCCTTTCTAGTATATCATGCATATCTAATGATTTTTAGGATTTAAGATATTCAGGATTTATACCCTGCAAAAACAAAAAGAAAGAGCCTGAGCTCCTTAATACATTACCCTGAGAAGGTACTACCTCTAGATCTAAGCAAAGTGGGCCTCAGGAGCTGTATAAATGTAGCATTGTGGTTTCTATTCCAGTAAGCTACTCTGGCTGAGAAGTGGATTACATTAGCCTAGAAAGGGGGTCATGCTAACACCACTGCCCAGCTTCCGTTTTGCATCTCTTTATATATTACTGCAACTAGAACGTGTCACCAATGATCATTATTCAAAATACCTGTGCAACAGGCCACTACATTTGCCTTAATAAAAAAATTTCAATTCAAATTAAATGGTTCCCAGATCTTCAATTAATTAGTTCTCTAAAAAACCTGCATTTTTCTTTTGGCAAACTGAGGTCATAAAAAGCAAAGCAACATTTTTAAAAGAAAAGTCATTAAAGTTGGTTTGCATTAAATTAATTAATTAATTTAATTAATTACAGCTAGTTGCATTGGCTTTTTAAATGCTTTATCCCTACTTTTTTTTAAATTTAAAGTATTTACAGTGCTCAGTAAGAATGTACAAACTACAAAACCAAAAGTTTCCCAGTAAAAATAAATTTAATAACATTTAATAACATTTCCATTTAATATCTGAATTGAAATTTTCATCATTAATCCATCTTAGAAGTGAATGTTATATCAGTACATCCTTTACACTAATCTTTGGAATTTCTTCAGTCCAAGCAGATAATGGAGTATGATATTTATATAGTCACTCTACCATGAAGGTACAGAGGTCACTTTCAAAACAGTTCTTCACTTGTAATGGTTCTAAGTCAGTGCATATTTCAGGAAAATTACTTCTATCTTCACTGACAACAGATACTCCATTCCCAGTGAAGTCAACAGCTGCCATATGCTGTTTTGCACAAAGTTGGTACAGTGATGTCCAATACACAGCATCCAACAAGAAACTGCCAGAAGGACGGTTTCTGTGTTGGCTTTACATACAGGTCCATATCATATATTGTATGAAAGCAATGCTAGCTAATACCTGCCATTTTAAATCTTCATGAAATGTAACAATTGCACTTAGTTCAGTCAGGACATCAGGTTTCAGTGATGTGATGGCTCACATGAAGCAACATCCTACAACTCTAACAATATTGTTTATGTTCTGTTCTACCACTGCACCAGTAATTTCTTTAGTAACCTTAAGATTCTTTCTTTTCCTTCTTATTATTTTTTGCCAGCAATTACTGATTACTACAATGAACACAGGAAGAAGTGAAAAACAACAAAATTTTAAACAAGACTTTTTCCCAGCAGCAGAAAAGTAAAACGGTGTTCTACATGAAATGCCGAGGTCATTTACAATAAAGTCTTCTGTCATTAATTTTTCTTGTCTTAATGGCCCCTGGTTTGCCATGCTACAAAAACAGACTCAAGATTTTTCCTAATTTTACCACATATTCACACAGTCCCTGGATGCATTAACTGAAGCTACACCCCAGAGCAGCCAAACTTTGAAAAAGGCATTCTCCTTGAGAATAAGGGACAACCCTAACAGGAGAAATAGGTATATACATGAACAGAAAATCTAGGGAAATCTTATTTCCTTTAGTACATAGACATATTTTTAAAATAATATTAAATTTTACTGATAGGAAATTCATTATAAACATGAAACGGTTGATAGAAGTAGAATTTAGTATCACTTTTAATGGATTTCATTTTGTTTGGTTTTAAAAGTAAATTCATGAACCACACTCCATGTTAAATTCCTCCTCCTAAAAACTTCACTGAAGTGAAAACTGTTTGAGGATTCTACAATCTATTGAAATCTGATTACATAAGGATGATTTTTATTACAAAGTAAATAATTTACTTAATTGCAAAATATATGAGAATGTTTCTTAGCTGAAGACTCCTGACATACACAAATACTTGGCTGAATCTATAACCACACAACATTAGGCCTTCTAGGAAATACTAGATTATCAATATTTTTACTCTGTCTGGAAAGAGTAATGTTTTCCAGTAAAACTAAATCAATTTATTTGTATTTTGTTTGATCATATGAAAATATAAAGCCTCATTTCAGGCAGTGTATCTCTCTGTGAAATGTCTTTTTTTTTTTTCTTTTTTACCTTCCAATGATGAATAGCTACTTATAACCAATGAATTTGTCTTTGGTACTTTTTTGGAACTTAACCTTAAATGAATGCATTATCTTATACATTTCATCATGCAAAGAAACAGAATGTTCTACTTGCAAGACTTCTGCTTGCAAGAAACACTCATTATAATCTGAAAATTATAAGTGGCATTGTGTCACTGAAAAGCTCTGTATCACCTCCTATGAGATTACCTTTGAAAATGGGATTTTAAAATTGACACCTGACAATGCTCACTTAGCTCCCAAAAGGAACTCCCAAAACCAAGAACACATATTATGGTCCTTTCACCTCCACAATATGCAAGTAATTTTCTCATGAAAAACATTTCTTCCCATTCAAATTTTATAAGTTCTCCTTTAAATCTGAAACATTGATAGAGAAATGACTGAATGAGATGAGGAAAATTAGATTTTTCTGTTATATGGTTATATAGAGAACAAGAAGCTAAAGACAATTTTAATTTCCTAATTTCCATTGATTTGTGGATGGGAGATGTTGCCCAGATTTAGCAAAAGTATTACCTGCAAATAGCTGCCCTTAGTCAAGGTTCCAACTACTTGATTTAAGCCTTCCCCCCCCCCCCCCCCCCCATTTTCAGGTATTCTTAATGTGGTTTCATTAGTGCTTTGAAAATAATCAAGTCAGCACTGAACTATTTGCCCTTCAACTGTGTAGGAATGATTAATGATTGGGAAAAACTTGAAAATGCCATTGTCTAAGTCATCTGTAGTCACAGAGAAAAATACATGCTTTTCAACCAAGTCTTTAATTGTTTTCTCAGCCGGAAGAGTAGCTAACCTATTGTTGGCAATACATGGAGCTTTTTTCCTATCATTATGTATCATTTTAGCTGTTGGTTAATCCTGAAAAAAATTATTTAATTGGCTGTCACAGTCAGGTAATGGATGTGAGTGACTATGGATAATAGTATTGTATTCCTATGGTATTCCTTTGCTGCTTCTGCTGCAGCCTTCTCATTTTCTGCATTTGCACAATTCTCCACAAAAACAATAACAACACTGTCAAGAGGCCTGTCGTTAGAAAAAATGCAAGAATTTCTTGTGTGATACTTTTCAGGTTTTTACTATTGCAAACCAGACAATTTTTTTTTCATTGTAGAACCTATATCTTGATTGGAGATGGAGTGAGACTGTAACTCATTAAAGCAGTTACTGGCATTTGTGTGAGGCTGGTACTCAATCACCTGAAAATAGCTACTTAATTAGGGTCCAGTTTAGATTACAATAATTCTGTGCTCTCCCACACCCCTTGTTTAACACGTCAGCACAGCACAACACACCACAAACACTGTCTGCATAAGCTTGGATCTAGTCTAATCAACTCCATAAGAGATAAAATCTACTTTAGTTACCAAGCGGCTGGTCCTCACCAAGGTGGGAAATCCTATTTGTAAGTCTAAAACTGTTCTGGAAATAAGTATTAAACTGCTTTTATATTTCACTCCAAACCATTCTGTGTGAAGTATGCTGTAAAACTTAATAATGGTAGAACCTGTTACATTCAAACAGTGTCATAGAAATGTTAAGCATTATGGTTTAAAAGGGAATATGGGATGGGGCTGTTCAGGGAAACAGGAGAGAAATGGGAGCAAAATGTCTAGGGACTGTGAGTCTCCCCCTTATTGCAGTCAGCTGTAGGCCACAGGTGAACACACCCAGAAATGTTCTTTCTTTATGCCCTTGTCATGCTTGGATTGGGAGTACAAAGAGCAGGGTTTGAGGTAGTCTGTTTCAGGTAGAAAATGTCCCAAATATTACAGTGACACTCATGATGTCTGTTTATTTAGTCTGCAATCTGATGCACGAAAGATAAAAGTGGGTAATCTCTTCAGAGTTTGAAGGTCATTTTTAATAAAAGTGCATTTTTTCCGGCCCAGTTTACCATTAAAATGAAAGTTCAATCAACAACTGAATTGTCAAAATTATCCTGCAAAGGGCTGTCTGACTGATACAGCTACCTATTTAGTTGTGTGACAAATGAGTGAAAGAGGAAATGCTCCCTGAAATATGGGATGAGTGGCTCCCTCTTCCTGAACCAGTTCATTTCAATGTCTGACATCACAACAGTGAGAGTAATTCTCTTGAGCATAGCCCACCTTTAGCTTCCCTGATTTATCACATCTTACCCTGGGCTGGATGGAGGAGAGAACTGTCCTCTGTCCAGTGCAACATCTTATGAACCGACTTTTGATAATTTGAAGAGGTACTTTGGTCATACCTATATTTGGTATTGATGGAAGTAACTAGCTCCACAGCAACTGCTGCATGATGTGTGCTGATTGTTCACCAGATTGCATGCTGTATAAATTATAAAAAGTCAGGAACTATGGTGATTTCAGGAGAACTCTAGAAGGCTTAAAGTGTTAAGCCTTAATGTAAACCTTAGTACTGCTTCTCGGCAGCTACTGCTTGGGTTTGTGTCCTGTGTGCAACTTGCATTTTAATTTCAAAAATTGGTAAAAACCTCTCAGATATGCTGGGGAAAGCAACTGAAAGTAGTGGAATGGCCTACCAATGGAAGCCTACACTCTCACTTTGTGGAAATAATGCAGAAAGAAATAAATGAAATCTGCTGGAGAAAACCCAGTAAAATAAAGAGTGTATTTCACATACAGTGTACATTCAAAACTCTTGTGGTATCAAGACTAACACAAGACTTTTGTAAGGACAATAATTCTCACACAAGTCCTGAAAGTTGGCCTTGCTTTCAGCAGAGCTTGGGATGAGCAGAGTAGCACCATTAGACGGTAACTTTTCCTGAAGTATCTCTGACAGGCTGGAGCTTCATGTTTCCAGAGGCTGCCCAGGAGCTAAATGGGGGTGTATTTACTTCACACTACATCCAACACTGCGTTTGTTGCCTAAGAGACAGCATAACAGGGATCGCCTTCCCTTTCTCCACCAGTTTTCCTTGTTACCACTCTCTGTGCTCCTGCTCCCTTTCCAGATCCTAATTCCTAATTCTCTACTTAGAGTGGAAGAGTGGGAAACACTTTCCCACTTTTTGTTTTTTTTCTTTTCTTAATCTGAATTTATCTTTCCCATCAGGGTTAAGGCTCTACCTTCAAAAGACTGTCAAAAGAAATAGATGAAGAAAGGTTAGGTTTACAGTGGTAGTAAAATATATAAGTTTGAAAACTTTCAAAACTGTTTTATGTATAGAAAGACTTGCAATAACTTGCTCTTTTGTGAGAATTTGCTTTGATACTTTCATAATGTTACAAGCATCATGGTTCCATGGAGAAAATACAATGAAAGAAGCAAATTCAACATTGAGATTGTCACCACAGATATAAGGGCTATTCAGGTCAGCAGTGTCAAAATATTTCAGCAAACAGCACCAATCCTCTCCATAGTTGGATGCTTTGAGTAAAAACAAAACAAAACAAAACAAAACAAAACTCACAAAAAGAAAACTCTTCTCATCGCTGACTCAGCAGGAATCTTGGAGCAAGGAGGATAGAAGCTCACCTTCTTCACTGTAGTATTGCCTCCTGCTGCTTCAGAAAGTTATTTCACTGTTTTCCTGCTATTATAAAGAAGGAAAGACAGCTAACTGCACACTAGAAACAAAGCATGCAAAATCAGTCCTTTGAGAAAACATTTGTCTCACTCTGCCTGCTTTGGCTCTTTGGAGGCTGGCTCCAGCCCTGCTGTATTCCAGACAAATTCTTGCATTCAGTTAAAGAGCTGGAGATTTTTGTCTTGACCCATCAAGCAGATGTCAGCATCTCTTCATGACTTCTCTTCACTCCATAGTGATGGACTATCTGTTCTGCTTCAATTAATCATTTCATAATCAAAAACACAGCATAAAATTAGAAAGAATGTATTTCAGAAAACCAGCTGTAGCTCTATTCTCTCCCCTTTTGGTGGAAGACTTGTTAAATATTGCTGCTTCCTGTTTCTTCTAGAGTTTTCTGTTGGCTTCTGTTGCTCTTAAAGCATTCCTGAAGACATCCTGATTGTGATGATCATGCCACAATTGTATTTCCACAGCCTCTTCTCTTGGTATGTCAGGGTTCATATGTCCTATTGTGGCCTGTGCCTGATGAGAAACTTTGCCTTTGATGAGACATAACTAAATATGCTTTAAATTGGGCTGCTTTAGAGAAAAAGATGTCCAAAGCATGCAAAGAAGCTGCAGAGGATGCACATGGCAGTGGGCAGACCTTCCATCACTGTTATCTGGTGAGCATTGTTACTCAAAATGCTAATCAGAATAGTCACTCCTAAGGAGATTGCTGCTGGATAAAACAATGGTTTTGGGATTGACAGAGAAAGTACAGTGCTGATACTGACCTGTAATTTAAGGCTTTACTAAGACAGCAGTCAGGATGAAGAGAGTGAGAAAGAGAGAGAGAGAGAGAGAGAGAGAGAGAGATTCCAAATGCATAATTGAAGAAACCAAGGTTGTTAACTTAAGAATTTAGTATCACAAATGCACAAGGACAAGCTTAACTCCAGTGGAAATAGCAAAGAAATAAAAATGAATATTCCCTGATCAGAAGAAACAAAGAAAGAGAAAATTAAAAGTCTGTGAATATATGGTAATGACTGTACTTAATATAATAAAGTGCATTATCAAGGTCTCTTAAGAATACTTGATATCTGAAAAAGTTATAAAATTATAGAGATACTCAATAGTATTCACATATTGCAACAGAAGATGTACTGACTTTATAAACATAGTTCTTGAGGCATTGCCTTATTCAAAACAGAAGCTAAACTTCAGTTTTCACAAAAAATAAAAGCATCCTCAAAGACTGCACACAAGAAGACTTTAAGCTCAAAACCTCTGTATTAAACAGGTTTTTTTAAATGACGGAAAGGGGGCCTTTTAGCCAAAGAAGGGGAAGAATATTTTGAAACATCTTTTATGCCTTCAGCAACCTAGAAAAGAAGAGGTTACCATGATGTTTTTACATGCACTGTCACTCTTAGCACAAGAACAGTTGTAAAGGAATGGGAGACAGGGCAGTGATGAAAAAACAGACACATCTCAGAGTCGAAGATCAGGTACAGTGATGGTCTCACAAAGAACTGTGAGTGAAAGACGGTAAGGAACACTTTGAAAGGAGGCAAGTGGGAAGGTCAGATGGGTAAAAGTTGTCTTCCAGCTGTTCCTTTCCAGTGCCACTTTTAGGGTACCTCCTGAGGCCATGTTATATCTTAAGAACCCACATGCTGCTCTACTAGAGCAAGAGTCCCAGAAACTTGCACCCTTACAACACTGTAGTTGGGAGACAAAAAATTAGAACCTTCTCTTTTGTTTCTCAAAAAGCTGAGATACTGAGGGTGTTCATGTCTTCTCCAAGATGCAGGAAAGCTACAACTCACCAGGGATTTTTCCGCATTTCTAACCACCCTGCCACCCATCACTGAACATTTTCAAGGGTCAAAATAAATAAATACATACAATTCTGCATTTGCTCAAACTGAACACTAACTCCTTGACTGCATCCCCACAGCTAAATAAAGGGAGACTACACACATAGCTCAAGCACCACACATCCAGTCATTCACCTTACTTCACTGCCAGCTGACTTCATTACCCTGTTCCTCCCAAGGTAAATCTGCCATAGAGGCAGCTAAAAGTAGGACATGTAGACACACACCAGTTGGTGCCACTCAGTCTTGGGGACAAGTATTGGTCCCTGGATATCTTTGATTTAGCAGAACAGGCATACCCAGGTCACAAACTCTAAATTTATTACATCATAAATAGGATCCAAAAGGAGAGTTTAAAATGCTCGGTGACAGAAATCAGGGAAATACATGAAGCCACAGTGAACAGGATGTGAATAGGTGTTACTCTCATTAAATAAAATGATGCACAAAAAAAGCCAACTGTGTAGAAAGTAGGAGAAAAATCTCAACTATAAAAGCCCTGATTTGCATATGAGGGCTGCATACTGCTCTAAAAATAAGATGACTGTTTTGCCACACAGGCATGCGAAGATGGTCTGTAATGAGCCTGTGTGCAAACCTTTCCTGCTCTTGGCCTCCAAAGGAGCCAGGGCAGCCCTGCACCCTCTGCACTGCTGGCTCAGGTGAAACCAGACCCTTCTCTGCTTCTGCACTACTGGGAGCACACTTTGAGAAGAGGATGAGACTTCACATTCAAAATATATAACCCATAAGACTGTGCTGGCTGCCCTAGTAGGCTGAATCCAGCCTTCCCACATTTCCAAGCTTAAAAACACTCCAGATCACATCTTGCCTCTTCAAATGAAAACACAGCAGGCAAATGTGTTCATGCTTCAACTAGCCTTCACAACAGAAACAAAGAGGCATTTTCATAGGATAAGTATCTGGGGGCCAATCCTTGCCTCAGTTTCTTCACCCCTTGCATATTTTTTAAAAATTTTTTTCTGGTTTTGTGGGCAATTCCAAGGCCCTGATCTCCATTGATCCAACCAATACTTTCTACCAAGACTTCTTGCGTTGGGTGGTTTGACACTCAGAATTAGTTCTGACCCCTGTAAAACCCTTCTTTTCAAGCCCAAGTTCATAAAATTCCAGTTTCTAGTTGACATCGGTCCATTCTTTTTTATGTAAGACTTATTAAAACACCTCTTGACATTGGCAATTCTTCATTGTCCCTACTCAGGGGACAAGGGACAACAGACGAAACAGCAGATGGCTGATTGCCATTCACTGGGCTGTTCAATGACAGCAATTTCAGGAGTCCAGGGTGTTCCTATCAGTTTTATATGAGCACATTTGTCTCATATTCACAAGCCACACCACTCATGAGTTGGGGAAATTCAAAAGGCAACTACCAGAAATTATCAGTACCTGATATCATTAGGGGAAAAAAACAGAAAACACCTAAACAAGAAATTTTGAGATCTATCTTGCAAAGATAATTAGGGAAAATGAAATATAGTCCTGTAATGATGTGTAAAACAAACTCACTCCCTAACTCAGCATGTCTTCTAGCACGTCACAATTAATTCCTGATATTGGCATATAGCCTTTACACTACATTAGAAAGAATAAAAAGGAATTATGCTACAACTTTTGAACTGGTTATACTGCCATGAATGAGACGGGATTCATATGGGAGTAGCTTGTGTGGGAAAAATATTTTATCTCCAGTGCAGCTTCACTCCCTAACTAGAAATGAAATAGTTAATATAAATAGGTGATAACACAAGCACTCCTGATATGCTGTGCCTAAACCCCCAGCACCAGGCAGGTAATTTTACTTAAGGGCAGCTGCACGTCCAGCCCAAGGGAGGAAGGCACTCCATCTGTTGCCATGGAAACACTCCCACCCCTTTGCTCCCCGGGCCCTCTGCTGGTCCCCTCCCTGTTGCCGTGGTAACGACTTGACATCAGTCCCGCTTCTTCCAGCCCTGCATCTCCCCTGTGGCCCCGAGTCCCAGTTGGACACCCACCCCTCCTTCAGCCATGAGCCCAGGGTACGCACTGACATCAGCACTATGCAGCTGGAAATTTAACCAGGGAGACTTAGGGAAAGCACCAGTTTCTGTCAGGCAGAAGAGGTTGTGGAGGTTCTGTTTGTTTTGTTTGGATGTACTTATGCAGGGATATGCTATAGGGGAAAGTCATATGGGGTCAATATAATGTTTGTGTTCCATTTTCTGTGGTACATGGGCCGAGGCTGATCCTTTGACCAGAAGTGCATGTCACTGGTAATTAGCTCTGCAGCAGTCTTTTTTCTGGTATTTTTTTCTTTTATTATTTAATGACAAAAACAATAAGATTGACCCAGCCACATTTCCCTGACTCAATGTCTTTTGGCTTTTTCTTTTTTTTTTTTTTTCTTTCTGAATACTGTTCTTAAATTGGAAGAGGTTTTATTATTACTTCTTTTTTGTTTTTCCCAATTTCAGTTTAAGCAAGATGGAGAGAAATGTTTTGCTTAGAATCTTGCAGTATTTCTTTCTGAATCTTGCTAGAAGTTCTCCTGCCTTGAAGACTTTCCACTGGAAAGATATAAATCTGGCAAGCTTTCCAGCATAAGTTTTCTTAACTTTACATAACCACTTCAAACTCTCCCAGTTTAGTAAAGGTTCTTTCACCAAAAAATAGGACAAGTCTTTCATGATCTATCATATTACTGACTTGTAGCAGACAACTGGAAGTCCAGCAAGAAAACATGTGGAAGTCCAAGGGCTAAAAGTGATTTCCATTTTTACCTGATATCAATACACATTCACAGTGTCTTCTTCACTTGAAGAAGACAAACTTGTAACAAGATCTCCAAACTTGTAACAAGACAGAAAAACTAAGATCTAATTCAACAACAACTTATGCCAATACAGGAAAAAAGAGATCTCTTTTCCATGGCAATTTTCTATTTACTGTTTTTCTCTAAAATATATTTCATAATGCCCAGCTGTGAAGTGTTTTATGTAAAAATTCATAATATACATTTCAGCTGCCTATGAAAGGGAAAAATTATTTTAGCTTCAATACCCAACACTAGTCCATTGTGAACAGCATGAAAGAAGTGGGCATGCTTTTTTGGTAATGGATCCCCATGTAAATCCTTACTTTTTAATTTTCTAGCATAACGGTAAAAATGAAAACAAAGGACCCAAACTGTTGCAAGCAGATTCTTCTCATTCTCAAATGTGGAATGAAAGACATGACAAAGACAGTTGAAATTGTTCTGGAGGAAATAACTGAGTGAAAAATGAACTAAGGAATGTGAGAATTCTTGAAAGCAGCTATTGAACAACTAAATTTTTAATTATGCATTTTTTAAAAAGTGAACATCAGTCCTAGTTGATAAATACATACAGGTGTCAGCTGCCATTACAGTGAACAAAGCTTGAGGAGCAAGCCTAACATAGATTATATCTTTCTCCAAAACCATAAAGACGAACACTCATCAGAGTTGGAAAGTGGCAACCTGCTGCATTCTGCTCATTTCAGTTTAGTGACTTTCATAATTAAGTGGCATTACCAGCCTGGGAGAAATAAGTGATCAAATATTAAACCAAAGCATTTTCTCATCTGAAACTTCATTTGAGTTTCTTTTCATCTTGTTCTTATTACAATACAGAGATTTAGGAGTGCAGAACAGCAACCATAGGCACTGTTTTACCTGACATCATGTTCTTTGAGAAGAAGCTGACACTAATTACTCTGCAAGTGAGGAAAAAACTTCATGTTCTACAAATTTAGAAAAACAAGGCTTCCAGGGGACAACTCTGGACAGTTGCCACTGGCCAATGCATCTAAAATTAAAGAAAACTTATCATTATTATATTTTAAAGAATGAAGACTAAATGTACAACTGATGCTTTTTCCCAAGCATAACAATCTTTATCTCGATGAGGGTCAGCAAAGGCAGGCAGACATTCCTCAAAGCAGTTATGCACTCAAATCATATGAAACATAAGTTCAGGAGAACAACTCAACAAAGCTCTGACCAAAAATGCTGAGGCGTTTCAGAAATCTTAAATGCCTAAGATACGTTATGGAGCAAACTCAGCAGAGTTTGCTGCTGGATGGCAGCACATTGCTCAACTGTAGAAGATATATCATTGTGTCACCAGAAAGATTAGTTCCACAGAGCCAGAAGATCAAGGAAAAACCAAAATATTCCTTTGACTGCAATATGTTTCTTTTTGCAAAGTTAGCCAAACTGAAAGAAGAGCAAGAGTTTATGCACCTCACATTAGACAATTACTGG
The DNA here is from genome assembly GCA_036630365.1 of Acanthiza pusilla. Classification (NCBI taxonomy): domain Eukaryota; kingdom Metazoa; phylum Chordata; class Aves; order Passeriformes; family Acanthizidae; genus Acanthiza; species Acanthiza pusilla. The sequence goes on from JAXCHO010000098.1 coordinate 2,682,628, forward strand.
ATAAAAAGGGAAAAGAGCATGCTATTGCTTTGTCCCTCTATCTCAGTTCTCCAATCCTGACTAAGTCAACCTCTAACTTCCATTTTCCCAGAGGTATTTAGGGTTATCCGAGAGTCAGTGCTCCAAAGCATGTCCTTTTCCATCAAATGTACTTTTTGTTAATTTAGGCATCCCAGAACTCAGAACTGTGCCCGTTATAAATACTGAAATGGGAATGAATCTCAGTATTTTCCTGGTATTTGTGTGTCAGTCAAGTGTATGAATTATGTTCTCAGAGAGGTGTGATTCATGCCCAAGCCTGGGTTGAATGCCACAGCTCTTTAGACCTCACATTTCAATTTGACAGGCATTGCAGTAGATCAGGAAATGCAGCAGGAAAAGGGCATCACACCTTGAAAATTTCCATAATAGTTTAGTGGCCAATTGTTTCTCATAACAAAAACTGGAAAAAAAAAAAAAAAAGCCAATCAAGCCAGTTGAATAAAACTCTATTTGATAGAATTCAATCATATTTTTACAGATAAAACTGAACAAACTAGAAATAAGGGCACAAAGCTGATGTGTCATTAAAATATATTCATGTGGATGAGAGTTCTAAAGTAGATAAAAGATAATGTAATCAAATGGCAAAGGCCTAAACCAAGCCAGATGAATTGCAAGCAAACAGAAGTCAATGATCAAAGTGTAACACTTGCTGCCACAGACAACATCCATGTAAGAAGTATATTAATAACCCGAAGCATCACCTCTATCCCTATCAGGGACCCAAATATTAAATCTATTAACTACAACTCCTGTCAGAAATATTTTCATATATGCACTCAAGTGACAGGTAATCCAAACACTGATGCATAAATAAGGTTTAAAATCAACATTAGGAACTTCATGAACAACTCAGAATAAGGCTGGTCTAAATTATACCACCACAAGGATAATGCTAAAAGTCTCAAATCTGTGAGTTAAACAAGGCTTTCTTTGGATAAATTTATTAGAAAATGCAGTTCTGTTATGTGATTAAGAGTTTCTATATCAAAATCATTTTAGTCTATTGTAGGTGAGGTTCTTAATGTCAACAGACATTATAGGATCTGACTTTTCTCATTATAGAAATCTATTTTCAGTACATATACAAAAAGCAATATCAATGTCAAGTAAGTGACTCAGACCAACTTTATAATTATTGTTTTTATTCCAGTCCAAAAAGTACAGCCATTTCTGAGTATGAAGTTATAATAGTAATATCATCTTATTTTACGTTAAAAAAAATGTGTCTACAAAGTCCTGAAAGAAATTCTTTCATCAAGAACACAAAATTTGCAAGAAGGGTAGCTTTGCCTTAGAAACCATACCTTTATCTGTGCTGAAAAGTTGCCCAAACTGTGACCAAATGAAAATATAATGATCAAACAACAATCACATATCACAGTCTGTATATTCTTGGTAAATATTTTCTAGATTTTGCAGCTAAATTTCTCAAAGAATCTGTCAAAATAGACAATTTTCTCTGCTGACAGTAAACAGAACTTTCTTTGTAATCATTGCTCTGTAGTGCTGATGCCTTAACTACAGAGCAAAAAGGAAATGTCCTGTCTTTTCCTACCTCCACATTCTTTTATTTCCATGCAGATTAGGTGGAGGACAGTTCTTTCAGATTACACTTTAGCAGAACCCAGCAAAACTTCATTGCAACATTCCCAAGCAGGTGAAAGAGAAAATGAGAAAAAGAACTTGACCAGAAATTTCTATAAACTTTTGAGTTACACAATTTCACTGAGATCATTGCATCACAATAGGTATGTCAGAGGATGTTCACTTTTTGCTATTTGCGGTGGAATATGGCACAAAGAATTCACTGTGACTATGCATGCAGGTGTTCCAAAATACATGTATACTGTTGTGCTGTTGAAGGTAAATACTGAATTTTATAGCAAGAAACCAATAAATCTGATAAATCAAACTGAGAAAAATACTGACCAATCAGCATATGGTTTTGACAAATGTTACAAAAAGAACAAAGATAGGATATGAAGAGGTTTCTGAGAAAAATTGTAGCAGTTTTGGATTTAGACAGACCAAAAATTTCTATCAGGAAATGTACAAATACAAGTAAGTTCACAAATAGTGTTGCTGTTCCTTTTTTTTGCTTTTGCGGTTTCCTCTACCTGATTTTAAACATTGTGCAGATCACTATAACCTAAACAGGAGCTAGTAAAATTGCAAAATTTATCTCAAGACTGCACTCCAGGCTTGTCTCTCACTCAAGATCTTCCTTTTCATTTTATCAGTTGAAGATAAAACAGCTAGTATGACATTTTGCACTATCACATAATCTGAAATTGTGTATTTGACAGTGGCACCTCTATGCTAGAATCAAGCTCTGGCTCAAGCAAAAGCTAAAGTGTGGTTTCAGAGCTCTGTCTGTGAAGAACACGTACACACTTTCAAACCCCAGTGAAATCTGCAGGAGTGCAGTGCCCTTGGATGCCTCCAAAGTTTGCAAAAACTCAGACCTTGCATTGGTTATGAAGTGATGCAGAGATTGCCAGGGCAAGAGGAAGATGCCAGCAGAACAGTGCTGAGGGAGCTGCCAGGTGTGATTGCAGAGCCCCTCTGGGTTATCTTTCATCAATCAGGGTGACTGGGAGAAGTGTCCAAAGACTGGCAAAAAACAAATATCATTCCCACCACCAGGATGAGCAAGAAGGAAGAAGGGGACTACAGGCTGATTAGCCTCACCTCTGTCCCTGGAAAGGCAACGTAGCAGCTAGTCCTGGAAGCAACCTCTAGGCATAGGAATGACAGGAAAATGCCAGGAGCAGTCAGCATGGAGAAATAAAAGGTGGAAGCAATTCTTGACCAACTTGATAAGCTCTCATGATGCCATGACTGGCCTGGTAAATGAGGGGAGAGCATTGTCCATCTGGACTTCAGCAAGGGCTTTGACACTGCAGATCCTCCGAGAAGAGCTGTTGATGGCTGGGCAGGATGAGCAGATGGGATGAAAACTGCCTGAACTGTTGGGCCCACAGGGTGGTGGGGGCCAGTGGCATGAAGTTACCTCTTAACAAGAACATTTACAATAACAAGGCCTTCCTTTGCCTTTGTATCCTGCCTTTTCTGTCATTTCATCCTATCCTATCAGATAGGATTTGTGGGTTTATGTATTTGCAACAACAATGTATCTTCCACTGTTGTTTCATTTCTTATTGTCTTAGATCCCTAAAGGTTAAAGCACATACCAGAATGTTATATTTCTCCATATCCATAGAAAGCAAAAGAAGGATTGCATTTCATTTGATTAAACAGTGACCACACCCTGAAAAACACTGCCAGTGTCATGCTAATTGTCATGCTAAATTTCTCTCAAATGCTATCACAGAAGAGTTTTGTCCACCTCGAGAATATTTAATATCATGAAGATCAGATATAGTAAGTATAACAAGTATAAGTAATATATATTTGAAACACCTTTTTCTTTTTGCAGTACAGCTTTGCACAAAAAACCAAAAAACAAACAAAACCAAAAACCCACTAGAAATGAAACAACCAAAAAGCCAAACAAGCCCAAACAAAACATCTCAGGTGTAACGTCATCCTGCATACACTCAGTGCAACCCTTTGTTTTGGGACAGACAGGTGATACAGGCATGTCAGCTTAGTGAAATATTTTATGTGTCAGAATATGATATTTTTTCCTCTATCTCTTGCCAAAAAGGATTTAAAATGTCAGTTCTACGGAGATGGCAGCTTGGAATGAAATGAGAGAGACAGACTAAGTCCTGGTTTTCTACATGCACCATATGTATTTTTGATGTAACAAGTACAACAATTTTGAAGAATTACCTAATGATTTCTGACATTAAGATCTTCATATCAATCAGTAAATTCAGAAAAAATAAATCGCTATGGTAGGCATTAAAAACCTATTTAAAGTACAAAATACATATCTCAGAATCAAAATGTGATTTTTTTTCCTTGTGATACATCTGCCACATTCTCATGGCAGTGCCTACAACTGCATTTGCAAAGACAGTGATATCTCTGAAATGGTTAATGTTTGATATGTTTTCCTGATGTCCCTTGTTAGTTTTACTCCATTCACTTCAGTGGCACAAATTAGAACTGCTCTGTTGCACAAGCACCAGCTGGGAAAAAATTTTGTTATTGGACTGATTAATCAATTATACAAAAGGTCTGCTTACCCTGTACAAGGCAGTCTCCAGACAGCCTTTCCAAATTATCAGTTATGGGTCCTCTGCAGTTTAAAAGAAGGACAGAGATTTTATAATAGACCTCTCTTGAAAGATTTGGGAAACATTGTAACAAACTCCCTTCAAACTATGTTTTGCACAATGGATGTGAGTTACCCAGTGGAAATTCTTTTTTTTTCAGTTAGGAGCTTTGAAATACTGCCCTGCAGATGATTACTTTTTCAACAGCACTGCTATGTAAGTCTGTGGATGGAGAGCACCTCACTGCAGAGTGCCTGAGCATCTGTTGCCAGCCGTGCATGCCAGATGAAAGTTGAGAAGAGATAATTACAAGACGACAGCATTATATCGTTACTTTTTTGTTTAACAGATGAACAAAAATACCATCCAGAAACACTACTGTAAAAATATTTTTGTGACCAAAATGCCAATATCTGACCTTTTTGCCACATGAAATAATATCTTTGCTTACAGCATCACAAGCTTTTCTCACGTGTTCAAGAACAAATTTCTCCTTGTTCTTGCTTTCCCCATTGTACCAGAAAACACAAATTCACCCTGTTCAAATATGACACAGATTAATAGTATCAGAGCAGCATCAGTTAAAAAAGTGTTACCAGCTACTCAATTGCACTCTTAGGTTGCCAGCAAGCTATACAAATGTGCATTTTCCCCAATATTCTACCAGAAGTCTATTTTTCAGTTAAAAAACCTAAAAAGCAAAAATTAAACAAAAAAACCAAAAAACACCCCCCAAAAACAACAAACAAACAAACCAACCAAAAAAAACCCAAAAAACCCGAAAGAAATAAAAAACCAAAAACCCACACCAAGAAAACCCCACCCCAACACAGAAAACACCCCTCCAGATTCTGACTTAACAAGGAAGCATTGGTTGAGTAAAAACTCTTGATACACATCTCCTGCCCAGAGTGCTCAAATTCTCACAGAATATTTATATACAGCTCTATCCATGAAGATGGACAAATTTTGCTGATATGATAGGAATAGAAAAATTACTGAAATTACTCATACCATAGAGCGAATTGATTTTTTTTTTTTTTTTTTGCTGGAAAGAGCACGGAAGTTGCAGGAAGAGATGTTGAACTACATACTATCAGATTGAAACTATAACAGAGATCTGATTACTGCAGTTGCAATTTGAATTCTGCCAAGTCCCTGTTTATATTCTCTTAATAAATTTCTAAAATAAGGCACTGCTGTTTGATGAAAGCATCATTTTCCCCATAAACTTCCTGGAAAATGTTTAAGTGTAGATCTGTGATCAGAGTTTCCAGGCTTTGCTGCCTGTGTGTATGTCATATAGCAATAGTTCAACACCATGTAAGAGCCTTGCTTTTCAGAGTTGTGAGTCATCAACACACCCCATGAAAAGCAATTGTTGATAACTGACAGAAAGTTTATACATACCTTTGAAGACTGGAATATGCATCTGGCTGCATAAATATATTGTCATTTGCCAAAATTTGGGTGCCTAACTTTATACTTTTTTGTTAACACTGAAATAACATGGAATAATTTAACTTTCTATGAAGCAGATATTTCATGGTGTTTCCTTGGATTTTCCACTCCATTTGGAACACAGACATGCAGAGAAGCCTAGAAAGTATCCAGGCTTTTTACTATTTGGGTTATAATTCTCAGCTGGACTAACAAATAGCACAGAACTCCATGCATTTTAAAGGTGGCAAGTGTATTACTTGAAATGAGCCAGATAATAAAACACTGAACATTGCTAGGGAGAACCCCACCAAGGAAAATAAAAGCAAATCATAAACCAGCAGCTCCTCCGCTCACCAAGGAATAGCAGCACTGTGGGAAAAGTGGGGGAATCAATGAAGCACTACAACAGCCCAGAAGCCTGATTCAGTCCTGCTACATGGGGTAAAAGTCCATGACTCTCATTCATGACTGGGAACAGCTGAGTTCACAGGAGGAGCACTTCCTGCAGGAGAAAGCCCATACAAGCTTCCTCGGCTGAAGTTCAACAGCAGGGAGGAAAGGGTTTGAAGAAAATTGTACTTGTGTTCCAGGAACTGGCAGTTACAAAAGAACAGAGTGGTCCTCATGGAAGATCTGTGACTGCAAACCTGCAAATCACAATATCCTGCTGTGAGTCCTTCTGAACAAAAAACATCAGTCAGTGAGGTCAGTGGTACATTAGTGCCTAATCCTACAATTTTCCAGGCACACTGTGGCTACCAAGGAAGAAATATCTCATATTTACTCTTTCACTGGAGTTTAATACCAAGTTTTCACTGTGTTTGATGAAGCTGCAGCAATCGGCAGCAATACAGGTCTGAGTTACTCAGGCTTTGTGCCACAATTTGAACACTGCCATCTCCTCAGAACAGTGTCCTGCTCCCTCTAAAATTCCTTTGCTACATTTCTTTCTCGTTTTTGATGTCTGATTAGCTTAAGGATTTATCTGATTCTGAGTTATGATAGAAAGAGTATATTTTTAAGTACAAGCCGTCATTTCATGGAGCTTGTTATCAGAACAGGGCTCATCTTCATGGGACAGATTCATTGAGATTTACATCTTGGAACTGTTTATCTCTATGAAGAAAGCACATTGAATTAGGAAATCAGATCAGGGTAGCCTCAGTGGTCTAATTCAGAACTACATTTCACATGTGTATATGTCAGTGCCTCTGCTGTCAAATATCACTGTACAGTTAGCCAGACTGGGCCAAAAATTACATTATCCATTAATTTCAAAGCTCTAAGGTAATAAATATAAATTCATTATGAATCAGTAGGAAAAAAAGTCAAAATAGCAAAATTGTTCACAAAGCAAAATATTCAAAAATATTTTTTCAATTTTCTAGAAATAGTTTGTTCATAAAAATCTTATTTTGCTACATTAAAAATTTTTCAGGTACATTGAAAACCTTGGTGATATCTTCCCAAAACTCCTTTAAAAAAGAAAAAAAAAAAAAAAAGTTATATTCTATCATAAGGCCTTGATTTAGTTGAATCAGCATTTTCCAGTGGAACATTTCTACAAGAAAATTTTAGCCCTGGCCTTAGGAAGGAACTTATTAACATATTATTATTAACTTATTTGTCTGTTAAATGAAAACTTGCAAGTTAGCTTGGACTAAAAGCGGGAACTGGGTGAGATTGACATCTTCCATATAAATAGAAATATGACCCATTTATCCATCCAAGCAATTGCAATCACCATGTCAAACAGTACAAAGGTTGTACAGGTGACACCAGTACTTTATAGCTGACAACACCTTCCTGCCATCCAGCCATAGCCTGGCAGAGAAAGCAATAATTCAAAAGCTTGGTATGTTAGTGTTGAATAACCAGTTTCGTACTTCTACAGCAAAATGTGAGTCATTACACTTTTGCAAACTGGTCCACACTGGAGAAATTATTTTCCTTCATTCTAACCACTCTACCAGCAGAAGGGCATTTTGATGCTATAGAACATGCCATCATAACATGCTACAGAATGTAAGTATTAGTAACCAATTAGTAAGAGCAATTTTTGCTAGATAAAATAACATCTTAAGTAATTAAACCACTGAAAAGATCTGAACATGGTTCCCTTTAGTCATCCTCTCACCTTATCTCTTCAGATTGAGTGCTCCTCATGCAAGGTCAGAGATTTTTTTAACTGCAGAGCACACTAAAACAACTTTTTAACAAGGCAAAACACTATTGTCTGCTATACTTGCAACTAAATAGAGATGATCCAGTCAGTTCATACTGTTTAAGAAGGAGGCAGCTGCTCCTTCTGCACAGCAATGTGCCTGCAAAAAGGAGGGATGTAGATCTCATTCACTCTAGGCCACCACACATTGCCTGCCTCAGACACAATGCAGGGATTATGCTAGGTCTGAGCTCAGCAGCAGTGGCAGATCCAGCTCAGCTGGCTGAAGTGGATGCCTCTGCAACTTCCTTGCTTCACCTTCTTCAAAGAAGGTGCTCCAAGGACAACTCAGGAATGTCTGTACTCACAACTTCTCAGGATAGCAATGAACATCTCTGTATCTACACCTATGCACTGCTCTTCCTCCTTCATCAGAGTAGCGCACACTGTTTATTCATCCTATGGTGCCCCTCACAACGGGCATCTGGAGTTCAAAGACAAACTGACAGTGAGTTCACTTTATATGTCTATCTACTTTTAACCATCATTTACTTATAGTGGCTTCTGCAAGGTACTCAGTTATTGAAAATTCAAATCAAGTCATATCACTGGTGCTTTAAAGAATATCATGGAGTCATATCAGTTACACAAAGCGGTAATACACAGCTGCATTTATTGCCTATAACCAGAAAAGCCATCAAGAATGAAAACACTAACTATATTTAAAAATAATAAAAGCTACACTTTTGCCTATACTCTCTGAATAAACTTGAAGGGATTGTGGCTTATGACCAATTTAGAATAATTTACCGTTCAGATAGTCTGCACTGGAACAATAAAAATCCCATTTGTTTAGATTCATTTTAACAGCAAGATAATCATAGACTAATCACATATGCATCTTTTTCCCTACTGCATAATATATGTTTTCATTTAGGCAAAATTATAAGAATTTTAAATTCACTGGCCTTAGTAGAATAGAAAGGTAAAACAAATTATTTTAATGAATAAAAAAGCCTTTGGGCCATTGATAATTCAGAACTCTAATAGAGAAAAGGGAGTAACATTATAACATGGATTACAATATTCAAGACAAGAAAACAGACTGGTTTATTTTTATCCTACTGTCTTATCTCTTATTTGAAAATATGCCAATATAATACTAAGCACCAGTGCAGAATTTAAGTTCAACACTTCTAAAAAGCTTAAGTAAGTTGGCAAAGCTTGAACAACCTAAATAGACCACCTGAAATGGTCTTATCTGTCTTTAGAGTAAACATTACTTAGTAAATTAGTAAGTATTTATCCAATATTTAGGTCTGAATGCAAGTGGTTACATATCACGCTAATTTGTAGGATCAAGAGGACTGATTTTATGGGTATTTTCTTCAATATCAGAACTTCTCAGGTTGCTTTCCACACATCAAAGTGGCTCCCTCAGCAAATGTCATGGTGGTACATGCAGTCCTCGTGAACGGCACCAGGCTGGCACTGACCGACAGCAGGAAGGGTGGGCAACCCTGGGGACTAGCACTTGGCAAAATGCAGGGAAGCCTCATCCTGCAGGGAAGCCTCCCGCAGCAGCTTGCTGGAAGTAAAACAACACTTTCAAAACAGCACAAGCAAGGCATTTATCAGAGTGATTGATTTTTTTTAAAAGCTTTCACTCAGGAATCATATTTGTCAATCCAGTCCTGCGAGACGGTCTGCAGCACTGTCAGAGAGGAGGGAGGAACAGCTTTGGTAAGGTCCTGGCTTTCCCCAGGCACAGTTGCCAGCACCTGCTCCTTTAGAGTGTCCACGGCCTCCAGGAGCAGCTCCGAACGTGGAGCAGAGGGACACAGGGAGGAAGCATCACTCCTGGCCCCTCAGCAGGGCTGCACAAGTACTTGCAGGCTCCAGCCACAGAGGACAACCTGGATGACAGACCCTTAAGGACTTAGTGCACCTTAAAGATCTCTTTGCCCTGAACAGCTTGTGGGCATGTCAGAAATTTTGAACAGAGGGCATATTTTATCTTAGATGCTTTCACAACTCAAACATTTCTCTCTGATTTTCCAGGAACACAACAACTTGATGATCATTTCTCCCCTCATTGCTCATAAGTGAGCTCTGTTAGTCATAATTATTTCTTTATTTGCATGTTTGCAAAACAAGTAACAGAAACCATGAAGAGAAATGAATCTGATTTGCAAGAGGACATTAAAATAGCAACACATAATAGATACAACAAAATGAAATGTATCATTCACTTTAATTCAACACATGCAAAAGTAGCAAAGTCTTTCTCTAACAATTTTATTGCAGCTGCAAGTACAGAATCAGTTAAGTAGCTAAATAAGCACACTGTTGAATGGCTGCATCATGACAGACAAGTTCACCTGGAAGTGCAAAGCTGGGAAGATGCTGATTTTTTTAGTGCTACTATTCATCAGTAACTGAAGGATAATCAGCTGTGACTGGCTGAGGAATCTGCTTGCATGAATTTAGGAATACTGTTAATTATGTAAAATTACTCAATATTTAATGCCTCAGTGTGTAATGAATCAGCCATGAAGTACCTAAGTCCTTCGTAATTTACTGCCCACTCTGTCTGGAAGATGAGGACATAGATAATGAAAGACAGTAGTTAACTGAAATATTTAGGGTTTGGATGAACTCTCCAGTCAGACCAAAAGAATCATAGCACTTTGGTCCTTATCTGGAGATAGGAGCGGTAGAAGTTTGACAAATTCCCAAAGAGGAGAGCAGAGTGTACAGTGCAGGGGCTGACAGAAACAAAAGGAATTTCAGGGCAAGAGAGTAAGAAAGGGCACAGGCTTTCACTGATGGTTTGGCTGTGGGAGCAGCTGAGGAAAGAGAAAATGACTGCAGGGAGGCAGAAGAAAGGGATGATGACCAGCAGGAGATGCCATTTGAAGCAAAGGATGTTGTGAGGGTAGGAGAGGACAGAGGGCTGTGGGTTTGTATCTAGCTCTGAAGACAGATCTGTGGGCTCAGCAGGGAGCTGGACCACCACAACCTGTCCACCCCAGAACCATGTTCAGCACACACGTGTCCGAGCTGAGAAGAGCTGCCACAGACCACAAGGAAAACCAGAGAGCTCAGTTGCACCTAGACCAAGGAAAAATTAAGGAATGGGTAGATGTAGCACCTGTGGGCTCAAACGCAAAAGCACAGTAGACATCATGGACCTCAAACGGGAGGTGAGGCTGGGGAGGATGGCATTCGCCATCTCTCACCTCATCAGCAGGAGCAAACAAAAGTTCAGTTACTAAATTAGAAGAATTTAATCTTCCATGCAATTTAAATTCCTGTTGCTCAGATCATTAACTGTTTTCTAGAGGACAGAAAACTCTGATTAAGTTCCATTTCTACACTGTAATATCAAGTTATTTTTGAGTTCATAAAGATTTTGAGGATACTGTCACTATAGAAACTAGTGCTAAAGGAAGTTCTGCTCTATTTTCCCACTAGAGAAAGCAAAGGAAATGCTCTTTATTAGCTGGTAGAAACTGATGTAGTTACCTTTAAATATTTTCCCCCTGTTCCTCTTTAACCACTTTCACATTTGACAATACTACCTTCAGAAAAAGCTCCCATTACCTACATTTAAGTCTGGAGTTTCCCCTTTTCCCCTTGTAGGTTGTTGTGCTGGTATGCTTGGGAATGACCATGCTTGTGTGTGTCCCAAGTAACAAACACCATAAAGAAAAACCAACACAAAATCCTTTTAGATTGAAGCTGATGTTTTCTAAACACATTGTTAAATAACATGTACTTTTGGACATGGGAATTCCCTAGATAATCTTCCTTCCACAAAGCTCAAGTTTGTCTTCATGCATAATATACAAATGCAGTCAAGATGAGTAATAGCTTAGGAGAAGAATAAAACTGAGGATATCACATCTTAAAATATGATATTACTATGCATAGTATAGTAAAACCTAGATGCTCCAAGCCACTTCCCCCACCACTGTTTTGTGTCCCAGCTGTGCTAGAATCCATATGTATACATTGTAAATATATTTCTGGCTTCTAAAACAATTCTGTTTCAGTGCACAAGGACTTCGGAACAATCCCGCAATTTGGGTATTCCACACTACCCATAATGTGAGCACAGACACCCTATCTCCTTGAAGGAAAGCTGCTCTGTTTTGTGAAGAAGGCATTTGGAATAATTTACACACAGATCTGAGCACCTTGTTGGCAGCTTCTGATGCTGCAGCTCTCTCAGATGCAACACAGTGGATGGTCAGGAAGGTGTGAGAGCTGGCAGCAGTGCCAGGAGAGTCTGCACTACAGCTCTGCTGTGTCACCTGGGTCCTCAGTCCCCCAAGAATGGTGACTGTCACAGCTGGAAGAAAACCATCACTTCTGCAGTTGCCTCCAAGCTCAGCCTGCTCAAGCAAGTGCTGCTGCCTCACTTTGCAGCAAAGTCCCACAGTGTAACCCACGGGTGCTCAGCACTCAGCACCATCCCAGCCCCACTGAGGGAGTCAAAGTTCTAAGCCAGGCATTGGCTTTGGCACAGGAACAACTGGGGGCAAATCCCTGTGTCAGACACACCCTAAATGCAGCTGTTGCTCCATGTGCAGATCCCAGCCCACTGCATAACAGAGCACACAGCTCCCGTGTGGACATGTGGGCAGCTTTGAGCTGCAAGGATTTTACTCCCAAAGCATTTGTCAAGGAGACACTCACTGAAAAGGCGTATTTGCCTTCTTTGGGAGACATCTGTGAATGAATGAAGACTGATTGGAAGTGAACACAACTTCAATAACTCAGACTTCCAAAGACCAGCCTCCCCATTTTTCATACCAACAGTTTGTCTTTTCAGGCCAAGAAGCTCAACAAATGTAGAGCCACTCTAGCACTATACAAACATCAAAAAATGTCTAAGGCAATAAGAAGGGGCTGATGAACAGAAGGGAATGTTCTTGCCTCCTTCCAACAGACAGTCCTGGGTAATATTATCAAGAGAGTGCAGAGCTGATTCATTTAACGCCACAGGCTGATGTACTCAGTTTGACTTTGGTTTCCAAAATGCTTAGGTCAATACAAGTCCCTCAATCTTTGAGTATTCCCGAGAGCATTTACAGCACTTACAACTTAATTATGCTTTTTTTTTTCTTTTTTTTCTTTTTTTTTTTTTTATTTTACAGGTTTCCTTTACATAGAATTTTCATGTCATAGAGGACTAATACAACACAAGGAAATAGTGCAGACCACTTGCTGCCAAAGTTGCTGCTTCCACATACACCTGCACTGAGTGAAGGAGTCAGAGTTAACCTGACCAGGAGACAGGAAGAGATTAGGTTGTGAATTCATGCAGTACTATTATTTTATATAATATAGAAAACTGCATTGCACTGGTTGATATATAGAAGAGTGACAAAAGCAGATACAGTACTTTATGGTAGACCTGAATCCATTCATACAAGAAATTAAATGGCCTACTGAAATTCAATAGAAATCTGTTCTTTATTCACTGCCAATAAAACATGTAGAATAAAAAAAAAAAATGCTATCCTGAGAACTACAGAGCCTTCTTAGCTCTACGATAAAATTAGTAATGAAACACACCAATTTGGTCCTAATGGATTTTTTTAAAAAATGTTTTGGAATATTTTTATAATAATTTTGAACCAGAAAGTAGCAATGCTTCATGAAAGAATTTGCTAAAGAAAATTTCATCTACAATTTCACAGGCAATGCTCCAAGTTCCCTCTGTGATCTTCTACTGCTGCCACTGAAGCTAAATGACTATCTTGGTATACAATTTGCACAAGCGGAAAAAAAGTGAGGCTGAATTATGATGATTTTAGAAGGCACAAGACATCAAGATACTAGCAATGCAGCCTATACAGCTGGCCAGAGTTGAAAGATTTATTGTTGTGACTCCAGAATAAAAATATTTTATGATTGTAGAATGCTGAATATGGAGTCTTTTACCCCTCACAGACAACACTAGACTACTAAAAGCTGAATGTGCACGTCATGAGTAAAGAATTTTATGCTTTAAAATGATAACAAACATTCATAAATTAATGGGAACTGGACTCCTGTAGCGAATGGACTACAACCTGGGATTTCCTGCTTGTGGGCACCACAGCTCCTAGAGATCATTTGTTCTTGAATAAATGAATATGTTAACAAATGAGTATGCTACCCAAACCAATGACATTTTATCATGATTAGCACTTGTACCAAATAAAAAAATCCCCACTAGCATAATACTAATGCTGTGCTTTTAAACAAAGGCTAAGGAAATCTGCAGGAAAACCGTACTTGTTCCTAAGCAGTGCTATTTTCAATTACCTGTTTGTGCACACTGACATTTTCTTTCTGAAATTTGTTTTAATAGAGCCCAAAGTAGCAATTTAAAACTGTAATGCACAAATCTAAATAGAACTGAAAACACCCCTAGGCGTTCACTGAGGAGGAGGCTTTTCAAAATCAAATGATACGCCTTTGGCAATCAGAACATCGACAGGTTGAACTCAATGAAAGAGGACAACAGCAAATAATGGGCAAAGGATGGCACAGCTCCCTCCAACCGAAACTGTATTTGACCACGGGGCAACGGCGTGATGTGGAAATACACTTCCATCAAAATCAGAGATCATAACAGGCAATCACATCAAGCCAGAGTAGAACTTGGAAGGTACAATTACTGGAATACCTGGAAGTGAAAGCAGTGTGGTGTTCAGCAAAAGACTGAACAGAGAAAACACACATACTGGGTTCAAAGCTGAAAAGTAGTGCTATTTTGTTGAACAACAAGAATCTAATGCTGATCATTCTATGGTCAGAAATTCAAAACATACACTGTCTCTCTGATTTTGCCTTTAAAAATTTATTAAGAATCTGCACTTGCAAAAGAGCTCAGCATCAAAAGAATGGAAGATGATGACTCACTTAACTGTACCCAATCTTCTGTTAAAATATATACAGCATGAAGAGAAAAAAAAATAAAAGGAAGATTTTCATATTATTATGATTCCAACCCTTCCAAGTCTGAGTATTTTTAGAAATATTCTGAAACTGAAATTTACCATTCAGGATGAAAATATTTACATTTAAACTCTTCTTTCAAATATGGATTTTTTACTACCAATTTTGTACTCTTTAACAAAGTCTAGTTTCAGAAGCTTACTTTAGTTTCAGGATTTGTGTTAATTTGGTTCCTTTTTCACTAATAGAATCATAGAATATCCTGAGTTGGAAGGGACCCATCAGGATCATTGCATCCAATGCCTCACCCCACCCAGGACACCCCAAGAATCACACCATGAGCCTGAGAGTGTTGTCCAAACCCTTCGTGAACTCTGTCAGGCTGGTGCTGCACCACTTTCCTGGGGAGCCTGTTCCAGTGCCCAACCACCTTCTGGGTGAAGAACTTTTTCCTAATATCCAACCTAAACATTCCCTGACACAGTTTCATGCCATTCCCTCAGGCCCTGTCAGATGTCACCACAAAGAGGAGAACAGTGCCTGCCCCTGCACTTCCCCTCAAGAGGAAATTGTAGACTGCAATGAGGTCTCCCTCCACTCATTGAGATTACTCAACACACACAAAAACTGAAAAATGGTTCTTTTTGTCCAGATGCATCTGAGACCAAAGAAAATGGTCTCATAGAAAGTCAGCAGAAATATTTTCATTTCTCTTTTTATTGATGGAAATATTTCCTTTCGGCAAAGTGAATTGTTTTAACGTCTTCAATGATTGGCATGGTCGAGAGAAAATGGAGCCAGATCCTTCTCAGGGGACTACAGCGGAAGGACAAGAAGAAACAGATACAAGGTACAGCAAGGAACTTTCTGGTTAGATTTTGGAAAAAACATGACTGTCAAGAACTGGAAAAGTCTGAAAAGAGAGGTTACTGGAGATATTAAAAATTTTAGTGGATAATAGTTTGATCAATCTGATGCAAGGTGTACTTGCTTTTAATGGTGAGTTGAACCTGATGACCTCCCAAGGCCCTTTCGAGTCTATAAAATAATTCTGCAAAATGAGGTTATCAGATACAAGCTAGACACAACTATACCTGAAGCTAGCTTTAGAAGAAAGAAATGGAATATGTTTTCTTTAAAGGAAACAGCAGCAACATTTCTACATAGCTCACAACTTGTTTTCTAGTTTCCTTTGATATCAAATTCTGAATAAATTTACCATTTGTGACTACAACAAAAACATGCAACTCCACAAAATACTGTTCCTTCAAAAGTCATTTAATTAGCTCTGCTGTTTTGATTGTTATTCCTTTGAAATAACAATTAATTTTATTCATAAGCTACAGTTTTTTTAAAGTAGCCATTGAATTTCAAAGGAGTAAGAACCATGTCCATGTGGTGGTTTTCATGAGAGACACCAGAAGATTTTCCAAAAAGATAAAAATTAGCTCCATTTATAGTGTTTCTGTTTTGAATTCAGAGGTCTTTTTTTTTTAGTAATGCTGGCCAAGCAGACTACGAAACAACATGATTATCCTACCTCCCACAGAGCAGTATTTCTTGCCTGTGCTATTAAATGTGTTATTTGGAGTTCTAATTGTAGAAACATCTACTTGGGTAATTTGTATAAATTCACTATTTCCTGTTAGGATCACTACAAGTCATAAAATTCAAGCGCCCAATATAAGACTTGACTGGCCTTCTTCAGGCCCTAGTTAAGCATTTCCCACAACCATGTCTGAATCTTCAGGATAATGTAATGTGAATGAGTCACCATGATTTGGGGATTCAGATCACCGCATCTCAACAGAAGTGTTGTCTCCTGAATCCTCCAATGAATGAGACAATACTGCCAATTAGGAGCGTGACCATACCTTCTGATTCTGGGAAAACTAGGGGCCAGCAGCTAAAAGGGCTAAAAGATGAGTATTCTCAGTGGAGAAAATATCCTGAGGTAGGAGGATCGGGGAGATCAGAGAGGTGCATGGAAACAAATGGCAGAGATCCCCAGGGATCTGGTCACCAAGAGCTGAGACAAGAGACAGGTCACCAGCAGCTGGGCAGCTCCAGAGCAGGAACTGACACAACTTTCTGTCCCACTCTCCCAAGAGCAGCAGCCATGTGTCTGCTAGGGAGTGAAGCTGAGACTAGTGGAATACAGCACTGAGGGGAGTGCAAGTGATTGCATGACATAAATAAATACAATTTCTCTGTTTTTAAAGTAATTCCCAGTATCCAGGTCCTTTCTGGGATATTTCGCACTCTGCCTCGCCCACAGCAGAGACGAAAAATAATAATGGACATAGGCAGCCAGCAAAACGGAAGGTCTCTATCTTGTCCTTAGTCATCTTGTTCGTCACTTCATGATACCCTGCAGGCTATCAAGTGTCTGTGAAGTCATGTAGCAAGACGCAATACTCTGTAGTGCACATGACAGCACAGATCACACTGCATCCAATGTAATGTCCAAGGCAATTCCCCACTTTCTGTAGCTGAACTGCACTCAGCAGTGAGGATGTTTCCATTAAGCAAGGAGAAATCACAGCCACAGGTAACTGGCTGCGCCCCTTTTCTGAGATAAGTAACTGACCTCTATTTTAGCAAGTAGGTTTTTTACGAAAGGAGAGCAATTGTTCAGCTGTGGCACTGCTTTAAGACATGCAGAAAAAGAGAAACACTAAGCAAGAGCCAATAGGAAAAAATAAAGAAAAGGGGAAAAAATACAAGAGGCAACACATTCAGAGAATGAATAATGGAAGATGGCAAGATGTGGGAAGTTCATCTTTCCATTTCCTAAAAGCGGGTTAGTCTAACTGTTATCTTTCCTATCTGTCCCCCTGAAAAGGGCAGACAGAACTGAAAAAGATTTAGAAGTAATTGACCATGGTCTCTATACCAGGGCTCCAGGATTTTTTCACATACAAAGACCAAATAATTTTAATGTAAACTATAGAGAGAACAGAATTTACACAAGCAAACAACATCACCTACACTAATTAATGTTACTCAGTCTCAGAAGTCAACATTCTCTTTTCCTTCATTTTTCCCATTTGTGACAGAGTTTAACTGGCACATAAATTAATCTAATGGAAGTTAAGCTGAATGGCTACTGTTGACCTTTCTGATTAATTAGATATTTCAGCCAATTAGATATATTACAACTTCACAATTTACTTCTTGTATCAAACAGCCTCCTCTCCTGAAGGTATAGTTCTGGCAGTTGCCACTAAGTGTCACTGTTCCCATAGCGTCAAAACCCATATTATCATGCAGATAAAATCGGGCTTGGGCAACACCCTCTATGGCTGGGAGGGTTTAGGTGTAGGAGCCTCACGGGTGACATTCTCATGTCACCAGAGTCATCTACTGACAGTGCCCCAAGCCGGGCCTGCTCCTATCGCAGTCTGCAGGCTGTGACACATCTTCTGTGACACAACACTGAGAAAGGATCACAGCTGATAGAGGAAAGTACAAACCCTGGATACCAAGTGGTGAGCAGGAAGGTTAACATGCAACACAGGAAACTTGAGGTGAGACAGTTCGGGTTCGGTAAATAGCAGCTCCTCACACCCCCTCTCCATTGTAACCAACTGCAAGAACATTTCTAGCCTGTTTCAGAGGAAAGGCAATCAGGTTAGCCAAAAACACCAGCCATTACCATCCTGCTAAATAGCAGGACCCAGCTGGGCACTACTTTGAATAAAGAATCCAGCAGCTTGTTGAGGCAAATAGGCAAAGCTTTTCTTGGGAGCACAGCTCATATATATTAGCAGAATCTATCCTGGAAGTTCAATTAATTCCTAGAAACCAGACATAAGCTAGAGAAAAATTATATTAATGCTGTTTGACCATCTAATTTCAGAACTGGTGTATGTATGAATTAGATTTACAAAGCAACAAAACCAGATACCACCAGCTTCTCTACTTTGAGTCACTCTATCCATCTTTCCTCAAAACACAGCGAGGTTGTTGGAATGACCAGAAATAATCCTGGAAAAAATAATACTACATCTGATAGAGATAATAGTCTAAAGTCTTTGTTTAGACTATTTTTCAAGACAACTTGGACTGAGAACTACTTAGAAGGAAGTGACAGGCAAGAGCAAGCAAGCAAAGAAAATCACCCAAGCACAAACAGTGGTTTTTTTCGCCTTTCTCTTTCTAATAACAGCATGACTTTTTCTTGAAATTCAGCCTCTACATTTTTCAACAAGGGCTGGGTTTTGATGGCATTAGTACTCTTCTACTTATCTAGTTCCATTATGAATTTACTCAGACTCAGTTGAGTTATTTCTAATTAGTTCAGACATGTCAGTTATTTAGTAGATAATACTTTATTCAATGTACAAATAAATATGTACCATCCCATTTTATTAATGTAGGATTTGCATTGAAGTTTCTCTCTCAATACATTGTGCTTTAACTCCATACTTTTCAGAGCTGACCATTCCTTGAAGGTTCATGCTAACATGTGTTACTGACAACTGACACGTGGAAATAACCAGTCCCACTGGAGCAGCCATTGGGGTAGTTTCAGCCTGAGCCATCTCAGTGTCTTTTTTCTTTATATATTAACAATTTTATGAACCAGAAAAAATCTTTCCATTTCAACTGCGAGATAATCCATGTACTCTGCAGATGCTAGGTTTCAATAAGCTTCCCTGTATCAATACAGAAGTATCTGTCTAGGAACAGAACCCTTTCAATCTCTTTCACTTCCTCATTTCTCACATTTTGACCTCCATATTAATTTTTATAAAAGCCTCATTTTTGATAGATAGAAAACCCCTGTTTGAGAGTACAAAAGTTAGTAGTTCAGGGTAATTTTGTGCAATGTTGTGAAGTACAACATATAACAATTCCCAAATATTACTTCAGCTTTTATGCAGCATGTCACTCATCTTTGATATAGTCTCTAACTCCATAGTTTCATTTCTCAGTTTAGAGACTGTCTATGTGTCTAAACACATGTGCCTTGGTAAGATTTCCCAGATTTCCCTTATGCTCTATTAAGAAGCTTTTCTGTTCCAGTTTGTTCTAGTTTGTGGCCCCAGAGAATCTCAGCTCAATAGATGAGCCACATTCACGTGAAGTGAAAAAATATATGCAGAAAATGATAAACTGGTATTAGGGAAGGGCTGGAAGGAGCTCCTGTGGAAGAAGAGCAAAACAAGGTACACCACAGACATTCTGTATCTGACAGTGCAGTCTTGATACCCCCAGTTAACACAAAGGGTGCTGCTTAGGTCGGCAGGTGTGTTTTCCTTGGCCATGAACGTAATTGATCCCAGTTGACAGGAATCTTTGGTGTACTTTCTCACCATCTCTTAGGCTCATAATTTGCCACATCTGATTGCAGTTCACTAGACTTTAATCAAACAAAAAGATATATTAATTGCATGGATAAACTGCAGGAACACAACAGGCTCCTCACCCAGGAGCCATGTGTGAAGCCATCTTTGCACAGCACTTTAAATTAACCTCTCCTGTTTATCAACTCCTCCCATTTCCTGCTTTTCAGTCTCTTGATAGCATCATTAGCAACCAGTATTTACATAAAATCTATTATTTGTTTCTCTCTTCTGTATTGAAACAATTACAGAACTCATAACAAAATAATTAAAGTGGCTGAAGATAATTCTGGTTCACTTGCTTAGTTAATAAAAGGAGATGATGAAAAAGGGTTTTTAAAACTTCTCTTTTTCAAGTGCTCTGGTAAGCTTACTGAGAATGATTGAGGATATCTTTCCACTCAGTTGCTCTTCTGCTGTTTCTCACACCTTTAAATGAGAATAACAAATAATATTTTTAATTTCTTGTATCCTCCTGCTCCTTCACTTCTGGTGAGCCGCTGTTTTGCTTCTCTTTTCTGTAAGATGGCAAATTTTCTAAGGTTTTTTTTTTCCTGTTAATGTGTTGCTCTCTTACAAATTTCTGCAACTCAAAAAGTATTCAGTCCTCTGCAAATTGTGACCTGCACCTTTCGATCTTTCACATCAGCAGGAATTTTACATACAGACATTTGATAAATAGAAACTAGAGCCCGTGAAAGAAACGCTGTAAAGTAGTTTGAACTGTTGAACGTTTTGGCCTATTTCTTCATCCCTACCTTTGTAATTATTATGGATCACAGAACACCAGAGGGCTTCCTGAAGGCGTCTAGACAACAGAATAAGATTATAATTGAGTTATGAAATAAAACGTTAAAGAGATAAGAGTTCAACCTCCTCAGTAATGAACTGCCATGAGGGGGAACAGGGAATATTTATTTATTTATTACAGTATAACTTATCTGACTTTTTCCTCTCTCCCTTCAGGAACACCAGTTGCATCTCAAATGCTTTCAGAGCACCACTAAAAATGGAATCAGTCTCCTTGCCTGTGTGAGAGGGGGCTGACAACAAACTTTAATTAGAGTGAGTAGAAGTGCAAAAGCCAAGACAGAGACAAGACAGATGATCAGGATACGGTGTTTGAGTTTAAAAATCAGCCTGTGCCCTATGATAAGACAAACTTGAGAAGGAGGACCCCAAAAAGTCTGAATCAAAATTAGTATTTGAACTCTCACTATTAAGTCCTTTATCTTAATGTTGCTTCCACTTTAGTAATAAAACTCATGTACTTCAACAGAAACCAAGCAAGAGAGTAATTTTACTTCCCTATTTCTAAACCTGCAGACCCGATAAAGTTTCACAGTTTGCCTAACATCCAGTGTAAAGGACAATGAGAGGCACAACTTGTACCTATACTGGCCTGTAAGAGTACCACTCCAGAATACAGGAGAACTAGATTCAAAACTCAACACAAAAAGTACTCTCATCATTAGGACATTTCTATATTATGGTGCCACTCCCTTCTTTCGTCTCTCTTGAAGACTTCTACTTTGAGTAAAAGCAGAATTAAGTTCTCACTGCAAAGACTCCAAATAATATACAGTTCCATTGTAGCTTTCATATTTTCAGCATATCTACACAGACTTTTCAGGAAATTATGGCACACTCTATCTGAACTCAATGCTGAGATTTTTAACCAAAACACGGTAAGACAAGCTATGTGTTTGCAGAGTTTCTGATGCAAAACCAGCTCACATCTGACTGGAATATAGTACATGAGGATCTCTCTTGAATCCACCTGTAACATTGCCCATAAGCAAAATGAAACTAAGACAGCTCTGGAATCAAATATTTAGAAATACTTTGGAATACATGGTTGCTTGAACTTCAGACATTTGCCTAAGACAACTACGTATTCCTCTGAATGAGATGAATGCTTTGTATGTGTGAACATATGATGCATTTCTTGAGCTTTAGGTCAATTTTCAAAGATTCTTTGTTTAATGTTTACTCTGTGTTTATGCACTCTGAATCATCTAAATATATCATGCCGTTAAGGACAGCACTTATATATAAGTGCCATTAAGGACAGCTGATGCCTAATGTGAGCTCTGGTCTGCTCCCTTGTGAGCAGCCTCTGTCAAGCGCAGTTGGTCACTGTTATCTCTATCAGTCAATCAATCAATCAATCTTCTGGGAAATAGTCTCAACATTATTAGTCTCCCCCCTGTAGGACATGTGAATATGAAAGCACATAGGCTGCCTTCAAAATCCAAGATGGGAAGTTTTCCAAGCAGCAAGGTCCCAAGTGTCCAAGTAATCCTCCCTGGCCTTATATGTGAGGGTAATGCTAAGAACAGACTGCTGTTAGCTTTCAAAGTTTACTTGTGCTTATCAATAGAAATAATTTAGGAAAAAGATCACCTTTGCCTTTTGGAAATCTGCTTTGAATCTGCTTTGAATCTGCTTTGAATAGCTGAATCAATAAAAAAATATTTTCTTATCATCTAAAGCTAGTGACAGGCAGGGCACAACTTCATCAGAGCTCAGAAAAATACTGGGAAGCAAAGCTAGGAATTTGGATCACTTATGAGGATAGACAAGGTGAAGAGAAGACTGCGGGTGGAATAGTTCAATTATAGAAATATGGCTGCAATTTATCATTACAAGACAGTCTGGCTGGAATTCTGAGATCTGGCTGCTCACTATGAGCAAACAGCAACAGAATGTCAAAAAGCTTCAGGGAACTAAAAAGATTAGGAAGACTGTGAAGAGAGCCCAAGTCTCCTCCTGCTCCAGGGCAGTGCCCAAACACTATGTTGTTGGTTATTCCATGATTGACCTTGGGCACTCTCATGTTCTCCAAACTTGAAGTGGAGCAGCACAGCACTGACTTAACCACAATTCCCCAATGAAAAGATTTTTTATCTATCACCCCAGCACTAGACTGCTAGACTGACCTCTGTGCAAAGGCCAGCGCGTGGTTCTTTTAACCTTTTTCCTTTGTATTTCTTCCTTCATCATTTTAGGCAATCCCCCTTAGCTTGAGCTCCCTCTTGATCATGTACGGTGCCCATCTACACAGCCCAGAGTTTAGGATTGTGGCAGGTGACAAGGTGTGAGGGCTTTCATTACCATACAGGACAGGAGCTCTGCTACTGGACTGCAGCTGCCAAGGATTTTGTTATGATGCAGAGTGATTTGATGCTTTCAGTTTTATACTAATGAGGAAAAGAAGTCATATTACAAAGAACAAACCTAAAGAACAGAACACTCAAAAATGAACAAAAAAAACCCCAAAACAAAACACAAAACTCTCCCTCACCTTTGCTGCCTCTCCAGCCAGATATGAGAAGAAAAAAAATCTCTAATAAATGGAAAAGCAGACACTTAGCAATTGCTTAGCAAATAGATATGGTTTCATTAAAGAACATGATATGGTTTCATTAAAGAACAAGATATGGTTTCATTAAAGAACCAAAGAACATGATAAGCAAAACATCTAGTCAGCTTCTAGTCAGCTCTCTTATCTGAGCAAGATCTTTAAAAAAGATGCATATACAGAGTTTTGTATTACTGTGTATATTACAGATTACAGAATTACAAATTACAGAACATTCTCCAATATACTCCTGTAGTGTGTGGGAAGGAATTTTAGCTTGTGCAAGCTAATCCATCCCTCCAATTAGCAGATTGAGCTGTTTTTAGTAGGTCAGAGAAACACTGAAATACTATTCTGTAGTCAGAGGAGACCTCTCTGAAACAAATTTTAAAATTTCTCAGGTCATTTTCTTCTGCTCAGGGTTGTCAGTAGACAACTCTGATTTACAGACATGTCAGACCTGCACCGACTACTGCTGTTGAAAAGAAAATTACTAGAGAAGATGAAAACATATAACAAGTGACTTGGGTAGTTGCTTATACAAGTGAAGAATAAAACAGGTTTAACTGCAAATGCTGGAAATACGCATGAGGATAGATAATTGCTTAATAAGGTTTGTTTCTAAATCCTGACTCCATTTTATTTCCTTAGACACAAACTGAAAAGCAGAAGTCATGGCTTTCGATCAACACACACAAAGCTGGAAGTGTGTTGCCTCTGTCATTTGCCCTGACAGGCACATCTTACTTTGGGATAGCATGAGTATCCTTTACTCTATTATTGTCATTGGAATAGACAGAAATATTGACACTGCACTACAAAAAGAATGAAGAGCAAAATGAAGCCCATCACAGCATACAGGACTCACTTGGGATTATTGCCATTTTTGAGGAAAAAAATAGAGATTTGGATATTTGCTTCTCACAAAGACTTGACATTCTGATTTCTTTTTCTCCCAATTTCCAAATAGCCACACCAAATTTTTCATCAGGGATTTGGATTACTGTAAATTTACTCTCAGCAGTATTATGGTTCTGCTAACACAGCAGTGAATACAACATCAGATGCTACAGCAGAAGGCAACTGCAGCAATTTACACACATCTCTGTGTTCACTTCTACTGGCACATCAGACATTTTAAGCAGAGATAGCCACACTGTACAACATGCAGGAATGTTGCCCCAGAGACAGTTTCAGTCCAGCAGCTATTGTTATTCATCTTGGAAAGTACAAGATCCCATCTGTTCCTTATTCAGAGACACCCCTTCAGACACACAGCCACATCTTCCTCAGTAACTTAACATGTAGATAAGCATCAGAGTTTCAGGAAGAATTTTTGGTTCCAATTACTCACTTATTCTGGTGGCTGGCAGCTCTTGTCACAGCACAGACCAACTAACAAGCCCATCCTTTTGATGAAAGCAGCAATTATCGGTATCTTGAGTCTACTAGGGGATTATTCTTATCCTGTCCAGTGTTTGTTCAGCTTTCTAGGTATGCACTCACAATGATTTTTCTCCCTTACTTTAAATATGTCTTTTTTATTGTCTCTTTCATTTACCCATGAGGTTTGATCTTTTCCTTATCTTTGAATTTAAACCTGACCTTTCCTATTCTGTCACAATGTTAGACAAGTTCTTTGTCTTTGTTTTATTAGATTTTCTTTCCAGGGCTTTCCACATTTTGCAGTTCAAGGTTTCTCTCATCAAATGAATGCCTTGAATGCCTTGAGTGATGAATATCTGCATAATTAATATTGGTAATGGCAGCTTTATCATTTGGGTGCTTTTTTTTTTTTTTTTAGTTTGAGTGAAGACTAGTTATGGGGAAAAGAAATTTATCCTTCTAACAAGCTCTTCATTAAGGCCACAGGCACTTTGTTTTCACAGCTTGGTTTTAACCAATTTCAGACTTCTAGGAAAAAGTCCAACAGCTGGGGTGAAAAACCAGATAACAATTCCAAGGTAAAGGATGATGGAATATGCTACATGAAAACTTAAACAAAACAATAAATGTTAACTCAGCAGGGGAAAAAAAACAAACCAAAACCAAACCCAGAAATGCAAAAGTTGGCATACTTTATGTGAATACGATTTTTCAAATCACAATACAATACAGATAATGTTATCCCAGCTGTTACCAAATCAGCTGGGTTTACAGGCATGCTAGCTAGATTTGCTAAATCTAGGTTGCTTCACTCAAAACAGTGATTCACAGTCATGTTCCTCATTCTTTATTTTTAGTAGTGTCAATACTAAAACCTTGTACTGAGTCAGAACAGCTTGCTGGAGCCACTGGGTTGTCCAGGCTGTCTAGAACTGAGATCATCTTTCTAAACTTTGCTGAAATATTTGTTCCATTTAAAGCTGTTGCAGTTTGAAATTTCTCAGGTTATTTGGTTTTATTCTTGTGCACATGAACATATTTGTAATGCTTAAGGTTTTGGGGTTTTTTAAGTGCAACTATGTGTTTGCCTTGTGATAAAGATTAACAGCAATGAAGCATAAACAGCAATGATTCTTTTCCTACAGAGAAGGTAATGAAGGGAAAGAAAAAGGAATATGCCAGAGTTTAGGATACCACAGGAACTTTGGAAATTGGTGAAGATTTCTAACACGTGATTCCTAAGCAGCTGAATTTCAGCATTTCACAGTGAATTTGGAAAAAGATTTTTGGGACCAGAACTATTCTGCTTATTGTAGCACACGGGTTAACATGTTCTACCAAAGGAAATCAGTGACAGCAACTGTCAGAAAGAACAGGAAAAAAGACTGGGGGTAAAATTAAAGAAAAGTGGATAACAGTATGGAAATTATAGGCGGAAATGCGATTGCTACTCCCTGGATGACACAGTTGAATGCATGTCTGACTTCCCACACACAATATAATCTAAGGGGACTTAGTGGAGGGTGGAGAAGAGTGGGGACACCTTGCCCAGGCTCTGCTAAAATCCGTGCAGAGGAGGGGGCCTGGTGGTAACTTTTAGCTGGTTCTGAATGGATTTTTGATGTAGAGTATACTGCTTTGAAATCAGAAAATGAGGTGTTCAAGTCATTACTAGTCTTTGAGAGGGACAAAGGAGAAAAATTGGGAATATGAGTTGATAAATTTAGAATTGAAAATTATCATCTTAAAATTGGGAATAAGCACCTTAAAACTGAGGCTGACCACCTTAAAACTCTGCTCACTGCAGCTGAGCACAGAGAAAAGTTGTTGCTGAAGAAACAACCTCCTGTTTCAGATAGGCAGCTCTGTAACTCAGTACATTACACAGACCCTCAGTCTTGGGACAGGGATATTTGGTATGACAGTGATGATGATGAGACCTCAGAGAACCCTGACTCTAAATATGATGAGAGTAACACTCTCACTACTATGTACTCTATTCCCTGGTCTCTGAGAGAGTTGGCAAAACTGCAGGAGAAATATTCAAGGAAACCAGAAAACTCTGAAGTTGAAATTATGTCTATACAGACTACTGTTTCCCCTGACATTAATGGAAATATAGATGATCCCTGTGATTACAAACTAGGAGGAAATTATTCTTTTTCTCCTTCAAATTCCTCTGTGCATGAAGCCAGGTCTAGTACAAAAACTCAGGATGGATAGGGGGAGCCTACCCGAAAAACAATTCAATCTGATTCAAGTGGCTGATTTGCAAATGCATTATGGCCATAAGCCAGGCAAGACTGAAAACCAGCAAGTGGAATCTTCTCAATGTATACATAATAACCCATACATTTGGATTCTGATAGGTTCTTGTCAACAATTAATAACATTTCTAATGGACAGGGGAAGCACAATCTTTGATATTAATGTAGCAAGATGCCAAGGAGTTGGGTGTGCAACCTGGATGGCAAAAAGTTAAAATCACTGGGTAAACAGAGCAAGTGTTATCTGCTAAGGCTAATTTATAGCTTTTGGGCAAGAAGCAGATGTTGGCTACTGACTTTGCAATTACAGATCACAAAGACTAATCAAACACAAAGGATTTCAGAAAGTCTCCTCTTTCATGTGACAGTAGTACACTGTGTGCGCTCTTGAAATAGGACATGAATCCAGTTTATTCTACGCACAGTTATCTAAAACAACATTATTAGTCCTAAATCAGTCAGGTTATTAGAAGAAAGCTTTTAATATTCTAATATGTAAATCCTTGTGGGTTTTTTAAGGAGTTTTTTACAGAGAAGGAAATTTAAAAGACCTATTTGTGCACTCACACACATGCACAAATGCACACACTCTTTTGTATCAACTTTGAGAGGTTAGAGAAAGAGAAACATGATGTGAAAAAAAATTCGAAAGTCATACTTACACCAATGAGCTACAAGCCGAAGGTTCAGGTGGCCACAATGCAATCTGTGTTCAGAATACTAACAAATCAGATGTTCTGAAACTTGACTCAATGATCAGACTTCAGTTCAAATCATTGCTTTCATAGCAGTGAATGAGAATCCCAGTCATATTCTCTTGGAAATTGCATTTTGCAGGATAAGCATTTTTACCCCACAACATTTTGCAACATAAACACCAGAAGTCTCTCACAATGAACAAAAAATGTAGGCTCAGGAGTCTAGCATTCAAATTCTGTCAGTGCTTTGCATGCAGTCCTATTGAAACATCGTTTTTAGCCCACAGCAATTGTAGTTTGAAAATTACTTTTTCTTAACCAACAGAAATCCAATGTACTGTGTTCCTAATTATTGTGAGAGATTGTTTTGGAAAAAGTATGTAACACTTCTTCAGCATGGAAGTCCAGCAGCAGACCAGGACAAGATCTTGCACCATTTCTCTGTTGCAGCAGCAGAATGGTAACAATGAAATGGAGGAGAAAAGGATCAGCTAACTGAAGAGGAATTTCAGCTGCTCTTGATATAATATCATTTCTAGGTACCTAAAAGAAACCTTGAGTGAAGGATGTTATGCAGTCTTGACTAAACATGAGAGGTAGCTACATTTCTGTATGACAACAGGTCTAAGTCTGGAATTATCCATGGATACCACCCATCTGCTATGTTATCGGTATTTTGTATGAGAGCTTTCTTAACCATCTGAGAAAATGGCTTTTAGTTGGCAATGGATACATCTCCACTGCTGCTGGCAAAAAGATAACAAGTTTGGTTTTGGCAGAGAGATTACTGCAACATTCCTGATGGAGATATGAAAAGGTGTACTTGGTACAGTCTAAAAGCAGTTCTTGATCTGACTCAGACTATTTATGGATCCCTATTCCCTGTGCCAATCTGGGATACCAAGAATGAAAGAGGGCACTTTTTTAAAATTTGAGCCTGGGCTGATTGTACAAATTAACTGGTGAATTATTACATACCAGATGAAATAATATCCAGGGTGAGTTAATTCCAGGATGATGTCAAATACAAATGGTGCTTATATTCCTCAACTCACCAGAGCTCTTCTTTGCTGGCCAATGAGACTATTTGCTTGCCAACTGGACTGTATTAAAGAATTGCCTAAATATAATGGCAGAGCATGTATGTATTCATGAGGCTCCTGAGCAATCTCTGCCTCATGTTATGATGGATACTTCACTAAATACAGCACAAAATAAAAATAAGTGAGCAAACCCCACCGAAGGCGAATGTATGAGAGGTTGTTACAGTGCCCTCCAACATCTGGTCCCCAGCAGTTCACAGTGGCCATACTACTGTTGCACAACAAGGTGAGATCTGGTTACAGATCATACCTTCACACCTCCCAATTTCTCTGGAAGGAAATCCAGGTGCATGCCAGGTTGACAGTTTATGATACCTTCTGTAAGTTCCACACTTGCCTTGGTGGCAGAAGGAGTCTAGTGCAGGGTATACTTCCCTCCCAACATAGGTAGAAAGTGTCTTTCAAATGTTATGACAACACTAATAAAATATCTTATTCTAACATACAAGTCAGTGAGGGAGAGAAGGTATGTCCAAGATTTCTTGGTATGAGTGCTGCTCTTTGGCCATAGACTTCTTAGGAAGTGAAACATGGGAACTACTTAAGACCTGTGTCTTTCCAGAAGAGAAGGTTTGCTAGGTAAAGCTGACTCTGCTCAGACTTTAATCATTTAATGGCTGCCTTTCCATTGGATGATGTGTCACTGACCCCTGTGGCCAAAAAGCACTTAGGAAACCAAAGAAAATCTCAACAGTAGATAAACCAATGTTATTCACCAGAATGATCCCCCCCATGAGCAGCTGAAGGATTAAAGGAAAAACTTAAACAAAATAACAAAGCAGCTTCGTTTAGTCCCATTGATCCAAAAGACAGCACTCACTGTACCTTAAAATCTATTTTGTGTCTCCTGCAGAAAGTCTGCTGTGAAAGAAATGGAGTTTTATAATAACTATTTGGAGCCTTAGGGGTTCAGAGCATCCTCTCATTCACATTACTGCTGCCTTGCTACCTGAATGCATTTTCATGTGTATCTTAATCAGTTCATTTACTGTTTGAATGCTATTTTTGATGCCAGAAAGAAATGTCTAAGTAGAACACTGTGAAAGTTCTCTCTTCATAGGGAATGATGAAAATCCTTCAACATATATTTCAGACTCTATTATAAACTGCATCTGATAATGTGAAAGCTCTATCTCCTAGCAGTGCATTAGAAAAATTAGTTTTAAGCTCTACTTGCTCATCACAGGATTTAATATGGGGTTTTATTTTTTAAATCTGACATGTCAAAAGAGAGATGACAGGTAGTGCAAGGGACAAAGAAATTTCCCACAGAAGGGAATTGAAAAGAACAATATCTGGAAGTCAAAAGAAGGGGAAAAATGTGTGAATATTTCAAGAATAGCAGAAAAGCATCATTATTAGAGGCATGTGAAACAAGAAAGGGAATCGGACAGATTTCAGATGGAAAAGAGAGAAAAATTTTCTTACTAAGCCATTTGATCATGGGTGAAGCAGAAAAATAGCCACTAGACAATGTTTAAACACTGTGGTAGTAGTTAGTAGTCACTTTAGAAAATATTTTATATGAGTTCTGTGTGACAAAGTTTTTGGTATCTAAAGGCTTTTGGACTAGATATAGATGTTTTCTTTCAAGATGTTTTGGGTTTATTTTGTTGGAAAGAGTGTTGTTCCTCACTGATGTCCTGGCTGGTACTGATGTCCTTAGTGGCATCTGGTATTATGCACTAGAGCACCTCCCCTTGAAGAAAGGCTGAGAAATTTGGGGCTGTTCAGCCTGGAGAAGAGAAGGTTCCATGGAGACCTCATAGCAACCTACCAGTACCCGAAGGGGGAAAACAGTGAAGCCAGTGAGGGAATTTTTGTCAGGAACTGTAATGATAGGATCAGGAGTAAAATGGGTTCAAACTGAAAGAGGAGAAATTTAGGTTGGATATACAGAATAAATTCTTTAGTGTGAGAGTGGTGAGGAACTGGAACACGTTGCCCAGGGAAGTTACTGATGCCCCATCTCTGGAAGTGTTCATGGCTGAGTTGGATGGGGCTTCAAGAAACCTGGTTCCAACCATGGCAGGGGGTTTGGAACTAGATCATCTCTTAGGTCCTGTCCAACCCAAACCATTCTATGATTCTATGATTCTATGATTCTATGCACAGTAAAATGCAAATTACTTCTGATTAAGGTTATATGCTATTTTCTGTAATAAAAGAAAGTTAAATGACATCTTTAGCTTCCTTATAAGCCAATATAAGCCAATAAAGCCTTATTTTCACCTGGAACTGCATTTTTTCAACACTGACTTAAAATACATCCTTGTTGTGATACTTATGCTCAAATGCTTTCTAACCCTTTCCTTCAGAGATCAGGAGACACCAGCAGTGATCAGTTCCCCGGCCCCACACAGCTGCACAGGACACTACACATCTGTGAGTGCAGTTATGAAATGCAACATGATGGTTTTAACCCTGGAAACCAGTAACTGGAAAAGCATTTAACTATAGCTGTCTAACCAGCCTTTAAAATGGGGTGCTGGAGGACATCCAGTCAATATGAATTGAAAGAACATTTCGCATTCATGATGAAGATCAGAAAAGCATTCTAGAACAGCAGCTAGATTGGGATAATTCCCAATCTAGGAAATTCGTTAACGTAACACCCTATAGATCTACAATTTTTACAAAAGGTATCCATCACCCCTGCTAATTTCATTATTTAATACATCCTTAACTTCATTCATGTGTGCAAAGTTCATTTCTATATACAAGCCCTTTACAAATTTGATGTTGGCTAACACTTCTTATAACTTAATACAAATGTAATATCAGAACTTCTCATTTAATTTGAATGGGGTGAAAATATCTCAGAAATTAGAGGATATTGAAGATATCTTTCTACTTTCTACTAACTTAATACTTAAAAGATGGAAAATGCTCTCCTATTTTTTTTTTTTTTTTTTTTTTTTTTTTTTTTTTTTTTTTTTGCAGGGAGGGAAATATTTAAAGATGGGAATTTAGTGTAGAGTGAATTAAAGCAAATTTATTAGTCCATTTTGGATATGGAATTCTTATATTTTCATTGAGATGTGAATTATGCAAAATTTTAAACAACCTGAATTGATTCATAGAATAGTTTAGAGGCATTTATAGTATTCACTGCTAGTTCTGCAGAGACAGCCAGGTACTAAGTAAAGCACACATCACCTTCAGATGTCTAAACAATTTTTACATGTACATCCCTGATCATTAGAAAAGAAAGAACATATCTGCTCACTATGTAGCTTTTTTTCTTATATGTTTCATATGGTTTTTAAATGAAAAGAATCACCTTTTATCTACTTGCTCTCCTCAATTTAACACAAGAATTTTTTTTTTAAAGTTGAAATGGTTGCAGGAAGCATAATATCTACATTAATGGAAGCAATATGCAAAGTCTAAATTTAATTTCTTCTCCTCTGTGTCATCTTCTGAGAACCTTCTGTATTCACTTGGATTTCATGTGTTATATATTGGGGTAGGAGGCTGGAAAGAACACGACATTCACCTCCTGCTTCTAATACACAAGGTAATGGAAGATAGCATAAATGTAGACACAACAATGCGTAAAATATTTTCAGTGGGTGGATTGCTGGACTTTGCATAAGGATGGGTGTACTAATCTCAAAGACATTGATCATGCCAGTAGACTGAAATGCAGTACAGTTTGAATGCAAAATGACATGTCTAGCCTAAGGTAAGCACATTGTTTACCTCTGTAGTCACTGGAGTTACCAAGCAGCTGTGGATCTGTACACATAAGCAATTCAATTTAATACGAGTGGAAAGACATAACTGAGCTACAAGATCTTGAAAAGAGTGACTCAGTTGAACTGGACAGCTTAAGGACTTTGATGCAGAGGCAGCTTTGAACTTCTGGAAGCCAAAGAGCACATTATTGTTTCTCAATCTGAGACTGAGGTCAGGTGGTAGTCAAGCAACTTAGACTAACAAAGTATGTGGCGAGGTTGATCAGCAACATTTTATTTTAGGTCTAAAAAAATGAAAGTATTTCCTACTGTAACAAGTCTGTCAAGACAGCTTTTCATCCAGTCTCATGAGGGGTTCTAGGCTGCTGTATCTCTGAAAAGGAGAGGGGGGCTTCAGCTATCCTGCCTCGTCTTATGGCAGAGGGAAAGGTGGCAGAAATAAAAGACACCCGTCTATTCTGTATGTGTAGTCCAAAAAGAATTGGAACAGCATTTTTTTTTAGGTAGGGACAATACCATAAAAAGTGGCCAGACAAAAGGGATAAATTCAACAAAATTTCCAATTCATGGAAAACCAAATTATATATGTTCAGAGTGTCAGACACTAGTGGATACTGCTGAAGAACAGATAAAAATTTAAATATCATGCTTTCAAAAATACAGAAGTTACAAGATCTAATCCAATTTTTGAGCATATTGGTTTCATGCTTAAGTGTATGAGATATGTTAAACAGCAAGAACTGAACCCACTACTATAATTCCACTATTAAGAAGGACTATATATTATATATAATATATATATAATATTCCACAGATATGAGGCATCTTGGATAACTCATTGCATAGCTGTAGCCCCAGGCAGTTACATGATTGGTTTTAAGATGGGCCTATTCCTATAGGACAAAGATTGATTTAGGAAAGAATATGGAAGATTTTTACCACGAACATGCTGAAACACTGGAACAGGTTGCCCAGAGAGGTCACAGATGTCCCATCCCTGGAAACATTTAAGATCCAGCTGGAGGAGTCTCTGAGCAACCTGGTCTTGTTGAAAATGCCCCTGATCACTGCAAGCAGATTGGACTAGACAACCTTTAAAGGTCCCTTCCAGCCCAAACTATTCCATAATTCTATGATTTAAAAATTGTCCACAATCATCAGCGTGGAATGTATGTTTAATAAATTCTTTTATTTTTCAACTGTTATGAAAATGCTTCTGTGTCCACAAACTTGCCAACCAGAGAAGGTCCTAAACCACAGTACCAGCAGGATTTACTGGAGAAAAACATTTCACAGATTTTAAGCTTGAGCTTTACAAGTTTATGAAGTGGATTAGGCCACATGGCTGGATACTAGGAGATGCTTCTACTTCTAAATTAATCAAGACACCACGCATATCTATAATAAGTAAGAAAAAAAAAGGAGCTAAGCTTTAAATAAGCAGAATTCACCAACACTACTATTAATGCTAACTTTGCACCAGTTCATTTTTTCAGTCAGAATCAGCTCTGATTTTAAAATATGCTAGCAATTCAACTTACATAAATTAGTTTTAAGAAAAACATCTTGGAAAGAGCTTTATTAAGTAATCTTTTAAGTCAGTACAGATTGTAACTTAATACAAAGATTTCATCTCTTATGGTTAAATAATCTACAGCTGAGAAGAATGATTTTTTTTTTTTTCATTTGCAGGATACACCCACCCATATTTGTAAATTTATGTTGTTCAAAAGTAGATACATTTAAATGCCCACGAAATACATTTCCATGCAGCTTTTCATTCTTTTTTTCCACAGCTATAGCTGAAGTGTAAAATAAAATGGCAACTAAGGCCCGTCATAATAGATATATACTATTTTATATGGCATTATAATTTAAGAGAAATATTTGAAAGTAGACTATGCAAATATATGAGAGAACATTCACGTGATGCATATGAATTATCAATCACACTCTTCACATATAAAATATTTCAGTTTTCAAAAGGAAAAAAAAATCCTCTGTTTTAAATTGTGTAAATTCACTAAAGCTGTACAGGAAAATTAATAGAATGATGAAAAGAACAGCATAATAATTAGGTACACTATAACCCAAATTATACAGTATTCAGACTGACAAGAGCCTTAGGGATCCGAAGGCTGAATGGGAAGAAAGACTCCCACTTAGAAGTAAGGCAATAATGGAATACTAAAAAGATCATCCTCAGCACTCTTCAGGATGATTCAGAAGAGATTTTACAAGAAGCCATGGCAGTACCCTCACCATCCACACTGCCTGTGGGCCACATCTTCCAGGCAGGATGACAAGCCTGCTGCTGTGCCACCACACTGTCGTCACTCCAGTCCCACCCTGGCTGCATCCAGCCCTTGAGAAAGCACAGAAATCCTGCTCAGCCGTTTGCAACAAGCAGTCCGTTTCCCAGGAGTGCTCAGATATGTACAAAAGATGAGGGAAAGCATTAAGTGACTGTGAAGGCTTATGCAAAAACTCACTTTAGTATTCAGGAAAAATTATTCATATTGCCAACTTAGAAGTTGTTGTTATGTTTAGGAGTCATCCAGTTACAAAACAAACTAAAACTATATGACTTAGCTGAGCAATCCCAGTGTGAATAACAAATCGAGAACAGACACATGAAGTAGTTTGTGAGTAATCTGTAGGGTGAAAAGGCTCATGTAAGAGCGTATACTGAAAAATTCAACATAATCAACAACTTCATGTAGAAAACAGTGCCTAACAGTAGACTACTCACACACAGAAAGTAAAACTAGATTCAATACTTTGTTTCTGATGAGCTGGTCATTTGCTGTTCTGCTAGTGTAAGGTAGAACTGCAGCATTGCCCAAAGCTGCTACAAAATCATTTAGCTACATAAACAGACATAAAAAAATGTGGAATGGTATGACTACAGCTAGCAGGAGTAAGAATGCATTTCTTCCCCTCTATTTAACTCTTGTGGGATCACATTTGAATAACTCTGCTCACTTTTGGGCGTCCCACTGCAAGAAAGGCATTGGAATACGGGAGAAAATCCAGCAGAAGACTCTGAGATGTTCAGAGGGAAAAGCACATGAGATAAGAAAAGAGGCTGAGACAGATGGGTCTCTTCAGCCTTAAGACAAGGCTCAAGCCAAGGTTTTTACAACTACCTGATATGAAGGCAGAACCAGATTCATCCTGATGATGCACAGCAACAGGATAAGAGACAAAGGACTGAAGCTGGAATGTGGAGAATTATTAATTATGATTAAATACAAAGGAAAAAAAAACAACCTCAAGTGTGGTCATATTCTGAAAAAAAGGCCAGAGAGATTGTGGATTCACAGTCTGTAGAGGTGTTAAAGACCTGATGGACATGGCCCTGAGCAACCTGATCTGACTTACCTTTGAGCATAGGATTGGACTGGATGATCTCTGAAGTTTCCTTCCAATATAAATTATTCTATTATCTTAAATATACACATATATAGAACAAAATGCTAAACATAAGCATACAGAAGTTAGTTACTTAAAAGATTAAGCAAAAGATTAAGTACTGAATCTGGTGTTGGGGAGGAGAAGATTGGGCATTACTATTTGAAGTTATTCAGTGTACCATGCATATAAAGACAGGTGACATTTAAGACTTTAAGACATACACTAAAAATCATGAAAATGAGTAGGAATTAGCAGGACCTTTCAAAGGAGAAGAGCACAGGCTTTCCAAGGACAGCATTTTAAATTACTTGTTGGTTTTGGACTTACTTTCCCCCACAAAGACAACCAAGAAGGGTTTTGATAGTATTTGAGAAATCTGCACTACAAATATATAGTTCATCTCAGCTTGTTAAATATACTAGACCAACACAGAGGAAGACAAAGCCACTTAAAATCACACAAACAAGTTTGAGAAGAGTTAACATTTTATTCTGATTTACGTTAGCTAGACATAAATTTATATGGGTACAAATTTATATGTAGTCTTTATTCACAATACAAAAAACATAAGAGAAGACTTTCAAGTTCCCAATGTGTACACCATTTCATTCTTAAAACTTTCTGGGTAGAACAGTGAACTGATTGCATTCATACGCAAAAATCAGACAGCTAAAACTATCAATTTGAGAACTAAGTTTAATATTGACTGCCATAGTGAGTGAAAATAAATCATAAATCCCCATTTCCCCATCCAGTAAAATATTTTACTTCATCTTTTGTAATGTGAAGGAAATGAAAATACTTAAATAACATAGGAAAGGAAAGGAAATTACTAAATTTTAGTTTTGTTATTAGTAACAATAAAGCCATTACCTGCTGTTCAGAAAAGTAAAAAATTATATTTTTAAAAGGTTATTCCAAATGTCATAGTATTGAAGCATAATTAAAATCAGTATAAAACTAGAACAGGAAGGTCAAGAAGGTGTACCCCCCCATCCCTGAAAACAACACTGGTGAATTCCTAATAACAGATGAGAAGAAGGCCAAAGGAGAATTCAACAAAGTTTTTGCCTCAGTCTTGAACAAAAACTCTCTTCCCACACCTCTTGAGTGGATGGACAGCAGGATGGGGACTGGGGGAGCAAAGTGTTTCCCACTGTAAGTAAAGATCAGATTTATTATCACCAGAAGAACCTGAATATGCAGAGAACATAACACTATGGGGCTATGGAGGACCAGGCACAAATGTTTTGTCTCAAACATTCTGACTGGTGTGACAGAAAAGTTCTGACTGGAAGAGAGAGTCCTGCAGAGGTGGGGCAGTGCTGCTCTGAGCCAACTTCTTGTTCCACTTGGAGACTGTGCCTAGCATGTCTGGGCTGACTCCCACCCTCCCACATCCAGAAGGGTTCAAAAGGGGCTGGCTGAACATATGCCAAAAAGTCTAGTTTACATAAGAGGCATGCACTAGGTTAACAACAGAAAGAAGTGGATCAGTTCCCCACCCCTGTCTTCTATTTGTTCTCTCTTTCACTTTGTCTTATTGCCTCAGACCCACTGCAGGATCTAAGGACTGATGATATTATTTCTTGTCTTTTTTTTTGTTTGTTTTTTTCCCTTTACTTCTCTCCTCCCTTGCTTTGTCTGGGCAAAGTGCAGCTGTTGTATTCTATCCTGGACTCCATACTGAAGTTTGTTGTGGGAGTGGGGAGCTTGTGGAAGCCAGCACCTTTGAGAATCAGTGTGCTGTGGCTCGGTAGCCAACGCTTTTGAAAGGTTTATTGTTGCCGTTGGGAAGTTTTTGAATAGTACTGTAAGATTAAGGGCTTGTTAGTCAGCATTCTTGAGACTAAATAGTGGGCTAGTTGCCAGAGTTAAGGCAACTGTAAAATAAAAGAGTTCCCTGACATATGGACTGGTATTTTTGTTTAGCCTGACAAGAAGTTATAACCATCATGCCCCCTACCAATGGGTGTCAGAGTCTTGAAGGAATTGGCTGATGAAGTTGCCAATCCACTCTCCATGGTATTTAATAAGTCACGGCAGTTAGGTGCAGTCCCAGGTGACTGGAAAAGGGAAACACTTTACCTATCTTTACAAAGGATAAAAAGGAGGACCCTGGGAACAACTGACCGGTCAGCCTCCCCTCCATGCTTGGGAAGATCATGGAACAGATCCTTCTAAATGTTATGCTAAGGCACATAGAGAACAGGGAGGTGATTTGAGACAGCCAGCCCAGCTTCACCAAGGGACAGTCCTGCCTGACCAAACCAGTGGTTTCCTATGATGGATTGACTCCATCAGTGGACAAGGGAAGGGTTACAAATGTCATCTGTCTGGATTTCTGTAAAGTCTTTGACACGATCCCCCACAATGTTCTTCTCTCTAAAGTTCTCTTAAAGGATTCACTGGATGGACAGTTAGGTGGACAAGAAAGTGGTTGCATGTCACATGCGGAGGGTAGTGGTTGATGTCTCAAAGTCCCAATAGACATCAATGACAGGTCCTGTCCCTCAGGGGCCCATATTAGGACCAGTGCCATTTAATATCTTCATTTTAATGAAGATTGGAAGAAAGAAGGGATTGAGTGCACCCTCGGCAAATTTGCAGATGACACCAAGCTAAGTGGTGTGGATGCCACTCTGAAGGACAGGATGCCATCCAGAGGGACAAGCTCAAGAAGTGGGCCTCTGGGAAAGTTGTGGGGCTTAAAAAGTCCATGTGCAGGGTCCTACATCTGGCTCAGGGCAACCCCTGGTATTAATACAAGCTGAGGAATTGACAGATCCAGAGCAGCTGTGCTGAGAAGGCCTTGGGGGTGCTGGTGCATGAGAGGCTGGACATGAGCCAGCAATGTGCACTCACAACCCAGAAAGCCAATCATGCCCTGGGCTGCATCGAAAGGAGCATGGGCAGCAGGGTGAGGGAGAGGATTCCACCCCTCTGCTCTGGTGAGACCCCACCAGGAGTGCTGCATCCAGCTCTGGGGTCCCTAGCACAGGAAGGACACAGGTGTGCTGGAGAGGAGGACCACCAAGATGATTAGAGGATGGAACACCTTTCCTATGAGGAAAGGCTGAGAGAATTAGGATTGTTCAGACTGGAAAAGAGAAGACTTCAGGGTGACCTAATTGTGGCCTTCAGAACCTGAAAAGAGCCCAAAAGAAAGATGGAGAGAGACTCTTTACAAGAGCATCTACAGTACAGAGGGGAATGGCTTCAAACTGAAAGAGTAGATTTTGAACAATATTAGGAAGATGAATATTAGGAAGAAATTCTTTACTGTTTGTGGTGGAACAGGCTGTCCAGAGAAGTTGTGGATGCCCCATCCCTGAACGGGCTCAAAGCCAGGTTGGATGGAGCTCTGATCAGCCTGGTGTAGTTGAATGTGTCCCTGTCCATGGTATAGGAATTGAAACTAAAATATCTTTAAGTTCCTTTCCAGCCCAAGCCATTCTATGATATGCAGATAAACAATATTATCCTGCACTTTTTTTTTCTTTTCATTTTGTCTGCTACAACACAAAATAAATTCCCCAAATAGCTGCTGTTGAACTGGAAATAGTTTTGCAATCTTTACTATCAAGGGATTAATATTTATGGGAAAATATTTTGTATTTTGAGGGAGAGTCTCCTGGGCTATCACTGTGCTTTTAGCACTGCAGATGTCTCTGAATGTTTCCTCACAGCCAGTTGCTGTAAAAATAAGTATATACAGATGGAAGTACAGCAAAATGATGCAAAGTTACACTACCCCAGGCACTAATATTTTATGCACTTTTTAACATTACATTTAAAAATTTTATGAGCATCTACTCTGCTAACCAACTCCATCTCTACTCCTGGGGGTTAAAGTGTGGCTTTATATACAACAACTATTTCAGGTGAGTTGGTTTGAGAACCCAGAAACAAAGGAAAGAAATCTGTTTTCGGATTTCCAGTGGTGGGGTATATCATATAACTGGAAGTAGTAGGTTCTGCATTAATTCCTTAAATTCTGGAAGAAGCATTGTTTTGATCACTGTAAAACCTGAGGCCAGCTGGATGATCTAAAGATCCTTCTCTCCTTTTAATCTATAAATGTAAATATGGCTGTTTGATAGAGTGTCCAACCAAGAAAACAAATAA
This sequence comes from Acanthiza pusilla, assembly GCA_036630365.1. Classification (NCBI taxonomy): domain Eukaryota; kingdom Metazoa; phylum Chordata; class Aves; order Passeriformes; family Acanthizidae; genus Acanthiza; species Acanthiza pusilla. The sequence goes on from JAXCHO010000098.1 coordinate 2,722,839, forward strand.
AATACATGTAATAATCAGAATACAGAAGTAGCTCAGGGAGCCAAGAGCAGCTTCCAAATATTAGTTAAAAAATGAGAACAGGCTAAAGAAATGCTATTAGCATATCACAAAACTTCCTGTAAGTATTCTTTATTATGTGAATCCTGTATTTGCCATTAAGCCCTTTCTTATTTGCAGATTCTTCCCAAAGTCTGATCACAAAGCTATTTACACAACATTTGTAATGTGCAGAACTTAGAGCAATGGTTTACTGGTATCTCAGAAACTGGAAGACAGAAGAGTGGTGTGAAGCTGTGCTGGCCAGATTCCAGATCCCTACCAGTACCCAACCATTTCCTTCACCTTCACAGGATACTTTCTAAGCCATTGAGTCATATAGCTACAAAATGCAGAGCTGATAGCATGGGCAGAATGATTTTTAACATGCTTACCCAAACCTTAATTTAACCTTCATTAACAATTATGAATTGGTTGATAGCTGTAATTCAGTAAAGCTTCTGATGGAACACAGTTTCAAAACATTAGCAGTAGGTGATTTACATTTAAAATTTACTGTACAATCAAATCGCTACTATTATATTAAAGGTGTGGTGATTTATCATAACCCAATTAGCAGAAAAGCCTGGTAATATATATTAGTGTCACTTTAATAGACTAAGAAATCTCAGACTCCTACTAAGATTTTATTTCATATATTAATGCAATGCAAAACTTGTTTAAAAAAATGCATGTCATGTCTGCTGACTTAACTCTTTTCTAGGAACATAGAAGATAAAAGTCATGTCCATGAGGAGCCTGATCTAACATCTCAGTCTCTTACATAATCTCACATCCAAGCATGCAATAATCACAAGACTAACTGAGAATAAAGTTTGCAGTACTCGTTTTGATACCATGTCTAGTACTTATAACAGTTGTCATCTGAAATACTACATATGTCTATGGCAATGTATAGTCATGTACAACTATTTAAGATAAAAAAATTTACTCATTCTGAGCTATTTTGCCCTTAAATTATGCTTATCCTCAGCATCTACAGCATTTTGCTTGTGTGCTCCCATGAACAGCAGTTGAGTGTCCAAGCATTTCCAAAGCCTAAATTACCAGTGTGTCACCAATTAAGCAAACACCTTCATGACACAGTCAGATAAAGTCCACATTTCTACAACTGGAAAGGCAAATGAGGAATACATAATGAAGTGCAAATATAGAGTCATTGTTTAGCCTGCTACAGTATGTCAGTTGATGCTGAAGCAGAAGGTGCTGAAGCACCAATTTTCATGTGTAAATGATTTCCTTGATATCAATACCTACACAGTGAATACCAATTTGAACATCTCAAATGGGGATACTGTACTAAGGCAAATTGAAGAGTAGTCCCAGCAGTAATAGTGCTAAGAATTTTAGAAAAAGAAACAAATTTTAAAAGTGTATCTAAAGCAAGAGTATTTGTGTCTGGCTTAAAAGTCACGTAGAAATGGTTGACAATGAAATGCAATCCATTTTGTTAATTTGCAAAATATCCTATATACATAAATAGGCTTCATTGTAATCCATAATGAATTGAAAGTAAGAAGCGAAGAGTTGATAATTTTATGTTACAAAAGGACATGCGATTCATAATTAGGTATTTATAAAAGAAATAGCTAAAAGCTGGTGAAGTAAGGCAGCAAAAGTGTTTGCTGGCATAGATGTTGCTATATGAAAGATTTGCTAACAAAAGGTAAGAGAGGTTTCTAATTGAAGAGTTGGCATAGTACTATGCTGAACGGCAGGCTCTACCACATCACCATATCTGTCAAGCAATAATCTTGAGTTGCTGAAGCCACCCAAATCATAGCTAGCCAATTTTTTGGGAAGGGGAAAAAGGTCTCTTAGAATACAATCATCCACTTCCAGAAGAATGACTAATAATCTCCAAAGCAGGCATTCCCTTCACTCCCAAAACTTTTATGTAAGTAAGGTGCAATTTATGACATTGTAATACTGAGTAAGTAACTTCATAATTTCCATGTAACAGTGACAAAATATATAATCCGTATGTTGGGCATAAAGGTAAGCCAAACAACAGAAGAGGTCCTGATCAAAATTCCTTTCTAGTGCAGGGATATGTTTAGACAGAACTCAGGAGGTCTTGTGTATCTCTGACAATGCTAAGCAGTTGGCTGATTTAGATTCAGAGTGGAAAAGCTTGTACTCTTGAAAACCTCAAAGGGGGAGATGTGCCTTTAAAAAGCAATCCAGAAATTCCCCTCAGCAAGGAATTTTACAATTGGGACAATATATTTGGTTACTCACCAGTGGCCCATAAGCTATTAGCTGCCCTCTGGCAAGCCCCTTGAGCAACTCCCTTCTTTCTCCTCTTAGTGATGAAGGCAGATATCTGTGATTCCAGTTTAGAGCACATTTGCAGTCAAAGTAGTACTTAATCACAAATGACAGCAAAAAGCCATGATTGGTGAGAAATCACCCTCCAGATAAACCCCTGGCACAAGCAGCACAAAATATTACCCCAAACAAATTAATGTCTCAAAAAGACATATTGCCAAGCATCCATGTACATCCAGTCATTTGAAAGATGTTCCATGCATCAGACTCTACTGTGAGGTAACCCCTTGAAAATACTGCACCACAATGTCAGAATTGGCCTCTGGTTTAGCCATATACTTTCTTACACAAGACATGTAAACATCAAAATAGCACATGGTTTGTTGGCGAAGAGAATTCAAAACAGAGTGTGCAAAGGTAAGTGCTGCACAGATTATGTCACAATTTACCACGCCCACACCCATGACACCATCCAAATTTTTCAACTAGCTTGCTGCTCCTCTCCTCCTATGGCTGACAGTGGGCTAGATGCCTCCAGAAATAACAATTTAGTTCAGTGGGTACCTTCCAACTAAAGGGGGAGAACATGAAGAAAAGGCCACTTCTGCTCCCTGAGAACAGTCAAGTGACTAGAAAAAACCAAGGGGAGGGTGAATTGGAAAGGACAAAGAAATCAAGGCTGATGAAAGTTAAAAAAGAAAGAAAACACTGAAATACCATCAGGATACAGTGAGTGGTAGTTGTAAAGCAAAAGCAAGACTAAGAACAGAGAGGCCTCTCTAAAGATAAATTTTTCAGGTAGGATTTGTCTTATTCAACTTAGATATTTACAACGTAGCTGTCCACATGTCAGCTACTCACCCTAGGCTACCCTCGAGAAAAACAGGTTCTTTAAACCATTTACACTCTAGAAGCATCTGTTTTCTTTTCCCTCCTTGAACATTCAGGGAGTATAGATTCCTTATTCAGAATTTGACATCTACACTTGTGACCTTTGGGAAGGAATCAGACTCATAACTGGCTAGAATGCATAGAGTGTTATTAAAGAGAGGAAAAACACAGGATTATAGAAAGAACTGCTTTGAATTTGTGCATAGATTTATCCATATGTTTTCATATTCTTGAATTTATCAAGGGAAGTTGTTTTTTGTTTGGTTGGTTTCTGAGGGCTTTTTTCTGAGGAGGACATTTCATTTTCCCCGTAAGTACTTTCTGGGAGAGGTGCAAGTTTGCTGCATATTTTGAGACATAATAACAGGTCTCAACATCAAAATATGTCCTAAAAGCTCTGGGTTCTGAAGCTAAGCAGGCATTCATGTTGTTTTTTTAAGATAAACAACTAGAATAACCTATAAGTTTTGCTGTATCTGGACTTCAGACTGTGGTAACTGGTTTGGTCATCTCCACATTCCAAATAAGCCATTTTCCTTTGCTGTATTTTTTAACCTTTTTAGCTGTTTTACTCTTTTATCCTTTAGGGAATAGGGCAGCAAACTTCAGGGTAGCATTTTCTGTTATATTCAAGGTAACGTACATACTCACTGCAGTAGCCAATTGATTGTCAAGCATTTGATATACAGACATGTTTTTTTAAGGTCATTCTACACTTGCAGAGATTTAACCTTCTGCCAATTTAACTAGAGGAAAGTGGAACAACCTTTGTCTAATAAGATGGTCTACCCTTGCAACATTTAACAGTGGTAAATATTACCCTCTAGGGTCATATTTTTATCAATATGTTGCGATCAGAATTTTATCTCAGCAAAAAAAGTTTTATCCTTTAAGTAAATTTAAAAAGGAGGTCATCCAGCCATCTGCCATGTGAAATGGACAAGTATCAGCTGGAAAACTTCAAGATATTATGGATGTCACAAGACATCTTCCCCCACTTCCTTCTAAAAAAATCTGTGGGGAAAAATGGAGAAAGGAATCAGTGAGAAAGTAAACTTTTATCAGCAAGGAAAAGAGAGGGGAAAATAGGCACACATCTACTTGGTTGCCAATGCTGTTTCTAGACAAAAAAAACCCCAGCAGTACAGATTTTACAGTATGAAGGATGAAAAAATATGGCTGAAAGTTAGACTGAACCATTCCCATGGTTCACAGAGTGTTTGCATCAGCTTCTTCTGTTTCTATGAGATACAGCTGTTACATACTAGTAATTGAAACACATTTATCTGTTTCTTCCAGTTTTATAACTGTAACTAATAGTTCCCAATGTTATCTATCTCATATACCATGCATGTGCACTGGTTTTCCAAATATTTTTGTACTATAACTCTGATGTGCTCCGTAAATTCATCAGCCTCTTGAAGTTGGACAGCAAGTGCCCATAGTGCTGATAAATTTCTCAACTCAGTTGTAGTTGATAGAGCAGATCCACTTTATTTCCCCTAAAGATATGTTCTATTTAGTTTTAACTATCCAAGCTCTTTAAATGATGACATTTTTGCATTGCAGCATTTCTGAGAGAAGCCATATATTTACATTTTAAGGATAGCTTTGCAGTCCCTTACTATCAGTTTGTGCATCTTTGAGAAAGAATGTGTATCTTCTCTGCTCCCTCCAAACTCTGTTAGATTTGACATCATTCTGAGATTGTTTTTCCACTCTTCTTTGAAAAAAAGACTGCAATGTTTAAAAGTGCAGTATATATAAACAATCCTAGCTTCACTGAAACCTGACTAATTCTATTTGTAACACTTGAACATTACTAAAACATAAACTCAGAGAAGGGAAAGTCATCCTCTATTCCTTCATACTTATTTTTATACTTCCTGGGACTTTGTTCCTAGGTAATTTCTACCTAGATTTAGCTAAGAGTATGGTCAGTAGGAACTTATTTCATATTCCAAATAGAAGAACTGTGGCAGAAACAGAGAATAATAGCATAAAATTTACATTTATGGAAGTAGGTAGGAAGGGTTTATACAAACCATGCCGGGGAGTGAAGTAGCGTATGGTATTCCATCCTCAGCCACAGGGCAAAATAACCTCAGAGATGCTCAATCTACTTATTTTTTTACATGGAATTTGTGTGGAAGTGTGAAAGCTAAGTAGCTTTACTTTGCTGTCTGACAAACCACTAAGACAGAAATACTGTTGCTCTTACTTGAATTAATTTGAACAAATCGACCCTAAAAATGTGCATGCAGCTGACACTTGTTGGGACACAACTTAAATTAAATTACTACTGTATAATGGCATTGTATAAAAGGAAAACCAGAGTACACTTTTATATTAATGAAGAATTTGGGACAAATTCCCTTTTCTGGCACCTGTATCGTAATATAATATGCTATAACACAGCACAGTTTGGGAGTTCTTTAATGCTTTGTTCTTGATCAGAAGGCAAACCAACAGGCAAAAAAAAGAGCATTTTGATACCAAGGATAGCTGTTCTGGCATGAAAGAGATTAAATTGCTGTAGGACTGCTGACCTATGTAGAAAAAAGTTTTAGGAGAATAGGTCCTATATCCATACCATAAAGGGTAAGTTTTGTAAATGCATCTACCACTGCACTGGAGAGACCAGCACAATGTTGAGAAAGCCAATATTCCTTTGTCATAGACAATTAGATTAAGATGGGTTTGCACTTCCAACCAGTGTTTGAGGGCATTCTCAGAAGAAAGGTGTGTGTGTATAGAGGTAAGAAAAAGAAGGAAATTCCATTCACCCCCAAGACTCTCATCTGACTACTAAAAATACAGTACCACTCAATCATTCAATAGAAACAGATTCCACGGGAAAAAAAAATAAACTGATCAGAATTAAATTACATTAAATTAGCTACAGGCAAATATTTTGGGTTTGGGTTTTTTCTGTTATTAGGACCAGGTAGCAGAGATCCATATTCAACAGAAACTAATATTTTGGTCAATATTGCAAGTGAGGAATGATGTTGGTGCTTACTTGGAGCTGTCAATCCAGTTCTGTAAAAATGAACAACATATACAAGACAAAAGAGCATCCAGAAGGCAATACAAATCAGTGCAGTTTTGACTTTGGAAATTGTTATCAGATTGCAGCACCAAAAGCATTCCCACAGTTAGGAAACATAAGGTTAACAGTAACTTGGCAGAAGGCTCGTAGACACTAATCTATTCATACCATGTAACCCACAAGGAAATGAGCAGTGCTACACACCCCCAGCCCAAGGCAGACTGGGAAATACTTGTTTTTAAGCTGTAAAAAAGCTAATTTATCTCCTTTCCCTCAGTAACAGTATGTGAGAGAAGACAAGGAATATGTGGAGTTACTCCTTCCACAGCCTCAGATTTGCCTTTTCCAGGCTGTACAGCGCAGGAGGTATTAGAAGTCTGAAAAGAGAATTCTCATTCACTGAACTTTTATGTCTAAAAAAATTAAAAGGAAATCAAATCACCAGATAAAGGTTTATGACATGCCCAGCGTGGTCAGAGTGGCTGACACAAAAAGAAGCTGGGAGGCATGCATGCAGCTGCTCTTCAGGCTATGGACATAACTTGTGTTTACAGAGGGGAAAAACAGGAGCCCACCTCCTGCACTCGGGCATATATAAAAAGTAATTGACAAAGTTTCTAAACACTTCAGGATTGTCAGACTCATACCAAGCTATATAAAAGCTCCACAGATTTGAATTATTAAAGATGCTTGAGTCTTAAAAAAAGCCAAGGCTGAAAAGAGCTCCTTGAGGTACTCAAACCACTTTCATTTGTGTTGATTGCCAAAATATTAAAGGAGCAACTTTACAGCCTGGAAGAAAGATAAAAAGTAAACAGCAGAAAGCCAGACCCCTTGAGTATCTAAATATTGCAGGACTTTCAGAAAACTTGTTCCAGCACAAACACAAAACTCCGCTGCATCAAAAGGAAGCCTTCAATTTTTGTTGCCACTGCCTGAACAAATAACACTCTAATTGTTGTAGGTATAACTGATGTGGTTATCTTTATTCTTCTAAATATTAGCTGAACTGGTTGAAACCTAAGCATGCATTTCCCAAGTAATATTTTTTTTTTTAATGTGCAAATACTTTTAAAAGAAGGTGATGCTTAATTATAAAGGAAGCAGAAGATACCTGTTTTGTTTGTAGTGAAGACAGACTAACATAGCTCAAGTTTACCTGCTTTTGTAATTAATTTTTAAGAGACATAAAATATTTATTACAGAACATTGAATGAAACAATGTTTATTAAAGACCATGAAGTATTTGGATTCTGCAAACAAAATCCCAGCATAAATCCCTCAACAGCTGTAGTGGACAAAATGACTAAATTATATCAATGCAGAAACAATAATTGCAATTAGTATTTCCAAAGCCCTTTGTAGATCTTGAAAGCACCACTTCTATAAAACAAGGGAAAAAAACAAAAGCAAAAATAAAGGGAAAGGGAAAAGGAAAGGCAAAGAATGTCTAGGATGTTTATATATGCACAATAGGAGCATATGCAGACCTATATATTTATGTATAACTTCCTGCAAAACCAAGCTGGTGCATTGAATTATAGACTGCAGTCACAGGAAGTATCTGCAATGTTCATTAATTTGCTCATGAAGAACACCCACTGTGTACAAGGTCCTGTCCTCAAAAAGGGGTCCCCAGTGATCTAAGAGCTCATTTGTGGAGTAGCATTTTGTGTCAACCATTCATCCCAAAAATAAAACTACTTCTAGGAGCAGTAGCCACAGTGTGTCTCCTTTATTCACAAGTGTTCAGCATCTCTGGCTCATAAAAGATGTATAAGGGATCACTGTGGATGAAGTTCTTCCCACACTGACATGTTAATGACAGTCTGTGCCTCTCAAATGAACTTGTCTTTGGTATTTACTCAGTCAAAATATTATACCAACAACTTTTCTTCCTGGAAACTCAGACTTTCGCCTGCTTCCACTTGTACATACCTGTGGCTAATTTCATTGTCATGAGTAATTCAGTGGACTTAAATAGAGATATAAAAATTTTCAATTTCAGAGGCATACAGATAACATTTGTGGGATTGTGATCATTGTGCTAACACCAATAGTTTTGGATTTCTGATTAAAAAAAGAAAGTATCCATATACAGATCTGGAAAACCATTAATCAAGTGCAGCTACTCTGAGAGCTGTCATGATACACAACACCAAGAGCCTTCTCATCTAAGTGCACTAATGTTACTCAATTTCTTATTTTCTTCTTTTATCCAGATAACCATAAATGCTACCATTGGAATATACAACTATAGGAACATTGCTTGTCCTGAACTTTCTCTTATCTTGGTTATGAAAGATTATAGCAGGAAACACTTAACAATTTTCCTTCTGACAGATTTCTACCACTACCTGTTTCTATCTTAAGCATTCCTCACCATCAGCAACAATTCCATTACATCAGTATCCTGACCAGCCTCAATATAAAGGAGAAATGAATGGGGGAAATTACTACAGAAATGTAAGAACTTTTCAAGATTTTAGAACGTTTACTGATGTACACAGACCTGAGATGTTGGGAAGGAGATACATGATCTTTGATATCCTTGGAGAGTTTAGGGATGACTTAAGATCACTACATGGACCTGGCTTCCAAATGTAACCTGCAGGTATGTCCTGACTGTACATCACACAATGAAAAAAAGGACACCTCCAGGAAGTCTGTAAAAGTATAATTGCATCTGTGGGCCCATGTCGCCTGTTATAGACAACCTGGGGATCAGGGCTGTGAAGGTGCACCTGTCCCATGGTGTGATCCTGTCATCCTGAGATCTCAGAGCTTGAAGCAACTGCAAAGAAAAGGAAAGGGAAACGACCTAACTCCTTGCCTTGCTCCAATTGTCTTTCACTCAAAAACTGTATTTTTCTGCTACTCTTCAGGAAAAACTAACAACTGAAAGATAGTACAGGGAATAGACTCTCTGATGATATTACCAATGGTATCTGGGTAAGATCGGTTTAAAATGAAGCATAAAACTAAAATAAGAATGCTAGATATTTCTCTCCTGACATGTAAGCAATAAAATGCAAAAGGATGCATTGCACTGTAAATATTATTGAACAGTTCCCTCTCTCACAACCAGAAATTTTAAAGGTCAGACATTTATAAAAATGGAGGAAATAAAAAATAAGAAAGCATTGTCACTGCAACAATGTTCTCCTTGAGAGGACTAACACAGTCACTGATAAATTTATTTCTGTAACTAAGTAAGCAACCTTGGTTAAAAGTGGACTGATATAAACTATGCTTTTAAAGCTATCAGTTCTAGAAAATTAAATCTATGAGCTTTGAAAACTGCTTATAATTTTACATTCCCCAGTACATCAGCAGCAGGAGATATTGTGTGAAGACTATCATGAGTTCATGAGTTTTCATTTCAGCCCAACATGACTTTTTTTTCCTAGGTACTTACTGCTTTGCAGAAAAAATTTTCCAGAAAAAAAAAATGTCTTTTCAGAAAATGAACATCACTGAGCAAGAAAGGAATCTGTCAGTGTTTTCAGAAATTCACACCACTGAATATTTTTGCACATCAATACATAAATCATTGAATCAAACATTCATCGAATTAAAATACAATAAAGCATGCATTCATGTATATGAGTACATCAAGCTACATTTCTAGAACTTACCCTAAACCCTTGGAAAAAAAAATCCCATTGCATTCAAAGTTATTCAGATTTCCAGGTTCTTTCCTACAGAAGTGCCTGGCTCACTTATTGTCCAAACAGAGATGAATTACAGCAGGATAGAAAAAGGTAGGAGCAGAACTGAGTTAATTTCAGAGTGGCACAGAGTGAAATGCTCCTCCACAGGTATATGAGGAAGTTAAGAATGAATATATGGACCGGTAAGACATTCCCACCTTCTCAAATTATTGAGACAAGCTACCCTGCAAGAAAAGTACAAGTATAATCATAACGAAAATTAACATCTACTATATTTCAATGACCATGACTGCACAGTATTCCAGATAAACTGAAGAATACAGATTTGCTGGAGAATAGTCTTTAAAAATTTTGATCCAGTAGTGATCACACAATTATACATGTAAACCCTGAAGCTTTCGGGTATGATTTTCATCTCCATTTACTTAAGTGTATACTTCAGGTGAGTGGATACTGCACTCTTTTCTAGACAAGACAAAAAAGGTTTTGAAATCATCACCAGATCTAGCACGCCACATCTGATACCCAATGCATATTGTGAGGAAATGTCAAACCTCTGCTTTTATACTCAGTGCTGCCATAATTCTTTTAGAAGACCAGGTATGTAAGAGAGAGGAACTCACACAACTTGAAAATGACTATTAATTTCTTTATCAATGGTAAAAACAGGCAACAGAATGGAGAACACAAGGGAGATCAGAACAGATGGAGGACAACAGAAATCATTATAATCTAACAAAATCAAATAAAGAGAAATATTATTTCCTCTTTGGTGGTATTGCAAATAATAAGTATGATTAGTCAGTAATGGCAAGAATAAAGGAATTTCCCAATCTCTCCTCTCCCCACTATGAAAATGCTACTTCATTCAGATATCTTTTTTTAGTCTAATCAGAATTGTGATCAAGTCATGTTTGCTAGCACTGTGTAGTCTTTGAGTTTTGCTAATTATTTCATACTGGTAATTTTACTACAATCTGCCAAGAATCATTCATGCTAAAGGGAAGTAAGCAGTCAATTAACTGATTCAATGCAATAAAAATATGATGTTAAGAGATATTCATGCAAACTAAATAGCATCCTGTGCTCTAATACCCATTATAACTTAAACATTTTGGTATTCAAATCACAGAATTAGGCATTATCTGTTTGCTTTAGATATTCACCAACTGATATATAGCTAATTGGATCATATAACCATTACTTTCATTTAATAATTAATAGATTATTTTAATATATTAATATGCAATATATAAATAATTATAATAAAAATGATTTATTTTATTTAATAATTTATTTTATTAATAACTATAGAAAAATTGTTCTACTTGTATCGATTTTATTATTTAAGTACAACCCTGTGTGGCTACTGAGTAACTATACAGAAGAGTATGTATATGTGGAGGTAGATATGAATCTACTGCTATGCAAACCAGCAAAAAAATTACAACCAGAATATAGTATTTGTAATATGTCTAATTAAAAAAAACTCAACATGTTCTTAAGTCAAATTCTGAAATCTGATTAAGCGTTGCATAGCTATTACCATCACTGATTACTAATGTGGACATTCCAAAGAAAAAACATTTTCTTCTGCATTAAAACAAAAAATACTGGCACAATTCAAGAAGCAATGACAGTGGATGCTTCTGCTCTGTGTTTTCATTGTTAGGTTCTATTTCTAAAGAAATATATTCTAGGAATTGTAGAATAACACACTGATAAAATACGAAGGCATATTTCACAGTGCCCTCTTGGAAAAAGGCTACTTGAAAAGCTCTCAAGGGAAACAGATTGCCTAATGTTTGCTATATTGCAACATTTTATCACCCACTTCTCATTTTTCTTACTAGTAAGGATTCGTAAGAATCAAAAAATAAAGCTACTCATTGCATAAAAAATTTTTGGTTCAATAAAAGCTAGTTTAAAAAAAGATGACATTTCAGTTTGGTTTTCCAAATTGATCCCTAATTACATTTTATTCTCTACAGTCTCTGTCTAATTAGGAATAAGTCCTAGATCTACAAAGGGACTTTGACACCAAAATACTAAACGTTGAGGCAACCTGGTCAGATTGTGAATTGAATTGCCTTGTGTTAGACACCCACATTTACCATAATACAGGACGAGTCTCATCAGCTGACTGAGCATTGTCTATGGAAAAGCTTAGAAGAAAGACTAGTTTATAAACCTGGCTCTTACCAAAACAAAAAGTACTTCATATTATTATAATTACACAAGTATATGTGTTGAGGACTCACAGATCCAAAGTTTCTCCTGAAAATAAACATTAAAGAAGCCATTCATTTGAAAAACAAACTAAAAAACGAGCTAGTGAGGCAGCTAATAAGGGTCATGGCATCACAGCGAAGACCATAGCTGCAGAAGTGCAAATTCTGACAAAGAAGAAAATAAAGTTTCAGATTAAAAAGACAACATACAAACTGAATACTGAAAGATGGCTTAGGCATGCAGGCCATGGGACTTACAGTAAGTAGACAGCAACAGTTCTCAAGGCAGGAGTTTCAATGTCATGCCCACCTTTGCTGGTCAGTACAATCAATATCAGCAGCATTTACCTATCCGCCCCCTAAAAAAGGCTCTGGTAGTCCTTGGCAGCTGATGGTGGACGGAATGTGAAAGAAACAAGATCTCTAGGTATGTGTGAGATGTATATAAAACAGGGTATGGACACAGGTGTTCAAATCTCGGGATACTTGAATTGAAATGGCAATCCTATGGATGGTTCCTATGGCTCTGAATCTCTTCCAAGCACAGTCCCAGCACTTGGCTAGCCCACCAGGTTCTCCAACAAAGCAGATTGGCACTAAACCTCAGCAGGCACATGTTGCTGAAACTTCACTCACATTCTAAACAACATGTCCTGGGAGTTATTCATCCTCTAAGTCATATATTCTTTGTAAAGTCATTGGAAAGATAAACAGGATGTTAATTCATTGCTGAAAACAAGCCCCAGTGTTTTCAAGCAGCAAGAAAGTATTAAAGAAATAGTTAAAATATATAGCAATGGGAGCACTGGAAAAGAACAATACAGTTCTGTGGACTTAAGCTACCTCATGGCTTGCAGAGCCAGTGGCTTTTTAGAGACTGTTTGTTAATGACAGTTTGCAACACTGTGGTAAACCAAGGCCTGTAATTTGCAGATTTTATTTTTAGAAATACTGATTGGAGCACTGTGGCATTGATGGCTATGAGAAAGAAATAAAAGAAAGGGGGGAGGAAAGAGTCCATGCAAAATTAAAAGCCTTTCAAGTTTCCTGAAAAGAGTGTTTCAGAACATGAGGTTCCCCTATTTCTTAGGGGAAGGATAGGAACCTGAATTCAAGGGCATAGCATATGCAAAGCACATTTAGCGTGAAATGCCTGACATTGTATCACATTCATAAAAAGCTGCCGCCAGCAAAATAGATAGCCAAATTGAAACACACACCCCACTTCTATATAGAACAGGGAAGGAAAACATCAGAAAAACTGATGTCAAGATGAAAAGCAGGCTTTTTTCCAGCTGTCTTTACTCAACACTGTAGTCACAATCATACCGCAAAACAAGACAGTCCAGTCACAATTAGCTCTGAATGGGGTCATTAAAGGCAGAAGATACTCCTTCATGGCTTAATTTAATTATAATTCCTGCCAACTGGAAAGCCTTTTAACATTTTTGGAATACAGATGTGTTTCCAACAGTTTCTCCTCTTTGTTAAAATGCTCAAGTAGTCATTTTTGAATTGGTTTCTTTCCAGAGCTGACAAGTCCTGTCACAGTTGTTTTTGTCAGGAGGCGCTGAAACCCCACTAGGTCGTTGTAGTTTTGTTTTCTGAACCAGACTTATTTGTGTTCACTGTTTCACCTCGGATTGTCAATTGTAAAATTACATGCTGTCTTAAAAATTATCCTGACATTAGCAAATGCTCCCTCCCTCAGTGCCTGTTGAAAGCCATGCTGTTTGCTAATGTGACAGTGCAACTTCATCCCTTTCTTTTGCTTTTTACAATTTCCTCAATTCATTAGTGATTTCATTGCAAATGTGCAGACATGAGCTGTATTAAACAGCCCCTGGAAAATAAGAAACAACCAAACAAAAAGTCACAAAAATAAACCCTACATTCTGCTTTTAATTAGCACAAGGTAATTCAGAAGTGCCAGGTCTAAATTCACCAGGAAAGCACTGATTGTGGACCTTAACACTGGGATGCAAGGTCAATCTGCTGGACCACCTATTTTCAGCAAAAGGAATGGAAACATTCAGTCCACTTCCTCACACCTTCTTTGACCTCAAAAGCCATTCAACACTGCAAAACAAGAATGGGTTCATCTTTTATCTAGGTAATATCCAATATGACATAATGCTCAACTTCAAATAAAAGACAGCTCAGGCACTGGCAGCATGCTCACTATGGTTCAAAGTTTAAAAGCATGCACAAATCCTTACAGACTCAGACTGTAAATCACTCACTCATGTGCAGTCCCATCAGTGGCTTTATGTGATGTGAATATTTCTGTGCAGTTCAGAGCTTAGCAATAACATTACTTCTAGAAAAGCATAGAGGAACAGCATCAGAAGTCCTTATGACTGCCCAGAAACTTCAGAGGACTCTGGATCAGATAATAATCAGCAGCCAAAGAATCAGAACATTTTGGCAGCTTTATTCTCTTTAAATTACCACCTGCCTCTAAAAACAATTTCAAAAGATCTAGCACAGGAGATCTCATTATAACTCTCATAGGTGGCTACAGTAAAAAATAAAAACTGAAAGCTCTTTCAAGATTGAATCTTTTTATTTGTTACCACAACTACTGTGAGACCACCTGCCTTTTATGCACTGTTGGTAAAGCCAGTGTCTTAACTGTCATGAAACAGTTTCCATTTCTCTGGCTGAGAACATTTAACATCACTGAGTTTTCTTCTCATGGTGATACAAAGGTTTTCACTGAAAGCAGTTCTGCAATCTCTCCTCCCCTGGGTCAAATCCTGCCAAGTTCTGCCCATTCCTCTCAAATGGCTTCTGGCATTGTGCATCAAGGCAGCAGTCATTTGAGAAAAACAAGAAAGCAAAACACACTTTGAAAAATTGTGTTGCACAGTGTGGGGTGCGATTTGTCCTACTTGTATATGCGTTCTCTTCCTGATTTCTAAGCAATGTGTGCAAGAATATAAACATAACAAGTGTTTAGTATTTTATTTCACGTCATCCTAAAAAGCGGATTTTGTTTTTTCCCCTCTAGTTCTTTTAAAAGAAACTAGATTTAGGACAATTTTAAAGTTGCTTATTTACTAATACTAACACTAACACTAATAAAAAGGCTCCAGAGCCATAATGAACTCTGCACAGAACACCTCCTCAGTCTGTGAAATCCTTCTACTTGGAATCTCCACTGCTGTGGAGATCAAAGCATAGAGGTAACCAAGCTCTTGGGTGCCAGATGGATTATACATCAGTACACGGAGTTCACAGTAGATTTTACACCAGCTTTATTTGCCACAAGCCTTATTCATAGCACGTCTTCCCTGCTTTTCATTGTTCACTCTGCTTAGTCTAAATCATGTTGCATCACTCAAAAATAACTGAATGCCTAATTTGGGAGCTAAAATATCTTTCAAAGTGTGTAAAGATTCACAAATAAATTTGCCAAGGCTGTGTTTTCACTTGCTAAGCAAAACAGCAAAAACCATTGTGTTTTTTTTCCTTGAGCTATTATAGTTTCCTTCCTTTCCTTCCTGCATCTCTGATCTATTTATAAAGGTCTTTATGTGCAAACAGTATTCATCTATCATTAATTTTTTATTCCACAACAGCAGTTTTGAAGGATAACCAGTTAACTTCATTTCTCTTTAATATCCTCTAGGCTTGCTAGAAACTGTTTTTAAAATAATGGGTTCTCATGATTTTGTAAGCTCTCTCTCTCAGCTCTACCTGCCCCTACACACACCCCCTTTACAATTCTTGTAACTAAGTTATAAAGATAGAAAAAAAGAGTAAAAATACACAGACTGAAATTTCACTAACTGAAAAAGGATAAAGTAATGGTTTGTCAATTATTTAAATCAATGTGAATTCTACCATGATGTAGGCACATACTATTCTCCATTAAGTTTTGGGGTTTTTTTACTGTTATAAATATCTACAAGCCAAGTCTAACTCAGATCATAAAGAAGCTACACAGTGCTTCTGACTGAATAGTACATCTAACTTGAATATGTACCTCTGTCTATGGCAAGTACACCAGCTCCCTACATTCACCTGGAAAGGAATCCGAGTGAAGAGTTTGGTGATTTGGACTGGACATATCACCTACAAATGCTATTTAGAGTTATATTTTCTGGATGCACCTTTACCAAAAGAATCACTGTAATTTGAAAAGACAGACCCCTACTTTCTCTTGCTGCTCCATGTCTTCATGTTAGTCTGCAACATCACAAAGCAGCAGTACTCACAGTCACACAGAACAGAATTTAAAGTGAGCTTAGGCCCCTCCTGAATTAGGACAGTCTAGATGTTAGTTCTTTTTAACACTGAAAGCAGAACACCACATCCAAATCCACAAAACAACTAAGCCTCTAGGCTGAGAAGGGCAGTTGTGGGTGAAGTTGTGAGAACTCCTATCCCACTAAATTTCTTTTCAGGAGTATTTGCTCCTTCTGGAGTGTTGATAAAGGAGCATCCCTGAGCAGGGGAGAGGAGAGATGAGACATCTGTTCCACTTTCTATTTCTTCCTGCTGGAGAGCAGAGACCAGGTAGGCAGCCCAACTCCAGGAAGTTGCACAGCCAGAAGCACAAGATTAGTGCAGTAGATACTGAAATAGCCACAGGAGCTATGAAGGTTGGTATTATTTACAATCTGGGACTCTTAAAAGGATAAACATCATTGTTCTAAGTATTACGAGATGGTTCAGTCCTTGTGTCAGGAGGTATGTAGAATGAAGAGTTCTTTAGGTGGTAAAATCACTCAGCAGGACCTTGTGTTCCCCTTGACAACACCATAAGAGAGGGAGAGAGAAAAGCAACAGCTCTTCCAATAGCTGGACGCTTCTTTGACTCCATGCAATGGAAATAGGGGAGACCACTATTGTGTCAAGAATCTGGTATTCTTGGATTTTCTTTAATCTAGAACCGAATGTACCATTAAAGTGAAATATAGCATGACCACACCAGACCATCCTTTTTATTTCCTTATGTTTCTTTCTGTCTTAAAAATGGAAAATTAAGAAGTGCTGAGGTACATTTCTTAAGCCCTTCCATGGCTGAAAAGTACTGAAGTGAGGCAGAAGAAAACAACCAATTCTTTACTATTTATCCTCTCATTGCTTTGACCATTGGTGTTTTAAAATGTTGCCCCATTTCAATGACATATTAAAAAACCCCATTAATATGGGTCCATCTTCATGAAAATCCTATGGGATGGGAATACTATATGAATCGGTATTATAATGTATTATTACAAATTTCTCATGTTTCTAATTGAAGAATGAGATCTCTGAAGAGAGCTCTGATTAAAACTTTCAGACAAAAATAATCTTTAGGTCTTTCCAAACATAAGCCAACTAAATTTTGAAGAATAAATGCAGCTGTTTTCCTATGGCAATCAATATATTTTACACAGTTTTCTATTTCCTATGCTATGCAACAATCTACTGAGAAACAATTGAGAGAGATTCAATAGCAGAGGTTAATAACCCGAGAAAATATCACATCTAAGACAGCCTATTTGTGCATGCCACAACAATGATAGCTAAGTAGTTTGAAGGGTGCAAAGATAAAGATTAGGCACTCTATAAATGTGTTTTTATGTGCAAAGTCTACAACTTAAAAGCTTCCCATTTATACAGACTCGAAAGAATCCTTTGAAAGCAAAAAAAAAAAAACCAAGATCTTCTTTGAAGTGCTTCTTAATGCACCTGGCAAATTAGAAGTAAGAAATTAAAAAGATTTGGTACTGGCAGGAGAAGGACTAATTAACGTAACCAGATAGGTGGCAAACTTCAAATATGACTGTACTAGTGTACTGATGTTAGCAACAAGGGATGAATGCATGTACTTAAAAAAAATTAGACCATGAATAGGTCTCTCAATTGATAGAAAAACCAGAGACTACAAAGTGCTTTATGCTCTAGAAGTGCTTCTTATACTCCATTAGCTGCAGAGGGATTGCCTCACATGCAAATTGCATGCAGTGTGGAGACTGCACCCAGCGGAAATGGAAGACTCTGGGAATGCAAGGCAATGACAATACAATACATCCCCAGCAAAACTAATGATATTACAGTGATGTTACAATGCAGATAAAGGATCAAGCCACCAGTAACCTCATGGAAATATGCTCATGCTCATCAAGTATTTACTAAAGGTGTCACCTTGGCCTGTGTCCTGTTTGAGTCCACACCGTGTTCTTTTAGCTAACACTGGCCAATTAACAATGTCAGCAAGCCCCATGTTGCTCAGCACTCAGATCCCAATGGCACAGGAGCACCCATTTAATGCTGTCTGATGTTCCAAGCACATCTTCAGGCTCATTCCTTGAGGAGAACTAAAACCCTGGGGTCACAAAGTATAATCAAATCTGCATTAAAAAAAATACACTGACATATGATAATGCAGTCTTTGAGCAGCATTAAAGCCAGAATAATGTTGTTTAGAGTAGACAAACAAGGTGTAAACCTAGTAGCCCAACCCCTGCTCTTTCTGTGCCCCATGCAAAGAGTTTTAGAGTCAGTAGAAAAGCTTCTGTTGATTCTGGGGTAAATGTTTACTACAGCAAGAGGTGTTCCTGGGGCAGGGCAACTTGCTTGGGTTCAGACACATCACACGTTTGTCTTTTTTTTTTTCTGCACCAGCATAATAACAATGAAAGCAACCAGTGTGAATAGCAAAAGGAAATGTTTGGAAGGGACTTTGGAGCTTCCTGGATGTTTTCTTTCCTCTCCTCTGCTGATGTCTTTTATTTGAGAGTTATTGAAGTCTGGACTAAACACACCAAGAAATTTCCAGAAAGCACCGAGACTGAGTGTAGGTAATGCAACTCTTGGAGTTACATTGATTTTTAACATCTTGTTGATCAAGTTTCAGTTGCAACTTCAGTGAGAGACTCAGCGTCACAAATACTGTGGTTCACCTGCCAGCCTTCTTCCTTCCCCAAGGCATAGGTCTTACTTCATATTCATTTAAAAGGAAAATCTCTCTCTACTCTGCACCTTCCAAACCATCATCAGTGCTGTCCAAATCATGAGTTGCCATAAAAACAACCAGAAAACCTCAATTTTGTATCATACCTTGTACCACTTTAATTGTTTATGAGGATGTGATTTCACTTATTTGAACACAGTCTGTTTTAAGTGGGTTTTAATGGTTGTTTAATGAAGCCTAGAGAAACAAAGATGTTACTCTGCTTCTGTCCTTTTCACTGCTTTGTTAGAATTTGTATTATCGCTTACAGAATTTTACCCATTAGTTTTTCAGCAGCAATATTTTTCAGTTTCACAAGAATTACAGCATATGCTAATCTTTTAAAGAAAGTCCTGCTCTTTGTAGGATGCATTATAAACAGCCTTCCTGAGGGCTTTGCCTTTTAATCTCATTACAATGATTTATTTGCTTTTATCTCCTTTCTCTTTGAAAACCGGTGCTTAAAAGTTGTGTTTATAAATTTACCTAGGTATTTGTGTACTGAAAATTTTTCAGTGGAATACATGAATGTTTCTTTTAAACATCAAATACTGTTCAAAAACATAACTTTAGGAAAAAACATTCAGTTTATATAGAATTGAATGGAATATTTAAAATATATTTTTAGGACTGCCTTTCCAACATTGTTTTTCTTTTCCTCTTTCCCCTGCTTCTTTTTAGAGTAATATGGAGTTTAGTTATATTAGGGATTGTATTTATATAAACCTTATTTGAGTTATCATGCAATGCTGTCTTTTCATTTCTCTTGGCTAGAGTATTTGGGCTGTTATCAGTCATTTCACTGAATATTACAATATTTGATAAAAAAGGGTATTTCTTAGCTTAAACATTCAATTCAACTGTCTACCCTGAAGGTAAAGGTTTGTTCTTGATAAAAATGAGCTTTCTTCAGGGACAGCTGAAGGTCATGGGGAGATCTTTCAAAGGACTAAAGGCAATAACAATTTGAGTTTTCAGTTTCAAAGAATATTTCTTTGACCCTTCTTTATATAACAAACGTACAGTAAATGCAGGGAAGATGAATTTAATAAAATAAACAAAAAAATATATTTCACTGCACACAGTTGTTCCCTTGGGGTACAGGGAAAATAAACATGCGACAGATGTTAGTCATTACTAAAGGCATGGCAATGGTATGGCAAAGGGAGCAGTCTGGGAACCTATAAATGCTGCAACTTCTATATACTAGGTGTGCAGCATATGCTTTCAATGCCATTCCTAGATTATTATAAAGACGTTTTATTTTCAAAGCTGGTTTTTTTTTTCATTTCATCTCTCGTGCTAAGGGTAGAAAGCAGAGGAAGTAGGGGAAATAAAATACTCAAGTGAAGACAAAACTAGCAGGGTACCTTCTCTATGACCTTCCAAAAGCAGTCCCACTTGTCCCTCCTCCCACCAACTTCTCTCACTGACTTTGGAAATCTTTCTGTAAAAAACACCCTGATGATGAATACTGAAAGTATTTCACTCTAGAACTGCCCTACACAGATTCCAGAGCCTCAGTGAAGACGGAGTGTGAGGGGGTGTTGTACTTATTGATTTAGAGTTGCAGGTTTAATTGGGAGCGCTCCTATTTTTTTTTTTTTTCCCAGAGTTTACTCACATATATCATGCTGGCCTGCAGTCTCATGAAATACATTTTAACAAGGAGAATAAATAATACAACACTTTAAATACAGTCACTGCTGAGATCACAAAGGACTCTTCTAACAATTGTTTTGAAAACTCATTTTTCCCCTCCAAGACTTACATTATTTCTCTCTGTTACTTCTGTTAAAAGTCCCCATAACCGTAACAACACCCTTCAGGACTAGGTAAAAACAATTGGTGTTCAAAGCAAAGCATGATCTGAATCTGTAACATCAAAACTCTGCAGAGCTATTAAAATTCATGTTCTAGAAGACATTGCTTGATATTCTTCATTGCATCATTTGGAACAGGAACCAGTTTTTAAATGTTACTGAAAAATACATTAGAAAAGTGTAATCTAGTTTGCTTTCTTAGTCAGGTGGTTTTCATATTACATAACAGTTCAGAAGGAGCTTTTATTTACTTATAAATATAAAATGTCCACTCCAAAGCCCTTCATACATTGTTTTCAAAACTGTCTTATTTTGGCTATTTGCTTGGACTTCTTGATGGGGAAAAAACACCCACATAAAATATGATAATGAAAATCAGCATAATGCATAATTTTGTGCAACTTCAGCTGTTGTTAAGTCAGTATGAAGCCTTGCGGCTCCTGCAGTTGACAGTGTGTTACAGAAGGGTCAATATTTCCAAAATGTTTTTTAACAATAGGAACTATTAGAGCATCCAAATATTGGCTCAGATTTCTAAACTTAATTGTTTTCTCTAAAAAGGTCAGTTTCTCTTTGAACAAGCTTTAAAAGCAAAATATAAAACAACGTTCTGGAAGGGTAAAACCAACAAATTCCAGATTCGCTCCAGATGGTGTGGAGGTTTGAGTTTTTCTTTAAGTAAATCTATCTTCCATTTCATAATTTCAGAACCAGGGTAAACACTAAATAAATAAATACATAAATTATTTGGACACCTTTTGTTAATATATCTCATTTGAAGAGTTGTAGCAACTGTTTATGGACCTGATGAAGGTCAACATTGGTCAGCGTGTCCAGTAGGTGTGATGGAGCCCTGGTTTCCTGGAGATGGCTGAACACCTGCCTGCCCCTGAGACCTGGTGAATGAATTTCTTGTTTTGCTTTGCTTGCATGAATAGCTTTTGCTTTACCTATTAGACTGTCTTGATCTCAACCCATGAGTTTTCTCACTTTTACCCTTCCCATTCTTTCCCCATCCCACTGAGGTGAGTGAGTCCTTGTGGGGGGCTTAATTGCCTGCTGGTGATAAACCATGATAGCCTAACTGCAGGTAATTCAATTTGAAAGAGTGCTGTCTAAAGACACAGAAAAGAAGTAGAATCAATCCAAAACTCCAGATTTATTCAGATGTACGATTGTGAGGTATGGCTTTTCCTTTGACATGGATATTGAATAAATCTGTGACAAAATTTTTTCTCACTCTCCATCAACCAGTGTAACACAGGATTTCCTACCACACACCTTTTCATGCACTCTTTCACTTGGCCGCAGGGTGAAATCAAGGTCTCATTGAAGATTACTTTCACTATTACTTTTACTGATGCCAAAAACAGATGTTCCAAGGGGACACAAAACTCCAAACAGACTTCTACCACTGTACGAAGGGTAGTTGAAAAATAAAATTCACACAAACCAGTATTTACAGAGTTGATCGCTGCAGTTAGAATCCATAACTTATTTTCAGACAATTGAATATGTAGATTCCTTTGCAAAAGCCCTGCATTCCTGGGAGATCACATCATAGGAAAAAACATTCTATTTGGTTCCTAGTACTTTTTAAAGTAGTTCAGCAGTCTTTCAAACACATTTCTAACTTTATAAGTGTAGACAGTATCCAAACAATTACAATTTTATCAATGCTGCTGTTCATTTCTCAGAGAAGACTCCACATCTGAACACTGTTGAAGTCTCTTTTATTATCCTCCTGCAGAGTGAAAAATGTCCCAAGAATACTAGAATTCACTCTTATCCCTCAGTGTTTTAAAGTACCCATGTCTGAGTTCAATGCTTGAAAAGCTGAAACCCTGTCTAAAATACTTCCTGTGAAGTTTTTATTTTTATTTCTTCAAATGACAATTTCAATTCACATTAAAAAGCCTTTCAGGTTTGACTAAAAATGAAAAAAAATTCCCTTGAATTCATTTGACCTTTCTTAGAATAGGAGCAATCATTTCAGCTTTTCAAAGCAATATTGCACTTAAAGAAAATGTTTGTTCACCTTGTACTGGAGATCACTGTTGAAATTCCATCTGAATACAAGAAAACAAATTTTTACTGCGGTAGTTGTCAAATATCAGAACAGATTGCCCAAAAAGATTACGGAGCATCCATTTGTGGATATATTAAAAGCCCAACAGGACATGGCTCTGGACAACATGCTCTGGTTTACCATGCCCTGTGTAAGGGCGGAACTGAAATCATCTTAAAAGGCTCCCTACAGACTCAGTCATCCCATGATTATGTGACTACGTGTGAAACAGAAACATTAAGGTTCTTCATTCATCAGGACATTATATTAAAATCTCCGAATGTTTGTCTCAAAAAAACCCTGAAATAAAAATGGGCATTTAAATAAAAACAAACAAATATACTATTATACTAAAAACAAATATGTTCCTGGCTTTGAAAATTCTTCCCTCATCAATTGTTATCACTAGAGCAACTGTATGTTGAAATGCATATTATCATACACAGATCTACCTGTATTATGCATGAGATCACATTTCTGTCTGCGCAGAAGGCCCTCAAAAGGAACAGGTCAAGAAACTTCCATAATCCTTCTTCTTTTGAACCCAGGCCATAAAGGAGATGTAAACTTTTCACAGTCATGTAGAAGGTTTTCTTGATTTGCCATTCCCCACTGACACTGAGATCTCACAGTCAAAAGAACCAAAATCCAAATTCCCACTCTTCTTTAGTTAAAGGCAAGTCTTTAAGTATTTACACTGTGGTTTTTTCAACCTAGAGTTGAAAGGTCCCTCCCAATCTGAACCATTCTATGATACTCTGATGCTACTAAGAATCACTTCTATCTCCCATCCATCTCTAGCAAGAAGATTTTGAGCTGTAGCACACAGTTGCCACCTTTTATCCGAAGCTGCATTTTACTAGTGAAAGAAGCAATTTCTGAGTAATAAGTAAATTAGGCTATAGATCACTTTGGGATTCTTCTGAATGACAGGTATTATAAAAAAGAAATCATTCCCACCAAATCATTAGTGACAAAGCCATTATTAGCTGATGGCAGGCTGGAAGACAAAGTGAAATGAATTGCCATCCACTTCAGTAATGCCTTTAATTCGTCACAGCCTAAACCAAAGAGTCTGTTCTGCTACATTATGTGAAAAAGGTCACGTTAGCCATAGCTGTATTTGAGTGCCTCCTCATGACTCAGGCCAGGCATGCAGAGCCCTGCAATGCAGCATTGCCTACTGCACGTGTGTAGTGACTTTCCCAAGGATAGAGGTCCTCCACAGAGCCCTCCTTGATCCAAGGTGCAGCACTTTCTTGTAGTGGGAAAGTACCTGGAAGTACCTCAGACAGACCCTCCCCAGGCCTTCTGCCCAGTATTTTTTCCGTGAAAGTAGTTTCATACCCTAAAAAACTAGTGCACGACCTCCATTTAATTCATGCATGACATCACAAGCCTTGTTTCTTAACTTTAAGTCGCTGAATCTCTTTCCCAGAGTTTCTGATGATTTTCACTAGCCTGCTTGAAGATTGCAACTACATGGATTAAAAGCCATCTTCATCCATAAGAGGGAACTTGACTTGCATGTGTGAGTGTGCATTTTTCGGGGGTGGTGCTAGGTGTATCTACCTAACTACAAAAACAATAATCCAGCAATCATTCCTTAAAAACCAATCAATTTAATATATTCATGTCTTCTAGCAGTATTTAGAGACCCAAGATAAGTTTTGCTTATCACCATATTATCACACATTCCAGAACCTACCCCAATTCATCTTTTCAAAGCATTAAAGTCAGTGAAGAAAGGGGACAGTAAAAATAAAAAATAGAAAATGTTTAAAAGTAAGGACAGAAAAAAAGGACAGAAAGATAGAAAGGACAGGAACAACATGCAAAAAGAGAAAGCATCTGTAAGAATATCCCATTCTAAATATTCTACAAATATTCTAAATATTCTAAAGTTGTGATGGAACTGCAACTATAGTTTGAATTCACCACCTAAGTCTTCCTGGGATAGAAAACATTAGACCAAAAACAATCTTTGTAATACGTATTTTTCAGACTAAGAAAATCCTCTGTAATTTCAGCTGGCATGCTTTCCATTGATGTATTTATGGCGGTCTATTATCCAAACAGGCTGTTTGAACTTCACTCTGTTACAATCTATGACATATTCAATTTTCTGCCTTTGCTGCTTTCCACATCAATGGATTTCATATTGTCTACAAGAGGATGAGGCATTTTTCTACTGCTTGCTGTAGAAGGTACAGACAAAAACATGTCCTTTCTTCAAACTAATTTTCAAATGCTTCTCTCATAACGCACACTATTACCTTGACTTTGTTTGCCTTTCCAACCTCCCATAACAACTGAATAATCTTTCCTGGGTTTAATGGACTACATTACACTGAGCTCACCATTCAGAGACCAAAAGAGTTTTAAAACAGTCCCAAACTATGTTTACAAGTTTCAGGGGGAAAGAAGTATCCAAAAATACCTCAAATTTTTACCTCAGTTAGAATGACTAATAATTACACTACATACGATTTTTTTTTTTTCCAAAACTGAAATCCATATGAGAAATGTGTAATTAAACAAAGAATTTGGAGGGCATTTTGGAAAGTGAGGCACTGCTTTTGTAACAGAAATCATTCTCTCCTCTCACTTTCATGATTCCAAGCCTGGCAAAAGTTCCAGCATTGCCCTTTAATAGAGCATACTTGTAGTTCACCAGAAATAAGGTGATAAAAGATCTAATAAATCTTCAAAACAGGAAGCAGCAAGAATTTTCAAACATCCACCTTTGAAGGTAATTTTTATACTAATAGCTCAAAGATTTGATAGATTTTTGGTAACTCCAGAGACTTTATCTATAAAGGACACAAATGAATAGTAAGATAGAAAGGACAAGGAGGAAAATGACGTAATGTTTTTTCCTTGTGGACTTCATACTTCAAGCTTTTTCTGTTGACATCCTTTCCTGTTTCTGAAGCACTGGATAGCCAAGCAACATCATTATAACCTTCTTGCGCCACATCTGTGCTGACAGCATGGGTGCAGAAAGGAGAGTAGCATTTAGTCGGTAGGTTTTGACTAGAAACTAAAGTCTTGGAAGTCTTACAGGCTCTTTGCTTCACTTACTCCTATCAAAATCTCCCCTGCCTCCAACAGAAAATCAGACACAAAGGCAGAACAACAATACCACCATGTCACACACCATGTTATTCACAGGTTATCACAGATCTCCCAGCTTAGTAAACATCTCCTTAAACTGGGTCCAGAATGCTTTCACCACAGTGTTTTCAGAGGGTTTTCTCATTCCAGTCAGCTCTACCTAAGAATGGAAAAATCTGCTCTGGAGCAGCAGAAAAGACAAAACCCTTCCTTGTTTCCTTCTATTTCTGTGATTCCATGTCAATCCTGAGCAAGAGCCTCCAGTTACACACCCCAGCCTGAAACTCTAGAACAGGAGGAGCAGGAGCTTAATACCAATCAGACTCTGTCACTGATTTGGAACTTTACAGGATAAACTTTGTTGTGTTTCATCATTGTAAGATATGTATGCCACTGAAACATGTACTGGACAGGTGAGGAGTGTGAAATGCACAATTTTAAAAAAGGACCTCAAGACACCAACCAGTCCTTCTTCCACCACAGCTAGTGCGCACAATAGCAAAGCATACCCACTGTATCAGGACAGAGTCCAGAAGCAGAGTCAAGATTTCTAATTAGTACATATTCTCCAGCAATGAGCATATTATGAAAATCTACTGCTAGATAAAGTCATTCTAAAAATGGATTGTCTTAGATAAAGGTGTAGATAGTCCTACTGAACTGAGTGAATGCATCTGTAAAGAAAGAGTCATTTTTTAACTGGGATACTGTTACTTGTATCGAACTTTAGCTTAAAGTTTTAATTCAGTCCATGTTTAAGTACAGGCCTATTTTTAGTTCAATGTGGCTGTTCCTCTTGAAGTCACAGATTCACAGGTAATAGCTCTGGAAAGGACTGGCTGTTTCACCATGCCATCTCAAAGAACAATCACACACTGACACAGATTTGAGTGCCTTGGCCACTGTTCCATAGGATTATCTGGAGCTTAAACTTGTGAGGTCTGGTGTACACCTGGAAAAAATTGTCTGGGGTATATAACCTCACCAAACAAATTCTTAGCAGTCTCAAAAGACATTTAAATGACTGGTTAATCCACCTATCAGTAGAAAAAAAAATTGGCTCCAGGCCCCTAAAAACTTCAATACCTTTTCATCAAAAGCTTGCTTTTCACAACCACATTGCATCTCTGGGGAGTTGGGCACCACACATGAATATCAGCAAGAACAATTCTGCTTAGGTTTTAATGCTTTAGTTTTTCCTGCATAAACCTTATCTGTGAGGTGTTTTAGAAATGTGCATCAGAAAAAAACACAAATTAATCCCCACCTCAGAAAGAAAAATAAACTCTGCTAGTAACCTCTGCTCTTGCACTGCTGTAGATCTTGACCTAAAGATCAGTTTGACAAGAATGTTTTCTCTTCTTTGGACCATCCTATTTTTTTTCATCGCAAAAAAGAACATACACATTCAATCAACTAATTGTATGTCCTAGTGCTAAGCAGTAAAAAAGCTACTTTACAAAAGATTACACATAAATATTTCTACTGGGAGTGATGCACAATCGAATTTTACAAAGATCATTGGAGTTATAACTGGTACTTTTATAGTAAATTGCATCTAGGAATGATCCTTGAGGAGTAAGTATGAATTCACTTTTACTTATCTCTGACAGCACTGCTGATCTTGGTGAGAAACTGCCTCTGCAAGGTTGCCTCTGCTTGTCTTGACACAGGGCGGCAAATTGGAGAATCTTCTCTTGTTCTACCTAGCAGCGGTATTCTGAGTGACTAATTGGCTAGAAATCCCTAAGGGACTACAAATGCCAGTAAAAGAAACAAGCAAAAAAAATTCCATTTAAGCCTGGGCCAAGACTGGGGGGAGGCATGGAAAAAAAAAAAAAGAAAGAAGATAGGAGAATAATACTTATTACCGAAAGACTAGGGAGATTAAAGTTCCCATTGGTAGCATTCAGGTAGAAAGTACAAGAGAAGCAAATTCTGACTCTCTTCTCCATTGCATAAGAAAATGTTCCTATGGGACCCTACAGTGGTTGGAAATGGGCATATCACAACCAGAGCTGTAAAACACTGGGAATGGATTTTGCCAAACATACAGGGCACATGAAGACTCTAGGTTTGGCTATTTGCTGCATTCAATGTACAGTAATTTTCTTCACCACTTTGTAATTTCAGCATGGAAAACCTCAGCAAAGGCAGAAATGTGTGAATGGAACCATCTCATGTTGGGGCAATGCCAGACAACTGAATTGGGAATTGTCTTCAGCATCACAGAATTACATAGGTTCACTTACCAGTAGCACTCTGATAAGCAGCTGAGTCAAGATATGCTGCCTCATAACTTCTCCCTTCCTCTATTCTAGGCACTGGGAATATTGTTCAGATTACAACCAAAAGGGAAGTTCAAACACTGGTATTCTTCAGTGCCATTATCATATGTATAGCTTTTCCTAAAGCATTAATATTTTCCATTGTATAAGGGCAGGATGACTTTGATACTGCAGACACAGCTGAGGGTGATCACAAGAGTGGTCCTGATATGATGTCTATCTATTTCTATCACCTAGATCTTTAAAAAAGGAATCCAGCTTCCCACTAATATTTCCAGAGGCTATGTAGTTTCTAACTGACAGTGAAACACAGGGAACTGGAAACTTACAGACATTTTCATTCAGCTTTGTGTTTCTTTACTTTCTGAACTGATGTACCTTGAAAAGCTGACCCCTAATCACAGATTATTTACTATGAAACAATGTGGTTAAGATTTAAAATCTTTTGCACATCCCCACTGATTTACATTTAGTCTAGAAGCATGGTCCATTTGAATTCACACACCTAACTAAAATCTGTTATGACAATTCAGCTTTTAATTTTCAGTAGCTTTTAAATCCTTAAATATGTTAAATCACTCTTCATCTCCCGTCTGACCATTCTGTAAAAAAAATTGTCATCTTTTTACTTATGTTATTACTTCCAACTTATTTGACCAGTTAATTTTAATTGCTCTCCCAGTAAAAGGCACTTACAATCCACTCTGCTGAAACAATCCATCCAAAACTAAAACCAAAACAGGGCTTTTAAACTTCCTACTGAGACCCAGAGTCTGGAGCTGCTTCAGCTGCCATTTCAATGATTCTGATCTCTTACGTGTAATTGCTTTTATTATATCAGTATGGACCCAACTGGCTGCTGCTTTTTTTAACCTATTTCTTTCAACAATCACATTTAACCTCCATCAGTAAGCATCGATTATTAGTTGGAAGCAAGGGCAAAGGCAGCACATTATGATGAGAATAGTAATGAGGAGAGCAATTATAATCAGTTGCAGGAAGAGTTTTGAAAGTATTTTTCATGCTTTGCCTAGAAATGCAGCAGCCACACACAGCCATGCCCCATTTCCAATGGGAAAGATTACAGTGGCTCCTGAATTTTAAGAAAGGAACTTTATATTTCTGATCAGTCTCTAAGTCAAGCTGCTGAGAAGTAATACATAAATCATCATCAACATTTGTGTTGATGGAAGCACTTGTTGGAGAGGTCAGAACTCTTGCATTACTGAGAAAGCAGGAAGATGACTGCTGCTGTCACAGCTTGTGGCCTGTCTACAGGCAAGAAGGCAACAAGTGGGAGCAAAGATCAACAAGAAACAGCAGCCTGCTAAATGCACACTTCACCGCATCAGACTCACTGTGGAGGCCTTATTTCAGAAATGTACTGCAAGTTACTCTCCAAACCACCCTCAGTTTCCTGCAGATACAAAACCCTTTGCTATCTACAGATTCTGACCCCATTCACCAAACATGACTGTTTTTTGGTTTTTTTCTTAATAGCAAACCTCCTCCAGGCAGAATTTCCTTGTTAGTAAACTGGCACAGGAATAGCCTGCCCTATGTTGACTTCTCACTGTCACTAAGATGTGGAAAAACCCCCAGCAAAGAATTTTTTCCTGCACTGTAGAACATAGCAACCCCACATGGAGTTCAAGTGAGCCATCTGGAAATGATGGATAAGTGATAAAAAAAGAGCAGGCTTGCTTTAGTTCAAGAATCATTTACATTGATAAAATACAGGAGCTTAAGATGACTTTCACTTTCTCATACCAGTTCATAGCTGTCTTGAACTGAAATGCATTCATACAAGCAGTGATGGTGTTTTAGCTAAAACGGTTTAAAATAAATACATCCAAATTCGTGTTGTGTTTGCAGTAGCTCCCTGCAAAGCCTGTAAATGAAACATTACTAGCATTGTCCTCTATTGATCTCATTTCCCCAAACCAAAATGAAAAACAGTAAAACTTCTCTCCAGTTTCGAGGGCCAGTCCACAAGCTGAGATGACATAGACAACCTCATCCTCAGTATCAGTGGTGTTGAAAGAGTTTGGTAGATAACTCAGTTTTTCTTTCTAATAGATGCAAGGTTAACAGAGATGTCATAATTATATTTCCATTTTTAAAGATGAAGTCATAGTTTGTTATGGTGTTGGGGGGCAGGAGGGTTGTGGAGTTTTTAAAACCTCACTCTGACACATAAATCTGGACGCAACCAAGCACCAAGACCAATGGTTTATACACAGGATCAAATCTGCTTTGATTGAGGTACTAAATGAGCACTTTTCAAAAATAGATTATGGTGAACTTGAATTTCAGTCTGTTTCCTAGAAAATGAGGAGAAGGAAGAATGAGGCTGGGTAAAAATCTGTCCATAGAAGCATCAGGAAAAAACATTTGTTACATCTGTGTTTGCCAGGTTTATCTTAATTGGTTTATCACATGGGGCTATTAGAAGGCTGATTGTCTTTTGTAAACTGTTAATGGAAGGCAAGTCTCATGTATTATTTCCCTCTATCTGCAGAAAACTGCTAGGTTTGAAAGCTTTGCATAAAAATAAGAAGTTAGATCAACTAAAGCAGCATGTTGACAGAACCACTAAACAGACTGTATGGCTGCAGGAGACAGATGAAATACAAGCAAAAGAATTTGAGTGTTGGAAATGCCTAGGGGCTAGCTTAGAAACAAGTATCCTTGCTGAAAATTTTCCACAAGGCTGATTTTGGTTATTGGAATGAAGAAGCACATATGAAATTCAGATTAAGTAAAAAAGGAAACATTTTATTAATTTGTAAGGTCCCATGTCCAGTTGTCCAAACCAAATACTGTACTTCTGATCAACGGAGATTCCATGCTGCCCTTGACACCTTACACAGACCTACCCAAAGTGGAGTTGGGCAGTAACAGTGTGAGGCTGTATTAGGAGTACTTGCTGTGGACACAAAGTGCTTTTACTGAGCACACCATGCCTTTTTTGCCCTTAAAAATGTCACATGCACGTTCTTCTCCTTGTGAAGGGAAAAAAATAAAAAAACAAAGCAAAAAGAAGTGTCAGATGGTAGATCATATTGCTGTCACTTTCCTGGAAACATCTCAGATTTTTTGGCAACAGGCACACTACGATGATATTAATAGAACTTAACCATATACAGTCTAGGGAATTATGCAAGTGGCTGTTATGCATTTACCCACAGAAAGAATTCTTTCAGACACGTCTGTTAGCAACAGTTAATGGGTTGAGTAGGCGTTGAAATCTTTTTGCCGAATGGTATTCACTTTCCCACTTAAGTGGAAGTGTTAGCCAAATGAAAATCCTTTCATACTGAAATGTTTTCGCTAAATAGCTTCCTTTCAGTAAGTCTCAAAACAAATACACATTTTTTTTTTTAACTCTGTAAAAATTTATGACAGCAAAAAAAGAAAAATCCCAGCTAGATTTAGCATGTTGAAATATGAAAAACCATTTTCCCTTAGTTTACGTTTTCAGTCTTTTAAAATATTGTACAAGTGTGTTTTGCTGGTAAACATCCTCTGTTAAGTTGATGAGGCTGGAGAAAATAGAGATAAGGAGGTTTTAATTGAGAAGGAAATCAAGTGGTTATCAGGGAACCTCATTCCCTCTTCCTTAAAATACCTTTTGTACTAAGGTGGATTATGATGCACAGGAACATGGTAACTAGAAGCAGTAATGGAAAACTACTTCATTATATTTGCTTCTTAGTAGATTATTACCAAAACAAGAAATGAAAGGCTAAATCAGGCAAGGTTCCATTGAGGTCTAATCCTGATTCAGAATTATCTAATAGTTTTATCAACCATAAAATAGATAAACACGCACACATGGGAAAAAAATATTACAATCACATGACATCAACCTGGAAGTGGCTTTCAGCAGCTAAGCTACATAATAAGAATGGATAATGAATTTGAAAATTGGAGAATGTGGTAGAGGAAAACAAAATTAAGTTTCTTAGTATATATGTAAATTTCTAGATGTAGGTCACTGTCTTCAGCTACACAAACAAGAAGGGTACATGAAAAAATCCTTCTCTTCTATGAGTGGTAGGGACTCACCTAGAAACTTATTTTGAGACCTACTTTCAAGCATGCTACCAAGATAGGCATGGACTGTCAAAAAGTTCAAAGGGAACACAAAGACACAGAATAGGATCACAGAACAGGAGATCTAAAATTTACTAGGGCAGACTGAATGAGCTGTGGAATGAAGGAAGAGCTGTTAATTTGAAAAATAAAAGTTCAAACAAAACCTTATAATCTTTAAATATGGAGAACAGCACCAACCTTTTATACATTTTAAATGCCCAAGGCAGCAAGTGTTACTCAAATTCCTAAGAGTATGGGATATGAAGCAGTGTAGAGAGGCTTGAGAATAGCCATCTTTGTATGTTTAGCAACTGATAAGACAAGTATTCATTTGGTGAGCAGGAAGATGAAATAGATCTCTGATTTTCCTGCCTTACTGGACTCCTGATTTGCTGCTGCATGGACGAGCACTGAAGGGGAGGTTTACCAGCCAGCTGAGCTTGGGAAACAAGCATAAGGACAGAGGAAATCTATAGGAAAATGAATGACTCTCATGAAGAGGTTCCTACTCCACACTCCTGCATGTGTGGCCTTCAACAACAGTGACCCTGTCTTCATGCACAGAGTTCCACAACCACTAAACTACATCTCCCAGAAGCTTCCTGGACAGCAGTCACTACTTAAACTACACATAATGTGTCTTATTTTCTAAATGCATTTGATTTTTTGAGGTAAAAGGCAAGATCCAGGTGTTCTTGCTGCAAAATTCTCCCACAGGGAGGCAACTCTTCCCATCTTCATTTTTCTGAACCTTACAATCATTTTTCTGTTCATTCTGCAGTTCAAAAACAGATTTTCAAGAAAGCAGGCTGAGCAGCAGAATTTTTGGACAGGCATGTAGTAGTGTTGAGTTTCTCAACTCATCCTTGTTATGATGCTTCCAGGTAGCATTAATAGCTCCTTGCAGCCCTATGAGGTGGATTAGAAGGCACTATAAGACTTCAACAATTTCAACAAACTGGAAAAACAGAGGAAATTATTTTTTTCTCCAGGTGGGGAGACAGTTTCAAAGACGGGAATAACATGAAGCAGCCTCACTTCAAAATTACTATTATTTCCCATTAAATCATAGAATCATCACAGACTCATAGCATGGCTTGGATTGAAAGCACACCTTGAAGATCATCTAGTTCTAGCTCCCCTGCTGTGGACAGGGGCATCTTCCACTAGACCAGGTTTCTCAGAGCCTCATCCAAACTGGCCTTGAACACTCCCAGATATGATACATCCACAACTTCACTGGGAAACCTTTTCCAGTGCCTCACCAATCTCACAGAGAAGAACTTTTCCTTGTTATATGACCTAAACCTATTCTCTTTCGATCTGAAGTCAGTCCCACTTGTTCTGTCACTCCATGCTCTTGTAAATAGTCTTGCCTCATCGTTCTTGTAAGTTCCCTTCAGGTACTGGAAGGTCGCAGGCAACCCTGAAGCCTTCTCTTCTCCAGGGTGAACAAACCCAATTCTCTTAGTCTGTCCTCATAGAAGAGGAGCTCCATCCCTCTGATAACCTTGGTGCCTCTCCTCTGGACTTGCTCCAACAGGCCTGTGTCTTTCCTGTGCTAGGGTCCCCAGAGCTGGATGCAGCACTCCTGGTGGGGTCTCACCAGAGCAGAGGGGTGGAATCCCCTCCCTCACCCTGCTGCCCACGCTGCTTTTGATACAGCCCAGGGTATGATTGGCTTTCTGGGCTGTGAGTGCACATTGCTGGGTCATGTCCAGCTTCTCATCCACCAGCACCCCCAAGTCCTTCTCAGCAGAGCTGCTGTCAATCCTGTTCATCCCCCAGCCTGTATTGAACAGGGGTTGCCTTGACACAGGTGCATGAGATTCCTTCCCATGGGCCTTGTTTATGTCTCTCTGGATGGCCTCCCATCCTTCAGGTGTGTCAACTGCAAATTTGCTGAGGGTGTACTCTATGTCATTAATGAAGATATTAAAAAACACTGGTCCCAGTACAGACCCTTCAGGGACACCACTTGTTACTGATGCCTATTGGGACTCTGAGCCATTGACCACTTCCTTATGGATGTGACTATCCAACCAATTCCTACTCCACCTAACACACCACCCATCAAATCCACCACTCTCCAATTTGGAGAGAAGGATACTGCGGGGACCATGTCAAAGGCTTTACAGAAGTCCATATAAATCCAGTTCATGTACTGAAATTTTCCATTTCTGTCTGTACTCAGGTCTGATTTTTCCCCCATACTAAGCGATTCAAAGCACGCAGATTGCACTTAAATAATTTAACTTTCATTACTTGTCAAACCAAATCTACTATCCCTCTTGGTCTGAAGTAGATGCACTTCTCCAATACTGCATACAGAGGCAGAAACCTAAAGGAAAGAAACAGTAACTATCTCAGAGTGGATGTTGGATGCTTTCTGGATTTCCTTGTTATTGTTGTTGTTTTATAGATTATACTCCCAAGTGCATGTTTTGAAAAGAGTGACTAAGATTATTTTATTTTTAAGGGACATCATAAAAAGCAGATGATGTGTTGCTCAGAACTACATCTGTCTACTGCTTTGTTCATCACCTAAAATAATATCCTATTTTTTTTATATTTTGATACTGTAACAATTTACTCACCTTGGCATTACATTTAAGGGACAACATCTTAGAAAATAAAATAAAATAAAATAAAATAAATAAAATAAAATAAAATAAAATAAAATAAAATAAAATAAAATAAAATAAAATAAAATAAAATAAAATAAGGTAAAATAAAATAATGACAGCAGCAGTCTCGAAGAACCAGAGAGGGTGAATAGCAACAGTATTTCTAGAATGAGAAGAAGTGAACAAATGTAAAAGTGAAGCATTCAATCAATGATCTGCAAAGAAGCAGTCATTTATATTCTGCAGGTCTTCAAGATGATTCCCCCAAATTCACCAAAATCTTGAGCCCTCTTGCTGACTTTTTTTTTTCTTGACTAATTTACTCCACGCTATCAGAATCTTTATACATCCAAGGTCAGCAAGCAGGACTGCTTCAGGATCAACAGAGGCTCCTGTCTTGTTCAGGTCTCACATGCTCTCTGTCTCAGATGATTGGATAAAAGACTCTAAACTCATTTTTAGCTCATTCCATGTACATTCTTATAAAAACACTACTTTCAAATTATTTTTCATTGTTTTAATTGTTAGGAAGATTTCTGTCAACAACATATGCTTTATCTGCCCCTCAAAAATGCTATGCATGCTCAGTGCTGGAAAAGCCTTCAGACTTTTTCCCCCTCTGCTTTCCCATTCTGTTCTAAAAACAAGGAAAAAACCCCACAAGCTAACTGTCACTTGTAAATATTTAATAAATACTGTAGGAGAAGATTCCAAGAATAATTACTTCAGATTACATTTTCCCACATAAAGGATATCTTCATTGGTTGCAGAGCTGAATGACAAACGACGGTAAAAGCAAGCCTAAAGCGTTGAATATTTATGCTTGCCTGTGATTTGCATGAAGAACAAACTCATCTTAGAAGTAATGTAAACAAACTTCTTAGCAGTGAGATAAGCTACAGAGAGAATAATCTGAGGATCAGCTAGCAGCACAAATTACTTTGGGTTACAGCTTTTCAGACTTGCCAAACTTTGCTCTAAAATCAATTATTGTTCCTGTAATGGCTTTCTAAATTTCTCTAAGGGCTTTTCACCTGATTTCAGTTGGAGCGAAGTCAGTATTCAGTAGATGAATGACATGAAATCCTTACAGGAAGTAGTTTTTATAGATTCATGAACAAAAGTGAAAAGGGTGAGGACACTTGAAGTCCCTCTCAAGTCTCAAATGTGAAGAGACTTGAGACCCATTTGGATGGGCCTTTGGGCAACCATAGCAGCAGGCTGGGACCAGATGATCTTTGAAGGTCCCTTCCAACCCAAGCCATTATGTGATTCTATGAACGAAAGAAAAATTGCAGAAAGAAAAAAAACCCATTTTAGTCAAGATGGAGAGTGAAGTTCTGGGATATGATGGAATCAAGTACATAACAAGAGAAGAACACTCAAAACACACAAATTATTACAGAAAAACTAAACAGAGTAAAGGGAAATTTTTCAGCATCTACTGTATTCTGATAATAAAACTATAGATATGAACATATATCTGTATGTAGTAGTGAAAATGTGTATCAATTTTATTTTCATAGAAAAGCTACAACTTGACTTTGTTTTGTGTCTACTGCAAATTACCATTCTATCTCCTGGTAGAGAAGTTCAGAGACAAGCGTTTTCCTGTATCTTCTCAGTTAGTTAATCTTCCCATATCTCTCCTGCAAAAGTCATCAAGCCCTGGAAGGGCCTTGTCACAAATCTTATTTACAACCTCACCTCTCCAACCTCTTCAGTTACTGGACAAAAAGAAGGCGACTTCCTGCTAAGTACAGCAAACTTTGACTTTTGTTTCCCATTAGTACACTGCTGTTTTGAAGTTAATACCTGAAACGAAGTTGTTGTTTAACAACATAAAACTCTGAGGTTTTGTTTTATTAAGAGAAAAATAATAGAATTTTTTGAATTTGCAGCAATCCTTCCACTTCTCTCAGTTCAGCAGATTTGGAAGCCAAATGTATTCAATTATTCATATTCCCAAAGGGCAAATGAAGCCTAGTTATCAATGTTTCCTGAAAAGCTGACGAACTACCTGTACTCATTAATTAGCACACAGTTCCCATTAAAACGGGGGGACTTGCCATTAAGTCATTAAATATCTTGGCTACTTGCAGTGATTAAAATCCACATCCCCAAAGCCTAGTAGGATATTGCCTACGTATATCAAGGTGCTATTGCATGAATGATGAGCAATAAAAATAATTTACAGAAGTCTGAATTTAATTGACCATGCTACCAGAACTCCTTTCAAGTGATTGGAGGAATGAGTTACCAATTTAAATTAAAATACCATGTATCACTACAAGAACAACAGAAATTGATTGCAGCATCTCCTGTTTATAATTCTGGGAGGATTAGAAGCTCTTGAAGTTTTATAATTACAGAATGGTAATGGTATGTCTACACTTTTATCTATCTAACACAATACCAGAACTCCTAGGAGGAAGCTACAAAGGACTTTTTCTTTAAGAGGATCATACATTTAGATCCATCGATTATTTTAATGCCCCCCAAAAAATCTAAAAAAATAGTTTTAAAGTAATTCAAACTATAACAGAAAAAGCACAAAAACATTACTCATTATTTTCCATGGCCAGTTTTTAACTGACTGGTTTTATAAGATGTACTTTTATTTTCATAACACAATTTTTAAATCTTTAATAACCTCAATACTTTTCCTATTTTTTGCCCTGTTTTATCATTTTCTTTGTGTGCCCCTTTTCTGACTGAACTAATCATGCTGTCCTATGCAGCAGAGGACAGGGATAAAAGTCAATGAACAAACACCTACTGTGGAGAGCTGATTACCAGCTGCAGTATCTCACAGTAAGGGCCCTTTGAGGCAGGAACAAGCCTCTGTTTGCCTCTGCCTGGTAAAAAACACTAGCATCACTCTGCAAGTCATCCTATTCAGCTGCAGACAAGTTGGCAGAGCAGGAAATTCAGAAAGAAATTAACTTCCCTCCATCAGAAATTTCTTTGTGCCCTCAAGTGCAGCTTGAGCATCTTTTGATTATTGTAGCAATGGACAGAGACATTAATTTGCTATAGGCATTGTGAGCCCATTTCACATTTCATGGCGAGAAAGGGAGAAGTATCCCTACAACGTTTCTAATGCATCAGAAATAGGATCTTTCCACAGACCTGACCAAAACCTACAGGTCAAGCATCATACAGGATTTCACAAGCTTTTTCTTCAAGTAGTAAAGGGCCTACTGCTGAGTCATTTCAGCTGCCCAGACAGTTTTCATCAGTAGTAAGCAGCACTGTTCCTGACCTGGAGAAGAAAACCTAGATCCCTCAGTGACACATTCCCTCTTCTCTACCATCAGAACAGGGGTCTGTGACTTCAGATGTAATGATGTCTTGGAAGTTGTATGTTCGTCTCTTAATCATTGTTCAATTACTACATTTTTGCATTTTTCTCCTGTTAAAATGACAATATTCAGAAGGATTCTTCTTTGAATTTCATAGTGTCCTAGGACAAGTTAACCTGAAATGATGAACTACTGAGAAATAAGCATATACTTGCCAAGGAATTACTTCACTGAAGCATGTGTCCAAGAATGTAAGCCTAATATATGCAGAAAAAAGACAAACTATATAAGGACTATAAGGAGGAGAGACATGTAGATAAAGATTATGAAAGAAACCTCTCTCATATTACATTCCTGTCTGCCAGAAAACTGCTAGAGGATCAAAAAAAGAAAAAAATCTCTACCAAAAGCAGCGTAATCCTGTTGCAATTGATACATTCAGTACTGACTCTCAGTGACAAAGGAGAGCATGTAAAAGTTTTATTCTGGATCATAAGGGCACAGACATTGAATGTCTTGTTTAATGGCCAAAGCTGTAGCTCTGGAACATTGTCTTCTTGCAAGCATCTGTTTGGGGAGACAGAAAATACAAATAAACAAAGCACAGTGTCTAGAGATCAAAGAATTCCAAATCATCCCATTTCAAGAGCT
Source organism: Acanthiza pusilla (assembly GCA_036630365.1). Classification (NCBI taxonomy): domain Eukaryota; kingdom Metazoa; phylum Chordata; class Aves; order Passeriformes; family Acanthizidae; genus Acanthiza; species Acanthiza pusilla. The sequence goes on from JAXCHO010000098.1 coordinate 2,761,944, forward strand.
TTGACTACCAAAGCTCTTAAACTTATATTTATATCATAAACTATTTTCCTTCAGTTTTAGCTACCATTGATGCTGCTGGATAAATCTTCTACTAATATTAAATGTAAATGTTCCAAAGCTACAATTACACCCAGTGAGAAGCTGAAGTTTCAAAAAAATCTTTTTAACTAGCAAATGTGGAAAGTCAGCATTGATCAAAATACAATTAAATGTGTAATGCTGGAACATTTCCAAAATTAAGCAGGACTTTCTTAGCTTTCTCAATAAATAGGCTGAACAGTTTTCAAAGCTTCTGTAGTTTTTAATCCTAGATCTGCATTTTGAGCATCTAAATCAACTCTGTTTCAAGTCTGATTTCTTCTTGCTTATTACAGCTTTTTATCTGGCAAAGCAACTATTCTTGCTCCTGACATTTGTCACAGATACTCAGTTTAGTCACCTGATGAACCAAATAGGACTTAAAATGACGGCAATGAAGAATGGAACTTGGCAAAAATTGTTGGAAAGATGACCTCCATTAAACATATTTGAGTGACACTTGTACATCTTCTCACACTGGGAGAGAAAAAGAAGCACTAGTACTCTCCAGCCAATCTGAAACACACTGTTTCTTTTTCTTTTATGTGAACTTGTGGCAAGAAAATGAAGTCCAAAGAATTGTCAAACAGAAAAAGGAGGATGTTCTGAAACTGGAATGAAAGGACAAAGTCCTTGTTAAGACTATTACTCATGAATGGGCTGGGGTAGGAGTGATAGGCATGTCTTCAAACTCTGTAAGTTCAGGATGTCTCCCTCAGTGACAGGGAGTTGCTGTCACTGTGCAAGGTAGGCTTTCAATCTCCACTTCAAGTTAACTCGTCAATCCCCTTGGACACATCACATACTGATTACATTTCCCACTATAATCACAGGATTGTACTGTTAAATTCCTACATCAGTTTCTGAAATTTTATGATTAGCATGTAACAGACTACTATTCAATCTTAAAACACAGCAAATCTTAAAATATACCCTAGCAGAAATAGAACAGAAAATACCAGTTAAAGCTAGAGATTAACAGTAGCATGTCCTTCACACAATACATTTCTGAGCTAACACATTTAGCCTGTACCAAATTTGCAGCTGAACATGGCAAACACCTAACAATTAGCCTTTAAAAACAAAACAAAACAAAACAAAACAAAACAAAACAAAACAAAACAAAACAAAACACTTCCTGCAAAAAATTATACGAAATACAACGTGTAGACTTGTGCTGAAGAGCATACTGGGGCACTACTGACATTTGAAGATGTGATTTTTCACCAAAGCACTAGAGTTTTCAGTGACTGCCTTGACCAGGTAGACTTCCAAACCTGACAAGAGGTTTAGAATAAAAAATGAAATGGAAAGAGGAACGGAAGAAAGTAAGAAGCATTTTAATGGACTACACTGAATTTTCAGTAAAATTAGCAGGAATTCCTGCAAAATGAATGTGAAAATTTCGAAGTGCTACCATACTTCCCTCTTTAAATTTGCATGCAGACACAATGAAACACAGCCTTTCACACACTTGGTGCAGACACACAATTAAAAATCTTTGCCAGAAGTGTGAAAGCAATCCCTCTGTACTACAAGCAGCACAAGAATGGCTTCAATTTAGTCAGAGGTGAAGAATGTGTTTCATTCCTTCTCTCAGTTCCTCTCATGTTCTTTTGGAACATGCTAAGATAAAGGTGACATGTTTCCACTGGTCAAGGTCTTTTATCCCTTTCCTGCTAATGGCTTCTTTTCCAGAATTTTTCAGTATTCTTCTTTATTCTCCATTTCAGACAAACTGTCATTCAATTGGCTTTAACAGTTTTTGCTACTACTGTCAAAACTCCCCAAACGGGTTGTGCAACCTCTTCACTAGTCAGTTCTTCTTTGTCTTGGGTCCTGGTAGAGGAAAACTTGGCTGCCCACCAACACTTAATTAAAGCAGGATATAAATTTGGGATTTTGGGAATGTTTCCAAGCTTCCAAAGGCTGAGCATATATCCTACCTGTATTCAAAGTAGGGCAGGACTTAAGCAAATAATAAGTCTTTTGCCTAAATCCTGATGTCTTTCAAAGGAAATCCATCCCCACAGGATGAGTAAGAGTCATAACCCGCAGTGACCAGGTCTTTACAGCACAGAGTCAGAGCTCGGCCTAGAAATCACCTCAGCTGAACAGATGGTGTCCCAGTTCAGACACTCTCATCGCCTTCAGAGACTAAAGTCGTTAAGAATTAACTTCTCTGACAAGTTCTCTATCTTCTCTCTGACAGAGAAGATCGGATGTGATGAATTCTATGTTGGCTGGTGGGTGAATAACGGAACATTTTAAAAATTCAATAGTTTCACATCTTTAACTGCACTGAATGAATTGGGCGGAACCCCCTCCCCCAAGTCATCACAGAATTGTATGATCTCTTTTAACCAAAATCCCCAGCTAATACAACGGAAACATGCTGTTAGCTGGCAAATTTTCTTCTCCCAAGTCTGTACTCAAATGTAGCTGAAAGCCATCAGAAATAGCTGCTAGACCATGAAAAGATGAGGATTAACCATCTATAAAATGTTATTTATAGCAGGCAAACCATTAACTATGGGTGAATTACTGATTCTCCAGTGGTGTCTCTGTGACAGAGTCACCTTCAAATCTTCCTGAACTTCCCTCAATAAAGTTCCTGTGTTTTTTAGTTTTCAATAATGTCCTTAGTTTATCTTTCTGCCATTTTAAAATTCATTGCTCTATTTTGACAGGATTCTTTTGCCTGCTGATAATGACTAGGCTGATCAGACAGATTCTCTTATTTCTTAGACTTTACCAGTATGTATCATCACTGTCCTACAAAGTCATGAGTCATGTATTGCTAGAAGAATTGTTCAAGTATGGGGGAAAAAAGCACTATACTATTCATCACACAAAAAATATTAACATATGTGGCTAAATACTTGGTCAAATGCTTGGCTGGGAACTAGTCATACTTCTTATTCCTTATTATTGGAACAGAATTTTTTTTAAAAAGCACTATTCTGAAACTTGTGGTTAAAGCAGGAACTTGTTTAGTAGATGCCTCATACACAGTAACTAAGAATTTGTGTTTGAAGAGATAATCTGAAACTGCAGTCTCACTCTATCAAGTATAAAAACTCATTTTCATTCAGTGAAGGCAAAAATGTAACAAATACATATAAAATCTGATGTTTTCCCTTCTTTGAAATGCTCAAGCAATCTTTGCCAGTGCCAATATTTTTCTCATGATGTTCCTATCAGAATTTATTTCCATTAGAAAAAAAGGAAGAAAATTGCAAGTGATTGATAAAATTTTAAGTTCTTCCTAGGAATTGTCCCTAAGAACATTGTTTCATGTAGCTTTAGAACACTGGCTGAGATTGCAGCCTGTCTCAGACAGTTTCAATTCTGAAATTGATGGATCGATTCACGCACCAGCAAGAGATATAGTTTTACTTGTGTACACTATTATTCTTCATCTGTTCCCTCTTTGCCCCTGGGAAGATATTGACTCACCATTAATATTACTTCAGTAAATTGTTCTTAAGTCCTAGGGAGGGGGGTGGGGGGGCTTAACAGTATCAGAAAAGTCAGGGCCTTCAGTCCTTCCAGACTCCAAAGAGTGTATGACCAGACTCACATTCTCACTGTCATATGTGCGTTGTAGCCCAAAACAAGAATTGTTCTTTCACATTGCATTTGCAATACCTAAAATAAAAGTAATATCATCCTCTAGGAATTAAAAATAAATATGAGTCAAATCCTAATCTAATCCATGTATGTCCATGAAATGTTATAAGAAAAGTACAGTGTCTAGGAATCCATACTCTGAAAACAGCTCAATTTTTCTATCACATACTTACATTTCTGTCATACTTTCAGGTTCTACTACACAGAATTTCATTTTGGAGGTTCAAACTTTTTCAATTACTTCAAATTAAAACAAGAAAAGAAGTTTAAATAGTACATCAATATCTAATTAGAATCTTTTGTGCTTACATTTTTTAAATGGAAATAAACCAGACCTATTTGTCTAAGTCTTTTAAAGCACCACTGGTTTTAATCAATGATGTTTTCAGACATTTTGATGTCACAGGCATAAGCTAGACATTTCAGAGCCAAATTATGGCTATTGGTCATTTCTGCAAGAGAACACTATGGCCATTACATTCCAATAATTACCAGTACTCAATTCTCAAAATCAAAAATGGGTAATTAATCTGCTGGCAGACTACTAGCCTATGGTATAGACTTCTATTTTTAACAGACATCATTTACATGCATCTACCTCTAAAAGCAACGGGAAAGGAAACGTAATTTTTGAAAAAATGAATACGCCTTTCTTCAGTCTTCTCAGGAACTGAATCTCTCAGAACCACTTTGACATTCCTGGAAACTGAGGATGTTTGCTAGCAATACTACAAATAAAATGAATATAAATCCTGAAAATAGCAAGCAGGTGTTGTTATTCAGCATAAGGAGCTTAACAAAATGAGATTTGTCAATCACTTTCCTACTGTCAATTTCTCTAAGGTTTTGTGATTACCACGGGGGCCTACAGGGAGAGTTAGATGGGATGATAAGTGACTGAAAACTGACTTCATGCATGTGTATTTTTCAAGGGATCTATACTTTGTCATTTAACTCTAAGTGAATGCTTAATGGATAGAAATAAGCATGAAAGAATGCCTTATTAGTCTGTGATCTGATTCCTAATGAGATTATTTCAAATTGAGGAAATTCCAAACAGAGGAAAAAGAATGTGAAAATTAAAGATGAAAGACAAAAGTAAAAAATGGAGCTGAAAAAACAAGAGTGAGATAATCCAGTTTTACCCTTGCAATCAATAGAAAAGTCTAGAGGCTGTATTTTGCACAGCCTTTTTCACAGTTGGCATATCAACCAGGAAGTAGAGAAAACACAGGGAGTCCATTTATAATTGTCCCAGGTTTAACAAGATTTATATTCTCTGGAAAGAAAAATAAAATCAAAGAACTGATCAGAAAAACAGACTCTTACTGACACAGAAATTAACATGTCAATCAAACTTAAACTGAATTTAACTAATAGCTACTCTATCTGGTATTACCCATTACAGTGTTTAGAGAACAGCAGATAACACTGCCTTTTACAGACTGTGTAAATAAGTGCATTGTATAACGAACACATAGCATTAAATATGGTCACGTTCAAAGTCTACTGGTGCTAAAGGAAAATAGCCTAACTTTAATCCTAGTTCTTTCTCAGAGATTTTTGACAGTGTGAGCAAGACACGAACAAGGCAGTGTGATGCATAATCTGGGATTATCTTCTCTTTACTCTTATTTATTTAGTACTAGATTTGTAGCAAAATGTTTAGAAGTTGTTATTAATGCTTTTGTTTTTCCTTATGTTAGCAGTAAATCTTTGATTTCATATAGCATCAAGGTAGAGTGACCTGGATTGCCTAATACAGATCCAGAGGCACCTATCACAAAGGAGGAATGCTCCTGGCAAACACAGAACAACAGTACTCCTGAAAGAAACAGGGCTCTGAGTATCTCCTGATATCCCCAAACTGTACCAATAAGTCTTTGCAAGGCCCTCATTTGAGAAGATTGCCCCTTAGCATCCTAATTCTCTTCTGCTACATGTTCCTAGAAGAAGAAAATGAAGAAAGTAGAGGGAGTATTTCTAGCCTTACAGACAAAAATGTGACAACACAAGAGATGATGGGCATCATGGCAAAGAACCTGTCACCTCATTCAGACTTTGATCTATGTTATTTTCCTGGCAGCACCAAGACAGCGTAGCCTGGAGTTTTCAGTGTCCCCTAAAATAGTTCTGGATTTGTATCAAACTTCAACAAGAACAGTCTTCTCTAGCATGCTAGTTTTCATGTCACTAAGAGCAGTACCGGCTTAACAGGCACTTTCCATTATTTTAATTGAGATTGCAATAAAAACATATAGTGAACATTGTTGATCCAAAAATTCTCCCTACATGGTGGTATCACATGCACAGGAGAGGAGAAGCAGAATGGTACCTCTTGTTTGGTAGTCCCAGATGATTACTGTCATAATAAGCAGAAAGATTAAACAAGCCACAGAATTTATATTCTTCATTTAACCTTCATTCTCAACACTTCACTTGGTGGAGTGCTCTGTGGCCTTAACAATCTCACTGTTGATTGTTAAGGCCACAGAAAAAAACCCCAAACTATTTATTCCATTTAATCAAGTCCCTCATAGTGAAAAAGTTGTATTATTGAAATAAATAAATCTAAACGCACTATTTACAGTCATGGCATAACATCCTGAACGCTCTCTTCACCAGTCCATGCCTTCAAGAGATAGCAGTACATTCTGCTGAATGCAAAAGGTTTGGTTCACATGTCAAAAATTGTTAAGGTGGAAAAACACACTTTTGCAATATCCCTCAAAAAAGGGAGTATTTCTCTCTGTTGTAAAAGAAAAAAAGAAAAACATTACAGATGCACAAATATCCTAATGACAGAGAGAAAAGGCAAAAAATGTAGAAGCAGCATATGTCACTCAAAGCTCAGGAGTTCGAAGTTATGCAGCAAAACTGCTCTAGTATTTGGCAGCAGTGTAACAGAAACAGAGCAGTCAGAGCTGAAACTAGTATTTTCAAGAGTCCTCCAGGAGAGATCAATGAAAAAAGTGAAAAACATACTTCTGTTTGTGGAGGCAACTATCTATCATTTGCACTGCAAAATTCTGAGGTAGAGTCAGACACAGCTGTGTTTACCCTTTCAGACACATACTTGTATTCATCCGAATATAAAAGCAGTAAGTAATCTTACAAATTAATTAATTAAAAGTGTTCTGTAGGAGTCTGCTGCCTCATGATACATTTTTATATCCCTTGTAGGAAGAAAACAATGCAGACACCAGTCTAAAACCTTACTTACTATTTGTGATACTATCTTCTCTGTATTCCTAGGTAACAAGTGCAAAAGCATCAGAAGCATCCCAGTGAAAAGAATTTCTAATGCATCCTAAGTCTAAACATTACCATCATTTTGAGAGATATTTCCAAATGTCAGAGAGCAAACTACATTTGATGTCAAGCCAAAGCATTTCAGCGTGGATGCCGCGCTTCAGGCTTCTATTAATAGAACGATCTATTTTAAGGAAGAAACACTACTCATATTTCACATGGTCTCCCTTGGAGTTTCAGGAATTTGGCTTGAATTTCTCATCATGTTTTCAATCCAGCTCTTCTAGATTTACAGTTTTCCCATTACCTATACAGCCATTGACTGTGCTCTAGTTTTCAATTAGATAAATTCATTATTTACTGATGTTTTCATTCTTGATCTCTTATAGTACACCTAAATGTTTACAGTTAAACTAATTCCAGTCTATTATCTTACAAGTAAATATTAATTCAAATATGAAGGTATTATTGTTTATCTCAAACCAATCCATCATTTCTTCTGGTTTACATGAACAAGTCTGCATGAGTTAAAATGCTTACTAGCCAAGACTGAGTGATGGCAACATACTTAGTACCATGTCCATCTGAAGTACCTTTTAACCTTAAAAGGTATACAAAGCTTTTCATACTTTATGGTCTAAAACATTTAGGCCATACTTTCAAAATTAAATAAGCTCTTTTCAAAGAGATTACTGAGAATATTGAGTGACTGCTTGTAGTTGCAAGTTCTGCTTATAAAAATAATTCTCCCTGATTTCCACAGCATTCTGCAGCAACAGCAGTAGGCAAGAAGGAATTTCTTTCAGTCGCCTAATTTTAGCACCTATATGCCTCTTAGTCAATTAAAAAAGAGAGGTTTGCATAAAAATTTCCTTATAAATAATTAAAACAGATGCCTAAAAGGGATACCTTAAGAGAAATGAATGTTTTCTCTCAATTGGCTCTACAAAGAATCTAGATTATTAGCATAAATCAAACATTTAGAGGGTTTATAAATGGCTTGGATCTGATGACAGGCATACCACCCAAGGGCTTCCTCTTCTATGATAACAGTAATGCCTGCAGGTCTGCAAGGTAATTAAACTGTGGAGAGATGTTAAGGTAAATTAACACCACTCACAGCTATCCAGAGGCACCCAACTAGCATATAGCAAGCAACATCCGGGACCTACAAGCATGATTGTGGGAAGCTAAGTTTGCCAATGCCCTTTGGATGTTGGAACTCTACTCTCGCCTGGACTGTAGTGCCTGAATTTCTGATAAACTGATTAAAAAGGATTTGCAAACTTACATATTCACCTGTGGAATACCTGTTCTCCCTTGGCCCCTTTAGCCTTTTTGTTTCCTTAGGTTAAAAGGCCCGTCACTAGAGCAATGGCAGATGTGTGTACTTTCATTATGACTCCAATTCCAGAGACATGCTGTGGTTGTAAGGCAGAAGTTGTGGCAGCAGCACAGCCCTATCCTGAGATCTTTTGTACTGGGTCCTTTATGTCACAATAGTGCAGGTTGAGCTATTTTATTACTGCTATTGTGCTTTACATCACTTGAGTCAAGAAATTATTTAGGCAGATTATTAACAGTCTTTCCAAAAAATAATTTAATAATCTATTCTGAGTTTTTTGTTTTAGGCACATCTATCCATTCTAGGAACTCTTTGTTATTTATTTGACACACTTTACCTTTAAATATTTATGTACACACCTGCACTGAAAGCTACTCAGTCTTGCATTGATGGATTTATTCTACCAGGACTCTCAACTTAAAGAAGACAGTCAAGAGTTGATTGAAAGGGGCTTAATACTGATGGTCTCTCTAACTGCACTGAACTCAAAATCTTAGATAACCTCTGGAAAAATCTGTATGCTGTCTTTATTTTGAGCATCAACTCAAGCGATAAACCACAAATACTGTGAACATGCAGAAAGCAGATTAGCTTTTTACAGCTAGGCTTTTCTTCTGAAAAATCTAGAACTACACACATATACCTACCTTTCCTAGCTTCTTTGTCTCCAGTGAGAAAGCTCTATTTCTTTGGCGGAATTAATACTACCAGCAATTCCCCCAGTGGGAAGGGGAAGGGAGAGGAAAGAAACCAGCCCACAACCCTCCCCCCAAATTTTAGCTTCATTAATCTGCAAAATACCTCGCAATCTATAAAACTAAGAACATTAAGCTATTAGAAAGAAATAAAGTTTTTTGCTCACCTGTACTTCAGACCTTGGGATATTAAACACAGCAGTGCACAAAATGTCTCTTTCTATTGCTAAATAAAGCTACCAGGTCATCTCCTGCAATGCAATAAGAATTAGCTACCTATAGCACATGTGTAATGAATGCTAAATGCTCCGCCACCCTTCCCTCTGGAAACTAGCTGGCCATTGAGGTTTCCCTGCTAGACCACGGAGCATCCACAACAAAACTCTCTGTGGTGTCAGTCATTTGTCATCCAGACCTTGCACCTTACCAGAGCAGACTAGTACTCCATTATTATCTTTCCATTGAAGTGAAAGAGAAGGGAAATGTGGCTTGTGGGAGTACTGCACATTGGGGTTTTGCCTCACTATAATACTGAGATCTTACAAGGGCTGTAGCCACACCTGGCCAGCTCACAAATATTTCTGTATCTACTAGTTTAACACAGTCATCACTGACACCTGATAAAGCCACAGACCTAATGTCCCAGGCAGTGAAAGTTCACTATCTGACTAAGATGCCCAGCAGAAGAAACAAGAGGAGGAGTGCCTGTCACACAGTTTCTTTAAATTAATGTAACCATATTTGAAGGATATCCAGTTATGATTTTAAGGTCTATCCAACCTTTATCTATTATGCCTTCTACTTCCTACTGTGGGATGAAAATTCAACACCATTGGTACATGGGTCATCTTCTATGGTAACAAGAGCATCCAACACAGTGTGAGGTTTCCTGACTGATTTTGATTTGCTATTATACCTCCTAGTCCAAACCTGTTATGAAGTTGCCATCCAGAAGAATCCCACCACTATCTGTGAGGGGATTCTGACAACAGTGAGGGCAAGAGATCTATAGATGGAGGTCTAGCAAGATCTGTGGATTCCCTGGCTCCCCACTACACACAGCCAGATAAGCACTGCTTCAGGAACCTTCACAGAAAAGGCACCAGCGTTAACTGCAGTGCCAGAGTGATGTCAGTTACTTCAGGACCTGGCAAGGTGGGCTTCAGATTATCTTAGAGCTGACAAGGACAGGCTGAAATGTAAATCTGGCAAAGAGTCAAGAGAGAAAAGCAGAAGAGGGAAGAAAGTGGAGAAAAAAATATTTGGAATATTGTGTTGGGGGAGGGGGTGGGCAGGGAAAGATGAGGCATTGAACCTTTCGGGAAGGACATAATTGTCTTTTCCTCTCTTATTTTTACCAGAGAAACAGCTGCACAACTTCACCTGGGTTTAAAACAAACCAGAAGCAATTATTCCTGGCTAGGAACTTGTTCAGACTTAACACTGCTCCTCTGCCATCTCAGGCTTCCATTTTTTTGTGAGCTGTTAACTATAGCTGTGATATTACCGGATTTTGCTGCTCTCTGATCATTAAGTTACCATGAAGAACCTAAAGGTAAAAAAATTGTCATAATTTTCACTCCTCAAAATGTCCTCTGATCTCTTAGAGACCCCCAAAAACCTGAAAAGGGCTCTGCAAAGAAAAAACACTCCCACTACTGCTTAATTTCGATGAATGAAATTATTTTACCAAGATAATAAAAAAGATTGATACACTGAGGATAAACCTGATATGCCAGAGTACAATCTCTGTCACTTATTTGTAAAACTTTCTTAAAACTAATTTTGAGCCTCTGGTTCATTTGTATAGCCTGCTTATGACCCAGGAACACCTGCAGAATACTAGACTAATGATAAAAGTTTACATTGAAAGAACTAAAGTTGTTTCCCTTCAACATCCCTTTGTTGCATTCATGTTCCTGTCTTCAGCTTGTCTCAGACCTTTTCCTATTGAGCTAGATCCTGAATCAATGATTCCGTTTTCACTTTGATGAGGCTCTCATCTTGCTCAGCAAGACTTTTTAAGTAATGGCCCTGACCTTGGTGCAGTCTCCATGGAATATCAAGCTTGCTTGTGCAGGATGAAGAACATACTGTTAGCCCTTTGGGAAACCATTTATACCATACTGTGTTCACAAAACCTGCAATGTTTTAAAGGAGTGTTAAGAACTTGAGAGTGGTAAGTGAAAAAACACTTGATCAACCTTTCTATCCTTCTTATATTTCAGTAAGCATGCAGTTTTGCAAAAATCTCTCAATGAGTTTGATACTCAGGCCTGAAAAAACAGAATGAATAAAGAACATTTGGACTTCACCATAATCTCATGTCTCTTATGACATTCCTAGTCCACCCAGTTAACCATTCAAGTTGCTATGGCTAAGTTGCCACTGGTTCCTTGAACTAGGTTCATGTAAGGGTGCATGTACAGTTCTTTTCTTCTGACTCCATATTAAGGCAGGACCCAAACACAAACCAATTCTCAGCCTCTTGGTCTTGGCTTCTTCAGCAAGGGGCCAAGGTAATTGAACTGGAGAAGAGCCTTGGAGAAAGCCTTGATTTGGACAATCAAGGTATTTCTACCACTCCTCCTAAGCAGAGACAATATTCAGCTGTGGAAGGCAGTAGGTCTTCAAAGGATACAAAATAATCCATTCTAAACAATCACATGCCTGGCAGACTTTTGCTCTACTAGGAGCACATGCATTCACACATACACACATGCACAGCCTTCAAATGTGAACCTGAAAACAGAAATGCAACAAGTCTTACACCTCCTATAGTTAGACCCAGCTAAATCGAAGCACACAGACTTTCTTAGGCTTCTCTGGTACCTTTCCAGGACACAAACACTTTCTGTTTTCCCTTGATGGGAGGGGCTGTTCAAACATAACATTTTTAGACCAGGAGGATAACATCTAATTCCCCACCCTCCTCAGTATTCTCGCTCCTTCCATATTGATCAGTAGTTTAGTTTTCCCCTCCATCCTCACTGAAGGCTTACAATTGACTATTTGGGGATGTAGGATTGCTAAAAGGAGATAGACTCCCAGAACTAAAAGGCTCCCTTCCTTGAAAATCAGCAGAGAAAAATACATGTTTGAAGGGTGCAACTGGTCTTATGTTAAATTATGTCTATGTTTCATCAAATGATGCCTAATCACAGAAATACTTATTTCTCCACTCTTTAATATCATTACTATTTCAGAGGTAGCTCTCAGAACTCCAATAAGATAAAATCTAACTGAAGTTTTCCATACAATATGCTCCTCAGTTTTATTGCCATAGCTAAAAGGGAACCCTAGGCAAAGTGAAAACCATACACATAATTTGACAAAAAAATTCTTGAGCACTGGGTCTTCAGAGATACGAACATCTGTTGTTCATATTTTTTTCCTCTCCAGAGAAGCATCTAGCTGTTATTTCTATAAATTAGGCCATTTCTTGTTTAGTTAATTTCCTTTCTCCTTACTTAGTCAGCCTGATAAGTTGGATTTTTCTTCTACATAACATGCTTCTTTCTCCTGTCCTAATCCCATGAGCAGCAGCTCCTTCATCATTTCAAGACTTTTTATCTAGAACACTGTCCTCTCTCTTCAGTTTCTAGGACATTCCATTATTATCAGCTTCAAAATTATGCAGAGGAGAAAACACCAGTACTCCTTCCTTCTTCTTCCTTCCCATGCCGACTCTGTTTTCATGTGGACAGGATCCCTCAGTTAAAAGACTTCCACTAGGAACAGAGTTTCATTTTCAAGTGAGTGATCAATATGCCTCTACCTTCAGTTGTTCAAAAATTGCAATCAGATGAGTCCTGACAGATGCCATCAAGTATGTCACACAGATGTGGCACCTGGGGAATCTAGGGATCACTGTGGAATATGTTACACGTTTTTTCTTCACAAATGTTAACGGATGATCAACATGAAGATTGCCATTAAAGGATTCAATTCTACAACCACCTGTCGGACCACCTTACTCTTTAGAATCATTCTCATACATGATCATGATAGTAAAAGAAAGTGGTCTTCAAATATACACATTCCCACACACCAAACATTTTGATTGAAAAAGCTGAATTAATTTGTTCCCTGGAAAGGGATAATTTGATGAACACCATTTCAGGATCACAGAGAGTGTTTTGGAAAACAGATTTGTGATCAGTTGGAAATCTCTTTACATCACCTGAAGATTTCTAAACAAAAGAAGCAAGTTCCTGACTAAACTTCCACCCACAGAATAGTGTCCTGCTGCACAGGATCAAAGCAGGACTTGAAATTATAAATCACCCACTCCACAGTTCTGTCTCACTCTTTCTAACTCAAAGCACTCACTAGGAAAAAATTAATATGGGGGAAAATTCTAGTCCAATCTTGGATGCAAGTTTTATCCAACACTGAATGCCACAGCCAAGATGTAATAAATCATCTGAAAAAAATTAAGTTTCCAGAGCCACCATGCTGAAGTATATTATGTTAAATGTGATTCTGACAAATGTCTGACAGTGCATGTCATCTTCTTCCAACACTAGATTCTCCAGTCTAATTCCTTAGGTCTGGTTTCTTGGAAGCAAATTGTAGTAGGAATAAAAGCGTTTTTTTCATATAATTCTGAAACAACATAGTATACATCTGCAGTTTGGGGGGGAGGGGGAAGAAAAAAATACTGAAGATTTCTGCAGCTGAGAACCTACAATAAAACCACAAATAAATTCTAGTTTTTTGGTTAGCTCTGCAGTTGGAGGGAAACCCAGACATCATGATGGTTCTCTAAATGGTTAGAATCCTTCAGGTCTCATTCCCATATTCAAGCATAGTAATAATGAAATGCATTTTTTGGCTAACTCATTTAGTCCACACCATTGGTGTCCTCAGGATGAAGGCATTATGTCCTGCTGTGCAGTATGCAGCTCCTCCTATGTCATACTATGACATAAAATTGTTCAGCCTTCACAAAGAGAAAACACAATACAGATTACTGTACTACAATATTATAAATTATCAAAATAAAAACTATCACTAAGAAAAGGATATGCTGAAAAACTGATCCAAATCAAACTCTAACATATACATCCAGACAACAAACACAAGTGTTGCCACACCAGTCTTTCAACAACTTACCTAATCTCTGTGTATTTTTGTACTTTAAACACTGATCTATTATTTATGGCCTAATGTAATGGTTTAGCTATAGTCTGGTTCTCTTTATCACTGTTGAGCTAACAGATGAAGGGGGAAAAAAAGGAAAAAATATTAGGCTAACAATATGTTACTTATGGATACAGAACACTCAAAGAGTTCCTCTGTGAAAACATATATACCTCATTACCTACAAATACTGTTGCTCTGCTCCTCCACTAGTGCCAGATTATAAAGATCTCCACCATAATCTGACTTGGTCTGAATAGCCTCACCATAATTGTGCCCATCCTATATCCTATGTATCCAACACCTTCTTACTATATAATACATGGTACCTACTAGGCAACATTGTAGAGAACTAAAACAGATAACTCTTCTAACATGAACATATACCACATGTTGCAAGATGTTTTACGCTGAAAATCTTGGCACAGGTAAAACATCTAAAAATCTTCCAGATTATAACAGATCATCCTTCATCCAACTAAGAATGATAAATAGATATTACTGAAAAATACTGATGGCAGGCCCAAACTTCTGCCCAGGAGAGATAACATACTGTGTTTCATAGAATGAGAGTAAATAAAGATTTAAGAAGACAGCAAGGCATTTTACTAGGCTAACTGCAGAGCTTACTAGAGACCTCTATTCTTGCCTATCCCATTTTGCTGTTTTCCAAGATGCTGTGACAAAGTAGCAAGACAGACTCATGGCCCCGCAAGATTGATCAAACTCTGTTCAGAAAGAATCTGGGATATGACCCCAGCACATACATTAGAATTGCTTTTAAAAAGTTTTCTTCAGGATAAGGAAAGGCAAGGCGAAAGGGAAATATATTCCTGTCTCAAATATTGCTTTTCTAAGTTAATAGCTGGATATAGTTTCCAACAGTCAGGCTAAATTTTGTATTTGCATGTGTTTCAGATTATCAATTCAGGAACATATTTTAAAAGAAGTATTAACTGTTCAGGTTATTTCTAAGTAAAAGAGGGCTTTCAAATAGCTTTTGTAATGAAGAAAAAAAAAACACAAAGTGATATTTTGTAAGCCCACAAGCTGTAGGCAGCAAGTTCTTAATATATCCTATTCCCCTGGGAATTCAGGGGCTCAGGAGGAAAAATAGAGAACCTGAAACAGTTTAGGTCTTTTGCCTGAACAGAGTTCCTGAGAAGGGAGGTCACTAACTACTTTTCAACCAAGTGTTTAAGAAGACACATTAGTATTCTATTGTGTTGATGGTATCATTATACACGATGGGATTTCCCATCTCAGCACGCAGTATTATTACTATTTATATGGTCAGACTGTAACACTTAACTAAGTAATACATATTCATATTCTGACAGAATATGCTTGATATTACAACAGTTTATGCATAGCCTGCAATTTCTGGCAATACAGAGACCACATTCTGGCAAGAAAGTGTACTCTTCCAGTTTCATTTTTATTAGCAAAGATCATAAAACATCCTGCTCATTAAAATCTGAATCACTTCCACTGGGAGTGCACTTTTCTGAAAGTATTTTCCTACAGCTGGTAGCAAGACAGATCTGCTGGCTAACCAGAGCACTAATAGGACATTATGAAACCCACAATGCAGCATGAAGACAGTTGCATAATCAGAGCAACGATTACCAGCTCTGCTAAAAAATTGTAAGGGCTGAAGCACAACTGAGTAGCATGGCACAAACAAAAGAAGCCATTATTATTGTTCTGTGATCTTGAACTAAACTTTTGTACATTATATTATTTCTTTCATTGCAAGGAGTCTAAGAACAGATCCATGACAAAGGCTGCAGTATATAAAATGAGACCATAAATCACAGGCATAGCAAATGCCATCATTAACTGCAGTACAAGAGTTGGGTGTGGATTACCAGGCCTTAGTTCTCAGCGTTGCTCCAGCATTTCACAAACCCCTGCAGCATACAATAGATGTCTTGTCTAAGGGGTCTGTGGTAGCTCTATCTATGAGCCTCAAGTGCACTGATTGACCTTACTTGCCCTGACCAGCCTCACCTGGGATCTCCTGTCTACAACCCAGCTGATATCAGCCCATGGCCATATCTACCTGCCCCCAGCAACCTTGTAGGGGTGCTGGGCTCTGGGTGTATTGAAGTGATGTCTCTGCCTGGCCATGATTCTCAGGGATCCTGGCATTTTTACCTGCAGGCTGGCATCCTGACCTGGCCTTGTGAAGCCCTATCACCACTGAAATTTCAGGCAATTACCTAATTTCACGTTTGTTTATTACCTCAGACCAGTCCAGCTACCTCGGCCATGCAGATGACCCAGGGAGTTAAGGTTGATGCTTAGAGGGATGATTTGACAGATTGTTGCAGGTCCTCTCCAGGTGGGACCTTCATACAGATTTCCCTCAGGCAGCTACTGCTGTGCCTAGGCTTAGCAATTTGGATATGTTTATTAACATCCTAGGTGGATAATTTGGCCTTTTCCTCCAAAGGCTCCACTAACTAGTTTGTGCTGGAAGATGGATTACATTGTAAATTGGCAAGACATTTGTAAATAGTCGGTAGAAAGGGGGTCTGTATGCAATTAAGATAATCAATAGGAGTGAATTAAGCCTGTACTGTGTGGTCACTAAGGGTCAAAGCAAGAGCTGAGCAGAGCAGTGGCTCAGGAGACTCATCACATCCATATGGAAGTGCTGCTTACTGTACAGACCTGCAGTGGAGCCCCCCATTGCCACCTGTCTGGTGACCAACTGCTCAACTGATCTGACTCCCCATGGGACCATTAGTCTGTATTAAGATCCCAGGAAATAAGTTTATCTTTCTGAAAAACATTGTCCATGACTCTCTCTGCAACAACTGCATGAAGGAAAAGATAAATATTTTGATTTATACTGGCACATTGGAGCAACATGGATTTGCATAGAGGTAGCAGAACTTCCATACATTCACTGGATAGGCTCTACTGGCCTATCCAGTACTTCAGCTATTTCAGTTAGTTCAGATAAAAAGTGCGAAAGGAGGTAGAAATTAAAATTTTTGTCCTCTTATCCAGGTACAGGACACCAGAAGTATGCAGGGTGACCCCACCATTTGTATTTGCAGCAAAATTTCAGGCTGCTCTGTCTCACTAGTATCTGGCGCCACACACCAAAAAAACCTTATACTTAGGTGTAAGTTCTCCACAATTCCAACCTAAAACAGCACTGGAAAATTCAAAGTTCTGCTTATAATCTCTCAATTAAACCCCATAACTCACCCTAAATAGTAAGATGTAATGCATAGATTTTTTTTTTAGTCTTATTTATTTGTGTCAAAGGACAACTAATGGCCCCAGACATGAGGGAAACAAACTCGCACTTTTACACTGCATTGAAATTTTTAACATTAAAAATCCTTACAAATCATATTAAATAGAAAACTTTTTTTATTATCTATTATTATGATTTAGAGAGAGAGTTCCTAAAAAAGTACTAAAGAAAATCACATTATCTATAACCTTATTGAAGACATATGAACATTCTTAAGAATCTGTCAAGTCTCTAATAAAATGTAGGCTTTCTTGAAAGAAGATTAAAGATTCTGTTCAAAGTACTTTTATGAGCAGATGACTGTAGACCTACTTTAATAAACCAGATAGGCTGAGGGATTAAAAAGTAATGCTGTATTTTTCAACTGGATACAACCTGAAGTTAAAAGACTCTTTACATCATACTGAACATTATTACATTGTAAATCTACAAATAAATAATGGAGCTGTACAAGCAAGCACTGTGGAACAGAAAATTGATTGAATGCATTATTGTAAGTAATTTGGTGATTCTGTGGTTGGCTTTGTCATCTGGAATGATGGAATTCAGTAATCAAATTTAGCTCTATGTTATGGCTTGTCACAACAATGCATAATCCTTTAACAAGCTCCCTCTTGAAACACATTTACCTCTCCTTGGAGAAGACCATTTTGTTTTCACCGTTCTGAGAGTTAGAAATATTATTTTTCAGCCAGCAATGAACCTCTGTATATCTATAATTATGAATAAGGTTTGTATTAACCTTGTCCTTTGAACTTCTTCATTCCTGATGTTTAGCCTCATAAGAGGATACATAATCAGCAATCAACAGTCATTTTATTGAACAAGTCAAACTTGTTTAAATTGTTTCGTTGTACTGTTCTGGTGAAGTTGCACCTTCAGAATATAAATCTGCAAATCACCTTCCCTGCCTCTTCAAATGAGCTAGCAAAACCACGTATCAGTTTATTTCCTCACCCGGATCTGTCAACATTATATTAAAACATTCTCCTGCTGGAGGGTTTTTGACAAAAGTGGGTTAGATAATAAGCATCATACACACAGATCTGAATCCATCTCAACTGCAGCCAAAATGGCTTACATAACAACAACTTTTAGTTTGGTTTTTTTCCTAGAAAGTAAAATCTCCATCCTCCTTATAACTTTTACTAGCTCTTCTTTGCATCTCTTCCATCTTCAAGTCACCTTTCCAACGGAATTTCAGCTGGATTCTCATCCCACCTTGTACAGTATCACTAGCCCTACCTGCTGATGGAAAATTCGCAATTTTATGCGCCAGGTAGAGAGAGCAGCTAGTCCCTTGATCTGTCTGTATGCTCGTACTTCACAGTTGCTGTCTTCAGGATTTTTTTCATTTCTCTTAGCTATTCTTCTACAGCACAACCTTCTAATCCAATTGAGCAGGTATTTATTCAATATTGACAACATACCACATTTCCAGTGAAAAACAGCCCAGTCGTACATATTCTCTTTGTACTTGGCAGATAAAGTACTACAAGTTTTAGTGTTCTTTGGAAAGTGTTTTACATTTTGAATTACTTTATTCTCAGACTTTGACAAATGGGCTGAGTTTTCAGTAAGTAATCCACTTTCTGTTCTTAACAAGCTCCTTGCTGACTCTTAATTCCATTTTCCCTAGATCTGCAGCCCTCTCCTTCATTATCCCTTACACCTCCATCCCACTCCTTCTTCTACTTGGGATGAAAGTCAGTTTTAGAACTTTGAAGTAAGTATATGCCTGTTAAATATCAGATTTCTTAAGATGTGCAATCAACATGACCTCATTAAATAATTCTCTTAAATTTCTCAGAGTTTGCTTTTTTAAATTAATCAACTGAAGTGAAAGTTAAGTTGAACTGATGTGCAACCTCTTAATTTAACAGGCTTGGATTTTTTAAAATTATTTTTTCAGTACTTACAAAAACAAACATTATGGTTTTTTGGCACAGTAATTATTTAGTAAAAAAGTCAGACTGCTATCACATCCAGTAATAACTGAACTTTATGCTGACCTTCACACATTAACTGAGAAAATTACAAGCCCAAAGTGGCCAGACTTTTTTAGTAAAAAAGTAAAATTCTTTTAAGCTATCAACGTAATTATGCAGTAGAGACATCAAGAGTAAAGAGTCGTATTAGGTATGACATGCTAGGCTTATAAGAAGGTATTGCAAAAGATCGTTTGATAAAGATAGAATGAAACTAAGAGTCTAAAAAAGAAAGTAAATATTTAAAACTAAAAGTAATGATTATGTCAAAGAACATGGAAAGTAAAATTATTTATACAGGCAGAAATCGTCCCTAATTTATCTCAATTGGCAACTGTGTTTCAAGAAAGAAACCATATATGATTGCACCACCTTCTCTTTACATAAAGTAAAATAATATTAAACAATAATCCATTACTCAAGCTGATTCTTCTAGCAATTGTCTGTTTTATTTGGTACTGAATACTATAGCTCTCACTAAGATTTTCATTATAGTTATGAGAAACCTTAACTTCATACATTCATATCATTAGCAGAAAAATTTCTCACAGCATCCTTCTGAAAGTCTCTATTCATAATAAAACCTAGTCCTTGGAATATATAGGATGTCCTATACAACCTATATATGGATTTCCTTTAAAAATAAAAGAAAAAAAAATCAAAATCATAAAACCCAACTCTACACAAAAATCAAAGGGAGTTCAAACCAAGTCTGTTCCATCCCTATCATGGACTTGTTAAGGAATTATCCCAACCAAAAAAGATATTACAACACAATCTCATTTCCTTTAATAAAACAAAAGAACCAGCACTTGTGTTCTGGCCAATTATTATCTCTTACTCCTAAAAAATGTCTCGTTTTCACAAGCTCTGGAACTGTCAGATGCTATTTGGAAGACACTGATGATACCAGTCAAGCATGACTCCCCATAAAAGGTGGGGAGATTTCTTCATAAAAGTACTGGAATAACTAGTGGAACGAGCATCTTTGAATCGTGCAGCCCACTGACAGCATCAGGAGTGGAAGGTTTCACATATCACTCAAGTCTCCATTTCAAAAAACAGTTTTCTCAGTAAACTGTCCCAGGTCTGTGACAGTTCTAACTGTCATTGCAGAAGGGAAAATCATGACATATTTTCTGTTGCATTTATTGCCTGCCTCAGTTTTGGTTTTGACAGCTCCTCCTCCTCCATTTTCAGTATATCGATCTCTTCCTCTGTTCTCAGTTTCTTCTTCAACTTTGTCATCATGGCCATGTATTTCCACACATTACACTCCAAGTCCCAAAACCTGTATCTTATGATCTCTTCTACTGTAGACAGCTACAAATATTTGAGCGGTAGTCAAAACTTCACTCTGTTTTCATCTTACCCTATAAACCACCAGCAGCCTTTCAGTTGCATTTTAGGCCTTCATCCTCTGTTTTTAAAGCATGGGGGATGGGGGTGTAGAAAGCTTGTTAAAAAACAGAAAGCTTTCAGCAGATATAAGAACAAGTATGTCCCACAGTTTTGGCATCCAAAAATTTAAGACAACCTTCTTGAAACAAAACATCCAAAATAAATTCCTTCATCTGCTGCCTTCTCTCATTTTGGCATCTCAGTTTAAGCCAATTTTTTTCCTGCCTACAAAGGTAACTTAGCACCACAATATTCCAAGGAATCTTACACAGATTCCTGACAGCATGCTGAGTATGAAAATGCTCTTTTTACTTTAAATCAGGATATACAGGATCCCATTAAGTTCATATTTATCAGGATTAGATATTGAAAATTCATACTGCAAATACTGCTCATACTAGTTTAGCTAGAATAAAGGTTTGGCAGGCAATGGATCAATCTGTTTAACTGCCCATGCACACAATATCCTGATCTGTTAGTAAGCAGAGTATTAAAATACCCATAAATATTCTACTTTTCTACAGAAAATAATTTCTGTAACACTATCTCTGTATTTTCCAGACAGAAATATGGGAAAAAGCAATTAACATGTGAAGTCCTTGGGACAGCCCTGTTTCCTGCACAGTACCAGGCACTAGTGTTCTAGGATTCCACAACTCCTTAGGGCTGTGCTAGTTTGGACATGGGTATAATTTTACAGCTATAGTAGGTTGACCCTGCCTGATCCAGGCACCCACCAAACAACTTTGTCACAACAGCACTCTTGTCTGTACTCAGCTATAAGGAAAGGTAAGGAAAAGCAGAGAGAAGAGCAATGAATTGAGCAAGATTCAGTGATGAGTCTGAAGTACAATCAAAATGGTGCAAGTCCTTTCCCAATGCTCTCTTCCCAGCTCTGCATCACAACGTATCTGGTGTGATAAATTACAAACTAAACTGAATATCAGGTCAAGATTACAGTGAAAAGCTTTCATAAATTAAACATATCAATCAATGCAAAAATACTACTGCTTTAGCCAATTTGTATTAGCTATTTTGTGACAGTTTCATGTTTATAAAGTACCTGTCAGTTTTTGAAACTCTGATGAACATGAGCCAGTATTACTACATTAAAGGATACCTAATTAAGTTGCTAAAACATTATGGCTATACTTGCAAGTTAACCTGAAAACTTTAGAATCTGTGTAGAAGAGAAGTCTCAGAAATCTATTTAAGGACAGAAAAAAGTATTTCAGCTTTTAGTATCTTGCAGCCTTTTATCTACCCAACTTGTTTCTATACCAGTAATTTAATGAAATTGCTCTTGTATAGTTCATAGCAATATTCATTAGAATTGCAGATTTTTCTAAAGCCATGCAAGAAGTAAGTTCAATTTTTCCACATAAAGACGGAAAAAGAAACTGTAAAATAAGTTGCTTTAAGAAAAGTAAAGTAATATTAAGGAAGAATAGACTCAAGCAATGGAAATGACAAAAATTAAATACAGCTGAGAAATATCTACATAAATTAGCTGAACATACCTATAATACCAGCAGATTTCCAGTGAGTTTTAAAAACCTCTTTTTCAGCTTGTTTCAAGAATTTTAGATACAGTCTGAAAGACTGTCAGTCTTTCATGCTACTCTTGCACACTCAAACCCCCCATCATTATGTCCTACCCTTAAATTACTGTACTGTCTTTTAAAAATTTCTTCTGTCATTTCATGGTAAGAAGAGTCATATCTCCAAGAATTATCATAGGTAAATTAGGATGAGCATGTGCAGGACAAAGAAATTGGAGAAAATTCTGCGAAATAAAACAATTTTTATTTGAATAATACTCCATACAACATCCTCTATTAAATTTTTTTTAAAACCCTGTTACTCTGGCCTGGTGTTGGCTTGAATGTCACAGCTGATTTTATAAAAATACATTCGTTTTTCTAACTTGATCCTACAATCTTCATAAAGCTATTAATATTTGGCAGTTAAACTCCAAGGACTTCCTCAATTAGCTCCCTCTTGCCACGACCTTTCTGAGACTGAGGTACCATTAAGAAAATAGCTATATTCAGCTGAAGACTCAGCTAATAGAGGAGGAAAAAAGAACAAGGATCATGAAAAGCTTCTGAGAAGTAAAATGTAGCTTCGAGCTTATATTGGGTTATTACTTCTGATTACTTCACAGTTTAACAGAACATAGTGGCAAAACTTCAGGCAAAAGTCAACTAACTTTGACAAACATATATAGATAAATAAAAATGCTAGGAGTTGGTAAGAAATAGAATAAGACAACAAGTTATTAAACATTATTTTTGGTACTTATTTATGAAACTAAACCAGAAGTACCTGTGGACAAACTGCTTCAAGAAACTAAAGTATAAGGTCAGCAGTATCACACACTGCCATGTTCCTCATGACTCTAACTCAAGAGATTATAATTAACAGGATTTATTTCCTACTCTTTTGTCTATACTACTCACAATGGTGGAAGAAAGTAAAAGCTAAATGGATCCAGGAGTCACTTCCAAATCAGAACGCTTTCTTTTCTTCCAAATAAAATATTATCCAAAAGAGAAAGTCAAATAAGAATCAACTCCAATAAATTGCTGGGTGAATTTAAAAAATTCAGAACAGTCTGAGTAATGATCTCTCTTGCCCTTCTTTCTCTTGCCTTCCTCTAATTGTTTATTCTACTCATTTCTTAGGACAGCTCATTTTCCTCAAAATAAATCTGCTATCAGGAAACTTCTATCAAGAGATAGCCTACTATTATGAAACTCTTTTCCAGTGTATGTTCCTCTAAAACATGAGGATGAACATTACAATCTTTTGGAGGATTGCTGTAAAACTTAATATATGTGCAGTATATACCTGAACTTTCCCCTTTTTAATGAAAAGTGGAAAAAAATTTGAGAAGTACATAGCCACACTGCCTTGCCTGGGAAATACCTGTAGGTTGCCAAAGCAAGTACTTTGCAATGCTTTTAGTGAGTTTGTCAGTTAGTTTGGGGACTGCATTTTGCCTTGCTTTGCGGCTCTTCAATATGTTTTTAGGACATTTTGCTGATATTATTTCTGATCACAAAGCCCAGGTTAACACCAGGAATGAAGCACTGAATTCCCTAATTAGACCAAATGCATGTATGTAATATTTGCACTTTGCTCAACTGTAATAACACTTTGTGAAAGCTGGAAGGGCTCTGTAATTAATATGGCAAATCTATTAATAAAAACTAAACCCCAGGAAATAAAAACAACTTATTTTTTAAGGAAGTGAAAAACGAGTGCAAAAGAAAGGAGCAGATTTCTATGTTTAAACATCTGCAGTGTTATTAAATCCCTAACAGCTGTTGCTAGCTTTAATCCCATGGAGAAAAATTCATGATATCTGCATTGCTTTATGTTTCTGTTGATAATCTGACAGACCCTGAGAGATAGCCTGCAGTAGCTGGGCTCATACATACATGAAATAAGTTCTGCAGATATTAAGATTTCCTTGGCTTCAAATGGTTGCCTTGGACACAAAGAGACACAGACTTAAAAATAGAGCAGTCTCTACATGTGGATTAGATAGTCAGCATTCCTTGAGCCAGACAAATGAAGATAAATCATAGCTAAGAAAGGCTGGTAAGAAGCTTTCTTGCTGTTTCATCTGATTGCTAAATTAAATCAATTGGGGTTGAGAGAATGCTGCAATCACGGGTAGCTACAACAATATTTTTCTAATGGAAAAGTACTTTTTCATCTATAGATTAGTTCATCCAATAAAGGTATTCCACAGTTAACATTTCATTTTTGCTACATCAACTTATCAAGATCAGTTACTGCATGAGGAGGCCATTGAAGAGAAAATTCTGAATAATCTCTAGAGAGATTTTGACAGTTTGTCATGCAGCCCTTTCCCACTATTCTTCCCAAACATGAAATTAACTTTTAAAGGATAGCAATTAAAACGTGTATCCTTCCATGACAGTAATTAGCAACTATTGTGGACATACAGAAAGGAAAAGGTATGCATTCATTTTTTGCCCTTCTGTATAGAGTCAAAAAAAGATAAACTAATCATGAGGCCTCATATCTGTTTTTCATGTGTTAGTCTGTCTCACCCTGTAATAAATGGTCACATACAGCTAGGCTAAAACTTTGCCACCGAATTCATCACATGTTGTCTGACCTGAACATAGTCAATGTTCATATCACAAATACGTCCTTGATCTATTATGCACTTCCTAAAGAATGTGAGAATTGCTTAGATTAAAAGTATAGTTATACCCTCATTAATACCATTGTGAATAAATGAAAAGGGAAAAAACAGAATTTGAGGAGTCACCATGAGATAAAAACAATATGTGAATGGTTTTCCCATAACATGCTTATAGCCAAATTGATGGGGTAGAGACTCAATAAACAGATTATAAAGTGTATGGAAAATTAGGTGGGTTCACATGGGTGTCATCAGTGGCACAAAGTACAACTGGAAGCCAGCTACTATTGCCATTCCTGGGGGATCAATCACTCAATCCAGTATTTTTTCACCTCTTCATTAATGAGCTCAGTGATTGATGTGGTATTGTCAGAAAGTGTGCATCATACTGCTGGTAATAATCAACATGCTGAAGGACTGGGTTACTGTTCAGAAATACCTTGAAAAGCTGGAGAATTGAACTGACAGAAAACTCACAAACTCAACATAGACAAATGTAAAGTTCTGCAGCTGGAATGAAATAACTCCACGCAATGGCTTTGCAGGAAAGGACTTGAGGACTAATGGACAAGCTGACCATGAACCAGGAGTATGATGTTGGTGGGACAAGGGACAGCCACACGCTGAGCTGTATTAACAAAAGCATTTCCACTGGGCTGAAGGACATGACTGTTCCCCTCTGTTTAGCCCTTGAGAGGCCACTTCTAGAGAGCTGTGCCAGTCTGGGGATTCTCAGTACAAGACACTGACATGCTGCAGCAAGTCTATCAGGGGATCATCAAGATCATCAGGAGACTGGAAAACACGAAATATGGGGAAAAAAAATCAGAAAACTTGATTTATTCAGCCTAAAGTGAAACCTAAGGGGAGCTCCTCGGTTACCTTATTGGGAGGGTATATAAAGAATATGGAGCCATACTATTCTCAGAGGTAGGACAAGAGGCAATGAATAGCAGATAGAACACAGGAATTTCCAGTTAGATATACATTATATTTTCTTAAACCCAGAGAGGCTCTGGAATGTCCATTCTTGCAGATGATCTGCAAGACCAACTCAGCCTGCCTGGGCTGAGTTCCTGAACAATCAGATCTAACTGATTTGAGTGGAGGGTTGAACTAGATGACTGGATTTCTAGATTATCAGACGACTAGATTTCCAGAAATCCCTTGCAACCTAAATTATTCCATGATTTTAAGCATGAATCAGAATTAATTTTCCCTACTTTTTTCCTATCAGTAGCTACCTTTTTTGGGGGGAGGAGGTTTTTTCCCAGTAAATTAAAAAGCAAAACAATATCAATAATTTATTTTAGTAATGAATATTTGGACTTAACTACTACTTTTCCACATCCAAGATAAGCCTGTGTTTAGCTGACTCACACATTCCTAGTCAATTTAGGATCAAAAACACATGTTTCATTCATGCTAAGGACACACATAAAAATGTATTCATGCATTGACTGAATCAGATGTCCAACAAAATGGACAGAGTGGCAAATGATGGCAAACAAGATATTGATTCTGGGCATGCAACTGAAACAACTTTTATGCTAGACTGGAATACCACATAGGTGTCCACCTTTGCTGACTCAAGTCAGTCTTCTTGTGACTACAAGGAAACTGTTCAAATCTAAAGGAATTAGTAGATATACACTCTGCTTTAAGCATGATTTTTAAAGATTGCCCATATTTGGTCTATCACTTGGAAAGCCCAGTATTGAAAACTGAGAAACACTGCCTGTGGAAAGGACTGCTCCTGCTCTTGCAATCCCACTTTAAAGATTTTCATTTTAGAATAAAGAAATTGAGCAGATAAATATGGCAAACCTGAATTTCATCAGTGTTTTTCAATTAGCTCACCGATGAGTCAAAATCGTCCCCTCTGTGCTCTTTCACATGCAATTTTGGTAACTGCATGTATAATGAATGAGAATGATAATATTTTTTCCACTACCACATAAGGATATCTAGACTAATGAGAATTTTCAATTATACACCTTAAGCAATGCTTTACTACCCAAATTACTCAGAATCTGGATTTTAATTTTGACTGCTTTGGCATTTTCTTAGTTAATCCTGAGCCACCTTGATTTCCACTGGATTTCCACACCAAAAAAACTCAAAACCAATCAACCAACCAAACCCCCCCCCAAAAAAAACAAAACAAAACAAAACAAAACAAAACAAAACAAAACAAACAAAAAACAACAAACAAACAAACAAACAAACAAAACCCCAGTAGTTTTTAAGAGCATACAAAGTTTGGATTAAATGCCGTGAACTTTGGAAAATTTTAAGATTCATCCATCACTGATTATAATGTACTTCACACAGAGGAAAACACCATTACTTAGAATACATTGACATTTGCAATGTTAAAATATTACAACTTTAAGGGTTGACATTTATACAAGTATCCCTCAAATTTTGAATTTCAGTACAGTTTGTATATTAGGGTAGTCATAGGCCTTTAATATTAATTATATTTATTAGGAAGAGATTATATGAAGGGTAAAATTCACTATTGTTCTATTGTACACATTGTTATAAATGTCCCATTTGCTGAAGAACTGGTAAGCATGACAGAATGACAACAGAAAAAAGGCACAAAACCACATACAGAATGAGTTATGGAAGAGTAGTCAACTGTGCAACAGTTGTACTGGAAGCGAGAAATAAATGTTATAAAGATAGGGAATGGTGTAAGTTAAGACAGGATAAGCTACAGGTAAAGGAAAGGCAGAAATAGGACTTCATGAGGAAAATGAGAGCAAAAAATTATGAAAGAAGTGAAGAATAATTATTTTATGGAGACGGAGAAAGAAATCAGAGGAACACAGAGAAGACCCCTTACTTTGCAACATACATTAGTAACAGATTGCAACATCTTCATTGACTCTTTCCCCATGGTATTCTGATTACATGCTTCTCTTATGTTAAATATAACCATATTTACATTTAGCCATGTAGTGTTAACAGCTTGAAGCACCAACTCTTAAGAAAGACAAGATAGATAAGAGTGCCTTCCTACACGACCATGGAATTGCTCAGTGCATTAGAGGATAACTTCTGCTTTTATTGTCCTGCATAAAGAAATAGTGTCTTCCAGCATGGCTCTAAGGCTATATGCAACCAGTACATTTGCCTGGTCTACAATCTATCCTTCCTACAAAACTTTTACCTACTAATTGCTGAAAGATTTTTCCTCCCCTTTAACTAATTTAGCTTTGTTTGTGGTTATTATATACTTAATTCTCCCTCTCGGGTACCAAATTATTGTTTCCAGTCAAAGAAGTGTCAGGCAGGGATTGCAATTCCAGTGCCTGCACTGCGAAAAGCACAAGCATTTTCAACTCCATGTTCACCACTAACGAAGACCCAGCCAATCAATAATCAGTTGTTCCTAACAAACAAGGACTCCACGCTCTGGAAAGCAGGTAAGAACAGCTAGTGGGAACTACAAAGTAGCTGCACGTTTATAATCTTTGTAAAAGCAAGATTTAGAAAGGTCCTTCAGGTCACAAAACCAACTGAGACTACAAGAGCCCAAATGTCCTTTGGCTTGAAGACACACCTAGAAAACCCACAATAATGGCAGCACTTTCTTTCCTTTATAGCACATCTTTTATTCCCTCCATCATGAAGCATTACCTGCATTACATCCAGGACAACAACCAACACTTTTTCCATTCATGACTTCTTTCAGTCAGCAGGGACACCTCCATACCTGACTGATACAAAAAGATTGTACTGTGCCCTGCATACCTGACATAAGAATAGCCTCAATGCTCCCACTAGTTTTTCCTTGCTAAAGAGAAGGTCTAGCAAAATTTTATGGACACAGTCTATTAGAGGGAATAATTGGCAGCACTGAATTTCTTATTACAACATGGAAGATGGCAGATACAGATACAAAGTTATTCTGTCTTCTCTTTCTAGCATCCACAGGATAATCACCAAAACCTCTTAGCAGAGATCTTGGAGTCTGTCAGCCTAACAGAATTATAGAGTAATAGGGGTAGAAAGGACCATGTTGTCATGCACCTGATCCATTAAAAATTAAAACTGAGCCACTGCCTTGCATAGTTGAATTAGATCAGTAAAACACATTCAAGATTGAAAACCATCTGAGAACTCTAGAAAATATTTCAACTTTCCATGTTAAGAGCAAAATTCTCTGTCTCTCTCTTTCCTTTTCATTATTATTTTTTTATTATTAGTCTTACTATTATACTTTATTTTCAATTATTAAGTGGCTCTTATCTTAACCCACAAGTTTCTGATGCTCCTCCCCATCTCACCTAACAGGGGTAGAGGGAGTGAGAGAGCCACTGCTTGGTACTTACTTTATGGCAGAGCTTAAAAGAATAGAAGGAAAGAGAGGTGAGGAGAACGAAGTGAGGTGATGTGAGTACAAGCAACATAAGGCAAGGCAAGGGAACAACACGCCAAGGGGACAGCAACTTTACCACATAATTGTCCTCTAGAAAACAAAAACTCCAAAACAACATCATCATACTTACTTCAGAGGCTTTCTAACAGTATACAGTTTTTAAGAGTAGAAAATGGGTTGACGAAAATACAGGTGATAAGAAAAATAAGACTGATCTGCAGGGAATCTGATGGAAGAATAAGCAGAAAAGAAGCAGGATTTCACACTGTACTTCATACTTTCAGGCTCTGCCTTTAAGCTGTGTATTGGATAGGTGTATCAGTTTTGGCTATCTGAAAATACAGATAGAAAGAAAATACAAAGCCAAACAATGGTATCTTGGATAAAATGTTTCTAGTCTGCATTATTGGTAAGTATTGTAATCAATAACTCATTGATAAGAATTGATTTCTGCAAAATGTATTCTATAGAAAATAGAAGAATGCATTTGTAGACTAACAGATTTTGACCATTCACATGAATGACATTAAAAACTGCAGGCTGATTTCATAATGCACTAATTTTAAATCAATGAGAGAGCAGCGATTTAATTTACATGCCAAAAAAGCTGTAGAGCCTAACTTCCAACAACTGCATTCTCCTAACATGATGTAGAATTTACCATATGTCATATGCCTTCAAGCAAATCAACTGAACCTCCACCTAAGCATTTATATTCTTTATTCAAGGAGTGCTTCTTGCTTAACTATATCAGAATATTTAGGGGGAAATAAAGACTTTTGTTAACCTTTGCACTACCTCCAGTAAAAGCATCTCATAAATTATATGGAAATAGTCTGTGGGGGAGTATTTGGAGTGCATCAGAATGTCTCCCTTCAAAATACAAGCTGGGTGACTTTCCTCATCTAGTTTTCTGATTTCTGTGAATTAATCTCCCTACATTTAGAAAATATAGGTTATGTTCCTTGTGTATCTGAGTATCTGCAACAATCTGTCATCAACTGGGCACTGGCCAAATGCCAGGCACCCACAGCAGCCGCTCACTTGGTTTTCCCTACCACAGCTGGGCAGAGGAGAGAAAAAATTTAACTAAGCAGTCATGAGTTGAGATAAGGACCAGGAGGAAACACTCCAAGGGAAAAACGGGCTCAACTTCAAAGTTACAAAGTGAATTTACTACTAACAGAGACAGAGGAGGGCAATGAGAAGTAAAATAACTCCTTAAAGACACCCTTTCTTTCCTCAACCCCTCCCTCTTTGCCACTGACAGGGCAGGGAACAGGGCGTGGGGGTTTTGGATAGTTCGTCACCGCGATGTTCCTCTGCCACTGAGGGAGACGAATCCTTCCCCTGCTGTACTGTGGGGTGCCTCCCATAGGAGACAGCTCTCCATGTACCTCTCCGATGTGGGTCAAACCTCACGAGCAGCAGTTCTCCCAAAAACCGCTGCAACATGAGCTCCTCCCATGGGCAGACGCTCCTCCCAAAACTGCTGTGGCACGGGTCACTTTTCCATGGGGTGCAGTTGTCCAAGGACCGGCTGCTCCAGCCTGGAAGCAGGTCACCCCACTCTCCACCTTTTGTTGTAGTGCTCGAAACAAGGTTTTCTTATTTTTGTTGTGTTTTGGTTGGGTTTTTTTCCCCAAATAATCTCTATTAGTTAACATGTAATGTCCTATGATTTACTTTCAACACTCATCAGCTCAGTATCTATTACACTACTGTGTATCAGGACACAGAGTGTCAAATTAGCTTACTAAAGTAAGGAACATCCAACTAATAGCCATTTTGAGAAGTTTGCTGTAAACATCTTGTCCCACATCATACTACATTTTCTTTGACAGAAGAAGAATCAATTTCTACTGGAGCAGCATTTTGCTGCTCCAGCCTGAAGGCCCTCCTGTCGTGTCCCTACAAGCACCTAATTGTACTACAATAGCAAGAAGGAGAAAACTATACTAAACAAAGAGCCTCAGATCAGAGAAACTCTGTGTATGCTGAAGGAGGAACTATTTTTGCAAAACCATGGTAGACTATCAAGAAATGCAGGACTGTTTTATCATGTCTGAGTAGAAGTGAGAGAAAATAATCGACCATAACTTTGACTTTTCAACTCACTCCTCCTTGCTGCTGCATTACAGCAAGATCACTAGGAGCACAGAACATTGCTCTTTTACACCAGCTGCAGTGGCTCAGATGAAAGCTCTCCAGAAAGCCTGGCCCACGCTCACACTAAAAACATGTACAACACCGGTGGAATCAGAGACTTAAGCTGCTAAAACCATTTTTCTCTGCAGAGCATGTGCAAACAGACTTGCAGGCAGATTTTCTCAGTGACAACAGAAGGCATTTCTGACATACAGGAAATGCACCATTCTTCCCCCACTCCAAGGCCTTAAAATTTAATGTTCTTTCTAACTAGGATGATGTACCAAACTTTGGTGAAAGGTGGAAGGTCACTTGCTTTTGAAAGTGAAAAAACCACATGTTCCTATATTTGCTTCAGGGCTAACCCCTGTCTGAACTGTCTTTGGCAAAGAAAAGTTTTGTAATATATACCTGATGTTCTTTAAAATACTGATCTGAAATCCAGTATTTATAAAGAAAAATATTACATAGATGTTTAAATAGATTATAGCATCAACCTCTAGTACTTATACCCTTATTTCACCATTTTTATTTTAGTTTTATAATCCAGAACAGTTCCACAAGAACAAATTACTGGATAACGCTAAAATTTCCTACAGTTTTCTATGTAAAACTGACCCTGTCCTCCATCTCATCCTGGAAAATGGTCAATTCACAAAAATGGAGATTTAGCCCATGGATGGGCTTTAAATTCTGAATGAAAATGGAAGCTGGGCCATGTAAAACTTCACCAGAAACAAAATAATCAAAAATCACTTTTCAAATGCAGTTCTTGACTTTAGCTTCCATGTGATACTTGGCATAAATCAGACCCCTTATTTAGGAGCTGACAGATTTTTGGCATGTTTCTCATTTTAATTTAATTATGATTTTGACTTCTAGTTTGTTTGTAATTTTATTCAAAGCATTTCACAAAGATCCTTTTAACTCTAGACCTATAAAGAGTTTAAAATTTGGGAGATTCTAATATGTCATCACTGCCTATATATCTGAACAGGCTGAAATATGTTAGCAAGAGCACACAAAGAACCAATTGCACACATAGGAGATGGTGAGATATCTAGAAAGAAGCCGCCCTCCTAAACACTGCTATGTCAGCAAAACTTTCATGTATAAATCTGGGCTAAACAGAAGAATTGACACCAGTTGACCATTCAATGTATCAGCTATCATTATCTAGAGCACTCACACCATACCAGGTTAGCCAGACTTTCTGGAAATCCAGAGGAAACTCCCAAGTAATTCTTTTAATCTGCCTCTTTTCAGTTAGCTAACAAACTGTGCCACAATCTGTCAAAAGCTTTGTGTGCTGGTCCAGTTAGGCAGCTCTCAAAATACAGGTCCAATTTTCTCTTTTTAAGACATTCTCCCAGGCTTCCTGTATTTGTTTTTACTTTCCTTTTCTTTATACCATTTTTACAGTACTATCCAGATGGCAAAGAAATGCTCAGACCTATTTACATAAATACAGTTTCAGACACCTGAGAGCTAGAGAACACATTGCAGGGAAAACAATGAAGATAAACAGATTTCAGGTGAGTGCAATCAAACAATCTTTCAGTCATTTTTTTTCTTTTTTTTTTTTTTTCTAATATACTCTGCAACATAATTATATACTAAATTATAATATTATGCAAAATAAAAACTCCTAGTACCTAACCTTTTAATCTGGAAACAATAAAAAATTTTAGGAAAAAAAGAAAAATGAAAGCAGCAGGCTAGCACAGATCAGCACATTTCCATTTATATTGATGCAGTCAACCATTTATACCAGGTGAGAAACGGGGTCCCCTGTGGAATTCAGACGACAACATCAGGCACCAGGCAGATCTTTTGCTACTGTATACATCTCCTATTTATTCGGCCCCATCCAGCAGAGAAGAAATTCCCCAAATTACAGGTGTTTCACTTTGCACTCTCCACATAGTCCAAATTAAAAGAGAAGACAGAAGGCGGCAAGGATCCAATATGTTCTATTGCCAAAATCAACTTTGGGCAATTTTGGGTCTTATAATTAGACTCTCAGTGTGGAATATTTTAGGAGAACATGGCTCAAATTTATGCCTGGCATATTTCCATTCACTTTCTGAGAGATTAATTTAGCTCTTTTATTGTTTATGCTGTTTCACACATTGCATATAGGTATCAGAAAAAGTCAGAAACAGACAAAATCATTGACTGCATTTACCTCAATCACTATGTATGGCCTAATTGAACCACAAGCAAAAATGATTGCATGAACTGAATTTATCCAAAATTGTTAGTCTGATTTCAAATCAGCATTGAGCCTACATTATTCTGACCAAACAATATAGCTTGATAGCTCATCTCAGTGTCTAATGAAGTAACGTTTGCATAATGCATGAATCCAATTTAGGAAATTGAAACTGCTTTGCCTTAAAGATGGCCAGATGTTTAGTGAGCATGTGCTCAAGGGACAATTTCAACCAGAGTAATGAAGACCAAGACTGAGACAGATAAGTAATACAGGAGGAAATTTTTTATTTCCATTTGCAGTGGGGAAGACCAGCAACCAGTTTGGTGATCCCAATTCTTCAGTTACTAAGAGCAGTAAAATTAAGCAACTGTCACTCTAAAAAAACAAAAAAACTTTTCTTATTCCAGTATAATCATCTGTATAAATTCAAAGACTAGGATTGTACCTTTCTGTAATTCACAGTTTTGACTGATTTGTAATTTGACCTCAATCTATAGGCCTTGTAGGTAATGAAAAACGCATGCTATGAACACTGCAGCAAATACACCTCAGGGAAATATCCACCTGGAAAGCCATTTGAAAGCATAGAGCTGTCAGAGTCTGATATATGGAGTGTGTGCAAGTGGATGACAATTATTTCTTTGTCTCTGTTAGCCAACACACTTTACCAAACATGAACTATCAGCCAAAGCTCACTATCCCTTGAGTTCACTAGCTACTGTTTCCAAGAATGATTTTGAGAGGCAAGGTCTGAAAACAGAGGTAACTTATTCTTTTTGGGCAAAGAGTACAGGTGGAAAAAAATCACAAAATCTTGTGCACACACGTCCTTTTTCTTATCTGAGAGAGCCATTGCAAATTTATAGTCTGTTGAGATAAACATGTCCTGGGTAAAAATAAGATTCATAAATCAACGGACAACAAAGAGAAAGGTTCATACATCCAACTAAAGCAGAAAAAGATTCAATAGACAGGAAAGGTGATGAGTAGTTACCACTTGCAGAGATTACCAGGAGCACAAGTACAAAGCCACAATACCAATATCACTTTTGAGTTTGTTCTTTTCTGTATTCAACAGGATTATGAAATTTTGTTTTCAGGATCCTTCTTTTGAAGTATTTAGTAATCTCTCTTGAGGAGAAGGACCAGGAGATCTGAAATAGCATGGCTGTCTTATGAAATGTTCTCAAAATAGTATCTAACCATTTTTTCCCTTCCTCCTCTCTGGCAGTTCCCTGTGCTGTATCACATTTGTTCTGTTTCTTGCACAGTGTCTTCACAGGAACTTCTGGCTTCATAGAAGAATAGTAATACAGAAGCAGATTACATGACAGTGTAATCATCATTGTGTCTATGTCAACATGATGAAGAGTCTGCAAGACTCTTTATTATGACAGATTTTTTGTTTAGACCAGAATTCCTTAGGAAGAATACTTACCAAAATCATACCAGATTTCTTCTGGTATGCCAAGAATCATACAGACTTTGTCTGAATTTCTAGTATCACTTTATTCAAATATTCACTATCTATGCAAGGAAAATATCAGTTGAGCTGATGTAACTATTTAACAACAATTGACATTTATGTTAAGCTAGGCACTGTAAGAAAAAGCTTGACACCTTCATACCTTTATGAACCTGCTGCAATTTTCATAAATCTGACCTGACAAATAGATGGCCATGTTCACAAAGGTATGAAGGCTAGGTATTTAATACCTCCCATGATTAAGTTCCTTAAATACTTTTAAAAAATCTGTTCTCCTTGAAAAATATGCCAAAGCAATTGAGAGAAAGCAAGAATTGGTTAACCCTGCTCCCAAGTCTCCCAAGGAATGCAATTTCCTAAATAAATTATGGGATAAGCGCAGGAAATAGTCAGAAAGGAAGACAGCAGTTTCTTTAGTTTAAGGATCTCACAACAGCCTTGAGAATGTATCCTCTTAGACCCCTTAATAATTTTTGCATCTTTACCATTTATAACTTTAAAAACCCCACTAACAACATTTAGTAAAATTATTATATTACCATTAACATGCCTGTTGCTGATTTTAAAGCAGTGACTCCATTCAATATCTAAGATGTTTAACTAAAACACATCCAAAGCTCTATGGTCCAAACTATCTGCTTTTGTGTAGTGTGGAAAATGCTAATAATAGTTATCAGAGCAGCTTCCTCTCACAAAATTTCTTTAGCTTCAAGGGTTGTAAATGTAATTTGCAGAAGAAGGAAAAGAGATAGAAAGTTGCATGAGGAGATAGAAGTTTTAAGTGTGGAGAACACCTTGCTCAATACAACACAGTATGTAACAGAACCACCTGTATCTTAAAAGTCTAATGAAAAGCAGACACAGAAGAAGACTGAGGTTGAAAGAACTTTGAGGAAGAAAGCTACAAAAAACATATAAAAAACCTAGATTGTCACTATTTTTGACCACATGAAAGCCCCTTTTCCAGATCAAGAAAGCAATAAATTAGGACTACTTTGATTTAAAAAGACGAAAGTGTACGCTGTTAGCAAAAGCATGGAAGTGCTGGGATACAGATACAATCCTGCAGGCTCTAGGCCTTTCAAATTGCAAAAACCAAGCATTTGTATTACTCTTTAATTCTGTGTAGTCATTCAGCAGAAATACCTTGTCTGTACCAGAAAAAGCATATCTGAGAGTTCTTAAGAGTTGAGGGACACCATGTTCTCTTAAAAAGCTTGAAGAGAAATGTAATACAATTCTCTAAACCTTATTTTTCAGCAATCTGACAAAAAAGGAAATTTTGTCCAATTAGACTGATGACAAGCTCTCTTGTGGAAAAAAAAAAAAAAAGGTAGGGAGATTCTTTTGGGTTTTGTTCATTGTAATAATGGTGTGGAAAATGCCTACCATTGTTCTGATATTCAAATGATAAGGATAAATAGTATTCACTCTTTACCAACCAAAAAACCTTACAGAAAATTGAAGATGATTCTGTGACCCAATAGCAGTTTATAGGGGTCACACTGTATTCAGCTCTTTCTTCCTAACTACCAAGCACATTTTTAATGCTGCTGGAATTGCTGTGTGGATGCTGTGATGGCTAGGTCAACATTCTCAGAAAGTTATACCATGAAGTCTTACAACTATTCATTAGTATATCTATATTACTTACAGAACAAATCAGCGACATCCATTTGCTTCCTGAATAAATCCATCACTGAAAGAAGGAAGACCAAACTCTCAAAACCATGGTTTAAATTACATTGATATCATTCAGGAATCCAATAAACAGGTCGACACAAAAGTAATTACTCTTTCATGGAGCAATCATGGCAAGCTCAAATTCTAATAAAGCTGATAAACACAACTCAAAAATGAAATTTATTTAGGCCAAGAGATTTTCAATTTACCCCAAAGTAATTTAATACCCTTTACAATAATTTAGCCATAGTTTTTCTAAACTAACTTTTCCAAATGTTGGCAATAAAGAATGTGAAGCTATGTATCACTGGACAGGCAAGAAGTGCAACTACTGCTTTCTAAAGTGCAACTACTGCTTTCTAAAGGAACTGTAACACTGAGTACACTGATTCTAAAGCCTAAGGCCAGCAGGCCCCAGAAACAGGTTATTCAAGTGGGAGAAATCAAGCTTTACAAACTGAGACTAGCCTGAAGGGGAGTTTCTTACCACTTTTTGTGTGAAGGCTAATACATTAGCTCAAAGAGAAGGTACCTGTTAGTTGTTGTCACACTATCTATGGATAAAGCATTCAACCTAGCCACTCTTCAAATCATTTTTAATACTGACTACTGGGTAGATGAGACATTTAATTTTCCTATCTTACTGAAATTAAATTGCTCATTTGTCATACTCCTTTGGAGACAACACTAAGGCTAAGTCCATCTATATTTGACAGTCTGCTTGAATTCTGATAAGACAGAGCAGCAGACAGAAGATCAGTCCATTACTGAAGATTTGTTACAGAATCTATCATTACTCCAAGAAGCAAACTGGATTTCCTGCCAATGCAGTAAATTATGGCAGTATGTATTTTACTGCTACACATCACAGCACACAAGCTTCATTGCAAAAAAATGAACGTTATTCTAGTCCATCCCATTGCACCTCAAACAAGGGCAGCCTAAGGCCTTTATCCAAGTCTCTATCTCCTAGGCCCTGTTTTAGTTACAAAAAGTGGAGCTCTAGAGAAGACCAAATGTAGAAGCCACCAAAGTGATACGTGAAAAATCAATCCATGTTCATTTTCTGCTCAACCAGCTTCCTCTTTTCCAGTCAGTTTCACTTTTGAGATTATACGAGCCTCTCACAAGGTCAGTGGTTGAACAGAAGCCACGGATAGGTGTTCAAGCTTCATTTTATTACTGCTACCTCCCAGAACTATTTTCATAGTGAGGCATTGACTGCCAGAGCTTATGGCAACAAGAATGAGTCTGTATGTGAAGTGATTTTGATTTATCAGAAAAAAAAAATTCATCTTGAAAGTTTTCTATAATGCATACCTTTTTTTTATCATGAGAGATCCAAACTTAATGACCATATAAAAATATGCTCCAGAAACAGGAACAGTAACCTGATCATAATCTAGCAAAATATTTAAGGGTATGATTAGTATCTTAGTCCTTGTAAACAAACAGACTCACTCAAACTAAAATGTAATTCAGTACATGAGTGTTCTCTTAGGTCAAAGAGCTAAAAAGGAGCTTGTAAAATTTGCAGGGAAAAATACAAATACCCCAAGGCATTCTATTATTTTAGTGATTATGTGAACTCATCAACTGGAAAACTCACTCCTCAAAAATAACTGAAACCATCTCCCTACACAATTGCTTTATAAATAGATTAGGCAAGACAGTGAGATAGACTTAGAAAAACACACTTTACAAGTTAATAATAAACAGGGCATCAGCTTTGTGCACAAACAGTGACTTGCACTATCTTTGAGAAGATGCCTGTAAAGGAAATACTTGCAGGTATTTCACAGTGGGCTGAAAATGGGATGAAACGTGGCTCTAAAGTAGCTTTGCCATATTATGGAAAGATTCACCAGACTATGTTTCTATCATTGCAAATGTTCTAACAGTAATTTTAACTATCAAGCAAATAGACATAAAGACTGAAATCATGCAAGAAATTCAAGCTTAATTATAAACTTTGAATAGTATTTTAGACAAGCCTCCAGATCAAGACTATTCTTTTAGATACCTACAGTCTGTAGTGGAGAAGCAAAAT
Organism: Acanthiza pusilla; assembly: GCA_036630365.1. Taxonomy (NCBI): domain Eukaryota; kingdom Metazoa; phylum Chordata; class Aves; order Passeriformes; family Acanthizidae; genus Acanthiza; species Acanthiza pusilla. The sequence goes on from JAXCHO010000098.1 coordinate 2,800,922, forward strand.
GAGCATGTGGGGACTTTGAAACTGAAGTTCAAAGAAGTCTACCAACACATTAAGGGGTAAAATAGAGTAAAAATTGCTTTTATTTTAGAACACTTAACTGAACAAATGGAAAATATAGCACCCATAAAGATATATGACATAGCCTGGAGAGTGGACACAATACAAAGAAGTGATGAAATACATAAAAGAAACACTCTGAATTGCCTTTTAAGAACACTTGAGAATAAAGAGATGAGCATTTATCCAGCAGATAACCAATTACTATTTTTATGGACAGGTTAAGTGTATAAGGCTGCTTCTCACACTCTGTTCAACATACTTTCTGTACAGCTACGTTAAAATGAGATTCCAGTTGCAAAAACCACAGAGGTGTCAAATTCTTCCTTTGCTAGCAATTTGTGCTGTAGCTTCAGACTCTTGTAGCTACTCAGTTAACCCTGTATGTGTGAATGAACAAACACACAGGCTTTGAGGCCACTGAGGTTTAATAGTCTATGTAATCTCACCATGTTTACCTTTCTGTCTCACAAAACTACTTCTAGGGTATTTTTTTTCCCTCCTAGTTATATCAAGTTCCCAATTTGCATATTGGCCTTTTTCCCTTTGGTGTTCTTTAATATGTAAGCCAGTATTGCTTATTTGTAGAAAACTAGGCTACAGTAAGCCACATTAAGTCTATGTTTTATGGGCAATTCATAAAACTTTACATTGTCAAGAACTGGATGGTTAGCAAAAAATAGATCATGGATTTTAACACAAAATCATATGCTTCCTGGACACCATTTTGAAAGGAAAGTACTAAAAAAAAATTTAAAAAAAAAAGATAATAAAAAGACACTCAGATACTCAGATAAATAAAAACTGAGTGATATGGAATTCATATATCTGGCTTACAATATAAAGTGTGGGGAACAAATAAAAACAAGATTGCAAATTAATTTTAAAATTAAAAAAATTAATTAAAAAACTAATTTAGAAGATCCCTAAGATTCCCTAATATAGTGGAAGAGTGTTCATTATGATTACAGATATAACAAAGTTTTTCAACAAGAAAAAGTTGAATTAAAATCTCATCCTACAACCTAAGATCTCTAATGACATTGTACCTTGAAATGGCAAATTGCAGATTTCTTTAACTTACTGTATAAGAGGTGAAAACCAAGACAAAGAGATATAATGTGCAAATAGAAACATATAATTTGGCTCACACAATCTATTTTTCATTTACTTTTAAATAAACCATTTTTCGTATCCTTTAAAGAAGTCTAAGCTCACATCTTAATATGTTTTTATAAAGGACAGGCATCAAGATATTTATACATAAAATGGCTTTTATTTATTAAAAAGACACCCCAACATTTTTGAATGGGCATTCATGTATCTTGGAATTTTAAATTTCAAAATACTCATGTATAATAATAACCATTTCTACCATTTCACAACATCATGCCATAACTCAAAATGCTGAAATTACTTCTTTAAAGCTACTGTCACTTGCAACCACTTCCTAGTATCACTCAGTTCATGATTCAGCCTGTTTTTACTTGTCTATCATTACGCAATATCAAGTTTTTTATATTGATCCTCATATCAAGTTTTTTTAAACCATGACCCAAAGAAATCTTCCATGTCACAGACAAAGGAAGACTCACTCCTGTCTATTCAGGAAACAAGCATCTATTGTCTTCATAAAGATACTATAATGATGAGTGTCTAATAGAAGAGCAACCACATTACTGTTTCACAATCATGTTGATTTAGTTTTTTTTCTGGAAATATTGAGGTTTAAAATAGATATATTGGAAAGTAACTAAAAAATTAATCACTCTTAGGGGGAGTAGCATAAACTCTCCGCAAAAAGTCTGGAATGCAGGGTTAGCCATATATTCCTGCAGATTATCCCATTTTTGTCACAGAACACTACCTCTCCCTTGACTTGAAGCCTTTTTGAAAGGATCCCTAACATTTCTTCCCCTTGTGGCACTTACAGCCTCAGTCCAAAAGATTCTTTCTTCCTTCTGCTCACACACGATTCATCTGAGATTAACTTTGCTACAAGTAGGTGTCTGATAGCAACTGTCTTTTTCCTGACTGTTAAAGAAACAGTTAGATATTAATATTCATACTCTAGTCTAACCATCATTACAACAGTTAATGACATCTGAAAAGCCTTGCTCTACAAAATTGGCTTGAACATTCAGCTGAACACCCATTGAAAAGATATCTTAAAGAAAATTATTTCCTATGTTTCACCCACTAGATGAAAATCACTGATAAAACCTGATCAGAAAATATACCTGCAGAGTTTGATCTCTAGAGAAGCTCCACATGATTTTCCCTCAGAAGTGCAGCAGACTAAGAAAAAAGTAATTTGAGCTAAGGTCTAAGTTTGGAAGTACACAGCAGGAAAGTCCGCCTTGTACATGTTGATGATCTCACTCTTGAAATAGAAGAGATGGAAATCAATGTAATCATTGTTCTTTTTGCTCAATCAACCACCACCTTACCAAGTTGCCTGGACAGAATAGCTCAACTTTTAATAATAATTTAGTGGAGAAAAGTTAAAGTTCCTGTCCTGGTAAGAAAAAGAGCATATGTAGATTCTACCAAGAATCCCCTTTCTTTTTCTCTTTAAATGGGATTTTCATGCACATTCCTCTCCCTTTGAAATTTCAGTTATATGACAGATATCAGACTGAAGATGGTCCCTTCCTTCTTTTGACACAGGTAATTTCCAGCTACTGTTTCTGTTCAGCTCTTTGTGTACCTGTGCTTCAGTGGTTCACAGCCTAATGAAAAACTGCTTACTTAAATGATTATTTTTAATTCCAAAAAGTGTTTTATTTTTTTTCTTCCAGCAGACCAAATCAGGGCTATTGAATGCTGTAGCCAAACAGTTGAAATAACACAAATGGGGAAAAAAACGTTTCTCAATCAGTTCTGCCACTGGAGAGAAAAGCCATCATACAGTACAATGGCTTGCAGGCTTGTGAGGAGGACTTGCCATCTTCATTGTAAATCTGAGACTGCAAGATCATTACTGCTCTCTTATGTACATTTGGACATCTTATATGTTATCTTATATGTACATCTTATATGTACATTTGGACACCCTCCAAAGTAGCAGAGCAGAAATGGAGCTTTTGGACAAACGTTTGCTACGTTTGAGCACCTAATATTAATCTCTTACATTGGTAATTAGGTTTGAGAACAGATATAAAGCTCAAAAGTTCTAAGCTAGTTCAGATTCAGTTTCAGGGGAATATAGTGTCCAGAAGCACATCTGAAATAAGGTCCATTTCTATTCAAAAGTTTAAGCAGACTTGAGTCTTTAATAAAAAGTTCAGATACCTAAATTTTATATTTCATCATTGTTTTATTTATCATTCTGCCCTTACACATTACACATTTTTTTCTTCAGCTGTAACCAAGAAGTATCTCAACACCATACACTCAACTATCCTAACAAGACCATTTACTATAAGGGGATACCATATGCATTTTCAAAACTGGTATTTTGGTGCATATATCTTGGTGCCATAGGGTATCTTGAATTCAAAGTTAATGCATAAGTATGACTGTGCTATAATAATATCCCAAGAACCATTGATTTCTCCTATTATACATTTTTCCCTTCTTTCTACACAAAGTAGTTTAGATCAAATGTTGTCTTATTATTCCACATACATTTCCAGCACCCCAAAATTCTACTTACAAACTAATTCAGAGGGACAAAGAGCGAAAATACATTCTTCCCATTGCTTTGGAACAGAGTACCCATTCCTAGAGTAAATGCAAGCCAGAAAACCTTCCAATAAATTGTTCTCGGGAGAAGTAGTTCCGGTAGGCCATCAGGGAAGGGCAAGGCAATTAGCTATTTATTAGTTCAAAATTGGAGCAGGTACTCCCATTGCTTGACATTCAGTGCTTCACATGAAATATCAATCAAAACATTTCACAGTCATTGAATATGACACCAAATTGTTCACAGCACATAATTTGTTCTGTGGTTACTTCACATATTTTCCATTGCCAGGGTGCATAGGAGTCTCTGACTACCTTATATTTGATATGCTGCAATGATTTGCCTTTTTTCATGTTTATAGGCAAAACCAAAGGATAAGGCTGAATGACCAGACCACCTTTTAAACTCAGGAGCTTTACTTCCAAAAAATATAAAAGGTACATGCAGTGCATTCATTAGATTCTTATATGAACATTGTACATGGCAGCCATTGTGAAAAAGAGACATTGCTTTGAAGAGGTTATTTTAAGAACTTTAAAGTACAGTAAGACATTAAAAGGTCCTCCATTTCCAAGTTGCATTAAGCAAAAAGTAAAGCTGATTTAAGAATAGGAATAATATGCTGAATCCAAACTTGAAAGCTGCACAAGCAGCCACAGCTACCCATAACCCCACAGCCACAAAAACATCCAGCTTGCTTTCTAAATCTGAGTATGTTGCTGCATAACTGAGGAAGGACCTAGAGTTAAGACCACAAGAACTGACCAAGTATAGGTTTATTATTGCCACACTATCACACTGACTCTTTCAGTTTCTCCTGCCTTTACACATGCAGTATAGCTATGTATAACTTTTTCAAAATTATACTTTAAGGTTCAAGATAATTGGTAACTCAATGAAAGAAAAGTAACCACTGAAGAGATTATGAACTTCAAATAAATATACTGTTATTATATGATGACTTTCATTAACTCCACACTATGAAGTTCTGTATATATGATTGCCTCTTGACACAACAGCTCAAGAGTTTTCTTGACAGTGGCTTTATTTCTTTTTTTTTTTTCCTAAGAGGGCTATTTTACCATTGAAGATCTACCAGCATTTTTTGATAGACAACATAGAGCATAATATTGCTTGTAGGTTTGTTCTTCTCTTGAAGAGACACAAAAACCAGAATTATAGCTGAAAACAGAACTAAATCAGAATCAAAAGAACTTATCACAGTGGTATTTATTGTCTTTTTCAAAAGCTAGTATTGATGCCAAGATCAGCAATGCAGATAAAAATCTTTTTTAGCAAGTCACTTACCATATTTATTGATGATACAGGACCAATGCTGTTGACATAAATGTCAACATCAATAACGGTTGGTTTTACTGTGGAGGAAAAAAAATAATATTATTTTGCAGGCAAGGTAAATAATCACTTTAAATACTTTCTTCCCCCATAACCATAAGGTCTTCTTTTCTGGATACAATTACTGAGAAATACAGATTATGTATTTTTCAGGAAGACAAAGTTCTACTCCTCCTACCCAACAAAAAAAATTGCCATAAATTAAAACCTGTACCACTTCGTCATCATGATTCCCATTTATCTCAGCAACAATTTGTTAAAGAAACTCGCAGTGCTAGGCACAGTAGCGCAACGTCAAAACCTAAGATGTCTGACATTAAAGTAGAAATAATGCAGCGTATTCCTTTTTCTGTTTGCCTCAACATGTAGGTCCTTTAGCCTGTTTGTTCCACATCAAAACGATGTTTCCAGATTTTTGCATCTCATCAGCCTTGAAATCATCCTAACTCAGAGTAAAATCTCTATGAAATCTGATTAGCTAAACCTAAGCAACTCTTCTTTCAATTTAGAATTATTCCCTTCATTCCACATTGCCTTTGCACTCTTTCATCCAAAGGCTTATGAATTTGATTTGGTTTAGTCTATACACATTTCTCACAAGATCTTCCATGTTTTCAGACTTCCAGGACTTAAGCCAAGACAAACTGTGTACTCCTTTCTTTCGCTGAGGCCATTATGATTTGTCTTTCAGCATCTTTGGTGTCAGTGTACCTCCTGGACATTATTCAGTTACCTTTTACTGGTGACATAACCTAACTCTAAAATAATGCCACTCTTACATGGAAAGGCACATTATTTTTTTTACTTATACTGCCATTCTTCCAACCCCACAGGGTATACATTAAGCTCTAAATTGAGATCTAAATTAGTGGTTTACTTTCTCCAGGGTCAGCTGACTCAAAACTAAGTACAAAGTATAAATGCTGTTTTAACCTGCATAGTGAGAATTGATGCGAAGTTAGCCCGAGTAGGCCAACAGCTTCTGTTAAACATCTTGTTTTCCCACAGAACCACTTTCTCCTCTCCGTGGTTTTCAAAAATCTCCAGAGAGTATTCAAAGCACTAAAGTTTGGGAACTATGTTGGACTTGGACTTTTTTTCACTAACCCCCAAGCCTCCTAGAATGAGGAAGTGCAGGCATATCAGCCATGCAAAACTCAGAAAGCTTTCCTCTGGGAAAGTGCTGAGCAGAGAAGTGAGGAACAGTTAAACACCAGGGTTCTCTTGGAAGCTTATCTCTGGTAAGTATCAGTCAATTGGTCTAAAGCCATCTGTCACAAAGCTGAAGACAGACAGGAATTTTCACATGTAAAGATGAATATTTTTTGCCTGCATCCCCCAAATTCCAGACTAACAATGAGATGCTAAGTAGTTTTAAAGTACTTGAAAATTTAGATGGTTATGAAAAAAACCAGGCATGCTGGCTTGTCCTGTAGGACTTTGGTATTTACATATCGTTAGGAAGACTATATCCCCTGTTGCAAAAAACAGACATTAAACTGCGTCCAAATAGTGGTTAAAGATTATAACCATTCTCTCTAATTCATTAAGGAACACATACTTCTTGACTGCATATGGTCAGAACATCCAGGATTATTTAAGGTCATGGTTTCAAACTGTCTGAAGTGCTGGCTGATAAACTCAGATCTTCCCTTCAGCAAAAGAAAATGTGAATTCATCTGAACAAGCTCAGCTGATTAAAGCAATTCTAATTGTACCCAGCTAATAACAAAATAGGAGTCTAGCAGCTTCTGGTAATGAGTTGCCTCAAAATGCAGTAATAAATGTCATTACACAGGAATTGGTAATAGCGAGGAACTACAGCTAGCTCTTCCACAAGAATAGCATACATGGAATAAAAAGCTTTAATTTTTCTAGGGTTTATGCCCATGTCTAGCTGGAAGTTCAATGCTAAGGAGTTCTGGTGAACACTGATGGCACTAGACTTAAAGATGCAAATTGGCAAGCAATTGAATCTTGGCAGGATCAAGGACAAAATTCAGGCCCAGAACACTTTGCCTGAAATCTGGTTTTGTTTAATCATTGCAGTTAAGTATATAAATAGAATATGAGGTGATAATTTCTCCTGAATGTGCTGGAGCAAATTCTCTTACAATAAAAAAAAAAAAAAAAAGAAAGAGAAAAAAAAATTAAGCACTGCTTGTTAATGCTAAAAAGAATTTGTTCTTACTCAGAGTAAAGGTCTAACCTTGAAACAGAAGAGTAAACAACAGTCACTTCTTCTATCAGACATTCCCAGTGAAATTCAAATTGAAAATAATCGAAAAATACAGGTAAGCTATTATACTAGTACAATTTAAAAAAAAAAAATTGAAAGTTTCTTTGAGTTATTTTGTTTTATTTTCCTAGAAAGAGGTAGAAAATACAACTGTAATTTGATTGTATAATAAATATGCGTTCAGGTTCTGAAAGAAAAGACAGAAGAGCATAGTTCTTGTTGCATGTGGTCTTTCATGGAAATAAACACATATAAACATTCAAAGCAGCATCAGGTATAAAATTTAGATTTGTTATAAGTTTTTTAATTCAAAATGCCAACCAAAATGAGGCAAGATTTTAAGATTATTTCCTCCAAATGCATTATGAAAAAGGAAATAACTGATCTTTAAGTTACCATGTCTTATTGGAAGAACTCACTCTATAATGATCTTCAAAATAAACTGAGTTTCATGGAAAGACATAGATAGCTACATTATGAGAAAGGTTGGACCAGATGAACCACTGTGTTCCCTTCCAAACATTCTGTAATTCTGCAATTCCAATGCCTGCTCAGTTTTTCTGTATACTGCATGCATTTGTGACCACTCAGTTCCTGAAGGAATTCAAGCCACACATGGAGTTGTTGAGCTGCAGATGGACCTTTTTATCTTGCACTAGAAAAGTCCTCACAGTGTTGTTGATAGAACAATGAAAGTGTTAATACCTCACTAGAAGTTAAGATTAAAAAGATAAGATTAAAAATGGATACTCAGCTTCAGTACTGTTTTGATATTGGCATAAACCCAAGATAGTTCAAAAGAGCTGTCGGAAACTTGGAAAAATTACTGGCAGAACCATGTATATACAACATACAAGAGAGCAATTAAAATTTGTCAAAAAATATACTAGCCTTCTCAAAGCTCTTTGAAATATTGTTTAATATATGGCAGTAACTTTCCCTAGAAGACCCTGTAAGCACATCCAAGTAATTGAAGTGCTGCCTAAGGTAAGCTAGCTGCTTGTCACAGTCATTTAATATTCAAACTTGCTGGTTTTAATTGAGGAGGGGATTTATAAAGCCAATCAAGAGATTTTTAAACAAAACTAAGGTCATCTGATCCAAATGCCCTGGCTTTGAGACAGACAGTGTTTTATGTTCCAATCAGGTTTGTAACTATCACATTGCAGACACTACCAAGTGAAAGTTGCCTACAAACTTCAGACAGTTCAAAACAAACGTGGCCATGGGAGTCAGGAGCTCAACATTGCCTGCAAAGCTCACTCAAAAACACAGGAACACCAAGACAGTTAGGGAAAAGCTGTGTCTGGACAATGAGACACAGAAACAGCAAGAATAATGCCCTCAGCACAAATATACATTCAAGACAACTATAGGATTCATCTGGTCCTGCTTTATGGATTTACACTGGTGAAAAAACCAGTACCTGAGCCTGAATTCCATTAAAGTCCATGAAGACATTACTGTTGGACGTATCTGAGTTGATCACGTGTATAAAATACTCAACAGATAAATCAAGAGAATTTTAAAAGACTCTTAAGTAAATCAAAAGAGGGGATGTTATGCAATTTCACGTCATGTAGGGGAAAAAAATGTGCAAAAATTTCCTAACATTTTATTATGCTTATTTACTACTCTGAATGGTCCTTTTAAAATATCTCTTAATTTTTTATAGATCTCTGCTGTTCAGAACTGATGCTTATTTCATGAATGAAACCACTTTTCTTCCTTCAGAAAGCTTCCTCCACATTTGAAGTCTGTCCAAATAGCACTAATGTTCCTGCACAAATCATAAATATTTAGAAATATTTTTAAAATTTTAATATTGAGAAATATTTTTTACAAGCTCAATTAAACAGAGTATGTCTAACTGAGCTCTCATAAATTTTAAAATAAAATTATTTTTTGTTGAGAGTGAACCTTTCTTACATTGTTCAACCAACTCCCAGGTTTATTCTGGTTTTACCCAAAACAGCAGTGGTAAAAAATGTTATAGATCAATACACACACATTTACAGAAGCAAAGCAACTAGAACTAGATATTTAGAAGGCACACAACCACATAACAAACACAATATGATCTCTGTTCCAGAGCTACACAGCCATTTGAGTTCTTCCCAAATTTCACAAGACTTCTGAATGCAAATGGCTAACAAGATTGGCTCTGCAGTAATGAGATATTTTTTTATATTGCTCTATAATTATATTTTACATTCTCTCATTACCACATAAATTGCTATTTTTAAATTGGGACAAAGCTGTAATAAATCATCACACAGTTATTGGTAACTGTAATAGTAGTGATTATAGTGTTAATATTTGCTTTGCATTAGGGATAATGACTATTCCTATTTTCCTGCATGACCTTATAGGCAGTATCTATTTACCTCATTATTCCTATAAAACAAACTACTGTGCTAACAAGTCACTTCTCAAGACTAACTACAGTCAGCACAACAAATTACCACATTTGTAGAAAGACCTGGTAATAGGAAGGGTTAAGTCACCATCCCTGAAGATATTTAAAAGCTGAGTGGATGTGTCACTTAAGGCCATGGTTTAATGGTGGACTTGGCAATGTTAGGTTTAGGGCTGGACTCAAAGATCTTAAGAATCTTTTCCAACCTAAATTATCTGATTACTCTCTTCTATGATGCTACAAAGATATCAGTGAGGAAAATTAAAAACCTCCATTCTTCCTGCATGGAAGAGAACAGGCTTGAAAATGGATAGATGTCAAAGTCCTCTACTCGCTACAGACACAGAAACTCTGACAGAACAACATCTCTGTGTTTTAGGTTCAAACTAGCAAAACTGCAAATGAAAATCAAAAGAAGAAATAAAGTTTGGACTAAAGCAATATCAGGATGAGAACACAGTCCTCTGAAAACAGTATTTTTTTTACATGCTAGGTTTGGTTGTCATTTTGTCCAGGAGTGTGAATGACAGTGCGCACATAAACGGACTCCCTCAATTAACTACAAATCACTTTTATTCTTCATTTCCCACCATCACTATCAATCAACCTTCAGCACTTTCATCCTTCATTTACCATTCCCTAATGCAAAAGCTGTAATTTTTCAAGTATTATGTTGTGGAATGAAAACTGTAGATCTTAATAGTTAGGCTTGTTTTTCAATCAATCCCTACAATTTCAATTTTTGTTTTACTTATATTCATCAGAGGGGAGAGCTCCTATGTGAGATCATAAGACTGAACAGTAACAGAATTTGTTCCTGCAAAATCTAGCAAGCTAGCAACCAGGGTCTGGATGAACAATAACAGCCATAAGAAAACTATACAGATGCAAAAATGAGCAACAATATTTAAAATAATATGTGCAGAACAACATGTCCCAGTTTAATGACAGAACAGTTCGTTTCTGTCATGACCTCAAAATGGCAACTGTAACACTGAACATCTTTGCAGTTTACAAATACTTGCTAAGAAACCACTTTAATGCCAGCATAGTCTGGGTAATTGGAGAAGGAAGGGGAGAGAAGAAAAGGATTTTCTTATGTAATTAGTATCTCAGACTTTCCCTGAGATACTTAGCTAACTTTAGCTAACTTTCAACTCATGGTATCCAGAAGGTTTGTATGCTATACTCCAAAGGTCCTCTCAGATTTAAAAAAAAAGACTGTGAAGCTATAGAAGAGAGAATAAGAACTAGCATCTTCTACGTTTAGTGTCTGACAGTTAAGACTAAGAGTTTGGCAAACATTAACTGTAAACCAACCTTTCCTGCCTACAATGCTATTCAAGAAAAATATTCCATCTGTGTTTGCATCAAGCCATTTCAGCAAATATACTGTCAGGAAATAAAACCCTAAATAAGAGTTATCTGCGTGAATTAATTATTTACACTCACAAAGAGGAGGTTCTATTTTAAGGGACCTTGCTGTTTAGTAATTGGGCAAAAGGCCTCTTTCTCCAACACACAAGCAGTACATTTTTTTCAACCCAACAGACTACTCATAAGTATTGCAAAGGTACAGGTGGCTTCTTAGAAATGAGACAAAAGAGCATTTTATATATGCATAGAACTGTATTACCTGGGGTAAATTACTGGGGGTAAATTATGGGGTAAATTCAGTAAAACAGTGTTTCAATACTAAAATATTGCTATATATTGAAGTACTGTAAGTTTCAAATTAAAGTGTTGCTTTCCAGCATTTGATTTAAATCAGGTGATCTAAAAAAAAGCTTTAAAAAAAGGAAAAGGAAAATAACCAAAACTCTTAAATAATTGGAAAAATGAAACTTGGTTGCTTCGTGTTTTTTGGAGATTTTTAAGCAGAAACGCTAAGTTGGAGGGCTTCAGGCTCATTGCACTGGACTAAAATTTCTCTACTTTCAGTATGACACATTAAAAGTTTTACCTGAGAAAAGGATGAATAAAAAGTAGGATGTTTCCCCTGAGGGTTGAAAAGCTGTGAACCAAAGCAGGTCAGAAAGCCAAGTCAGACATTCCCCTGTACTCAGTCCATGGTTAAGCGATTAGAAAAGCAGAAGTCAGGCATGAAGAAAGCTCACTGTCAAGATCCTGTCCTAGTCAGAGTTATTCCCATGCTAGATTTTGAAAGAGCCTGTGTTTAATGCACTGTACCAGCACCAAACAAAGACTATGTGCAAATAACCTATTTGTTTATGTAATCTATCAAAACTCAAGCATGTAACACAAAAATCTGAAACAGATATTCTGGAGTTTTCATAGTAATTTAGCCCTAATTTGCTAACCTTGTTATTAATATTCTAGAAATGTTTATGCCCAACACTGCAAAAGAAAGCATCAGTTACTGAAAATGGTAGAGTATTAAAACTCCTGCAGACAGTCAAGAAATCTCTTCTATCATCCCACCTAGAACAGAGATAATTCTCATTTTCATTGAACAGCAGCCCTTTCCTCAGGAATATTCCTCTTCTTGCACGGATGCTTATAGATAATGCACAGTGTGTACAGGAGTGACTGGCACTAAAATAAGTCATCATATTTACTGTCTTACTCATGCAAATGGACAGTTAGTGGATTTCTAGTTAGATGGCTAAATCAGAACAAAAGTTACTGAAATGAAGCCCACCAACAAAAAAAGAAGAAAAAGAAAAGTATCAATGAGAACAATGAAAGCATTTCTGATTTTTTTGTTACGATTTTTTTCATTGAGCTCTCAGTATAGTCAGCGCTGTTTCCTAACTAGGTCTTAGCCACAGCACTATGAATCCTCAACAACAGGTAATTCAAGTTTATTCTTCTATATTAATCTAAATTACACTATTCTCTATGGTCTTCTGCAGTGCCCAGTACTACGGAAGTTGGATCCAGGACTATGGTTTTCCCCTCCTGAGTGCTGCTGTAATACAAACAGAATTTACCCCCTCTCTCCTTCCCATGTGGCCTACCTTTACACACAAGTTGGGTCTCCAGGTACAACTGCCTATGATCAATCCTGAAGCAATTAATGTCTCCCTCATCACTTCATGTACTTCATGTCAGATGCCTGGCACTGTCTTGTAGACCAGCACAAAAAAAGACTTACAGCAGAAAAGTGGTAACTTGACCTCGCATGACACCTCACAGCTTTCTCTGCACTATGATCTGGAAAATATTTTGATCTGTCAGGCAATATGCAACCCTCTGTCACCACATATGGGGAAACCTGGCTGGAGCTAATTTAAAGAGCATCAGGTGTGGCAATCAGCAGCTAGCAAAAATAACTTGACAGCCTCTGTGGTAATCGCCTGTGGTGCACTTCAGGGTTCATTTCTGTGTGACATGGCAGGAAAGCAGGTCAGACAAGAGAAAGGTTGAGATACTGCTTCTGAACTTGAGATTTTCAGTATGATTGTGCTTGAAAAAGGACATATTCTTTGAAAAGCAGCAGAATTGTTCCCTCTCAACCAACAGATACGCTCTTTGCATACACTAAGAAACTGGTTAAATTAGTTACAGAGAAAACTTTTAACTGCTTTAACAGAGAACTGCTGTTAATGCTCCCAAGCAGCACAGTAAAGCACATCAGATGGAGCTTAGTCGTCTGTGTTTGCTGATTCAAATGAGCCCATCTATTTGTACCAGCTATGCTTGTACAAACCTACTCAGGGCAGTGAGTGCTGCACAGCAGTTTCTGAGACTGCTCTCATCTTCAGAAATATGGCTAATGGTTATAAAGATACTGGAGGAGTAAAGAAAACCAGCATGACTCTCAAGACAGCCAGAACTGGTGGAGTCAAAATATTACATATTCCAAAGTGAATTTATTTGGGCTTATAAATACATAATAAATACAGACGACCACCAGAGGCTGCAGGGATCAAATAATTTTAGAGGATTAGAGGATCCAAGTGGAAAGCATGAGTTACTGCAAAGTAATTAAAAAAAAAAAAAAAAGGAAGGAAGGAAAAAGCAGACATTAGTGTTGGAAATAACTTCACCAGCTTGTGTTCTGAGGCATTTTCAACACATGCAATTCAGAGGCTTCCTTAATGTAATGATACGTTTGAGAAACAGAGGATGCAAATACACAATACAAATTGCCTTACTACTCAGCCATTCTAAGCCTAATCTAGGGGGAGATTTTTTTCCTCCCACTATTAATGGCACATTTCAGAAACCTCTCACATACTGTTTGATGGTTAAGGTGAGTTTCACAATGAAAGAAAAAGATAGTATATTAGTTTCCACACATGGACTCACTCAGGGAATGTGACTGGCAAATCTTCCACTTTGTTTCGCTGTTACAAATTTTCTCTCTGAGACAACTTACAGTCCATATGAACTTAAACTTGAAACGCTGTATGGTTCTGAAGGTAGCTTTTATTTTCCCAAACTTCATTGTGCTCTAAGCTGTCCATTAAGGAATATGAGAGGGGAGATTTCATCAAAGTAAACTGACTTTGAAGGAAATATATTTTGTCATATGGCATTTTATTTACCTGTGTCTTGCTTCATTGCTGGGTTTTCTTTTGTTTTCTTTGTTTGTGTGGTGAGTTTTTTATTGTAACTTAAACTTTAAATCTGTCAATCAAAAAAAAGAGCAATGACAAAAATCTAGTTTATCAGTAGAAGCTAAATGAGACTGACTTTTTTTAGCTGTAATTATCATTATTCTATTCTGTGCCCCATTGGTTTGGCTAATATTTCTGGTTTCGTTTTATTAATAAAGAGGAAGTAAAATTTCAGGGTCAGAACATGGTCCTACAGAATGTCAGGATTTACATCAGTGTGATATGGGTGGAAAAAAGCACACTTGCAGGGTAGCAAGCCTTACTGCACTTAGAAAATGACACATATCCATTGAACAGGTCTTCACTTCAAAGCACTTTGAAACAAAACACAGAATACGTGCCTATGGAAGAGATGTCAAGACCTTCATGGTTCTGAATTGGTTTAGTTTTTTCCTGGGATTAGTGCTTTTCATACTATGAAACAGACCTGGGTATCTCAGATCTGTAATTGTAGCTGGTAAAAAAATGGGTGAAAAGATGCTTTACATCATAAAACGCTTTTCTTTTTGATCTAATCAGTACACTGTTATTAGCTGTTCAGTATGAAGTTCTTTCTTTCTTTCTTTCTTTTTTCTTTTCTTTCTTTTTTCTTTTTTTTCAGTTCAAAAAGGCATGTATTTTTGTGGTATAATGGAAACTTGCCAGATGCCACCAATAAAATTAAAACCCTCAAAAGCCATGATATTTATGGAGACAAGAACTCTGCCAAGTATGTGGCCACAGGGGATGCAGTCAGGCATTCCCCTGCTGGTAGAACATTGCTTTGTTTCCAAAGATCAAAGGCCCCTTTTAGTGAGACAGGTCCTGTTAAGGTATCACTTTGCTAATAGCCTTCACAGGTTAACTGTTTTACCTAATATTTAGGTTGTTCAATCCACTCTTTAAAAATCCCAACTTGGAATGTTGCAGGTGATGCCTGAACTTCTGAGTGTAGGTTGTGCATATGATCTGAGCAACAGTCATTTACATGGAAGCTGAGGCCAATATAGGCCAGAATGAGGAAAAAAAAGCAGTACCAAGTAGTACCCAGACACACCTGAGCTAACCAAAACATCATCTGCTCTGAGAAGGATGAAAAACCACAGAGAAGTCCCTGCCTGTGCCAGCATGCACTTCGATACATTCTATTTGCCACAGTCTTCTCCTTCTTTTCATGGATTTTGGTTGCAAAAGTGTCTTCCCAAGTGATCTAAAATCTGCAATCCTAACCTTTGAAAGTGCGAAGTACTTCCTAGGCCTTTCTGACTGCATTCAGTACAAAGATCATTTCCTCAGGACCATTGCTAAAGCTACATGCTGTTAGAAACAGTGGATTAGCAAAAAAGGATTGAAAAACTGTGTGAAGAGCAGTATCATATGAAATGGTAGGTGTCCCTGTCCTGTGGGTCAGATGATTTGCTTCCTGCCAGTACCATGCAAATGTAAAGGCCCTAGTGACAGTATATTAGTCCTGGATTTAACCCTCACTATTGGCCATACTTCTGCTTGATTCTGAGAATTACTTCTCTCTTCTTTTACTGGTTCATACCACACTTCCTCTTATTTCCAAAACACACATTTTCTTATTGTATGCTCTGTGTTACCTGGTTCACTACGTTTTTTTGTTCCTGGTGCCCTAGCTGGTATGTATTTTATTTTAAAGTATTTGTATTAATACTGAGACCTTCAGGGCAGAAACACAGTTCTGTTGCCAGGACACATCTACCATCCTGTTTGGAGGATAACCATCTCCCAGACAGAAAGGAAGAAGAGCTTGTGTGTGAGGCACCAGCCAGCAATTCAGGGAAGTTATATGTAATGCCTGATTCTCTCGCATTCCCCTTGTGTTCTCCTTGCCAAATGCGACAGCTCCTCTACTTCAAAAGGGCAATGTTATTTATCTGCATCAAAGGTAGGAGAGGTGCAAAGAGGGACCAGGGAAAGAAACAGAGGTGAACCAACTTCTGTAGCATCTGAACAACACTCAGCTCCAGTTCTGAAATAGCCAGATTGCTATCAAAGAGAAAAATGGCCTAGGACCAAGATGCTTGATAGAAATAGATGTAGTTGAGAACTGTAAAATCTGTTTGATATATGCGGAGCTGGGTAATTTGACTCCTTTCTCTAAAACAGGATTTATGAAACGTTGTGGAGAGACAAAAGGAATTATTTTGGTAACAATGACTTCCAGTGCTGTAAGATATGTCTGACCTCTACTGATTTCATGGCAACTGACATGGGGACTCTGAACGATTACTTTGTCCCACATAAGCATAATGTAATTCACTCTGCCTTAAGTCAGTGATCTGAGGACATGGTGTACAAAATAAATCAAAAATTTGCCTGAGACTGTCTTCCAGATGTTGATATGGGTGGCAAAGTGCATTAAAGCACTTCTTCATCAGATATTAAAGATAGATAAATTCAGTATGACAAACTAAGTAGAGAGAGATAAATGTCACTTTGTGATAAAAACAGACACATCTATCAAATATGATCTTTGTAAATACTATGGAAAATCAAAGTAATAGCTATGAAAAAGAACCAAACAGACACTTTCTTTAATACTACAGGATAATCTCTTTTTCTGCAACTGTTGCATTATTGTGTAGCTATGAGACACTAATAATTGCAATGATGAACACAGATGGCTTTTACCTCCCTCTAAACTGATCCAAAGGGATCACCTAGAATGTGTATCAATACCTGCGACATTAGCAAACAGTATTTCCACTTATAATCAGTGGCAGGATTCTCCCTCTAATCTCTGCAAAGATTTAGGAAAATCAAATTATATCAAGGGATTTTTTTGAGTATTCCCCATTCTCAGTTTATTCCGAAGCACATGTGAGTTGCAGGAAATATAAATGACAAATTCTCTCTAATTTCTGTCATACACACTTGCTGTGAGCAAACCAAGCAGCATTGTGCTGCAGCCATTACACTCTAGGGATGCAAACCAGGAAAAAAGGGCATAACTACAATAGGTGGAGCACTAAAAAAAACCAAAACAACCAAACCAAACAACCCAAAAAAACCCTCCAAAACCCCACACAACCTCATTATACAAATTAAAACAAAAAAATAGCCAAAGATCATTATATGCAGGTATCTACTGGCTCTTATCTAAATTTTATACTTATATGTAGTAGTACTGACCACAAGACCCTTTGATTCTTTTGGAGATGTCTGCTGGTTTGTGGAAAAAGATCTCTGGAGTTGCCCTATAGACAGGCAATTCCTGGTGCCTTCTTCTCAGTATTAAGGAACATAACTTTCATGATCATATTTTGCATAGAATAGATGCACATTCTTCTCTTGCTGCGTCCTACTTTTTAATATGCTGAGCTTTTGTTTGCTTCTCAAAGTGTGAGAGTTTCAGATGCATGGACTGGTGACAAAAGAGATAAGTATGTTCCTTCCTCTACCAAAGACCTGCTGAATACTTAAGAACTAACCCTTCCCTATCCCTACACAAACTCTGTACAAGTAAACCAGATTTTAGGACCTTAACCTACTTCCAGATATTCTTGTGAGAATTAGCATTTTTAAAATACTGACTTGGAAACTGACTTCAGCCAAAAAAACCCTTTATCTCCACTTTCCCAGATATTTGTGCACACATCCAGATTATAGTAACATGATGTCTTCTCTGCACCTGAAGAAGCTTATCCTCACTTGTGCAGAAAGAAGTACTTACTTCCAATATCTGGTCGCAGCTTTTTGTCATACTCTCTCAACAGCTTGTTTAGTATAAGAGTCACATCTGTGTCTTGCGTTTTTGGAGCTAAAACCCAGTTTTGGTTAGTTGTTCCATCTTCATATTCATCGTCTTCAACCTTTGTAGAACTGCAAAACAAATAAATAAATAGATGTTATTTTACATAACTAAAATATGAATTGACATTCTGGGTAAAACTCCACACTCATCTGAAGAAGTTTTAGGTATATCCCCTGGATTTGAATCTACTCAGCCTTTCACTGGCTTTGCAACAGGATGTTCCCATTAACAATTATTGAGTATCTGTGGATAGGTCATGACTGACGAGTTTTTAGAAATTGTCTTCTGAAAGTCTCTTCCAAAAGTTATACTCTACGAGATAATACAGCTATCAGAGTAGTATTTTATATCCTGTATTTTAATGCATCTATTCCGACTAGTTTACAATATACTTTTACAAAGAGCGAACATCTGCAGTATTATTTTATTAATACATCAAGACAACTGATTCATCTCTTGCACAAAGGCTAATAAGAGTATTAAAAATTCAGATCTGTTAATGCTTCCTGATCATTTTATCCTATTAATAAATTATTATATTCTCAGTGCCTGAATTTCAGAGTTTAATGTATTACAAGGCTTAGAATTAAGAGCTCACTCCTTGAATTTAAGATGGATTATCACAAGCACACAAACACATTGCATAAATTAATCTGAATTTCCCTGCAGCTTGAATGACTTTTTTAAAAAAACAGTATTACACCAAGAGTTGCAACTTCTTTCCTTTACAGGTGGATTATGTTTCTTTTAAGAATATACTAATACAAATGTGGTGAAACCACAGTTTGCCCAGAAATCACAGATAGAGCTATTTTCACACGAGACTAATTTCATTTGCGCAGCTTTTTGTGCACGAACCGTAAAATGTTGACTTGAAGATGTATCTTTTGGTATCTTAGAAACCAGATCTGTTTGATGCCTCTCAGTGGAGAAATTCTATGACAGTTAGACCGAGATGAAGTTATTAGGAGAAAAGATAACCTCAGTGGTGGAACCTACAGCAGGAATCATGTGTTGTTTCGACCTGCAATTGTCCAGGGAATATGATTTTGCAACATTTTTATATAAATGTCAGTAATTATGTGAGGTGCAAAGCAGTGGAGAATGAGAAGAACTAGCCTTGCTTGTTCATGGGATGTGCTACACACATCAGTGCAACTTTTGTTCTCTCCCTCTCCTTTTCTCCATAATGACACTAGTGTCTTTTAAAATGCCTCAGATGTCCACAAGACTTGACAGACACTCTATGTGAACATAAAAAAACTTGATACAAATATAAAAATTTAATCATAGGGCATCATTAACCCTCACATTGCTTAAAGACCATTATTTGAGAATTTAATGAAACTTTAAACTGAAACTGCTCTGCAGACAATATGCCCCTAAGGATTAACCATGAATCACTTAACGTGACCTCACAATTTGCAATTGCTCTAGGCACAATTTCTATATAAAAATAATCTTTAAACATAGACCCTAAGGATTTTCTACAGAGAGAGCTCTTATAACTGAGTTGCAAAAGTAGAGAAAACTTAGAAAAAAATTTGAATAGGCAACCACTACTTTTCTGTTATTGAGTTGTATTTTCTAAAAACTTGACTTTTTTTTTCTTTTTATAATTCACTCAATGAGCATTAAAGAAACTCAAGAGAATTTTGGCAGAATGTTTCTTCCATCAGATTCATGACAAGCCCTTTGTTTTACTTCTCCTGTCACAGAGTCAGTCTCAAAGCAAGCATCATCTCCAAACATACATGGTTGATATTTCTGAGCTAAAACTCTGCAGTGGTGCTGAATTGCTGAAAGCAAAGAAGGACAAATCATATGTCTTTTTCTGCTGCAGCCACAACAACTTTACCACAGGCATTCAGACTGCACCTGGAAATGAGAACTGAGTTCAGGTAGTACCATGATTCTCATTTCAGGGAAACACTGCTTTAAAACAAGTCACTAACAAGAGTCTAACTAAGCACTGGCAGACCTTTTAGATCCCCTTACTCTAGCAGCTTCTTTCCTGGAAAGAACCTCCAAACCATTTAAATCTCTATCTATCTTCTAGATTAAGACTGGAGGCCGGAGAAGTTTCACAGTGGATCAGGCTAATACACTAGACACATTTTTTCAAGCTTTTTTGTTTTCTTCCTTAAGAAGTTATAATTTCACTTCCATTGCTTGCCTCTACATAGTTAAGCTCCTTCGAGGCACTTGAGGTCGCATTTTTCATCTGTAACCTTACTGGTGACTGCCAATTCCTCTCATATTCCTGTGATCTAGACAACTATAGGATGATGGCAGGCCAGTCTCAAACTGGGAAGGAAGAAAGGATACACACCTTCCCCCAACTCCTCACGGGCCACTAGTTTTGATTCTGTGAGGAGACAGAGACTGTGCATGAACTGAAAGGGAGGAAGTCTAGAAAACTCCAAGGGGCTGTCAGGAAAGGGTTTATTTCCTGCAATAGGTGTGTCCCACACTCCGGAGGCTGGCATGAAGCACCCGCTAGCTCCTGCGGGGATTTAGGAAATAGACGCGACTCAGGTGTGGGGCAGGTTGCCAGGGAGGAGAGGGGAAGGCCTCTGAGCATGTCTGTAGCCTGGTTTGTGGTGGTTCCTACAGCGGGGAGCTGAGGTCACCGCTTTGCCTGGGTTATGCAGTGTACAACCCCGGACAACCAAAAGGACTGAAGCCCAAAAGGTCGGAGCTAAAGCTGCCGGCTGTGCCCTGCGGTCTCTAACAGTGGATGCCGGAGCCCCGCCAGCCCTTCCCGGCCCTGAGGCGAGGACCACGGGCTCACTCTCCCTCCTCAGGCCGGCCCCGCCCGCGGAGCCCCCGGGGGTGGCGCGGAGGGAAGCGGGGGCCGTGAGGGGACCCCGGGCCGCCAGCCGCCGTCCCACCGGGTGCCGGCAGCCGCCGGAGGGGGAAACTTTCTGCCGGGCCGGCTCAGGACAGGGCCCTCGCGGGCGACCTTCGGCTCCACGAGGGGCCGGGAAGGGACAGCGGCGGTGCCACCGCGCCGGGCGGATCCCGGGATGGGACCGGGGTAAACTGTGTTTGGGAATATTCCCCGGCACGGCGCGGGAGAGGAGGGGAGAGCCCGCTGTTCTTCCTGGGTGCCGAATACTGAGCAAACTCCGGCAAACGGGACTTCAGCCCGCCGGCTCCAGTGCGAGGGGAGAGGGGCTGGAGGGAGGCGAGGGGAGCGCAGACTTACCAGGCGTGGAACACTGAGAGGAGGAAGAAAACCGGCAGGAGCTTAGCGGACATGGTCCGGACAGCGCTGGCCAGGTGAGAGGTGCGGCAGGATGAAGGAAACGTTGCAGAATGTTCACATGGAAGGGAGAATGAGGCAGTGAGGTGAAGGTCTGAGCCTCTCCTCCTCTGTATTCTCAGCTTTATACCCTGAAGAAAACACTCTCTTCCACAACGCTCCGAGAAGGGAGGGGGGAGGCGAGAAGGAAAAGAAAAAAAAATAAGTGGGACGAGGGGGAAATCCCCAGTGGAGAGGCTGCCAATGCCAGGTATAAATCAGGCTCCGCGGGCTGACAGGTGTTCAGCGGGCACCGAGCTGCAGCGCGTCCCTTTGCCGGCAGCCCCTGGCCGGGCGCAGCGGCTCGGCCTCTCCGCTCCCCCGGCTGGCGCTGGCCGTGCCCCCCGGGCGGTGCACAGCGCGGAGCAGCCCGGGCCCCGCCGGGCCGCGGGTGCCGCGGGGCGGGCCGGCCGGGCCGGGCCGGGCGGGGGGCGGGCTGGGGCGGGGGGAAGGGGCGCACCTTGCCCCCCCCGTGGAGCGCCTGCCCGCAGCCAGCCCCGCAGCGCGGCACCGGAGCGCTGCCGGGGACCGCCCCGCATCGAAGAGCACCTCGTCCCCGCTCCCTGCCCAACAGGTACCCGCCTCGCCGGCAACTGGAGGAGTCGGGAAGTGAACCCTGCCCCCGCCCCAGCGGGCGCACACACATGCACACAAGAGAGGGGGAGCAGCAAACCCGCCAGCCGCAGTCAGCCGGCAGCCGGGACTTCTCCCCGACATCACCAGCCCGATGCCCCAGACGGGGCGGCCGGTGGAAGGATCCCCCTGCTGTTTTGCGGGATGCCCTCACACCCAAACCCCACAAGCACTTGCCGAATGCCCCCCACCTTCACCCCCGCCCAGGGCTGGAGGTGCTCTCTTCAGACGGAGGGAGAGGGGTCGGGCGCTGGTGTCGGGGCGATCGGAGCGGCGGGCATCCCGATCTGCCCAGGCGCAGATCCGTGTAATCGGTGCGGCTGCTTACACGGACAGATAGACAAACACAATGCAGTGTGTTTCTATATGCCTCTTTATGTAGCTGGAGGTATGCAGAAGTTTGCATGCACTGTACGAATGCATGGATCCACATTTATATGCACAACGTATGCCAGTAAAACGTGTATACGGAGAAGAGACATCCTGTAGAGCAGGTTAGGTGGACTTATGTGTATATTGTGAATTTTAGAGTAAATGAGGTTTTTCTGATGTGAGAACTGGTAAATGAGACAGGAGTCAAGTGTATTCAGGGCAAAAATAGTTTGGGTTTGGACATCTTTTGTCTTTCTGGACCACTAGGAACAGCACAGATGTGATCTTTAGCGACTTCAATTCTCTTCAGGTGTGCGGAGCTTTGCACCGGGCGTCAGGGTTGTTGGAACATTCCCCTTTGTTTTCAGAATGGAAAGTGACAAAATTTCACTTACATAATGGTAATTTGAAAACAAAAAACTCTGCCAGAGGTACAGCGAGTCACTGCTTTCCTGTGATCAGAAATCTCGGGAGTATAAATCTCTGCTTCCTTCTCCCTTAGTCATGTTCTGGGGGGCTCGTTTTTAATTGTGACATTACATTTAAAAAAAAAAAAAAAAAGTCTGCTGGAAGATGCAGTCTTGCTTTTAGAATAACTCCTACATGATGCCTAGAAGAGCTGGCAGTAGGGAGTTCTGTTCCTGAAGTTAATTTTTGAAGGAACCACCCAGCTTAAGGAAAATCCGTTGTGAGCCAGGCAATTAATTCTCAGTTATTCACTTTAGGGTTGTTTTTTTTTCAACCTTTCGCTTTTTTCTTGGGTTTTATTTCCAACCTAAACGCCTCTTTACTAGATTATACAGTACTTCTTTCATGTTTACGCTGGCTAATTGCAGTTACCGTGAATTGCTAATAATCAATTTTTACAAGGCTTGTGCTCTTTTCCGCCCCCAGCAGAGAAATGCGGGTGGAATGCGGGCCGCCTGCTGCCTGCCCTGAGAAAATAAGGGAACGGACGGCGAAAGCTCGGGGGTTGCCTGGATGTCACCAGGAATAGCTATGCTGACGGTCGAGCAGCACGCCGGTCCGCTGATGTGAAGTTTGCGGGAACAGCGGCGCTGTGGGGCGGGCGGGAGGCGGGACGGGGCGAACGGGGGAGCCGTCGCCTCTCAGCGACCCGAGAAAGTCCCGCCGGTGCCGGTGAGTCCCGGCGGTACGGGGCTTCGGCACCGCCGCACGGCAGCACTTTGCAGGCACCTGAAGGTTCCCTGGAGGCTGGCGCTTATGCCAACATCATTTAGGGCTCCGAGGTCGCGGTTTCCACGTCCCGGCTCGCAGCGCCCGCGCGTTTGGAAAGCAAGGACGGGAAGTGCCCTTCATGCAAGGAGGGGTTTCCCCTGCGCTGGCCATATAGAAAAAATGTGTGTATTCACACACACGCTCAATTTGAATAAATAAGAGCTTAGCCCGGGAGCCCAGCAGCGCGAACAGCTAGGGTGATGCTGCAGCATCGGAGAAGGCTGCGGCGACCCGGGCCGGAGGAGCTCGCTGTGCCGGCAGCGGGAGGGGGCGGCTGGGGGCTGCCGTGCCTCTGCCACCGCCCGGTGGGCGACACGAGTAAACCAGATGGTAGGTGGCAGAAAGACCCGGAGGAGACACACAGCGGAGGCGATTTACGAAGAGAAATGGCGAGTGCAGGTCCAGCTCCGCATCCCCGCTCTCGGCGGCCCTGCTTCACAGGGACCCCCGGGCGGGAGGGGAGGGGACCAGGGGTGGCTTCCCCGCAGCGGTGGCTCCGTCCGGCGCCGCTCCGCCTCTTCCCCGCCCGCAAGCCCCATCCCGCCCTCACCGCATCCTGCCGCGGTGGCGGGATCCTCTGGCGGCGGCGGCGGGAAGCGCGGGGGATCGGGCCGGGTCCCCCACCCCGGGCTGCCTCCAGCGGGCGGCAGAGCACCCGGTTACCCCTGCGCCGTGACCGTGCGCCGTCACCGGAGCTGTATGTGGCCATCGAGTCACTCAGCCCTCGAGAAAGACCCTCACGGTGCCCCCTCTTCGCAGAGTGTCAGAAATCCCCAAGGCTCAACAGGAGCAATATGGTTCATTAATTATTGCCTCCTTCTCCATAGGCTGTAAGGAAAAAGATAAGGTGGCGTTTAAGGTTTTCGTTCTGTTGCCCTCGGTGAGCTATGTGTTAACGCCAAAGGGATACCTTAGCACCACTCTTCCTTACACCTCATGTCTCTGTCATTTCTGCTCCTCCACTTCATACTCACATGTTTTTATTTTACTTTTAAGCATACTCTCTGCCTTTGCTGAGCCCTTTCAAACTGTGTATTCAGGTAAGGGTCATAATTATCCAGCACGTTTGAAAAAAAAAGAACATTTTATCATACCCTGTAATGATAGTAAATGTTTATATTCTTCAGGACATTCACATTTTAACTTACCTTTCATTGCATTTTAATAGAAGGCGACTATCTTTTCAACCTGAAGGATACCTTTGTGGTATCTCTTGTGTGGTGGGGAAGTATGAGTCTCTGAAAGTAGCTGTGCAGGGAGCTAGTTAGCATAAATAAGGGGGAAATGCTGAGGAAGTGAATGGGACTCATTGATCAAATCCCTGACTTGCTAGAAGTGGGAGCTCCCTCTCTAGCACTGAACAGTTTAGGCACCTGAATTTTTCTGAGATTCAGCGTTGAAGGAGAGTCCTACTGCTGGTTTTCCTGGCACCCCGGTGCTACCTATATACCACTAGAGGCACAGAAGGGGACTGGGGCTGCTTTGAGACAAACAAGGAAGGATCTGGAACCTGTCTCCTACAGCTCCTGGAGTCCTCCAGCTGAAAGCTTATCAGAGTTTTTAAGAGTTTTGAGCCAGTTTCTTCTGACTGAAGGTTTTTGTCAATCCTACTGGAGCCCTGAGGTAGGAAGCTCAGAGGTAGGAAGCTCAGAGGAGCTCAGAGGTCCCAACACTTTCTGTATGCCCTCCGTTCTGCCCTTCAGCATGGAGCTCTCTGCTCTCTAGTTCACAGGCAGGATAGGGAGAATCCCTCCTGATGCTGCTGTGTGTGCAGCTTTTGAGCACATTTGCGCAGACTTCTGGCAGAAGCATGGACATCCAGGGCAGGCAGGGCTGCTCCTCTGAGGCCAGACCACCCCGTAGCACTTGTCCTGAGGACATCAAAATCACCAGCCCCCAGTGAACGAAGAACTCAGCCCAGATCCACTGAGGACAAAACTGCCTTGGGTAGCTGGTTCAAACATTTATTATCATGTATGTGATAAGTTATATGGGGGAGGGGCTTGCCCTCTGTGTAGTAATTTTCCAACCTACAAATCCAGCTGATCATTGTTGGTCCAGCCCATTGCAAACTATAAGTATTTCTTAAAAACTCTCCAAATTCATTTAATGAAATTAGTTGGTATCTTCAATCACTATTCTTCCTTTTTACTTTGCTTTTAGCCAGGGATAATTTAAACAGCAATTTTTAAGACATGATGATTGTGAGAAGTGCTAAGTGCTTTTCAGGATGGCAATGAAAAGGAAATAATGCATTACAGAATGGACATTTACACTTGACTCTAAATTAGGGGTAATCCTAGGAAGATGTCTCAGAAGTCCTTTGGGCTTCATAAAATCTAACTTCCAGTCGTTCTGTATTCTCAAAACAGAACAAATGCCTGTAACAACATAGTGGAAGATGCAAAATTGGTAAAGTGAGGATGTCATCTGAGAGTCACCATGCAATAATCATACTTAAATATTTGTGGTGACATAAAAACATATAAAAGGTCAGAAAGAATTCAAGCAATTTTATAATTTCACTGTCAATTCCAATCTAAGAAGCAAGGATATTAGGGGAAATACATCCTTATTAAAAAGAACTTTATCTCCAGATTTAAAAAACAAATAGCTGTGCAAGTTCTACATTCATCTTCTCTGCATAAAATGAATAGCAAAGTAGTTCCATTCAGTTTTATTCAAAGTTTAACTTAGATGTTGAGCAAGAATTTTTGAAAGACAAGATTATTTCATAAAATCATTACTCTCTCAGTTTTGTACAAATATATTCAGTTATTCCACAGAGGGCATATTCCATTTACAAAAAGCAGAACACAACTCAAGATAACAGAAGAGGGTTCAGCTTTAGAAAATACATTGTTGCTTAAATTCATCCTTAAAGTAAGCTGACACAGCTCAAATATCAGAAATTAAAAATCTCTTCCATTGTATTCTACTTGTTCTTTCATTCTTAGTGGGTGCAAGTAAGGAAATTTGGCAGCAGTCTGCACACACTTACCCTACAGTGTTGAATTACTGTAATTCACTTTTCAACTCTTTTTTTTCATGAAAGCATACATGAAAAACTCAATGAGAAAAAATTCCTATTTATTACTCCCTTTGGCCATGACTGAGCTTTGAAGTAGATGTGTCCTGCAGGGTCCCAGTTCACCCATGCTGGGGACAGTGACATAGCTTGCTCCACTCCTGAAAGTCCAAGCTACTTCCAGGGGACACCAGAGGAGGTTGATGCAAATTCAGATACCACCCCAGTCTGGGGCAGGACAAGGTCAAGGTGTTTTGGTTGAGCCAGGACCTGGGAAATGCTCCCATCTTCCACAGTTCATATGCCATCTCAGTAAGTAGTAATCTCCCACACAAGCAGTTCCACCGACTGTGGAGAGATTTAAATTGTGAGGTATTGTTTAATGCAAGGCAATAGCATTTAAGTATTCCAGCCTGGAGTCTATTGGTTCATTGAAGCATCTTCCAAACTATGGGACAACACCTAGTGTTCATGCACAAGCACATTCTGCAGGTAGATCCATATTTGTTGAAGATGACTTTCCATGTAAGTAAAATAGATTAGATTTAGAGGTCCTTTCACTGAGTCCCACAACAGAGACCAGAAAATAATGCTTTCATACAGAGTAAGAGTCAGACTTGTGTGTAAGCAAATAAAATAAAGCATAGAAACTCTCTGGGGCAGACTCCAGAATTGTCCTGGAGAAGATGCTACAAAGATGGCTCTAAGTTTCTCATTCATGGAACTCAGTCATGAAAGTCTCTGAGTTTCTCATCTGAAGGAATAGCCAAGGGACTTTACAAAGTTTTGTCTTATAATAAGCACTGCAATTTTTCACTGGTTTTGATCCCTGAAGGGCCAAAGGGGATGATGAACAGGGAGGTTTGTGGCTGCTCAAAGACATACAGGAAGCCTAGATGAAAACAGAGATCCACCTCCTCACCTTGGCACAGGCTAGCACTGAATAGATGGGTGTGCCCCCTCCCTTGCTCCTCTTTATCAGCATCCTGTCACGTGTTCAGTCCCATGGCTTCTCCATTGCCCTCAAGAATTTGTGAATTTCTCATTGCACAGCATGAAACAAAAAGCTTCAAAAAAGAATAGATGTATGAGATTTTTTCTTGGCAATGTTTAGGAATTAAAGGGTTGAGAAGAAGACACTACAAGAAGCCAGACAACTCCCCAGTCCCAGACCAGACCCTCACCTCAAAGTGAAGCATGAACTCTCCTCTCTGTCCCCAAAAGATTATGGCACTGTTGCTCCATAGAAATATAGCACCTGATTCTGCAACAACTCAATTCACTGTCTTCACTCAAGACATGTCCCTTTCCTCCCAACAGGAAGGATACTCATGTGAACATATGTGATCAAGCATGTGCATGTGTGCTTTTAATTCTTCAGCTTCGGTGGTACGATTTTTGGTCTTTCTAAAAGGATAACCAGCATAAGAATGACATTTTCCAATCAAACGTTGAATGCGTTTTTTATTTAAACATTAAGATTTAATTACAAAAGCTTCTGGAACAATTAAAGGATGCCAAGGAGGAAAGAGCTGAAAACTCAGACTGCATTTTCTCATTCATTGTGAAAGCAAAACACATTGTCAGCAGCAAGGCGTTTTATAGAAAAGTTTCAGATGGACAGTACAAAGACCTTTCTGTCAATATTGTCACTGAAACACCTTGCTGTCATGAAGCATATCTTTCTTTCTGATCACACTTCCTAGTGTTGGCTGATTGGTTTTTGCTGTGGGAAACAAGTAATAATTATTGCAGAATTACTGTAATTCTTTTCTGTTCATCTCTGCTAATATAACACAATCTTCTTCTTGGAAAAATGTCCAAACATAATTTACTTTACCCTGATAAAAATGTCTACTGCTGTTGTTAAAAGTTTTATTTGCACAAGTATGTTCCTAATCTATGTTAATTTCATGCAATATAACTCCTAATTTTTGGAATAAATACTGAGAATCATTAGAGAGAATTCCCTGGAATGCAAAATCCAAACAAACTTCATATTTTCATTTAAGGGCAAGATTCCATAATCTCTATTTACACAAGTAGCATCCCTATGTTATTTCACTGCAAGCTAGAGTCTCAAGCAGTGAAAATCATCATAGTCCCATTAGGATTTACTGCATTGTATTTAACTTCAATGAAAATTGGGCTGACCAGGTTTGTCTGTGGAGTAATGCACTACCTGTAACTAGTAAAGGTGCTCAAACATAGCCCTACACTTAATAATTTGGCACATTTACAACTGGCGTTACTCAGTAACTTATCAGATGACAATAGTGGAGCTCTTCTGTAAAATATAGGTTAAGCCTATATTTGTATGACTGTACATCTGAAGTATAAAAACCACGATATGTAGTACACTTGAACAGTTAAAAAATATAACTTATTTTATTTGTAAACTATCAATGCAAGATACTCAGCAGCAAAGAAGCCATGTTCAATGTCTTCTGATCTTTTATAAAGATCCGTTGCTGTAAGTAATATAATCGTCTCCAAAACATCTGAGGTTACATGTAGAAACAATCAAGGCAATATTATTTGTACATATTATTAAACATGCAAAAAACTTCCTGAAGAATATTGCCCAAACGTAGAAAGTCATCTGGATCTCAAATTTTCCTTGGTAGCATCTGCTTTGTAAGTATGGCTCACATGTGGCTCCAGAGTACTTCAGTTTATTTTGGAGAGTTGGCACCTTTAATAACAGGCTCCCTATTCAAATATGTGGCCCAGTAAACTAAGTTAAAAGTTCCAAAAAGCACTGGAAAAATTATCCGGGACATTTTGTCAATCTTACTGATGCTGTTGTAAGTCTTTTTGCTTTCAGCAGGCTTTTCTTCTGCAGGCTTCACTGGAGCAGATGTAGTGTTTGAGATGACAGATGGGGCTGAGTCCTTTGGCATGTTTGGTGCAGGAGTCAACTTCCCAGTGCTGTAGGTATTAGCTGGTTTATTACCCAGTAAGTTGCGCTCTTTTTTCTGCAGTGTAAAGAACAAAATGTTATACCACAAGAACAGAAAGTGGAAACATGTTCTCAAGGCACTGACTCAAACAGTTGAGTACCATAATCAGGCGTGCTAGTAAATGCCTGTTGGCTATTCTGACTTTGACTATCAAACAGATGGTTGTGCCTTGATTTTGTAGCCCTTACCCAGGTGAGACTTTCCCTGATGGGAGAAAGCTGAGATTCACTGCCTGGACCCGCATCCCACCTGGCATTTGCATTAGCAGCAGCTTCTTCTGTCAGTGAGATGTGGTCTTGCACCAGCAGAGGTTGCTGCCCCACAGGCAGCTGACAAGATGTGAACCTCACTCCCCCAGCTGCAACGAAGTGTGGGGAAAGGCTCATTGGCCCTGACAGCTTGCCCTCTTTGTATGGCTTTTTTGGGATGCCTGCAGGTACAAGCCCTCTCTAGGAGATGATTTGCTATGAGCCAGTCCTATTCCAAAAGTTTCATTTCAGCATGAAACTCAAAAGATTTCACAGAACCACTGTTCTGTTTTCACAGAAGCACTCTTGGGTCCCTTTTTTGCGCGGGATACTGTGGTGGGACCCTGACTCATGGAGCTCAACGTGAGCTTTTATTAGGAGAGCACACAGGGAGTGCTCTGCAGAGATGTGTTTCATAGTGTATGTCTCCTATTATCAGAAGTCTGATGGCTGAAATCCTATGCCCCATGTACTCAATGGCCAATATCCTTCTATAAACAGTCCTCTTCATACAGATGATAGAGACTGGTAATCTATCTCCATGAAGAGAAGGCATCATATTTCCTTGCAAATTGTCATCTATAGGAAGGTAAAAGTATGGAATGAGGTAATTATATACCTTTTTCACAAAGAAGCTGAAAATTGACCATTCATTTATTTGAATTATGCTGAATACCTGCTTTTTATTTTAGGTATTTAAAATATGTAAGTTAAGCACCTTGATTTTCGCGGCTTCCTGGGCTTTTTTGCCATCCCATGCCCAACTCCTCTTGGTGAAATAGTTGACTGTTGCAAATTCAATCAATGCAGAAAATACAAAGGCATAGCAAACAGCTATAAACCAGTCCATTGCAGTAGCATAGGCCACTTTTGGCAAAGAGTTACGGGCACTGATACTTAAGGTGGTCATGGTGAGGACTGTTGTTACTCCTGCAAAGAAAAGAAAGAAGA
Organism: Acanthiza pusilla; assembly: GCA_036630365.1. Taxonomy (NCBI): domain Eukaryota; kingdom Metazoa; phylum Chordata; class Aves; order Passeriformes; family Acanthizidae; genus Acanthiza; species Acanthiza pusilla. Next base: position 2,831,768 of record JAXCHO010000098.1, read on the forward strand.
GTCAGAGAACAGTTTGCTAACCCTTACAGGATCCCAAATGAGTTATGAGCAGGTCCCAATTCAGCAGGATACCTAAGAAGGCCACATAAAGTCAGTGTTTGCATATCACAGTTTGAAAGAGTGAGAAAAAATGAAAGCCTCCACCCTCAGATGTTCAATTCTGTGGAGTTCTGGTTAGTTCTAGCTATAGTGTATTTAAGCAAGTATTTTTAGGGTATCACAAACCCAGGGTTTATAACTGTCAGAATGAAGTGGGATTACTTATTTTGTTTTCTTATACAGAGATTGTATGTATGAAAGTGTTGACTGTTACTGGTTTCCCTGACTGTAGCTCCTCCTTTCCCATATGCCAGTAAATGACAAAACAGCCACTGCTTTCATCTGTGGGAAGATTTCCCCAAGAGCAAAAAACTCAGCTTTCAGTTACAGCTTTGTAAATCTAGAATCAGTCAGCAAAGTGATGCTACTACCTGTATGATCCCCATACAGCTTACTGAACTGATTTTTGAACAAAGGTGCCAACTGATTTCAGGAGGCTTGTACAGAAGAGTGACTCCTTTAAAATACTTGAACGAAGTTTTACTTATTAAACTGTTCCCACTCCCCTTGTTTTTCATCTAGTAAAAATTTTGTATTTCATCAACCTTCACTTAAGAAAGTGCTTATTTTCTGCAATCTTCTAGTGATAAACCAAGTAATTTAATGACACCCTGAAGCTTTTTTCCATAACAATTTCTTCAGTAAATACACATTTTCTAAATGCAAAATCATATAAATTTGTTTGATGGTAATAGAGATAATTGTCACTAATTAACCTCTACATGGTTTTCCCAGACAAACATCCTATGAAAAAGATAAACAAAATGTCTTGAAGTGAAATATGCTTCAAATGCTTAGCTAGGGTATATATTAAATATGATAATCTGTATGTCTTTTTGTTTTAAACCATCCAGTATCCACCCAAGTGGAAAAAAACCAACACAAATCACACCAATCTGATTCCTCTATCTTCTGTCCTTAACTTTCACATAATTGATTGACCAATTTCTGTCATAACTTTCAAAAAAGCCCAGACAGGGTTTTAAAATGGATTTTGAGTTTAAACCAGTAGAGAATGAGAAAACATTTACAACATCTCAAGCAGAAATAAACAGTGGTGAACTGTGGTTTTGTTACCGCAAATCCCTTCCACAAGCCACAAAGATCCTACCTGTGTTCTAGGAGAAAGTGGGATACTTACCAAAGACAGTTCTAGCAGGAACAGATTCTCTGTTTAGCCAAAATGACACTTGCGATAAGATCACAGTCATAATGCAAGGAAGGTACGTCTGGATGACAAAATAACCAATTTTTCTTTTCAGATGAAAATGGGCTGTCATAATAGTATATTCACCTAGAAGGAGAAAAATGTGCATGTGGGTAAAATAAGGAAGGCTTACTGATTTAGGGACTCAATGAGGTCAGCTCCAACCTCCCATTTGAGGATACCACTCGAGCATTCTTAATTGTATGAAAAATGTTTGTATTTCTGCACTGTGGAAAATAAAGACTTGAGACAGAAGTGCTCCTAGATCCTCACAGTCTTCACATTCAGTCTCCAAAGGAGAAGACAATGACTGCTATTCCTACTACACTGAAAAGCTGCAGTCCTCCTATGCACCTGGAATGTTGTGATGTTTACAGGCTTAAAAAAATCTGGTTTGCTGGCACTGCCCCAACACTGTCTGGTTTTGACTCAGCCCTACAAACTCTAGTAGCATAGTAACAATTAAGGCCCTCTACTCTTAGTAACCTGATTTATCAGCAGGACTTAATGTTATTAGGGAAACTGTTATGACCAAGCCATCAGTTTTCAAGACACTCTTTCTGCACCACACTTTAGGAACTGCATGTCCCAGCATCTTTTGCAAATAATTGCCACTTTGCATATGGATCCTGGGATGTCTCATTGATCTGAGTATCCAAACCCTTCAGATTGCTGCTCCAGTGGAAAAAAACATCCCCCTAGTGCATGCAATTTTCCTAGAATTTGGTACACATTAGCCCTGGGAAACAAAATCTGTTTCTGGATAGACTTGGTGTCTGGTCTTGTTCACCTGTGCAATGAATGTATTGTGTGCCTGCATGTAGCGTTCCCTAAAAGCTGCCACAGCAGGGCTGAATTCCATGTCTTTTTTATGTGCCAAATTCACAGCATTGCCTTAATATGCCTTTTATCGGCTCTTCTGAATGTCAATAAAAGCCTAAAAAAATGCACTCAAAAATCGACAGACCAGCTGTCACCTTCCCTAATGTTTCAGAAAAAATGAAAACTTAATCAGTTCTTTCAGATTGTTCCTGGAAAACCATATAGTTGTTACTGAGGGCTATTCCTGGTGATAACTGCTCCGTAGTTCTTTCAGACTGCTCCTGAAAAACCTTGTAGTTGTTACTGAAGGCTATTCATAATGGTAACTGCTCCCCAAATCCAAAATCTTGCTAGCTAAAAGCACACTACTATTTGCCTAGGAATAATAACAGTAAAAACAAAATGTAAGAATAAAAAGCAATCCATCCCTTCAAGCCCTAACAGTTTTCCATTTCCCACTGATATCAAAGTAATTTAAAAGTATGCATCATTCAGTCAGGTACTGATGAATCAGAGTAATACCTGTTTTGAAATATATATTGTCCTCCAAGAACAAAACAACTATAGCTCTAATCTCTGTTGCAAGACTTGACTGTTAGTCTCTACAGAACAACCACAAAAGGAAAATATCCAACAGACTCATTCTGCCTTGAGTGAATAGCCTGAGCTGAGCTGTGGCCAGCATTGCTAAGCTATTAGATTTGGCAGATTACTTCTAAGCGACAATATGGCTAATTAGCAGAGAACAGGTTTACAGTGAAAGGGTTTTTGCAGGTAAAGCTGCACGGATATATAATGCTATTCTGCATCTAGTTTACAGACCTTTTTCATGCTGACGATTTCAGACAAAAAGTGAAACAACATGGAAATACCTTAACTGACATCCTGCCTCAATCTTTATGTCTTTCTCTTGGGTCTGATTTTCTGGTGAAACGGTTCCCTGAAGAGTGATGTGGAAATGGACACAGAATGCTGTGAGACGGGAGAAAACCCCTGCAAAGCAAAGCCTAATTCTCTTCCATTTAGTGTAATTTTGAACCAGGGAGGCTGAACATGCAATGGTCTCAGGAGGAACCCCACTTGCTCTTTATTTAGGAGTATTTCGTTTGTGTATTACCCATAAAATATGACAAGCAGCGGGGTCTGCATGCCTGTAATCTGTTTCTCAGTTGCTACTGCACTGGGATGTTTTTGAGTCACAGTTGCCCTGCTCGCTACAGAGTGACAATGTGCATTATCAATTTTGACAGTATGCTCTCAGAGCTGGAATAAAAAAGGATCTACACAGCTTCAGCAGAGCAACAGGACCCTTTTCTTTTTTCTTTTTAAAATGCAGAGAATGGATGCATACATTCCAATGGCCCTCTACAGCTGATTTTTACCCTACCATTTTCTTTAACCTATCAAAGCTCATCTCCACCGAAATAATAACAACACCTTGATTTTGTACTTGCACTTCTTCCAGCCGGTATCTTCTCTGATTTCCCATGCTGTCCCTTTCAAAGATGTCTATACTAGAAATATTTCCTCCAGTACATTTAGGGCTTAAGAAAACCTCACAGCTTGGTTTTTAATGCCCAGGGACCGCTGCTTAAAGTAAAGCTAAAAGCCCGAGTTGGCCTTTTGTTTATAGAACAAGATACTGTCTCTGTTGGAGTGGCAAAGCTCCCTTTGAATTCTGTAAGGCCACTGTTTATCCTTAGACCATAAGCTTTCTCAAGCAAGAGCTAATTTTTGTTATAGGTTTATGTAGCACTTAAAAGAGAATCCTTTTCCTGATGGGGTCCACTGATCACTGCAGAAAACAAATTATTGTTAGCAAACAAAAACAAATCTAGTACTAATGAAAAGCCCTAGAGCAAGAATGGCTGCACTTCTTCACGGAGTTGTGCTACAGTGCTGCTGCTGGTCTTCAGGGGTTTTTTATGCTTTAAAAGCTGTTACAGTATTTTTTTGGCATCTGGTTGCTGGAGTTCTGGAGATCATGCTTACAGATTTTCCAGGATCTTAGACACATTATTTCATTGCCATTATGCTGAGATTCAATTGAGTACTTTAAGGAGGCTAGACCAGCCCCCAAGCTTGTTTTTTACTAGATATACCTGGACTCAGTTCTTTCAATGGCTGTTCTGGCAAGATCCTGACATTAGGTCTGTGATGCCACCTTCCCAAATATGCTGACATCCAGAATATTTAGGCCCATAAAAAATGCATGTTCCCTTTTATAGTGGTACTGAGGAAAGATTAATCTCAAGTGAAAATCAGAATTATTTGGTTCAAAATGAAGAGCTGAATGATTCTTTTATTATTTAGGCTCTGGATATTACCGAGCTCAGGCTCCAGCTGGCAGAATATAAAAGAGTGGGTTTATGTTTTGTTTTGTGCCACTGCAGATCCTAAGTTAGCTATCAGAGATTCTGGGTATGGGGAACAGAATTGGGCGACCATTTGTGGAAAGCAGCAAGATATACTTGGATTCAAATCTCATATCTGATTGTTTTCAGCACTTTTACCACCAGGACATAACAGATGTTAGTTCTGTTGGAAGCAGTGTGAGTAGTCAAATGTCTTTCTTTCAGGTGAATAATACCTGGGATGTTAGCACCAAAAAAAACCCCCAAAAAACAACATAACAAACAGCCAAAAAAACAAACAGGTGGCATATGACAGAGCTGTTTCTGTGGCATGGCTAAAACATTCCAAGTTTCAGAATTGGTTGGAGAATTAGGAATGCCTGAGTATTTTTCTCTGAGAAGAGAGCCAAAGAGCAAGCTTGCTTACAAAATCAGCAGAATCCCAAGGAACTGGTACAGGTCTGGCACTTCCATTAAAAAAAAAAGTCTGCTAGAAAGAAGAGCATAAATGACCTATGACATACACGAACATTTTGTCTGTGCAACTGCAAAGGCTGTGTAGTTTGACTTGTGTGTCATAGAAGGCACAAAAGATCCAGGCTCTTGAATTATGCAATAGCTATTTGGTTTTTCTTTTTCATGTTCAACAATTCAATAGAAGGAAGAAATGCCTTCGATGGCCATTCGTAAGTAATGGTGATTACTGGCCTCCTACGAGCTTGATGAAGTCCAGAAAATCCATCGTTGACTGATGCTTTCCCTGTGCAAAATCGGATTTTTGTATTTTGCTAATCCCCGGTTACAATCTGTGTCCTGCTCTTTGTGATCCACCCTGCAATCAGAATCCAGCCAGCCCAGATGTAACCCAGGACATTAATATAAAATCTTGACGTTGGAAACACAGCATTTATTAGCATAAATCTTAAATGCAGGAGGGAGGTGTTTACTGTGCAGAAACTTTGGGATTTGTCTGAAGTGTTTCCTTGGGCTGAGGAGTACAAGGAGCTTTCACAGGCAAAGCGGCAAACTGGAAGTGGCCTGGAGCTGACACGCTGGAGCACTCACTGCCTGAGCTGGATGGTTTTCTTGCTCTGAGGAGCAGGACAAGGTTGTAGGAGATGCTCCAGTACATCCTTTGGATCTTTTTCTTGGCAACAATGAAGGCGAGAGGGGAGCTGCCATTCATTGCAGAAAACAACGCGGCTATGATGGTGAACTGGTAAGGAAAAAAGTGTCTTTACTCTTTAATGGGAGACTGTACTACTCTTTCTGCAGAAGTAACCACTCTGTCTGTATGTTTCTCTTGGCTTTACGAATCTTTGCTTTACCATCAGCTTTGTGCCTTCTGAGGTGGGCAAGGGAAGGGTGAATGTCTATAGGATGGAGATGGCAGTGCTGCCCACGGCAAACCTTCCCTTACTTTGTGTCCTTTCTGGATCGTAAGCTCAGGAGTCCCCTCTTTATTTGCCAGTTGGAGCACAAAGCTTTATACATCTTTAAGTTTCGGCCCAGCTAACTCTCTGTGCAAGTGTACGTGTACCTGTTTTCCTGTCTCCTAAATTTCCTACAGACAGTAAAAGGTACCTAATTTAATTTATACTTTGTCCTCTACAACTCTGCCCATCATTTTTCACCAGGGACACAGTAAATCACGAGCAGACCCTGTCAGCCTTTGCCTGCAGGAATTGCTCCCAGGCATGTTGTCGCAGGCTGCCCCTTTCCCCAGCCCAAGCCCCTTGAAATCAGCGGTGGAAATCCCCCTTTCCTTCACGGCAGGCTATTTCATTTCCACCTCCTCCCCCTCCCTTCGCTGGATGCCACTAATGCTCTGCAGTCGAGTGCATTGTGTAACCTGGTTAAGCCCCCGTCCCACTGAGGGCACGTGATCCCTTGTCCCGGCCTCGACCCCCCCGGGGTCCCCCCCCACCAATGCACACCCAGGGCTGCCCTTGCGTGGGAGCCTTAAGAAGCAGGGGGGCACGGCTCACGTGGAAGCCCGGCCTGGGATTAAAGCTTCTTTGCCTCCCTAATGCTGCCACATCTGGCGCCTCCGCTCGCAGCCCGAGAGGGAATGGGAATCCTCGGGGTTTGCACCTCCTCTCCGGCCACGTGGTCCCCCGGACACGCTGCAGGGCCACGCCATGCCACAGCCCCCTCTCCCCCCCATTCCATTCCCTTCCCCCACGCGATTTCAGCAAGCAATCATTTTTAAAGCGATGATTGAAACGGATCAAATGCGTGGGTGGTGTTTGCGTCCCAGGGTGGTTCCTCCCACGGGGAAATAAGCCAGGGACAGCGCTGGCAGCCTCAGCAAGGGCGATCGCCAAGAAGCTGTGTGCAGCTTCTCTGGCACTCCTGTAAATAGCAGGAGCTTGGATGCATCTTCAGCCGCAGCCTTGCGAGGTACCTAAGAACCAGCATATACCCGTGTCGGTGTTTAAATGCCTCTGCTCAGTGGCCATGAACCTGCACAGGATCTCCCTGGTGCTCTGCATCCCACAGGTGCTTCCCTAGCCTTACTGCAAAATAACCAGAGCCGGTAAATCTCCGCTCGTGCTCCAGCTATAGCAACCATGAGATGGGAATATTCCCCCTACCTGTACTGGTACTGATGTTTTCCGTTCCCACGGTTTGTCCCATCAGGTGGTACTGGTTAAGTCGTGAGCCATCTTCGGCCACCACCACAGATGTTGTGGTGCTATTAGTCCACACATAGATCACTTCAGAATTGGGGTAAGCATCTGCCAACAAGGGGAAAAAAAGATGGTGAGGAGTAAAAACCACTGTGTAATATTTTAGTGGAGCCTTAAATGATAATGACAGGGAGAGAGAAGAATGGAGGAGTAAGAGTGAATGGAGAAAAACAAATAAAGATGATATAATCATGGTCCCATATGCCCAGCTCAAAAAATATTAGGTTGAAGCCTTCTAATATAAGAGATGTGTGGGATGGTTTGTGAAAGGTTGGAACAGTGGAGGTATAAATATAATCCATCACAACCACTCAATTTGGGAAAGAGCAGCTCAGACCTATACTCACCTCACTGAGGGGCTCCTAAACCACAGCAAGCTGTAAAAGGCATTTTCCTGAAGTTCCCTCTCAAAAGGACTCAGACACCTTGAATGCCTGGACAACAGGGACCCTCTGTGTCTTCTCCTGTCTCCAGGATAAAATTCTAAGTGACACCATGTGCAAGTGCAGGGTCTGATGTGTATGCACTGACTGGAATACGTATGTGTAGGCGAGGGCAGAGGTCTTGTATGTGGATAAAGGAAGCTGGAATCTGTCTGTCTGTGCCTGTGATACTGAAGAGCAGACACAGGATTCAGGGGTGAGAATGCATGAAGGAGAACAGGAATGGGGCAGGGAGCCGTGAGGAGGGGGTGGGTGTACACTGAAGATCTGTATGTGATTTTTCTCGTGTTAATTTAGAAGTCCTAGGAGTTAAATGTGGTGGCAGTACTGCCAATTCATTCCTTCCTCTATAATGCTGCTGTAACTTTTAATGCCCTAACACCCAGAGTGATTATAGTATTATAAGGGAATCTCAGTTTTCTTTTACAGTCAATGCTGGTTTTAGTTTTTAAGCTGTCTCTGCAGATACTCTCAAAAAACCCATGAGCCAACTCTATGTTTAAATATATTTTATTTAATATAAGTAGCTCTTACACTTTTTAGAACTCTTGTATCATTGAAAGCTTTCAGGTCACATTCCTGCAAGCATGTTATAGTATGCTAGAGTACATTGTCGTAAAATCTCTGGAAAGCAGGCAAGGCTTACTCTCCAAATGGAAGGTGAAAAGCAGGTAGGCCTGGAAGTGGTCTGAAGTCAAATATTAATATCTCACCTTCTGCACTTCTTAATTTGGAAGGTAGGAGTGCAGAATGTTTCCTTCTGGAAACAACCTGACATCATAGTTCAGGAGAAAACACATGTTGGCTTTCCAGATCAGGACTTGAGAGCCAAGTCAAGGCTAAGGCTGAACAATCACATGTACTCTCTCCATCAGCTTGTGTGTTTTGTTTGCTAGAGTAAGTGAGCTGTCTTGGAAAGGTGCAGCTCCATGGAGGACTTATAAAATATTCATAGGTGGTGGGTCAACATGAGCTTCTGAGGCACTGCAAGGGCAAGAAATATGCTAAGGTGATCCCTGGATCCACACAGTCAGGAATGTCAAGAGAAAATGGTTCACATTTGAGCACATGTATAGCACAATGCACTTTGCATCACTTGAATGTTAGACCAGGTAACAAAGAAGAAAGCAGCACCTTCCTTTCACTGTTATTAATGTTACTGTGTCATATGTGCGAGGCAGGATCCTAGGCTAGATACACCTCTGGTGTGACTGTTTATGGCTATTCATCCACACCACAGAAAATACATAGAAATAATGAGGACCGAGAGGGGGAGAGAGTTCAAAAGAAGGTTACAGGTATCTCCAGGGACTGGAAAATAAGTCAAGATTTGAAACTTAAGCAGCTCAACTTAGTCAGCTCACTGACAAAAGCTGAGATGCAGCTCAAGCTCTGAGTATAGATACTTGCATACAGAAATCTGAAACCAGGGTGAATCTCTTGGACTACTCACAAAAGGTGCCTGAAAGATGGTTCCAGGCAGACTCAGATGAAGAACAGGGCACAGTTTCCTAACTGGGTGGGAGGTTGTAATTATATAGTGGATAACCTTCTGAGAAAAAAAACAAATTATGAACTACTGTCACTAGGAAGATAACGATAAGTTGAAATCTTTTTTTGTCACGTATCTGACAGTTGTTGCTGCTGTATCCAGGGCTGGAGCTGATCCCAGTTTTGGAAGTTGAGGATCTACAAATCTTTCATCCCTTGTTAGCCATACAGGACTGCCCACATGCCTTCCTTATGCTTGTATTTGTAGCTCTGCAGTAAAATTAGTGTAATTACATATCATGATCTGCTTTGAAAGGCTAAGAAGGAATGTCCTCCCTATTTCAAAATATTTGCATCACAAAAGGTGATAGAATTTCACCTTCCCTTTAGAGCTGAGATACTTTATTATCTCTGAGATGATTACAGGTTCACAGCATGCTGTAAATAATTTCAAAGCCAGATCTAGAGAAGACAAGTGGGAGGAGATGGGTCCATTTAAAAAAGTGATGCAGAAAGCCCTCCTTTTTTAAATGCTTATCGGTTGTTCATGTGCTGATATCCCCAGTGAATGTGGGATTTGTTTAGGCAGATTTGGGATTGTCAGAGCATTTGATTTTTACCTATGTTACTTCCTATGCAAAAAAAGCTCCAAACAACAGCACTGGACTTTTTTTTTCTGGGATGTTTGAGATATATCCCACCTTAGCACTTCGCTGTCTCTGCAATGATCCCAACCACCACGGTAATTGGGTTTGTCCTCTTTCCTGATGGTGACAAACATTAACTAGATGCTTCCCAATGAGAGTACTGTAACCAAATTCACTGAAATTGCGATCCTACAGGAACTTAGGTTTGTAAGGCTTAACAAGCATTCAGATTCTTTGGCTCTCAGCTCTGCCTGGCCTGTGGGGAGGGTGGCTCTAAAATAAATCATCACCTCTGCTGTGAATTGCAGCCTTTACTGGGTGCTTAAACACAGGCACTGGTACAGGGTTGGAGGCTCCTACCCTGGTGAAGTCCAGCAGGTCCTCTTGTAAAATATCTGCAATTCCATCAGAGGCCACATGGTGCCAAAACTCCATTCCAGATCTCACAGGTATGCCTAAGCAATACTTCAGGAGGCTGCTTTCTTTTGAAACCGTGTCAGGGAAGGGGGGTGCCCATCCCAGGCCAGCTGGTGAGAAGAAAGTGCACGCAGGCAGGCAAGAGCATAGCATGAGGCCAGTCCCTGCCTGGGAGGAAGACTCTTGTCAGTAGATCCTTTCTGACAGGACCTTTCTCACAGGATCTATTGTGAGGCTACAAGACAGAGAGCATCGAGCAGTCTGTCACATTAGGAATAACATGAATTTACCCCCGTCTAGATATATTGTGATGGATCACATATATGACATGATCCTTATCTATCTTCCATGCAAATATAAGAAAACATGGTCTGTGTTTTAAGAAGCCCTAGTATAAGATTTTTGACTTAGTGCCTCCTTTCCCTACTACATATCAAGTTCTGACAGGAAAAAGCCACCCCATGCACCTTGGAGTGGCAGCTGACCACCTCCTTTCTGGTCATCTACATGAACCTTCTGAGGGATATGCCTGTGTACTTTTAGCAGGTAGCTGTCATCCTACTGCAAACCTTCTGCCATATCTTCACAGAAGCCTCAAACCCCAGTTATCCCAAACTTGACAACCAGAAGCTCCAGCTCTGCTGCTGATAACCCCTGCAGTACAATTAGGCATAGTCATTTGAAAGCTGAAATTGTGGGTGTACTTTAGAATGAAGTTACTTTGCTATTAGGGTAGAAGTACTAATGGAGAGATGGTATTATTCACTGTCATACCAAATTTTGTAAAAACAATCTTCCACTTAAGCAAAGCCTCCAGTAGGTTGCCTACTAGCCGTGCTTGCTGGAGCACTGAGAACTTCAGGTCTTGCTGTCTTGAGTTGTGACAAAGGTTTACTGATATAAGGAAATACAGAAATATGTCATCTCCTTTACATGATACACAGGGTGGGATGTCTCCCAAAGGGTGGTAGGAAAATGTAGTAGCGGCTCTGGCATAGCAAGCTGAGAAAATGGTGCTGGTAGCATTGCAAAAGCAAACTCAACTTCAAAGCCACTGCAAATCCAAGTGAGACTGCTTGGTGTTCATTCTACTTTAAGCGAGTGCACGTCTTCCAGATTTACTAACCAAATAATTAACCTCATGTTCTTTACAATCATTTTGTTGCCTTGTCAAAGAAAGGAGCAGCCTTGTTAAAATATCCTTTCTCTTCTAAGCTCAGTTCTTTCAAACAGAAAAAAATTGTAGCAGTTGAGATGAACAGCTAAAATTACAAAGAAGTATAATGTTATTAAATGTGAGAAAATGACAACAGACATTTATTTCTACTGGACAGTTGATAAATGGCTGCAGGCTTATCACCTACCAGAATGATGAAAGTAATATCTTCTCTTATATATTTATTGACGAGCCGATCTATTTTTCTACATTCTAGCATCCAATACAATATAAAAACTAAAAAGATGTCCCTTGCTCTTCTCCCACACTTTTCCTGCTCCTGTATGTCTGGCAAGGAAAGCCTGATGTGGTCTTATGCCAGTGAACAGTGGGCAGGGGAGAGACCACAGCCAGAGAGGAATTACATTAAGAAAAGGTCTAGCAAAGCACAGCAGTTAGTAAGACCTGGAAGATCCTGGACATTTGCCTTGGCATTGAGGATAGCCCTCATTTGCAAATTAAACAGTGTGAGCAGTGCAGAATCCTCCCTTCCAAAAGCAACTCACAAGCAGGGAGTTTTTTCTTGCCACTGTCCCCACCACAGGGCAGTGGTGGCATCTGTGGCTACTGACAGACACTCTCCTTCTCGCTTTTCTTTCTCCTTCAAATTTGAAATAAACACTAGAGAAAAAAAAGAAAAAAGTGGTGGAGGGGAAGAGTGTTTCTTGGCACCTTAAGTCAAATAAACCTAAATGTAGATGGATGAACCCAAACTTCAACTCTATGGGACCCAGATGTATTTCTAGGACTGATTTTTTTAAGCTATAACCCCTGAAAAAAAATCACTACTGATATCTGCCAATAAGTTTTCATTCCCGCATTACAGGGCATAAAATAATTGAGGAACTAAGAATCCCTCTCCAAAACACCCCCTAAACCCTTTGACAGACCTCACAAGAAGCATAAAACAGTGCCTGTATAATTAAGGCAGCCCGAGCAGCATGTATGGGTGCCCACACAGCATGCTCGAGGTACATTCCACAATTAAACAGACCATTTATCCACAAGCCATGGCTGAAATCTTCCTTTCAGAATTATGCTAGTTGGAGGCTGAATTAACTTAAAGAGATACTGCAGAAAGATGACTTCTGGTTTGTTTTCTATTTTATTCATTCCAATTGTGCAGTTAAATTCTAAGCCTTTATTATCGTGACTTTCAGTACATGCCACAAGGACTGTCAGACTGCCTAATCTTGGGAGTAGTGCTAATCCCTGTCAAAGCCTGTTGATTGGGGAAGATGTGCATAAATTGTCAGCTTTTTTAGAAACTCTAATTACAATCTGAATACACATACAAATATCTATCTTATCTAACCATTAATGTATTTGACTCACTTAGAGGCTGTTATATAACTCACTAGTGATCCAGATTTACAGCCTCTCAGACTCCTGCAGGCTGCAAAACAGCGCTGCTACTAAGCCATCATGTACCAGCTTGAATTCTGAGAGTCAGGCTGGATTTCTTGTGGTTTGTGCACAAATACTTTGTAGCCCATTACAAAGCATCTGTCAACAGTTGTGTCTATGTGACTCAGGCCAGATTTGAGCTCCATAATTGGAATTTCCCATTAAAATGACTTTATAAGAATGACTCGATGTACAAATGAGATCATTCTATAGGAAGAGCAATGGAAAACAGATTTAGTAAAAATGTACTTTTAAATACAAAAATAACAAGACATGGTACTAAATAGGCATGGTCTAGGTCTTGGGGGAAATAGCTTTTTACAAAAATAAATTTTTAATGTAAAATAGCAATTTAAATACTAAGAGAAATGTATTCACATCTTAAATGATTAAGAGCCTAAAATAAAGACTTTGCTGTAGTGTGATGAATTCTGCTGGTTTTGGGATAATTTTAGAGTTGTGGAAATTACTTTAGGGATCTGAAATCATTAGAATTGAGACTGGTCATTTAAACAGGCATGAGTTTACAGCATATGGATAAACAACATGCATGATTTTAAATACATGTCACAGACAAGAAGTGTAACGTACAAATACACAGGACTATAAATTCATGTAACACAGAGTCGCAGAATGGCAGGGACTGGTGGATTCCTCTGGTGATCATCCAGTCCCAAGCCCTGCTGAAGCAGGGACACCAGAAGCAGTTTTTCCAGAACCATGTCCAGTCAGGTTTTTAATATCTCCATGATATTCAAATCTCTCTAAGCCAACTTTCAGTCTCTCTAGCCAACCTGTTCCAGTGTTCAGCCACTCCCACAGTAAAAGCATGTTTTCTTCAGTTCAGATGAAATTTAATTTTTTTTAATGCCTACTGGCCCTTATTCTGCCAGTGGGCACTACTGAGCAGCACCCAGCTCCATCTTCTTCATCTCTCATTCCCCAACCCCAGTATTTATACAGATTGATTAGGAGCCTTCCCTTCTCTAGGCTGAACAGTCCAAGCTCTCTCAGTCTCCCCTCATAGCAGAGATGCTCCAGCCATTCAGTAATCATTGTGGCCCTGCACTGGACTCTCTCCACAAAGTCTGTATTTTTCTTGCACTGGGAAGCACAGATTGGGACACACACTCAGAATGGTTCCAGATGTGAGTAAAAATTAAATGCTCAGAATGAAACTTTTTAGAATGACACAGTATCATTGTCTGTGACAATAGAGGACATCCAAGGATGAAATTATTCATGAAAACTGATGAAACTCATGGCCATATTCATTAAAAATTATAGGACACCAGTGGCTGTGAAATGGGCAGTAGAAAGCCCAGTCATACTAAAATGTTCATTTCTATCCTTCCTGAATTTAAAACAAAAATAAAATTTGGTAACAAAAGTAGTATTCTATACATTCTCCTGATACAGTTTTATTTGATCTTATTGTCACATTCTGCAGGGAATAGTATAGGATGTTCTGAAAAATGTGCCAGACATGTCTCAAGAGACTTCATTACTAAGCAACACTAATATACTCTACTGAACATTGCTAAAAAAAAAAAGCCGTAAGTTAGATCAAAATTATTCTCTTTCAGAATATAATTTATAAGTCACCTCAGGAAAAGGTGGTTTGGAAATGAAATGGAAGCACAGACTGTACCCACAAGGTGGTGAAACGCACAGAACTGAAGATGTCTGTCAAATTCATTTTGAGACACATAGTTTTGCAAAAGCCGTTTTCTTTGGCTTTTCAAAGCAAGAAATCAGGTGGAAGATCCTGTTAGAAGTTAGAAGTTCCAGTTAGAAGTTAGAAGTTTATAGTCAGAAGTTCCAGTTCATAGAAGAAAAGTCTAAACATGACATGACTTGGAGGTCAAAAATATAAAGCAAAGGAAAAAAACCCAAACTAAAGCAACTTTATGATTTTGGATGTGGGATTTATTATTAGCACAGGCAAGTCTGCTGATTTTTAATATAATAAATTGACTGTCTGCAAGTTGGTACACTAAATCACAGTGATGATGGATGTAACACAAATACTAATGAACTGTGTTGTCCTAATAAGTCAGTCAGGCATAGCACCTTCACAGGGTGCTACTGCAGCATTTAAGAAGAGCCCTGTGCTAGGAGCTGTGCAGGGTAATACAGAATGTCTCCTAAGAATGATCACTAGTGAGAACATCAGCTTTTTCCTGCCCAATCGTGCTCACCCATGCCATGGGGGAACAATAAGAGGAATGTAGCTATTTCCCAAGCACTGGGATTGCAACTGGGAGTGACTACTTGCTGTGAAATCTGACACATAGGCATTAAAAACCAGGCATGGCACACTGAACTGAGCTGTGTCTCAGGATAGCAGGTTCTCAAGGCTCCACTCAGAAAAGGAGGGAAAAAAAGAGCAATGAAAATGTTTTTTTTGTGGTGCAGCCTGGAGCGTGCTAAACAGCAAACAGACATGTAGGTGTAGACAACTAAACGCTACCACTGCCACGAAACCCTAGCTGGCAGAAGCTGACTGAAAGGGGTGTCTGAACAGGGTGTGCTGTGGGGTTGCTACACATCCAATGCTCCAAGGTACCAGCAGAGCCAGGTCATCCCTCCAGAGTTCCTACTCTCATCTGAGAGCTGACATTAGGGAGCAAGTTATGCCTTCCTTCTTTCGCCTCTTCCTGTTTCTTCCTCTCACTGCAGTCAGTAGTTGTAACAAGCTTGCTATTTTCAGGTTTAGTGGCAGCTGTCTCAGTCTAGGACTAACCTGAGAACTGATTTTACATCACATTTAATGGTGGCTACACAACTGCTTTTCATATGGAATATGTAAAAATCTGGTGTTCCAGCCTCTGATGCTTTTTCGCTTTTATGCCTGGCATAAATATCCATTGTAAGAGGACTAGAGCAACAGAACAGTAGGATGTCCTGGGACATTTTAAATGCTAAATATGCTAGGAATGTTTCTGACCTTACATTGGTCTTCCTAGCCAGGCATGTGGTAACTCCAAACCAGTCAGCCAATTTGAGTGTTGTACTAACATTTAATGAACTTTGAATTTACAATCACAATATTAGGCACTTATATTAACTGCTTCATTAGGAAAAACAGCATGTTCATGAGGATGATGTTAAGACATTTAATTTACTTCTTTCAAGGCGAACAAAAGTATCCTCCAAAGTGTGGCTGATACCATTATTCACTTTGCATAGTAACTTTACACTCTAAGCAACTTGACTGCAGTGGTCCCCTCATTGTGCAATTGCCACTTAATATCAGCAAAGCTAACATGACCAGCTCTTCAGGAGTGTCACTGGAGTTTCTTTTGAGAAATGCAGAGTGAATTTTAGAAAACACTCCAATTGATCTTCTTGGGGAGGGTGTCTTCACAAACATGGTAGTTTTGGCCACATATAATATTATGGAATCAAGCTGTGACCTCATCATAATCGACAGACATTCTTCTCACCCACTTGAGTGGCACCAGGAACTCAACCATCATAGTTAGTATATCTGCTGAGCCTACGGTTCACAGCAGTTATAAATCTGTATGACCTGAAACCAGCTGAGAGTGATTGGAACTACTTGCAGAGCTAAATATATACCTCTGTTTCTGAATCCTATCCCTTAATGAAGACATTTACAAATCTCAGAAGTACTGCTACATTAATAACATTGTGCGAATGTGTAATCAATAGGTATGTAGAGATAGCAGGCTGAAATATTATTATTCAAACACTTTAATGCTGCCTTGAAATTGCAGTCACAAGAACTTATTCTCTATGTCAAAGGTGCAGTCATCAGAAAGAAGATGGATTACAGTCCTCTGTCATGGGGCACAGAGCAGCCCTGTATTTCAGAGAAAGGGATAAAGTCTCCCAAGGCAGTCAGTTCGAAGTGGCCAGCCTCAGTGATGGATACAAGGAGCCTCTCTGAGGCAAGCTGTTGCTGACCAGAGGCACTGCCATGCCACCTGCTCTCTGCTAGAATACTCAGGCACACATCTTCTCTTTGGGAACTGTCCCCTCCCAGTCACGGAGACCCAGATCCAAAGGTGCTCATGGTCTCATTTTCTCTGTGCACAAATAAAACATCTCCTTATTTACAGCCATTAGCTGACCTATTTTAGGAGGAGATTAACCTGAGCCTAAAAATACTTCTCTCCCCTAAGATGGTGAGAGCAATCAGCTCAGCTGTATATATTTACCCTACAAAAATATAAATTTAGGAGGGCGGAATCCCAGCTTTGCTGTTATAATTATCTCTGGGATGTTTTCAGCAAAATGGGTGGCTAATAGCACAGGCTGGCCCTGAGGAGACTTTCAGTGGCAATGATGGGGAAGGGGGGGAAAAAACAGAAGGCTTATCAGGTTTTCCTTCTTCTCAGTCCTCATTCCTTCTCATTTCTTCACGGGGCACAACATGAAACAATTTTTCCTTTGGAGAAGCTTGCTGGGCTGGGACTGCAGCAGTGCTAGATAACAGCTTGGACCAGCTTGGCTCTCTGTGTAGGAGAGGAGGCTAATGTGGGATCCAGCAATTTAGGCGGAGGACTTCTGGCCCACCAGAGACTGAGGTGTCATAAAGGAGCTGCCAGACTAGAAACTGAAATACAAGTTTGAGCAGTGTCTTGCAGCTTTTTTCCTCCCCCAAAACCCTAGGCAAGTAATTTTGTCATTAATGTACTGCAGTAGTACTGGGAGGCTCTAATTGAACCTAGGGACCCATAACGACAGAGGCAATAAAAGCAAGTAATGAACCACTCTATCTTTGCTCAGAAGAGACTGTAATTGCTCTTTGCTTCCTTTATCCCCACCTGCAAAATTCAGGCAGCAGAGACCTACCAACCTCACATGGGGATCATGAGAATGATTCCAGAAACATTTATGAAATGCTTACAAGCCATGGAAACAGCCACCTTAGAAAATAAGAGCCATTAAAAACCTGTCTTGTAAAGCAGTGGAGCAGTATCTACCCATTTGTCACATTTACAAATAATATCCCATTTGCCAGTGGAATAGACCCATGATCCATGGCTGGCCACCATAAGCCTGGCGCTGCCTTTTGGGGCATTATGAGACCAGCAGTGTCTTTGCAGGTTTGCACCCAAAGGCCATTTGAAAGCTTAAGCATTTAAAACAGTCTCTTCATAATGTTTTCTATTGGTGACAACTCAAATTGATTCCCTGTAATCAGGTAGTTGTGCAGCCTTTGAATTTAGGCTGTAATCTCCAGAGCAGGAAATCCATGCTGATGTTTGTACCATCAGCAAAGCACCCCGGATCTCCACAGGGCTCCACCACAATCCTGTCTAGACCACTTTCATGTGAGATAAAAACCCCACTGCTGAGTATCTCCACACCAGCTCCTACCCCTGCCTCAGCTTTTGTTCCCTTGAGCTCAAAACCACCACCAGTCGAGCTTTTCTTCCCTGAAAAGCCTGAGTATGTAAGCCCCCTTATGATGAGGAGGCTGTTCCCAGGACAGGCAGAGCACAGGCTTTCAGTGCTGGCTGCTCAAGGGGCTCTTTACAGCTGTTACAAAAGCCGCTGCTGGCAGCTCGAGGAAGCACTCCTTACCCATCCCAAAAAAGGGGCTCCATTAAGGATGATCCTGCCTGCATGTGGAGACTGCTCTGGGCTGGTAGGGAGCCAAGCCCTCACCAGCTGCACGTCAGCGGAGTTTGCAGCCTGGGCTCAGCGCTGGCTGCAACACTTTTGTTCTTTCTGACCTCCCCTTTTCAGTCTGTTATGAACCTAAGAGGGAAAAACTCACTGCCTTCTAAGCAGTGGGTGACCACAAGTGGGAGGTGACTGACCCAGAGCTGGGCACTGATCTGCAGGAAAGCCATCCCACAGCCAGGGGGCTGGGCTGCCATTTTAATGTATTTTAAAAATTATCACAGTACAGACATACAGTAACCGTGTATATAGACAAAGTCTTTGAAAAGTTAGTGAGAGTGACTGCAAGTCCTTGAAGGATACACTTGCAGTTTCTCCAGCCTTTTCTAGGAAGTCCTGGATGTGTGTCACTGTAAAGGGTGAAGAAAAACTGACTCATCCAGTCGTTTTAGGGAGTCCTTTTCCCTTTTGTCAAACTAAAAGGTATACTTCTATGGCAGACCTACCAGAGAAGGGATAAGCTATGGTCATACTCATTTGCAAGTTCTAATGCAGACTGGGGTCCCATAACAACAGCTGCTGCAGAAACCCACCACATGGTCCAAGCCCAGAACCCTGTGTTTTAATTTCTAAGTAGATTCCTGTTAAGAAATCTTAGATCTCTGGAATACTTGACTATTACAGTATTTTCTTTACACACCACTCCTGATGAATTTCCTGCCCTTTGGGTGTTCTGGGCTGCATTGCTCCACCCTGGCTGTGGGACTCAGTGCAAGGATGAAGGTTCTGGCAGCACTAACTGCCCCAAATGCTGCACTAAAGAAGCTACATTGCTATACATGCATATATGAAATTACTACAGGCTATGATGCAACACCTGTGAGAAGGCTTAAGTGTCTGTTGTAATAACCCACTGCACTCAATGCAGAAGAAACAGCACAGCTCATACAAGATGCCTGCATAAATGGTAAAGTTGTCTCTACACTGAAGAGCCCTACTGACTGTTTCATTGAGATCCTTTGAATAATGGGACTTCCAGAAAAAATTGCTAAAATAGTCACTAGGAGAGATAGAAAAGCTCACCACAAATATAACATAACACCTAACTAATCTACAGCAGTGACTGTTTCTTCAGAACAAAGTATGGTTTTGTATTTCTGAGCTAGCAATGCAGAGAAAAATGGACTTGTTGCTCTGACTAGGGTAAAATACATTTACCTGCATCTGAGGCAGAGCTGCAGAAAAAAAGAAACTTCTAAAATACGATTCATCTCGTCCTTTAGCAGGTACCAAAATAATTCTAATGAACCTCACTGCAGAAGTACTTATTTCCGTTCAACAGCTATAGAGGGGCTCAAGACAACTAACTGGGCCATATTTTTTTTTCTGAAATTGTCGCAGATCCGTCCTGTCCATTCCCTAGAGCTCTGCTGTCAATACAAGGCTTTTCATGTGGGCCAAATCCTGTGCTCATTCTGCACTAAATGATTTAATTTTTTAAACAACACAGTTCCATGACAAATCATCTGTCCATGATTCCAAGGAAAATAGAGGCAAGTAACAGCAATACCATTAGGTGGTCTCCACTTCCTCCATTCATTCTTGGGGTGATACAGAAAACTGTTTCAGGCTAGGTGCCTGTGCTTTACTAGCTAGCTCTGCTTAGGTAGAACTACAACAATGATCCAACATAGTTGTCTAGATCGCCTTTTTGATGCTGCCACAAGCATCTCTTTCATTGTGTCTGGAGATCTAGCTTCTAAATAGCCAAAACTTAGGGGGAAAATAAGCTGACTAAAGAGGTGGTTGGTAGCTGGTGGTAATATACAGTTGAAAGAGAGAGAAGAAAAATATATCAAATGTCTTAGAAATATTTAGTTTTAGTGTTCACCTAACTTCACCTTATTTTAGTCATTCAATATGCTTTCCAATGGGGGTGTCTAAGGAAGCAGTGATAAACCTTAAGAAAATGTAACAGAAGATATTACCCTAGTGAGCAGCACATCCCCAAACCTATCAATTCTATATTAGCTGATTTCTGCCTTAAACTGCAAAATCACAACTTAGTCTTGAACTTGGCTGCTCAGCATTTCACAGAGGACCTCCCTGGCTCTCTCCATGTGTCCTTTCATAAGGAAGGTACTAACACATCCGAGGAGAGTCAACAAGCTGTGCTGCCTGTCTCTGCTCTCAGGAGCAGACTGAAGGAGCCTCTTGGCTCTTGTAGGCACAAGTAACAGAAAGCTCTGCCTCTACGTATGAGACTGCAGTTCCAGCTGTTCCTGAGAGCAATCTATGAAAAGCTTCCTAAGAGCCATTTCCACTTTTCAAAGTTTCTTAAAATTAACATTTGTCTTTATTTATTATTCGTTTAATTATATTCTTATACAAGACTTTTACACACAGGTTTTGAGAGGCCGAATACATTCTTTATCACATTTTACTAAACAAGAATTAAAGTCTGTTTAGAAGGACACTGTTTTGAAGTTCTCCCTCCATACTTGCAGTTTTCCTGCTGCTATTGCAGGTGCTAATGGGGAAAAGCACAAAATCAAGAAAAATCCTGTAGGTGCCTTTACCTCAGTGCCTTCCCTGCATTATAAGGAAATATCAGGCAAATTTTCTTAAAATACCTTTTTTTGGAGAAATTTTTCAGTTGCTACAAGTGAATAGATAGTTTGTGAACAGTGAGTGCCTTAATGTTCAGCTCTGCAATAAAATCCTGGGATACTGGTGAAGTTACTGTCTCTTCATTACTCTGACTTCACCACGCTTATTAGAGGAAAATAATTTGAGCATATCTCCTGCTACAGAAATAGCCTGTGTACTTTCCTTTATCAAAAGTCATACTGTGACTTAGTTTGAGGTGTTAAAAAGGGAGATGTACATAAACTACATTAGCTGCTATCTCCAGACACTACAAATTGTTTTCTCATCAACAGTTGGCAAGCTCCCTTGTTGATCAACAGCGATCAACCTTCGCCATCTTCATGGCCGACTTAAAATTCATCAGGAATAAACACAAGACCTGTTTTTCCTCTGCTCATGAGCTTGGGGATCTCATTATTTTCAGAATATTCATTAAACTTTCTCCTTACTCTAAAAATAGGATGGTGGGTTTTTTGCTGCTGAGTGACTAGTGGGCAGCTGCTGCATGTATTTATCCATTCTGCAATACAGGATCTGATAACTACATGTACTCAGGCACTGTGTCTTCAAGAGACAGTTATCATAAATAGACTCCACCTGACAGTATTGGACATTGTCAAAGTGCCAGTTAACAGCAATTAACTAATTCATCTTCAGGGCAACCCCGTGAGCTAGGTAACACCAATATAATTAACACATGAGTAAAATGAGATTTAGGAGTTAAGTCAGTTGCCTGGGCAGGGGCCTTCATGGTCTAGTGGATTAGACATCTGCCTCTCCAACCAAAGAAGTTGAGTCTAATCCTTTTTCTGACATTGATTTGCTGCGTGACCTTACGGAAAGTCAATTAACTTCTCTGTTTCAGCTGCCCTAGAGATAATGATGCTTACCTACCTGGTGACACATGGGTGTTTGGAAACCGTACTAAATTATACTCTTAATGTATTCTTAGGGACTTTCAGTGGAAAAGGTGAAACATTAAAGCTAGGAAGTTTTAATGTCCTTGCTATTTTATCTAATTCCTCCTCCCCATACCAGAAATAGCCTGGGGGTAAGATCAAATTTCTTAGGTTAAGGTGCTCCTACTGAAACTGCTTCTGGCATCAGGAATTTTCATCACATCCTGTTTGACCAGCAAGGTTATTTAGAGTACAGGTCAGCACCAGAATTGCAACGGAAAGTTATTTTAAATTTGGCCATGGAAGAAAACACCACCCTTCCCGTGCTACCGTGAAGTAATGAACAGACTGTCACAGCTATCCCCATCGAGCACCCTGGATCCCTGGATTTGAAGGGAGAAGAGCCTGCTGCAGAGATCCCCAAGCCTGTGCTCATGCACCATCCCCAATTCCCTCTAAACGAGACTTCTGCAGGATAATTTCTACGGGTGTCCTGACCCCTAGCAGGGATGCAATCCCACTGGAAAAATACCTGCATACCAGTACCTCCTGGAGCAGACCCACCTGATCTTGTCATCTTGGAGCAGCAGGGAGCTATATTTAAGAGGACAACTAAAACCTGCTCTGTTCAGTTCATTAGGAGCTGTCCCTGAATTTCTGTCCATTTCATGATGTGCCATGAAGTGTTAAAAAATACCACTTCTCTAGTGGGCATTTGAACTGCCCCAAAGATATCTAGGCTGATGGCATGCACAGGTAACTTTTTACCACATTTTGTGTATTTAACCTAGCTTTTAATTATTTCTACAAAATATTCTGTTGCTACATTTAATGTTGCCTAGGCCCATAAAATCTCCCACAATTCTAATGTAGCAAGAAACCAGTCAAATGGGACCTATGAATTCAACATTTACCTTTATTTCTATGAGGAAAGTTAATTTTCCTTCTCTTTAATAATGAAGGAAACATCAGGCACTTTCTGCCTTTTGCTTGCTGAATTATAGCAAACATAGTGAACGCTCGTGCAGCCAGAAAATTAATAACCTGCTCCTGCCTCTGCTGCAACACTGATCACTTCTCAGCATCCTTTCTGCTGCTGATCTGCCAGGCACCAGCTCTTTCATTTCGCTGCCCTGCTCTCTTCATCCTCAATCTGGTTAGCACCAGTTTCTTCTCCACCCTCCCAGCTCCATTGATAATGTGTTTAACATTTACTTTGATGCTATTCCTTGAGGCTTTTCAAAAACCTTTTTGGAAAGAAGACCATTTAAAAAAACCCTTTAGGGAAAGACAGTGAAGAAAACTAAAGCAGAAAGGGTATGTGCTTATGTATCATATACCCCTGTAGGCTCTGTCCTGCTGCAAACCTGAGCATGACTCAATGCAAACACATACTGCTGTAAATAGGGAATAAATACTGTCGTCTCCTAGAATACACATGGACCAGTTCAATAAATCCTGACTTATTGGCTGCTACTTGTACAAACAGATGCATTAAAACCCAATAAATTACTAGTGAGCTGTCAGATCAGTAATACAGATATTCCCAGGGCTGAAAGACTGTCTATAGCTTGTTCCTGTATATTTATTAATTGCAGAGGCCACTGGTGTGGCTAGAACAGACCAAATGGTTCCATGTTGACACACTGTGAAAGAACATAAAGGTGACTTGTAATATCTTATAAATGTATTCTAGGACTTTATTCTGAGAATGGCAAGGAGCATAAAATAAAACTGTATTCATCCCTCACAGGCCTAAAATATAACTCCTTAGTGCTGGTTTTGACAGATTAAAATTACCTGTGTGCTAAGAGGTGATTAATATGTAACACATTTGGCACGGGCAGAACATATAATTATGTTCAGACAGATTACTGGGCACTCCTTCTAAGCATCTGTGGCTTATCTTGTAATGTTATCTCATGAACTCACGTTTTGTTGTGGTGCTTTTCTTTTTTTTTTTTTGTCTTACCATGTGGAGAGTTAGAACATGTACCTTACTGCATCTGTTCTACTAATACATGGAAACATCCATTTAGCTTTAAGGTTGAGCTTCAGATCTCTGACACATCAGGCTCTTTGTTTAAATATGAATCTTGTAGTATTATATTGCATATTTTACGAAATTTCATAAAACTATGCAACATCCCAGTTTTGTTGTCTAGACTAGAGACCAAGAGATGTAACTTCATCTATTGAAACAGTAACAGGTATGTAATACCAGGAAGGATAACTTATTTTTCTTTTTCTTTTTTAATTAATATTTTTTCCAGTGGCTTTTTTTAACCCTGTATATAAACAATTACAGTTTCCTGTGAGATGTTTTCCCATTTTTAAGTTTGGAATTAAATGGGTAATTAGTATACACTTTTTTTTTTAAGTTGAGTGTAAAGGTGTATGGACCTTCAGATTTACAGGCTTTTCTGTAAATTAATGCTGCTGAAGTCAATGAACACACTTGAACCTGCAGTGACCTTGTAAAATACTGGTGGCTATTCAGATGAAACAGTCTATCTGAATTGGAAGAGGGAAGGGAAATCAGTTCGTCTTAAGTGTGGTAATGTGGTAATAGTTACTGTAAACAGTGTTTTTACTTCTTAGTACGATCACTAGAAGACAATGTATAGTCAGTATTAAATCAGGGCAGATGCAGACGATAAAGGCAAAGCTTAATCTTGCTAGGATTAGTGACTCTAAATTGATACGGCTGAAAAACACTGCAAAATGCTGAAGTTAGGTGGCTTCAGGGGCTAGCAAAATGCCTTGCCTGTTATTACCAAACGTCTTCAGAGACAATGATTGCACCTGGAAACTGATTTGATTGCCCAAATTAAAAAAAAGTCTACTGTAGTAGCCTCATTTGTACTTTAATTAAGAGCTTTGTTTTTAAATATAACCATCTGATTCCCTGGGGTTATTTTTAAAGTAAGCTTCTGGCAAGGCAGCAGTGTGGTGGATTAGAGGCTTGGAATTGAGGAAAAATCATCGTTCAGCATACAGTTTAAAATAATGTGTGCATATATACAAATACATGTGTATGAAACATCCTGTAACAGGATACAGGACTGGATTTATTAAAGCCAAATGGAAAGATATTTCCTCTTTTAATATTCTAGATCTCTTTTAATATATGTGATGCAGATATTGCACTGCAGTCTGATTCATGTAAATATCATAATAATTGCACATCAATCTGATCAGTCCAGTGAAAGCTCAGTTTTACTACCAATGTAAAACCAAGTTATCAATTTAGCTGTCTGCATCTAGAACTCCATCTAACAGCAGTTGTTACACTTGATGTGGATATGTGACATATCACCCATCAACTCACCATTTATCATGGAGTATGCAGGCATGAGTTGAAAAGCAGCAGACCCAGATAGAGCAGTCAAGGAAAAAGAGTAGCAGGGTAGCAGCAAGGGGGGGCAGAATGGAGATGCTAAAGAACCATGTTAAAAGGGGAGGGCTGGAGGGGAGGGTGAAAGATCTGCACAAGACTCTAGCCAGAAAAGAGGGTATTTTTCTAGTTCTTATTCCAGAAGACAACTTACAGCTTCCAAATTTTAATGGGCAAGCATGTGCATCCATGGGGAAATCTTCAAGCTGCATGGGACATTCAGCAGAGATGGTCAGTCTGTGGGGGAGTAAAAAGAAAACATGTCATTTTTTTTCCCCTGTGCCTTCCCTTTTGGCCCCTCACTGCAATACATGAATGCTGACATAAGCACACTTTTCCTGAAAGCTCCTTGCTCCTGCTGTTAAACTGCAACCCCCTGTTAAAATGAATGTTAGATAAACCAGGAAGACCACTCTGTGTGTGTGCCCTAGGCCTTATCTAGTAACCCTGAGACACGTGAAATGATTTATGTAAGCTGTCCCAGTAAGATCATTCTTTCTTATTAGTACGTGAAGACACTCCTGCAATGGAGCTTCTGCCATATATTTTATACTTATCTGCTCTCTATACATACTATTGGACTATGAATTTGATTTCTGGGTATTGCACTGCTACAGACATAAAGAATCATTGACTTTATATGTAGATGTAACTATTTAAATCCATAATGTAAATATTTATAAATAAAAGTATATAATATAACTAATTATATTATGTAAAGCTATATGTAAAGTTATATATAATCAAGGACATATATGCATCACTTTATATAGTCCTATAGTTAGCTTCTATAGAAATCACATGGTATTGGGGTAGTCCATTTCAGTTCAACACACTGTGAATTACCTGGGTGTCTTGTCAGGAAAAAACAAAAGGGTCATCTTCCCCAGCATACAGCCTAGGGAAGCAAATCTATCCTGGACTCCCCAGCCACTATGTGGAAATACTTCATCTAGACTGGACATAGGGGTAGGGAGGGAAAAACCCTTAGGCAAATATAGACGTGTCCCATAGAAGCTCTGCATGATTGACAGATCAAGCTGAACACTAAGAAAAGAGTGAGGTAAATTTTGGAGCAGTGCAGTATCAGTTATATTGATATCAAATGCATCAAATATATAAAATATCTCAAGAGAGCCAAAACTTGCTTCTAGCACAAGGAGAATCTGTTTTGTTTATGCCATTTTGATACTGGCATAATATAGATAATTTGCTCAGGATAGTGAGGATGAAAATCTCATTTTGCATTATGAATATCTTTATGGCTTTCTCATTTTATGCTGTTATTCCACCTCAGAGGAAACAGCCCCGAGACATCCAAAGCTTTATAGACTGCCTGGTGCTGGGGTGACACAGGGCTCTGCTGGAGGGCAGCCTGGTTCCTAACCAAACTGTTGCTTTGGGAGTGAAAATCTGCCAAGAAATCCACAACACCCTACTAGCAGAATGCAAAAGTACACTTTCCTATCACAACAGCAACACAGAGCCATATACACCAGCTATATATAGTCACCACTTCCTATCAGCACCCCAGAGTGCCACCAGAACTTCTGTCCAAAGGGATCGTAAAGGGTAACAATCTGTCTGTGTGCAGATGGCACAGTGCTCAGCCAGTCCAGTTCCCTACAACACAGTGATGCCTTGCCAGGGCACTACAGCTACACAGACAATAAACTGGGGGAAACAGCTCCACTCTGCTAACACACAGAAATTCTGGAGCTGTACCAATGGCTGAAAACGGCAAAATAAGCATAGAAAAATGCAATAGTACCGTTGGCTAGAGATCATAGTCTGAGGATGAGCTGGGAAACTGGAAGGGAAAGAGGCAAACTGCCCACAGTAATAGAAAATGTAAAGATAATATGCCATAGAAAGCAAAAGAAAAATAAATCCAGTTCAGAACAGAGATAATGTACCACCTGGTAAGAACAGACAGGAGGCTATAATATAGAAATTACTGAGGCCTGAGATACCGGCACTTAAGCAAGACTGTTCTTGAGCTTTATTTTTGTAAAAGAGATTTTAAGATCACTCCGATATGGAGTTGTCTGCAATAGAGACTGCCCTTGAGCACCAAAGCCAGCAAAGCCAAAGTTACCAAGAGTGGTGTGTGGATGAATTTAACACACTGGTTCTAGGAGCATCCTGCCCAGAACTTCCATTCTTTTCACAAAAAACACTCTAATGGGGACTTGCAAGCAAGGCTGCCATCCCTCCAATGCATCATTATATTTTTCATGTTAAGCACTGCAAATTTAATTTTCTTAATAAATTCAGAAACCTTGCTCCAAGAGCCCATAAGAAAGCTGGTGTGTTTTGCTGCAGTCCATCTCCTGTCTCTTTGTCTACCAACAGGTTAAGCATGTCATTTCAAAGCTGCAGCTTGACAACATTTTAATATACACGCTTGTCATCTGCAAATATCAAAGGAGGGGACGCCTATATCCATCTTACAAAGACAACAGGTGTAGAATCAGGAAGTGAAGGAATATTCAGTGCAGAATTATGCATAAGGCCTTCTGTTTCATCTTGCTGTCCTATGAATTGTATCCTGCTGCCTGCATCTCTGGAAATAACCCTTGTGTGTAATGAGGAAGGTTGTAGACATTCATCAACTATAAATGGGGAAGAGAAGTCAGGATGAGTTGCACAGAGACTGTGACCTAGTGGAATTTAATTAAGTCCCTCCAGAAACTATTTTTGCCTGTCTTAAATAAAAAGGTAGCAGATAAGGCTGGAGGGCATCTGGCTGCCACTATCTGACTTAGAAGCCGCAAAGACTCTTGTGGTGCTAGGGCTACTCCTCTGTCCTGAATTCCTCATCCAGCAAAAGGCAGAATACCCCTTAAAAGGGTGATGCCTGCTTCAGTCTTCTGGGTCCAGCCTGGGGATAGGGAGAACCAAGTTCAGGAGCTGTTAATGTGCTTGGGGACAGCCTTTCCTTTCATTAACACAAATTATTTGGACAAAAAAGTTCATTTTGCTCTCTGTCAATGATATCGGCATGCTTCTTTCCTTTTCCCATGCCTCTATCCTAGGACCACCCCTAGTCTGCCCATCTTGAACAAATTAACTAGCTCTACCTAATTGTTATATGCTATTAAGAACTATGTAGTTGAGCCTCTTAGGTGATTTTAAAGTGCTCAGTGAACACTCTCCTAGAAACCTCTTACAAAAGTGTGCATTACCCGAGGCTTTTGAAGAGTCTTGTAATGGCCAATGTGACAAAAAACTTGACAGAAAACTTGTAAGAAAATCTGACTGTGGGTTCTGATGCACAGCACAAATGTCACCACCCTGAATTTCTCTAGGTGCTCTGTGCCCAGCAGGAACAGGTTTTCATAACTGTGTGAGGACCTGAAAAACAAAGTCACTCATCTGACTCCTGGTTCAAAGAGACTGGATTTTTTATGCATACAGAAATAAAAGCAGCACAGCAGACATCTACACTCTGGGGGCTGGAAGCATGGGTCATTGCATACAGATTTGCTCTGAGATGCAGAGTACAAACTATATATTCAGATCATAGCTCCAGGAGTCACAAAGAAATTGATGTGTAGGTCTATTCCTTCAAATATCACCTGCAGTGATATTTGCACACTTTGGCTTTTAACATTGTGACAAAGCTTAGGTCCCTTTGTATATTCCAGTTTACATAGCTTATTATTATGCAGTCCATGGTCACAGCCAGCAAGGCTTCATGCTTATCAAACCTGATTTTCTTTAATGACAAGGTCATTGATCATCTAGTTGATCAAGGGAAGCCAGCAGATGTAATCTTTCTGGATTTCCATAAAGCTTTTCCTACTGTCTCTCACAGTATCCTTCTGGAAAAAATATCCAGTACACACTTGGATAAACACATCATGGGATGGGTGAGCAAATGGCTCACAGGTCACGCATAAAGAGTTACGGTAAATGGGGTGATATCAGACTGGAGTGGCTCTGTCTTAGGTCCTGTGCTCTTACACATCTTCATAAATGACTTGGATGCAGGACTGGAAGGGATACTAAGCAGGTTCACAGACGATACAAAACAGGGAGCAGCTGTTGCCTCCCTGGAAGGCAGGGAAGCCCTGCAGAGAGACCTTGACAAATCGAGGGGCTGGGCAATCACCAACAGTATGAAGTTCAACAAGGGAAAATGCTGGATTCTGCACCTGGGGTGGGGCAGAATGCACAGACAGGCTGGGGAATGAGATGCTGGAAAGCAGCGCCGTGGAAAGGGACATGCGGGTCCTGATCAAGTTGAACGTGAGCCAGCAGTGCCCTGGCAGCCAGGAGGGCCAACCCTGTCCTGGGGGCATCAGGCACAGCATCACCAGCCAGGCAAGGGAAGGGATTGTCCTGCTCTGCTCTGCACTGGGGCAGCCTCACCTTGAATGTGAGGCTTTGGGTGCCACAATGTAAAAAAGACATTAGAGAACATCCAAAGGAGAGCTATGGAGATGGTGAAGGACCTTGAGGGGAAGCTGTGTGAGAAGCAGCTGAGGGGAGACCTCATTGAAGTTACAACTTCCTCATGAGGGGAAGAGGAGGGGTAGGCATTGATTTCTATGGTGACCAGTGACAGGACTTGAGGGAACAGCCTAAAGTTGTATCAGAGGAGGTTTAGGTTGTATATTAGAGAGAGGTTCTTCACCCAGAGGGTGGTTGGGCACTGGAACAGGCTGCCCAGGGACGTGGACACAGCGCCAGCCTGACAGAGTTCAAGAAGGGTTTGGACAACACTCTCAGGCCCAGGGTGTGATGCTTGGGGATGGTCCCATGCAGGGACCTGGAGTTGGACTGGATGATCCTTGTGGGTCCCTTCCAACTCAGCATATTCTGTGATTACAACAAAATTACTCCCAGTTTGCATTTACTTAAAAGAAGAGAAAGGAGGCCTGGGCATGCATTTATGAAACCGTCTTTGCCTTATCTATTTAATATGGTGACTCCAGAATGATCTTGCTATGTCCAGTGCAGCACAGTTACCTGAGCTAGAGACAGTGCCCAAACCAGGATTTTTCTGTCACAGCACACACATTGCTTGAAAGGCAGTTCTTTCCAACAAAAGCATTTGAAAGCTTCCCTCCTCCACCATCATTCTGCCTTAATAAAAGCCCTGTGGGATTAGTTTCAAACAGAATCTATGACAAGATTATAAGCGGCTGTTAAAGGTCCTTTGCAACAGGAGGATGAAACTCTGATTTTATTGAAGATAATGGCAAAATTCTTCCTGACTTGAATGGGGCCACTATTCACCTAAAAGATGTAACAAATCCTGATTATAGTTGCCAGTTTATTAATGACAAAATTTTGTCTTCATAACGCTCCAAATAATAACACTGCTATACAAGTGTTAATCAACCAACAAAATGCTATTGTGTACCTTAACTATCTGAAAAAAAGAATGTTAGGTCTACAAATTATTTAATCTATCACCTATAATTGTACATGAAAGCTTTATCAAAGCTTCATTATGTATAGCCTTTACTTTAAGAACATAAAGTGATTACTGACGTTCTGTTTCAAGACACATAAGCAAATATCCATCTAAGAAAAGCACAATTCAAGCAGCAAGACTTGCTCACTTCAGAAAAGTCACCTTCAACCATTTTCACTGGGGAATTAAGCATGACAATGTTTTCAAGAGATTGTTCCTTTTAGCAAGAAGGAAAAGAAGGCGGTGTTAAAGAAAAGGATGTGGCAAGGAAATAAATTCAGATACTAGGGAGGCAGACATTTGCAGTAAGTGTGCTTCAAGGTGAGGCGAGAAACCTTCAGTAGAAGTCCCCAAGACAGAAGGCACCCTGTTTTAGGGCACTGCAACGACCCCCCCTGCCCCAGCTGTTTCTGTGATCTCCTCAATGCAAGGAGCATCTGCTCCTATTTGTGGGAAAAGAGTGGGGGGACTGAGCATCTTTCCCATACCCTGTAAGTGCAGAAAACACCTTCTGATGTATAATCTGCAGCTACCAGGCACGAGGTGAGGGCAGTCACCTGCCCAGGGAGCCCACAGATAGCTGAAAAACTTGCTTTGTCTTATCAGCTACTAACTTTAATACGAAAACAAATTAAAACAGACAGCTCTAGACTGAGAGGGGAGCAGAAAGGCAGGGTCATCAGTGGCTTTTGGGAGAATGTAATTCAAGATAAATGTTGAATAATAAGAGTCAGTGATGAAGGGGACACAGGGAAACTTTTGTTGGTGGTAAGGCACTACAGCCACAGAGATACAAAGCTTTTCCACCTATTTGCCCTAATCCCCAAACCAGCTCCATCTTCTTAGTTGTTTATTTCTGTGCACTACCCTTACCCCTGTTTAAAGGGAGCATTTAAATGCTATGCCAAGAGACAGCAGGTACCTGTGCTAGCAACCAGCACCTGCTATGGGGCTCAGGTGAGCCCAAGTGCCCTTCCCAGCAGGACACCAGCCACTTTCCTTAATAAAAGGCAAAATATTTGCTTGAAACTCATCTTAAACCTACCTCAACCTATCTCCCCAACCTGCTAAAAAAGACTTAAATGGATCCAGCCTTTAGCCAGGCTATATCCCACTCTAGTGGGCTTGCTGACTCCCTGAGAAGGGAGACTGCAGGGTTGGGTCAGACCGTTTCCAGAAGCCAGCTCTAGCAGAAGCCTCCCTGGGTACCTGCTCCAGCAGGACCTCAGCAGAATGACTTGAGCCCTTGGGGTATCTCCAGTATGCACACTGACACAGGGGGACAGGAGAATAACACAGTTGATGGTTTGGGTTGTTTGTTTCAAACTGTGAACACATGGTTAGGTTTGTGAAATTACTCATTTGACCTTGACTGATAACACAACTATTTAGCTGTTCTCCCACTGTGATGTCTTGGGAACGCTTCAATGACCAAAGTTTTATTTCTTTCAAAGGGTTTTAAAGCAAGACTTGTTTCAGGCCCCAGCACAGTAAGCGTATAATCCAGGGAACTGATGTCTCCCTGTGTTCCTTAAGTAAATGTAATATGTGGCAATACAAGCAGACACACACACACACGCACACACACACGTATATATGTATATATGAAAACCTGTTTTGGTTCTGAAGCACGTGCCATACAACCCTATTGGTGGTAGTGGGTTACAGAACACCACACAGAATGTGGACAGATGTTCACTCAAGGTATGAATGGTTGTAAGAGTCACCCTGAAACCTGCCCCTGGCTTGGTCATTGTCTGCAGCCTGGCTCAGGGGGAGAGAAGTGACTCTTCTCAATAACTCAGACACTGCTTTGCTCATGAATTTCCATCACTGTGTTGGAAAAGAGGCCAAAATACAGATTCAGGGCCTTGATCTGCATGTCCATGTGAGATGTGGAGGCAGTTCACCACTGCTTCCTACTTACAAACACTCATTTCCTTGGAATACACCAAATGAAGCGAACAGAGAACAGAAAGTTAAGCTAAGGCTAGAGTGATGTGGTCTGCAGAAACTTCTGCCTCGGCCCATTTTTCCTTCATAACCACTCTGCCAAGGATATGACCATGTCCCAACTTTCCTATGATGCTGAGATGTGCTGTCTTTACGTGACACTGAAATGCCCTTTAAAATGCTACAGGGAAGAGACTATCGAGGACTAAGAGCTCCAGTTATCGGTGCTTTTGGGAGCTGTGAATACATAATTCAGATGCATGGTGTACTTGACAGCAAAACTCATTTTAAGCAAACAAAATCCTTAGCATAGCTTCTGCTGAAGTGCAAAAACAAGACTTTAATTGCCTAGATTAACTGTGCTGAAGACTAAGTTATCCTGAGATGATCTCAGGTGGACAGAATTGATCTCAAAAGCTGTACCGCTACAGGAGTGACCTCCGTGCATGTGGGATACCTTGACCTACCCAGAGCATACTCTTAGTCAGGGGCAGGGGAGATGTTCAGCCTCTAGAGAGAGGAAAAACACAAAAAGGCGAAGAAATAACCAACAGGACACACAAATGATATGATACAGATTTGGGAGGTTACAGAAAGAATTGAAAAGCAGACATTCATAGCAGAAGTACCTTTCTTTCTACAGTACTTCTTTAAAGTGCATAAAAGCAATGGATGAAGCACTGAGTTTATGCTTATCCAACGTGGGCATGCAAGTTATCGAAGGAAGTCCATAGGCAAGGTAGAACTTGCTGGAAGAAGCTCTGTTTTTTACCAGACTAACTGGTGCAATAAAAACCCAAACCTTTTTGATAGACAATTCCTTCTTTAGGTTATCTTCCTACAAACTTTATTTTCCTAAAGAAACTTTTTCAAGAAGATCAATATGGCTATGCAGCTCTGAATGCTCTAGCACAATATCATACCCATCTACTTGATAATTTCACTTAAAAACTTCTCCAAGCTTTCTCTTCCTTTCCCATGATTAATTCTCTTTTGGCGCTCCATGAGGAAGGCTTCCAAACTTCTCCTCTGCAGTTGCTTCCTTTTTTAGTGAATTCTTGAATTAAAACCAAAAAATCTAACTAGTGCTAGCAATGCTGAGAAGCTGATGCAGTTGTTGATGCAGGTGAAATGGGAAACATCTCAACCAGCCCACACTTCATTCTGCCATGCCACACATTCCCCAAGTCTGCACATGCCACAGGTTTTGACAATAATCTCCTTATCTGCATGGCTTTTTGGTAGCATGTTCAACAAAGAACTAACTGCAGTAAGTACAGTTGTTCTTGAAGTGCTGTGTAAGACTGAACTATGAGCTTCTTTTTGGCTCTCAAGAGAGGCCAGTCCCAGTTCCTGGCAGAGCCAGCCAGCAAGAGCACTACCTGGTGCCAGTCAGCTGCACATCCGATCTTTGCTCCCAGTGGAAGAAAACCCAAGTACAGGAGAAAGAAGAGAGCACAGGAAGCACCCTCCATGATGAAGGCTAAGCACTGTGATGGATGATGTGCAGTCATCCTCCAATTTTGATATCACCTGCTAGGCGATTTGATCAGTGCATGTTTTCTGACTGACCAAAAGGACTTTTGTTTTTCCATTTCTGCCTGTCAGTATGGCATGTGTTCCCCCGTGGATGAAGGCTGTCTCGCTGCACAGACATCTTATTGCTTTCTCCCAGTTCACACACCCTTTATATTTCTATGGGCAGGCAAAAACGACATGAAATATTTTCTACTGAGAAAAATTAGCTGGATATAGAAAGTAAGGATGGGAGAAGGAGGAGGAAGAGGAGGAGCAGACACCAGATGGGCAGTACTAGCCCATTTGGGCTCTCTTATGTCTAGACTGGGATGCGCAGACATGGCATGGTAGGTAGGAAGGATTATCATCTGGCAACCCAAAATACACAGCTGAAAATCTTTGGTTATTTTCCACAGTTCAGACCTAGAGCTCAAAAACATCTCATCACAGTTTCCTTTCAGCCACCTGCATTTAACCCCAGCCTCCTTTTATCCATATCAGGTCCATCTCCAAGGTCACTCTCTCCTGCCTTTTGTGTAACACTACTGCTCCCCACGCCTCTGCAGAAGAGGGAAGCAGTAAGCGAATGGGATGAGAGGGTCTTTCACAGGGAAACATGCACATCCCTATGTGTATGTACCTTATCAGTACATGGAGAAGGTTGTTTAGCCATCCAGGCCGGACATAATTATCTGGGGTTTTTTGTCTTGCTTCTGAAATGCCACATGCTCCTGATCAATACAGCCATGAAGGGCCAGGTAAAGGGTCAGACTGTGGGTGTTCACTGCTCCAGGGAACGAGCCCTATGATTCCTCAGCTGTTTAACACCATAAATGGCCATTAACAGGCCTCAATTTACCATTTGTTTGCTATTTATACCGCCACCAGTGCTAGTATCTGCTACAGCATAATCACCTGTATGTTATAGTTCAACCTCAGAGAAGGAAGGGTCAAATCTCCTAGTGACATTTGTTTCCTGAGCTCCTCCTAAGGTGCACTAGATTCCCTCCTACACCTAGACAAAAGCAGAGGACCGAACCCAATTTATGTGAGTTCAGCTGTGTCTACACTTGCACAACATGCTTTATGTTGCATGGAGAGTCCTCCACAAAGCAGCTACACAACCAGCTGCTGGCCAGAATATCCCATAGCTTTAGGTTGCTGGCACACTACTCTTTTCCATGCTACATGAGTATGGGGGTGGGAAACACCAAAGGAAATAACTAAGTAAGATGGCACTCATGTGACTAAACAAAGATATCAGTTATGCTATACTCCTTTTTCAGCCACTGTGAGAAAAAAAAAAAAAAAAAAAAAAAAAAAACTAACAAAAAAAAAATCCTAAAGTGTGAGTGGAGAGAAATAACCATCTTTTCACTTCACTGCTAAAGTAGACATCTGAAATAAATTCTAACTCCATAAGAAATTTTCTCTCCTGCATTGGCAGCAAATCTCAGCCAAGAGGCTCAGCTGCAGTCACCAGCACTACAGATGAATAGAATTAGGTGAATCCCACCCATCCTGCCTGGTGCATTCCACCACAGTGTATTTTAGATTACTCATTGGCAGTTGGCTGTTTCAGCACAAATATAATGTACTTCAGAGGAAGGTATTTCTGATTAGCCAGATGAAGATTTTAATTTCAGTCTAAGTGAAGTGACCAGGGAGTCCGCTGCAATGTTATCCTCCCTCGATAATAAAAAAAGATAGCAGAGCCATAACAATTCTTCAGCACCTACCAGGGTACTTTCAAAGCCCTCAGCTTCAGAGGCAGATTGGACAGAGCCACCAAAGCAGCTGGGCTTTCCCTGGGTACTTGGGGGGCACCTGTTAGGGCACTGCTTCACTTCAGTTTCCGTTCAGTCATCCCATCCATGCATACCCAGCACATCAGGTCAGCCCTGCAGGTTCATGCCTATAAAACAGGGGGAACACAAAGGAATCTGGCAGACATTGTACCAGCTAACCCCAAAGGAAAGCTGGGTCTCCCTCTGAGCTCAGTGCAGGCCTGGAACTAAAGTTGTACCTTTTATAGCCCCTCAAAGTCCAAGCAAGCATCCCACTCATCCAAGGACAGGCAGGTTCTGGTTTGGGTTTTGTCTTTTAATCAATTCTGCCCTTGCTGTGCGAGTTCCCATCTCTGTGATGGAGATCTCTGCGGGGCTCTGCCCACTTTTATTGCCAGCAGAATAGGCCATTGTCACATACTGTACGTAGGGACTATATTTGGACAGGTCATAATTGCCCATTTTGAATGCATTACACCACAGTCTCCTCTGATGCCTTTCTCTCCCTGTGGGTAACTCCAGCCCTGGATTTTTCAAAACAACAAATCTTGGTTCCTTGAGCGACAACTTTTGAGAAATGGGGCGATGTGCAACCAAAACAGAGAGATGGGAACCAAGAGACTTGGTGTTTAAACAAGAATCCTGCTGCTATCCTCAGGGAAGGGCCCTTCACTTCCTATATCCCTGTTTTCTCTTGCTCTGTCAAAATCTGAATTGATGAAAAGCAGCTGAGAGTCCTTGCCACCACAGCAGCTTTTCATCACTCTGCAAGATTCAGCCCAATGTAAAGAAATTACCTTTTTTTTCTTCCAACTTCAGGCAGTTTGACGCTCAAATACAAAAGAAAATGCCACAAGTTTAACACAGGGAAAGGAAATGCATATTTGTATGTCTTCATAGCTTCTAATTAGTTTTGTAATATTTATACGTCTAAAAAGCATTGACAGATCCTTTCTGTAAAAATAAATGGAAGTATAAATGAAATCTTTCCTATCAAATAAGAAAAAATGCATTCAAACTGAACAGAAATGTTCCCATCTAGACATCTGGCTGATGGAAAACTAAGGATTCATTTTAAATCATAGATTTGCTGGTCACTTGTCGCTCAGAGGCACATTAGCAAACCTATGTCTGGGAAAAGCTGCCTCCTGGCAAAGTCAGAGCTTGAGAACCCACACATTTTTCATAGAATAATTTTCCCTTACAGAAGAAAGAAAGAAACAAACAAACAAAATCTCTTTCCCATTGGAAGTCGGGAAAGCAGTATCTTCTGGTCAACTGTTTTTATGATCAATAGCCCTACAGCATAAAATGGTTAGGTTGCTAATCCAAGTCCCTCATGGAAGAGCAGACTTTCTGCTAACATGCGCCCAGGACATGAGTTCACTTGCACATATAATTTTAACGCTGAGTGCTAATGTAAAAATCAATATTTTCAGCCTAGGTAAGCCTGTGTATGCACTCCAGCAGAGCAAGCAGTGTGGTTATGCTGCCATCAAGTGGATACTCACCCTACACATTGCTGGATTGTAAATATCTTTCTGGAGCAGTAAAGATAACAGTATTTCAGGGCTGTACTAAAAATTTTGGAGTTTTTTAACACCATACTGAAAAATGTCTGCATTCTCCAGCTGGTAGATTATTCATATGCAAATTATTGGGACAGATTTTACTGTAAACTCTCCGAGGTTCTCTGGCAACCTTCAGTTGCCATAACGTGGGAAAAATCTGTTTGTGCACTCCTCAGATATATGACTATGTCCTATTTAAAATCCCAGATTATATCAGATGTGTGGAAGCCCCAGTGGTAAAAAAAGGGGTTTGGGGTCCTTTCAAATTGACAGTGAGAATGGGGCTCTGAGGAGTGCCCTTGTGATGGCACAAGAAAGATTTTTCACTATCTACAACCTGATAGAGAACAATTTAAAAATGCCTAAAAGCTACTGCTGAAAAGTTAATTCATGGTCCAAAAGTTTAGCTCTAGTGAGTGTGCTCTACTTTATACAATTTTTGGCTTTTTCACAGCATTTTTTTTCTGGCATTCTACAGCAAAGTGTATCAAAGCTTCTGTCTTTACAGCCAGTTCCCACTGAGCAAAAAAAAATGCAGCTCACTGAAACATGATGGTTCTCTTCTTAGCCTGAAAATGTTGCTTAAATCACTGTTCCAATTTTTTAGAATAGCTTCATGGAATAAATGAATTTTATACTTTTTACAATATTTATTTCTCAGATAAGATAAGCTAAATATATTTTAAGTTTTTTAAATGAAAGAATCTAATATTTGCCTCCATTCACAAAGGTATTTTCTATACATATTAGTGAAATACGAAGTATATTTTCTAGTGCTTTTTATACCAGTGCTCTTACTTAAAAAAAAAAAAAAAAAAAGTAAAAAATGTAAAAGTGGAGCTAAATACAATACTCCCCTCTAGGGGCAGAAACAGAATTTGCAGCATTCCATTCAGAAGTGCATCATCTGTAAATCACATTAGTGAAATAAAACTAATAGGTCCTCCCAAGTGAAAGACAACCAGAATTATTAAGTCGTTCCCCCCAGAGAACAGTGCTGCCAATGAAATCCGTCTAGAGGACATGTTGTGTTCCTATTTTCACACAGAAGGGCTGTAATGCTGCACATACACAGAAGCCCATTTATCAGATTTCCCTAGCAACACACATCCCATCGACTTCTGACTTAGGCAACATACCGTCAAACGCAATATGCGAAGAGTACATTCTTCTTTATAAGCAAACGTGTGTGTCATGAAAACGTATGTCCTGACAAGTGCTAAAGCTGGAATTTTGCTCAGCTGCTCATACTTGGTATATTTGGAAGTGAAATAGGATGGAAGGTCAGCACCGGCTCGGCTGCTTTCCTCCCCTTCATTCAGGCAGCCAGATGCGAGGTTGCAAAAGCAATTCAGGCATCTCTGTCAATGACAGAGGGTCCAATCCTCCCCGCACAGAATACTCCTACGTACAGTCTGGGAAGCTCGCAATTCCTCCTTGGAAACGAGGAGAATGCAGAGCTAACAGAGGGTTGTCTACACATCCCCAGATCCTGAGAACTGAGTAAGCCTGATGGGAGCTACAGGAACTGGGGCTCAAGCCTCAGCTGAGACCCAGTATCGTCACAACGCACTGCCACGGACACAAGCAGCTCTTCCCCAAAAAAGCCCAGTGCTGTCTGTCTTCTCAAGGAAAGGCATCCTAGGTAACTCTGCTAGCTGTTACCTTTGCCAGGACACTCCAAGGCAGCTGAAGGGGCTGGCTGCTTGTCACAGTCACCTCTAAAGGGGTTGGGATGGGATCCTCAAGCCACCCTGTGGCACAGCATGGCTCATGCTGCTGAAATAACCTTCAGGAAAAGCTGCTGGTTCTAAAGGAGCACAGCTCCATGCATGTTACAAAAGCAGGCTCCTGACTCATGTTTAAGCAGAATAGCACAGACACTTTAAAGTTATTACTTGCAATAGTGGAAAGCAAGCTATTTTAAAAGCTTTGAGCTCTATTTCTTATCACATATGGAGCAGTTAGTAGAAATTTTATTTCCACAGACAATATTCTAAAAAAAAAAAGTTATGTTGCATGGTTTTTTAGGTTACAAAAGCATTCTCTTTCTTTCTGTAGTCTACAAAATCATCAATCCCAAAAAATTTGGGGAAAAGGGGCTGAATGGGACAATAAGAAAGTCTATGTCAAATCCATGTTTTTCTCCAGCTGCATATGCTGAGCTTTTCCTCAATGGGGTACCTGTGGCACCTGACAATCCTGTGCCATTTTCACCAGAGAGGCACCTCGACAGAGTAGCTGAGATTCAGCGATGAGCTCGCCTAGGTCTCGCTCACTCAGGTCTCACTCTGCGAGCTGTTGTGGCTCAGCTCCTCACCTCATGAATCAGGGCTTCACTGCTTTTCTTTCGCACTGCAAAAAACACTGCTTGCACGGAAATTGTGCAATCTGCCACACAAATGTTTTGCTCCAGGCTGAATGTGAGTCTGATCTGGACTTCACTTACACAAGTAATTTACATATATAACTGGGAATTGCCACTGCAGCAATCTCTCTATGGAGTCCAGGCAGCAGTGAGACTGGTTTTAAGGCTGGCATTACTAACTTTTTAGTGAAGTTTCTCTGATACCTATTTGGACTTTTAAGTGTGTCTGTGTATCCTCACTTTTTTTTTTGGTTTATTATTGTGGTGGTCACTAATTTGGGGCTAGTAAGAACAGCAATACACATAGTAGAAGAGAAAATTAGGATTTTTTTCTTCTTTTAAACATGACTGCTGTCATGTCTAAGTCTTTCTAGTGCCAATGCAGTTACAATTAGGATGGTCTAAAGCTGTAAGGAAATACGTAAGAATATGTTGTTTCTCCTTTTCCTTCCAGAAAATGGGATTTAAGACTAGGGCCAAAAAAATAAAACAATTCTAAAATGCCTGAAATAAACCCTGGGGAGCCCAGGTGCCTGTGTACAGAGGCACAACCCCCTTGAGCCTCTAGAAGTCTTAACCACTGGGCCTGTGATGAGCCTGGGACTTGCCCTCCCAGCATGCAGGACCACGTGGCCCCACAGCAGGACACGGCACTGGCCAGAGCTTGGTCTCCCACACATGGCTGGGGGCTGCCTGCTGAAAACTCAATCATCTCAGTGCCCAGCTTCAGGCTCCCAAGCACTTTGCTGTGTCTTGGGCACCACTCTGGGCTTGTATATGGAAAGCTCAGAACAACACTTTGTTGATGGGTAGGTTTTTTGTTTTTTCTCTTTTTCAAGTTGTCCATATGACTATGGTTTTCTCCAAAACCTTGTTGAAGATAGACAGCAGTCTTAATTACTACAGGCTAATTACTTTTAATGAGCAAATTGCCATATACTGATGTAGGATTTGTGTTAAAAAGAATTTCAGACACCTAGAATCATCAATATGGTATCTTTTATGTAGGTTATGCAATGATGATACTTGGCAGTATACTCTAATAAGATGAGAAATAAAACTCTGAATATCTGAGACACCCATTTGTTTCTCTGTAATGTAATGTCCCAGCTTTTTTTTGCAGGATACTTGCTAAAGCAACTTCATAGTGCTGCTAGCTTATGTCATTTATCCCTATGATCATTTGCCTTTAGCACTATTAGTCAAATTAATAAAAAAAATGTAACAAAAGCTCCAAAGGTTCAAGATGTACTGCCCCAGAACAAAGTCTCAGTTTCTGGTCTTGGATACTGTTCTCCTGCAGTCTGCACTACAGCCACAAATACAAACAGTAAGAGAGAACAGATCGTCATAAAAAAGCTGAACTGAATCATCAAATCTGTTGAGAATATGCTTTCCATTTAATCAAAAGAAATATTTAAGCACTAGCAGTACTCAGAAGCTACAAATTAATTGGTACTTGTAGGCAGCAATTATGTTTTCCATTTTTCTTGATATTCATATAAATATGTGTGAAAGATCAGTTGCCTGGCTCTACTAGGAGTGGAGAAAGTGATGGTCCCCACAAGTAATTGTAGAGTTATCTGTGAATCAGCATCAGAAGAAATCAGTCCTGGCTATTACCTCATGGTATACAGCAGAGTGCCATCATCCTCCAGGCGCAGAAGCTTGTTTGGGGTTGTCATATTGTGAGCGATAGACTTCTTGCCATTGTGAAAAAAAGTGTCCGGGGTCCAAATCTTGCTGGCAAGCAGGTTGTTAAGAGGGAGGCGTTGCATAGGTCCTTTGAATCGCAGCCTTTCATCTTTCCAGCTTTGTCGGAAAAAAACGTCAATGGTGTATTCCTGGCACAAAGAAACACTCAAGGTATTGCAAGATCTGAATAGAAACGATGGTTCCAAAAATGTCTTCAGCAAAGTAAATACAACCGAGTTGACAGCCACATGCTAACTTACCATTTCTGTGTCTGACACAGGACCAAAACTGGTAACATAGATGTCTGTTTTCACCTGAGTTATTCTCTCTGCAATAAATAGAGGCTCCACATTAGTAATTGCTTTAAAATATAAATACATACTTGTGATGTATTTCTCTATTAGTTCCTGAGTCACTCAAAAATCCCAAAAGCTTGAAATTAAGAGCATGCTTGAGGAGGCATTTCATCCCAGATCAAATACAGTTGTTGACCTTCAGGAGTGCAGGTTCTCTGTTCTTACAATCAGAATGAAACTGGCCCTTCACGGGTGCATTTCCTCTGGCTAACAGGTTTTGATCATAGGAACACAGAATGGTTCGGGCTGGAAGGCACCTGAAAGATCATCTCATTCCAACCCACTGTCATGGGCAGGGACACCTTCAATGAGACCAGGTTGCTCTAAGACCCATCCAGCCTGGCCTTGACCGCTTCCAGGGATGGGGTATCCACAGCTCCTCTGGGAAACCTGTTCCAGTGCCTCACCACCCTCAAGGTAAAGAATTTCTTCCTAATACCTAATCTAAATCTACCCTCCTCCAGTTTAAAACCATTACCCCTCATCCTATCACTGCACTCCCTGATAAAGGGTCCCTCCCTAATCTTTGCTCTAAGCATCTTTAGGTAATGGAAGGTCACTATAAGGTCTCCCCAGAGCCTTCTCTTCTCCAGGCTGAAGAACTCCAACTCTCTCATTGTGTCTTCACAGGAGAGGTGCTCCAGCCCTCTCATCATCTTGGTGGCCTCCTCTGGACTCGCTCCAAGAGGCTCATGTCCTTCTTATGCTGGGGTTCCAGAGCTGGACACAATACTCACAAAAGCAGAGGGGAAGAATCTCCTCCCTCAGCCTGCCCCCCACCCTTCTTTTGATGCATCCCAGGATGCGATCAGATTTCTGGGCTGTCAGTGCACACTGCCAGCACTCCCTCAATACCTACCACAGGATGAGAGGAAGTGTATCTTGGAAGGACCTACTCCCCTCTGCTGGCTTGGGTGATCTGCCCAATTTCAGACATTTATCAGAGATGTCCGAAATTAGGTGAAATTATTTCTGCCCTCAAATCTCTAAGTCCTCCCGGCATCTTTTCAAATCCAGGTCTAATTTAATTTAAGGGCAGAAATTTCAGAAGTTCGTTATATAAGATAAAAGCATCGAGCCCTATTTTCAAGCATCTCTGTGTAAAGTGAGAGGAGAAGGAGAGAAAGGGATGAAAGCAATGTGTTGGTCTCACAAGAGGAAGGGGTGGGGGTAGCCAGATTAAAAAAGGGCCAGGAAGAAACATAACAGATGGTTTACACATGGGTAGAAAATGAGAGAAATCTGGGGGAAAGAGAGCTGAAGGAGGGCTCAACAAGGTTAGGATGGCAACCACTATTCACATGCTATGGTTTTAAAATAGCTGCTGTAGAGGTTATCAAAAAGACATATCAATACAGATTTGCTGTACTTGTCTAAATATGGATGGTTTGGGGATCTGTTTTTAAAAGGGATATGCATTACCCACATAATTTTATACAGGCTGACCAGTAAGGCAACCTAGCAGCAACCTGCTAGCATAATGCATTGCTTACTTTAGGAAGTACCAGAAACAAAAACCCAAACTGTATCCAATTACAGAAAAAAAATGTATCACAGATGCTCTCCTAACCCAACCTCAGATGACCCTGGTGACTGAAAGAACACAATTTTCCGTAATCTTTTTCTTGAGCCCCATTTGCTAGGAGACAAATCTACTTTCTGGGCTTAGTTTAGTTAATCAAACACAAGTTCCTTGTCAAGGCCAAGAGCAGGTACCCACTTGAGAGGGCATCATGTAGACAACAGTCCCATCTAGCAGGGCACCGGCTGAGCCAATGCACTATCCTACCTCCCAGCCCTGGGCGCAGTCTGTTGTCGTAGCCGTCCAGGAGACCGTCCAAGATCCTGGTGAATATAGTGATGTTATCATTGGCGTCCTCTTTTACTGATGGTGTTGGCGTTTGTGAAAAGCTGTTTTATGCAAACAAAAGGAAACATGTCAAAAGTCATGCTGGTTTCAACAGGCTTCAGTCTCAAGGGAACTTTGCAATGGAGCCTCCAAGCCTCTGTCCTCTTCTGCTGCTCCTGAATAGCACAGGGAGCTGCAGCCATTTATTTCATCATTACTATAAACTCGTAAATAGCTCTCCCTGGAGGAGGACCCAAAGAAGGACCCATGCCATGGAGGTAAAACCCTGGGGTGTCACTCAGGACACCTGAGTCCTTTGACCTTTGTCCATAATGTACAAATAGATCCCTGTCCCCTGTGCTATCCTGTCCCACATCAGCCCTACCACTTCCCCAGTGCTGGCGTGGCTCCATCTGCTCCAGGGAGCAAGGTCAGCTCACAGCATCAGCAAAAGCTGTTACTGGCTTTTCCCAGGTTAGCTCTCCATTCTTTAGGAACTACATCAGCTGGCAGGGGAGCTGCATGAGCAGTACAGGTTTGCCTGGATGTGCCTTCAAGTCTGCCTAAAGGTGCTGTTCAATCTTTAAATGCCAAACAGCTTCTAATTTTCAATTTTCTGTAATTTATTGCCAGAACAAAGGATGAACTCTAACCTCATTTGAGGATAACAAACTCCCACTACATTCAAAAATCCCACTGGGGTATCACTGGGGTATCTGAAAAACATACTGCTGTACAGAAAACACAGTTCTTCACTCCTCCTCTCTCTTTTGCATAAATTAGTTCTCCCTTGTAGTATG
Organism: Acanthiza pusilla; assembly: GCA_036630365.1. NCBI lineage: Eukaryota > Metazoa > Chordata > Aves > Passeriformes > Acanthizidae > Acanthiza > Acanthiza pusilla. Next base: position 2,876,435 of record JAXCHO010000098.1, read on the forward strand.
CAAATAACAGCAATGTGTAGTGGGCCTCATTCCATATCTTTTGGGCCAGATTTGTTTTTATTCTGAACTCTTTTTTATTTCATCGTTTTATCCGTGGCTCAGACCTGGGAAGCGGCTCACAGCACAACTAACAACTTGCATTTTTAAATCTGTTTGATTTTCATTTAAAGATGCTTAGGAGAATCCCCTGCTTATTAATGCCTTTGCTTACCTAAAGAATAGACATGGGAGATTATCCATAAGCATGCTTCACCTGCTTCAAGCAATGAGCATCTCTTAAGACAGCAAGTTTGCTCACACTTGGTGCTTATTCAAGATTCAGCCTCCACTGAAATCGCCAGCAAACGCTCCAGCTGTGGCAGGGCACATCACCCCACTAGGAACTGTACCCTGCCTCATGCACCCTCCCAGCAGGCAGCAAGAGCTTACACACAGCAACCTGAACTCCACAGCAGACAGTCACCCAGAGATTAAAAAAAAAAAAATAAAAAGAATCCGTGTTTATTTACTAGCAGTCTCCAGGGAAATAAATCAGTAAATAAATAGAGAACCTCAGAGTATCTCTCTGAACAGCTTTCCTTGCAGAATACTTGTAATATATGTGTTTGCCTTACCTAACAGAACAAAATTCATACAAAAAAAGACAAAGGGACTTCAGCCTGGTTTTCATAAGGTTTCCACTAATGAGATCTCACTGACACCCCTGTAATGCATCTGGAAGTTTTAGAAACACCAGACCTAGCTCAGAACAAGCTGCTCTCCTGTATCCCCTCACAGATACAGGGACCCCCAGTCCCGTGCTTGTTCCCTTTATGGTTTGTACACTTCTGCTGCAAAAGGAAAGGATTGCAAAGCCTCTCAGGACATGGGAGTAAGGGCGGGTGGTGGGAGCACAGGTCTGATGCCCTGAAACACCAAAGCCATGCAAATGCCAGGCTGAGGAGGTTTCTTATGGCCTGAGTGCAGTTTGCACTGCTGCAGTCCTCAACAAGCTCCACACTGCAGAGCTCAAGGCCACCAAGGATCTTCCCTTCACTGCAGGTGGAGGCATAGCTGCAAATCTTGCCTATTTTTCATCTCTCCATGGTGAAAAGATCAAATGAATCCTGTTTTTTATGCTGTGACCACAATCTCTGGTGAGCAATTGAGGCAGACAAGATCACGGACATGTCTGACTTAATGAAAGACAGTTAATCCAGTAGAAGCAAACTGATTAGGGAAACATTAGACATCTTTGCAGGTTGGACCATTCCAGAAAAAAAAATGTACACTTTTTTGTCAATTTTAATTGAAGGGATCCACCATTTAAAAGTGAATATTCACAAGTGGCAGCCTAACTAATGCAAACTGGAGACAGAACTTACAGACTTTCTTTACATGCAGCAACCACAACTAATGCTCTGATAAAATCCTAGAATAAAGCATGAAAATCCAGTACACCTAGAATACTATTTTCGACTTTTCTCATCTATTTTATCTTCTTTTTTTTTTCCGTGAGAAAGAGATATGCATCATGCTGTCTGCCTGCTACACCGTATCAATGTAGGAACCCATTTTCATTTTCCACTGCATCTGACAAAGAAGCAGAGAGATCAAACTTCATTTCATTCCTACAAGTTTCATGAGATGCTGTGACTAGACAAGGGGAGAGCAATCTAAATTAGTACTTCATTAAGTAAAAATGTGAGTTTAGCAGTCATCTATTCCCTCTGGCTCGCTGACTGGGCCACTCAGTATGCATGTAGCTCAGAAACAGCCTCAGCAAGACCAACCCCACTCCTCTCTAATAATTAAGAGATATGGAGGAGACTTGCAGGGTCATTATGAAAGATCTTGGGAGAAAAGGACAGCAGAGGGAAAATGTAGGTGTTGCAATAGGAGATAGGAACAAGGGATATCAAATGTGGAGCTGGGATTATTGCAAAGATGCAGTGCTGGGGGCACAGGACACAAAGCTTCACTAGTTTCTCTGCTCTTGAAAAAGCTTGTTATTTTTAGTGCTTATGGCTGAATTCAAAGCCAATTGAACTCTGAGGGAGGATTTCCATTGAACTATTTTTGTGGGGATGGGACAAAATATACTTAGTTCTCATAACTGCTCCTCTGAATCTAAGAGTAATTGATGCTGCTTCCCTCTATCTCAGCTATGTACATCTTTCACAGGAATAGTACACACACCCCATATACTGAAATACTTTTATCTCTCCGCAATAAGAGCTAATTAATGGAGAAAAAAGATGGAAAAACAACAACGGTGAAGACTAGTAAAAAGTCTGCACTTCTGCAAAACTGCAATCCAATTTAGGTTTGTCAGATCACCCAAAAAAAAAAGGCATCTGATTCTGAGTTTCAGTGAAATGTCAGTATTATGTGAAGTTGCATTTGTAGATAGATTGCTGTTTGCTCTTATGTAAGTGTTACTTTTTCTTTCTTAACAGAAAGTTAGCATTTAATTTCTGTTACTGAAATTGATGGCAAAGTGCATGTTTTGAAGAGGTTTTCATGACACAAGACACGTACTTGCAAAGTTATGTGTATAGATACTATATAGCTCAATGAACAGAGGGAAAACAGGTGCTACATACCCTAAACTAATTACTTCCACACAGCTAAGGATTAGGCTTTATCAACGTATTAGTAGATAAGCACATTGTTGCCTCTCTGCAGTGAAAAATGTTTTCATAGCAGAAATTTTCAGTTATGGATAAAAATAAACCTAGCAAAGAATCTTAGGGAAATGCTACGAAAATTCAGAGATAATTGCATTTAAAGCTCATTATTGAACATAAACTAAACCAACCAGGAATACTTCTCATCACATTTATTTAATATTGCAATTTCAGGATAACTGAAAAAATCAGAAGCCACAGAAGAGCCCCATCAGTGTAAAATGTAATAACTCTCTAAAGATGCTCAGCTACCTCTTCTGATGAGTTCATCATTTACCACTTTAAACATCATTGTCTTTTTTGCTATCTAGTCAAAATCATGGCACGTACTATTCATAGATTAGTTGTATTAAATGTATGGTAGATATTTAATTATTTTCCCAAAACTTCTTTCAAAAATAAAGGTAAGAAATTCTGGAAAAATAACAGAAGAGTATTTTGCTATTGAAAGATGTATTTTTCTCTCTCTCTCTCTCTCTCTCTCTCTGAAGAGTAGTGTTTCCAATAAATTGCTTTAATAGGATTGCAATTATATCAAAACTTCAGACAAATTAACAGTTTGTGGAAAAGACAGTGGACAACGCACTTGGAAACTTTTGGATAAAACCAGCTGGCCAGACATCAAGGGAAGTAGATTTACTTTTCTAAGTTAGCTTCTTGCCACCCCTTCCATACAGATTCTTGAGATCTAAAAATGTTGATTTTATGAATTTCTGAACTGAAGACTCAATGCTTTCACTTTGGATTAGAACAGAGAACTAAATAAAATGGTGAAACTTTAATACTATCTTTAGATTTTAAAAAAATAATTTAATTCTTTTATTTAGCAAGAGCAGTATCTTTCTACCTTCTGGTAAGCAGCAATTTGTGAGCAGTGCAGTGAAAGCCTGTCTTTCACAAGGTGACATCTTACAGTCCTCACCCCCAGCACCTTAATGGCCCTTTTGATGTCCTGAACCCCTTCTAGGGTCATTACACACCTCCCAGTACTCTTAGCTCCCCAGGTCACTGACCTACAGCTGTGCCAAGGCTTCTCCTGCACCATGTACGTGCTGGATAGCCGGAGGGCCACTCCTGCTCTTTGGCCAGCTGGCAGGCCAGAGATGCTGAAGCTGTTCAGCAGTGGGACTGACTGATGACTGTCTGCCTCCTGCAAGCAGTTCTAGGTATCAACTTAGTTTTCCAGTTATTAAACTTGTCTAATGGGTTCAAAAAGCTATCTGGAGATATGAAGAACAAAAGGAAGACAGAATAAAAAAAATAATAAACAGACAAGCATGACTGCATAAGGATACGATAATTCTTATAAAAGTAGTGTTTAAATATATGACGAAGAGCTCCCTAGCATCACAAGTACTTGGAAAGAGATATCACAGCAGAACTAACTGCTTAGGGCTGCAGAGACTAACTTGAAATAACAGCCTGAAGGAGAGGTATGTTTTGCCTAAATAGCAGGATTATGGTCTTAGCGATAAGGGCTGTGAGCTAGAGAAGAAGTATGTGAAACTACAGACTGAATTCTTCAGAGTGAACAGTGCAATACTGGGTTGGCTACACATAATTGGGATGTTCTGTCCTCTGTGTTTCTACTATTATAAATATTATTAGCAGATGGCAACTATACTGTGGGTACATGAACAATGTCCATCCCTGTTGGTTTTGGCTCTCAGACAGATTTCTGAAATTGCACGTCCAAAACGCAAACACACCAGGGCTGTGCATCACCAGCGTGACCCCATGGATGGCCTGGGACTTGCAAAGTAAGAGCCAGGACACAGTAAGGTTGGGCAGCTTGGAGCCAGGGCTACCTCAGCTTAGGGAGATCTGTGTGCATGCAGCCACACATGGCACCGACCCTCGCAGGGCTGCCACTGCCTGGGCACCCCGAGGGGCCACAAGGAAGTGGTGTTTTATCTCACCTGGAAATACTCTTCATGGTTGTATTTGACTTTTAGTCATTCCCTAACTTTATCATTAATGTTTACTTTTGAGACTGTTGTGAACTACCTTGAAATGCTCAGGTAAAATACCTTAACTTATACAGCATTATACATTAGCATTATACATCTCAGGGCTGAATTCAAGCAAGCTTGAACAAGCTTTGACTCATGCTGGACTGTTTCTGCAGAAGTAGATTCATAAAACTGCTAAACCAACAACGGGGGGGAGGGGACTTCACAACCTCTTCTCAGTTCATCTATATATTTGAATTTTAATTCAGTGATTTTTCTTTAGATAGCTGCTACCAGCTATGTCTACAGTCCTCCTCTACTGCCTACTAATGTGGATAATTCTCGATAGTCATTACACATTTATGTTAAACATTAATCACAGTCTTTTGCTGAGATTTCTCAAGTAGCCTAGTAGATTGAGATACATAATTTCTGTTTATTTTACCAGGCATTGTGCATCAAAATCCCCCACGGTGGCTTTGGCTATGTCAGCAAAAACTGTATTTATTATTTAATATAAATATGGAATGACTATGGAGAACTATAGAAAAACATCTGCCCTCATCTTTAATGTCCTACAGTATTTTGGTTTTTAATTTGTGCTCCTCTGACCAATCACTTTTATCTAGCACATTGCAAAACACACTGTGTTTTGCAATAACAGTGCAGTAGAAACGTGGATGAAGCTAATAAAGAAGAACCTGGTAGCAACAGCGTTATCAGTATTAGATTCCTGCAGTTAATACAGCAGCCTACATGTTAATTGTACCGCTCTGTCCTGAAGAGTCAGTCCCAAAGCACTTAGCAAATTACACTCTGAAACTGCTTCTGCCTCTGAAGCAGAAGCGCTGGAGCATCCTCTGTCTTTTGAGCAGGGTCAAGATTCAGCCCTAAGGCAGTGTGTGAATGGTGCAGTGAATTGGAGCTGCTTATCTCTGCAGGCCTGGACTAAAATTACTAGATCAGAAATGGGGGGCAAGAGGGGTGGGGGGAATTTATATGATGATCTCATTTTAGTGCACAGAAGCTTTTTTACTAACTTGCAGAAAACAAGTGTCCTAGTTTCCTTTGACTGTCCTGTTCTGGTTATCTGCCAGGTTACAGGTCACACCGATTTCTACCTGGGACTTTGATTCAGTATTTGCTTTGGAGTCTGGTTTTTGGGCTGTTTGGTTTTTGTTTGGGGTTTTTTTCTTTGCATCCTTGTCCATCTATTCTTCTGTTAGAGGAGAAACACAGTCAAACAACCCACACACCAAGCAGGTCACGCTGAACTATTGCAATGTGCTGCCTTCTGCAAGGATGATGAACAATCAAGAACGACTTAAAGTTACAGTCACCAAGATTTTCTTAATGCGGACATACTTTGTCAAACTACAAAAATGTAAAGACAAGTAATGTAAAGCCACTCTATCTCTGCCCTCTTAAATCCTGTCACAAAGTCCTGGGAGACTTTTGCCTCAGACCATGGTGAAAGCAGGATCAGGTTTTTCCAAGGTGAATAAATGAGTATGTAACTCATCGCATCCTTTGTAGAGTGCAGTCCTACAACTGTTCATATAAACCTCCGAGGTCTCAGGCTTCCGCCTACCTACACAGGACACGTGCTGGATACCAGGCTAAGCTTTGCTTACAGCACAGACAGTCATCACTCAAAGTTTGGTCTTTCTCCTAGCTCCAATCTGGAAAAAATCAGTTTGCTTGAAATCAGAAACTGATTTGCATCTCCATTTTGTATCTTCTTATAGCAAGGAATGGATGGGTGTGCTTGTGAATCAGCATGTTGGGAGGATTCATTTTTTTCTGGTGAAATCATAAATAATTGTTCTCCTCCACAAAGAAGAATCAACCTACGTTTCCCAGGCACTTGCAAAATGCTTTTTCCAGATTCCATTGTATAGCTCAAATTTGGAAAGTTCTTAAGATCTCTGGTTATAGGAAAAACATATAAATAGATGGTTTCTGACTTTATTTTTCATTTTCACAGAGCTATAGTCAGAGTATCTCTTTAATACACTTTTCAGAATACCACCGTCAGTAAAGCATCCAAAGCAAAAATAAGGAAACAGGATTCCTTGCTATATGCTTCAGGGGAACACAATTTCTAATTATTCTACAGGTTTCAAACTCAGACATCCTTCTAAGCAGTCACTATCTTAGGTCACTCAGGAGGAAAACCTGTAGCAGCTAGCAACATGCAGCAAGTCCCACTGTTGCAGTTTCGGGGCTTTTTTTACACTACTGCCTATAACCTGCACCCATCAGGTGAGAGGGAAGGTGCAAGCCCCCCCCATCATAGACACAGGGGCAGAGGGCACCACAGCCTGTGGCTGTGCTAAACCCAGGTCAGAGCACTCAGCAGCTGTAGGCCTGGTCTGAGCTCCTCCTGCCCCACAAGCCTTTCCACAACAACACTGCAGGCATAAGGAACTGATACAAGAGACCAAATTTGAACAGGAGAGAAAATCACTCCTTTCCCTGACACCAGCACGTTAGGATGAAACGCAAAGCCCTCTTGTTTTGTTCAGCTCCTCCATACCACACAGAGCCAAGGTTTCTCATTTCCTTAAAAAACCCACACCAGAAATTCAAATGCAATTGGCAACTCACCCGAAGTGGCTGGCTAAACTCATGGAAACGCAGAAGAGGAAGAAGTTTTTGATCATGATAAAGTCAGAGACCATCCCATTGTCCATTCCAGAGGAGAAGAGGAACACAGGTGGTTGCTTTGGTGAAGGTGCAGCTGTTCACTTTGTTCTTACACTGCAACAATACAAAAAATTAATAAATTATTGCACGGACAAAGAGCAGGATAGCGGAGTTCAGCTAACACCGCATCTTTTGCTATCTGCATTTTTCACAAACTTATCTAGGCTTATGTAAACATCAGCTGTTTATGTAAAATTGTATATCTTCAAGGACATGTTTTACCTTCTGCTGACAGCAAACTGCAAAACAGGAAAAATTGTTTGTGGCCCAGCTTTCCCCTATATTTGTCTATGGTATAAGTAACTAAAGAAATAGCCACCATTTTCCAAATGCCAATTTCAACCCTTTACCTATTTCAACAACTTCCACATGCCTGCAAACCCAGGGCTGTGTGCAGCCTCCGCATCCTTTCCTTCCATCGCAATTTTTTCCCATTAAATACCCGGCTTCCCTTTCCAAAATCCCAGTTGAAATGCCAAGAAACACCTACTGCTTCTTGGAATTCATGCTGCTGATGCACGGCTTAGCAAAAGGAGGGTGGGTTGTTGGGGGGGGGGGGGGGAAGAGGGTAAAAAGTGACCTTCCTCGCAAAGGCACATAAACCTCACGCTAGCACGAAGAACGACAGTAATGTAGCTGCTCCAGCGACTGCTGCTTTTTGGATACCTGCCTCAGCGACCAGATCACCAATTTCAGCATTGTGCACTAACGTTTTCCTCTGTGCCCTATTAAAAACAAACAAAAAAACCAAAACCACAACAAAACCCCCCAAAAGCCAACGAAACAAAAGGCAAACAAACCACCCCGAACCCGACAAAAACCCCAAAACAACCCCCAAAAACACACCCAGAGGGGAATTACCTGGATTTTCCACCTGAACCCTGTGCCCCCGTGCTACATCGCTCAGCAACTTGTTCTCCCAACCCGCCGGCGCCGCAAGGCAAAACGCCCGAAGCAAAAGCCGCCCCCCAGGGCTCCCCCGCCCGGCCCGCGATGCTCGCAGCGGGTGCCGCTCACTCCACACCGGGCACTGCGGGGCCGCCGCTCCCTTCCCGCAGCCCCGGCCCGCCCGCACCTGTCCGGCGACCGCCGCTCACTCGCCGCCGCCGCCGCCCGCGCACTGCGCCCGGGGCGACGCGCACCGCTCCGCTCCGGGAGGGTGGCACCTGCCCGCCCGTGCCCGCTCCGCCGCTCCTTCCCGTCTTCCCTCCCCGGTCCCCACGGCACCCCGGGACTGCCCCCGCCCCGCTCGCCGGCCGAAGTTTCCCGCGGCCATGTGCGCGGCGCGGGGCGCGGCGCTACCCGCCCGGGGGGCTGCGCCCGGGGCTCCCCGCCGCCCTCCGCCTCCCGGCCGGGCGCTGAAGCCCGGCGCTTACCAGCCGCCGGCGGGGGGACGAGGGCGAGGGGGCAGTGTTTGCCCGAAAGTTGCGGAGCGGCGGCAGGAGCGGAGCGGGAGCGGCGGCGCTGCCTCCCGGCCGCTGGCAGGCGCGGCCCCGCCGCAGCGCCGCGCCCGCGCCGCCCCCGCGCGGAGCCCGCGGCCGGGAGCGCGGGGCGCTGTGCGGGGCGCGCCCGGCCCTCGGGCACCCGGCGGGGACCTCCCGGCAAGGGGCCGCTCCCGGACCCGCCGCAGCCCCGGGAGGCTTCAGCGGCTCCCCGAGCTCCCCGCGCTGGTCTCCCGCGAGCAGTCCCCACCGAGAGCCCCGCGGGGCAGGGTCCTGGGCGAGCTCGGCTGGCACCGACCGTCCTCAGGGAGAGGGAGCCCCTGCCACAGCCCAGGTGTTGTGCGACTGTGGGGCAGGGGCACCCGGCACGGCGGAGGCTTGCCGGTGTATAGGCTCCTTGCACCACACGTGTATAAGTATACATATGTATACTGACACCCCTACTTAGCCAGATCTGTATCTATACGCCTCTTCCAGTGGACCTGACCTAAACCATCATAGCTCTTAAGTGCTGAAGTTGGAGTTTTATATCCACAACATAAACTCTCTTTTTACATCCTCATTATTAGACATCCGTAGTTTATATATCAGTATTACAAATTCCAGGAGACCTGTAATAACTTCGAGATTTCCTTGTGATTGTGTGTGGTGCTGTTCCTGAAAAATGGATGCACTGTTTCACAGCTTCAGTGATAGGAGCATTACACTCGCTACATGTTCGAGTCACATATGTAATGTACTGCTTGCAGGGGCATTTTGAACTACATGGAAGATGAAATGAGTGTTGTATAGTCCCAGTTCTTGGGGATTCCGTGAGATGAATGCAACGTTTTGCAACATGTGCATGTTACACGAGATAATATATGATTCCAGTATACACTGCTGTGACCATACTTCAAAATAACACTCCAAACTCAGTTATTAAATTATCAGATCTAATGAGTTAGTGCGTGTCTTTCAGGCAACGTTATGGATCAATGAATGTGGTGGTGCAGTTGTGTTTTCCCTATATCCATATAAAAGCTTTATGAAATTAATCCCTCCGCTGAAGTCAATATTGGTTCTGTAGCTCATTGCCACAGAAGGTGCTGCTCTATGTGTGCCTAGATCACAGTCCGCACTGTCTGAGTTGAAAAGTGGTCCTTAGGAACTTGTTTACATTTTTTCCCACCTAACAAAACCAGAAATGTAGCCCCAGGGAGAATTTCCTATGTAAACAATGAATCATTTTTCTAGTATCAATCGAGTAGCATTTTCTTGGGCAGTCCTTTGTAATTCCCCTCTTCAGCATTCCCTTGAGACTCATCAGGGATTGGACTAGGTAATCTTTAAAGGTCTCTTTCAACCCAAACCAGTCTACGGTTCAATGGCTCTATATCTGATGCTTAGCTGTGTTCGAGTTTTACAGCGATGATTTATGATCTTAAATGCCGAGCCAATGACATACGTTGTTCCTCGTTGTTCCTTAGTGACTTCAATAAATATGAAGCTGTGAATGAATGTTGCTATCAGAACAGCTTTCCCAGTGCTTAAAAATATCTGAGTTAAGTAGTATGAAGCGCCAGTAGTTTCTCATGATAATGTTCTTGCCTAGGAGTGTTTAAGTCACATTTTTTGCAGCGCTTTGATTTCTAGTGCAAGCTATTTATATCTATATAGGTGATGTTGCAAAAATATGTGATCTTTAAATAATTTTACAAAAGAGATATGTAGGAATATTGGCCTAAACTTTGGTTCAAGTGGGTGAGAGCTGTCTGCTTCGGCCTCTTGCTCCAGCTCCCTGGCGAGCAGAACTGAATCTCCGTTCCTCTGACTCTCTACATCTTCTCTGCGAAGCCATATGCTGCAGATCCGCTTCTCAGCGCCAAAGGGAAAAAGCGTTCAGGAACTGGGGGAGCAGAATAGCAGGGAAATGTTTAAGGAAAGCTTAAATTTAAAAAATAAACGAGAATGATAGAATCACAGAATGGTTTGGGTTGGAAAGGGATCTTAGAGATCACCTAGTTCCAACCCCTGCCACGGGCAAGGACTCCGCGAAAGCGCCTTACTCGGCGAAGCAGCGAGCTGAGGAGCGCCGGTGTCCCGCGTGGCGGTGCCACCCGAGCCGCGCCGAGCCCACCGCTCCTCGCGCCGTGTCATTGTCCCCGGCGGGGCCACCTCGGCCAGGGGCTGCTGTTCGCGCCGCAGCCGCCGGAGGGCAGCACAGCTCCACGCAAGCCGGGCCGGGGCAGCGCTCGGTGGGCGCGGGGCGGGCTGGTCACTCCCTGGTGCCACAGGGCACGGAGCGGGCTGGTCACTCACTGGGGCCACAGGGCACGGGCCGGGCTGGTCACTCGCTGGTGCCACAGGGCAGGGACCGCGCTGGTCACTCACTGGTGCCACAGGGCACGGAGCGGGCTGGTCACTCCCTGGTGCCACAGGGCAGGGACCGGGCTGGTCACTCACTGGGGCCACAGGGCAGGGACCGAGCTGGTCACTCCCTGGTGCCACAGGGCACGGAGCGGGCTGGTCACTGCCTGGTGCCACAGGGCAGGGACGGGGCTGGTCACTCCCTGGTGTCACAGGGCACGGGCCGCGCTGGTCGCTCACTGGTGCCACAGCTTTGTGGGCTTCATCCCCCAGCACAGTGGCTCTGGCCTGTGAGCACAGTTATTGCCATCATAATCGCTGATGTGAAGGCAGCGGTATTGCACATGCCGTGTGTTTCTTCAGGCACTCCCTTGTGAGTCACGCCCTGTTTGTATGCTTAGCCTCCTCGTCACGTTGTAAAGGATACCTTGGATTTAGCATGTGAATCAAATGCTTTGTCTTAGGGTCAGGGAAATGTTTTGGTTTGTTCTCTTGCTGGTGCATAGCAAAATCCAACATGGCCATTTCATACCATGGGGTTTTTTTTAAATTTTTGGAAAAGTTTGTGTGGTTCCTCTCTGACAGTTCTTCTCCCTGTTTCACTAAATTATGTTGCTTATTTGAAGAGGTGAATGCATTTGAGGTCGATCATCCTCTACGTAGGACTGAAACAATAGTGCAGGCAAATTGGGCTGTGATTTTTACCACAGCACATGCTTGGGAGCTCGCTGGGAAACACACACCAACCCCTCACTGTGACACTCTGTGTTAGAAAAATGGTCTGTTTTACCAGCAGCCAGAGGTGTCTCTGTAATTGATCAAGTCATTCCTTCCTCCAGGAGAGTTACAGAGAGCTCATGAAGTTGTGTGGAGGTGTGACATGCTGTGGGATTTGGTGTGAGTAGGCTCTTCAGAGGCATTCTCTTCCACCAAAACAATTCAATTCCATCATCCAGGTGGGGAGGACTGCCTGTTCTCTTGAAATCTTTTGCCTTTAGCCTCTTAGCTAAGATTCTGCAAAAGGCAGCACTTGGAACAGTGACTTTGGTGATACAAATCCTTTTCCTATAGAGAGCAGTCTGAATTCGTCATTGAAGGAATCCCTAATCATCAGCTAATACAGACTCAGCCACTCAATGCAGAGACTGGATCTAGGCAAAGGGTGAAAGTCTTGTTTTCATTCCCTTCTTTACTTAGTCCCAAGTAAAGACCAGAGTCAAGAGTCTATCGAGCCCAGGTGAGACACACCTGGAGTTCCTCAGTATAAGAGAGACATGCACATGGTGGAAAGAGTCGAGCAGAGGATCATGAAGATTATTAAAGGACTGGAGTGTCTCTCCTATGAAGTGAAGCAGAGACAGCTGGGATTGTCCAGCCAGGAGAAGAAAAGTCTAACAGGGATACTTATCCATCTGTATAAATACCTAAGGGCAGGGGTCTGAAGAAGAGGGAGGCAGACTTTGCTTAGTGCTACTGACTGGCAGTAAGTCCCATGAGGAGCGGCTGAGGGAGCTAGGGCTGTTTAGCCTGGAGAGAAGGAGGCTCAAGGGAGAAGACCTTATTGCCCTCTACAACCACCTGAAAGGTTATAGCCAGGTGGGGGTCAGTCTCTTCTCCCAGACAACCGTGATAGGAAATGGCTTCAAGCTGCACCAGAAAAGGTTCAGGTTGGAAATCAGGAAGCATTTCTTCACAAAAAAGGTTGTTAAGTATTGGGACGAGCTGCCGGGGGAAGTGGTGGAGTCACCATCCCTGGAGGCATTCAAGAAACAACTGGACGCGGCACTTAGTGCCATGGTCTAGTTGACAAGGTGGTGATCAGTCAAAGGCTGGCAGACTTGGAGGTCTTTTCCAACCTAAATGATTCTGTGACAGGAAAAGGTACAGTGGGCACAAATTAAAACACCATCACATTCCATCTGAACACAAGAAAACACGTTTTTACTTTGAGGGTGGTCAAACATAGGAACAGGTTGCCCAAAGAAGTTGTGAAGTCTCTGTGGAGACAAAACTTGAAGGTAAATGATCCTGGGAAACCCACTGTAAGTGACTCTGTTTGAGCAGGAGGTGGGCCTTGGTAATCTCCAGAGGTGCGCTCCGGCCTCAGGCATCCTGTGATCCTATAAGATGTGAAAACTGTGCCATCCTGTGAAACTCTTTGTTACTTTCTCCAAACCATTTCAAACTGTGTCTGGTAGCGAAACGATACAAACAAACTTACTGATGTGAGAGGTATTAGAGTCAGATAGACTTTGAAGCATTTGTTGTATTTCTGAATGATAAGGAGGGATATTGATAGCCTTTTTTCCCCTCATGTATGCCCACTCTGTAATGCCATGGACACCATAAAACGTGACCAATTTGCTGCATTTCGCTTGTCTGCTGGGCCATGCTGCAGACAGAGCTGCATTTAGGACCTGACATTTTGGTGGTTTGTTCTGGGCATCCCAGTGGCAATAGAGACTACTTAACTGAGTTTTGTGAAATGTGGCTGCGGGCAGAGTAACACGCGGACAGATTGCACTGAGATAGAGTTGGTCCCTTTTTGTGTGGCACAGAAGACATCAGTGGCGCCACTGGGAGACAGAGGCAGATGAGTGCCTGGTGTGTTCCAGCAAAATTCCAGCTGGTTGTGAGAAGCAACACCTTTAGCAAGTGACACTGATGCTTCTGCGTGCTATTTGTTGTGATTCCCAAACCTGCGGGTTCAAAGGTGTTAAAAACTTCCTCTGAACCTAATCCCGAGCAGGGTGCTTTCTGCACAGATTCAGTTGAGAAATGAATGAAAGGCTGCATTTTCTCTTTTGCAGTTCATCCTGTCTGCTATGGGCAACCTTCAGTCCATTTCCACTTTTTAGACTAACAATGAGCAAATGTTCAGGGTGTGCCTGAATACTGTTGTCATGGATTTGTAGAATGTCCTAAGATTCACTGTTTTCAGAAACTCTATGCACCTTACAGAGGTCCTCGCTCCGAGACTAGAACCCTGGGTGCTGGCAGCCTTATTTCTCAAAAGTGTCTGTCAAGAAATGTAATGACTTCTTGTTAGAGACTTCACCCCATTAGACCAGCAAAATGTTTCCTAGAGATACCTTCCACACCCAAAGGTGTGGAGAACATTTCCAACATTTTTCAGCCCATTTTAAGGTTTTAATGCTCTAACCCTTGGAGTAGAGCATTAAAGCAAAGATTGTTACTTAAAGTGACATTCCTGTCTTTCTGCACCCATATAAAGGGGTTCCATCTTTCTCCCCAAATCCACTTTGTTGTTTGACTCCTCACGGTTCCTTTGTCCCTTACCTGTTCTCTCATCGCTACAGGTTAACCCAGCTGGGAGGCTGAGGGTGAGGCTCATCAGGCCTGGCATTGCCCTTGCAGTGCCTTTGCAGGGAAATGTTGCACACAGGCACATTTTGACCATTTGTTTATATCAGTTCAGCTTGCCACTGAAATAGCCCTTTTCTCCTCTGCCCTGGAAAAGAGAGAATTTCCTCCACACCAGTGGATAACAATGAAAACTCAGAGTGAAGGGTCAAACCTCCTTACAAATATTTTTCCCGTGGAAGAATTGTGGTTTTATTCACATCCCTGCTAAGTTCAGATGTGAAATCTGCTCCCTGTTCCAGCAGCATACCAAAGTCTGCCCTTGAGACACAAATAATGAAAGCCAAAGGGATTTACAACACATCCTAGTTCATGGTCTTAGATTCAGGAGGCAGAGGGGCTACCTAACAAAAATTCCTCCTGCATCACACAGTCCACAAATTTCCCTAGTACTATAAACTGTAACTTTCTGTTTTGCTTTCCTCTTGTGTTGTAAGAATACAGGCTCTTTTTTCTGGGTGTCCATAAACTGCAGCAAGTCACCTCTTCCATGAGTATCATATGCCATAAATAAGGGCCTGCTGTTATCTCACCTTGAATCTTCCCCTGGTTTCTTCTCTTGTTGGCCCTGTGCTTTTAGCACAGAGATAAGTTTGTGGACACAAGATTTTTGCACACAAGTGAGCATCAACTCAGAAAACCTGTGACCCGGAATTTTATGACCCTATAATATATAAAATTCCTTTAGCTAATTTCTTCAAAATGGTTAAATTTACTGGTTAGTATTTTAGCAAGGTAGAGTAGCAATTATAACTATATCTGAAAAGTAATGGGTCATTAGGGTAGCATTGTACATAATCTTTAAGGCCTCAGCCTGGTGATTTGGGTGCAAATTTACTGTAAGTAAGGCACTGCACAGTGCACTCTGTGTGAGGATAGAGCACACCTTCAATGATACAGCGGAGCAAAACCCCATCTAATTTAGAAAGTACCTTGTGAAGAATAACCACAACAATTCAGCTTCATACATATGATTCCTAAAGAAATCTTAATCAGGCTTAAACTGGAGCATGCGAGCTCTGCATCAATATTCAAGGCTTTATGTATATGCTACTGTACATGTAATTCCTGCATAAGAGGAAGGAGAGAACAAATCTTAGAAGGAACATCACAGAAATTCATTGAACTAAGAGGAAAGGATCAATGTTGATAAATTCTTTATTAAGCATATATTCAAATATTCATAATGGAAGGAAGGTGAGTGTACTAATGGACAATATAGGAGTGTAGTAAAATAATGTACTTAGTGATGTTAAGAGTAGAGTATTTGAAGTTTAGAAATTGGTTAAATACAGACAGGAGGTACCAAAATCTATTTGACATTCAGAGTAAATCTGTGAATTTTATTATACATACATATGCATGTATCTCTCTCTCTCACGCTCATATTTAGGTTATAAGCTCTACATATTTATGCCTATTGATACATGTATGTACATATCGACTGTCAGCTGGGTTTTGGCTGTGTAAATACTAAGACAAGATTGGATTAGCATGTTTTAAGTTGTGATGAACACAGGTTTCTTTTTGGCTTCTGTAGTTTTCGTATTTACTGCATTTCCCTGTGTTGTTTATATGTGTGCTGGGCATACTGACAGAACTCATTATTTCTGTTTCTGATCAATATAGGTAACTGTCAAAGATGCCAACAAATATTAGTATCCACTTTTGTAAAATTTCACATAAGCTTTCAAGTCACCCTGTTCATGATTCATTACAATAATTAGCTGCTGCTACAGGAAAATACATTAATGTGTACCATTTGGAAAGCTGTAGATGCTACTTACATTTATTTTAGGCTTTGCAATATACTGATTTTCAGGCTGAATTTATTGGCAAAGGTTAGGTGGGAATAAATGTTCTCAGCAGTTCCGAATCCCATTAAATGTGACTTCTGCTGTATAGATTCAAGTACTATAATTAATAAAATTTCAGGAAAAATGAGTTTTTAAATTGTTTTATCTAGAATTAACTTCTACTGAAATTTAACAGAGCTGGTAAAAAAAAAAAAAAAAAAAAAAAAAAGAGGAAATGACCTGACAATGCCTTGTTTTAGAAAAGATAGCAATGATTTCAAAATACCATCAGGATGTTAAATATTAATGATTGAACTATAGCAACCATTATAATGTACTATACCAATGCAGGTGATACCATGATGCCAGTCCTAGAGCTTTGTAGGAAAATATTTTGTCAATCCCAGTGCAGTAAAATTTAGAAAGACTAAAAATAGTAACATATATTATGTATATCAGTCAATAGCCAGATTTTCATGCAGTATAAATTGGCCAAGTGAAGGACAGCAGAACTACACCCATACATCAGCTGAGGTTATGCCTGGAGTGTGACCCAGTAATTATGACTCAGTCAATGAGAGTTTGTTTGAATCTGAAGAATGAGATTTGGCACAAATATTAAATAGGGGCTTTTTTTTTTTTTCATTTTAGTACAAGTTTATTCAATGAAAAATGCAGGTGACTTGCTCACAAAACAACTGCAGTGCAGGCTCAAATTTGCCAATTTGTATTAGTCAATGGAAAAAGTAGACTAAAACACCAGCGCTAATTAGCATTTTGGTTTTAATATTTCTAAAAACATCAGTAGGATGAAAGAGGAGGAAATAATTTCAGAAAGAATTAAGAACAGCTGTGAGGAGCCATCATATAATCCATGCTTTGGACATTCCCTTGTGCTGTGAGAAAGTCAAATTAACTCTTTGCTATGGGCAGTCATTTTCTTCTGGGGCACTGGGAATTTTTTATGGGTTTTCCTTGTTCTCTCTTCTTACCCCGTTCCAGTTTTACAGAGGTGATTGAGTGTTCAGCATATTTAGGATGTAGCAGATTCAAGTTCATTCCTAGGTGCAGAATGTTTTTCTTGACAGCTTGTGCTGTAGTTTGTGAAGGAAAGAAACAGGCATATGAACTGGAAGGACAGGGCTGAACATTTATTGTGTCTGGTCCTTCTTTAAAGTCCACAACAACTCTATTGGCTGCATATTTTTTGAGAAAGAAGACTGCTTGCTTAAGTAAGATAAGCTGTATTTAACACCATGCCTTTCACCTTCCGCAACTGAAAACTAGTGGATTAGTTTGGGGCTATATACTTTGACTGGATCACAGACTGCTGGTCAATTGTCTGCAAGAAGCTTTACCTGCTTGTCTCATCAGATCACTTGTGGATGCAACAGCTAACACCCATGTTAATTTTGGCAGCCAGAAAGTGGGAATGGTCAATGAGCACAGCATCTCAGTTGCACAGAAGAGGATCAAAAGAGTACCTTCAAAGAGAAAATAGTGACTTAAATAAAATATGACCACTAGAATGATTGCAGTTTGATCTACTGGTGTTTTCCCAGTTCACTAAAAAGAACAAAACAAGAGCCATCAAATGTTAATCAGATACTTTTTGTGTGGAGAGTGCTGGGGCAGCATCCTGCGTATGTTCAAGACAGCAGGAGGGAACGAGTTTCAGGTGAAGAATCCAAGAAAAGAGAAATTAGGCCTGTGTCATGTTTCTTTTAATACACTCTGGTTGGATCTGTCCTTATCTCAGCCCTTTGTGCCTCCCATTGGGTGTCAAAAAGGTCCATTGTGATTCAAGCCCCCTTTCCTAACCCAGGTGAGCCCCTTTTCAGGGTAACTCCCCCAGTTTACATCCCAGGCATGGCATTCTATGGTGTGGAATATCCCTTTACTCAGTTTGGGCTGTCTGTCCCAGCTGTGCCCCCTCCCGGTTTCTTTTGTGTAGCTCCCCACTGGCAGAGCACGAGACAAGGAAAAAGTCCCTGACTTAGGATAAAAACAATTTAGCAAGAAACTAAAACATCAGTGTGTTGTCCACACGATTCTCTGAATACAAACACAGCATTGTAAAAGCTACTGAGAAGAAATTAATTCCACTTTTGCTGAAACTGGGAGAGCTTCTCAACTAGTTTTCTGCTCTTAATTGTGTTTCATCATAAAGTGCCATTTTTGTTGAAATCAGATTATGGTGCTTTTATCAAAGCTTTTTGAGTTCCAGCACCTACATCATGGAAAAGTAAATTACCCACCCTGCAACCACCAGCAGCCTGTTAGCTAAGGCATTCACCCAGGCATGGGTGAGCCCTTTTGTGAGCACTGGACTGAAGTATTAGTCTCAATGTGAAGATAACTCCAAAATTCTGGCAGCTGACCTTTAACTGTATGTCTTATTTTATGGATGACCAGCTTGGGCTGCCCAAGGCTTATAGAGCACTTGAAATGGTAGGCAAAGTTGGTGAGAGCTGTGGTTTCTCAGCACCTCTGACTGCAAGGCAGGGCAATCTGCAGTAAAGTGCACAGGATTGCAAGCCATGAATTTTAATCCTTACTCTGTCACTAATTCACTGTGTAGCTCCAGGCAAGTCCCTATCTCTTCAGCTGTAAAATGGGAATAATAATAATGGTTTCCTATCTTTCGGCAGCGATAAATTCATCTGTGTTCTTGAGGCATGCAAATACTACAGTGATGAGTGGCCCAGAAAAGACCGTGAAAAAATGAATAATTCTGTATTTACTGCAGGCTTTGGGTGTACAATAAATAAGGCACTGCTAACTGGCTGGTGAAGATTACTTTTCCAAGTAGCTGCTTATTCAGTAGGTACTGTGTAATCAGTACCTACTTACCCTGTGTAATGAATGATAAAGGGTTCCTTGAGGAAAAAAAGGGAGGTAAAGACAGATTCCAAGAAAATCTTAAAACTGATTTACAGGAAAGTATAATTAGGATTTTACCATCCATTTAGGTTCTACTGTTGTCCAGCTTTAAAGCTCTTGATTTTGGCAGACATCATAATGTTCTTCTGAGACAATTGTCTTCTGGGCAGGCACATGTTTAGGTGTAGTTACCTGCCCCCTGCCATAAGAAAGCAAGGATGCTTAACTCAAAAAATAACATTGTGACTATGCACATGTATCATTCTTCATGTGCAATTATTTCTGTTTGAAAAACAGGAAAAACTAATCCAACAGGCTTTTTTTAAATGGCTTGTAGGATCATGCCATTATGTTCCCATCTCATACTGCATTTTTCTGAGTACTCAGATCAGTTGTAAGGTAGGTGACCTGTACAATATAGCACCTTTCTCTTTGTATACAAATAAAATTCCCCTAAAGGGCTCCTCTCTTAACAAATACATTTCTGCTGTTGAAAGCAGCAAGAAAAACAGTGAAGGCCACTGTACATGGTGGTATGCTAACACTTCAAACTTTATTAGAGTAGTCTGAGCATGTTTATCCTGCAGTTTAACTGCTTATTAGACCATTGCTTTCACATCTGTTAAAAGCATGTGCAATCTGCAAAACAAGCTGCCAAATGTCCCTTTACAATTACATTGTTCAGAGGTCTGCATTATCTTTCTGGCTGGGTAGATGAGGGGGAAGAAGTGCATGTTGTCTCCCTTGTCTTCAGCAAGGCTTTTGACGCTGTCTCCTGTAAGACCCTCCCAGGTAAGCTCAGGAAGTGTGAGTTAGATGGGCACACATGAAAATGAGCACACAGTGAGAGGAGCACACGGATCGAGAGCTGGAGGAAAGGCTGTGTTTCACTCAGAGGGCTGTGACCAGTGGCACAGAGTCCATTTGTAGACCTGCAGCAAGCAGTGTTCCCCAGGGGTCAGCTCTGGGACCAGCCTTGTTCAACTTATCCATCCATGACCTGGATGAAGGGATAGAGTGTGAGTTTGCTGATGATACAAGATGGGGAGGAATGGCTGACACACCAGAAGGCTGTGCTGCCGGTCAGGGAGACTTGGACAGGCTGGAGAGCTGGGCGGAGAGGAACCTAGTGAAGTTCAGCAAAGGCAAATGCAGGGTCCTGCACCTGGGGAGGAATAACCCTGGGCACCAGCACAGGTTGGGGGCTGAGCTGCCGGAAAGCAGCTTTGTGGAGAAGGGCCTGGGGGTTCTGGTGGAGAACAAGCTCTCCATGAGCCAGCACTGTGTCCTGGGGGCCAAGAAGGCCTGTGGTGTTCTGGGGTGCATTAGGAATAGCACTACCAGCAGGTCAAGGGAGGTGATCCTCCGCCTCTATTCAGTCCCAGTGAGGCAGCATCAGGACTACTGTCCTGTCCATTTCTGGACTTCCCCATTCAAGAAATACAAGGAACTACTTGAGACAGTCCAGTGGAGGGCTATGAGGATGATTAGGGAATAGATCATCTCTCTTTTGAAGAAAGGCTGAGGGATCTGGGACTGCTTAGCCTGCAGAAAAACGAGAGGGTATCTTATTGATGCATACAAATATCTTATGGCTGGGTGCCAAGAGGATGGGTCCAGACACTTGTCAGTGGTGCCCAGCAACATGGCAAGAGGCATCAGGCCCAAATGGAAACACAGGAAGTTCCCTCTGAGTATGAAAAAAAAGTCTTCAAGGGTGACAGAGTACTGGTGCAGATTGCCCAGGTTGTTGAGTTTCCTTCTGTGGAGGTACTCAGAACCTGCCTGGATGCAATCTTGTGCAACCTGCACTTGGTGGACCAGCTTTAGCAAGGGGCTTGGACTAGAAAATTTCCAGAGACTTTTCAACCACAGCCATTCTGCAATTCTGCAAGTCTCTATTTTGTACTTGTATATATGATGTGTTAGTGCAGCAGTCCCCCAATGGGTCTCATTTGAGTAAAGTTTTGAGTCATGCTTACTTTTCTATACAGAAGAAAATCTGTGCTCTGCCAAGACAGAGTATTCATAGATTTGTTAGTCTGATCTGCACCCCATTTGGTGGTGCTATATTTAAAATTAGGACATATCAAATTAGAATCGTGATATTTGCTGTAGTCTTGATAAAACAGGAAATCATCCACTGCATAATACTTCAATGTATCTAATAAAGGAGAATGTTTTATTGTAATCTAGCTCTACATATTTCTAGACATTTTGCATGATGTTCTTATCTGTGATATTTAAGATCTATTTGAAATAATAAGAATATACTGCATGAAAAAAATGTACTATATGTCCTCATAGGATATTTTAATTTATATCTTAAAATAATTTTTTTCTTGCTACTTATACTGAAAACTTTCACAAGCAAATATTTTGGAGAAAATTATTTCCATAAGTGTTTCTTTATAGGCCCTGATCTTATGAGCTACACGCATAATTCACTCTGGGCATGTGAATTTTTGGCAACTGAACCCACATGCAAAGTTATAGCAGTGATTAACTCAGTAGAAACATATTTGCAACACTTTGTCCTTTAGGTTTTTACTTTTCACTTAACAAATGGTGCTACCAGCTATGAGCAGGATACAAACAATAGGCACAGAATTATTGTTAGGGATGGCTGTTACCTCTAGTCACTTATGAATTAAACATCTGCTGTCTCACATTGAAAACATTTTTAAAATAGTTTGCATATAAAAAGGATGACTGTAAAAGAGATTTCAGTGAAGAAATCTTCAGTGTTTTGTGAGCATGGCAGCCTTGCTGCTCAGTAAAAGTCTGCCAGAAGTACATCACCTTTTGCATTGTTGTTCAACAGAATCTGATGGCCTAAATTTCATTTAGTATCTTTTGCTTAGTGTTTGCTGTTGGGTATGTCTACATCTTCAGAGGCACATAGATATTAGAAAATATGGCAAAGTAAATGGAATGTGGATTATTTGAATGTAAATTTTCCTGTGGGTTCCCTCATGAAAGAGAAACCAGTTGGAAATGTCCTTTTTCTTTAGCCACTAATCAGCTCATTGGAAAAAGTCTCCTGTCATGATCTCCCATGAAAACTGTGGCCACTGAAATAATGATACTATTGAAAAGTACGATATGAACACAATTGCAACAAGCAGAACTTCTGCAGGAACTGTGCAAAATACAAAGAATTCAGTGCTAGAACATATCGAAATGATTGTAACCTGGCTGTACTCGGAGTTACACATAAAACTCTCATCATCCTGGAATAGCACTGTGATGCTTGTAATCAAAACCAAATTGAAGCACTGATGTCTGTTTCTTGGTGTCAGGGAAAGAGATTAAGGGGAAGGAGAGATCACTGTCATTTTTCATATCACAGAATGTATTTTGAAAAGGTCAGAGTGACACCAGGGAATAACCTGAATCGAGAAAGAAGGTACCATATACCAGTACTTCAGCACCAGTTGTAATGTAGAGCTGCGAGCCAGCACTGCAAGCAAGGTTATAATAAGAAAGATGCCTTAACTTAACAGAATCTGTGATGGCCAGCAGCAACTATGCAATTGTGGCTTATTTAACCCAGTTATGACTGCACACAAGTTTACATTTTAAAGACAAGATTTAAGCATGGAAAGGAGCTTGATGTTGTAAGTTTTGCTGTGTGACTGTTTTTGCTGAGATGCACAGAGTTGAGTGTGTTTGCAAGGCTAGACCTGAGTGATGCATGAAAACCTGAGCAATTCTCCATATTATATATATAGCCTGGATCATTCAGATTTCTTATCTTTAATAAACAAACAAACAAACAAACAAACAAGACACAGCTGCTACTACATTGCTGTTAGGCCTCCAGATGCCTGTATAAATAATGACAGCCTTCCCTGTCATTCTCTCTATTGCATGTAGGCACTCCATGGTATTGGTAACTTTACTAATGTGGGTAATTTCATTTCAGTCTTATTTTTAATTATTACCATCCTCCCAATTTTTCCTTAAATGTATTTCCCCAGTGGCTAAAAGATTAATGATTACCCTCCCATTAGGGAGGAACAAAAAGACGGCTTCAGCATTATTTATTTATTATGCTTTTTCTTAGCTGGAAATTGAATTGTCTATTCCCTATTTAAGATCCTTCTAGTGAAAATGTCACTTGCCATGAACTAAATGCTCTTTAAAAGCAGCAGTACATGTGTTCTTTAATAGTAGCAGGACATAGCTAGCTAGCAGAGCGGAGTAGGAGGAGAGGACAAAAAGCAAACTTAGGTGTAGAGCTGTGCACAACTACACATGGAAATAGATAAGAACCTTACAAGACCAGACGGATTAATCCTCAGTGCACACCCAGCAATGTAGTTAAGTCTTTCTCAATGACACTCCTCAAGGATGGGATGCCATCCAGAGGGACCTGGACAAGCTTGAGGAGCATGTCCATGGGAACATAATGAGCTTCAACAAGGCCAAATGTAAGGTGATGCACCTGGTAACAATACAGGCTTGGCATGAAAGGATCAAGAGCAGCCTTGATTCTTCAGCCCTGCCGAGAATAGATGCTGGGAGATGAGACACTGGACATGACCCGGCAATGTTCCCTCATTGTCCAGTAAACCAACCCTGTCCTGGGCTGCATCCAAAGCAGAATGGCCAGCAGGGCAAGGGAGGAGATTCTGCCCCTTTGCCCTGTTCTGTGAGACCCCACCTGAGTGCTGCATCAGCTCTGGGGTCCCAGCACAGGAAATGCATGGACCTGTTGGAGGACGTTGAAAGGAAGCTACAAAGATGATCAGACTCCTGGAGCCCCTCTCCTATGAAGACAGGCTGGAAGAGTTGGGACTGTTCAGCCTGAAGAAGAGAAGGCTCCAGGGAGAACTCATTGTGGCCTTTAGGAGTGTCACTGAGAAGGATGTCACCACATTGCTGAGGGTGCACTGAGGATTAATCCATCCATTCTTGTAACACTGTCTGTCCTAGATGTTAGATGAATGCTTTTTTTTTGTAACATCTTCTGACTTCTGCTAATGAATATATAAAATAAACCCCCTAAAATATCCTGTGCTGCCTATGTTATAAAGCTTTCCTCTTATATAATTCTAAGGAAAATTACTCCTGTATCAGATAGTACATCAAGGTCTTCAAAGATTATTGGAGTTCCCCAGAGTTCAGGCTAACCAAATTATTTATGATTGCTCTTAGATGCTGCTATGTAGTACCACAGTATAGTATAGTGGTGGTTCTTCCAAAGAAAAACCAAAGTAAATTTTTCAATCCATTGAATTTATTAGCAAAATTACTCCTGAGCTCATGCTACGCCATCATGCAGTCTCCTCCATGTTGTCTCTCCTGAAGTTCGGACTTAAGCAAGTATTTTAGCTCTTTCTATCTCTCTGAACTGCAGGTATGAAACAGGGATTTGCACCAAATTTTCTTTAGCTTGGGATATCACCTGCTCCCTGTGATTGCTCATTCTGGCTTCCTATGTAGGAATGGCCAGAGTGCTCAAGCAAGTCCCTGTCTCCTCACCGGAATTTTCTGTGTATTCATACTTTAGCATGCCTCATTTCTGCTTATCACTGAAGTGTTAAGCAGAAATTCAGGGCTAAGTGACAGCTCTGAAGCTGGATGCAGCAGGGGAGTTGTGCTCTGGCATTTAATACTTTCTAGAGAAAAGAAGAAATTTGGGGCCTGGCATGCCCCTGGATTAAATTATGTTCCCTGTGGTATTGTGTAGGCTCCAGCTTTCTGGGATTAGGGGAGCACTATTAAGGAGAATTCCCAGTTTAATCTGAGGTGTTCTTTGACTATCAACAGATGAAGTCACATCAGATTTAAAAATGGTCCCACTCTCATGTGGATAAAACCATAAACACTCTGGTTTATCACATGGGAATCTCAAGCACTTTTATTCATCCACAAGCATCCACAAGAGATATTTCCTAAGGAAAGGTTTGACCTAATGGTAGCCTTGAAATGCACCATGTCCATGCCTGAGAAAGGTGCAGCATCTGGCACGTCTGCAATGTCCAATGGAGTTCCAGAGCTCCCAGTGGGCTGTGCAGCTTGCTATACCCTCCAGAGTATGCACATTTGTGTGAGGCACAATCTGGTCCATCATTTCATATAATCCCCTTAATTTAGCAGGAAAATAGTGAGTTATTACTTTAAAAAAAATTCTTTTTCTAAGTATTATTGCTTTTTGCTTATTGTTCAAAGCGGATTATGTGCATAAGTGTCAATGAAAAGACATCAGAAAGAGATATGACTAAAAGAAAAAATTTTTTCTGTTACAAGGGCTAGATTCATTTTTCCAGAAGGGAAACTGGAAAATATGCTAGAACATACCTCATTGAAATGTAGAAACTGTCAGCTCCATCAATTCCTCTTTCATCAATTACCATGGACTGGTAACAATTTCACTTAATATTGAAGGGATAGTATTAAGGAGGGAATAAAGGCTGACAAACTGCAAGTTTTGTTCAATTTGCTACTGTTTTAAAGAATGAGGTCTTAAACTTTCTGCAACTTATTAGATTGCATGCATTGAAGAAAAAGCAAGAAAATTTTTAAAGCACACTATGACGTTGATTTCTATAGCGAAAAGGAAATTTGTTCTGAAGTTCAGTGGACTAAAGCTTATTTTCATTATAGATATTTCTACAGAGAAATTCTGTTAAGATTTAAAACTGCTGCTAAATGTGCCCAGTGAAATGGCAAATCTCTCTACAGTTGTAAGCACGTAAGAATGGGAACACTGGAACAGACCAAAACATTCTATTCAGTGATTCCCCCTAAACTTACAGGAAATGAGTAAAAAGAGGGCAAGAACCTATGCAACCACTGGAAGAGAGAGGAGTCCCCTTGTGCTGAGCAGCAAAGGAGACCTGGGAAGGCTGTGACAGGGTCCAGCCTCTCATTCCCTCCTTCCATGGTCCCACTCTGCTCTGGGTCTCAGTCAGAGTCCCCACTCTGCCTGAGGTCCACATGACAAAATTTCAAGGGGTTTAGAAAGGTGAAAGAGAAAAAAAAAATAAACTCAGGCTGGTAGTTTGGGAGCAATGAGAAACTTTCTGGTGATAAAGAAATTAGTATACCTTTTGCTGAAGGGCCACAATTGCATTCCCTGGTACCCAACGTTCCAGGGGAAGTCAAGTCCTCCGTAACTCTCAAGTTCTAGCAATCTGCAGCTTAGAGTTAAAAGTTAATTGATATATAATAATATGTAATATATCTATATATAAGAGTTATGCATGCCAACTTAAGGGTATTAAGATGTCTGAAATACTGTAAAATAGATGTCTAGTTGATTTATTTTGTCTAAAGCACTGTTAAATGTAGAACTGCTTTCTATGTGGGAAAATATAATTTATGTTTCCTAGAAGTTGCAACAAAGTACTGGGCATTAGGAGGCTAATATTCTCTTCCCTATCTGCCAGGGAAACCATATAACCAGGACTCACAGCCTGACATTGATAAATGATTTAATTCTGTAGTGTTTGCCCCATATTCCTCAAGTGGGATTTTTAAATGGAGATTAATAACTTCTCTCCTCTCTGAGGTTTCAGATGTCCCAGTTTTACAATGTCTAATATATATGTACACACAGCATTTGAGAACTTTGAGAGAAAAATACCAAATATAGTTGAAAATTATATTAGGGCCTTTTAGCCAGCTTGCATGCACAGTACAATTTATAAAGATGATGATGAACAAAGCCAGGCAATTTGGAAATTCTAGTGGATGACTAAACACTGAATGAATATGAATAAAGGGGTATGGATATGATTTTTTTTATTGCTGCTTACAGGCAATAGAAAAGTATTTCAGGCATACCCAAAACTGTTTATAAAATTCTTGATAAACTGAGGTATTGAAGTGTGTGCTCTGGATTTCATAAGTGTTTTTTCAGACTTAATGACTTCACAGTGTGTTCAAAAAAAGACGGAGGGAATTTTGAACAACATTTTAATAAAAATATACAAATAATTTCATAATGAAAAAGCTTTCTGGTATTTTATATTTAGTGAAATCAAGAGGAAATCTGAGAGCATTCTAATGTTACTGAACATTTATTTTGCATTTAAAGAAAATAAAAGTTTTAGCTGCTAAAGTTTAAGCAAGCCCCCTTAGAATAAAGCTCTACTGCAACAGATAGGGGACAGTATATTCAGGACAGTTTTAGTGTTCATATTCACATCTCAGAATCCTGTACAATAAAAACGGCGTTAGTTCTTCTGATTCATTTTTAAAGCAAAGAACATTTCCATGTTTTCCAATTCATAGAACATTTCCAATCTTTCATAGACTGCCATGACTACTTAACTACACTTTACAGTTCTCTCACCCTCACGCTTGATGTGAAGTAGGGAAAATGCAAAGATGCATAGGCTCCTTTACCAGCTTGTTTCTCTTTTAAATCAAAACTTCTGATGATTAAAGAAGAGCAGATAAAAGAAAGTACAGCTCGAGGCTATGATATAAGGCACTTAGAGGTCCCAAAGGCAATATTCTTAACATCTACAACCAACCCCGAAACATAACAGAGGAATGTAAATGTTGGGGCTGGGCTCTTAAATTCAAGTTTCTTGACACACTGTGGGCTGACAGCCTTTGAATTTATAAAGACCTCCTATCTAAACAACCAAAAGAGCTAAAGATCGCTTAGAATAATTATTTTGATCTGTATTTGCAAAGCAGTAGCAAACTATGAGAAAGTATTACCATGTACATATCCAGGCGATTATTTCATCTGATCATATGTGGTTTCATCATGTTAAAATTATTCTTCCATGCATATCTGGAGACTAGGTTTATCTGTAAAAGTGTATGTCAGGGGATTCATAACCCATTTTAAGTATTTGTGTATAACTACATACACTTAATATGTTTTACAGTGGATCAAGAAGTAATTTTTCCTCAAGATATTTTTTCAAATGACTGAAATACTTGAGTCTGTCATGGAAATGCCTTCTCTTAGTTCAGGGTTTTTTTCCACAGTGGTTTTTTTTTTTTTTTTTTTTGGTTGGTTTTTTTTTTTTTAAACAAAAAAGCAACAACAACAACAACAACAAAAAACAACAGCAAGAGAAACTATTTTTGGTTTTCTGTGAATGCCTAAAAAAATCCAAGGAATGAGCCACAGAAATTTCTTTGGAGACCAAGGGCACCTTAAATTTTTGCAGTAAAAGTACCTGAGGAGTATCTAATGGGCCCTGTCAAATAGATGTGCTCATTGGCATGGCTACTGCACAACAGCTCTGAGTTCAGCACAGAGCATGTTAGCAACACCTGCTTTCAGTCAAAACTGTCATGATGTCGGGCCAAGGTGACCTCTTCATTTTGTAATACGGGTCATTGAAAAGCATGCACAATGTCCACTAGGATGCCTGAACGAGAACTCAGGGCTCTCTTCTGCCTCCATGTACTTTGCATGGAAACCTCAATCCCTCTGTAGGGAACTGCCATTTACAGTCATGAGGCTTTCAAGGGTGACATCAGCTATTCTTAATGAATTAATTTTTATTTTTCCCAGACTATTAACTTTCATTCTGAAAGCTAAAAATAAAAACAAAACACATAAAAGAATTGAAGAGCTTGAGAAAGTAGGCTTTTTTGAAAAATATCATTGCTTCTGCCACCAAAATTGACATGAACTCCAATATATATTAAAATTCAATATACATCACATCTTTTATAATACAGATATGCTTGCTGAACATATATTTTGGTCTGTGAAATGTAAAGAGGTTTATTTCTAAAGGGTTTTATGAGCACTAGCTGCATCTGAAATTTTTTCTTTCTGAGAAAATGCATGTTTTACAACAGCCCTCTAACAGCTCAGGAGGGCTAGAAGGGACACTGGAAAACTTTTTATCACCCTTATGCAAGTGCTTCAGAGGATAAAAGTATACAAATAAAAATATGCAATTGAATGAATTTCTGAAGTAAGAGAAGTAAAATCAGGGGTTTATTTCTGGAAAGTGTACTAATGAAAACAACAGGCATTTGAAGGTGTGAAAATTGTTTAACTGCTGGCTCACGGTAAACCAGAAACATGTGTTTCTGATTGCATTGAAGATAAACATTCCCATACTGAATCAAGCCAAAGTTGTGTCAGTTTGCTGCTGTCTGACAATGGGTAGCAGTAGTACTTTGGGAAAGACATACAAAACAGGACAGATAAAACCCAATTCTTTCCCAGGTATAAACTTTCATTTTCAAGCAGTCTGAGGTTTATGGACTTCTTCAGCCAGAGTGTGCATTCACAACATTGATCTTAATATCTATTGATGGAGCTCCTTCTCATGCATTTGTCTAATGGATTCTTGAGCCCATTTATAACTTTGACCTCCACAGCTTCCTTTGGCAGCGAGCCCCACAATTTAATTATGCATTGTGTGATAAAGGACTTCATATTGTTTGCTTTAAACTGACTGTCCGATCATCTGAATGCTTCTCTGTTTTTTATAATAAGCATGATAGCAAATAATCATTGAGGCAGCCTATGACTTCATATAAATCCATCATCTCTCTCCTCCCTCAATGGCTTTCCAGACTTAAGTGTCTCTGCCTAAATTTTTTTCTTCCTACCAATGCCATTCCATACTTCTAATCATCCCTGTAGCTCTTTCCTGTACGTTTACTGAGCTCTCAGACTTTTTGAGATGGAAGAGAGCAGCATGAAGCTTAGAGGGTGTGGGTAGAATACAGATTTCTACAATACTGCACTGATTATGTTTTGTTCTATTAATTCCCTCATTGTTCTTAGCACTTGTTTACCTTTCTGAACTCTGGTGAGCATGGAGCTGGAACCTTCACTAAAATATCTGCCATGACACCAAGATCTTTACTGCAAGGATAATGGCAAATTTATGCACTGGTCTTGTGTGTATTTTCACAGCTTTCCCTATGCCTATTATTTCTATATTTGGAAATAGAGTGCATTAAAAAGAAAAGAGGAAATAAATTCTGTGGACTAAAGTAATGCTATAGGAACTAGAGAATTTGGACTAGAACTAGACACATTCAAAAGTATCAGTGATTAAATGTGAGTAAACAGGAGTCCACAACTTGACATACTCTCGCTTCATCCTTCTGATCTTGCTCTGAAATGCCAACAAACAGGTTTCTAGGCTTGCTAATTCATTGGCATGTTTCTGAGCAGTGCTAAACTTCCCATCTCTGGCTGATGTCAAAAGGAGTCAAGACTGGCTAGCCCTCATAGAATTGGACCTGAAGAGTATTGTTCTGGTAACTGTTTATATTATGTGACATTGTCACTTCCATACTATTTGTGGAGCTTGATGCTGGGAAAAATGAATTTCTAGAGAGGTTATGAAAGATCAAGGATGCTATAATGTCATCATAATTACATGTAACTTGGGCATCAGTATTACATAAAAGCATATTGAATGCTTACTTAACATAACATTTGAATAAATCATGTTTAAAATCATGTTCACTGAAACATTTATTTCAGCTAGAGCTACATAGTTTAAGCTTCTCATACATAAACATTTTTGGCATTATTTATGAAAACTTGGCTTGCATCCACTTAATTTATATTTTAAAAAATAAGAGATAGCTATGTGAATCTTATATTTATAGCGAAAACCTCCATCGTCTGCTGCTTACTGAAGTTTCAGCAGATCTACAATGGTAATTCAATAACTGTGTCTACAATATCCTGGGAGTTTTAAACACAGTTTCCCATTTTTGCATTTGACATTTCAGTCTGTACTTTCTTACTTTTCTTGATAGGTTTCTAGGTACTAAAAATAATTAGTTAGTGCCTATCACGCTATGCGACAGTGATGCCCTTGAATACCTAACGTGGTTAGCAAGGGCTGAACCTCCTAGGAAAAGTGAATTTTATTGACTCATTGGTGCAAGTGCCTCACTGCTTCTAAAGTTTCTGGAGGGAGAGTTTGCAAAGTGGGTTGAACAATGCTGAGGCAGAAGCCCAGAATCAGCTGTTCTAGGGAGGAAGATTTACCATTGGGTTTTGCTGTCGCAACCAATAGTTACTACGCCAAAGCTGTGTAGAATGGGTTTCATTTGGCCTTTACTGTGTATGTTGGGTCAACCACTAACTCTATTTTCTTCATTTCACAGTGAATAAGGCTCAAACACAAAGAGGTGTACATTCCCTGAGCCCATGGGGAGGGAGTTTAGCATCACATTTGTTTTTCTTCCTGTTTGTAAAAAGCAAATATTTTTTTCTCAAAAGTGGCCTTCCATGTTCAGATGCTTTCAAATCTGAAGCTAAAATATCTCACATCCTTATTGTTAGCATTGTCTTACAAGCTATAAAATTAGCCTTTGTATCTATATTTTCACTCTGAATCATTTTGTTAGATACATAATGTCAAGAGTACTTGTTAAGCCTCCTGTGATTCATTAGCATTGAATTATAGACTCATAGAATGGTTTGAGTTGGAAGGGACCTTAAAGATCATCTTGTTCCAATCTCCCTGCCATGGGTGGGGACACCTTCCTCTAGACTGGGTTGCTCAGAGCCCCATCTAACCTGGCCTTGAATACTTCCAGGGATGGGGCACCCACAACTTCCCTTGCAACCTGTTCCAGTGCCTCACTATCATAGCTTGAAATTTTTTCCTAACATCTAATCTAGATGAATTCTCTTTTAGTTAGAATCCATTTCTCTTTTTCCTGTCACTACATGCTCTTGTAAAAAGTCCCTCTCCATCTTATAGGTTCTCTTTAGGTACTGGAAGGTCGTAATTAGGTCATCCCAAAGCCTTCTCTTCCCTGGGATGAACAAACCCAATTCTCTCAGCCTGTCCTCACAGGAGAGGCGCTCCAGCTCTTTGATCACCTTGGTGCCTCTCCTTTGGACTTACTCCAGCAGGTCTTTCCTTCCTGTGCTCAGGACCCCAGAGGTGGATGCAGCACTTCAGGCAGAGTCTCACCTTGCCCTGCTGGCCACGCTGCTTTTGCTACAGCCCAGAATACAATTGACTTTCTGGGCTCCAAGTGCACATTGCTGGGTCATGTCCAGCCTCTCATCCATCAGCACTGCTTTGTATTGTGGCCTTAATCCAGAAGGGATGATCCTTGTTTAAAATTTGACTTACATTTGGATAAAAGACTCCAGCAATTCCAGAAATAAAATATTAACTTAGCAGCTTTTCTGTTTCTTTGCTGCCCACTTAACATTAACAGAGATATTCTTCATGGAACTCCAACCTAAAGACATCTTGGTCTAATGAACTTTTGTAGGGCAATATGCTCAATGTACTGAAACAGATCTTGCTTTCATTCCCATTAAATCACATGAATGGGATATATCTTAGGTAATACTACCTACTCCAAAGTTAGATATCAAGCTAGCTATGGGCTATATGTTCACAGTTATTAGGTACTTCTGGAGGGTGATTCATTTACACTATTTTAGTCTATTTCAGCCTCTGGAGTTCCTGTTGGTCTTTGGACTTGCTTTTGCCGTCCTCACTGATTATTAAAGTAGTCCATGGTAACTGGCTCAGACTTACACATTTAATCTCTGATGCTTACATCAGCAAGGAGGAATCCCAACCAGAGGCATTCTGAGTCATGGTATCATCCAGAAATTGTGTGGTCTTTAAAAAAACACACAGAATTCTAAGTTTGCAGTTCAGGGAAGCCCTAACATTCCAGCACGGGTTGCTCACAGTGTATTTTTCTGTATTATGCTGAGTGGGCCTTCAATAGATCTGGAGAGGAAAAAAGGGGGAAAAGATAAGCTACTATTTATGTTACTTTAATAATCCTAAGTGCAAAACATTAGTTCTTTCTAGCAACAAAAACTCCACCAGCAGCAATACTGAAACCATATGCCCTCCATTCGATTTACCATCAACAACTGCCTGGCTGCACACAGAGCCTCTCTGCTTAATAGTGGCTCTAGGCAAGTGCATGCATAATATTCAAAACAGTTTTGTTCTTTTATTAAAGTTGTGATAAGGATGCAAAGCATTTTAATGGAAATAATCAATTATATAATGATATTCATATACAACAAAGTGCTTTTAATATAAGTACTTTTAATGTGCCGCTTTTGTGACGGGGGAATTACTTTTGTAATACTTTCAGAAGCATGTCTTCTATTGGTGCCAGGCAGACAGAGCCACGCTAGGAGACTCCTGAACTCCATTTACTCCTCATTCACAAGAAGGCATTTTTCAATGCAGAGACCACATGATTTTACCACTCTGCTGAATAAGAGAATTTCAGCATTAAGATGTGTCTACAATTTTTTGCAAGAGAAGAAAAAAAATGGAGTGCATTATCAGTCTGAATAAAAGCTGATTGTGAAACTTCAACACTTAAAAGATTAAATTTGATTCTTTCCTGTTACATTTGCCTAATGATTTCCCTGATCTTCCTTTGCTGTTATCATCTCTCCACCAATAAGGAAGCTAAGTTAATCCTATCCTGCCATTGGCATTTTTGATGATGGATGTCAAAAGTTATAAATACAGGCTGGTCACACATGATGTTTTGCATGCTTCTGAAAATTTTCACAGATCTACTAATTAAACTCTTATTATATTCAAATTTCTTTTTATCTCATGGGTATGGATATATTTAGGCAGTAAGATGGAAACCAGGTACTTATTCCATCTATGCTGTAGATTTTCATTTAGAAGTGGTGCCCTCTTCCACGCAGAGCTAATTTGCTGTAAGTCCCGTGCCAGTTGTCATGGTTACAGGTTGAGCTGTGTCTGTCTCCCAGGTGTCACCGGCTGTGCTTGGGAGCACAGTCCTAAAGGATGATGAAGCTGAGTGTGCTCCCTGCCTCTCTGCATCCAGCCTCTGCAAATGCAGAGTGGCTGCTCCAGCACCTTGCAGCAAGCTGCCATGTGCACTTCAAAAAGAGCCCAGCCATTTCCTCATCTCAGCATTGGCCATGTGCCTCTACCAGTATGAGATCCCTAGCTATAACCAGGGGATATATTTGGATCAGTGTTCAGGCTTCAGATGCTACTTCTCTGCTCTTTCTCCCCTTCTCTCTCCTTTGCTGAGCTCAAGGAATTACCTGATGGGAGTCACAGAGGAACAGACAGCTAAGGAATGTGGAGAATAAACAAAACTGTACTTGAGAATATCAATCAAATCCCAACAGAACACAACCACGTGGGGTTGCAGGCAGACAATACTATGATCTTTAAATCTAGAGCAGTGTGGATCGGGAATCTCGATGCCAGAACAATCGAAAGAACATAAGATGTTGTGAAATTTGGAGTAGGATTAATCTGAAGATTAGACGTAGGTGTCTACACAAGACCTGGGTGTTCCCATTATGTCAGCAGAGATCTAGTCAACTCAGTTAATGTAGCCTTTGTATACAAAGCTGGGGATCCTCCTCTTGGGTGGAATCTGACCTGAGAGTTTCAGCCTGGTTCCCATACACAAGCATTCTGAGCCACTGGAATTCTCCGAGGTATCCCCCTGGAACTCCAGTTCACTCTCCAGTAGAGTGTGGGCATATGTCCTGTGTGGTAACTGGCAACTCTCTGCAGTGTCCAAGGTAACTCAGGGCACTCTAAATGGACTAGATGGTGACATCCAAGGTGAGCCCTGCCCAGCATTACAAGTCGTATTTTACATGGCTGGCTATTTCAAAGAGATCGAAGACATGAGAGAGGCTCCACATCTCCTTCCCCAGTGCACAAGAGAGTTGGCATTCACAAAACTCAGCTGTTAATATCCTTTAGCCAGTGCATATTTAATGTAAAAGGCATAACCGCTCCAGGAACAGGGACCAAACCCAGGGTCTACCTTTCCAGTGTAAGTGGAGCTTAATGCATCCAAACTCAGCATCATTTACCCCATGCTTTTAGTTGCTTCTCTTTAACTTCTCTAAGCAGACAGGTAAAGTAATGCACAGAGACATAAATCAAATTGTAAGATACAAATCAATACTTATTATGGAGTGCCTCTTAGATTCATCACGCCTTCTCAGAAACTACTTAGCTAAAACTTATATTTTATTGCTGATTCCAGCAAAGCCAACACATTTCTTGCTCTCTCTCAAATCAGTAGCATTATTTCAGAAGAGTACTTTTTTCCCACATGTTCAGAAACAGTCCAACAAAAAAAGTTCAGGAAAAAAAATCTCTTTTTTCTAGTTAAAAAATGCAAAATGTGTTCTGCAAAGTCACATGGATCTCAACTGAAAAAGCTCAAAAATATAGACTCCAGCTTTGAATTTTCAATATGCCCTTTTTAATATGAACCTCAATGTTTAATCACACATAAAAGTATTCAAAATATCAGAGCAAATTATTTTGCTCACAGTGAACACATTGCAATAGAGTTCAATGCATTTTTTTTAATTTGATTTATTAAAAAATAATTAACTGAATGGGATAATGTTCATCTGGATCAATTGGAAAGCGTTGCTGAAAATTATTCACATATCTCTATCAAAAACATACCGTTTCATTGTGTTTTTCACAAAAGCAGTTACTATTTTTTTCTTTTTTCATTTCTTGGCAACAGAGTCATGGATCTATAATTAAAAACCCACTTAGGCAATTTCCAGAGGATTATTACAATCTTGTCATGTGAGGGGTTGAACAAGTCAATTTATAGGTTATTTTTTTCCCCATTTCTAGATTCTACGATGACGATCTGAAAATCTTTAGGGCTATAAACTATGGGGGTTTTTTGGCAATGGACACAAGGCATGCAACTAATATTCTCCTTTTCTCTCTTTTTAGGAATGCAGTTGAAGAAAACAAAAAATTATATGCAATTTATGACACGAGGTGAGTTACTAAAAGTACTTTATGCATGTGATTATTATCTGTAATAGAATGTAAATCCTTCAAAATATTAAAAATTATTATTAACATTTTTTTTCCTGAGCCACAAAGTAATCTTTAAATTAAGGCAAAATGGAAAATATTTTAACCCATCACACACAAAGCTGTACACACCTAATAATGATTCCCCTTTATATATAGTGATTTCCTCTCCGTGTACAGTGCATATGACAAAGAAATATAGTTACACAACCAGCTTAATTTACATGTTATTTCACAGATGGAATATGGCCCACGATGCTGATCTGTGTATTATGAGCTTAACTGTGTCTGCTTCTGATGCCAATGTTTGGGGAATGAGAGCGAAGGGCTAGCTGGCACAGCCTTGGGAAAAGAGGATGCATTTAGAAAGACCAGCAGAGTGCTGTGTCTTGGCAGTGGAAGGCTGTGGATGCAGCCTCTATATAAACACACCTCCGCATTCTGAAGCCTTTTCTTTCCCCTCATCCTTCATGGACTGGTTCCTGTTAAGGGCACTCCTTAGCATAAGCAAAAAAGGATTTGTTTACTTGCCAAAGTAAGAGCAAGACCTACATCAGATTTTCACTTTATTCTACCCATAGCTTTTTCTTTGTTACCCTGGATTTTCACTTCCAGAATTGTGTCTAGAAAATGAAATAATTTCACTTCACTTCCTTCTCATTGGTTATCCTCTTTCCACTTCCCTCAGTGGTTTTTTTTTTCTTTGTCTTTCCTCTTTTCCACTGTTAAAATTCAAAGGGACATTTGGATGAAAATGCCAGGAACCAACATTTCTTGGTGTTTTAGCTAGTCCTAATACAGACGCATCAGTTAGGATCCTGACGTGATCTTCCTTTAAATATACATAATATTACATATAAGCAATTCAAACAACTCATGCTTGTCTTCTTCACTCTGTATAATCTCCTACAAAAGGAGGCTTGGATCTTAACTTGGAATTCTGGCTGCTGTTAGGAAAAAATTGCATACACAATGATTGTCACAATTGAGATTCATAAAGATAAATACAAATTGATAAATGTTTATAATATTTATCAATGATGATTGATAAATTTGAAAACACAAATATATGAGCTATATCCTTCTGGTTTTAACCGGCCTTAAAGAAAAAAGGTAACAGCTGCATACTGTTTTGTTAAGAATAATGTGCTCCTGACAAAAGGATTTAGATGAATCCACTCAAGTAGAAACTTAACAAAGAAGTCCTATATAAAATAGCACTTCCTCAACTGCAGTTACAGTAAAAAAAAAAAGTCATAACTCAGTTACTTGCCTGTTTTTCTCAAAAGACTGTTTTCATCAGGATAGAGACTTAAAGAATAGTACTTCTAATGCACCACAGGCTCCTCTAATGTATTTCTGTTATTTCAGTGCATAATCATTAATCTTTATGATGAAAAAATGTGAGTTATAAAGAGGCATGATTATTTCTTCCTCTGCCAAAGTGTCAATGGATTTTTATTTTGATGTGTCTGACTCACTATGTGCATAATCCAGAGGTTTTGCCGCATAAGGAATGGAATGTTGCAGGAATACTCTTTTAAATTCATTCAGCTAATTCAAATTTTTGTTCTATTTTCTTGAATATGAAGAAAAAATAACCATCTGAAATTTAAACAGCAGTTCAAGACAATTTGGGTCAAACTTCTTATTAAAGGCAAATTTTCCCCATTACTCATATGGATTAATAACTTATTCTTTATGTGGTCCACTGAAACATTCAGATCTCCACTACATCAGAACTGTTGACATAACACCATTAATATTTCTGTATAATTAAATGTAAACCAGCAAATTATGCAACCAAAGGAAATGGATTCATGCAATGCTGCATTCAATCTGCCTGACAGAAATGGGGACAATGAGTATAAACTTATTGTCAGTTAAATAAACTGTTAAATATTACCCAACATCAGCAAATATTACATACAATTTCTGATAAATATATATAATAAATAAATATTTTCTTGTTTTCCTCACATAGTATGTCCAACAACCACTGCTCATTATCTCAACAGGTGAAAAACAGTGTGAAAAACTGCCAAAGTGCAGAGTATTCCTGAAGCACTAATGTTTCCCAGCATCCTCCTGTCACTCTAAAATGGCTTCTGCTGAGATAGTGTGGGACAGAAAATAAGAAAGTTGAGGTTTCTGAAGGAAATACTGATTTCCTGTTGTATGGTATTTTGACAAAAATAATCGTCAACTTTTAGTTTCATAAAGTGAAAAATAAGTCAGGTTTAGCAAAAAGAATAGAAAAAAAAAAGTTGAAAATTTTCTTGTGGATTTTTTCCCAGCCAGTTTTATTAATTACACCTTCTCAGCAGGTTAAACCAGCAGGCTATTAAAATTGCTGCAAGGCAGAGTAGGTAAGCAGCAGCATGGGTCTCAGCCTAGTAAGATTAATGTCCTGTGTTCCTCAGAAGACAACATTTCAGCTGTAGCAACAATTCTTCCCACTTCCTTTTAGTTTCAGTCTCTCTCTTTTGTATCTCTGAACCCTTTGTGATTGCAGTTTGCTTCAGGATAAGACTGGATCTTTGTCAAAATCAGTTGTCAAATCAGACAGACAAGCCAGAAAGGAAAATGAAAAAGGAAATATTTGATAAGTGATTCTGACCTCAGTGTGTAAGTGGAGTTAAGTTCATTTTGTCAGGTAAAGCCCCAGTACCACTTTCCAGCACAGTGCAGTGATGTATTGCATGGTGCGATCAAATACTTCTTCTCTGATTCCCAAGCCAGGCTTTCTCCTACAATCCAGTGACTGATAGTGGTAGTACTGCAAATGCATCAGTTGTGAGCAGACCTCTTCTCTAGCCTTCCTGTCATTGCCTCTTCTTCCTTATCTTCATTAGTACTGAAAATGATGAAGGAAACTGGAATTTGTTCCAAAATTTTAAGTTGCTTCTCATTCCAATCCCACTGCCTTCAACCATTTCTGTCCTTTGACAAAGGCTGAGTGTGCCCTGTTCCAGCTCCTGAAATGAGATGATGGATGTATCAACACAGCATTTTAGTGCAGACCGGGACTGTGCTTGCAAAGTGAATCATTTGATCATTCCCACTTACTGTGCTTTGGTTCACGTCTCAGAGCAGCCTCAGAGTACATGAACATGATTCCTTCCAAAGCAAGTTGAAAAATGCACCCCAGCAGCACATTGCTCCAACTGCTAATGAGCATTTTGTCTAGTGGATCAGATTTCCCAACTTTTCCTAATGGAGTAAAAAAAAAAAACAAAAAAACAACCAAAACCAAACCAAGAAATGTGTATGGCATGGATATCAGATCCTCAGCAACAGCAGTTTTGCTCTAGAGACCAGCCCCTGTATCTGCTAACCCAGACTTAGTTGATGAATCTATTAAAATCCAATTTACCCCAAGAACTTCTTTCATGTGTAGGCTTGGCAGTTGTGTTCTTCCACACACAAACGCATTGGAATGAATTTTTGTCCCTGAACTAAAATGTTCAAAGTCTCATATTTTACAGGGATAGTTTTACTGGGACAGAAAGACTGTACATTGAAAGAAGAGCACTAATGAGAATGAGCAATGATGAAGGCACCTAAAAGGAGAACAGAATCGGGTTCTCTTCCTTATATCACTGAACATTGATTTATTTTATCCAGTAATTAATTCATGAATTGCTGGATTATTTATGAAATAACAGTACTTCCCAGGCAACAGCCAAACCACTAGGCCACAGAGTTAACTCATCTCCTCTCCCCTACTTAACTATTTGCTGAAGAGCGGAACATTTAAAAAACCAAA
Organism: Acanthiza pusilla; assembly: GCA_036630365.1. Lineage (NCBI taxonomy): Eukaryota > Metazoa > Chordata > Aves > Passeriformes > Acanthizidae > Acanthiza > Acanthiza pusilla. Next base: position 2,916,166 of record JAXCHO010000098.1, read on the forward strand.
GGTTTACCCTGAGGTCCTGCAGTCTGGACTTATCTCAGGAGATACATCCTTGGGATTTTCTGGGATGGACAATCTACAGGTTGTGACTGGATGCTTTGTTTTACTCTAGTGAATAAAAGTGCCCAGACTCCTTCCAGCCATGCCTTGAAATAACCTGCTTGCCTCTTGAAAGGAAGTGTTTGGGAGCCTAATTCCAGAAGCAAATCAGGGTGGTGAATTCTGGGGCAGGGCAAGGAATCTATTTCTGTGCCCATTTTTTCCTTATTGGCCACATTAAATAGCTTCCCAAAAGTCTGAGCTTCCAATATTTCCTTGAATGCTCTGCCTAGTGCAGGTCTTTGCTGGATCTTACCTCCAGTCCACTGCCACAGCAGCTTTGTTCTGAGTCTTTCCTGCAGACAAAACCCACAGTGCTACTTTCACTGCAAATGCCATGTCACAGTCAAGATGATTTTTACCTTTCATGAAATTCATTGATTGTTTATAATTTTTAACATCCTTCAGTTACTGCTAAACCTAATTGAATCCAGAGTCCCAAGGAACAAATGCTCCATAACCCACTAAATACTTTCTTGTTCCATCAGCTCCAGCCTAGATTATCTTTATGCTGTTCCCAAGTAAATGGAAATGGTTGCTCTGTAAGATCAAGAAGACAAATACTTAAATGAAGTGTGATAAAATATGATGGACTCTACAGCACTGTTGATTCATTCCTAACTCAGATGTGTTTCCAATGTACCAGAATAGCAAATTAATCAGAAATATAGTTCTTAACTTTTTTTATTTCTGTTATAAAATTACAATCTATGTAAGAAAAGTTATTAGTGCTTAAATATGCTTTTAAACCGCGTTAAATTCTTCATAAGAAATATTTTCTTTGGTGTTAATACTTTCAGAATTTAGGGGGACAGAATTGAATTAGTACCCTTCCCTAAATTCATTTTCTCTGAAGTCTGTGAAAGAACTGGTCTTCGATACTGCCCATCCATACCAAAAAAAACCAGCAGGATGCAGGGCCTTAAAATTGCTATATAATTTTTTATTATATGACTTTTCATTTTTGAGCCCTTGAGTCATGTATGCTTCATGCCACAATTCTCAAGCCTTCATCATAAGCCTAATAAGGCTTTTAAATGGAAGCTAAGATTTTCACTTACTTTATAATCATAGTAATTATGGCACTAATAAAAAATCCAAATATGAACATGAAATCACAAGATTTGGCAACGCTCAGTTTCTCTACATTTTTCTGCATTGCCTATAGAGTTTAATATTATTTTTAAAACTGAGCCTGCTCCTTCTTTTATTTGGATTTTTATTAACTGCAACAACAACAAGGTCAGGACACACACAATGGATTGCACTTGTCTTTCTTTTCAAGCTTTTGTTGAGGAGAGAGGAAAAGCCATCCATGTTTTCTCACCTACACATAACAGCACAGTGTTCCTCAATGTCCATCCTTTTCGTAGCAGTTTCTCTAAGGGAAGAGAATATGTGGAAGGAAAAACAGGTGGTAAAAGTGCAAAAGAAAGACATAGCTTTTCTCCCGTGGCTACTGAAATGTTCTGCTTTGTCATGGACCAGTGGCCACTGATTGCAACGTAACCAGAATCGGAAGCTGGCCAAGGACATGTTGGTATGTTCATAAAGCATGGTGAAGTGCACCAGCGATGAGGAGCTGCCTCTGGAACCAAAAACAACTTTGCTAAGTCAACATTCTTCTGTTGCCACGCCAATTAGTCCTGCTGAAAGGCCTAATTAACCTGGAAGAAGATTAAAAACAGTAACAACTGTGCTGTCTTCACCCAAGCAATGTTTTTGACAAAGTTAAGAGCATCCAGAAGCTCACAGGTGACAACTCCCACCCTCCATCTCTTTGGTACCAGTGCCATTTCCCTTCATTACTGTCCCATGCGACACGTTTTGAACCCAGTGGAGTTTTTCCTGGCAAAGCATGTCCATCTCAGTCAGTGCTGCTGGCACTCTCGCAGGCACGGCTGAAGGGAGCCCGGGGCCCGGCACCTGTACGGGCACACCACATCTCTGCCTGTGGCGGGGACAGCTTCAGGCCCTTGCAGGTCAAGGCAGGGCTCCCACGCCAGCTCCTTCTCCTGCCCCAGCGGCTCACCCCGGGCATCGCTCCCAGGATGTGCCACAGGGCAGGTGGGCACAGTCCCCCAAAACAGAGCGGCAGGCCGAGGGGCAGGGGAGAGCAGAGGTCATCCGGCTCCAGGGGAGACCCTGCGAGCTGCCCTGGCCCCGCAGTCCCGCTCCCACCCCGGGGAGATGGAGCCGGCTGCCGGGAACCCCGCGGGGGCTGCCGGTGGGCATCGCCGCCTCCCGGCCAGTGCCGCGGGGCCGGTGCCGCGCAGAGGTCGGGCGTGCCCCGAGGCGGTGCCCGGAGAGCCACCGCCCCTCGCTGCCGGCCCCGGCCGCCAGCCCCGCTCCCCCGATGCCCCACCTCGGGCTCTCCGCCCGGAGGGACGGCGGCGCCCTGCCTCCGTCCCCTCCCCTCCCGGCTGGCGGGAAGGCGGCAGGGCGGGCGGCGGCGGGCGGAGGGGAGGCGGCTGGCCGGGCTCCGGCGGAGGGCAGCTTCCTCCGGGGCTCGGCGGCGTCCGGCCGCGGGGCGGGCGCAGCCGGGTGCGCGGGCGGCTCCCGCGGGCCGGTGGTGGTGCTGGGGCAGGGGGTGGGGGGGATTTTTTTTGGGGGGGGAGGGCGAGGTGGGGAGAGAACGGGGACTGTCGCCTCCGCCTCTTCCTCAGCGGCAGCCGGGGCAGCCGGATCGCGGCGGCGGCTGCTGCTGCTGCGCGAAGGGAGCGCGGAGCGGAGGGATGTGGGGCTTTGGGGGAGGCAGGATCTTCGGGATCTTCTCTGCTCCCGTCCTGGTGGCCGTGGTCTGCTGCGCCCAGAGGTAGGAGCCAGCGTGCCCCGGCGGCGCGGGATGCGTTTCTCCGGGGGAACAAGCTGATGCGCTCCCCCCGCCCTCCCCCTCCCGCCCCGCTCCCGCCGTCGCCCCTGGCCCCCCGCACCCCGTCTTCTGCCTCTCACGCCCGACACCCCCGTCTCTCTCTCCCTGCAGTGTGAACGATCCCGGCAACATGTCCTTCGTGAAAGAAACTGTGGATAAATTGTTGAAGGGCTACGACATCCGCCTCCGGCCGGATTTCGGAGGTAAGTCGCCCTGCCCGGGCTTGCCGCCCGGAGATACCCCCCGCCCCCCGCAGCTGTCCCCGGCGCTGCCGCCGCTCCCGCACGGCGAGTCCGGCCACCGCGCCCGCGCTGCCGCCGCTCCTCTCGCCTCCGGCTAAAGCTCAGCTCTGCTCGCAGGTCCGCCCGTCTGCGTGGGGATGAACATCGACATCGCCAGCATCGACATGGTTTCCGAAGTCAACATGGTGAGTAGCGGGGGCACCTGGCCGGCGCCGGGGCTGTCGGCCGGGTCACGGCCGCCCGTTCCCCGTCCCTCCTTTCTCACGAAGTCGCTGCTGCCTCGGCTGGCGCCGAGCGCTGCCCACTTCGCTTGAAAACTTTATTTCCCTGGAGACGCGCTTTCCTCCTTCCCCCCTTTTTCCCCTTCACTGCCGGCGGCCGTTTCTGCCAGTGTGCCGGGCCGCCGCTTTGCACCAACCCTCTTTCTCCTCCCTCTGGACCCCCGGGCGGCCGGAGCTCGCTGGACTCCGCCAGCACCTGCCGCGGCCTCGTAGCCTGCGGGGTGCGGGATGCAGGATGAGGGATGCAGGATGCGGGGCGGGCTGGCGGCGGCCGGCGGACTTCCCGGGGCCGGTGATGGAGGGCCGCGGCTGGCGGCATCTCCCTGCTTCTTGCGCGGTTCTGGGGAAAAAGCCCGAACAGCCCAGCTTGTCGGTGGGTAAACTCCGACATGTGCGAGTGCTTTAAGGCTTGTTGAGCACCCAGAGCCGGCGCGGTTGTGAATGGACTTGGGAGGAATTGTAGACTTGCTTTGGAAAGTGATGCTGTGCGGGGCTGTCGGGTTCACCGATGGATAGGGAGGTGTTTAAGTGCCTTTCTGCGTTTTGGTCCTCTTGTCTGTATACTTTGATGATTCGGGGTTAGAAGCTACAGTTTCTGTTCCTTGTCCTAATCCTAAATCTGAGGTGGATTTTTCATGTTCCTGAGCAAGTTTCTCCTTCTCTCTGTGTCTCAGTTTTTTGACTTGCATTCTTCCTTTTGCAAACCTCGTGTAGAAAGACCAGCCCACTCTGCAATGCTGTAGTTACATTTGTGGCATTAAAAATAGTATTTGCACGTTTGGAAGCTGAGCTCACTTATAGTACATATGGCACTAATACTGCACTACACCTCCTTCAATGTACTGTTGCAGTGTTACAAGCTGGTGTAGCTTGGCTTGATACATGATTCCTCTATCTTCATTAATCCTGACACTGCTTTCACCCCCTCTACCTGAAATTCTGAGAGAGAAACTTTGGCTCTACTTCTTATCTTTTTAAAAATGTTTTTGACAGAGATAGTTAGTTACCTGTTTGCAGTTAAAAGTGTCGCCAACACCAGCCTTTCTACTCATTCAGGAGGGAAAAAATGAGATAGTTCTTACTTACAAGAGTTTGTTTTAGGCTTCATGCAGATTCAGGCAACTGCAGAGACACCTCATTGTATTTGACAGGCTTTTCTGTACGTGTAGGCTTGCTTCTCAAGTAAAAAAATGGGAGCTGAATGAAAGCTTCTCTTTGAAGAGTAGTTGAAAAGTCTGACTTCACTATCCCCACTGCCACCTTCCCCACCTTTGGATATGTTCCAGTCTTAAGGAAGCATTACATGACTCATTAAATTAATATATAACACTATGTATGTGAAGTGCCAGAGAGGCAGTAAATATCAGAGAAAGGCATACTAAGCTTGGGAACAGAATGAGGGGATGTATGCCACTTGTTGTGCTTTTTCTTTTTCTTTTCCCCAGCTGCGGTAAAGCCCGTTAGGTTTAAATAACAGCTTGTCCAACTCACTGTAGCAAGGGTATAAGGAAAAGTAAGTAATTACACTGCTTGTTATGCTAGGCTGGGTAATCAGATCCTCAATGATACAGGAGCTCCCCAAGAAGATGGGTGCCATCCCCTTCCCCCAAACAGTGTGTCAGCAAACCAGTTGCTTAAGTTTCTAGCTGCCCCAGGAGTTGATACCCACTCTTGCCCATTGGTTGCCAGAGCAGTTGTAGAGAAGTGAAGAGGTTTGTTCTGTGCCCTCTCATGGGGAAATGCAAAGTCTGAAAAATATCAATACAGATCCTGCAACTGAGACTTCAAAACTGGTTCTGAAGGAAGTTGCTAAAGTACTATTGTTATAAAAACTGTACTACTTTGGGACAAAAGAGCAGGAAGGGCTTCTGGTTGGTGACCACCTTACTACAACCAGAGTTTCAGCTGAGCTTGTCTCACCTCCCTGTAAAAGAAGTCACCTTTGATTAAGAACAGCTATATTCGCATACTGCCTGAGTTGATTACTTCTACTTGTTTTAAGTAACGTTATAGTGGTCTGCAAGGATTCTTGAGTACATATCAATGAACAGTGAATAAGGATGAACAGAAGGAGCTTTTCAAGATTACTCAAGTATTTATTCTAAGTAGTAATTCGGAGGGGAAAAAAAAGTCACGGTTAGTTTGAAGACCTGAGGCATAGCTGTTGAACTTCATGCTTTTTGCCAAATAAACTTTTAAACTTTGACATATTCTTTCATTTAATTCCAAGCAGATATTGTGAGTGTTGACCTTTAGCCTCATCAACTATTGAAATGCTTTACAAGAATTTCTCTGTGTGAACTGTGGTAGTATGGACATGAATTCCTTTGATTTAAATCTAGACATTGGTGTAACCTTTTATAAATTAGCTTGTTAAAATTCATCTCTGTATTAAAAATAAAATAACCAGAGATTTAACATTCTTCAGTTTTATGGACATAAATAAAATGTTATTACAGCAAGTTTTATTATGCTAGCTTCTAGGCAGCCTGTAATGTAGCTTTCAGTGACATGATGACAATTCTTTGTAACAGGAATTACAGCTTGTATCATGCTCTTTTCTATTTATAACCAAACTGTGGGTTTATATATAATATATTCCTCTATGAATCCCTATTTACTAGTTATTTATTAAGCTTTCCAACATTTAAAAAATTTGTTTGTGTGGTTTTAGTCTTTCTGTTGAAAATCACTAAAAGTCCTTTGCCCTATATATCCAGGCTACCTGTAGCTATTTTCTAGAATAGACATGCTGAATAGCCACATACATCTTCCTTGGATTACATGGAATGATTAACATTTTTCTTCATTTTTGATGATGAAATGCTAAGCTGGATCAGGAGGACAGATGCAAGTGTCAGGACTCCAGAACATCAAATTGTTTTACTGTAAAGTTGTAAATAAGCAGTTTCTATTGGATTTCATAACATCTTGAAAATATTGAGTAGCATTGTTGAAATTATAAGCATGTATGATATAAAAATCACATGCTTTGATATTCATACTTTGAATTATATGTATTTGGTAGCAAGAGGGAATTAATGAAGTTGCATATAAGAAGTGCATTGCTTTAGGAAGGACTGCAATCTGTTAATGACCTGCACATATATCTATATCTATATCTCAGTGCGCTTTACTCCCCTGCTTAACATGTACATTCTTTCCCATGATTACTTGCCTATTTCACAAATTATCTGCATAACTGGAAACTTAAGCACCTACCTATTTTTGTGCCTACCTCCAATAATTGCATTTAACTGCTGTAAATGGTACAGAAATATAAATCTACAAACAAAATGCTAATCAGTAATAACAACAGATATAATATGGAGAAAATACTAGAAGTCATCTTATAAATAAAGAGTATGGAAGATTACTGTTGTCAGATTTCGATAATTTAGCTGTAAATTTTACCATTTCTCATGATTCAGGTTGATTGTGTTTTTTCTTGCTGTGTTTTTAGGTGTTTTGCTTAGATGATGTGAATTGAAAAAGAAATAGTTCCCATCCTCTCTCTAGTCTGTCAGCCTATTTCCACTCAGTGTCCACAATTTGCAATTTTTTTTATAGTCTGATTCTTCTTCAGTGTTTGGTCTGTGAATCAAATGTGTTAGTTCCAGGCATTCAATTTTCGACTGCCCAAATACTTCTGTATCTTAGGAAGTTAAATAATCAATGCATCAAAACTGCACATAACCCCCTCTTTAAAGTCATTATTATAGCTGGAAGACTAAAGTACTGTGCTTTCATTTTTCTATGATTTTAGAATGTGTTTCATAGTTTATGGGAAGTAATGCTATAAAGTGGATGGAGAAAACAAGGGGATCAGTGCAAAAATTAATCTTATTTCTTAGAAATAATGTTTTGCAGAGAAGAAGAAACGTGTGCTACTGCTCTCTGAAGTGCTGTCTTCATTCTGTTTGTTTATAGAAAGGACTTCAGAGTTGTTCATCTAGGGTTTCTCAAAGGCTCTAATTTTGATAAAATTAAACCAGCAAAACCCAGGAGGCATCATTTGCTATATAGTCGTCCTGCTGTTTTGAGAGTACTGTAGTCAGAAAATTAGTTTGACATAGAGTCAGACCTTAAAACTGATGAGTTGTTGTTCCTGAAAAAGAGATGTCATCTATTCTATGCTGTCACTCTGAAAAAGATGTAATCTGTTCTATGCTAACACCGTAATTTTTATTTTTACGTATGTGCCTTTATAAAACAAGTATGCGTATAGACTTCAATGAGTGCCTGCTGATTTTCCAAGCAATTTTGACATCTTTCTGACAAACTGTGTTTTAGTTGCTGCCCTAAGGTCTACTGAAGTTACTACTCACTGAGACTAAATAGTGTCTATTTTCCTTGATAGTGATACACAATTAATTATTTTAGGTGAATTAATTCAGACTTCACATGAAGTACTGAGGGTGCGGGACATCATGCTTCTCTTAATGAAATCTGTCACATCTTAGTTTAGATGTTAAAAAATTTGGTGGATTTGGTTTATGTAAATTGAGATTTATAGCATTAGGTGTCTAAGTGAGAGCTGGATTGCTAAACTCTACCAGTGCAGTTAATGGAGATGTAGACAGAATGTGATGCTTGGGCAAAGGTGTCTACTGTCAGTTTGGTTTCACAGTATCATCCCTGCCCTCCGGTTTCCAGTCCAGGCAGGTGCAGGTCTCCTGCAAGTCCTGTGCCATGTCACTGTGCCCATGTCTTGGACATGACACCAGCTCCTGAAATTTACTGAAGTTTACTCCTGAGTCTTATTCTTGTCAATACAGGTGATGGAATCAAGAATGCATAAAATAAAGAAGAGGGCTTGAAATAAAGAAGACAATGTAATAGCACTTCTTAGATATTTTAGGTGCCTCGAGGTATCTTGTTTGGACTCCAGCTGCCTCTCTAGAAATTTAGGCAACCTGGATAGATCCTCTGCTGTCCCTGCCAGCCCTATGCAGGGGTCCTGCCTAATCCAGGCACCCAAATTGGCACCAGACACCTTTGCTTAGGTAAGTGAATTGTTCCTTAGATGTACAGCCAAAGCTTATCCTCCAGGTTCGCTCTGGAATCAGAAGAAGGTGACAGTCACTGATTTGTAACAGGTATCTTAGATGTCTGTGTGGTTGTTATTTTTAAAATGGAAGGATTAATCTTTCTGGGCGGTATCCTTGTTTCCTAGGTGGTATGGAGAGAGCCAAGGCAACTTTGTTAGTTTTTGAGTTGGCACACTGAAATGTAACCTGTTTCCTATGGCAAATGTAGCTTTTATTTCCTGCCATAAACAGATACTTTCTAAATACTTTTCAAACGGAATCTTGATGGTACCTCATACAGGAAATCATAACCGACTTGTGGCACACCTGGCTTTGAAGATTCAGATGGAGAAATTAAAGGAGTTGTACTGATAAAATGGTTACATAATCATATTGCAAACACAAGTTTTCTAGCTAGAAGAAGATTCATGTGTGCAGTGCTTATTTCTAGTTCACAAATCACAGGAGTATAAAATAGAATATGTAACTTTATATTCTGATTTGCTTTTGTATATTTTATAATTTAATGTATTTAAGGAGAATAGTGGATCATGCTATGGCAGAAAGACCACATACATCATTTTGGATGTATGTGTGTATATACACACATGTATGTGTTTGATAGATAATATAGGGCAAAAAGAAGGAAGAAGAAAGAAGTAGTGCCCAAGGAGGGAAGCATCTCCCAAGGCCAGCACAGCCCTGCAAAGGGTGCTGTTGCTGTGCTGGTGATGAGCCGGCGTCCATCCACTGCAAGATGGGCACAGCAATAGGCACTGATCCTGGAGGATAGTCTATCTCACAGGTTGCCTGCTCTCCAGTTGCCAGCTGGCCACAAAATCATCCATCCTCTGTCTTGTCTCCACCGATTTTTCTTCCTCAGGACAGTACCCATGAGCTCCCCCAGCCTGCCTCACACTCTCTCTCTCTCCGTCTCTGTCATGTTCCATAGATCTTATTGACACAGAGAGAGAGAGAAGTGCTTTGAGCAGACAGCGTGATAGGAAAATGACTCCTGTTTGTCCCAGGGAATTGATGACAGGCTTCTGCTTATCTGCAATGGGAAGCAGCTACCCTGAAGGGGAAGGAATACCTGCTTGTGCAGAGACAGGGAGGTGTTAATGCTGCTGGGAGGTGCCAATAGACTATTTAAAAGCCAACTCCAGCTGCCAACATTGAATCATCCAAACTTGGATGATGAAATAGGTATGATCTGTGATGACATCAATCTGGAATAATTGCAAGTATCCTGTGGACAAAAAGGGGTTCAAAATTATGTTTACAAACTAGAGGAATGGCCCTATATAAAGAAGGAGCAAGCACAAAGTGCTGCATTATATAAGGAACAAAGAATTCATTATTTAAACTGATAAAGATTAGGCTAAGGAGCAGGACACTAAAAAAAGGTCTTACTGGACCAAAATCTAAATCAAGTGAAAAAGTCACGGATGCAGTGTAATTGAAAAAAGACACATCTTACCTTGGGCTGCATAAATAGAAGTGTCATTCACAAGACACAGGGTTTTCTGTGTCACTAGTTAAGCCTGAGCAAGAATGCTGTTTCCAGTGTTTCCTCACTGGCTTTCAGGGAGATGGAAAGAAACAGGAGGTGTAAGGAATGGAAAAAAAAGTGTTTCTAAATAAAATAATTACAAAACAGAACATATGCAGTGATGTTGAAATAAATTGGTTTGTTTAGCACTGAAAAATAGGATGGGGAGAGGAAATAAAGTTCCCAACATGTAGAATGCTGGTGGTAGGAGAATGATGATCTTTAGAACCAATTGAATTAAAACCTGAATAAATTAGGGAAATTAAGGAATTGATTTCAAATTGGTTTTCATCTAGCTACATTTTTTGTAGCATCTCCTTTGTTTCAGGTGTTCCAGAAGAGATTAAATAAATAACTCTTCCAGTAGTGTTGCTCTTGCCTTTGGAGAGGCTGGACTAGCTGATGTTTTGAGATCTTCTCCAGCTCTCTGTTTCTGTGAATCTCTGCTTTGATTTACTTATTATTTCTGTCAGTGCTCACAAGTGTGTCTGGGTGTGGTTTCAGGTGCTCCTGCTGGTATGCTGATGCCACAGAATATGAGAAGTTTCCCATAGGTCATTTGTAATAAATGTCATAAGCATGTGCCTTGCCATCTGAGATATCATTAGTAACGAACATTGTGTATAAATCTTCAATGTGTTGTTGGTACTTTTGCATCGATTGCACCAGGTGTCATGTGTATATCCTTTCAAATATACACAGTAGTCACAGAAAAAAGTTACGAAGCTGCAAGGTCAGGACTTCTGTGCATGTAACATTATATATTTTTACTTCTGCTGAAAGACTTTTATCATGCCCAGCTAATGAAGAAGTACACTAATTTAAGTTAACAGGAGTGGAAAATTGACAGAAACTCTGTAACTAGCATTTTTTCCCCATTCCCTTGAAGACAGAAATAAAAAGAGATAAAGGTAGGAGGGATATTTATATGAAGATCTTTATTAGTACACTGAATTCGTATTCAGATAATTTAATGTCTGGAGTCATACAGAAAGCTTAGCAATTTGATAAAGGCACGGCAGGCAATGTCATGCTTGGCAGAAGACAACATACAAACATAAAAACTTCCATGACACTTCGGACACAGAGGTGCGCAGAGCCAAATGTCCTGACTCTGCTACTGGCTGGTAGTGGATGCTTAGGGAGGAAACCAATAAACACATGTTGCTACTTCTCTAGCGTACTTTTACAATCTCCAGTGATTTCTAACTTGAGGAGAGTACTTTTTGTTTAAATGTCACCAGAGCATTGGGATGATTTAGTTACAATGCACTTTTCCCCACAGTTTTCCTTTTAATAAAGATATGATTATATAAAGAATTTAAACTCGGGTAGTATCAAGTGCAATCCATCAATACTGAAGGATAATAAAAACTTTCAGTGGAAGAGGTTGAGTAGTATGTACCTGCCATTAGGGGTTTTAGCTTATCCAGGACAAACTTAATTTTTTTCTCCCCTGTGACACAGAGTCATAAAAAATAGCTGGAAGAAGAATAATTTTAAAGTGGCAGTTTATTTAATATTTGCAATTGAATGTCACACTTCCTCATAACTACAGATATTGCAAGGAAAAAAATCCCCAAGTCTGGGCATGTCTAATTCATTATTCACTATTACGGATTTGAGCCGATAATTTTGGAAAAATAGTTTGTTCTCTCAGCAGTTAGGAGCTGGATACGGGTCGCTGTGGTAATGTAATCTGCAATACGAATGTAATATTGCATGCAGCAGGGAGGGAAGGTAAAACAGCTGTGCTGGGAGGTCTGCAGTTACACTGGATAATTGGCAGTTCAATAGCAGTTAATGACTTTTTTCTTTATCCTAATATGAATGTTGAATTTTCATTAGTTCATGGGTATGTCTCCATGGCACAATACAGCACTCTGCAGAGGTACCTCTGGTGCAGCTAGTGGAATTTCTGGATGCTGTGAAGTTATGTCAACACAGAGCTCTGTACAGGATAGTTGTGCTAGTGGGAGTTAGGTCCTTGGGTAAGACTTGTCTCACAAGCTTTAAATAGGTTATCTGGTGTATGACCAGCATCCATCCAGAGCTGATCATCAGAGTGCCCTTCAACAGAGAGAAGCACTTCGGTAAGAGAGTATTTTTTGTTCAAAAACAGGTATCTAAGACAACAAGGATGACTGGCCCTCCTGAAGTGCCTATCTGGAGGTACTAACAGGGTGATGGGAGAAGACAATGAGAGGAGTTGACTGAGTTAGGATAGATGCTCAGTTTTCAGCTAATGTTGGAATGAATTCCGCTTGTTGCTCCTTCTTAACCTGCCTTTTCAAAGGTAATTAGAAGAGAGCCCTGAGCTGGTACACAGTTGAGCTTTAGTTGACTAAGTAGTATTAACCATCTCGTTAATGCATTAGATGTAAATTCCATATACAGAATTAAAAAAACTGCAGAGGGTTTTCACGCAGAATTTGTGTGAGTCCTGAATCAAAATACATGTAGAACAGGGAAGACAGGCTTTCAAAGCAAGCTCAAATCCATTCAATTAAAAATAGGTCATCCCTTGCTCTTTTAATTGAGATACAAGATAGCCCCACTGCCTTACTCTGCTGGCCTGTTAACCCTAAAGTTACTTGAAAGGAAAAGCTTCATTCCCATTACTATGCCCTGTTCACATGAAGGGTATTTTAAGGTTTCCTGTTCTGGTTTTTACTTACCTATCATAGCTTTAGCATGGGAGCTCATTGCTTAGTTGCAATGTCAGTTGTTGAGCTGTAATTCAATTCAGGTGCCCTCTGAGCTTGGCTGGGCAGGGCCCTTCGTGCTTTTGGCTGAAGCAGAACCAAAAAGCTGAGGGCTTTGCCTTCCAGGAGCTGCACTTGGCTATGCAGGAAAGCTGAGCCCCTGTCACATTTTTCAGTGGGGAAATAAGTCAGGAAGGGTAAGAAATGGAATCTTCCATATTTAGAAGGCTAAAATGTAAACTAATTTTCCTCCTTAATCAAATGTTATTTTGTAAGCAGATGACCATTTTTTCTCGGTGTTTTCTGATGACCATTTTCCTGGTAGTTTCCTATGCTACTGTGCCTTTTAGAATGCACTGAAAATTTGAAGAGCAAAATAATAGATGATACAAAATTGCATTTAAATTCTCAATATTATTGAATAATGAAGTAAGTCTTGTTAGTTGCTAAAGGTACAAAAGATTAATTTAGATCTTTTTTTCATAATGTAACACATTGAAATATCTTTTCTTCTCTGCATCAGCAGTGATTTGCTTTAGTTTCTGACCTCCTAGTCTGTTCAGATAGGAATCCTAGGCTATTCACTTGGACTTTCTAAGCATTTTCCAATCATGTATAATAGGTTTCTATTTGGTTAACAAAAATATCTCCCAAACCAACTGGAGCTTTACATGGGAAGATGTCTTCAGGACTTGCAGAGCAATATATATGACCCTGAATTTTGTTTTTGTGCCATAAACATTAATTTAAGAGTTGTGGTGCTCGTGATAATCTGTAGAATGTCAAGACTTATGTGCTTGAGCACAGCACCTGTGCTCAGGCACACACTTGTCATATGTCAGTCATTTGAACGGATTTGTCCCAGCATTTTCCCAGGTTTGGTACTCTCTGGAGGTCGGCACATGCCAGCTCCATTGCCAGTAGGCAGCTTGGATGCAGCTACTTGTGCTGTGAAAGAAGTTAATCTAGATAGAAACAAATTGTGCTGTGCAGCAACACTTGTCCTTCAGACAAGAAAACTCCGTGGCTCTCTTTATTTGCTGTTAGATCTACCCAGAAAGTGCAGCTCATTGAACTCATGCGAGGTTACGTAGCCATCGTTTCTGGTGGGAGAGCTGTGACTCTCCAGAGGGCCATACAGCTGATCTGGCTGGCAGATCTGTATTAGAAGAGAGCTCATTGTAGAGATCAGTGAGCTGGTAGATAGTTCATTGAAGCTTGTTTGTTTCCATTCTCTGTACAGTGAGCATGGCTTGAGTCAAATGCCCGTCTGTTACCCTTCTGGCAGTAAGTGAAGTGAATGCCACCTGCACGACCTCTTGACTCTACCCAGCTGTCAGAGCTCTTATTTTTGCTCTTTGAGAAAATAGGTGGGCAGATATTCCCTGCATGTCAGGAAACTGCTGTTGCAGACTTGTTTCTCTGCGGGGGAACTCTGTCTCTTGGTCTTGCTTGGCTTCATGCCCTTTGACAGCAACTCCACGTGGTTCAAACGTTTTGTGTTGACCTGCATCACTGAGCAGAAAACTGTGGTAGGTGAGCGACAGCCATCGAGGAAGAGAAAAAGGAGCTTGAGGTGGAACATGGGACAGCTACGCTGGGAAGTCTGCATGCACTTAAATTCAGAGATGTTGTTCACCTCAGTTTAGATAGAAAAGGATCTGTAAGGGAAGGATTTCCAGAGTACATACTTCATGAAAACAAACTGAAGAAAGTAGCAGAGTCCCATAAGCAGCCTTTGTTAGGTACTTAGAATGTAGGTGCAAATTAATTGCCTAGATGAGGTGGACTGGATCTTTACCTTGTGTGACAGAGAAAGCAGATTGTCCTTGGGCATTAAGAGCTTATGGAATGTGTAGAGAAGTAGTTAGCAGTGCATGTGTGTGTTTGTGTGATGAATGAGAGGTGATTAAGAGAAATCAATTTTAAGGAGGAAATGTCTCATTTCCTTTTAATCAAAAATGGTGTCTCCTTTAGCATTTCATCCTCTTTTTTTTCCCCCAGAAAAATGGTTGAGCTAGCTTGGGAATAACTTGGCTATTTTAAAAAAGCTGATTATCTGCCTACAATTTTTTTAATAAACCATCCCCCTTAAATGGACAGGGGAAAAAAAAAAGGAATAAAAAGATGGGCAGTGAATTAGCAAATGCATTTAAGGTAGTTGATCAGCTTATCTTTCCAGTAGACCCACTTTAGTCACATGCTCATGTATTATTAAACTGACTGCATCAACGCTGATAGTGTATGTCTTTCCCGGCATACCCATTTATGTGGTGTTGGGTGCCTTTGGAATTGAGTGCTGGAGCTGTAATTTGGAAAGGGAAGCCGGAAGTTTATGTAATGTCATCTTGTTATCCATTAGTATAATAATCTTTATTGGTTTTATAAATATCTGTTTAATATCATCATAAGTGATCTGGAAGATGGGATACCTTCCAGCCTGATATACTGTGATTTCATGATCTTTACATTAAAGAGGAAAGCTTCTAACCTCCAAAGAAGATCCCTTTTGCTTGGCCTTCCTCAAGAAGTAATCTAACCCTGACCCTTGTGGTGTTATACTTTTCTTTCATTAGTCATATCTGTAAGGATCTCATTTACAATCTTGCACTATATTCCTCTAATTTACTTTGAGACACATGTATAGTGTCATTTAGTAACCTGCTGGCACAAAGGTTTCTATGTGCGCAAGGTGGTTTAACTGAAAAAAGAATTATTCTACTGAGATGTAAGTATATCCATTAATTTGACTGCCGGTGCTCTCTGAGCAGCTGTCTTTAAGGCAGAAGTCACAGTCATTTACTGCTACTTTTCCCTAAAAGTCCCTGAATGATTTTTGTTAATAGCTCAAGCAAGTGACCAAATCTCATGAGACTCCTGTATGAATCTTTTGCAATTTTTCTTTCTTATCCCTCTTGACTCTTGATTATTCACATCTTTTGTGCTGTAAAGCAGGAGGCTGCATTTTTTTCAGCGTTATTTTTATAGTCCTTTTCCTAAGATATGTGGTTTACAAAAAAAAAAGAAAAGAGAAAAAAGAAAGAAGAACCCTGTTGTGGGAAAACTAGGTCCATCCCTCTCCCTGAAAACACTGCAGAATTAAGCTAAGGTAAATACAAACATAGCTTTCTATTCTCTGGCACACAATTAGATAGCCCTTCTGAGCTTGACTGTAGCTGAGCTTGATACTGCAAAATGTGGTAATAAATGGGTTCTAAAATTCTTTACACCTCTATATGCTGTTTGTTTTTAACATTTACGGAGCAATCTTGAATGTCATCTGCACCTTACTATGTGTGGCATTGTTGAGTCCTATGCCTCTTTATATATTCATGTTACTGTGGTGCCCTTCATGATCATAAAACAAAAGCAAACCTGAAATAAAATGTTATGATGAATCTATACTTAATGGCAGATCATTTCGGAGGAATTCGATTAATACATGGCAATAATGCAGTAACAGTGCAGAAGATTCAGAAGATGGATTTAGTTAATTGCTTCTAGAGGACACAAAATTAAACACTACCTTTCAAAAATGAGTGATAAATCTCCAGATACGTGGAAATAATGGGTGTGAAGAATTGACTGGATGTAATGTTGATGGAGGCAATCAAAGGATGAAAGTGTCAGGGTTACTTTTCAATCTGTCATTGAATTGTGGTCATCTATCACTGCAACTAGATTTTGTCCTAGCTCCTACTGTGGCAGATAGTATACCTCCATCTTCTTCTCCCTGTTGTCCCTTGCCAAGTCCTCGTGTCTGTTGCTCTCTGGTCATCTTTTGTTGTCAGAAGTGTGATATTTTTTCATCAGTTCATGTAGCATAACCAACCCCCTGCCTCTTAGGCTGTTTCGTATTCTTCAACATGCCCTTGCCTACAGCCAGCGCCCCGGCCTGAGTACTCAATGCTCAGCTTCAAGTCCTTTGCCATGTTGTCTTTTCTGCTGGTGTGGTAGAGCTGTGAGTAATTTTTTTTTTATGGCATGCTTATTTCTTTGAAAACAGAGAGTACTTATTTTTAATGATGCTGTTAAGCAATGTTTTACTTACTCATTTTGAGTTGAATAGCAGACATTTATGCTGTATAAATATAAGAAGGGTTAAATTTTTAAAAAGCTTGAGATACCAGACCTTTGCAAAAAAATCCTCCAGTTTACTCCTACCTGTGCTTTTGCTGTATTGAACCACACCATTACTGTGACTGTTTCTAATGGAGTTAGAGCATGCAAGAAAGGAATGCGAGAGGGAATTGTTCAATTTTAGATTACTGTATGATCACAGTGGAGTGAAAGTTCGATTTTATTTGGTTCTCATTGCTCAGCAGGGACAGGGTATGCTGATTGTTTTTCCCAAAACCCATCAGTACACAGGCAGTCACTCAGAAGGAGCTGTAGTCTCCATGCTATCAAAATCATGTATTCAATATTCCTCCAAGACAGTTATTTTATTGATTGACTGAAAAAAACTCCAGAGGAGACTATTTTAGCATATTATGTCATATCAGACTTCTGAGGAACACATTGTCCTTTCCTTTCCAGGGAAAATACAGTGTCAAATTTGGCTGTTACATGCAGTAGTGCAATTTCAGTGGTCAAAGAGAAGAGGTTTTCGCCCATCTTCTGTTGTTTGTCATACAGAATGGCAGAAGCAAATCAGTCCAGCACTAATGCTGATATCCTGACCATCAGTTATCCCATTGTGTCATCATAGGGTGGTACTAAAGCTACAGACCTACAGATCTTCGCTCCAAGAGTGGAATTTTTAAGTAGCTAGGTATCATCACCTGAATTTTTACGTGCTTTGAAGGGCAAGAAATGGCCATGTTTTCCATTCTGTGTATATTCCCTGAAGAGCTAGGACTTCCTCATTGTGAGTATTGGAGCGTATGTTAAAAGTAGCAGCAGAATTGAATGCAATTACAAAACTGAATTCCAAAAATACTTAAAATCTTCATTTCTTTGAAAAATGTTTTTTCAGGCATTACACGTGTTGATCATCACTTCATATCTACAATTTTTTTGTCTCATTCTGCCCACTCCTTTTTTTTTTTTAATGCAGCAAAATACATACCAGTGCTGGGGTTGGTGTTCTGTTCAACACCTTCATACAGATGTGAAGAGTGTCGCTTAATCCTCAGCTTTGCAAGGTTATTGGCTGGAGCTCTCAAATGCAGACGTGTTTCTAAAACTTGTCCTTTTGCATTAATTACTCTCCAGCTTATCTTTGTTGTTCTTAACGGAGGGTTCTCTTTGGTGGCCCACAACAATAATGCAGTTGGGATTCCTGCTGATACATTGTCTAGCATTGTACTGTTCTGTGGATGAAAAGGGGTTTTTTAAATCTAGAGGTCTAGGAAATAGCCAGGTCCTTTTCTGGGGTCGAGATGTTGGTTGCTGTCCCAGTACAAGAAAATAAGAAACTGAGGATTCTCTTTGGGCATGCTGTTGAAAATACCTCCCTGGAGCTAATAGTCTCGTTCTGACTGGGTGAGATGCAGAGAGGAGCTTGTCAGGCTGAGCAGAGTACAGAATTTGTGTGCAATGGGCTCTGTTTGATACTTAGATGACTTGTCTGTATCTCATTTCCTTAGACCTTACTGTGCTGCAGTTCATGCTGAGAGCTGGCTCAGTCTGGCTTGTTTGGGATCAGAGGAAGAAGAAGGTGTTTTGAGACAACTTTTCCCATTTTTCCCTTCAGCTGTTCTGTTCTATCTGATGGAGATCAAAATGTTTTCTTAACTCTTCTCAAGCAAAACTCCCAATGAAAAACATGGAAACTGAATACTAGGTTTTGTTATATCAACCAACAGGTCCAACACCATTTTTTGCCTCTGTTTTTCCTTCATAGGAACAAACAGAGTATTAAACAATGATAAAAGGAGAGACAAAAATATTTTTTTAAATTATTCAATAATCTTCAGAGGCACGGTGTCATTTAGAATTAGTGTACTAGAGTATTATCATTTACTAACTAAAATGTAGAGTTAGTTAGTAAAGAAATTATTAAACACTTTACTGTTCATCAGTTACTGCTGGACCATGAAGAAATATCCCCAAGAACTGAATTTGCCTGACCTGCTTTTATATTTGTGTGTGTCTGTGTTTCTTCTGCTGCCCCACCATGACTCTTAACATCCAGAAAGAAGTAGTGGGGGGAACGTGTGCAGACACTGCTGCCATTAGGTTACTTCACAACAGTTTTTGGAAAGCGTTCCTGAGTACTATAAGTCTAATCAACCCTACCAATAAATTCTTGGAGTGTTCACATGTGGTTTTGGCCCCTGCCAGCTGTTACTCTCTTTCTAGGCATTCCAGGCACTGCTCAGGAGTCTGCAAGGGCCAGAGTTGCTTCTGATACCCAGCTGTCATATGGACACCCCATTTTGGAGGGTGAGATAGTCTAATAGCGAAGACTTGGGATGCTCTTGCCAGGTGGCCTCAGTGCCAGAGTATGTGTTTAATATTCTAGTCATGTTTAATCCACTAGTAGAGAGATAGCTATAGAGTCTCTTTGAGAAATTTATCTACTGATCTGCAGGCCTAATAAATTCAGCTTTTTTTCTGGTACCAGGAGTACTGGCTGTACTGCATTTAACCTTATTATCATCCTCACTAAGCTATACGTGTTGAACTTTTAAATGGAGGTGAATTCTCAGCAGGAATTCAGAGCTAGTGAGAATTCCCCACAGTTTTCTGTGACAAAAGGCTCCAGTGATGTTTGCAGTTTAGCTTTTCCCAAAGAATTTCTTTCTGGACAAAGTGCATGGCTCCAGACTCAACAAGCCTCAAACCTACAGCTGATGCTGCACTGGCAGGTTGTCTCTGTTGGTGTCATTTCACCCTTGGCACCATTAGAGCCTTTTTGTGATTCAAACTTAGCTTCCACTTTCCTTTATAATGCTCCAAAGAAATATTTCAAGTTCAGCATGTATTAGAGATGAGGGAAAAAACGTCATTAAAGTTAACATGGATAAAAATTTGTTTGATGTATGCTAATCAAATGAGGTAATTTTTTTCTTTTTTTTTTAATTCCATGTAGAATTACTGTGCAAGCATTATGTTAACAAGTGGGAAATTGTCTATTTTGGAACCAAATCAGTGGAAAATGAAGCTGACTGACTATGGCTTTCTGATCCCCCTGGGTGCAGAAGCTTGCTGAGAGAAACCAGGCAGACCAAGTATGGCGGGGAAGGGCCGTTTATTTACAGGAAAAGGTTTTTATAGTCATCCATACTCTAACAACTACTGGTCAGTGAAGAATCCACCTCCTAAACCCATTGGTCACAACCAAATGACACCCAATGCCAAACACAGAGAT
The DNA here is from genome assembly GCA_036630365.1 of Acanthiza pusilla. Lineage (NCBI taxonomy): Eukaryota > Metazoa > Chordata > Aves > Passeriformes > Acanthizidae > Acanthiza > Acanthiza pusilla. The sequence goes on from JAXCHO010000098.1 coordinate 2,936,262, forward strand.
TAGGAAAGTAAAAGAATGCAACTTATCTATGCTCTCCATGAGAAAGAACAGAAAGATTCTAAAACAGTGCAACCACAACTGACCTTACCATTCATAGCATCAATCTGTAAGATTTCCATTAAAAAAACGCCTTCTCGGCGCTGAGCTACCTGGGTGCTCTGCAGGAGGACCTCCCAGGGTCTAGAGAGTGTTTCTGCTCAAATGTGTCTGGGCCCTAGTGAAGAGTCTGACAAGTGAGATGTGGGTGAGGAATAGGTAGTTTACAAATCCAAGGTACAGCACAGTATGTCTGTAAGGAGATGGATTACCAAAATGACGTTAACCATGTGTTTGAAATTAACAGTGGAAATCACTTTTCATTCATAGGTCATCTAAAGTTTCATCTAAAGGAGGTTTCATAGTTTTGTGCTGGGGGACCACGGACCAGAGAGGAAGCGTGTCCTACATCCTTCAGCTCACCAGTGACAGAGCCTCTCTTCCTGAGCTCTGGTCCAAATTTTGGTGACAAAGGCTGGTACTGTTCAGCCCAGAAGGTGCAGATCTGTGGAACGCAGCTGGGTGGCCAAAGGCCATATTAAATGCTGAGAGTTTCCTTTGTAGAAGTAGTCTGGTTTAGTTCAGTGGGCATAATTCATATGTGGAGCTTTAGGTGTGCTTACGGAGTGCTCCTCTGGCTTGAGCCCATCCAAGTTGTATAGAAAGGTTATAGATCCTCCATTCCTGAAGGTGTTGAAGGTCAGATTAGCTGGGGCTTTGAGCAGCCTGGTCTAGTGAAAGGTGTCCCTCCCCATGGCAATGGGGCTGGAACTAGCTGGTCTTTAAGGTCCCTCCCAACCCAGAACATTCTATTATTCTGTGATTCTGTGTCATGCTCCAAAACAGGTTTGCAGCATGAACCAAAGTGTAGAAAGAGAGACCAGCTGGCAGATGTCTTCTAAAGCGTATTCCCAATTAGAACTGCAGTGCTAATACAGATAACTCAAAGCCATACTGACTCCCATTTTTAGAATGAATTGTCATTTCTTTTTGGGACACTAAAGCAGATCTCCATCTGATGTGTTATTTATTCATGACTTAATTAGCAACTAGTTGCGAAGTGATACCTTCCTCTTTGTTCTCATTTTCCGACTGCTTGTGAGTGGCAGTAGTAAACAGGTGCAAGAATTGCTGTGTCAGCTAATGGCAAATTTGCCTTAGCCCAATATCATATCTCTGACTGGGGCTAGTGTCAGATGTTTAATGAATAGCCCAAAAAATAGTGGTATTTCCCTGGAAAAATCTCCCAGCCTCCTCCATGGTTTTCACTTTGGGAATATCTGTGGTTGCAACTGGTTTCTTAAGGCTTAAGCTAAAGGATATTAAACTGTGCTTATTTAGCCTGTGAGCGCCTACATAAAGGACATATCTATATATAGGTTTTGGCCACATTTTTTCTTGTACATCATACTTTTCTACAACATACTGCTGTAATGCACGTCATCATCATTATTAGCTGCCCTTGTTAAATCCCCAGTGCTGCCTAGTGTTAATCACTGACATTGCCATGAAATCTGCCTCTGTGCACACGTGCAGATTTTGGAAGTTGCTTGCTTTCACCAACTGTTTCCTCTGAATGCCACAAAACCTCCAGGTGCAAGCAGTATAAAGCAGTGTGTGTCTGTCTGCAGCTGTAAAGGGGAAAAGCTGTAAACTCTCCCTCAAATTTCTGGACTTTCTAGTCCAGAATTTTCAAAGCAGCAGCTCTTTTGCTTTAAATTGCACTAGTCCTCAAAAATCTTTCTAAAGTAATGTTTGAATTATGCTACTGAGAATTCAAGAAGAGAAAATCCAAATGTCTTTGGATATTCAGTCATGGATTAATGGAGACTACTTTTCCTCAAGCTCCTTTTCCTTACAATACTGAGTTCCACAGTATAACGTAGTGTGTAAACCCTGAGATGAGAGTTTTTGATTACTTCAATGAACTTTAAAAAAAGAGTCTGAAATACATTTGGAAAGAAGTTAAAATCTGTATTTCTTAATGCACAATAAGAGTTGAGAGCAGATGAGGTATTCTTTCCAGAACTTGTGACTCCTCCCTTTCTAAAAAGATAAAGCTTCAGAACTAAGTCATTGTGAAATCTGGGACAGAAAATCCAATAGAGTTCAGGTTTAAGTATTGCTTCTCTGGTAATGGACAACGTAATTTGTATTTGCTACATAAAAAAGTGGAAAACAGGATTATTTTCCTGTGGTGAGGTCATGCTTGAGGTATGGCACCTGAAGACAAGCTCCCTTAATCAGGGGTTGGTGATGAGTCTCTCAGTGTCTCAGATTAGACATAATTTATGCTTCCCATTACGCACACAGACCTTCCACTGACACGGTCTTAATTTTTCAGTATGTTCTTTCTCAGGTTCTTCACCTCAGCATCTTCTTTGCTGAAGATGCTGTTTCTTTACCCTGGAACAGGTATAGAGTTTTTCAGATAAGTCAGTCACTGTAGCCTCAGGTGTGCTGAAGAGCGGGAGGAGAACTGAAAGTGGGCAAAGGGAGAAGCTAAGCCTTGCTGCATGCAGACTGCTCAAATTTTTCCTCCAGTGGTTTATTTTAAATGGTTTATTTCAGTTCAAAGACTTTTTTGGCCAAATGACCAGATGCTGCAAGAGAATTCACAAGTGCCTATATATTCTTTAACCCTCCTTAACGACAGCCATGAGTAGTTAGACTCTAGTGTGGATTCCTGCTGCGATCAGAGGCAGACAGACTGAAGGTGCCTTTTGAGGAATTAAAGCTCTTAGGTTAGCAGGGTATGAAGAAACCCCATAGAAGCCTTCTGAAAGAAGTCTGGAGTGTAGGGAAGGAGGACACCAAGTAGTAAACTTAGTATTATTATCATAATGATGATTTTTTCCCTATGTACTGCTAAATTAAGATGAAACTGAATACTGAATAATGTAATAACTGAAACATTTACATAGATCCTGCCACAAAACATTGATTTACTTCAACGACTTTTTTTTTTCTAAATTACATTTTCTCAAAATCAATGTATTTTGGCAGACAAACTATAATTTTGATGCCACTTTTTATGTGGAAACAACTACAGTGCTATTGGAAGCTACTCATGGTGCTAAGCACTCCTAGCAAAGTGCAAGTGTATGTGTGTAACAAAATTGCTGTCTCTGTGCCTGCTAAATCTAACACAAGTGGGAAAATAAAGATTTAAAATGGCCTTTATTTATTTACTGTCATGCAGGAGCAATAGCACAGCTAGCTCCAGGAGTGCAGAAGTGTGTTAAAGCCTGAGCTTTAAAGTTCTTTTTTCACTGTTATTTTAGACAGCACAGGTAACACCAATATTTTAGCATGTGATGACCACTTCTGTGTTTTGTAACTATATTCCCTGTCATGTTGTAGGAAATCTCTGCTTGAAATCAGGTTATTGCATAGACATGATTGGCCATTTATTTGGGTTTTTAAATTTATTTTTTAGTTTGTTTTTTGGTTTTTTTTCCCAAAAAAGCTTCCGTGAAACAATTTAATCCATCACAGTAGGATCAAATTGCATTAGATACTTTCAGAGAAGTAAACATCACATACCTATTATATATCTTTCTGCGGGTTTGTAGTTGCAATCAATTCTGACTGACTCGTCTCAAAAGTAGCACGTGAATACAGCCTATCAGGCAGATCTTTATGAGCCATTGTAAAGTTAGAGCCACTCAGCAAAGGTCTACTGCTTGTTACGAATGGGGACAGGAGCTTAGCTAAATCTCGGCCTTTGGCAGCAGGCAGTAGCTCTTTTTGGGGTGGCCAGCACCCCAAGACCCAGTCTCGTTTGTAAGTTCTTTAATAATGGCCGATTAGGTCTAATATGACATAAGTTATCATTTATTAGACACAGTAAATAACAGACACTAGACTTGGGACAAGACTACATACTACACAGAACAAATGCAAAGCCATGAATAGCTAAAAATGCAGTGTGTGAAAAGGTACCTATACTACAAAACTACGAATAGCTAAAATGCCACGTGTGAAAAGGAACCTATTATTATTATTATTATTATTATTATTGCTAGCAAAGAAAATACAATTTAGGAGACCAATGTATCTTACCAAACTCCAGTTTGGTGACATTAGAATCCTCACTCAATCCTCAGGGAAGTTGCCACAGGGCTGCGTCCAGACCCTGGGGAAAAGCTTTTTCACACTACAGTGTCCATGTAGAAAACTTATACCTCTGTGATATTTTGTGTGTCTTTTATAGTGTAAAAGTGTGTCTTTCGGTCAAGTACTGATTTTTTTCATCTCTCTCCACATCCTCCCTGCATAGTAAGATGTGGATTCAAGGTTGGGAGATCTCAGACTGTCGGGCACCAAGAGATAACTTCTTGATGGGCTTTTGACTCAGTCTGGGTTACCTGTGTATCAGCCATGGAGAGAGAGGGTGGGGGGGGTGGGGAACGTCCTGCCACACTGCTCCAGGAGTATTGTTTGCTCTGTGAAGTCAGCTGAAGGACTGCATGAAGAGCGAGCCTGTCACTGCGGCCAGGGCAGCGTGAGGGGATGTTAAGCTGCTCTGTCTGATGAAGCTGAGGATGAAAGGTGCAGCATTAGGACTTGTGCCAGCCAGCAGTGTGTGTGCAGATACAGCAGCACAGCCTTACACACTCTGTAAGCAGGCTGAGCTGAAGCAGAGCCTGACTGTGCTCTGCACCGGGATTGTAAAAGCCATTAACTGATGCATGCTTTGATTAGGCTTTTAATTCCTAGGTAAGACCACAGGTGTCACAAAAAACACAGAAAGCTGGGGCCATACTGGGATAATTATGTGCTCCTTAAGATCCTGCTGTTCTGCTTAAAGTCGAAGCTCAGGAAAGTAGGTCCAGGTGTGTGCAGCGATGTGGCATTTTAAAAGCCATGTCATTGAATTAGAGCAACCGGAGCAGCAAGACAGCTTTACAAATTACTTTAAAATAGAGACTGAATCTCCTTGAATCTTATACTTGATGCATAATTTGCCCATTTATTTTCACAATAGCATTATTTAATATGTTTTTTTCACTTTAACCACCACAGAAAGTACATCTTTTATATCCTCAGTAACATGTATAACTACATATATATTAGTGAATTATAGTGAAGAGGAAAGGAAATACTCCAGATGAAATTGAAAAGCCTTTCTTGAAGTTGCAGTATTTTCAGCAGTGTCTCCCAGTGAGACTGCTAGTAGCAAGTAACAAGCTGCCTTCTTGCCAGAACCTTCTAAATTGCTGCAGAAAGTTTTTTTCCTGTTTTTTGTGCTGACACATAACATGCATCTCAGATGGTGGCCTGTGACCACTGTCATGCACCCGATAGAGATGACAAACTTTTTTCTTCGCTGAAGTCATCCCATGACTCAAGATGTGTGCCAGTATCTGCAATATCTCACTTCTGAAATTAGTGCAGAAAATGATGATGTTTTGTATCAATTGGGAATGGTTTTTTGTTAAAGGTGCTTTATATCATCTCCTGTATGAAAATAAGATGGTATTCAACTATGCTATGTTTCACTAGTTTAGTTTAGATTCAGTGCATTAGAATAAAATTATGGATATGATTGATCATGCTCTGTAAAATTTTCAGATTTTGCTAACGTTATTTTTTAGGGGAAAATGTTGCATTTTCTTCCTTTGCATGCAAAATAATTTAGAGTGAGGGTGGCATTGCTTAACCTTTATTGGTGATATCTATGCATAAAACAATCTCTTCAAATTGATTGGAATGACAATTGCAAAATACATCCAGTATTTCAGAAACACGCTGATTTTGGAAATATTTCACAAAGAAATACAATAAAATAGACAGGGAAAAATCCCATCTTCAAAAATATCTCATACTGGGTATTAAGAATAACATAAAAAAATTTTTCTTATAATTTTGGGTATATCTTACTGATGCATTAGACTTCTAGGACTATGTGCGTGTAAGGATAGTAATAAATGCTAGAAGTATTCATTTAATCGTGCATAGATAAGAATGTAATTACCTTGTTGATTGCTTAATAGAACATTACTCATCTGAATTTTTGTTTTATTTTCCTTTCAGATACCTCATAATATTAGAAATGAACAAAGGCAAATTTTGAACATTTTACATAAATGTGTCCTGGCCTGTTGTCATTTAATTTTTCAAAATGACATTTTACTTTTTGTACAGATAATGTTTCTGCTTGAACAGTTCATATGCATTTTTGTGGTGTCTGAACTGCTTCTCCTCGTAAGGTAGGCATTTGCCTCCAAGGTACGGTCCTGTGTTGTACTCAGTCTTCTGCAAATCCAGTTAATGTTTCAGAAAGGTAAAATCACAGATAATTCGATATTCTCAAAGAGGAGGAAGTAGGATGAACCAATACTAAATGTTGTATTGTTTCATTCAACACTGGTTTTTTTCATGCACAATAAAAAAAATAATGCTTTAAAAGTATCCTTCTTTCAGACCTATGGTGTTAGCAAAAATAACTCCTGTTTCATTTAAATTCTTTTTCCTAGTACTTACTTGGATAAAATTAGAGGATAAAAAAATTGTTTATTTGGAAATTTATTTTCTTTTGCTAGAGTTGCTGAGTATTTTTTAATAATAAATTGGATGTCTGCAAGCCAAATATAAAAAATGGCTTCTTCTTTTCTTTCTGCAATTTCATTATTTTATTTAAAGTTTTCAAAACCAGCTGTAGACCTACACTTACTGACATGTTACTGTTAAAACTCTAAGGTACACTTTTTCATTGTTTTTACTGCAGGGTCTGATAAAAGCAGTAGCAATTCTAACATTCTCCCTTCTGGCAGTTATTTTAAATGGTCTTTTATACTTGGAGAGCTCATCATAAATTTCTAATGCTAGTGCCAATGAAGTTTGTTACAAGTTCTTGTACTGCAGTGACACATAGTGCATTTCATAATGCAGCAGAGTGGCCACTGGAGGAAAAACCCTCTGAATAAGCTGTAAGTGACTTCCAAACTCCCAGAGCAACCCAAAGAGTCTCTGGAGGCTCTGGGTAGGTTTTCTGCTATGTTAATTAAAACCAATTTCTTTAATGTAGAGAACCTGCCTTGATTATAGTAATAAATTTCTAATCCCTTTTTTGTCATCTGTTAGAAGCGTGGATGATTTCTGACAAGAATTATTCATTTTGGCTTAAATGTTTTTATCGTGTTCTTGAGTGGAAATATGAGCAAATGCAGCATCACCTTTTAGGAATAGAAGCTATTTTAAAAAATAAAGATGTCTTGCTATTTTTGTTATTTTCTATATCACAAAGAAGTAGAAAAATGAGGAGTCAGGGATAAAAAAATAAATTATTCTTCCCTCAGTCCTAAATCTACTGCTCCAGCAGAAATCAGATAGAACTTGAAATACTTACCGTCCCCTCAGAGCCACTAGATTTAGTCAAATGGAGAATATTTCTGGATTTAGTCAAATTGAGCAATGTCAGAAGGAGTCAGAGGTGAGTGGCACAGGTGAGGTGAGGCAGTGAGGCGCTGCTCCTTTCTGGGAGCCTCCCCTGCGGTGTGACCATGGCAGGACTAGTGCCGCTCACCCCGGGCCATGGAATGTTGCAGCAGCTGTGCTCTTTTGATCCTTCTTCCCTCTTGCTGACAGCACAAACCTCTCTACCGCTTCACACAGAGATTGCCAGCCGCAAAGGGAAGGAAAAAATAACCATCGTGTATGCTCTGGGTCAGCTTTGTCAGTGCTCTCTGCTCTGCTGAAACGCGCTCAGCCTCAGAAGGAGCGCAGCCCCAAGGCCCACGGTTTGGAGTCTGGCTGCAGGAATTTCCTTTCAGTTCATCTCTTCAAAAGCACCTTGGAAGTGACAGCATTCTGGCCATTCCAGTCAGGCTTTCTCGGCAGTCCTTTCCACTTGGTTTATAGTGGCGTTGTGGCAGAGTAATGCAGATGGAGAGCAAGGGGGAAGCCTTGCCAGGGTTGTTCAAACTGGCAGTGATGTTTTAAGGCCTGGCTTCAGCATCACTGTGAGGAGCACTCTGCTCAGAGTGTGAGTTACAGGCACTCATAATATGAAAGATTTTGCTAAATAAAGGTGCTTTTCTGACGTGGTATTGTAACTAGGTAAAAAATGCTTTTAAAATGACTTTTTGTGGAAAATTTTAGAAGAAACTGTTTCAAGATTTATGGTCCATTTAAAAATACAATTTGATAAATGGCCTGATACTTCAAGAGTGAAATACTTTATGAGTAAAGCCTTATTTTCCCTTAGATTGTTCTCATACTTGGCTAGTTCAAGTGCAACATCATGTATAGTATTAACTGGCACATTGTTTTATGCCACATAATCTTTTTTGCATTTTAAATTTTAAAACCAGAATGCACATATTGTAGGAAGATCAGGAAAGAAAGTCCCAGTAATTGTTAACAATTAGTTAGAAATTGTTTACATCTCAATGAAGGAATGGCAAATTGGCTTAAGATTTAAGTGGTATCAGATCAAACACAAGAATAGTTGCTCTAACCACCTGATACACTCTAAATTAACACCCTAATCCTGAGATAATCTCTGCTTATAGTGCACAGATATTGAAAAGATTAAGAGCAATCCAGAGTCATTAGAGGAAACATAACATACACCTACCCGTGAATAATCTTTGTGGTGGTGGTTTAGAACAACTGTGAGGAAGAGGTGGTCAGTGGGATTTGTTGGGCTGTGGAGGAGATTTGCAGTTAACTAGTGGAATTCTCCATTTATAAACTGCATACCTACATGCTTAGTAAGAAGCAATTTCAAACAATTAAGTGACAGGATGACTCACTCATAAAATTTGAATAATATAGTTTTCAGTGTATGTACCACATTTGTAAATCGTATTTCTTCAATACCATCGCTATCCTTAGCAAGACAAATGATTGAGAATGTAGAAGTGTTAGCCCTCTAATATTTGCCTGTGAAGAACTCATTGAACACTTTTTGCCTTCAGTAGGTTTTTGAATTGAGGTCTGAGTCATATACATGACATTATCTTAACCTCCAAGAATGAGTGTGGAACTGGAGCAGTGTGAAGTCTATATTCCCTGTAAAGTGAGAGAGCCAGTGCTGGAGCGGAGGGATGGGCTGGGATCATCTGGCAGAAGGAAGGCACAGTGCTGAGCAGGGAGGTGGCAGTGCTCTGTTTTAGGGCCAGATGTCAAATGTGAAGTCTAATGACGTCTGTCGCATCTTGAAACCGATTGCGAAGTGAAATTGTATTAGTGCTTCTCAGATATAAAACCAATCTGTAAGGCGTTTTGGTGTTTTCTGGGTTTTGATCAGTGAGAATTCACTTTTTAAAGGATTTTTTATACAACTCTAAGGGCTAGAAACCTCTTAAAAACATGGAGCTGCATGTCTCCAAAAGCAGAGTTTATTTCCTGTACCTTTCTTTTTTTATGCTGAGCTTCTTTGTAAAGGAGCTATGTGCCCATAAAGGACTATATGCCCATAAGCATATAGATGGGGTAAGAAATCAGAGGGAGGTAGTCAGGATTTGGAATAAAAATTGAAGGGGAGATCTTGGAACAGTTTGTCCTGCATCAAAAAGAACAAAAGGAGGGGAAAAAAAGCACAGGAATTTGGTAGGATTTATTTTTCCCTGAATTTTTAGTGAAGCACACAAAATTTTTGATTCTTCTCTCATAAGGTTGGTCCTTCGAAAAGTCTTTATGCAGGGCCCTATGCGGTGATGTGAATTTGGAGTACTGTGAGTAAACTGTAAGTGATTGAAAGAAGCAAGTTGCATTACAGACTCTGTAAAATAAATAGTAGCTAAGTTTCTTCAGTCTTCCATTAGGCTTCTGCATGTAATGCAAAGTTCTTTTTTCACTTCTGATAGGGGGTGGAAAGATTTGATTATAGAAGTGGCTAGCCCTTAATTTTGTAGCTGTTTTACTTGCCAGCTATGTGCCCAGAGTTCTCAGATGTATTTCTAGCTGTATGTATACAATAAGCATATCTGAAAATGTTGGAGAAGGAAAGAGTCCAAATTATCTGAAAGACACCATGATTCATTATTCCTCCTCCAAGTGAGATTTGTCTGGCTTGACAGCTCTGAACCTCAGCCATTTTATTTAAATTTTCAGACACTTCATAGAGAACGTCAAAAAGACGGGTTTCATTGAAATCCCTTGACCCATATATTATTGAGAAAACACAATAAATAATTCTACCACTGCTTTAGTATTTTTATAGGGAGTTGTAATATTTACATGCATCAAGAGCATAGACAGCATAATTTAGTGTTATTATTACCTGAAATCTGGCTACACCATGGCATACATTTTGTTATAATTGAGAATTTTATTTGGGTATGTGCCATAGGCTCTCCTTTTTTTCAGACAATAGATCCAGATTAAGAATTTATAAATGCCTATGTTATGCATAGTTAAGAGTCAGTGTTTAGCTTCAGTGTTTGTCCACTGAGTGAACTGCTAGTCATTTAATTAACTAAATATGTATTTATTGAACAGATTTGAAATGATACAGTATGCAGTGAAAGTGGGTTGCAGTCCTACCATATTTGTTTATCACCAAAATCACTCAATTTATGTTATTTGGATAAGAGCTAAGGCATAATTAAATTGGATCAGGTTTTCAAGGCATGTATAGGAAAAATTTTACTCTCTAATGAAAATCTTAAGAGGAGGAAGAACTAATTTGGCATGGGTTGTTTGCAACCTTGAGCTTGTGTATAATTTTACCAGGACTGTTTGAAACCATTTATTTGATGTCCATCCCCATTTCTTTGAAAAATAAGGGAAGGAATGGAAAAAGCTGCTGGAAATTTGGAATAGATTGTGCTTCGTGTTTGCAGAGCTTTCAGTCTGTATGGAAAGCTACTGCCAAACCACTTCACAGCCTGATAGATCTTAGCGTATTTAATTAAATTAATTGGTTGTATTTGGGACAAATTGTTTGATTTGGAGAACGTAGAAAAATCTATCTTAAACTTTGTGAGGTTCTACATATTAAGTGGCTCAAACTGCTGAAATTTCTCTCAGTGATTGGAGTACAGGACTAAGGCTGCTTTTGCAGTTTAGGGAAGGGAATTTGGACACAGATCTCAACCACAGATGCTCCTCTTCTAAAGTCAAATGTGCTACTGCATGCTTGCAAGGGCTGGGCCACAAATCCCACTCCATGTTTTCACATGCCAAGGTGAACAAACCCACTTTAGCAAACATCAGCCTGAATTATTTGTGCTTGCAACCATGAAACACTGATGTTCTGTAACACCAGTATCTTGAGGAGAAGTTGCCGGTAAACAAACGCATGTAAGTCAACATTTCATACAGAAATATACTGGAAATACAAAGTAAATTGCTTACTTTTGTGATAGTGGATATTTTAGGTAATGGAAGAAAAACTATATCAATGCATATGGAGTTCAAGAACAGTTAATACAGATAAAAATAATGGATGAAAATACTGCTTCATTGCTATGAATTCCCTAATGATAATGCCTGTCACAAATTATTATTTCAAAAATTTGTAGTTGGACTAAAAGTGGCAGATATTTCCTCTGGATCTTAAGTACAGAATTCCTTCTGCCCTCAACTGTCCTACTGAGATGTATAGGAGGCTCTTATGGAATGGTTGCATGGAAATCACCCTTTGACTTACCCTGCTTATGCCAGGCTGGAATTTTGATTAGTTAGGATGAAAATGTCTTCTTTGCCTACTTTGCCTTTGTAATAGATTATGTAAAATAAAGATTGAGTGCTTTCAGTTGTACAGTTGATTTGATAATGTTTGTACTCCTTTTAGTAATGTTGAGATATGGTGCTACCATTTGCATCCTTACAAAGTGTAATTAGGTATTGAATGTTTGCCTTCAAAAATGTTCAGCCTGAGCTGCTTTTTTTTGAGCAGTGTGGCAGCAGACCGTGAAGTGGAGCATACTGAGGTCTCCTGATGCATCGCATCCCACAGTATTTTCTTCATGAAATGTTTAGTAATGTTTTAATGTTTATTTAACAGGTCGTGTTTACTTTGCTGCAAACTGCAGCTGAGAGGCAACAAACTACCTATCTGTGTGCTTAAAAATATATTTAAGTGCCTAGCTCTTTTCAGTTTAGGAAGATGCTGGCTGAAGCGATACACGTGCTGAAATGAAGTAAATATTGTGATAAAACTTGGGAGTCCTTTGCTGTCCATAGTTTGTGCAGACCACTATCCTCCAGTACTAGAAATCTCAATTTTAAACTTTATTTATGAAAAGGTCCAGTACTTTCTTCCATGGCTGAAATACCTAGCTCTATAGAATGTTGTTTCTTGCTTTGCACTTGTAATAGCTTTTTTCCTTAGAGGACACCCCAAATGAACAATGCAGTAGTAGTATAGATATGGAAGATAAGTTTCTTAAGAAATCACCTCTATTTCTGCTGCAATGAACAAAAACTGGGTTTAAAAAATGATTATAGGGCCCCTTGCCCATTTTCTTCATCTTTGTCTTCGTATTCTTTGCCACCTCTCCCTTCTTGTATTCCTTGAAATATTGCACTGGAATATTTCTCTGACATTACTGGAGTGCAGTATTTCTGCTTTTTTTGTTGCTTCTTCAGTTCCCTCCCTAATGGGAAAATATCTGTGTGTTTTTCTATTTGAATTTTTCAGACTTCACTGTTCTGAGCCAAGACCATAATAGGACAGTGTTAATGTCCCTTTTCTGGAAATTCCCCAAATCCAGAAACAAAAGGCAAGTAGCTTATGCTACATTTGCAGTCATCCACTTCAAAATGGTGAACTTTGTCGAGTCACCCAAACCATAACTGTCTGGAGCTGTGTCCCTCCACAGAGCTGATCCCAGCGGGGCTGGTGCTTTCAAGGTCATACCCACACATGCAGTGGCTGAGCCTGGTGGAGCAATGGTGTCATGGTCCTCGTACAGATGATGCGTTCTTAGGACTGCTGCTGTGCCATGGTGCCGTCGTGCTGCTGCACCGTGGGCATGAGAGCATGAGGGGGACATTTTACCTCTCTTTGCAATTGTATTTGCTGGATTTACTCAATCCTGTGTGTCACCTACTACGCAGGAAAACCTGTCGTGTCTAAACCATTTCTGTCTTGAAGTCTATCAGATTACTTTTGGAAACAGACCTACTCCAACATCGCTGATAATTTCAATATATAGGAATGCAGTACTTTGCATATAGACACTGAAATACATAATCAAGCAGATATTGGTTTGCTAGATTTTATCTGTCAGCTGTCACTGTTTGTCCACGTGGGTGTTAAAGACACAGCCTTGGCACACAATCAAGAGGTGAACCTGGGATCATTTTAGTCCTGAAGCTGATCAGGAGGTGCCTACTCAAAATACATCAAAAAAGTTTGCATTGTGTCCAAGACCTTTGATTCTGAAATGACAGGAGTTTTGTCCATTTGACACCTGCAAAGGCTGGTCATTCCATCTCATGGTTATAAAAAATTCAGAAGTGAGGTTCCTGAGATTGTGGAGAAGACACTGTTCATTGTGCTGCACTGTAGCTTACATTTATAGTCCTCCTGTGTGTGACTTCTGCAAGCACTGAAGTAATTTAAAGTTTAGCTCACAGAAATGCTCTGGGCATAAGAACATTAAGCTTGCAAACTGGAAGTCGCACCTTTTACATAATGATTAATAATATAGTAGGAAAATAATGTCCACCAGTCTTCATCTTATCAACCTTAATTTAAGAGTGTGTCTGTGCCCTTCTAAGGCTACGGTTTAGTAACTTACTCCTGGTTTTCACTGTGGGTGGAATTCTGAGTCCATCAAATCCTGCCATCACAAGGGATGGCATTCGGTAATTTTGATGGTACTTTCCTGTTCTCTGTTCCTATGCTTAGAAATCTGCAGTGGATTTATTTTAATATAAACTTAGAACTCCAAAATGCTGAAAATATCTTCATAGCAAAATGTCAGCAGGCTAAATCAGCCTGGACAGACAGCCCAGTAACTGCAGATATAGCCTTAAAGTAATCTTATAATAGCCAGGCTAGGCTTTCTTCAGAGATTATCTGTGTATTGTTTATCCTCACACATTATGTTGTGCCACATAGGGAAACCCCAGGTTTTCAAAGGCATTTATCTTATACAAATCATCATTTTCCTTTCCAGAAGCATTTCTAAGATTGGCTTATCAGGCTGATCTGTACAGCTTGGAAAACAAATCTTAGTAGCAAATACTTCCCATGAGTTGTTTTTGGCCAGTCTACAGGCGGAGGAACACTGGGTGAACTGTAAGCAATGATGTTTGTGTAATAACTACTAACATGAGAGGACCCATGTGGCAGTAAATGAGTCAAGCTGATGAGATGCACAGACTCCTGTACAGGTTTCTGTGTCATAAACAGTTTTTGCAGAACATTTCATAGTGCATGAGCTGCTGCATCCTTGACTTTGCATACCTTTCCTGCTCAAAAATACGCTTTTAGCTGGGGAACTTCTCAGGTTACCCAGCAAATTGGTACAATCTGTAAATCATACTCTTCTGTGATTCAGGCATCCCATCCATTCCAGCTGGGGTGGTGAGGTTAATGCCAGCTCAGCAGTTGTACAAATGAAGATGGGTTTTCAATTTAGAAACACAAGGTTTGATAAGATTGAGGGTGCTGGAATTTGTGTGAGGTATTTTGCTGATTAGTACTTGTGATGTTAAGGGACTGCTCTAACTCATCTTTTTGTTGTTTCTGTTACCTCAGCATTATCACTTTGTAGTTTTGACATTTATGGTGGCTCAGGTTCTAGAGGGCCTTCTGATGCATACATCAGGCAGCCAAACTTTTGTATCAGAGGTCTCACTTCTCTCAAGTTTCATTACACTGCGGAAATCTCAGTTCTCTTATGTCATCTGGTGCGTGTTTAAAGCAGTCCAGGAGTGTGACTAGGCATACCCTTGCCATCACCTTCACTCTGCCCTGGCTGGAGTATCTATTACAACTTTTCTATCTTTTCTTATTTCCCTTTCCCTGATCCTGCTTGCCATGGTTAAAATGGGCTAATCTGTGTTCTGATATTAACTATCTACCGTAGTTCTCTTCACAACCAAACCTGGGCTTGTTAGCGATCAAGAAATCAGACTAGTAGTGAGTAAATTATAATCTAGGGCTTCTCTCTGGGCTTCCCTCTCTCTTACTTAACAGGACATTTTGCAACAAAAAAAACAAACAAACAAAAAACCCAAACCCAAACAAAAATCCCTGAAGAAAAAAACTCAAGAGAATTGCTAGCTAACACCTAAATAATTGAAAATAGCTTGGGGACGTGTTTTAAAGAAAAAAAAATGCTGGGATTTCCTTTATATTTTGTTTGGGGTTTTTTTCTAACTCAAAACTGTGTTTTAGTAAAACCATCAGATTTCACTTTGAAAAAAGAGAGAGTAGGATCTGGCTCTGATAGTCCTACCCTTACTGATCAGTTATTTTACATTTGGGGTTCAAGTGGCTTGGGATTGGCTTACTGGTGCAGAATGAAGACTAGAGTCCAAGCTTCCCTGCAGTTTTCTTGTGTAATATTAGCAAGTTTTTGCAAAATAATATAATCCTTATGTGATACAGTTTGAATTGAAAGACTCCTTCCACCCATTCCCACTCACATTGCTTTGCTTGCATTTCCTGTTCAGAATATAAGGGTGCCCTGACTGTCATTCTGTGTGAAGAGTTTTTCCAAAGTCCTGTAGAAAAATGTTTCCTATAAAATCAAGATAATTTTTGCCCAGAGACTTTCCTTCCTGCTGAAGAAGACTTCTTTTTCTTTTGGATATTTACCTTAAACTACTGTTTTATAATTATCACTGAAGTGCTGCTTTCTTTGTATTCAGCTCTTAATGATCCAGAAAGTACCAATCACTGAAACAGTTATTAAAATTCTTAGTAAGTAGATGTAATTTAAGAGATCCAGACTGTCCAGAGGGCAGTAGACATAGATCTCTATTAAAAATGCAAGACATGTAAACTAATTTTTGCCAGCAGTTAATCAATAGCATGAAAAGTAGAAAACTTCTGACAGAGTGATAACTTTAATTATTTTTCAGTTCACTCTGGTAGACTAAAGTTTTTATAACTCTGTGATGAAAGCATTAGAGTTTCATATGATGCTGTGAAGTTTTTTGGGCCTGTCAGAACACGGGTGATCAGATTTTTTGGTTTTGGGCTCTTCCCTGCTTTCAGAACTGGAACATCCTCATTGTATATGATGCTGTTTAATGCTATAAATGCACAGTGTCTAATTTTCCTTTTAAATATTCTTTTGGTTGCTTAATACATGGAATAGTGTATATTATATACTTTAGGAAACATTCTGCAATATTCATGGATTTTTCTTCTATTTCTTGTAACGTTCATAGAGCCATTGAATCATAGAATCTTTTATGTTGGAAAAGACCTCTAGGATCATTGAGTCCAGCGGTTAACTGTATCCCCAGGTGCCACATTTATATGTCTTTTAAGTACCTCCAGGGATAGTGACTCAACCACTTCCTTGGGCCACCCATTCCAATGCTTGAGAACCCTTTCAATGAAGAATTTTTTCCTCCCCTGGAGCAACTTGAGGCCATTTCCTCTTGTTATACCCCCAAAACCAAGCATGTGTGCGTATTTGACGAATCATCTTCTTATTTTGGTTTTGTTCTTTTGAAAGGGTGGATTGGGATTGGCTACATGTGTGAACAAGGGAATTAAGTGGATTGTAAGAGCATCCCTTTGGCCTTGGCTACAGTACCTGACTATCTTGTTGAATTGAGGGTTGCAAGGAAGCCAATAGGTTTCCTGTATCCCCAGCTTTAAAAATGGGAGGCAAGGAGGCAACATTGACCCTAGAAGATGTGACAGCAAAAATGACTGCTGTCATGATTACTGTGATGCGTGAGTGCGTATGTGCTCTAACTTTTCTCAATATTGAACAGAAATATGTAGTCCAGCTATGTACTTACACAGAGACTAATTTGCTTCAAGACTGGAGCAGGGAATCCAAAACAGAGCAGAATAGCAACTGGCAAAGTTTTTACATCACAACAGACTAGCAATGTTCTAGAACATACAAGTCTTCAAAACCAGGGAGGAAAACAAGCACAAAACCCCACAGTCTGCCTTTATGGATTCATAGAATATCCTGAGTTGGAAGGGACCCAAGGGTGTAGTTTATGAAGAAAAAAATATTAGAAAATCCTGCATGATGATCTTTCTATGACAGCTAAAGATTGACTTGGAGCTTCAAAACACATCTCAGGTAATTGCAGTTTCTGCAGCATACAGATTTGTTGCTTATTTTGTGCTGCTTCAGCATTTTTCAGAATAAAATCATGGTACCTTAAGTGAACATATGTAATACAAGAGATTTAGTTGATGAATTGCTCCAAAATCTTTCTCGTGTATATTCACTGGAATTGTGCCACAGGTGAAATTGGTTCTTTTTTTTCTTTTCCTCTACCACTGAATTATATTCTGAGTTACTATTTTGCATCAAAAGGCAAATGCTAATAATAGCAATCAGCTAGCTAAGTCCAACATCCTAAGTGTGTAAGTGGCATAATGATTTCAGCTATTGTGCTTTATCAGCAATATGCTTGGGTCTGCGCCAGCTGAAGGCTGTATAGTATAAAGTAACACCACCAACATATTAACATTAAGAATTTTATGATTCCTTAAAAGTACAATGTTTTAAAAATTATTATACATAAGATTGTTCTCATTCAGTCTCTGACTCGCTTTATTAACACTAACTGTAAGATTTGCTTGGAGAAATTGGCAGTAAATAGATTTGCTTTCTCACTGCTGCACTACTCTAAGATTCAATACATGGCTTAAATTATTCGTGATGGAAAAGAGAAGAGTAGAGGATTTAATTAAATTAAATGACCAAGTTGTCTTAGTCCAAACACATTTGGTCAAACATTGTGTCAGCAATTGCTGTAACAGTGTTCAGGCTGACCCCAACTGAAATACAGCTATAATGTACTGTTTGAATTAAAAAAAAAAAAAAGAATTAAAACAAACAGAAACCCCTTAAATAAAGATCTGGTGCATAATATTAGCAATCAAGAAAGAATTTAAAGCTACTAGCTGAAGTTCTGTTTGTGTATGTCGCAAGGACACACACTTCTTGATGGAGTGTCTTGCTCTGAATTCTGCAAATGACTTGGAGGAAAAGATCCACAAAGATACATTCTATTTTCCCAGGTTCCCTGGTGACCAGCGCATTATCCATCTACTAGTTCCCCTACCACACATTCAGGCACTAAAAGGGCTTGTCTGAATGCCCCATTGCTCATAAAAACTGATTTCCCCATATGTGCACAAAATGATTATTCAGAGTTCTCTGGCTCTTGCTGTCTCAGGTGACAGTCAGACTCTTCTGTGTTCCAGAGCTCCGAGCTCATCCTTCATCCCAGACTGATGCCTAAAAATAAGGCTCTGGCGGCAATACATTTCAGATGTGATAATGTATGTGTTTTACATATTTCATCTGTATCTTATATATTCTTCTAAACACTATTTTGTAAAATGAAAAAAAAAAATCCACCAAAACCAACTTCCAACACCTTAGGCTTATTCTTCTCTATTTATTCATTAAAAAAAAATCTGGTTTTGTTCATTCATTGATTCTTACTTTCTCTTCAAAGTCTTAAAATATCTTAGATATTTTATTATAATCCTATTATACAAGGCGATGTGATGCTTTGGTGCATCAGCGTTTTCTTTTGTAGGAATTTTTATTATGAAACATACCTGAAACAACATAATGATAAAAAAAACTTCCACTGTGTGTTTGATATCAACACCATTGAAAATAATATCTTAGTAATCCATTCTATAGAAGACAAAGCCTAATTGCTTAACATAGACTGCCCTTCTGAATTTAGGGTTAGTAAAGCAATACCACAATTCATAAAAGATTTAAAACTTAACAACAGAGCATTGACATCTTGTTCCAGGATAAAGGGGATGCACTGCAACAGGAACTGAGGATGCCAGAATTTCTCCACTGGAAAACATGGCCTTGTTGCTTTGCCCTTCCTGTGAGTCCAAGTGCTTTTTTTGCCTTTGCCACAGCTGTGCCAGGCTGATGGTCATGGCAATGAAGTGCTTGGTCCACCTGTGTCAATTATTTTCTCAATTAACGTGCCTCACTAAAAGGCTCTATAACTGTGGCATTGGCACAACTGAGAAACAGCATGCAATGATAGAGAAATTTAAAACAGGTTTTTATAGGTGTATAGCTTTGGCTATAATTTTTGACACGTTTTCAGCAGTTCTTTCTGAAATAGTAACTGCCTTGGTTTATGTTTTCCCTCAGATTTTTCCTTAAAGGTATTGCTGTGTTTAAATCCCATCCTAATTACAGTGTTATGAGAGCAATAGATATAATTTGTTTGTTCATTACTGTGTTGTCCTTGTTTGAGGGAGTTTTCCTTTGTTAGATAAATATGCTTTGGGCATATGTCAGCTGTCTAGCCAGCAGTGGTTTTGAGTTTGGGCTGTAAACAAAGTGTTTATGCTAAATAACTGTTCCTTTTCCCAGGAGATGAAGTTGTAGCACTGAATTGCATTATTACCTCCAAATATATATGAAGTAAGTCCATGATTTTCCTAACATACACATGCAGAACTGATCATCATGGAAAAGCATGAATCTGAACAATCATGCTGGCCATCGCTGTCTCTTGGTTCAGGTAAACACAAGTATACATGAAAAAGCCTGTGGTGATTGTGCCCTCAGCTCAGACAGCCAACAACTGCTCTTGCTGAGGACATGGAGCCGTTCTCACTAAATGTGAAGCTGGATGGTACCTCAGGATCAAGGGACTGTACTCACATTCCTGTTCATGAAGTGAGCTTCACTGGTTGGAGTCACTGGCCTGGTGGTCTAGGTGGTTTTACTTCATTAGCACGTTGGGCTGAGGGCAATCACTCTTGAGCTGCAGAGTTACAGCTGCAATTATGGGGCTTTAGTCACCTCTGATCATTTGTCCATCCACCAATTCTCTGCCCAAACTTTTAATATGTAATTTTTTTTCTGCTGTTCCCTCTTCTGTTGAGCTCCCTCTCCTCTGACATTTTTGCCTTCCCACTTCTTTTGTCATGCTGCCTACATTTATATGTAGAAATCATGGCAGTCTCTGTGACACTAACATGACTTTTTGCTGTCATGCTATCCTCCCTGCTTTTTTATTCTTTAACTTTTCTTGATATAGTGAGTACTTTGTTTTAGGTACTAGCTCAGAGACTTCTGGTGTGGAATCCTGTTTAATTAATCCAGTAGTGCAGTCTCGATACAAAGCAGTGGCATAATTAACAGCATCTTCGGAATTCTGCTTCTGATGAGCATTGTCTATAAGTACCATGCATCAGCAGAAAGAATTTTTAAATGGGCAAAGAGTAAGGTGGGGGAAAAATCTTTTTTATACTGTTGGTCAGTACTGTTGCAAGAAATTGGTTTACAAGGAAATTACATCAGTGTCTTTAAAAATTAGAACTAATATCACGAAAACATCTTTGACTTCTATTTACAGAACATAACATTGGAGTTGGCTTCAAGAAAAACCTTGTATTTGTTCATTTTAATAAACAGAATCTACCAGAATAGAATATTATACTAAATAATATATATCTTAATAGAACTTAGCATGTGGGAGATGTATCAGGTAAAGTATCAAATCTGTGCAAAACATGTAAATGGATGGTACACACTATACTTGTGAGTGATGAGAAGTAAATTTTGAGTATACTTAAAGTGATGCTTTCATCTGAAGTCATTTTTCTTGAAAACTAAAAATAGCTTCTTATTCAGATAGATTATCAGGCTATGTTGCATGGAAACCATTTTTCACTATTACTGTACTTATGTAACACTGGCTTCAGGCTGACAAGCACAATTGTATTTTCGTTAAATTAACAGTTTAAGGTCAGGTTCTTTCTCCCTCTTCTTTTTTATATATATGTGCAAGTCTTATTTCCTGTAACCTCTGTGTCTTTTTATGACATACTGAACTCCTGTGGCACAATGTAAGGGTTCACAGTAAAGCATTGTGGAAAGTGGACTTCTGTCTTTTGCCCTTAGTCAAGCTGATGGGAATTATGCACTAAGTTACAGTTTCTGTCTTGAGCTCTCTGTTGATCCCAGAGGATGGTATTGTATAAAAATTTAAAAGTTGAATTTAAATAATTCTGTTTTGCAGTATTTCTGATGAAAATTAAGCCTTTTTTGTGTGTTTGTTTCCTGGTGAAAAAGGGTATCTCCGAGTTACTGAGGTTTTTTTTTTGTTGTTGTTGTTGTTGTTTTTGGTTTTTGTATTGAATGGCTTTTGGACAGACCCGAGGTTATTTGGATAACACATTTTTCAGTGCTTTTGAATATTTTTATTTTAGTTGTATTTAACACTCAATTTCCTCCTCTTTTAATGATTATTTCACTACAGGTGAAATATTTTTGTATTACTGTTAGTTATTAAAGTGTGTTCTGAACTATAATTTTAGCTTAATACAAACTTTTTCCTCTAGAAATATATTTTCTGTATATTTTCTTTGGCAAGACACGGGGACAAAATATTTGAAGAGGCTTTTTCATGGGTCTGTGGGTCCTCTATTCTGCTTCATGATTTTCAATTTCCCCTGCTTCTCCTCCAGCCTTTGGAAAGCTGTGGCTGTCCACCTTGGCAGTTACTCAGTATTCCTGCCATCTGTACATATTGATTTCTGCTTTCCCTCCTTTCAGACCTTTGGAGATACAAAGCTGTAACAAATGAGGCTGTGGTCCTGGGTGTTTATTGACACAGCATCTGTATCTGAAGCTGCTGTGATATGCCTTTATTATAGATGAAGAGATACTTCAGACTCAGGGTTTGAGTTGGTAGGAGCATATGCCCTCTTGAGAAAGGAAAACTGAAATCTTTGTGATAGCCACATGGAAGAGAGCCATTTGACTAAGACAGAGAGTCACATGAAATGGTGCTTTACCTATGAATCTCCTCTCGGCTGGAGGGTAAGAAGGATGCAGTTGTATAAAGAAATGACTGCACAGAAACTCTCAAAGAGCCTAGGTTTTTTCAGAGATCATAAATGGGTTCTAACCCTTTACTTTAAGAGGGAATTCTGATATGCAAATTTTGAGATAGTATATTTCTGTTAGCTGTGGTTTGAAATGCTTTTTCCCACTCTGTAAATGTCTGGTTCCAGCATTCCTATAAACATACATTAGAAAACTGTCTGCTACTGACTGTATTTTCCCAAAAAGGAAAAACCCTCGCAGGTGCCACAAGCCCAGTTAGATGTGCCAGTTGTGAGCCACTTTTTTCCACCTACAGCCGGCCCTTATCAGTGCCTGTGTGCAGAAGCACTGCAGTTCTTCATCCTCAGAGAGAAGACTCCAACACAGGTCTTAGATGCTGGGCCTCAGTGTCCTGTTCAGGGGCCTGGCTGATAAACACTGTGGTTACTTTCTGGTCTTCATAGGATCATGTGGGAGAGCACTTGGGTCCATTTCTTTAGACATAAGATGTGCAATACCCTGAGTTCCATAGTGTGTAAGCCTCAACACGGTAAATCTTCCAGTTTAGTGGGATTACATTTTTCCAATGCAAATCTGAAGGGAGTTTCTCTAATTCAGGCACTAAGGTCATCCTGAAAATCTCATCTTAAGGCACTGCTGGATGTAAAACTTGCTTGTTGCTGTGAAAAATGGATGTCACTTAACAATGTCGTAGACAGCTCTGTTCCACCATTTTAGCAATCTGGTTACTCCTTTGTTTCCTCCAAAACTGTGTTTGCCTGTAGTTAAGCATAATGATTAGGACTCCAAATTGTATTTGGTCATTTTGCATTCTTCAAAAATTTTCAAAGCTCCCAGGATTCTTCTTATTTTTGTGATTACCAAGAAATAATGTCCCAGAATGCCTTCATACCTCTTCTAATGACTCTTTTCAGCTACATCTCACTTCAGATGAGCTTCATTTGAAATTTTCAGAACAGACAATTTTTGGAGATGCCACATGTCAAAAAGTGCTAAGACACTCTTCAAAATATAATTAGCACCTATTTATCTTGAGTATCATATCTTACAAGTGGCTTTACCCTAGCACTGTCAAATTTCGGCCAATGGCTAATGAGAAATATCTGCAATATCTGAAAAATAAATGAGCATTTTGTTGTATTAGGAGTTTCTTTTGGTTTTGTATTTTGGGGTTGTGGGTTTGGGTGTTTTTGTTTTTGTTTGAGTTTTTTTGGGGGGTTTTTTGTTTGCTTGGTTGTTGGTATGGGTTTTTTTTCAAGGATCTAAGGACTAGAGGTGGAGTTGTGAATCCTGGAAGGAAAGCAGAGAGCCAAGTGGCAAATTATTAGATCTTCCTCTCATTTTTTCATGTTTTTCATCTGTAAGAGAACAGGATCTAAGAAACAGAAAATCACTTTATTTCTAATTCTTGGAAGGAATATGGTATAGGATCAAGGGAACAAATCTGACTGAAATGTTTTCCTTCTAATTAGAAAAAAAACTCAAATGCATGGCTTCTCTCCCCTAAAAAAATAGATTACAAATACCAAATCAGAAAAGCATCTTAATTGTGCAATTTCCTTTAGCTACAGAGCTTTTAGTCCCACTGCATTTTCCATTCACCTATAGAGAGGCAGCCTGACAGGACTGCTGTGCACAGCTATTAGGTTTAATTGCCATGGCTTTACTTTGCTTTTCTTTACCCAGAACATGTTTATGGCTAAAAATAGAGCCATTCTTTTCTGTTGTAGATATAACATCTCTAGGAGCTTAACGGGTTGCATACTGTTCACCAGCAGAATAGTGATTTATAAAATACTTACAAGGGAGAAACTCTGTTTGTTGAATGCTAGCATTTCTCAGCTGAGGAATTGTTTTAGATGGTCAAGCCATATTTGTGTTCTTTTAGTATTTAATCTGTAGTCCTTCTCCCCTTCAGCCCTTGTTTTCTGTTTCATTTTCCATTTAACAACTTTTTTTTTCCAATTGGCCATTTTGATGTACAGGATGGATCAATATGGGCCTCATTGCACATAAATGCTCAGATAAAATTAGAGGATTGCTGTTCAGTATTTTATATGCCCTGTGTGAATCACAGAGTACAGTCCATAGAGTAGGGGCAAAGTTGACTATGAACAACCAGCATTATTTTAGGAAGGGCTGGTCCTGCCTGATCAATCTGATCTCCTTTCATGACCAGGTGACCTGCCTGGTGGGTGTGGGGAAGGCCATGGATGTTTTCTACCTCGACATCAGCAAAGCCTTTGATACCATCTCCCATGGCATACTCCTGGAAAATCTGACAGCCCATGGACAGGTGCACCCTTTCCTGGGTTCAGAACTGTCTGGATGGCTCAGCCCAGAGAGTGGTGGTGAATGATTTTGCATCCAGTGGATGTCCAGTCACCAGTGGTGTCCCCCAGGGATCAGTGTTGGGGCCAGTCCTGTTTAACACTTTAATTGATGATCTGGATGAGGAGATCTTGACAGGCTGGAGAGATGAGCTGGGACCACTGGAATGAAGTTCAGCAAGACTGAAAAAGAGCACTTTGGCTGCACAGCAGTGCTACAGGCAGGGGCAGAGTGGCTGGAAAGCTGCCCAGTGGAAAAGGACCTGGGAGCGCTGGTCCACAGCAGCTGAATATGAGCCAGGGTGTGCCCAGGTGGCCAAGAAGGCTAATGGCATCCTGGCCTGTATCTGAAATACTGTGGCCAGCAGCACTAAGGAATAATTCTTCCCCTGTACTCAGCACTGGTGAGGTCACACCTCAAAACCTGTGTCCAGGTCTGGGTCCCCCAATTCAGGCACTGAGGTTCTGTCCAGAGAAGGCCAACAGAGCTGGTGAAGGGTCTGGAGCACAAGTCCTGTGAAGAGCAGCTGATGGAGCTGGGGATGTTTAGCCTGGAGAAAAGGAGGCTCAAGGGTGACCTTGTCACTCTCTACAACCACCTGAGAGGAGGCTGTGGCCAGGTGGGGGTTGATCTCCCAGGCAGCCAGTGACAGGACATAGTCTTAAGCTGCACCAGGAGAGTTTTAGGCTGGACATTAGGAAGAATTCTTCACAGAAAGGGTGATTAGATACTGGAAGGGGCTGTCCAGGGAGGCAGTGGAGTCACCATCCCTAGAGGTGTTTAATGAAAGACTGGGCATGACACTTAGCACCATGGTCTAGCTGAAATGGCCATAGGTTGGATTCAATGATCCCAGGGGTCTTTTCCAACCTAATTGATTCTGTGGTTCTGTGAGCAGTGGTTTCTGTGCCCCCGGATGGAAGACAGGACTTGGCTACTCACCGCTTTGAGACGGAGTACTCTAGACCAGCTTGCTAGAGCCAGCTACAGCTATTGCAGCTGACAGGCTGTTTCTCCACTGATTTTGGCAAAGTGAACTCAGGGTTACTATGCAGTGAACATGCTCTTACTGAAAGTAAACTGAAATTTGCTAGCAGCAATGCTAAGTCAATCACCACCTGCCAAATGTTTTTTCTTTCTATTTGTTATGGTAAATTAATTATCATTTCAAACAGCTACTTCTTTTTTTTTCTCTGAATTCTTGTTCACATAATGTGCTTGATCTCCTCTTGCAAGCTGGAGTACACTAGGAAAAGAATGACTTTTGTTTTCTACTAGAATATAAATTCAGTAGTATAGTGTGCAGAAAATAATGTGAAAACTCCTCAGGGGAGCTCTGTAGCCTGGTTCTCAAAGATAATAGAAATATTCGTATTTTCATCTTAGATATCAAAGATGTGGGCTGACTGATAGGCTACTCATCAGTAGCAAAGAAAGTCTCTTTTTCTTTGGATATATTGGTATGTAATTATATAGTTTTAAAATCCAATTTTGTTTGCTGGTGAAGGGAGCAGAACCAGACTGGTAGCCCTGAGGGCTCTGCAGTCTCCTGTTGATACACAGGACAGGTGACAGCAGTCAGTCCTGGGCCAGGACAAGGAGGCAGCTGAAGGAGCTCTGCTCACAGGCACAGAAGCAGTTGTTTGTTGATCATTTGAGTAAGTTCACCATAACAAACAGGTAGATTGAAAACAGCATTCAGTAGAGTGACACTCCTGTCTCAAGGCACAATTCAATAATTTCTTCCTGAGAATTATATCTTTAGCTCTATGTACTTGACTGAATAGTATGTTCTTTCCAAAGGTCTTATTAACAGAGGTTATCCTGATCTTCCGAAAGAGTTTTTATCCTCCTACATTATTCGAATGCCAGCAAACAGCCCTTCAAATCCAGAATAAAATTCACATTCAAGATTTCATCTGCGGATTTTCAGGTTTTAATTTGAGACCATGACGTTAGCATCCTGAAAAGCAGAATGATTACACGGGAGGTGGAAAGCCAGGCTGAGCTCTGCTCAGGAGCTCATTTCAGAAGCCCAGGTTCCCTGGAGCACTAGCAGGAGTATTGGAGGGGGTTGCTGTATTATTGCTCTCCCTAGTCTGGATAGAAAATCACACCTATCTTGTCACCAATGCAAAATTCTCCCCAGCCCCCTAGGGAGAATATAATTCTGTTTGTGTCTAGAGGAAGAAATATCTGAGGGCAAAGTGGTAATTTGTCTGTGGCTTTGGCCTCCCAGCTGAGCTTCCTCACAAAGGTGTAATTTAGGTCTTACTCAACAGCTCACTTTGGTGTATCTTCAACCTGGAGCATGTATGTTTTGCCCCTTGGTTCTATGTGACCTCTGCCCAGGTATAAAGTTAGGAATATTCTGGAAAATGTGAATTTATTTAGTCAAGCTTAAAAAACAATTCTTAATCAGCTCTCAGCATTTGTGCCTTAACTGTTTTTTATGTGCTCTTTAAGACTTCATTAAGGGAAATATAAGCTGTAAACCACACTTGATAAGGAGCTGAATGTCTAGCTCTTGTAACCTGTGCTGGATTTAGCCTCCCTTGAGGTGCCCAAGAACTGTCGGGACACAATGCTGTGCACTGTGCTCCAGGATGACCCTACCTGAGCAGCATGGTTGGACCACATGACCCCACTGGTGTTCCCTTCCCACCTTATCCATTCTGTGGTCCTGTGACTCTGGGATTTTTCATGCTCTTTCTAGAAGTAAACACATTTAAAAGTCTCTGGAAGGGAGCTCTTCAGCCAGTTAGCACATTATATCAACAGGAATGGTAATTTTTACTGGTTACTTCACGTTTTCTAGGGTGTGCCTACAGATTTTCATTTTGCAGCTATTACAATTACACTAATTATACAGATAAATACACCCTACACTAGTGTTCAGATTTCTTTTTGTTTGAAGAATGCTTATACTAATGGGATCTTTTCAATACAAATTAAGCCATTTTGAACTATTCAAGTTAATTTACATAATAGACCTTGCCTATGAAGCTTAGCATTTTGGTCTTGATTAAACAAGGATAAACAAGGATATCTGGGAGTGCACTCATTACTCCTGTGAAGCCTCCCTACTGTGAAGAGGAAGTGGAATTTTGTTTAGATTTTGTCGTGGGTTTGACCCTGGCTAAATGCCAGGCACCTACGACGTTTGCTCTCTATGCTCTCTCCTGCTGTGGTTATGCAGAGGAGGAAAAAAACTAACACACTGGACTTATGAGTTGAGATAGGACTACTGATAACGAGGACGCACTAAATTCAGGGCAAAAGCAGGCGGAAGACTTAAAGTTGCAAAAAAGGTGATTTATTAATCTAACAGAGTCGGAGGATAAATCAGAGGTAAAAATAAGCTCTCAAGACACCGTTTCTTCACTGACCCCCCTTCCCTCTTAAGGCACTGCTTTCCAGCTCACCCCCTCCCTCCTTTCCAACTAACCAACAACTCCCGGGCAGGGGCAGGGTGTGGGGTTTTTTTCTTAAATCAGTCTATCACAACTCTTTTACTGCAGACACTGTTTCTCTATTCGCCCTCTCTCTCTCTATTCAACTCACAGATCCGGGCTGGGGCAAGGTACGTGGCTTCTCTTAGTCAGTCCAATGCCACAATTCTTCTGCTACAAACACTGTTTCTCTACTCACCCCTTCCCTATTAAGGCCATTTCTCAGCTCACCCCCTCCCTCCTTCCTTCTAACCAACAGCTCCGGGGTGGGGGCAGGGTATGGGGGTTTCCTTTGGTCAGGGTCAGTCCATCAGGGAGAGGAGTCTTCTACTTAGCCATGGGGGTCCCTCCCACGAGAGACAGTCCTCTGGGAACTTCTTTGGCGTGGGTCCAATCTCACGAGCAGCACCCGCCCGATTGCTGCAGTCCGAGATTCCTCTGTCCAGGCTGCAGAATTCCAAGCCAAGGCCAGGCTGTTTCCATCCCGGGAGCAAGGCCTCTCTCTCTCCTGCAAGGCCTTTGCAACTCTCAGTCTCTGGGACTCCCACTGGATCACAGCTTCCTCCAGGCATCACCTGCTCCTCTGGCGTGGGCACCTCCCCACAGGCTGTGGGGGGTTCTCTGCATCCTCTGGACCCCATGGGCTGCAGGGAGACCACCTGCTTCCCCACGGTCTTCACCACGGCTGGCAGAAGGTTTTTCAGCTCCGGCGCCTAGAGCACTCCTCCCCCACCTTCTCCACTGACCTTGATGCTTCCATGTTGTTCTCCCTCACATATTTTTACCTCCTCCTCCTCCTGCCCTGGCTAAAAAGAAGTGCGTGCTCACATTGTTTTGATTTCGTCTTAAATATGTTTTCACAGAGGCGTAACTAACATCTCTAATTGGCCCAGGTTTGGCCAGCAGCATGTCCATCATCTTCAGAGCCATCAGAGATTGGCTCTGCTGGACATGGTGGAAAAATTTCCAGAATCTTTACTCAGGACATGCAGGAGCCATCTTTGTGCCTCACCCTGCTCACTGGCAAAAACTGGGCCAGGCAAAACTACCACAATTTTTTTAAAGTTTGCAATTAGATTTAAGTCAAAACAAAATATCTGTAGACATATTTGGGTAGAAATGCTCTTCATACCCCATTTCTTCTTCTCTCAGATTTTAAAGAGAGCGAAGAGCAAATATTTCTAATGTTTGTTGCACTGATACCCTTGTCTACAAACAGCTAAAGGGAATGGGCACAAGTTACCAGTCCAGGTGACCCCCTCCCTCTGCTGAGCATGGGGAGAAAGAAGGAATTCACAGTAGTCTCCTCTTGCTTTCTTTCATGCTTGGCCTTCAAAATGTTCACCTCTCTGGCAAGAATGGGAGGAGGGGAACAGCAAAAGGAGTGTGCAAAGATCACAGGGAGGGACCAGATTGAGGCTGCAAAGAAAAAGGATGAGCAAACGATTAACCATCAGCTGCAATTCCAGCAGCTGAAACAGACTGGCATTTCTCTCCACAGAGCCATGCATTGAATAATTAATAATTATGTTACAGACACAGCAGTTAAAAACACGAAACCACAAACAAAAACAAACATCACCCTCTCCAAGTTCTAAATATGCTGAATGTGATTAGAAATGTTTCTTCAGCATTGGCTGTATAAAGACAAGCTACCAGGCTTGAATTTCTTTTCCTAATTGTTACCAAATAATTCCCTTTGTACATATGTGATAGTTGAACCCTCTCATGAGTTCTCTAGCCTAGGTCTGAATGAGAGCTAGCTATTGTCAATATATTTTTATTTGATCATTGTTACCGTTTGGATCCAAAGGTTTTGGTTTCCTTGATCAAGATTCAACAATACGTAGGTAAATAAGTAGCCCCAGGCTAGCCTTTCCATTCATATTCTATGTTTGTTTAAGGCTACAATTAATTTTATTTCTTCCCTTTCTTCTTGTAACTGCTAATGCATATCTACAGTAATTTTCTAAAGTGTGTCCTGGTGTGATCCAAGCCTACTTCCATGTCCTTTAGTGACACTGCCTTTCCTTTTCTGTTTTATCTCACATATTTCTCCTTTTTCCTTTTTCTTTTAAGCAAAGACACTCAAGCAGGTTTTTTACCAGTAATCTTGGATTCAGAACTCTCACACTGGGAATCCTTGCACTGCCTCATCTTCTTCCATCGCATTCACTTTGCGCTTTTTATCTTCTGGAAGCCACTCTGTCTTTCCTGTCTGGTTCATTTTTGTATTTTATCAAATTGCTTTATACTGCTCTGCAAATGGAGCTATCCGCATCTTCCTCACCCTTTTTTAATGCAGTTCTCCATCACAGGTAAGGTTTCAGGCTGCTCATGACCTGTTTCTGCTGGAATGCCAGTGACGAAGCTCTAAATTTTAGTGCTTTCCAGTACATTGAGAGGATGATGGGATATGAACAACAGATGATTTTAATATGCAAAGAGGTCAGTAGATCAGTAGAACTGATTGTATTTCTTCCCAAACATCCTTTTACATCTCAGTATCTTTGAGAGCATAAACTGTACAGAATGAAGACTGTATTCATGTCTGTTCTCTGCAGTAGCTACCAAATAGAGCCCAATCTAAACCAGTACATTCAAGTGCTGTGTTAAGGGTGCTATTTAATAATAAAAGGAGACTTTTTATAACACTAAATACAGTTTCAATTCATCATTACTCATTGCAGTTGTTCTGCCTCCCTGTTTTTGGGGTATTTTTTTTGCGTGTTACCATTTAAAACAAGGAACACGCAGACTGTAGGGACGGATGTTAACACGCAAATTCAAAGGGAAAGTCACTTGCTCTGTTTAACATTATTAATTGATGCTTTAAAAATTATCTGCTTCAGTGCTAATTTTACCTTGTGATGAAAGTTAGGCTTTAAATATGTAGAATGCAATGAGAGGGCAGCAGACACTGTCAGTAGCCTGGAAAAGTTGTCTTGTTTTCCTCAGAATAATTTCATGACCTGCCTCTCAAAGCCAGACCTGTGTAATTGCCAAACAACTTTGAAACACAGGAAAGTGCTTTAGAAGCTGTCCAGTGGTTGAGCTCAGGAGGAGCTACAGGAACTCCTGAAGCTTGGAGGGAGCTTGAAGGAAAGGTCACAAACCTTTTAGTTCACAAATGTTTTTAGGGGTGTAGACATCTAGGAGGAGAGAAACTACTGCTCGAGGGTTCTGCTGAAATAAGACAGCTGAGTCCAAAGGACTCAGAAGACAAAATTGCTATCTGGTGAATAATGTGAGACACAACAGGGAGGGTTTTACATGGAATGTGGCAACAGTAGTAACATTTTTCATGCCCTCTGACGTGTATTAATCAATTCATGTTCAATATTGATTAATAATAGAAATACAACTTCTAAATTCTGCAGAGCTAGAATATTGACTCGTAGAAAGCCAAACAGGCCCTTCATCCTCCTCACCCTCCAGTAATATTTATGCATAATGGTTCCCTTTAAACAGTCCAAATTTCTTGATTTGGAGAATGAGGCCTCCTTGGCCTGTTCCACTACTGCAAGATAGAGAGTTCAGTATCTATTCAAATAAAGCTGTGGACTTCAGCAGAAAGGCCCTTACTTAAGTCAAAAATAGCAATTGTAGCCCATGCTAATTATATTATGCACACTCCAACAACTGATAGCCATTGACCTGTATGGAACATTTCCAGTTACAAACTGATTAAAACTGCTTCAGGCAATTGTTCTGCTTTACGGGGAAGCACTGATGCCTGCTGTAATGACCTGACCAATGCAAAGCAAATGCAAAGCCCTCTAAGCAGAGTGGTACAAATATAGACTGCCAAAAGGCCATGCACTGTATGCTTATCGGCTGTGAATGCTGAGAGCAGGTTTCACAGCCATGAATAATCCTCAGCCAGCTAGTCATCCTCAGCACATTCCCATGGAGCTGAATGTACAGCAGCTAATTCATTTCTGGGCTGAACTAGATGTGTTTTCGAAAATATCTTAATTTCCTGGGCAGCGCAAGAAGTTACATTTATGTCTTATGTGAATTTGATAAGTGGGTGAAAAATGTCCATGAAAAGTCATTCTCTGCTCATGCCTGTTCAAGCACTTCACCTCTTCCTCCAGCTCTGTGCTAGTCCTAGGTTAAAAAGAGGTGAAACATTGGGGACCCCACTTCCTGTGGACTTTTGAGTGTACAAAAGGTGTGTCCCCTTGCCTGCCAGTAGTCCTTGAGGAGTTTTATGTAAAATGTAGGTATTTACATAATTAGGATACACATTTAAGGGCCACTAAACATGAGAATGTAACTATGTTTGACATACTGTAGAGCCCTGAAGGTTTTAGAAACTTAGATTTGCTGTATCTGAATAATGGAGTTGTCATAAATTGATGTTATCCTTCCTGTATCTACATTTGACAATATAAACCAAAAACTACAATATGCTACATGCCATGCACCAAGATGTGAACGTTTGTCCAGGTCGCTTTGGTTCTTTATACTATAAACTTCTATACTACTTCAGGATGATGTGTGACTTTCCCCACACCAATGCTCACATTAATGGTTAGATTTAATGCATTTCTGAAATGCCCTTTTAATTCTCTGTGTTGTTTTCAAGATGATGGATATACTAAAATTCTTATTTTTCAGTGCTTTTTTCCTATGAGGCATTGCTAAATAAAATTTTTCCAAATTTTCTTACAAAAAAGTAATAGTAAGGATAACACATCCGGATAGTTTTAATGTTCAAAATACACCTATAATGATGAATTATCCCTTATTAGTGTTTTATATTAGTAAAATGAAAAATATTTGCTTGAAATTTCCAGACACTAACTGTTCTTGAGAAAGAGCAAATTGTTAGGAATGGTCAGGTTTTGGTGAGTGTTTCAAAATCCAACAAAGGTAAGTGAGGAGGAGGGAGACAAACACAGCAGTAAACAATGATGAAGAGCCTGACATTGTTCGCAGTTCAGTAGTTTCCATGCTTCAAGTTCAGTCTGAGTCAGGTCAGCTCCCTTACCTCACTAATCCTTTCAAACCACTTACATTACAAGTTGTTGCTGTTGTTGATCACAAAAGCAGGAAAGTGAGGTGAAGGCATGAGTGGCAGGAGAAGAAAAGTTAAGGAATTTCAGAGCTTTTATGAAACAGTCATTGTAGTGGGTTGACCTTGTCTGGGTGCCAGGTGCCCACCAAGCAGCTCTATCACTCTGCTTCCCAGCAGAACAGGGGAGAGAGAATAAGGTGGAAAACAGCTAGTAGGTTGAGATAAGGCAGTTTACTAAAGGAAGAAAAAAAATCAAAAGTTGGCACATGAATAAGCAGAGGGAAAAAAGAATTAATCTCTACTTCCATCGGTGAGTGATGTTCAGCCACTTTGCAGGAAGCAGGGCTTCAGCACGGGTAGCAATTGCCCTGGAAGCAAACATTGTGAAATAACAAATCTTCCCCCCTTCCTCCTCTCACTCTTATCTTTTATATCTGAGCTTATGTCATACGGTATGGAATATCGCTTTGGTTAATTTGGGTCAGCTGGCTTGGCTGTGTCCCCTCCCAGGATCTTGCCCAACCCCATCCTCCTGGTGGGGAGCAGAATGTTGAGGACACAGCCCCAGTGTTGTGCCAGAGCTGCTCAGCAATATCCAAAACACTGGGATGTTATCAGCACCTTTCCAGCTACCAATGCAAAGCACAGCACTGCGAGGGCTGCTGAGGGAAAATAAGCTCCAGCCCAGCCAGACCCAATACAGTCAGGAAAAAAGTCACTTTCTTTATCTGTTTTTTGTAATATCCTCATGTGTTTTCCTCTACTTGACCAGACCAGCTAGGGTTTTATTTAGGTTAAAGGCGGGGGGGGGGTGGTGTACACATTTGATTGTACAGTCTAATGGATCATGAAGTCCCAAGTGAAACAAATGGAGAAATTCAAGCCTGTACAGAGGTATCGGAATGGGGCAGTATCCATTCCCTATGCCATGTTCAATCAAAACAGATGCACAGTGACCTACATGTCACATAAACTCTTTTGGTTGTTTTTTTATTTCCTTCTTTTTTTCTCCCCAGGAGGGTTCTGGCCTGTTGCTATAACAACTCTGTAGCATCATCAAGGTACCAAACACAAACAACTAACTCAGACTACAAAACCTCAGTTCATCCCTTTTCCCTATGCCCTGTGTATTCTTTCAACACTCGTTTTACATAACATGCACCAAGCATTCATTTTACATAACATGCACCAAGCATTTACCAACTGCGTGGTGGGGACCTCCACACAAATTAAAGTTTTCACCAGAGAGTACTCAGTGTAACTGTACACCTTTCACATATTTTCTGTGTTGCTAATTGATGGTTGTTAGAGGAAGGTGTTTAGTATATGTTTTTAAACAAATGAAATAAACAACATACTTTTGCAGTGGAAAATACAATTACTTTATGGAGTAAATTGTTGTAAATTTTTCTCCTATATCTAAATTTATCTGGACCATACCTTATATCCATCTCTAATTAAATCCACAAACAAGGGAGAATGAGCTGCAGGATTATGCAAGACTCATGCTTAGGATTTACTATGACTGTCATTGGAAAACAACAAATAAAATAGCATTTCCATGGCTGGCATGAAAGTGGTACATCTTTTTCCTTGGAGAATCTATTTCAGATTCCATAAGTACTATATTTTACTGCAGCAGCTGGGAGATGAAGGGGACTTAGCTTTTCAGAATTACAGAAAATAATGTAGCAGTCCCTTTTTGCTTTCCTTCTTTCTTGTACTGCGTAGTTCAAAGCCTGTCTTTCTGCTTTTGTTGCTGTGACTATATTTAAAGTGTTTGACATTGATTGCAATATTGACTATTGTCTCATTAGCATCCTTTCTAATGGTCAATGTATAACTGATTTGATTAATCCCAGCTGGAAGTTGAAAAGGTGTAACTTGTTGGTGTAGGTGCTAGCATAGGCTGTCTCCCATATATTTGGGTACTGGAACAGGGAAAGAGGCAGAGCAAGACCTGTGTGGCTCTTTCTCTCCCACACAAGTCTGAGTGGGGAAGAGTTTGTGGATGGAAATTCAGTTCCAGCCTTCCCAGGCATCGAGCTCACAGAGCTCAGCAAGAAGCAGCTGTCTGCATCAGGTCCTGTGCTGCTGAAGGTCACTATTCTCCTCACCTGGGGGTGATAGCAGGGATGTGTCCTGACACTGAAACAACTGCCTTAGATATAGACCATAGAAAAAGGTAAAGCATGGCTCTGAAGTACCATCTTGGCATTTCCAAAATGTTGGTATTCCTTGGTTCTGTTGCTAAATTGTTAGTAAAAATGGTTAATTATGCTGTTGTCTTCTTTTCTTTCTCACAAGTAATCTACATCTTTTTGCTTTATCTGAGCTAGGAGGTACTGTGTTAAGCACTGAGTTATGAAGAAAAAGGAAATAGGAAAGAAGGGCAAAACTATCACCCATTTAGCATGGCTAATCCAAGCAGAAAAATGTTCATTTAGAATTGTACAGTTTTCTGATCATGTCTATAAAGCATTTCTGTGTAAACAAATTTAAGTTTTTACTTAAAAGCATATTGTTTCTGATCATACATTTTCCACAGTTTTATCAAAATTGTTCTAAGTCCTGCTTAGCTGTACTAATTTTGCCTTATGTCTCTGCTGGAGTAGCTGACCACAAAAGAATGACAACATTACACTTCTCAGTTAATTCCTAAAACACAGAAAGTTCTGCCTCCAGGTTTGTTTGCATTTGCTTATTTGGTTGGTTTGTTTTTCTCTGATACTGTTTATGAGTGGGTCATGGACACTGACATGTATTTGTCTCTGATTTGCCTGAAGACTTCAGTTTGATCTACAGATGCTTGAAAAAGTCCATCTGGCATCAGTACAGCCAGCCTACTGATGTTAACCTCTTTTCCCAGGGAGGTAAAATTGCATCCTCGATCCTAGTGTTGTCTGCTGGTTTTAGGCTGGTCTTTGTTTTCCTCGTCTGTTTGAAAACAAAGGTGAAATTTAGATTTGGTCTCTCTGGTTGCTGTCCCTGTGCAACACCTGCACGTGTGTGTTTTACAGCAATGTTCCAGGTTTGTGTTTGTCTGCCAGCCCTTTCTGTGCTCTGCAGACAGCCTGGGAGCCCTGCGCAAGGGGGCAGAAGCATGGGAGCAGTCAGGCAGATACATGCCTTACCTTTGGGGGCTCTTTTAGGACTGCCCTGTGCTCTGACACATACATCCAACTCTTAATCATTCATAGCTCCATTTCAGATGAAGCAACTTGCTCTAAGTCCTTGGTGTCTCCAGGGAACCAGTAAAAGCTCCCCTTACCTGTGCTAAGCATAGGTAGTGTTGTCCCAGCAGCAGCTCCAAACTGGGCAGCATTATTTTCAGCTCGTCACCCAAATCAGCCACATCCACACGACTTGAACTACTTGCAGCCTTTTAAGCCTTCCCACTGGAATTTCTGATTTCTTTGGCTACAATGGCTTGAATCATACTGGAAGCTCCTGCCTTCCCTCTTTCCTTCCCTCCTTCTGTCTCCCAATCTCTCATCAGCCATCAGAAGAAGTCAACTCATTGCTGAACCTGTTTCAAGCCAGTCTCTTGGAAGGTCTGTACTGCAGCTTTGCCTGGGGCCTCTTTCATGTTTGTCTACCTCTACACAGACGTATCCTTCCAGTACATTTATCCTGAGCAAATTTCCCCAAAAAACATACTCAGGAATGGCAGGAATGTCATCTCCCAGTTTCTAAGGGACAGTCCCATAGGATGGGCTTATTTTCATTTCTCCTCAACAGATCTCTTCAAGAGAATGCACACAAATGACACAGAATTGGTCCTACTTTGTTCCAGAACTAAATCATATTGCCCTTTTGAAATTCCAAAAGTTTTTTCGACTGCTCTTAAATAATTATTTTAAAAACTTTTAAAATATATAAAATTGCCTTAGTTGAACAATTTGCATGGTGTATGATTTTGCCCTTCTGTTTAAAGTCTTGTGTCTTACAGCTCTTCTACTCTCCATCCAATATTTCTTACCTTGAATTTTAATGATTGTAAAACAAGTGATGTCTGACAGATACTTTTCTGCTCTTAATTTGCTTAATTATTTTGATGTAGAACTAATGAGAACAACTGAATCTTTTCCTGCTTTTCTTGTTGACTCTGTTTTATGAGTTTTCAAAGATTACTTCTATAACACTGGAGTATAAACACATGTTTATTCTCCTGATTTATATATACTTGAATACTCAAACTCATACCTTTTATCATTTTAGGTCATAAATTAGATTAGAAGTGTAATATTAGTGTAATTAAGTTATACTTTTCTTCTTCTTTGTACACGGAAAAAACTGGGGTGCTTGAACCAGGAGCACAGGTGCCAGGCATGTAATTCTGAAGGACAAATCCTATACCAGCAAGACTAATTCCTTGAAGATACTGTTTCTATATGGTTATTTCCTGTACATATAGAGATATTAAGAACTGATATATCACTTACTCAAGGTAAAATCCTCTCTTTGAAGGCTTTGGCAATGAGCTATTCAGGAGAGTGAATGTTTATACTCTCATTGCATATATTGTCAAACTTTTTTTGTCTGGAGATTCTTGCAGCTTTGAGAGTTGAAATTCCCATTCAGGTAACCTACTCTGAGGGTGTATGGGTGGAAAAGTTGGAAATGAACATCACAGAAAAGGAGTTGAATCAGTCAAGTATTTCTTGTCATCTTTTATCTCCTTTCTTTTTTGACTCATTTATAAAGAAAAAAATGAAACAGCATGGGGCTTCTTCTATGACTAAGTCAGCAAAATAGAATAGAAAGTGGGAGAATTTACACAGGAGACATGAACTTTGTTAAGTATCAGAATTTATGGGCCATACTTTTGCCTGCTACTTCTGACTTGGTCAGCTATTTCAGTCCAGTATCTTTGTAACTTCTGGTCATCTATTTTCTTTTTTCCTTTTTTTTCCTTTAAATGTGTTGATTTTGTAGTAAGGAGTTTTAGAGTCCTTGGCTCAATCACAGGTAGGCAGCGTCCCTTGCGTGTTGCAGTTATTCCATCTGGCATCCAGGTACAGTTCCAGGAAGAAAGTGGCTCATCTGAAAGTCGTGTGTCCCATCTGCAGCGTTGTGCAGAAATTTCAGCTATCCAAGAGGAACAGGTTTGTGTGTCTTGGTAACCAAACCCTGCTCACAGGTACCAAAGGGTTGTGTGAATCACCCAGGGCCACCAAAGGCGTTACTGCAGGACGTTGTGGAGCACAGAACTAGAGAGCACCAAGAGCTGCCAGAGCAGAGTGCAGAAATGCAGTAGGCTCCAGGAGGATGAATTTCAGTGTCAGAAATCCATTCACCTCTCTATATTTATACCTATTGTAATAAATTGCTTTGCAGACAGGTTTTTTCCCCATGTCATGCTTCTGATATGGAAATACTTGCTTGGCTTTATGATTAGCCTGGTCCTCCAGACCAAGATTTAATTTCACTGTGGAAATAAGGCTAGGTTGGGCTTAGGGTCTGATTATGAGTCAAAATTTGTTTTGTAATGTTAATTGTTTTATACCTGGAAAATGGCCCCGTGGAAAAGGACCTGGGTGTGCTGGTCCACAGCAGCTGAACATGAGCCAGGGTGTGCCCAGGTGGCCAAGAAGGCCAATGGCATCCTGGCCTGGATCAGCAATGGTGTGGCCAGCAGGACCAGGACAGGGATTGTCCCCCTGTACTCGGCACTGGTGAGGCCAAACCTCAAGTCCCCTGTTCAGTTCTGGGCCCCTCAATTAAAGAAGGACACTGAGGTGCTGGAAATGTGTCCAGAGAAGGGCAATAGAGTTGGTGAGGGGTCTAGGGATCTACAGGGTAAGTCCTATGAGGAGCAGCTCAAGGAGCTGGGGGTGTTCAGCCTGGAGAAAAGGAGGCTCAGGGGGGAACCTTATCACTTCTACAACTCCCTGAAAGGAAGGTGTAGCCAGGTGGGGGCCCAGCTCTTCTTCCAGGCAGCCAGCGACAGGATGAGATGACATAACCTCAAGCTGCACCAGGGGAGATTTAGATTGGAGATCAGGAAAAATTTCTTTATGGAAAGAGGGGTCAGGCTTTGGAACAGGCCGCCCAGGGAAGGGTGAAGTCGAAGTCTCTGGAGGTGTTCAAGAAACAACATGGCACTTAGTGCCATGGTCTAGTTCATAAGGTAGTGATTGGTCAAAGGTTGAACTCAATGATTTAGGAGGCCTTTACCAACCTAAATGATTCTGGGATCCTTCTTTGTTCACTTACCCTCTTTTTCCTTGCAGTAAATGAAGAAAACAAACAAACAAAAAGCTTTTCTAATAAATATTAAATTACAGCTTTAGATAGTCTAACAAAATTAAGATAGGGCTTGTAAATACAAATTATTTATTTATAACTTTGGGATTAGAATTCAAAGCATATTTGTAAGATGACAGCCACACACCAATGCTTGTCCAGTAATCTTTGAGTCTGTCTGGCAAGTGTAAGTGCCAGAATCAATTCTAGCGGAAGTGGGTGCGTTATTTCTTGCTTATTTCTACAACAAAATGTGTGGTGAAATATTTATAGGGACATATGCTGTACTTGAGGAGGTTAGTTATCTGTTTACTTTCTTGAGTGGTAAGTAGACAATCCTTCTTGTAACAGAACATTTAGAGGCAGCAGGAAAGCGAAATGTAAAGCTTTTTTCTAAGCCTATTACAGACAAATATCAGCTCTTGAGCTCTAGAAGTGTAAGGAGGAGCTAAAACAGGCAATAGTTGCTTGCAATCATGTGGTGCAAATCAGAATAGGAAATCGAAGACTGCATTTGCAACAGACATTTGATCCAGGTTCTGCAATATTTAGTTCAGAGATGGCTTTGTTTCAACCCTAATTAGTCCATGTCGAATAACTTGCCTATGAAATCTGTATTGGCGTTCATATGAGACATCTAAATTATGAGTGCATTTGTCCTAGGTTGCATATGCAGTCAATGGAAAGGGAAGTGCCCCTCCAGAGGCTCTAGCTTGTCTAAGATCTAAATATTCTTCTCCACTGGCCTGGGGCAAATACGTATCTCATTCATGTAAGAGCTTAAAATACTGCAGCGTGACCCCGGGCCTAAGGACTTGATAATCTCTGAAGAATTAATAGCTGTTTTCTTTTTCTTGTTCCTGTCATTCATGAAAAGGAAAATGTGGTTGTCATATGGCCTGTACCTAGAATCACTGTTCATAAAACAAAACACATGAGTGCCTTCATTTCAGGTGTTTATTATAGCGTGTAGTATTTCTTTCCTTAGAAGCTTTTGCCTCTTTAATGTCCAGCAATTTGTGGTATTATTGGCTGTGAAGGAATTTTCCAGTGATCACAAGCATTCAGAATATGGAAGCTGTAACTGAAATATGCAATCACATCTTCCTGCTGAGAAATGGTTATGTGCATCTCTGCTCAGGAGGAAACCAGGGCTGGAGAATTAAGAATGTGATAGACTAGCACTAAAATACAGCAAGAGTATCCTGCATGAGCTCAAGGGGTACCATTCCTGTTGTCATCCAACATTCACTTGAGTTTCTTTTCATTCCCTTTGCTGCATAGTTGTTCAAATGATGAATGTTGCTATTTTTTCTAAGAAAAAAAGAAAATAAAAGAGAGGGGAAGAGCTGGAGTAAGAAAATCAGATGTTAAGGAAAGATAGGGGAGAGGAAAAAGGCAAGAGTAAAGGAAAAAGAAGTCATGGCTTGGAATGGGAAAATTTGAGCTGTTTTATGAAGTAGTCAGCAAGCTACTGACTGGTTTAGAAACTGATGTCTTCCTCTGGTTATCTGAGGTTGCCAAACATTCAGTGTTCTTATGTCAAGTATCCAGTAGAGTGAAAATGTTCTTTTTCATAAAAGATGTGAGATGAGTTACTGTATTACAAGGTCACAAACTGGTGTTTGGGTGCCAGATTCTGAGCGCTCTGAAAAAGCAAAACCTTGAGCACTAAATGAGCTATAAGTAACACACTGAAAGACACTATATTGTGAACTAGAATAATTTTGTGCAGAGCCAGTGAAAAAAATCTTACGAGATCCTAAAATAAGCACTGTTTGGGAGAAAACCCCAAACTTTCCTTAGTTAATTTATCTCATAATCAGTGTTTACACTCCCAGATTTGAGCAGGCTTTCTCATATTTGTAATATTTGTATTTCAGAACAAATGTGCTTCTATGACAACTTTACAGATTTCAGGAAAAAAACTTTTATGTTTTTATGTATATATTCTTTTAAGCAATGTGTACACGTAAGCATCAAAGCAAAACTGCAAGGATTATAGATCTAGCTGAATTTATGTTAAATTCTTACACAGTATAAGTTAACAGTGTCTGTTGGGTAGAATTTTCTTCTTATTTTCATTTATAATTTTTTGTGCTGTGGCTTCATTAAGAGTAAAGAGGAACAGAATCTCCTACTAGTCATTGCCACTGATTTTCCATCCTGTTTATATATGATGTCATTTGTTTTGTAAAAAACAAAGGAAGAGCTTGTACTGGTATCAGTAGGAAGTGGTTTACTTAATTTACTACTGGTCTCACTGTTCTTATCTGTTTTCACATCAGCATTGTGTACCAGGAAAATACATTTTGGTTTCACCATGGTGTTTACTTGATGACCCCAGTTTACCCAAGTTATTTGACATTTAGATACTCTTTTAATCCTTGTCCTGTTTTTTATGAGCTTGTGGTCTTTATATACTGCCATTGAGAGCAACTTCAGGAAACCAACTGCAGTGGACAGTGTGAATATTAATACATTTTTTTAGACAATAAAAATGTTCTGACTTAGTTCTTCTGCAGCTAAAACAGTTTATTTTCTGCAAACTTTATTGAGCGTTTGCTAAGGCCTGGCAGTCCACAGACTATCAAAGATGGATGTAAATATGTGTGG
This sequence comes from Acanthiza pusilla, assembly GCA_036630365.1. Lineage (NCBI taxonomy): Eukaryota > Metazoa > Chordata > Aves > Passeriformes > Acanthizidae > Acanthiza > Acanthiza pusilla. The sequence goes on from JAXCHO010000098.1 coordinate 2,977,943, forward strand.
GAGTACAGAAAGAGAAGTATGAAGCATTTTTATCATAGGGAAAACTATTTGGCAGGAACAAACTCTTTGAATTAGTGCCAGACAGATTATGTTGGTAGAGAGAGGTCACATAATAGTCCAAAGCTACCAAAAGAGGACAGATGTAAGAAAGAAATGTGTTTTTCTCATGTTTATGGGGATGCAAATGATGTGCACTTGCGTAGGTTGAGTATTCTCAGAAGCTTCGGAGTGGCTGCCCATGGAGTCTGGGATTGCTTCTTCACTAAAGCTGACATAATGGAAATTTGGCAGATGCTCTAGTTTGATTAATGCAATTATTTTGTTTATCTAAGTAAATAAGATTCCTTTCTGATCAAGTTTGCTTTAACACTCGTATTGACCTGATTTAATTGAACAAGTGTACAAGCAGATACCAGTTAATGAAGTCATTATGTCCTGTTACATACCTTTGTTCTGCGGCTGCTAATACTGCAAATTTATGTCAGTGGCAAAGTAAAAGTGTTGATAGAAAGGTGAGCGCTAACAAATGCAAAAATGCTGTATCTGTAGTGCACAATAAAAATGATGTTACTTCTTTGTAATAAGAAATACAATAAAGTCTGCATAGCAGGCTGACAGCTCTACTGCCCTCAGCTATCACATACATCTCCCTAGCCTTAGCCAAGTTGTATCATTGCTTTTATACAGATATTCATTGTGTCAGCTGACATTTTACTGCTTTCTATTTTTTGCAGCCTGAAATGGCAGTCACTGATTCTGAAAAAAAGAGGTGTTTTCACCTGCTACCCTCAGCAAAGGCATTAAGCTGAAGATGTTTGCGATTTCTTAAGCAGACAACTTGTTTTTTAAATTAATTTCATTTAGTAAGATACAAAATTATCTATGAACAGGAAATGAACAATTCTTGGATTTTAACCACATACTCTAGTTGTTGTGGTCTGATGTTTTACTGAATTGGAAGCACTGAAATGATAGCATAGCTCTAGGAATGAGCGGATTCAGCCCTTGAGTTCAATACACAGGTAATCAGGAATTTCTTTGTTTACCTTTTTTATATATTGTATGTATAAAGTAAAACTGTTGGTCTTTGTTCTGCATCTACAGGGTGCCAATTATCTCTATACTTCAAGAGCGGTTTATGTCTCAACATTTGACATGAAAAGTAAAGTTTTTACTGAAAAATTATTTCAGGCATATTAAAATACATTAATATATGAACAGCCTCTGAGCATGTTTCCTTTCATCTCTTCCATTCATCTGGTGCTTCATAATGTGTATTCCAGACAGAATCAATTTTGTAAATGCTAAATAATTGGGTTTGTGGATATTAGTTAATTAATCATTACAACTGTAGTAGCACATTTAGATATTACAGTGTTGGGATTCACGCAGAGTGATAGCAGACTGCATCTTGTTACCTTTTTGGTGAGAAAGGGAAGTGAAAGTGTTTGGTGTTATTTGGTCTAGCAATGGTGTTTATTTACGAGGGAGACACACAAAAGCAAGAATGTTTGAGGAGTCTTGTTTTCCTGGTCACACTGTGTGGATACAAGAGAAATCTCCCTTGTGTTCAGAAATAAAGACATCATAAGCACTCCATCCAAAACCCCATCCATGGGTCTTGGCATTCTCCCAGGACTGCACATGCAAAGGTCTCCTCACTGACAGTGCAAGTGATAGTGCAAGCCTGGAAAAGAATTTGACTTTGTCCCCCATGAGCTCCTTGTCTCTAAACTGGTAAGTCATGGATTTGATGGGTGGGCCACTCAGTGGATGAGGAATTGTCTAGATGGTCTCACTCAACTGTCCAATGTCCAAGGGATATTCCTTGGGGTCAGTGTTGGGACCAGCGCATCCTATCGCGGGCTCCACCAAAAGCAGTGTGGCCAGCAGGTCAAGGGAGGTGATTTTCCCCCACTACTCTGCCCCCATGTGACCCCACCTGGAGTGCTCCATCCAGCTCTGGGGTCACCTGTACAAGAAGGACAGGGACTGTTGGAAGGAATCCAGAGGAAAGCCACAAAAATGGTCAGAGAGCTGGAGCACCTCGCCTGTGGAGTGAAGCCAAGAGAGTTGGGACTGTTTAGCCTGAGAAGAGAAGGTTTCAGGGGGACCTTGTGGCACCTTTCAGCACCTAAAGGGGCCTGGAAGAGAGCTGGAGAAGGACTTTGTACAAGTGCATGTAGTGATAGGACAAGAGAGCATAGCTTTAAACTGAAAGAGCATCAATTTCTATTAGATATAATGAAGAAATTCTTTACTCTAAGGGTAGTGAGGCACTGGAACAGGTTGCCCAGAGAAGCTGTGGATGCCACATCCCTGGAAGTGTTGAAGGCTAGTCTGGATAGGGCTTTGAGCAAACTGATCTAGTGGAAGGTGTCCTGTGGTGGGGGGATTGGAATTAGATGGTCTTTAAGGTTCCTTGCAACCCAAACCATTGAGTGGTTCTGTGATTTTTACTTTGGTCCTTTCCGCTTTTCATATATATATTTATGAAGATACTGAATCTCCAACATCTGCATTTTCAAATTGTTTAAGGCACTGGTACAACACATAACTTTTCTTGCCTAACTGAATCATGCGTAAGGTGCTGCTCTCCTTGTGTTTCAGCTATTTCTATTCTTTCATTGGAAGTCTGGGTTCTCTAGTAAAAAGCATAACAGCAAAAATACTGTATCTCCATTTGACTGAAATACTTGCCAGGCTTCTTAAGGAAAGTACACTGGAGTTTGAGTTTTTCTCCTCCAGCTTCAGTGAAAATATATGACATAAATGTTTTTGGGGTCAATATCTATTGCATATGGGTGTCATTCTGTGTTCCTTTCATTTATACTGGTTTGAAATCTATCAGCTAGTGACAGTGTCTCATGTGACAGCAATAGATAATCAAAATATTTGCATCTTGCACTGCCAAACGAGAGAGAGCACAATCCCTCAAGCCAGCCTGTCTGACTTCATTGCAACAGAACATTTGTATTTCCAAACAGTTTCCATCTCTGCTGCACGGATTGTTTCTAGACTGTAACTAAACTGTACACGTGCAAACGGGTACAAATCAGTTGTGGTGTTTTCTGCAAAGCTCTCTCTTCTTGTGGAGTGACAGCTACACAAAATGAATGGGATTTCATCATTATGGTCGGAGGCCCTAGGAAAAACTGCACTGCAATTTAAACTGCATTGCATGTTTAAACACGTTAGGGCTGAATTTTTATGATTTTATGATTGTTCCCGTTTTCTTCAAGACAGAAAACAGCAGAGCCTGTTGGAAGTTACTTTGTAGTTTAGAACTTGCTGGACCAAAATTGCTGAAGAATTTCTGATTAAAACTTTCTGGTAACAACTTCACAGTTAAAGTGATCAGTGAAGGGAAAGTGTGTACGCTCCAGAATATTTTAGTATGTTTTGAGTAAAAGGTGTCAACTTTTTCCATGCGTATGAAGAGTAAAAGAATAAAATGTTCAGTAAAGAATGAATTGATCAGTAAAGATGCAACATATGAAGAGTAAAAGAACAAAATGTTCAGTAAGGGTGCTATATTCAGAATAGAAATACTTATTTTTAAAATGGATTTTTAAAAATTGCTAAGAAATAGTTTGGCTAATCCATCTGAAGGAACTTTCAGCATCCTAAGAAAGTTGTGATATATGTAGTTTATGAAGGAAACAAATAAGGAAGTGCAGTGATTGCATCAGAATAGTTTGGTTGCAGTCTACTGTGATTCAGTCCTTGCTTATGAATGTTTTAATTATTCTTAACAGTTATCCTGAGGTCCTTCGGAAGGACTGATTTGAAATCTATATAATTCAAAGAATAGTCTCCAAATTGCTAAGTGTCATTTCCTTAATGCCGTATGCATAAATATCCAGGCGGTTAGACCTGAATGAACCTGTGAATACTCCTCCTCCTGTAATGCAACATTAAAACATACAGCAGCATCAGCCCACGGAAGCTGCCAGAAAGAGAGGGATCAGTAACCACTTCCCTTTTTTACCTGTGTGTAAATCACAGGGCAAAATGCAGCATGCTTCTGGTTGAAATTCAGAAGTCTTTTAGCTTTCGTCTTCCTTCTGTCTGTCAAATTTATGGGCCTGATAAACCTGAGTCTGGGTAGCTCAGATAATATGTAAAAACTTGAGCATATTGATAAAATGGTTAGTTTTTAGGTGGCTTCAATGATCTGTATTTTTTTCCAGCGCAGGTAGTTAAATTTACTACCGATGTGTTTTAGAGAGATTTAGATTAGTGAGATTTAAACTGGTTGCATCTAACTGAGTAAACGCAGTTAAGGGACAGAAGAATGGCAAAAGCCAGGGAACAGACACCAGCAAAGTTCCTAAAACCACCCCTGCAGAATTCCATGACTGCTTGTTATTCACAGCACTTGTGGAAGGAAGGGAAAGATTTATTAGAACGCATTCACAAAAATACAAGTACTGGTTTCTGGAAAAAGATTGATCCCAACACCTTAAAATGTTCTATTTCAGTTTCTGCACCATTACATCTGTATGAATTCAGACTAAATCCACAGTGGAGAAATAAGGAGGAATCTATTGCTCTGGTCTGATAATACTGTAACAAAAGTAATCTAAAAAGCACATAGTGGCAGAAACAAGTATGAAGGAATACATTTAGAGGAAGAAATATGATTTCCATGGAAGAAGAAATGCATTTAAAAGCACAGACCAAATTAGATATACTCAGAAACAAAAATATGGCAAAAAGGATAAAGCTCCAGTGACACAGACCATATAATGGATGACTGTAGGTTGAATACTAAAAAGAAAAGAATCAATAAATGAAGAATTTGCCTGAGCAGAAACACAGTTGATAGAAGGAGGAAGAAATATCTATCAGTCAGAAAACAACAGGGAAAGCCAGAATGCTCTGAAAAGAGGGTAGCATACATGTAATTCTGGGTTGTGTTTAGTCTTGCATCATAGCATTCTACATGAATCATTATTTTATTGCTTACTGAGAGGAATGAACATCTCCTTTACAGGAGGACAACCCCATCAGAACCTGCAGAGTTCTAATAGCATCACATTAGCTGAATCTGGCCCATTTTCTGTAAATTGTCTGTCCAAGCTCAGGCCAGAATCTGAATCACACGATAGAAATATTTGAAAATGTGCAGCTCTCCTGCTATGGCTGTGTTCTAGAGAATGTTTATCTGGGCATGGACATGTCAGAGGTCTGCATTAAAGCTATGAATATTCTTTCATCCTATCTAAGTACAAGACTAACTGTATTTAAGTGTAAGCTGCACACTGTCACTGTTGTTCCAGGTTTTTGTCAATACTTTCTCCATGTAATGCTTCCTTTCAGTCAAAAGTGAGCATAACCCTTGAATGCCAGAATCAGAATACTTAAAACAAAACATCATCCTAACATGATGATGTAGAAAGAGACTGAAAGCAGAAACTGCTTATACCTGCATTGTAACTTGCACCCTGGTTTTGCAGGGTGCCAAAGGGTGCCAAAGGGTGTTAGCCCTGCTTTGTGTCTTTTTTCTTCATGAGCCTCTCATGAGCTCTTCCCTTTATATCAGTCACAGCTGCAGCCTGGTACGGGGGCATCAGTCCACTCCTAGGAAACTCTGCAGTTTGTCTTGAGGTGATGTTATGATAATCCTATACTCCCTATTGTTTGCTTTTATGCCCAGAAATGTGGTCCTGTAGCTTTACCTTGGGGAAGGCATTTATTCAGAGTGCTTTCCACCTAAAAAATTTGTCTCTAATCCGAGACACCGTTCAAATCACAAGAGCACAGGGGGCTGCAGCTCCTGCTTCCTCACTCATCAGGCTGCTCAAACTGCACCCCCAAAGGAGGCTCTTGTCTCCCTTTCTCATACTCCTCAAAGCCTTTATGGCACTTTTTGGTCAGGCAGCCCATCAGCCTGATGGCATCAGGCATCTCCACAGGCTGCATAGGTACAGCTTGCTGCTGTCATCCCTCCAGCATCAGTAGACTTTGTGCACATGGTTTCACTGCTCTTGAGGTCTGTGTTTTGGTTTCCAAATGCATGTGTGTGTGTGTATGCAGTGTGAAGCACACATGAATAGGATTGCTATATGTAAGTAGCTTTGTGGCTTTAGCCCTAAGTGTGCTTGGACAAGTCCCACAATTTCTGGTTTTGTTCAGGTTTTCTGGTTTTAACACTATCCATCATCTAAAATAAACAACTTGAATCTCTCATTAGTGGCAATCAATGGCAGCAACCAACTAATCAGATCAATATTAATTAGGCAACTGATGCTCCTAAATATAATTAATGTTTTTTCCTAATAAATAAGAAAAAAGTCTGATTAGTTTATTCTAATGAATTCCCATTAAAATGTGAACAATTTGTTTGTAGAGAGCTTTGGTAAGGAGTTGAAGTTCATAAATAGTGTAGGAGTCTACAACCTGACTGCACATAAACACCTTTGAAAAAAAAAAGACCCGTTCATTATTTTTTTATAAAAGTTGGAGGTTTTTTAGGACTTTCTGAGAAAGGTTAATGCTAAATGGTGAAGAACTATGTCTGGGTGATTCTTGAGGCAATCAATTCAGCACTGTCTCAGATTACATCTGAACATGGAGTATTTCCTTCCTTAGGATCAAAGTAAACAAAGCAGATGCATCCTGACAGCGTGTTTTGCTAAGATGTGGATGCACATGAACTTTCCATCTCCTGTTACTCAGTTTGAAAGAAAACAGTGTATGTAGTGCAGGGGTAGAGTCACCATACATTCCATTTTTCATGTCACTGAGCTGAACAAGCCAGTGTTTTATTCAGAAGACAGGTTCTCTCTTCCCTTGGGCTTTCATTAGCCCTTTGCTGTACCTTTTCCGGTTGAAGTTTTTGAAGAAAGGTGACCAGAACTTACCAGTGTATTTTAGAGCAAATTTTAACTGATACCTTGTGCAGTGGCACTTTGGCTTCCATCGCCTGCTGCATGCTAGCATTACAGTAGCATCTTTCACATAAGCATTTCACTATTAACTCCTAGTGCTCTTGCAACTGCCCAAAGTACTCAGCTTCATCATCTATGATTTCTACCGACTGATCAGCTATTGTTGTTGTTTTCAGTCCCTGGGCTCACAGCTGTCCTCTTCTGTGTTCCCCAGTTTCAAATAATTTCGTTCCCTTTGACTGAGGGCTTAACTTAGTAAAGTAACTGAAGTTTGCCCCAAACTGTGACAGTCAAATTCTAGTCTTATGAAAGGCAGGGGCTAATTTTCCGCAGTTTTCAATAATAATTTGTTGGTGTCTTTAAAGGAAACACTCAAATGACATTACATTGTAGGCTTTTGAAGACTATCCCTGCAAAAAAAGTCAATCGACTTTGAAAACTCCAAGTATGTAAAATAAATACTTCTTGTCCAAAAAAGCAATATTGCCTAGTGATATTTTTAAAATAACTTCTGATTAAATTAGCTTTCTAGAATTCATAGCCTCTGGTAAAAGTTTTGAAACAATAGCTTCAAACCTTCATGTATTTCAGATGGCTTGTGAATGATCACAAATTAGTTTTTTTGAAATTACAATATTAACCATAACCCAGTACCTTTTTAAAGCCTAGGTAGGGGAGCCATGTTACTGAAAAGAGGAGTTAGTGTGACAGAAAGACACTGTGTGTCTCTCTCACATACAGTAGCATGGAATAAAGATTTAAAGACTGCATTCCTGCACGTACAAAGGCATGTATCATCTGTGATGCTGGTAGGAAAGATAAATTCTTTATATTTGTATTTAGTCATTATATAATCAGGGACCCACTTTATGAATCCATTTGCAATATGTCTACCATGTCATGTTATTGTAATAATAATACATATATCAATAACTCAAGCAAAGGCCTTTTTCTAAGCGTAGAATAAATCACTTAGCTGGGGAACAGAATCTGAGCTCAAAGAAAGTCAGTTCTTCTTTTAGTGTAAACACATTTGTTACAGTTAGTTGTAAAAGGTAGTCAATCAACCATGTTTTTCAAATGCATCCATTTTTGTCATTACAGCCAAATTTCTGAGATCTCTTTTCCCAGCATCAGATGTTTAATGTGCTCAGCATCCAGCAGCTTCTACTCTGAAGGTGAACTGCAGGATTTGGGACCACGTAGAACAGCTGGTCATATAGAAATTAATTATTTGTGAGACAAACCTGGACAAACGTGAAAGAAATAATGTAAAACTAGGTTACAGCACATGTAGGTTTACATTTCGTTTCTGAGTCTGAGATATGGTCTACTTTATGTTCTTGTTTTATAGAATTAATAGTTTGGTTATTCTGTTTCTTCTTGTAGCTGATAATTGCAAGTCTAATGAGAAAAAGATAAACACTATAGTAGTCACAAAAAGTAGCCAGTTGTGGAGAAAAAGTGTTTGTTTGCATAAATAGAAACAGAATAGTACACTAAGGTGGAGGAACAGTTACACTTAGCTTCTCCACTGGTCAGTATTGGCATGCAGTATGGTTTTAGGTACATCTTTCTCATCTAGCAGAATTTGAACTATTTACAAGTTTCTTACCATGTAGGAAGTTTGATACTTGGTCATAAGCAGAGTCACACTGGGGATAAAACCAGATGATGTCGTAGTGAAACAAACATTCTTAAAATTTAAACTTCTAAAAGAATTTTCCTGTGGTTTTAATAGATGCATTTTAAAGGCAAATATTTCCTCCTTTACTGGCATGGCCTGTGTGTATGAAAGGTTGATAACAACCAGCTTTGCATTTTATGTGAATAGTGCAACCTCTTGATCTGAGATTACGTTGCTCTTGCAACAGTTGTCAGATTTCAGCTTTTCCTGACCGTACCACCCTAGAAACCCATCACACTCTCTTTCTCTCATACATTTCACAGCCCCAAAGATTCCAGAGGCTCTCTTGCATGCTGCTGTGGAGAGCAGCAGCCTCCCCAGGGAGAGGGCAGGCAGTGGTGTGCCAGGAACATGGATGTAAAGCTGGCATCTGCTCCCTTGCCCAGCAGCCAGCAGCGCTTGCAAGGTGCCACCCAGCAGGCTTGCGAGGCAGCAGCCACCTGGGTGGCACCAATTTGTCCCTGGACACAGCAGCAAGTCCAGGAGCTCTGCTGCCAACAAGTGACTGAAATCCAAGACTACAGATGTGTGTGGGGGCGGTGGAGAAGCTGCACAAGCAGCTGAGGGATTAGAGGTTCTGCAAGGGATTTATGGTTAAACTTCTGCCTCATAACATAGACCAGAAATCTGTGTAATTGTTGTGTTGTGTTTAAAAGGGTGAATGCACCATTTGAACTGGTGTTTTAACCAATTTAAGATCTTTTAACAGGCAAAACCCACTCAAATAAAACGTGAATGGTGTCACAGGTGAAAAATAAGGTCAAGGATATTACTCCTATCAATTGACTCATCAGGAGCTGGACTTTGATGATTCTAGGTCCCTTTTGACTCAGGATATTCTATGATTTTGTGAGCTTAAATTGTAAAGAACACAGTTCTGATGTCAAACTCCAACCTAATTTAAATTTACATATATCTCTATCATCTTCAAACAATGTTTTCACTTGGAATAATGTATTGCTTGTGTTTATTTGCTAACTTCCCAACTACAAAATAGATACTTTAGCTATCTGATTCATTGACATGTCATTTGCTTCAAAGGCATTTTGCCTCCTCTTCACAAAAATCTGTTTTCTTCATGATCTTACTCATGCTATGCATATACAAGTATCAAAAGGTAATAATTAGACACATCTGCTTACATTTGCCAGGAGCAGATGCTAGACAAATTAAAGTGAACATGGGTATCACTCAAGATCATTAAAGAAGTGACTTCATAATAATTTCTGAACTTTGACAGGCAGTAAAATATTCTACATTGACATATTTGTGCTGTTTGCAAAAATCTCATGTTCAAAATCATCTTCATATGCAGTTGAATAAAAAATTAATTGTGTAAGGTTTCAGGTCACAACTTGTGCTTCCTTTCCCCTGGGAAAGATAAGCTGTCAGCCCCGACAGCAATGTTTATTAACAGCACAGGGCAGTCACATCAGCTCCTGAGCAAGACTGCAGAGTCCTAAATGACTTCATAGCATGCTCCAAGAAGATAAAGACATGAGAATGGCTTTATGATGTTACACCAGAAATCCACTTGGTATTCAGTTTCCTGCTGTGGGCAATGATAAATGCTCTAGCATAGTATAAAAGTAGGATGAGACTAAGTTAGGTTATTTCTCTGATATCCTCCCAGCATCAAACTATGAAACTGCTCAGGGGCTTCCTGGGGCTTCTGCATATTTTTGGTGTCAAGCAGTGGGTAAGAACCACCCAGTTTCAACTTACACATCCATATATGTGTGAAAATAGAGTATCCTTTCATTTGTTAAAGCCCAACATCTGGTAATTTCTTTTGCTGGTCTCTGTTTCTTACAAGTGAGGAGGAGTGAATAGCTGTTGGCCTCCTCCACAACATTATTACAGATATCTGCAATTCATCTCTTAGTTGCTTCCTTTGTGGGCAGAAAAGTCTTTGCATGTTTAGTGTGGTTTTGTGCGGAGTTTTCTGCCTTTCATTCCCCCTGCTGCAGTTCCTTGTACCTTGTTATGCTCTGCTCCGGTGGGGACAGGGGCTTGAGCTGTACTCAGTATGCAATACATAAGTAGACTAAAATGATGCAGTGCAATGAGTTTTCCTTTTTTCTTAAACACTTCCAGAAACTGGAGAATGGGTTGGGTTGGAAGGCCATAAAGATCGTCTGGTTCCAACCCTGCCACCATGTGCAGGGATGCCACCCACTGGGTCAGGTTGCTCAGAGCCCCATTCAAACTGGCCTTTCTGTCTCTTTTCCAAATAGTTGTAATGCTTGGCTATTTTGACTTTACAGAGTACTGAACGGATTTATTCATAAGAATGCTGGTTAGTACCACAGCCTTTTCTCCTGAGAGGCCATAGTTAGCTCAGAACCTGCCAATTAGTCCATAGTTAGGGCTACTTTTTGTTTCTTCCCAATGTGCGTTACTTTGCATCAGCACTGATTTTTTTTTTTCTGCTTTATCACTCAGGCATACAGAATGCTGCTGTCCTTCTGCACCTCCTCACACTCACATCTCTGATCATTATTATTCAAAGAAATGTTGTAGCAATTCTAGGTACCTCAGTGTGCATCCCCTGTCTGTCACGTTTATGAGGATGATGGAGGTCTGCACAAATCCCCATTCAGGTCTGCAAGTGACCTCCCTCTTTTGTGAAAACTGTCTGCTGGTCTCTGTTTGTTTCTTGTCTTATGCCTGGTCATTAATCTCTAGCAGATGCTAGAGAACTGTTGTTCTACAAGGCTTTCTTTTAACATCATTTGATGATTTATAAGAAGTGTTTATGCCTTTAAAAAATTAATGCTTAGGCAGTTTTTTGTCTTGCTTTTCTGTCTTGCTTTTCTTGTTTATCTTCTTGGCTGTTTTCTTCTCCTTTGGATGTGACTTCTTATTTTTCAAGTACATCCTTTTAGTTCTAATAAAGTTATTTACCCAAAATCATAAACATTCTGGGGTTTGTTTGTTTGTTTCTCAGCAATTGCTTTCGATATCCAGAAGTTCATATTATGATGACTATAAACAATCTTTTCTCCAACTTTAAAGTAAGCAGCCTTATTTTTATACAATTTATTTTTTTAAATTAAATACTATTTTTATGTTAATTTAACATGTTCTCAGTTTTAAAAGAGAACTTCCCAATTCCATCAGGGTTATTGAGCAGTATTTCTGTCACATCATTTGGACCCATGACTTGCACATTGCTCAGAACCCAGTCAGGGGTATCTTGGCTTGTTTCAGCTTTTAACGAAAGTGCCTCCATGAATCAGTCATTTGTGGTGTCATTTAGTCTCTGCATTACACCCCAACCTGACATTTACCCAGTATGTGTGGGGGTGATTGAAGTTTCTGATTACTAATTTGTTTTCTTGTTGTCTTTTAAATCTCTCTTGGTACCTCACTGACACCACTGTCATCCTGATTAGGGCATGACAGCTTTTTCTAATACTTGTGTAGCCCTGGTGTCTTAATCCATAATGTGCAACATTCAGAAAAATTATCTATCTGATGCAAGCATTCTTTAACACGTTGCATCCTTTTTTCTTGCCTGTGTAGTTTGTGGTTTCCACTGACTGCCTTCCATCAAGTCTCTGATGCTCCTTTTAGGTTGATGTTCTTTCTTAAAACTAAGTGTCCTAGTTCCTTTTTCTAATTTAAAACTTGTAGCATTTCAATAGTAGCATGTTTGTATTTGATCTGATTGCTAATTTTTCTATGTTATCTTTAAATGGTATTTTTGGGCACAGAATGAGCTTAGCTTGCGTCCTACCTGAGTTTTATGAACTTCTGTCCTATGTTTCTTCTCAAGGATACAAAGCTTTTTATAATTCACCACTCTATGATACATCATCCCCAAGCCAGATTATCTTCTGCCCCTGTTTGGGTTTCCTCTACTATTTAATTCAATCTCCTTCTTCAGTGACCTTCCCGGTTTTTACTTACAGCTGTATCTGAATCCCATTTTTGCTGTACAGACTTTGTACAAAGTTTGTTCAGTTCCTGATGAGTCTAAACCCTCCATTCCTACACCATTGTCTGAAGCCAGCATGAAAAACACTGCCAGCCTCCGAGCAGAGGTAGATAGATGGTCAAGGATATAATTTTCGTAGTCAAGGACGTCACCTGATCATCCTGACCGAGGGACTCTGCAGAACACTAATCTCTATCTGAAAGCAATGGTATATAATGTACCTTCCTCATGCTGATTTACTCAGGCACATTTTGTCCACCCAAAGGCCTCCTGGGGAAAATGATTTCTTGCCTCATAAATGCACTTCCTGCTTCTGAGATATTCGGCAATAGTAGATGAATTAAGTAAGTAATTGAGCAGTGGTTATAGGCTGTACCTGTGGTAAAGACAACTCCGTTTCTATAAATAACTTGTCTCTGCCTATGCTTCTGAATTTGCAAAGTGCCTTTGGAATCAGCGTGTCCCCCTAGCACAGATGTGTATGAGGAATTTTGCTGTGAGTGCACGCTGCCGGATCATGTCCTGCTTCTCAGCCACGAGCATCCCCCAGACCTTCTCCTCAGGGCTGCTCTCAATCATTCTCCATCCAGCCCATATTTGTGCTTGGGATTGCCTTGACACAGGTGCAGGACCTTGCACTTGGCCTTATTGAACTTCATAAGGTTTCCACAAAGGGTAAAGTAACCATTATCCTCTACAGGATCAGTTTTGCTCTAAATATCCCAAGCAGACACAGACCCTGGGCATGCCTGCCTTTATACACCATACTGTTTGTGGCTTCAGGACTTAGGCAGCATTGCAGTTTGAAACTTTTTCTTTGTGCATTTGCACATTTTGATTCCTTCCAAAAGCTATTAGCAGATCTTTGCAGGGTGCTCAGATCGCGTGCACAAGGGGAGCTGCTCCTTCAGCAGGATATTTCCCTGGACAATCACTCACAGCCTGATTTTTAAAGGGTACTGGCAGAAGGACAGGCTCTCTTCCACTTCTTCCACAGGCCTCTGTACAGCAAGAAGTTTGTGTGGATATTCAATATCATGTATGTTTGTAATATTTCCTTTTGGGTGCAGCGTTTGGGGGTTTTTGCCCATTTATTTATTCTGTGCTTTGCTGAGTTTTATGAGCATTGCTATGTCCTGGGATGAGTTTATCGTACCCGCAGTAATGAGTTGTTAGTAAATGCATGTTTTCCTTTTGACTTAGCATGCATCCTAATTTTGAAACTGCAAGATGTAGAGTTGGATTTGGCATTACTGATGGAGAGAAAGGAGGGAAGCTGGCAGTGTGAGTGACACATCTGGAGGGAAGGGAGGAGGCAGCAGAGGACAGTTCAGCCATCACCTTTGCAACCCTCAGCCACCATGGAGAAATCTCTTCCAGTTCATTTCCTTACTAAAAGCCTGGTACAAATGAACTGCCCTCTTGTACATAAAGAGCCACAGTGGCCAAGGGGTCTGCAGTAGCAGGGGATTCTCAGGGAGGACAGATGGGCAGTGGCAGCCAGGGCCCATCCCACCCCCAGCCCAGAGCAGGGCAGCTGGGGGGCACCAGCACAGCCCCAGCCTGGGATGGGCACCTCCCTGGGGTCAGGGATGAGTACTGAAATACACAGATTATGTTTCAAGTTTAGCGTAGCTAAAGCATTTGATGGCTGATGTGTCCTTACTCTCTTTCTCAAAGGGGGTTTTGTTCACTGTGTCTGTCTTGAATGGGTTTTCCTGTAAGAATATCTGCTGTTTCAGATAATCACAGACAACAAATAGAACTTTGGGTGTCAGCCTTGCTGCTCCAGTGCCAGTGAGATTGGCTGGCTCCCAGACTCAACAAATGGATAGGCTGGGAGATGAGAAAATTTAAGTTCTTTCCACAGTGGAGTAAATTCTCATTTTTTTTAAACCAAAAAGTGTGGATGTGGCCAGATACGTATTTTCATTTTCATTCAAGTGCATATATCCCTCAGCTCTCTGTTCCTAAATACAGTTTTGATTTTTTTGTGGACTCTGGAGTGATTTGAAAAAATATTTGCAAGTTCTGGAGTGCCTTTAGAAAGGTCTTTTTATGGTTCTGTGGTGGCAAAAAGACTGTAGACTTTTCAGTGTGAAATGAAGGTTTACTTAAAATTGTTTTGAATTGTTTTCATGTCTAATCACAGCAAATAAAAGGGGCATGGAGCTATGTATTTGGTGTCACAGTATTTTAAACACATCTGTGCATGCCCAACTGTAGGGTCTGTGCTGGAACACCTTGCAGACACTAAAAGAGTTCATGCATTCAGTAGTCTAAGAAGTAGGAAGGCCTGAACAAATATGACAAATAATAACAACTTATAGGGCTTTCTTAAAGTTTTGTTTTTCCTTCCAGATTTTTGTTGACAATGCAAAAAATGCAAAGGGGACACATTAGATTATGTATTTATGGAAAGAACAAAGCAGAAGTGTGAGAAGTCCTTCATTCTCTAAAATGGGTACCTGGTAGATCCCAAATTTTTAACCTATTTTCATATCTCCAAACTGAAAAAAAGTAATCCTACAGCTTTAAGATTTTAGGGCAGTAGCTCATTTCTCCAGCTCACTGGTGGCACATCCTGCTACTGTGTAGGAGGCACAATCCATTAGTTGTCAGTTCCCATCTCTCTAAGGTCAGCTGCCTCAGTCGTGGGAACCAGCTGACAGCTGATAGAGGTTGATTTTTTTCTCCTCTGTATGTTTTTAACAGGATTTCAATTAGTGCAATTAAATATACCTGTTTTCTTGAGGCCTTGTTGGCTCTAAAATAAGTTTGTGCTTCATGAAACAAGTTCAATGAATCACTGAGCCTAGCATTATTTTTCTTTTGTAAAACTTTTTTTTTTTTTTTAGGGATATTTGATGGTATCTTTTCTGACTTGGTCTCTTTGAGAGTTTTCAAGTACAGCATCTATACATTTGACATTTCTATTCTTTTTTTTTAGGAGGGACCTATCAGATACTGAATTTTTTGTTCTATCTGTCCATCAACAAGTGGATTTTGATTGTAATTTGCAGCAAAATCTTTGGACAGCTCTTCAGGGATGTAGTGAAAGACCATGCTTTTTTTGCTAGCTTTTTGGTCTGGGTCACAGAGTATTATATCCGCGATGTGTAAAGGTTTATGTTCGTTTTCCTTTGATCAGTCTTTTGAAAAGAGAAATTCCTGATTACTGAGAAGCCTGTGGTGTTGTAATACCTGTGATACTCTGCATCAGAAAAGGCATATTTAAGTATTCTCTCCCCAAACCCGTCTGTCAGGGATTAAATAGCTCAGGCTGTCTTCCTATTGTCTTATGTCCCTGAACTTGAATATTTGCAGGAACTTGTTCTTTTTCTGTTTTCGCCTCCCAAAGCTCAGCCCAAGCAATTGCTTTCTTGTCAGCTGGTGTCCTCTGATGTTGGGATGAGAGAACAACCCAAGAGCAGGAAAGCATCCTTACCAGTTTGGGGTGGGCAGAGCAACAAAGAGAGAAAAGCCAATACCCAGATTTTGAAGAATAAGCTCCACTGGCTGTGGCAGGAAGGTGCCATGGGGCAGTACTGTGAGGGTGCCTGGTTGCTCCCTTCATTCCCGCTGAAAAGCTTCAATTCCAGCACAGTGACCACCACCTGTGCCCGAAAAGCAGCGAGAAGCTGCTTTGGTTGGTTGCTATGTCAACTGCGCTCCCTTTGCCTGCAGAAAGCCAAGCACTGGTTGGTATGGCAACCCTCCTCAGCAGCCAGAGATGCTCAGCGAGGAGCAGGCTCTGTGGAGAAAGCACTGGGATGTCCATGGAGGTGGAAACTCTTGTGCCAAAGGGGATGAGGGGGCAGGAAAGACCCATGCAATCACACATTTGTTTGGAAAACTGTTCCATAGAATCAGGTGGGTTCTTGGAGGCTAAATAATTCCTGTTTATAACACCATCCTTTTGTGTTTCAGTAGAGGAGGAAAAAAATAATGGTAATTTGGTACAAAGGATACCAAGACAACATGGACATACAGAGGGTCACAGTGAAATAAGTGTGATTGCGCTGCTTTAGCATTTTCTTAACAGAAAAGTACTGTAGCCACAAGCTTGGGAAAATATGTGCTGTGTTTTGAATCTATCAGTATTGTAGAGGTTTCACGTAGTGTCAGAGAAAAGCCCGAGTCAGGATCTTATAGGTGAGATGAACCTTTACTGTACCAGCAGGTAGGCCAAGAAAGGCTAGAGAAAGATGCTTTGATGGACTAGAGGGTGTGTGTGTGTCTGTGTGCAGGCTCAGGTCTCCTTGCCTCAGGCTGCCCAGGAACTGCATCTATTGCCAGAGACTTCTGATCAGGCAGTTTTCTTGTAAAACACTTTGCAGAACAATAGACTTTAGTGGCTTTCTCCATTTGCTGGAAATTAAGAAGATGTATTGTTTAGACATTGGACAAACCAAAATGTCCGCACGTAAAAGATAATGTAAAAATATAGGTTTCAGGCATTCGCCCAGTGAAGTGGTTGGAATCACCATCCCTCAAAGCGTTCAAAAGCCGTATAAATGCGGCACACAGGGATAAGGTTTGGTACTGAACGTGGTGGTTATTGGTTGGACTCATTTTGCATGAATAATTTCTTTTGCTTAGCTGCCGTATTAACAGTATTCCATCGTAATTATTAATTGGCAGTGTTTATCTAGAAGGCATTTTGAAGAAACATTTTTACAGCTAATAGGAAACTTGTAACATCCCTGATATACAATATAGTAAGACAATAAACAGTGATAGTCAAATTTAGAGCATTATTGCTGCTATAATTATGTTAATTTTATTTTGATGAGCAAACTATATTTTAAAATTTTTCTTTAACTGTTATTGAGTGCAGGAGAGAAAAGCTAGAGATAACAAGCCCTGTAATAGAAAACAAGTAATTGTTTTCTTTACTATTACAGCATATTAGTATTTTTCATTCATTAGTCTTATAGTCAGTGCATTAGGTACCGCACATTATCTGTCTTCAGTGGCTTTGTAGAAGTGGGTGAGTTGTGTTTTCTTCATGGTATGTTCAGTTTGTGGAGAGACAAGTGTGCAGAAAATCGTTTAAAATTTCTTTGCACATGATTAGGGCATAGAATATTTTTGAGTTTCTATAATTCTTGTTTAAGATGTATTAAAATCACAAACAATACACACGAAGAACACAGATGTATTATACAATACTATTTATGTTGTGATATCAGCCTCTTTATTGTTGTATCTAAATGTCTTCCAAAGTATTATCTGCTATTCGAGGGTTTTTTATTCTGTTTTCCACTCCTCTTGCCCAGGGAAAACTAGGTTGGAAGAACAACCATCACACCTTTCCTTACATTAGTGGCATTGTTGTCATACTAGAAATTCAAGGATGCCCAGCACTGTCCTTTATCCCTGTAGGATGTTCCAAGGTCTTTAAATGCAGAAAAGAAAGGTCATGTTGCCTGTGCAGTCGAGCTTTTCCCATTTTGAGGATATTTCTCCTGTACTTGAGAAGGATTGTATTTGTTGCCTGTTGGGGCTTTGAGTGATTTTGTTACTGTGTTTGACCTGAAGCCCCTTATTACTGGGAGGATCTGGAAAGGTAAATGTTGAATGTTGCGTTGTATTGTTTGGGGGAATAAAATATGTTTTATAGAGGTCTTTGCTGCTGGGAAAATTGTCCACTGCTCTTTGAGTAGCTTGAATTTCCTAGAGCTGGCAGCCCTGTGTTGTCTTTGACGTATAAGAGCTCCCCAATGCAGTAGCTGTATTGGGATGAATCTCTTGATGCTTTAGACACCCACCCTCTTTACCTCTGTATCAGAACTAGTGATCATAAGCTCCCTGGGAGGGTGTGGCCCTTAATAAACTTCATAGGCTACTTACTGAGGGATAAAAGTTCATTTTCTCATTTACCTGAAATACCTAGTACATATTTTCCAGTCTGCACTCAAACCATTTTTGCATTTTCCTCTGGGGTCTAGACTAGGGAAAAACTTTCTTTGTAGATACAAAGTCTTGAAAATTAGTTAATCAAGGAACGAGAACTGATATCCTTATGGGTTTTATTATAGTTTCTGCAGGTGGTGAGTGACTTGGGTGGAGCCACCTTAAGGAACTGGCTTTTCCTGCTCATTTATCGCTCCTTGCACAGCCAAGCAGGTTCAATGCAGTTCTAATACAAGCTTGCTGCTGCTATTTTTTAAAGGAAATTGGAAAAAGTGAGATGGTGGCCAAGCATGGTTCATATTAATTCTTTCTGTCATCATCTTCAGAGCAGGTGAGGCTGGCAGAGCCCACATGCACAGTGATCCTTCAAGGTGTGGGGTAGCACACACTCTTTCTTGGGCATCCTATTTCTGTCAGGTCTGCTGTTCAAAGTTCAGAGGGTGGGGTTAGGCAGGTGTGTCAGTGCATCTGGGGAGTACATTGCTGTTGCAGAAGATGCTGCTTGAGCAATTTTATGAATAGATACCAAGTGAAGAGCTGAGAATGAGCTGATATTTCACGTGGAATAATGTAGTTTTTTTTTAAAAAGTAACTTTTGGGGGTATCAATGCTTTCAGTACATGCAAATGTAGTCATATACATTAACAGACATAGAGTGTTGAGGTTTTTTTAATTTAAAATTAAGATGATATAAGAAGTGAGGAGGGTTAGTAGAGAAAGCACAAGTGAAATTGGTACCTTAGAGAATGTGTTTTGAAAGTTTGTTTTTCATTCATGTAAGTTTTGGATACTTGATGGTTTTTGTGTTTCTGCACATAATTTGTAAAGTTGTTCCCTGACATAGTAAATGTTATTTAAAAATAAAGTGCCACACTATAAGTGCTCATATTGTTACATATGTTTTATTTAGCTAATTAGTTACTCCATTCATTAGATGCTAACATGTATTTTATCTCAAACAAAAGGAAAAAGAAAGCTAACCTAAAACTTTTTGTTTCTTCAAATGCTCTGCTTCTGTTATATTTTGGTGCTGGCCATCTCTCTTTTTAAAATGCTGTGCAGTTCCACCCCTTTTCTTTATTTCATTTTTTAGCGTTATTTTGTGCTTATACTGTGCATTTACACATAGTGAGCTTTTGATGTACTGTTCTTGTGTCCACAACTTTTATAACCCCAAATTTCTTGACATTGCGGTGCAGACCATTATAGAAGCCAGGCACACAGCAAGTTTTGAATGTTAATACAAGCAATCTTTAATTAAGGCAGAACAGAGCTGGCACGGGATATTTGTTCGAATGCATCAGTATTAGAGAACTTGTTGCAGAGAGCTTGAGGAGAGAGGTGTCTTTGAGACATGGTAATGGGAGCCAGGCAGGTGCACCCAGTGCCCTGTGCATCTCATTCGCTGCTGAGCAGGGACCATTAGTCCCACTGAAGAAAGGAAAGCTGCTGACAAAAAGGTTAGAGCTCATTCTCTAGAGCAGTCATGTCAGATTTGAGGTTTAAGGGATGAGATTCCTTCCAGGCAGTTCCACGTGGGCTCCTTTCTCCCATCACTGGGCCCTTTTGTTTTCAAAGGTCTCCTATTAGTTTCTTAAAATGGGAACAGATTTTCCTTGATATCTATAATGATTTATTTTTCTAAGCAATTAGATTTGATTTCTTTAAACTATAGCAGCTCCCTCATTACAGAGAATGAATCACTGAATCAAAAATGCAAAGGCTCTGAGTGTGAAAGGCAGGCTCAAGTTTCATATGACTTCAAGGGAAGACTGTAGGGCTTGAGGGAAACAGGGCAGGAGCAGTGCTTGGAATTGGATTGTCTCCACATGAAACCCCTCACAAGAATGGACCATTCCCAACAGCCGTGCTTAGAAAACTTGAGCATCCTTTTCCCAAACAAGCAGCAAGCCTGAGGGGTTTTGCATCACCAGCTTGTAGAACCAGATGCAAATGCAGGTATCCTGTGACTTGCACACCTGCTGCTAAATATTTAAATGTGTTTGGAGATCACATAAATTTCTCAGTGCTTTGTGAAGAAGCTCATGAAGAATTTTATTGTTTAGAGCGCTTCTGTAATTTGAAAATCACTGTTTTAATGGTCTGTACGTACGGTCTCATTTTTTCATGTGATTTATTTTTTCAATTTTGCTGGTACATAACTTTAAAGTGTTCCCAGGCTTTTTTTTTTTTTTAATTTCATAATACCATGAAGCTAGGAATGAGGCCTACCAGCTAAGACTTTCAAAGTGTTTCAATATAGCATTATTACGACATGAAGAAGTCAGGTTAACAAATCCTGAAATTAAATAAAGAATTTTAAAATGGATGTTTTAGGCTTCTGTATCCATGTTTAGGCTTTTACATTATTGATCACAGCTCAGTAGACACCGTAAACCTTAAAACGGACAAAATTATGAAAACCAAACATTGAGATTAGTGGGACTTTAATACAATTTACTGTTATTCTAAGTCCCAGTGTAGCCTGTTGATGACAAAATACTTATGTCACTGCAAAATGCAGTCTCACACAAAGGTACATGTATAATCAACATATTTGCAGCTTATTTTTCAGACAGAAATTTGCATACTGCTTCAAAACAATTCAAATGTTTTGCCATTTATCTGTCATTTTTAAAAATGGGGAAGGTGGCAGTATTGACCCATTTTGTCATTTGTCATTCCACAAACATGGTAATTTTGGGTAGTTGTCAGAGGAGCTACATGAAAGAAGAGGAGGTCAAAAGATACTGGTACCAGCTGAATTTTGTAAGAGTTGAAATTCCGTCTTAGTCTAGCATGGTACTTGAATTATATGAACTATTTATTAAGTGATACAAATATTTAATTTTTATTAAACATTTAAAAATATTAAATTTAATTTGAATCAACAGCAGAATAAGCTATCAACAGGGAAGTTATTCTCCTAGTTACACAAATGATGGTTGACTGTTGTACTTCTCTTTTTTTTCCTCCCCAGGATTACACTTTGACCATGTATTTTCAACAGTACTGGCGAGATAAGAGGCTGGCTTACGCTGGCATCCCTCTCAACCTCACACTTGATAACCGAGTGGCAGATCAGCTTTGGGTGCCTGACACTTACTTCTTAAATGACAAGAAATCCTTTGTGCACGGCGTTACTGTGAAGAATCGAATGATTCGCCTTCACCCGGACGGAACGGTGCTCTACGGCCTCAGGTCTGTGCCTCTGTGATGGAGATTTCATCACCGCTGCTATGTGCTGTTGATGTTTGCTTCCTGGTACAAGGTTATTACAAACATTGGTTAGTGTGTTATGTAACCTTCCCTGGAACTCTGAGAGATGCCTGTAGAAAACAAATGACACACTCGATGTTTCTTAATTTTGCCGGAAGCGCCTTCAGTCAGGTTTTATCTGTTTCTGTAGAGTCACCATAGCTGGAAAGCCCACTGGCTATAGGAAGCAGAAAGGCACGTATTAATTGTAAACCTGAAAATTCTGTCCAGAATACAGGCGGCAAGATTGAATGTGGGTGCTTATGTTGTCTCTTGATGTGTTCGTAATCTAAAAAAAAAAGCCAGAAGTAGCCCTGGCTGAGTGGAGTCAGACACAGCTAAGATCATGACTGGGTACTTCCAGTTATTTCTTCAAGCAGGAATCAGCACTGTAATTGCTATATTTCAAATGAGAGGTACAGTGTGACCTTATATTCTCTTACTTCCTACCTATTTGAGGTTTGACTTGTGTTTTCTTTCTTTTCAGTCATAGCTTTTATGGTTGGAAATGCTGAAGTATCCTTCCCTTAATAAACTTAACTACCCCAGCAAAAATCTTAAGGGAAGACCCAGTAGTATCAAAATATTGCTTTCTTTGAACAGGTCACTCCCTTTGCTCCAGCGGTTTAAGCCAGCAAAACAAGTTTTTGCTGGTGAAAGCTCCATTTCCATCATTGGAAGTTTCTTGTATATTTAATCAGAGATAATACTCAAGATTGGTGCACATAGGTAGTGAAGGATAAAGAGTCCCTAATAGAAAAATGAATGAGGTCTGAAAAGTGGTGCAGATGGTTTATATATCCAGTACCATTATTTTATCTGCTTCCCTTTATCAACAGTTGACCTTTTTACCTGAATTGGGGCTTGGATCTCACTTCTTTAACTCCTATTACATGTCATGTATGGAATAGAATTGGATTAATCTTTTTAGCCAAAATAGAAATAGACTCAGCCTATTATGAAATTTCAAAGAAGTTTAGAATGTTGTCTCTGTAATTAATCAGATTTATTGAAAGGAGGCTTTTGTTTTGCATGGCATTGACCCAGTATGGAACACTACTGGTTTAGGATTCTTTCCACAAGTGGTTAAATGTAAAAAAAAACCAAAAAATATTATCTGAGATATATTTGCTTCCTTTATGACAAGAAATATCCCCGCATGCAACGTAATAAAAAAGTAAAGGAGATTAGAACTCTTGTGACCCTAATAATGTGTAGAAGTCTTTCTGTCACACAAAGAACATTTGGAGCCATTCAGGTGAGGATTACCTATAGTGTATTTGAATAAATTGGCTTCCTCTTCTGCAAAATGTAAGTGTCCACAGGCAACGTGCATTTCACATTGTAGGACTTGCTTAGCAGGGTTTTCGCCAGTGGCTCAGGTGTGGCACACTTCTTCCCGTTCCTTTCCTCTGAAAGCATGCAATACCCATGGTCAGATAGCCATGGTGAGCAGCTAAGTTACATAGTGAAGAATGACTGTCTTAAATCTTGGCAAAATATAGGACATTGTGATCAAAAGGGAGAAAATATCTGAACATTAGCTCCACTGATTTAAAGGCTTGTGCTTTGTGTTGTTCCACCACTACCCTACTTCCTTTTTTTATGGCTTCAGAGGATACCAGTGGCATTGGGCTCAAGCTGCAGTCCAGAGACAGTGTGGGTTGAGGCCAGAATTTGGAGTTTTGTGTGCCACAGGGTCACTCAGGATAATAGGTGAAATTTTGAAGGGTTACAACCAATTACAGAACATCCACAGAGCAAAGCAGCTCCTCAACACATATATAATTGAAAGTGATCCCAAGGCCACACTGGATCTGTGTTCTCTTCTGAACAATGTAGGATTTATGACAGTTTGAAAGACTTGACCTTCAGTCATCCAAGGTTCCTCTCTACTTTAGAGAAAGCACTTTGCTACTGCAGCAGAAGTCTATGATAGTGGGGGAATGGAACAGTAGCTTTTTGAAGCTCAGCCCATTTCTGGGGAATTTTTTTCTTTGGGCAACACACTGAATTTGTTCTACCTTCTTCAGAACAATCTACAAGACAAATGATGATTAAACAGCTTTTTTTTTATAAGAGACTAAAAAAGAAATTATAGTCTGAGGATTGAGAATAGAGTCTGCTCACTTATGTGTTTCTCATGCATAAACCTCTTGTTTTTAGGCAGTACAATGTTAAATGTTATATGTAAATGGAGTGGAGGAATTATATGTATTTTTTCTGAAAGGACTCACATAATTATTACCCATATATGAAACATGATGAATGTTTGCAGGGCGAAAAGGTTGGTTGTGATCAGTCAGACAAGGGGACCATGCTTACTTCTGTTGTATTTTGGATGTTGGATTTTTTGTATTTCTGTATTAAGAAAGTAAGTTATCAGCACTGTGATCTAATCACATATGAGGTATCTATATTGCCTAGACTCATTCATACTGTAAACTTTTTGGGGACATAAAATATCCTTCTGTCAGTGATGCATGCAGCACCTCACAGCACATCACAGGTGGAGTTCCTATACCATATAGCAGTATGATCAAAGGCATTGAGCCTTTGAAAAAACAGAAAAACAGTACTAGGGAAGGATTAGAGAATCTATATCCAGAGGAAAGAAAACCGTAGTAGAAAATTATAAACATTTAAAAACATTTCCTTTGTGTTCTGCTTTCACCCAAATTATATGTGTGTCTGTGTCCCACTTCATCTTTGTCTGGCTCATAAAAATTTCTGTGTCACTGCCATGATGATGAGTTCTTGAAACCTTGTTGTCTTGTGTCAGCAACATCCCATCCCATAAACAACAAACCTGCTCTTCTTGGGAGCATGCACAAGCCTGAGCAATTCATATTTGCTTTTGGTGTGCATTTGTGCAAGTAAAATTTGGTTGCTTGAATGCTCATTCAGGAGGGACCTCTGAATACTCAACTTACTTTGAGAAAATTAGGTAAATCTGTTTCTGTCTATTTCTAGCTGTATCTCTTTTTCTAGTGGATATTTACTGAATTAATACATTTTTCTGTAGTGTAAAAAGTTTCTTGAGAAAGAATGTGCAGTTTCTCGTACTGGAACTTGTGACACAAATCTCTACAGTATGTGAGCAGACTAAAATAAAAATACATCCTTTAAAAAGTCATAACACAATTATTAAGTTGAATGTAAGTTTCCCAGCTGTATAATTTTTTACAATTTTGTAAAATTAATCACTTGTGTTCTGGATGGCTGGCATTTAAAGCTAGTTATACAACATAATAGTTAAGAGTCTGGTAGCACATTCCCTTTTATATCAACTTAGCTCCTGTGGATTCTGCTGCAGGATCCCACATGCGACCTAGGTCAGTGTAGGCGAATCTACTAAAGCATGGGATAGAACCTTCATATCAACAATTTCCAAGCATGCCTACTTGTTTTACTTTGAACACACTTATTATTTGACTCAGGAGCAAGATCCTTTCATTGCACAATCAGCATGGCTTTGTAAAGGTGTTCACTGCTTGTTTGTCAATTATCACAGATTTAAGAATAAGTTTTCTCCTCTAAGACTATATGCTAATCCTAGTTTTATATGCTTAGCTAGAGCTGCTCTTAGTCATCTTATTGAGTAGACATTCAAAGAATCACAGAATGCTTTGGGTTGGAAAGGACCTTAAAAATCATCTCATTTCAACCCTCCTGCCATGGGCAGGGACACTTCTGATTATATCAGGTTGCTCAAAGCCCTGTCCAGACTGGCCTTCAACACTTCCAGGGATGGGGCATCCACAGCTTCTCTGGGCAACATATTCCAGTGCCTCACCACCCTCAAAGTCAAAAATTTGATCTAAACATTTGATCTAAATCTGCCATCTTTCAGTTCAAAGCCATTCCTCCTTGTCCTATCTCTACACACCCTTCTAGAAAGTCCGTCTCCAGCCCATCTTTTGGTACAGGAAAGCTGCTATAAGGTCCCCCTGGAACCTTCTCTTCTCCAGGCTGAACAACCCAGATGATTAATCATCTCCATAGTTAATAGCCCTGTGTCTTAGCACCCTGCCTGAGGTTCCAGAAGGGCATTTGCAAATGTTGGTTGCAGAGAAGACATCTCCCCGAGCTGCAGAGCACCTGAGGAACTGCTGTTTGTACTCTGCTCCAGCCCTCTGCAATGTGTGTTAACAGAGGAACCAGAGCAATTCCCAGACGCAGCTTGGAGGAAGGCTGACCTCAGTGTCCTCTTGTGATACAACACTCAGTACCTGCAATGCTGTGGGACTGGCACAAGAGCATTCAGAGGACAGTCAGAGGAATCAGCAGGCACAGAGATGGTGACGGTGTGGGTAAGGCTGGAAAGCACAAAGATCAGGTGTGTGTGCCTTCCTCACTGGCTGCTGGTAGGAACACAAGCAAGAAGTGCTGAGTAACAGATCCTTGAGCTTTTTCCTCCCTAGCTCATTCATTGCCTTTGTGCTCATGTAACTGTCTCTCCCTGTGCAAAGAAATTACCATATTTCTTTCAGACTGGATAGAACATTCATAATAACAACATGGGGGATTTTTACTGTGAAAGAGGCGAAGAAAGGCACCTAACTACTTTTCTTCTCTTGAAACAGTGCCCCGGAATTTTAAAGTAGTTTATTAGATTAGAAGACTGTAATTTGGGAAAGTTAATGGGTAGAAGAAAGAACTTCAAAACAGAACAAACACATGAAAAAAACATTAACATTGAGGTTTCCAGCTTTTAGAGGTACACTTAAGGCATTTTCTCTTCTTGTATTTATTAGCATAAATTATCACTAGAGTATTATTTGTTTAGGAACAAACTGTGTGCAAGGTCTATGTCTTGTTTATATCAGAAAAGGATCAGTAAGGAATGGAGCTAGTCAGGCTCAGAAGATAATTTAAATGTGAAATTCGTATGAAGCCATTATAAAAACAATGATGCATAATAATGTACATACCCTTGATGAAGGCTCTGATTCAGAAAAACATCAAAATATGCTGCAGATTAATTATGAGCATATGGTTATATCTGTCTAAAGTTAGTACAAATATAAATCCATTAATTAAAAAATAAAGTGCCAGTGCTGTTTGAAGCTGTTAAGACAGTTGTTCTGGATGCTTGTGTGTATTGATGACTCTCCTGATACACAAGAGGTTGATGAATAATGCTGATTCATCAATAGTGAAATGTTTTGCAAAACCATCCTTACAGTGCTAAATGGCTAAATAGACAGACAAGCAAAAGTGTATTGTTATTTGAGGAGAAAACTTAAAATTCAGTATGAAGCTTCATGACAAAAACCCCTTTAAATTTGAAAACTAGGGATGTATACTTAATTTTGAAACAAAGCACTTGCTGGACTTAAAACTTTTTTTCAACATTTCAGGGGTTTTTCTCTAGACCTGCCACAAAACCAAGAAATCATTTATTCATGCAGCTGTAATTATTTTGACATTTGTAGCAGACTATTTTCACTTCACGTTTTCTGTTATAAAGTCATATCTTTTAATCTCAGCAAATGTTTGTGCAATATTTGCATATGAGGATAGGTCCACTGAACCCAAAGGGACTGGTTGCATAAGGGTAATTCACAGCAAGTTGTTCTATTGAAAGTCAGTGTAATTGCTGCTGTATTAGGCTGCTGCTCAGTGTAAAAATATGGACCAGATTCTCAGTTATTGTAAGCTATTCTTTGGAGCGTCTTCACTTTGGAAGATAAACAACCCCATCATCAAAACCTGGATTACTGATTGTGCAGTAAAACTATTTGATGCTTGTATTTCAGAATCACAACCACTGCAGCTTGCATGATGGACTTGAGAAGATATCCATTAGATGAACAAAACTGTACTCTGGAAATAGAAAGCTGTACGTACCTAAGAAAATGCATGTGAAATTTAGTTCAGACCTTGGGATTTTTTCCTTTTATAGAACTGGGTAATATTTACATGTGTGTCTATAAACACTATTTGAATCATGTAATTATCACTGTTTGGATTTTCTGTTTCTCTGTTTATTTGAGTTATTCAAAGATACAAGGAGTCATCCCTTTTCTAGATAGATGAATACATCCTAGAACAATGAGTTTAGGACAGAATGAAGTAATTTAGTATTCCTGCCTGACTTGGCAGAGGTAGTGACTGGATGCTTATCTTCAACACAAGGGATGAATATTTGTATTTTTATCATATTTATTTTCAAGAGAGCAAACACTGTGGTATAATTTTCTTTCAGTATGCTTTATTACGCATGGATCATTTTGCTGCAAGAGCTACCCCGGGCTCTCAGACTGACCCCATTTATGATTTGAAATTGTGTTACAAAAAGAACAATATTCTGTTTTTCACCTAGTCATGTCCTAGGATTGCAATATTCAGATGTATATTTGCACTTCGGAAGTACCTGGTCCATTTCTGCTATGAGCTAGGAATTCTGGGCCATGTACAGAAAACACTTGAAAATTCTATATTCAGCTGTAGCCCTCCACTAGTGGAAGCTAGTGCAAATGGTACAACTCACAGTTTACTGTGAGTGGAAAAGGTCTGCCCCAATTATGTTTCTCTGTGTTCATTATCAACCTTCTTATGGTGATTATCAGTGTAAATATGCACTTAGTTTAGCGCTAAATGCATACGATGTCTTAAATCATGGATAGTGTTTTCTTCTCACTGTGACCATTAGTGAATATTATGTGAGTGATAAAAAAATAAAAAGACAGCAGAGTATTTTGCCTAAAATTCCTGGGCAGACTGTGATGGCGTAGCTATTTGGGAGACCTTCCCACAGGCAAAATGCCATACAGCTCTCCAGCTGTTCCAATTCTTTTTGTTGTCTCAAATTACAAACTGCATGTTTGAATTTGCTGTTATTTCTGACTTACTGTCCTGCTTTGCCTGCAGATGGCTACACAACTGATGACATAGAGTTCTACTGGAGAGGTGGAGATAATGCTGTCACTGGCGTGGAGAGGATTGAACTTCCTCAGTTCTCTATCGTGGAATACAGACTGGTGTCAAAGAATGTTGTCTTTGCCACAGGCAAGTATTGCCATTTGCCCATTTAGTGTTTAATTTTCTTGTGCATGAAAATTACTGTTTTATCAACAATAATTAACTATTACCAGTCATGATATGTAGCCTGTGTTGCATGTTTGAATAAAGAAATTATTTGACAAAGCCTGGAGGTAGGAGCCCATGAAATGTCATTCCAGAGCTGCATTCAATACTGCATTCAGCTCTGGGGCCTCCAACACAAGAAGGACATGGACCTGTTGGATTGAGTCTGGAGAAGGGACATAAAGATGATTGGGGGCTGGAGCACCTCTCCAGTGAAAACAGGCTGAGAGAACTGGGATTTTTCAGCCTGGAGAAGAGAACCTTCTAGCAGGCTTCCAGTATTTAATGGGGCCAGCAAGAGAGCTGGGGAGGGACTTTTTACAAAAATGTGTAGTGATAGCACAAGGGGGAATGGCTTCATACTGAAAGAGGGTAGATTTAGATTAAGAATATGAAGAAATTGTTTATTGTGATAGTGGTGAGACACAGAGAAGTTGTAGATGCTCCATCCCTGGAAGTGCTGAAGGCCAGGTTGGATGGGATTTTGAGCAGCTTGATCTCTAGTCAAAGGTGTCCCTGCCCACAGCAGGGGGGTTGGATCTGTATAGTCTTTAAGGTTCCTTCCAACCCAAACCATTTATTCCTTGTTTATTTTTCTTGTGTATATGTGCTATTTAACTAGACACCTAAGTACCTATGATCTGAATAAATGTAAAGTCACTCACCTTTGAATCATGAGTTTAAATGTAGCCTACAGGGTAACTGATCATACACAAATGTGTTTTGGCATACTAGGTCAAAAAGCCACCAATTTTGTAAACACCTCCCTACAACTTTTCAGTGCCTGATTGTTTTGTTTTTATATAGTGAATGTAATGTCTTTTATATCTTGATTTGCACTGGTGGATATATGGTACTTTATACATAGCAAGCCAGTGCATTTATCGTCATTGTTAAGATGCTAGAATTAAATCCCTGCTTGTTGCCTTGAAGATGTAATAAAAATTACTTGCAACTCACAGCACTGGATGTCTTTAGATTACAAAGTGCAAGGTTGATTTACATATTTGGTGTTAGACAGCAGTATAGGACTATGTGTGACCATAGTAACCAAAGTGACATAGAAAGCCATCAGCACGTGTGGGACTGTTATTCGGCTCATTATTGGGGACCTTCAGATTTTCAGTGCTCTTCAGACCACAGGAGTGTGCTGTTCCATCTGTCTCAGCACACTAGAACAAATGAAGCACAGCTCAATCATGTTTGTAAGCATCACTTCACCCACTCTTTGGACACAGCATCTGTTTCAAAGTACACAGAAACACAAGTTGTATTTCAGAACAAAATGTAAATATTGCTGGGATTGAAATTAGTATGAGGAGGTTTGCCAACTGCTGCTGTTCTTGTTTATCATTGTGAATGGAAGATTTTTTTTCGGTAGAGAATCAGTTTCTCTAATCCTACATCCTTCTGTCCTGCAGCTGGTGTCACCTTTGGCAGCCAGGGCTTACTTGCACTGCAACAGGACTGAATCGGCTTTTTTAGGAAGGCCCTTTTGGACAACAGTGAGAATACAGAGAATTTATTTATGAAGTGACTTCTATGACAGTCCAAGGCCACATTTTAGTATGAAATATTTCATTAAATGCTTGACTTAGTAATTCAGAGATGAGAGATTTGTAAAGATCAGGAAAACGAGAAATCCAAAGAGATGTGACAAATACAAGAGAATAAAAACTAGGAGCCCATATTTCTGTGACTGGCCAAATGTTCAGAATATTAATGGTTTTCTCTTAAAAAACTAGTGAAAAGAATAAAAAAGTCTCATACTTCAGGGTTTAAGACAGCTTGGCATTAGGGAATCACAGAGAACAGCATGTTTCTTGTACCACTTTCTGAAACTTTAATTTTTGTCACTGATGAAGACACAATACTGAATTTACTATTACTTTGATACAGGGCATTATGAAAATGCTTGATCAGTTATAAAATTTTATGACAAGTATTTCCATGCAGGGGAAATATCACATTTGTTTCTCAAAACCACATGTTTAAATCTAAATCTGAGGCATGCCAGAGGATCTGATACATAAAGTCAGCAGACTCTTTTCAAGTTTCTTCTCGAGTTTCTTACAGTCCTGGTAATTAGGGCCAGTTTCTACTTTTTTTTTTTTTTTAAATAAGTTAGGCATGTTTTTGGCTTTGAGGTTATTGAAGTCTCAAGGGAAGATATTAGTTCTTTGAGCGCAATATCTCAGTGAACATTTCAGAGATTTCAGTCCTAGTGTGCTTTGATTGAATAAAACTAAAAGAAGACTTCAGAGTCTGACATAAACAGCTTTTGGATTAGTTATTTCTCCTATCCTCCAAGAGAAACAGTGCTGTATAATCTTGTGTAACTTAGGCAAAGGGAAAAATCTGTTCCCATAGTTACTACTGAGAAGCAATGATAAGCATGGGAAAATCCCCACAGATAATGACAGAAAGCTGAGTGAAGCTGCAAGAATACCGGAGGAACTGCATGCCTGTTGGAGTATAGGATGGAAGTTAAAATTTATCTTGCTATTAGCAAAATGTGTCTGAAAAAAGTATAAAGTTTAGTATGGACAAGTGCAAAATACAGCATCTGTGCAACTAATTATTCCTATCCAAATTAAGGACAGAGACTGCCAGGTTAGGCCAGGGTTCTGTGTGTAGAAATCTAGGGGTTGCTGTTGATCTGAGGCTGAACATGAGCCAATAACATCTTCTTGGGGGAGAAAAAAGAAACCAACAAAACCACAAATCTCATCATAAAAAAGAGTCTGATTTACATCAGTAATTCTTGAACTTAATATTTGTGGTCAAGGGTAGCACTCTTGAAGGCAGAAATGGATAAATGTAACAGGGTTTATAGAAAATAAGCAAATGTGAGTGAAAATCCAGAAAATAGCATACCTGAGATAAGTGGAGAAACAGGTAGGATCATTTAAAGAAAGAGAACACTTCCTTGGGAATTAAATAAAATCTTCAAGTGTCTAAAAGGTATCTGCAAAGCCATGCACAGTAACCTCTTCCCTTTATTCATGATTTTCAAATTGCTATGAAGAAGAAATACCTGGTTTGACTATCCTACTAACACCAGCTGAAGGCTGTACAGGATACCATAAGGTATTTAAATGGCACTGGATGCTCATGTGTCAGTAACTGAATTAAGGCCATATTCAAATGGTATCAAACCTGTGCTGTCAATGAAGCCTAAAGAGCTATTCAGCTCTTGAATACCTCTGTTTGCTCGAATGAATATTTTAAGATGCTCTTCAGTTCCCTAAACATAATTATCTGGTGCTTCTTGAGCTGCTGTTGAAGATCCTGGTTAGCAGTTAGGCTGCTGGTCTGGCATCCCACAGCCTTGTGTCCTATGTTCACCATCTAGTGCTTCAGCATTGATTACTAGACTAATATTCTGTTCTACTCTTCTCTAGCCTATCACATCTAAAAAGATGTGATAGACACCTCTGATAGACACCTCTGTGTAGGCAATTAAATCACACCCTTAGAATCAGCTGCCTCTAAATCTAGATTTCCAGGGTTTACACCAACAGCTCATTCTCCATCCATGTGCAAATATCTGCTTTCAAACACCTGAAATGTAGTGCTGAGTCTGTTACCTGAATTTGCCTCCTGAATGTTATCCCAGAATGCTAAGATATTGCTCAGGAATGGGGATATGTAAAACACCACCTACAACATTCAAGTCACATAGATGTCAAAGCCATATTAGCAACCTGTTGGTAAGAGGAAAGAAGCCTTAAAAGATTTGAAAATTAAGTATTTGCTGTATTCTGAAAGATCAATCTGTAAAGTACATTTCCAATTAGCCAAAGAGCCTTCCCAGAATAACATATTAAAACAAGAATTCTGTAACTGACCAACTCCTTTATCTTGTTTCATACTTGGATAAAACAGCAAGAGACTAATTTAGCCTTGAAGCCTGATATTTCAGCTTGCTAGCTTTTAATGAAATTGGAACAGAAACAAGAAATTTCTTTTTATGAAGTGCCCAAATATGTGAAAAAGGAATATTTAGGGCTCAATTATTGATTACATATTTGTTTTCATACGTTTTTTCTCAATACTGTTAGATTTAAATACTTCTGGCAAAATTCTCTTATTCCTATAGTATTTAAATTAGCCCATTGACATCAACATGGTATATGAGATGGGAGGAGGGATAACAAGGCTAAACAAGGGAACAAGCTAAAAAACACCGAATTTCTATGGAAACTTAACAACTAGAGTTTCCTGGTAATTAATCTCTGATTGTACTGAGCCTTAATTGACAAATCATTATCCAATCATAATCAGACAAGTAACAATGCAGTTGTTGAGCTCACTGAGAAATCAGTTTATTTAATAGAAGTTACACAAGATGGATCCTTCACAGGTAAATAAACATCTGGACTTTCAGTCCTTGCTCCATGAAGGTTAGGACCCTTCCTTTTCACTGAACTTTAGCCATTCAGACAAAGAGGGGGAATTAAGTACGGGAAATACGGAATGGTCCTTCTTTAAGTTGTTTTTTTCCACTGATTCCTGTGCCTGTTTGCTGGAAGTGAGATACTGTAGCAGAGATGGCAGGCTGGAGGCAGGGTCAATAGATAATTTTTGAAGAAATAAAAGCAATACAGCTGAAATACAAACTTTCATAGTCTCAGGGAGAGCTACCTAAAGGAGAACTCTGTCTGTATAGTATGAAAAAACCCAAGGCTATTGAACCTGACCCTAGCTATACTATACTATCTAAGATCATATAGTAGTATAAAAGTATATTATACTATGCAGCATACAGTATACAAAGCTTTCCTACCCATGGCAGGAGGGTTGGAGCTAAGTGATCTTTAAGGTCCATTTCAGCCCTAACTATTCTGTGATTCTGTGATATGTTTCTATATGACCATACTACTCTGAAATTTTCTGAGATACAGACCTGCCAGTAAAATTTGAATTTGTAAAATCACCACCAAACAGGATGACATTCCATTTATCACAGCGAAACTGAGCAATGTGTCAACTGCAGTAAGCAGCTGTAATGCCAGCAAGGCTTTTGCCCAGGAGCCTCACACCATCGAAGCCTACCCTGAGACTTGCAGGGCTTGGATTCATCTTGCTCTGATTTATGGTGAATATAATTTCAGTGTCTACATTTGAACTAGGTGTCTGAGGTGGTCAGAATCTAGTCCATAAAGTCAGTGGCGTCTGGAGACAAATTCAGTACACCTATACTATACACTATAGGAGTCTGTTTTAGGAGGTGATGGATAATTCTCTAGTTTTCATTTGCTATACTGACTGGATGAACTGTAGCTTAGACACCAACCTCATGTGTAAGTGGTTCAAGTGAGTTGCTTAATCAACTGGTATTTGAGAGGGCACAAAGCAGTCTTCGTGTGTCCACCTGCTGATGAAAAAGATGCAGGGGCTATATCATGTCCATCAGCTGTGTGCTGATGTCTGAGATGTCACAGGACATCTCAAAAGGATCAGGGCACCCTCAGATTTGCAACTGAATCTCTCTGTTACAGTCAACTCCAACTCCTGAGCAGGAAGACGGAAAGCACTGACAGCCCTGGCCCTAGACATGGTTCCTCGGGTTCTAACTTCAGGACAAAGAACCTGCTGCTTGAAGCATATTTATGTTGATGTCTCTGGCCTTGAGGTCAGCTGTCTGCGGAGTGCACCTTTAAGGCCAGATCTCACTAGTTTCAGTAATTACCTTACCTAATTAGACAGAAATGGTGGTGAGGTAATGGATGATGGTCACAGGTGAAGCATTCAAGATAAATGCCTGAAGTTCACTCGTTACACTGTTTCTCAGTTTGGTGTTTCATTACTGAACATCACTGACATATGTGACACATTATTCTCTCCTCTGCTGACACACGCCTCTTTCACCCACACCATTTTCTGTGCTTTATCAACGGCAAAGGTCTCTCTTCTCTCTCAATTTCCCCAGTGCATCCAGGGTCCTTGACTCTGGAGCAGCCCAAGAACTGATTTTGATTCAGTGATTCAGTTCTACCAAACTTTCTTGAATTAATCCTTCATATTATTTAATCAAAGAATTCGTATTTTATGAAAATTTTTTCAGTTGTCACCTCTATAAATTATATTCCACAGATATCCAGATCTGGACAGGACTTTGGAAAGTTTTATACAGTTTTATAGAGAATCCTTTGAGTAGGCAGTGTATTACATGAAATAATTTTTCTTAACAGAGCTTTATAAAGATTTCTGTCTGATGTTCTGCTCTTGTTGCAGAAAGGTGATCAGGTCTGCTGCATTTTTAATGTATTTCATGATAGCAGCGTTTATCTGTTTCATTATGGTCTCCTGTTTTATTTATGTAGTCTGCAGACATAAGGCCACAGAAACATTTTCATAAGAAACCAAATGAAAAAGTTAAGTTTTGTTAGCAAAAAAAAAAAGCTGGCCTGGTTTCAATGAGAGAACTTGTCTTTTGAAATGAAACATTGTTCATTGCAAAATGAGTATGTTAAGCAAGCTGCAGTATAAATTATTCCTTGCTGAAAATTGTGTTGGGTGCTTTAGACAGCAGAAAACTTTGGTCTGATTTTCAGGATGAAATACTGCCTCCACCAATACATTTCTATTGATGAAACTAAAAGACACTTCATCCTGGAAAAATAAACATGCTACTGATTGAAGTAATCACAGCAGCCAGATACACCTACCAGATACTTCTTTTCCCACTGATAGTTGTTCTGAGACTGTGTGATAAAACAGTTAAGGATATTTGCACGTGTTTGATACTACCTTGATGCTCCTGCTGCCTGGAAATGGTGGGACATTTTTTCTGTTGTATGACTCAAAGTGTAACAAGCTATCAGGAATGTGATGAAGAGAAATCTGCAGTTTTCTATTCCTTCTTTCCCTTTCTCTTTTAGGAAATCCATCATTCATGTGTATATGGGCATATGTAATTTCTTAAGCTTATATGCTAAATATGAATATAATTTAAAGGGAAGTCTTAATTTTTCATTTTTTCTCTGGATGTAATCTTTCATATCTTGCACATATTTGCATTAGAATGGGGGGGAAGTGTTCTAATATCTGGTTGGGTTCTTGGTACGTGCTGAAATGTTTTTTAGGATGTTGACTAACTAGATCTTATAGATGAGCTGTTAGAAGTATCATATCTAAGAATGGTAGTGCAAACACTGGAATAATGGAGCTAATGTGTGAATGACTCCCTTTTTCTTATAGAGCTCTACTCAGATTTAATCATCTTTGCATTTAGTAAAAAAAGCCACAATTATTTTTAACAATTTGAGATTTCTAAATTTATAAAATGTAGTCAGTAAGATTAACACCAATTCAGTAAGATACACACCAATTTGAAGTTAAGTTGTTATTGAGGTTATTGTTTTCATTATTTATTTTTTCCATTTGTAACGGTTCATGAATCCTACATATATACATATATACACACATATATATATATACACACGCACATATATATATATATATACACACATACACATATATATATACGCACACAATTCAACTTTTTTTTGCTTAAAATATATTTGGAAGAAAAATTCTGTCTGTCTCTGATGTTAGAGGATCTAGTCTGAAGGCTTTTCCTCAATGGGATTCATTGCAATTTATTTTTGACACCACAGGTATCATGTTTCTCATAGTTCAGATGTAATTAAGAAGTCTCATCTCTTAAAAAACTCTTCATTGTAAATGAAAAACTATGCACATTACTTATTCACTCAATATAAATTCTATACAGAAAACTGTACTTGGATAAGCATTTTACTTGGAGACTTAAGCATTTGTTTTTAGAAATGAAACTCACTTTCAAAAAGTGCTCACTTATCTGTTCAATAGTCCAAAGTAATTTACTGTCTCTTTTTTCTTCCCAAATGCAAATTACTTGGCTATCACTGTATTCACTGCAAGGTTTCTTTTAATACCAATGAGTAATACAGAGAAGGTGTCTTCCCTACTGTTCTGCAGATGTCATAGTACCCCACAAAATGTGCATGCTTTAGTTTCTGCAGAAACTGAAGGCGTCTATCCACAACTGTCTTTTCTTCGGTGTAAATAATGCTGATTTCCTCTCTCTTTTTTCAGGTGCCTATCCAAGACTCTCACTGAGCTTCAGGTTGAAGAGAAATATTGGCTACTTTATTCTTCAAACCTACATGCCCTCCATACTGATTACCATTTTATCATGGGTGTCATTCTGGATCAATTATGATGCATCAGCAGCAAGAGTTGCCCTTGGTATGTGCTAAGAATGAGTGGGACATTAAAATGTCAGACTGAATGTAGCCTTCAGAGGTTGTTAAAAACTACAACGTGATGTCAGTGTTTTGATATTCCAAAATAATTTGCGTCAAAATCATGTCATCCAGTATTGCCTCAAAAGTGATAAGTTTTTCCCTGCATGCAAGAATGTAGCTACCACTAAATCTCTGACATGAGCTGCTCGTGCAGGTCCCAGACTTGTTCTCATCAAAGTTAATGTAGTTGTCAGTAAATTAATGTAGGAGACCAGCTCCACAGTCATAGTTGAGCGTGGGCTTTTAGTCCAACTCAGTGTGGGAGGACAGATGTGGCTCCAAGCCTCCTCCAGAGGTTCTGGGAGCTTTAACTGACACTGGCAGGAACAGACTTCAAGAACCATTGCTAGTTCAGCCCACAGGGGCACATCAGCTACGAACCAAAACATGCCACCTAACCCTCAGACTACATGGGATGTTAAGTGCATGTTTACGACAGCTTAAACAGTCATTTACCTCATGACAGAAAAACATGGATTTGGCACAGGTGTGTGATTCCTGCCCAATAACTTTTCAAATCAGGATATCCTTTAAATAAGGGAATGTGACTAGAAAATTGTGTGGTTGACATACTGGAGGGAAGGGATGCCATCCAGAAGTACCTTGACAAGCTTGAGAGGTGAATCCACATGAATCCCATGAAGTTGAACAAGGCCAAGTGCAACATCCTGGAAGTGGGTCACGCAATCCCAAGCACAAGTACAGGTTGGGTAGAGAACATATTGAGAACAGCCGTGAGGAGAAGGACTTGGGATGTTGGTTGACAAGAAACTCAACATGACAAGGCACTTGCAGCCCAGAAAGCCAACTGTGTTCCATGCTGCATCAAAATCAGCGTGGCCAGCAGGCTGAGGGAGGTGATTCTTCCCCTCTACTCTGCTCTCAGAGTACACCCCAGCTGGAATACTGCATCTGGATTTGGGGTCCCCACCATAAGAAGGTCATGGACCTGTTGGAGTGACTCCAGAGAAGGGCCACGAAGATGATCAGAGACTGGAGCACCTTTCCTGTCAAGGCAGGACAAGAGACTTGGTTTTGTTCAGCCTGGAGAAGAGAAGGCTCTGGGGCAACATTACGGCACCTTCCAGAACCCAGAGGGGGCCTAGAAGAGAGCTGGAGAGGGACTGTGTACAAGGACATGTAGTGACAGGACAAGGAGGAATAGCTTACAAGCTGGCAGAGGGTAGGTTTAGATTAGGAAGAGATTCTTGATTGTGAGCATGGTGAGGCACTGGAACAGGTTGCCCATAGAAGTTGTGGATGCTCCATCCCTTGAAGTGTTGAAGGCCAGGTTAGATGTGTCTTTGAGCAACTTGATCTGAGGGAAGGTGTCCCTGCTCATGGCAGCAAATTTAGAATTAGATGGTGTTTAAGGTCCCTTCCAACCCAAGCCATTCTGTGATTCTGTCATGGTCTAGGAATGAT
The DNA here is from genome assembly GCA_036630365.1 of Acanthiza pusilla. NCBI lineage: Eukaryota > Metazoa > Chordata > Aves > Passeriformes > Acanthizidae > Acanthiza > Acanthiza pusilla. Next base: position 3,016,460 of record JAXCHO010000098.1, read on the forward strand.
ATTCTCCAGTTTAGTGCTCCCACTAAAACCACACTGCTTCTTGCTTCCCTCCCCTCTCTCCCTGCCCCCTCTGGGTGGCTGGAGAGATTTGGAGGCACAAAGGCAAAGATCCCAGGTTGAGGTAAGAACAATTCACTGGAAACAGCAGTGAGACAAGAAAATTAACAGTATCAGCAGCATACTAATAGCAAAACTGTACTAAAGAGAGTGATTCACAAGCAAAAATGCTCATCGTGGAACTCACGACCCAACACGGCCACATTTCCCCAACCTGAAGAGAACCCTTCTGGAAAAAAGACTCCCTTCCTGCAACCTCCAGCAATGATGTGAAGTGGTATAGAATAACCTTGGGGTACTAGCCATGCCCCCTCCTGGCTTCTGCAAAAATTAACCCTGTCCTGGCCAGAACCAGGACAGATTCTTTGACAATATCTCAGAGCAATTATTTCATCCTTTACAGAAGCATACTTAGGCATAGCTATAGCTAATGAAGATTAAATGGATCTATAAATCCTTATAAATACTTCTACCTCTCATCTCATCCCAAATTCTGTCTTCAACCCTGTGCTTCCCAGTTACACATATCTTCCTACCCAAAACTTGTCACTAAGTCTATGCTGTCTGTCTTCCTGCTGTGCTCTCTTATTTTCTTAAAACAGGAATATATTCCTCAGTTCCCTTATTTTCCTGTAATGTACCACAGCAAACCCAGACTCCAACCCATGTCCCCATTTTCTTACCCCATACCTCCCAAGGTCCCATGTACCAAAGCAGGCAGGGTAGCCACCTTCATACAACATCATATTCCATGCCAGTATCCAAACTTGGGTAGCCAGAGATATTGTAGATTAACTGCAGTTACTGTGCAGCAGTTCTGCAGATGCTGTGGATCAGCTGGTGCATATGGGCATGACACAGTCTGGCGTTATCACTCAGCTGCCAGTGTTTGTTTAGCAGCTTGAAGCTAAGTAGTAGCCTAATAGGAAGTGGGGCATAGAGTCCAAACATTTCTGATGTATTCATAAATTAACTACTGGATACCAAAGGTCGACCCAAGCAGACCAGATGAGGGGAGCACTTCAAACACGTCAGTCAGCATCTCGATACATACTGGCCAGGACTGCAGAGAACAGATGGTTAGACAGAAGTTACCATACCCAGTGACATTCCATGCCCTTCTATTACAGGTTCATGAGATTTTTTTCCTTGTTTAAGAGCAGGACTGTCTCATGTGGCCTATTTCTGTGTAGCACAAGTTCATCAAATACTGTAAGACAAATATTAGAACAAAAGTCAGAGAGTACAAGGCAAGCTCAGGAGAGCAGATGTTCTATTTCCAATTGATAGAAAGTCCTTTCGAGAGGACAAAAATCCATCTAATAGTTTCTTCTGAGAAAATAATTAGTGCCTTGGTGATTATGTCTGTGATGTTTGTATAATAAAGTTCAGTATCATGGGTCCAATCCTATGTTGCTTTGTATAGCCCCTCATACATCTCAAGCTGATACCACAGAATCACAGAATATTCTGAGTTGGAAGGGACCCACATAGATCATCATGTCCAACTCTTGGCCCTGCACAGGACCATCCTCAAGAGTCACACCATGTGCCCAAGAGCATTGTCCAAATTATTCTTGAACTCTGTCAGGCTTGGTGCTGTGACCACTGCCCTGGGGAGCTTGTTCTGGTGCCCAACCAGCCTGTGGGTGAAGAACCTTTTTCTAACATCCAGCCTAAACCTCCCCTGACACAGCTTCAGGCCATTCTCTCAGGTCCTGTCACTGGTCATCGCAGAGAAGAGATCAATGCCTATCCCTCCTCTTCCCCTCATGAGGAAGCTGTAACTGCAATGATGTCTCTTCTCAGTCTCCTCTTCTTGTGTCTGAACAGACCAAGTGACTTCAGCTGCTCATCATATGGCTTCCCCTCAAGGCCCTATTGCCCTCCATTGTCCTCCTAATACTTCAATATCTCTTCTATATTGCAATGCCCAAAGCTGCACACAGTATTCAAGGTGAGGCCGCCCCAGTGCAGAGCAGAGCAGAGCAGGACAATCCCTGCCCTTGCCTGGCTGTCGATGCTGTGCCTGATGCCCCCAGGACAGGATTGGCCCTCCTGGCTGCCAGGGCACTGCTGGCTCACGTTCAACTTGATCAGGACCCGCATGTCCCTTTCCACGGCGCTGCTTTCCAGCCTTTTGTTCCCCAGTCTGTCTGTACATCCATGTATGCCCCATCCCAGGTGCAGAATCCTGCACTTCCCCTTGTTGAACTTCATACTGTTGGAGGTTGCCCACTCCTCTAATTTGTCAAGGTCTCTCTGCAGGGCCTTCCTGCCTCCAGGGGAGACAGCAGCTGCTCCCAGTTTTGTATCCTCTGTGAACTTACATGGTATCCTAATATGAAATGGTATAAAAGTTTAAAGGCAGTATAGCACTTTTGGACATATATAACTGGGTCTGAAAAGTGCAGTACAGAAAAGGTATACTGCTTTCCTAAGTACTTGTTGGAGGGAGCATTCCTTGTACAATTCTTGGGACACAGAGAGAAACATTTACTCAATCCCGGCAAGAAGCCTGTATTCTCTGCAAGACCCTGATTCTGTTCACTCACTTCCATGTTTTGCCCCTGTGCCTGATCCCTTGCTGCACTGAACCAAATAGTTGCCTCCAGAATGAAGTCAAGGTACAAAGCAAAGGCCAGCTCATTCCAGAGACTATGTGCTATGGACACTGCCAATAGAGGCTGATAAAGGGCTGATCTCAAGAGAAACATTCAAACCTATCAGTGCTGCTCTCTCAACTTATTGCTAGTTAGCCCTAGAAGTTCCTAAATTCAGTCCTTTGAGTGAGGAGAAAAATAATCTCTAGAGTCCTTCCTTGTGGGAAGGACTAGAATCACAAGATTATCTTATTTTTTTGTTTTAGAGGGGTGTCAGCTTCTTCTCCTCCAGCTGTGCTTTAAAATAAATTATTGATCTTCAGAAGGACATTTGGCCGCAGGGTTTCAGGATCTCCCAGGGAATGTATTTCCCTTCAGTTAGTTATAGCCACCTTTCTGTTCAGTGTGCTTAATCTTCCGGATCACCAGACATCTGACATCAATGCACACTTGTTTCGCGGTTTAGAGGAAAAGCACTGAAAACCGCATGACACTAACCTACTAAATATACAAAATATCTGTTACACAATCTCATAGGGTATTACTACTGTTCCCTGGAGTGACACTGCTTACACCGACAGCTTGATTTTGAGTTATACTGTCTTTATTTCTGTCTCTTCAGGTAAAAGAAGCTGTGCTTTATTATATGGAAGCAATTTTATTTTGTCCTTGATTTCTTTTCTGCCTGTATTTTAGTGACTACTTATAAACTGATGGTATAATTATGGAATCAAAGAAAATAGTACTGGAGGGGACCTAATAGAATGGCTTGCCTTGAGATGTAGACTTATTCCACAAATCAGTGTTTTCAGCAACCTGTGATTTGCAATTCCCATAAAATTTCCAGCAGAGATAGAGATCCTGCAGTTTCTTGTGAATTCAGGCAGATTGACAATAAATTTGCTTTTCTTTCCAGATTTTCAAAACAGTTCTCTGTAATATATTTTCAGGTTCTATGTCCATCCTTAGATAAATAACTTATAAGGTTGATACAGATATTTTGTAGATCTTTTGCAGATATTTTATTAGTGTCCAGTTTGTTGCTATAAAAATGCTGCTCTTCCTCCATTTTCTTTCCAAAAATTCACATACCTGTCTGTCTCTCATTGCTCACCTCACTTCTTTCTATGTAACTAGCCTACTGCTCCAAATTAGTCATCTCAAATTCCACTTACATATTGTCCTTTCCTGAAATAGGTGTCTAAAATAGATGGGACGAACTGCTCTAGAAAGGTGCCTGTCTCTCTCTGTCTACTACAGGGATGCCCTACAGGACTAACATCAACCAACTGCCTAACTCTAAGAAATTTAAAACTGTGGGAGAAATCTTTCACCATCTGTATGAACATCATTGCTTCTGCACATCGGTTTGGTCTTCATGGAAGAGATTTTCAGTACAGCTACATTGGCTTCCATGAAGCTACATTAGCCCATGGCAGTGGTGCCAGATCCCTTGTTAGCTGTTCCCCCACTCATATGAAGGAAATAATTGTAACAGAATAATAAGGCATCAAGTTTTAATTTTGCTTTCATTTACAGTGATGTCACGTGCACGACATCTTTTACAAATTTTTAAGCTTCTTCCCATGGACACGGCATATTTGCCAAGACAGAAAATAAAATTGAATGCTTGGGGTTGTAAGTTATGTGATCTTTTTTCTTTGTGTAGGAATTACGACTGTGCTGACTATGACAACAATCAACACTCACCTGCGAGAGACTTTGCCTAAAATTCCATATGTCAAAGCCATTGACATGTATCTCATGGGCTGCTTTGTGTTTGTCTTCTTGGCCTTACTTGAATACGCCTTTGTCAACTACATTTTCTTTGGAAAAGGCCCTCAAAGGCAGAAGAAACTTGCAGAAAAAACAACAAAGGCAAACAATGATCGCTCAAGGTTTGAAGGCAACCGGGTAGGTTTCTTTAATCTATATATATTCTCTCTATTTTTTACATTGCAAAGACTATCGGTATGAAATAAACCAAAAAGACTTGCGTAAAAACATCACCATCTGGTGACAACCAGCCACATCTCTTTGTGGACAAACTTGGGCATTTTCATTTTCAAGAACTGACGTAAAAGAATATATGTAGGCATACAGACATGGAAGTGAGTATGATCTGTATGACAAGTAAGTGTAAGAAGACGGTGGGAGTGCAGCCAGCTTGAAAATAAAGGCTCAGATCTACAAAGGCATTTATTTGTCTAAATCAAATATAGTCTAACTGTGATTTTAAGTACCTACATACATTTCCTGTGTAAGCAAATCCAGGATCTGAGCACACTACTACTCATTTCACATACAGCAGATGCACTTACCATGGGAGAGAACAGATAAAGCATTCTGCCATGCTAATTATTTGGCCAGCATAGTCCAACGCTGTGTGTGGCATTGTCATCTGCGGCTGTTTAGGACCAGCAGAAAAGTGTAGATTCTAGAGAAACTTTCAAATTGATTTCTGAAGCATGGTATTGGCAAGGTCTGTGCTGATTATGCTCCAGCCTATTTCTTTGCCTGGAGTATTACTTTATCCAGTGAATACCCCTTTTCTTCTCTTTGGAAGAAAAATTCAAGGTATTCAGCAATATCTGACATTAACAAGCCATGTCAGTTTGAATAGAACATCTTTCTATTTTTTTTACAAAAATGCTCCCAGTGAATTTTTTCATTCAGTTCTGTTGAATAAGACTGGCTTTTTTTTCTATCAGCTATAGATTAGAAGAGTTCACAGTGACAAAACGACTACCTGTTTATCAAAACCAGTATCATAAAAGTAATTTCAGTCTGGGTTTTTTCACCCTAATGATTCTGTTTGCTATAGTTAAATGTAATGCAGAACTACACCTAATTATCAGCACTCATATCTGTGAAATAATTCTGAACCAATAAACACATTTTTGTCCACTCTATTATGAAAACATGTTCTCATCACAGTTGGCAGCACTACTTAGAACTAAGATATCAGGATGAATAATTCCCTTTACTGGAAAAATAAATAGTCATAATAATAAAAAATACAGATGGGGAAATAAAAGAGTATCAGATTAGAAAGCCATGGAGAAGATTTTAGCTGCAAGCAGGTAATGCAGATGTATGCACTTCGGTTTAGTTCTCCTGCTGGAAACCATCTGGTGAATCTCATCCATTTAAATGATTTACATAATTCAGTACAAGACTTGTTAATGGGTCCAATACCACCCCATGACTGACAGTTCTTCTATCTTGAGATCAATTTGTCTACATTGTCAAAATAATCATAAGTACCTTAACTAATGAAAACATAGATTTTCATACCCAGTTCATACCATTTTTATACCCTGGATCTGCTTATACAATATAGCAATCTTTTTTCCTGGCTTTTGACTTACAGTGTTTTCTTTTGTTTCTGAAGGATCCCAAGCAAATATCATGAACTGTTCTGATTTTTCTGCTGGTTTAATATCAACCGTGCATGAATGAAAAATTTCTTCACAGCAAGGGTTGTCAAACATGGGAACAGGCTGCCCAGGGAAGTGGTTGAATCACTATCCCTGGAGATATTTAAAAGACGTGCAGATGTGGCACTTAGAGACATGGCTGTAGTGCAGTGGGGGTTGGTCTCTTCTCCCGTGCAGCAAGTGACAGGATGAGAGGAAGTGGCCTCAAGTTGCACTAGGGGAGGATTAGATTCTATATTAGGAAACACTTATTCACAGAAAAGGGAGTCAGGCATTGGAACAGGCTGCCCAGGGAAGTGGTGGAATCACCATCACTGGAAGTGCTCGAAAGGCATGTGGATGTGGCATGTGGGGACATGCTTGAGTGGTGAACACAGTGCTGGGTTAACGGCTGGACTTGGTGACCTTAGGGGACTTCTTAACCTAAGAGAGTCTATGATTCTATCAAATAAGGATACAAATTCAGCATACCAGAGTTGAAAGAAGAGCGTGTTACTTTGTCCCTTGGAGTCCCAGCTTTGAAAGGGAAGTCTGTATGCTTTGTAGAATCACATATACTCATATTGACTGTGAATATTTGCTGTTCAAATGGCACAGGAGAAATAATATCGTATGGTCCCTTTCTGTGTAGAAAACATTTTGTCCCCAGGCCTTAGGTGGTGAAGTCAGCAGAGCTTTGTTGCAGTTTCTGGATTCAGTGCCTTCAGAGAAACAGTGCCAGCAGGCAACAAAAACAGACAGAAACATTAGGTAGAGCTAACTGGAAATCTTCTGTTGAAACAAAACATAGACAGAAGATTCAGTGGATGGAGGATGTTGAATTCAAATTTCTCGTTTGAGAAACACTGGCAAATGTGAAGCAGAGGGAATTGATCACAACAGGCAAGAGGTCCCATGGATTTCAGGATATGCATCTCACGGAAAATACATTTAACAAAGTTTACCATGGCTTCGAGTCACCACAGCCTTGAAGCAGGAAAATTAGAACAGTTTCTCTCTTCTGGATCATATCTATCATTTACCATGCTATATAGATATCCATGGATGTAGCGGGACTGGGGTCATGCTAGAGTTTTAGCATACTTTCTATGGAAGACAGTACCTGAAAGCTATGCAACCTTGATTCTGACCTCTTCAGGGATAGTGAGTGATTAACTTCTAATGTCTCCTTTGGTGGCTCTTGAAAGTCATTGAATCTGATGGAAACAACAGTTGTTTGCTTCTTGCTTTAGAGTTGGTGCTCAGGTGCTGGATGTTCTGGGAGAGGCTCATGTAGCAGATGCTGATACTGCACAGTAAGAGAGGCTCAGAGACACACGAGGGCTAACTTTGTGCTAGTTCAATAAAATTATCGGTTTTGTGGTTTTGCTGATGCTTCAGTCTTCCATGAAGTGTAATTCCATTCAGAAAGGGAAGGTTTCTAATCCTGGGAAATACTTCAAATGTCATATGATTTGGGGCTGAGTGACATTTTTAAAGAAAGGGAGAATGCCAAAAACAGGCAGCCCACTTTACACTTATCACTACTATTTCATGACTATCAACTGTATGCTGTGCTGGAAAGGAGATTGAAAAGTATTTAAATGTAAAACTGGAAGAAGGCATTATTATTAGTTTATTTCTGACTACTATTTTGGGTTGCTCTGTTGCTGTTTTGTTTTAGTAATTGAATTTGCTTGTTTATGAACCATGTGCATGAGCTCGCTGTCACTGATTAAGAATGCTAGCTCAGGGCGCTAGAAAAACAAAACAAAGCAAAACAAAAAGCAGAACAAAACGTAAACCAAACTGAAACAAATAAAAAATAACCATGATTCAATTTATTGTCGACTTCAGATGCTGTAGCTTGTGGGTGTAGTGACAGAACAACTTTGTGCTGCACCAGGTCTAGCCAGAGTCAGGGGAGCTGTGGTGCTGTGGAAATTGCTTGTGTTGGGAGGCAGCACTAGCAGAGCAGGGGCAGCTCAGCACATTGCCTGGTGCTCAGGCCCTGACTTCAAACTTTGCTTTTATGGTTCCCAAGGCTGGCAGTGCTACTGGGACACTGTGTCTCTCTCAGGCAAAGGGAACAAGAGAAGGCAATAGAAAAACAGCATGTTATTTTTCTAGAAGTGTTTTAGCCCATGGAAACCAGTAGAACCAGCATGGATACTACTATTGTAGTCAATTTTTTACACATCAGAGAACAGGAGTCTGGAGTGCAAGCTAGCAGGCTTGGTTATAAACACTCCTCTTACAGTGGCAAAAGGGCTTTTCATGCTCTCCTAGTCTTATTGGACTGTAGGGCAGGGGAGTTCTAATAACAAAAATGTTCTAGACCACAAAATCCGCAGATGTGGGTATGTTTGTTTTTGATTTGATAATTGCTTTGCAAAGCAGTCACTCTTCATGCTCAGTAACTCTTCTTCATAATGAATGCATTTTCATTGTCCTGCGTCAGAGGTTACAGGTTTGGGAAGCCAAAACTGGCACAGGCACCCCCATGTCACTGCTGCTGCTATGGCTGTGCCTCCCCAGCGCCAGGCTTTTAGGTGCTTCTCTCGGAGTTATTCCTGATATGCCACCACTGAGCTTGCTGTGTTGAGGAGGGCTCCACCAGCTGCTGCTGCTGAGCTGTCTGTTGGCGTCAGTGCTCCCATTATAGCTTGGCTGTCCAGCTCTGTCCGTGTGTTGAAGCCGATGAGCCAAATAGCTCCAGGTGTAAGGGAAAGAAGCGCTCTTGCAGCATGGAAGTGGCACAGCCAGTGTCCTCACGTTGTAGAGGTGACAAAGAAAAGCATTGGGGAGAGAAAAACTCTGCGCTGTATTCTCCAGTGTAGCACTGCTGAAGGTGGCATGATGGCTGAAGCACATCTGACTAAATTGAATCTCTGGAAAAGATTTCAGAAGATTCAGAGCTGGTGATGAGATGAAACCTGAGTGAGCCTTTATGAGTGACTCATCTGTGGATCAGCAGCTGACTACAAAGAAAATTTCACACTTAGCCGTGTCTTCTCTCGACTGCTTTTGCATCACATTTTATTTCAGATAATGCACTGAAAATAGTATTCCTCACTGAACTGTTCCAGCGTATCACAGTAAACCATATTTAGTGAGACAAACGTAGGATGCTGCTTTTTGTGTATGACCAATTTTTGTACACATGCCGGTTTGTGTATTTTTTTTTAAACCTTGACACTCTGCTTCATATATGAGGGCAAGCTCTAGGATAAAGGAAAAAATTAATTTTGAATTTTCATAAAATATTTCTTCTGATATGGTATCAATGCCTAAAGTCCTCTGATTGTGGACAAACTGTCAGAAAAAAAATAGGTGGTCTCTAAAAATGTTTTCCTTTGAAAATTGGTCACCATTGTTACAAATCAGTTCCATTTCTCCTGTTTGTGTTGGCAAATCCAGGCTTCATTTGTAGCTCTCAAAGCTTTCAGTTTTGCTACATAAATTGTTTCTTTTAAATAAAGCTCAGATACAGCCTAATTTACAGCTAAAGCAGCATGGGAGAGCTTTAAGGCAATCCTGTTCTCACTTGTTCACTCTTGTGGTAGAGGCTACTTGTACAATCAGATGTGAGCATGTGTTTTGGACATTGCTCCTTCTGGGCCAATCCACAGAGGTTATGTGCTATGTTACAGTCCCCTGCTAAAAACATTCCTTTTTGGTTCAAACTGTGGCAATTTACGTTTTCAGTTTGGTAGGACCAAAAGCTGAGCCCCAGAGCATCAATCAGGAGGGTAACTATCACACAAGCTCATTCAAGCTTCAAACCCTCAATGGCTGTCAGACATGTGGGAAGAGCTTCCTCTGACAAGAATAATGCATAACTCTTTATAAAAAGGCCCTTCCCATCAGGCAGTGTCTGCATGTATTTTTAGCTCTGGAGATTCCTGGCTCAAACCCCCACTGTCAGCCAAGGCAGCAGCTTCCCACCAGGCATTGCTGAGAATAGAGGCTCAGGCCACTTACATCTACTTAGCAGTTTTGTTAATTGTAGCAACCCTTCTCATAAGTGGAATTTTATTCTGAAAATTAATATCTTGGCTTCTGTGGCAAAATTATCACTCAGTTTAAATTGGGAAGTGCGAGAATAGCAAAACTGGCAGTATTCTGTGCATCTTCATCTTTCCTGGATGCTTTTTTCAGTGCTGTTTTGAACAGGGGGATATTTTTGAAATATAAGTGTGATGAGTAGGTACCAAATTTTGATATATATCTGTCAAGGGTGATAAGTACAGTTCTTGTGGGAAGAACTCTCATCCTGTAACTCAGGGTGGGGACATTGATTGTGCACTGGGAGACTCATACATGTACTAATTTTGTTTGGCAGCCACTTTGCACAAGTGTGAATCATGCAAATTCCAAGACAGTAAGAAGGATTGTGTGATTGTATGTACAATTTATAGTGCAGCTCAGAGGCTGTAATAATCCAGACAATGTGAAATACAGGGCAAAGGAGGACCATGCATTTACTTCCTTTTCTTCCTCCACTCAAATACTTCAAGGTTAATTGTCAAATTTCATTATTACTTGATGGACAGTGATAATAATATGGAAGTTCCTAATTAGTTTGCTTCTTCATACTTTCCTTGTTTTTCAAGGTCTTTCCATCTTCCCAGTTCTGCTGGGTTTCCTGGGCTCATTTGCTAAGGTGGTGTAACATAATTACCTCTTTCATTTTTTTGGTGCTTATTAATTAATATAAACATATTTAAATGGCAGTGAGAGAAGTATCAACTTCTACACTCAGGCAGAACGCTCAACACTATAATTGTTGTTTTTCCCACAGTTTTAAATTATTTTTAAAATATCCAAGGCATAATGTGGTCGGTGAATTCAGCTTTAAGCGCATATAAAGCTTGAGGCCTGATTGCATATTGTTCTGCATGTTGGAGAGCCATTTATGCATAAATAAAGAAGGTGAAAGAGGCAGACACTGACTTTTATGGTGACTGGTGACAGAACGCAAGGGAATGTCCTGAAGCTGTGTTAGGGATGGTTTAGGCTCGGTATTAGGAAAATGTTCTTCACCCAGAGGATGGCTGGGCACTGGAACAGGCTCACCAGGAAAGTGGTCACAAGCACCAAGCCTGACAGAACTCAAGAGGCATTTGGATAATGCTCTCAGGCCCATGGTGTCACTCTTGGGGATGATCCTGTGCTGGGTCAGGAGTCAAACCACATGATCCTGATGGGTCACATCCAACTCAGAATATTCTGTGATTTGGTATGTACTTAAATACCAATTTTGATGTAAAATAATGCAAGACTAACTACAGAGATAGAGCTTTTCATTGTGTTATTTAAACCCTGTATTTGCATTTATATTGCTTCACATGATGGGAAGTGTTTACATGCTATTTAAAAATTTGGTATTGATGAACAACTAAACATACCTATGGGGTTTAAGCAAAATGCTTCCTTCTTTTCTTTTTGTGTAGTGGAGTGAAAGACTTACAAGGAAAAAGAGATTTCATTGTAACATACTCCTTAAAATTTATGGAATATTAAACAGTGAACTAAATGAACTTGAAACAATTCAGTCTCTACCTAATAATAAATCAAGCCTTATGGTAGTTTCCTGGCCCTAGTATAGTGCTTTCAAGCTGGCATTAAAGTTGAAATTTTTAAAAAAATATTGGCAAAGGGTATTCAATAGCAGCTGCTATATTTTGTTTCTTAAAAATAGAATAGCTAACATCTAAATGAGCCTGGATCCTGGGTAGAATTAAGAAGCAGATTCAGGACTTCCCAGATGTAATAGGGCATTGAAGTTTTGGGCCCAGAACATACAATCCAAGTTGAGTCCATTGGTGATGTGGTGATCCTCCAAGAGCAAGGACCAGCCTCTTTGTGAATGTTATCTTAATTCTCTTCTTTCTGGCTTCAGTTTGGTGAGCCACGGTCATTTTTGTGTGATGACTTTAGGCTGCTTATACTGTAATATGTGTAGTTCAGAAATGGTGAACCTTCAAAAGTGAATCTGCTTCTCAGCCTGCAAATGGAATTATGCGAGATTCAGTCACTTCACGCTGCTGCAGCAGCTGTAGTTATTCAGAGGTGGGAGGGACGGAGTTTGATAAAAATTGATTCTGAAACAAGAGCACTCATTTTGCATATTTCTATCCATGATGATTCAGCAGGGAATTAATTAATGATTGGGTACTCAGTTGTTTTCATCTATTTTGATGAGTTCACTGGGAAACACTCCAAGGAAACAACCAACCCTTGCTTGTGTTGGGGAGGAGATGTGAGAACCAACCATGGAGACCACTGTGGAGAAATGGGAAGGAATGGCTTCTGGTGGAACCACAGTGGCCAGAAAGAAGGCTGCAAAAAGAATGGAAGCACAGGGTTGGCAGCGAAGTAAAAAAAAAGAGAAATATTTTGCTTAAAGAAGGATGGTAAGAAGTGAGGGGAAATTGGTCAAATCCACACTGTCATCTCTGGTTTATAACAGCATTTGAGAGTAAAACCTGGTGTTAACAATTTGGGGAGAATTTCCAGTGCACTGACAGTGACATTTTTGAGACAGGTGATAAAATTATATTCTAAGGGTCATAAGGAGTAAAACTAGTATTATAAAAGACATCTGCCTTGTTTGTCATACGTAGCCATGACTGTCTGTAATCCAGTCAGCTTCTTTTCCTAATCTATACCTGCGGCAACATTCTCCCTGGAGCCACTGAGCAACACTCATATTCACTCACGGAGGATTTTGCCTTCCCTGTATATTCAGGCAAACATGAGTCGACTTGCACAGGATACCCTGCCATTATTGGTTTGCTTCTTTATTCGTGGAGAGAGCTTGTGTACCTTTGTCAAAGTAATTTAAATCATTGCTTAAATGATTCAGAAGTCGTGTTTATGTGCAAATACTTTTTAACATGCTGCATGCATTAAGTATTCATACTTTAAGACATCACCTTAAGATTGTCACAAAGTATTAGCATATAGTGCTCTAATGTTGTTGAGGGCTTAGGTGGTTTATTCAAAACCTCTGAAGGAATCAATTTGAGAAAATAAATCTCAGGAGCATCTGTGGACCAGAGGCTGATTTGGTTTCTGCAGACCCCTTCTTCTCTCCATCTGCTCTTTCCTCATATTTGACATGCAAGCCTGTTGCTCCATTAACAAAGAGATGCATTTCAAAAATATGTTTCCAAATATGTTTCATTTGACATTTTGAGAAAAATATATACTGTCATGCAGCTTCATAGGACATAATGGTATTTTCAGTAAAAGAATTTACACAAAAGCTGCAACTTTTGTGACTACCTTTCTGGTTTGATTGCTAGATGCAGTGACAAGCAGTGAAAAGTGGGCATATCAAAGGCAGAAGCTATGTTAAGTTGCCTGTGAAGTTGGCAGATAAGGTGAAGAAGGCTATGCCATGCAAGGAAATAATAGGAATAAAATTAATTCCTTTATCAGGAGAAGCCTGAATGCATAGGTGTACACTCCATAATACAAGCTTTCTGCTAAGAGCAGTCCAGGCTCAGGGTAGGACAAAGGACCCAGGATGGGCTGATGCCTGGTGGCAGACAGAATCAGGAGAGAACAGGAACTCCTGAGGAAAAGTGCCATTGGCATCTGTGGTGGTGGAAGGAAAAGGAGCAGAGAGCTGCAAGGGAATGGCAGGGCTCTCAGGGTGAAGCCCACCACAATGGTCTCTGCTACGGCATTATTAGTAAGCTGAGGGACGCTTCTCAAAGCCTAGGAGGAGATGGGAAAGGAGATGACATTTGATGCCATGGGGGTCAGAGAGAGATTTAGTTCTAAGCTTCATAAGGGAAAAAAAGATTGTGAAGGTATTTTATGCATTGCATAAAAAGATATCCTGATCATAATTTGTACTCTTAGTGGAAAGAAAAAAAAATTAGAAGAAACTGAATGAGTTCTTTTCAAAGACCACCATAAGTAGTGATGATATCCATGACTGTATTTTACACTTGTGTTTATTCCCTGGTTACAAAGACTGCTCAACAGCATGAACTCCTTTGTATAAACCTCAAGCTCTTACTTTTGTACCCAAAGGGTTTCTGCCATGGAGGAAATAAATTCTTCTTAATCACCACTAAAGCTTCTCCATGCTATTGTTTTGGTTCATGTTGTTTATTTTTTTTACAGGCACTCATCATCATAATGTGCCATTGCCTACAGCAGCAGGATTTGTTAGATACCTTATGATTTTCTTCCTACTTGCTTGTACATCATTCATAGCATTTTATATTCTTTTTTTCCTTTTCCAAGCAGCTTGGCAAAGCATTACTGATATACTATCATAATTGTCTTCCCTGAGAAGAGATAAGTTGAAGCATCAATAATTGATGAAAGAAATATCCATTTCACAAAATTTTAATAAGAATGAAAAAAGTTAAATGCATATGGACAGATACATAGCTGTGCATACTTTTAATGCATCACACAGAGTTTGCAAAGGATGTGGTATCAGATGACTGTGCAAACTTCAGAAGGCTGTGACAATAGTCTGTTTTTACAACCACTTTTAAACTGATGCTTCTAGAATAAGATGTTCAACAGCTACACAGTTCACACAGCTAGATCATGTGGCAGGTTAGAAAAATGTATTAATTGCAGGATGAATTATGGATGAATAAATTGCATATGTAAAACTGGAAATTATCCTGTATTCCATGATTCACTATCTATTTCTGACATGGAGAACTAAATTCTCTCTAACAGAGTCACACGTGTGTTAACTTTCTGAAAGTACTCAGCACAGAGCATTTATTTTACCTTCAGCCATCGTTTTCCTTGTCCCAAAACTGGCAGAAAATTTGGAGCTGATCTCTGCATTGCCTGTATTGACTGTGCATCCTCCAGCATGCAGGGCATGGGGCACGGAGGATGTGCTGCCCCACCAATGAAACTACCAAATACTGACTCAAACAGCATTGCTTGGAACTTCTCATCAGTGCCACTCCCGGGAACTGGACGTTTTTCTGGATTGAAGGAGCCATATGCAACGCTGTGCTGCTCCTTTTTGCCACTCAGAAGGACTGGGGAGTCTGGCCCAGTTTTTGATAAAGACTCAAAATTATCAGGACCTTTTTCTTAATTACAGAAAAAGGCATTGCATTGCTCTGTACTTGGAAATTTTTTTGGGGTTTTGATGATTTTTGTATGGAAGCTCTCTGTCATGGCTGACCAGGGACCTGGTTTTCTGTCTTGCAGGGTGATGCCTAGTCCTTGACTGAGCATGGTTTACTGCTAACACAGACATTGACCTTGCTTTAGTTGCAGTTGCTATAAAATTAGGCAAAGTGTTGTTAATACTAAACCAAAATATCTACATAGAAATCACTGTCAAGTTTCCCTCGACAAAGGTATTGACTTTTTAACGGGATAAATATGCTTTGTGCTAAACACTGCTCAGTCCCTCTGGAATAGGGAGGTGGAAGGGAACTATTTCCTCAGTTCAGCAGCTTTTTTTTTTATGCCTTAAGTTCATTGGTTTTTAAGATCAATCACCCAGACAGAAAATCCCTGCAGTTAAGCATTGCCATGATTGGAAAACGGTGCAAATAACTTTGGAAGGAAAAGTTTAAGAGATCATTTGTAAATAAGCTCTGTGATTATAAAATGCAGAATTCAGCACATCAGAACTGTTCTTGTGATTTTAGCAAACTTCACAGGCACTTTTATTACCTAGTTTTAGATCCCAGATAGGAAAAAAAAAGAAAAAGCTACTCAAGTTTAATTTAATTTCCTACTGTAATAGAGAGAGAATCCATCCCTTACTCTCCCTCCACTGCCAGCAATGCAGAGGTTTCACTGAACTACACCATCCTTTAAAATGTGGCTGGTTTAGAGGGAGAGGAAAATGCTTGAGTTTGTCAGCTATGGTTTTGTACTGGATGTTTGGTATTATGATGATAACCCTGTTTGTGAAAGTATTTCAGTACTTGCCTAATTTTAAGCAGCTGAGTAGTGCCATTTCTTTTTTAAGATTATCACATGCTTAAAATTAATACATTATTTTTTTAGATATGTACAGGTTTGGAGATTTACATACACCCACATTCTGCTCATCGATGTCAAGTCTTTTGAAAGAATTCATGTTTCTATTTTTGCCCCCTAGGTGGACACCCATGGAAATATTCTGCTAACATCACTTGAAATTCACAACGAGGTGGCAAGCAACGAGGTCACCACCAGCGTTACGGAAGCCCGAAATTCAACTATATCCTTTGACAACTCAGGAATCCAGTACAGAAAACAAAGCTCACATCGTGAAAGCCTTGGAAGGCGTTCGTCAGAAAGAACAGGTTCCCATAGCAAGAGGGGCCATTTACGAAGAAGGTCTTCACAACTGAAAATAAAAATCCCCGATCTAACGGATGTGAATGCCATCGACAGATGGTCAAGAATGGTGTTTCCATTCACATTTTCTCTTTTCAACTTAATTTACTGGCTATACTATGTTAACTGAGTGACTGAGTTTTTTTAAAGGACTTCAATTATAACAAGTGAAGTACTACTTGCCTGCAGAGTTTATATATATATTTATATATATATTTATATATAAAAAAATATATATATGAACTTTTACTATGTAGACCATACTCTCATGTATGTGTGAATACATGTAGCAAAGAACTGTGTGTACTTTAATGCACATGCTGCAAAGCAAAAGCATATGTATGCACACACACATGAACACATTCATTATGAGGTTATGGACACTTTAACATAGAATGCACTTCAGAGGAACTTTTTAAATTGAGAGGCAGGTGTCGTCAAAGCAGCAAGCCTTGAGAAAGTAAGTGTTGTATATTATCACTACAAAACTTTGATTGTCATAGAAATTTTCGAACAGCTGTAATCATGTATAAAGTCAGTATTTAGTAACATCGTTTGTAAATGCTGCCATACACACTAATCATAAAGCAGTAGAGTTACACTGGTAAGTTTAAAATAAGTTATTTATATTGCAGATCCATCGACTATGATTTCATGAAGCCAAATTTCTTTTTCTTTGCTAAAATTTCTTGGGTATATATATGTCATAATACATCTTTTCGCAGTCCTGAATGGGCATAGTTTTTAATGATCTCTTGCTTTCTCTTCTGCAGTAAGCAAGCTGATCATGGGAGTGTTGTAGGTCTGTGGAGACATATACAGGTTTATGATATTTCAAACAAGCATTTTAAGTGTCCATCAACAGTGAAATGAATCTTTTGTAAGTACTGTAAATGTACAGCACATTTTCCTTCCCTTGGACTGGTTCCAGCTGCCGTGTCATTTTGAAAGAGAACAGCACATTTTTAGTATAATTTAGCTGAGAATTCAACTACTGTCAATGTGTTCTACATCTGCTGTAGATTTAAAGATTGTTATTCCAGTGAAAGCATAGAAGATGTCTCAGGTTATTTGTTACTTCAACATGAAATCACCTAGCTATAGCCTTTTTTAAACATGCATTCATATTATTTAACATTCTTATAACATTGTATGTTAATGTAAAATATATTTGCATAATATGCATATAAGTATATTTTCTCAATATTTTTCTTCCCTGTGCTTGCTATTGTGACCGCATGTTATGTCATATTTTGTTTCTGTGATGTTATAACTTTTTATTCTCTAGAGTTGAGCAAATAGAGCACTTCCGATACTTAGATTCAGTAATGGAGCATTTTCATATTTTATTTATATACTGAAAGTATATACGCCTACACTTACCAAGGTAGTGTGCTGCCATCACAGATCACAGGAGTATGTTTTGTTTCAGCATTAACTGTGTTCTAACATACCCTTCATGCAAATGTGACCATTTGGTTTTCATCCCAGTTTGTTCCCTCACTGGGATTCCAACTTTTTTCAGTCTAGTAGATTGTAGTCGTCAAGGTATGCCAATTTCAGATCTGTAAACTTAATTTGTTATTTATCAGAACTAAATCTTTCTAAAGAAAAGAAGATATATTTTTTGTAAACAGTGTTTCTATCATGTACATTCTCAAATAACAACAAATACAGTAGCATAAATAGATTTAAAAAAAACAGAATTCAGGCTTAGCCCTGACAGTCTTTGCATGTGAAATTCCTCTGGACATTGATAGGATTTTTTGACAGTTAGAGAGCTTTCGATGCTAGTTGGAGACTTCTGTGGGTGAAAATATGTGTGGATATGCATCTAGCAAAACCACCAAACATGGGTGAAGCTGAAAAGGCTGCCTTGGCTCTGTGATGGCCCCTGTTCGGGCTAGTACTTGATTGACCTGTGAGCAGAGCATGGATATTTGGGTTGCAGCCATGTACAGCCCATTACTGTTCCCACCCCTATGTGCAGCTGAGCCATGAAACTTTGCCCTGGACTGAAACTCAGCACAGATGAGCCTGGCTTGCAGAGGTGTTTCAGTTCCATGCTCAGGGCTGTTCCATGAGCAGGAATGGGCTCGGCCCCGTTGCCTCGCAGCACTGCTGCAGTGCGATCCCGGCTGGGAATGTTCGCCACATCCCGGCTGCTGGCGTGGGCAGCATCAGCGCCGCAGTCCTGCTGCATCCTTGGCAGTGGTGCAAAGTGGCTGGAACTGCAGTTTTTAAGCACTGTGTCTGCAGACGACTGCACAGCATGAAGAGCCTCAGAGGAACCCGTAGAGCTGGAGCAGAAAAACTTCGTGTTTAAAAGCTCCTCAGTACTAAGTCCCATTGGTAAAGCTCAATGTATTGTGAGCTCTCTAATATCTCTTCAGACTGTGAAGGGATTGTAGACCACATTGTCATCTTTATAATCAAAGTAACTTACAACTAACACCCTCCTGAAGTACGTATTAGATAGAATTGTTGAAAACCTCTCCCAGGTTTTTAATCGTAATAGCAAAATATGTTTAAACAAAACCATCTGATTTTAATAAAAATTATAAACAGTAGGCTTTGCTTTAGAAAAATTTCCCTACTGAAATTATCTCCAAGCAAGTCTTCCTGTAAGTGCCCTAAAGAACTACCCTACAAAGTGGGATTTGAGAGCAGTCTTGCCCTCATGATTTTATCACAGCACTCTTTTCTTCAAGCCCCTCCTCCTAGAAATCATGTGGTCAGGCAGAAACCTTCAATGAGAAGTGACTTTTTAGTTATGATAGAAATGTATGCTCCAAATCCCACTGAGATCAGTTCTTCATGGCTTCCACCAGAATTTCCAAGACACAAAATTATTCTCTGTACAGAGCAAGGAGGCAATATGGATTTTTCAGGGCCCTGCATGTGCAAGAGGGCTGAGTCTCTGAGGGCTCTCTCCCTCTCTTACCCTTTGCACAGCTGGAGGGCAGCACATCACTGCAGCCCCCTTCAGGGAACTGTTCTCCCCATCTTGCCTGTCCTCTCAAAAAGTAGGCAGTTGCACGTTTCAGCTTTTTCACAAGATTCCACATTCCTTGGTCGAGTCACAAGCAGCTTTAACCTTGAACAGATCCAAGTCTTGCTTTGACTTGAAAAAAGCCAGGAAAAATTCACTTAAGGTTAGCACTTCATCTTACACACACATTTTTGTGCCTTTTTTTGCCAATTCCGTTCCTACAGTCCTAGCACAACTTCTTACACACAAACACACACACATACAACTATGTGTTAAGAACAGTGTTTGCCTTGACCTCCCATTTTCTGGCTCTTGTCCCTATGCACTAGCTGCAGTATATTATTTTAACCATAGATGGCTTTAAGACTAAAAATGGTAATTTCAATTAAATCACACCAGAGTAATGTATTTCATAGCTAATTAACTCCTTTGTAACTCAACACTATTATAAATAACATTTACACGTAATTTGTTTGTAAAAGGCATTAAAAAAAAGGAAAACTGGAACTATCTTCTGTTATAGCCCAAAGGGTCAATAAACAGTAGAAATATTATGGTGGTTTAAGTTGATTTCATCCCATTGTAAAGATAAACTAAAACCCAGTCCTTTTTGCTTAAGGCACATCTATGTATTTTTGGTATTCTTCAGCAGTGAAAAAAAAGAATGGTAAAATGGAATGATGAAGAGATGCTTTATGAAATTATTGATGAATGAATATTAATTTATTAAAAAGGATTTTAAAATTATTTGCTCTTTTTTTTTTCTTGGGGATGGAGGGAGTATGATGACTCTGTTTAGCTAAATTTAATGTTAAATATCATGTAAAGATTCATCTTACACATTTTATAGAAAAAGACCAAATATGAAAGCATTTTTTAATCAATACGCATGTAGCAGAAGAGATTGTTAAGCATTAAACAGCTATATTTCCTAGTGTTTTTTACAGTAGATCAAGGAAGAGGGAAAAACTACCTGCACTGACTTAGCAAGATTCTTAACAGCAAACCAATCCATCTTCAAGCTGTGGCTTTACCAGTTAAGAGCAAAAGGTTTGCTCTGTGCTTTATATGAAAAAGGCCTTCTTTTGCCTTTCTGCCCAGGAGGCAAAAGAGTTTTTGATATACCAACAAGACAGTGTTTATTTATTTATTTCAGTAATCAAGTAAAAAATATTTAAAAACCAAGCATAATACTTTCTCCTGCTATGCTAAATTGTATCAGGAGTGTTAACTGTGTTCATTAAACTTTTTATTCCTAAATATTACTAAGTTATTTTAGAAGAGTCAGGATACAGAGAATTTTGCCAAAGGGGGTTTTAAAGACACTTTGACATTAGTGCTACAACCCCTTCCCCCAAAACCAAAAGGTACCTTGAAAATTTGAAAAGGAGGAACAAGCTGTCACGTGCTTGCTTAAATCTCATAGTAGCTAATGGTATATGTCACAATTTTCAGAAGTAGATAAAATATTCAGCACCATAGTTGCTTTTGGCCTTTTATATCAACAGAAAGCCTCCCTTTTATTTCAGCACATTTCTGTTCACTTTTAGCAGTACTTCCCAGATTGTAAGTTACATCTATGATCGATTTTTTCTAATCCAGCCTGCATTGTAGAGTAGGAAGGATTAACCATGTAGCAAGCTTAGTTTTGTGATCAGGAAAATTTGGTAAAAGATGCATTTCTTTGTGTATTTTGAAGATGATGTATGGATAAATATAATTTAATTGTTTAAGTAAAACCCATTATATCAAAGGAGTTCAGGCTGTGGTAGAAATTATGGATTCTTTTCTCCAAATACTTATGGTCCTGCTAGTATCAAGACTTATTTCCACAGGTGTTAGTTTTATAGTCACAACTGTCACAACAGTGAGTGCCACCTGCTAAAAGAGGTACAGCAGTAGCTGAAAACTGAACTAAAATCAGTGAGAATCCCAAGACTTCTCTGAACTGTTTTTGAACAAAGAATCTCCATAAGTGCCCTCAAACTGCTCCAAATACAGGATCTGAGCTTTACAAAGATGATTTCAGATTTGGGGTGTTTAATTTATGTGGTGGTTTTAGCCTGTGAGAGCTGACTTGGGGACCCTGACATACACCTTCAGAAAATCAAACCCTTTGACAGCTTACCCAACATACAGCACCTCTTGTCGTACTTGAAAACCAAAGCTATGTGGATGGGATATGTAATAGTACAAAAAGGAAAAACAGCTGCCCCTAAAATCAGCCAGAGTTTAAATCACTAATTAACTGAATTTTAGGTAATGCTTAAGCAAGCACAATATTTCTTTGGACAACATCCCTTACCTTTGCAACATTCAATGTCTTTGTCCCAGTACGGCAGCCTAATTTAGGTTAGCAAGTTTTCTTCTCCACTGGTAACAAGGGAAAACCCAGCAAATGGCCCCTGCACTGGCATACCTCCAGCAAAGCAGAAGGAGAGCATGTCTCTGGGTTTTCCCCACACAGGGCTTTCCAAAACAGCTCTGATCCCAGCTCTGAATCCCTCCTTGGAGGCACTGATCTCTCTGCTTTAACTCCAGAGGGAGCCTTAGGCTCAGTCTGAATTATCCCCCAGCTTACCACCCGCAGTTGGGCTGTCTCAGCTGTTATGGCTCCAGCTACAAAATCCTGGAGATAAAGTAGCTGTTGCCCCAGCTGGCAGGAGGTACACTGGCAAACAGCATGTGGACTCGGGGCCGTGATACATCATGATGATCTTTAGGTTATTCATTCTAAAAATGTAGTTCAATATGTTTCAGGTTATGTTCTAGCCTTCAAGGGATAGCACACTTGCATCCAGATGCTGGTGCTTTTCATGTGAATGTACTTGGGACAGAGCATGGGCAGTTTTTCTAAACACTTTAAATCTGCCCAGCAGTACTCTCCTGGGCATTTCCTCCATCCCTTCGTCCATACCCCAGGTCAGAGTTTGCATTTCCCCTGCTCTAGGTTAACCACCCACCTATCAAAAGCCCAAACCTGCAGGTGTGTGCTGCTAAGTGCTGACTTGCTCAGCTGTACCATTAGATCTTCTGCTTGTTAGAAAGTCTCTCACAGATCAGATGCTATAATTAGCTTAACAACGAGCTGCTGTTTCACACTTCCTCCTAAAATGCCAGCACTGCCACTAGGGACCCTGTTTTCCCATCCTTTGAAAACTACTAGAAAAAAAGAGGAAAATTTGCAGGCTGTCAGACAATTAAGAACCTCTCTCCGTTCACCCAGGCTCAAATTTTGCTTCAGGTTATACATTTAATCTGCAGGGACAGAAGTAATTTGGTACAAAATTTCCTGCCTAGGGCTACTCTTAAGAGTTTGCAGTCCAAAACACAAGTAATGTAGGTAAATGCTGAAGTATTTAAAATTTCTAACAACAGTCTTTACATCTTTTTTCCTTTGGAGATATTTACTGTGAAAGGCACAAACAAGTGCAGGAGCAGGAGGCAGTACACAGAAAATCTCCCTGTGCAAGCTGGCTGAGAGCTAGGCTGGAGTCAGACTCCAGCTTGCTTGAGTCCTTGCTCCTCTTGCTTTCAAAGGTCTTTGTTCTAGGCTGAGCAGCTGGAGAGTTTTGATGGAAATTCAAGTTCAGCTGAGAACAATCCCAGAACGTGACCCAGAGCACTCTTTGGGCGAGTGCTCTCAGCATCTGCCTCTGATATAAAGAGCTGACAAAAGCACTACATCTAACTACATCTCAGATGGAGGGGAGCCTCCTGTCATGGCCTCCACCCCATGGCTTTGGGTGCTGAGCATGTCTCTATGAGTGCCTCCAAGGCATGGATTCTCCCTACACTCTGTATTTCTTGCCACTGCTCCTGGACAGCTGCACACGGGGTGTGCTGCTTTGCCCTGCAGAGCTGTACAGTTCTGCCACAGCAGAGGACACATGGACCGAATTCATTCCATCTCACATGGCACGTTCATCTGAGGTATCCAGTTAGTCCTTCCATCATTTTTAACAAACCAAAATGCATATCATCATCCTGACGGCTATTTAAAGCACACATTTGGAGTTCCAAGGCAACATTTTTAGCTTTATTTCTTCAACTAGCTGCAAAACCATCTCCAAAGAAAGATCTGAGCAGAGGAGACTTGTGCACAGAAGTGCTGTTGCATGCTCCTCTGCCGCTGGGGTTGCTGTGCTTGAATTTTGTGTGTGATAGGGAGCATGAGAAACAAATAATGCCAGAGAAATGGATATAATTCCTACACTTGCCTATATTTATAATGTTTTGGATGAAACAGTTTCACTGCACAAAACAAAACATCCTGCAATGTGAGTGATCCCATATCATGACTAACAGTGTCCCACTCACCTCCCTGTGGTATCAGTGAGAGCTAAGTGTGGGTTTCCAGGTTTGGCTGAAAACTCAGAACCACATTGGCTATTGGAAAATAACTTCTGATTGTTTTGGGATTGGAAAACTTTGACATTATTTCATTTGCAAATATGAACAATTTCAATACATGTTTTCCCCTGAACTTAACCGTCCTGACTCTGCCTTATTCTAAGCTGGAAGCCACTGCATCATTAATTCATTTTTGAATTACCATTTCATTTTCCATTATTTAATGTGAAGCATAGAGGGTTTTTGTTGGTTTCTCTAAAAATACAATGCCCATTTGCAGCAGGAAAGTAATTAATTGGTGTAATGAATGTATATACAACTGTACGTAGTGCAAGATATTAGAATGAAACGATCTAAAGGATACCCATTACCTGCAACTACTGCTTGGGCATTATTTAAAATAGTGCTGACAGTTATATTTGAAGAATATGCTTAGTTTATAACAACACTGATTAGGTATTCTATATGGGCAGTTAATATAGCACTCTTCTGTGTATCTCATTTGCTTTGACAAGGCAGTTTTTGGTGAAGCCAATGCTGGAACAATTTCCTAATGACCTCACTGATGTTAAATTTCTCTTGATCATGATTTCTTGCCGACCTGTAACATTCTGAATGCAGATGACAGTTTTGACATTCACAAAGATGTAGGTTTAATTATCATCTTGATTACTTGAGCTGGAAAGCCAGATGCCTAAATATCATGAAAGGTCGAGTAGAACAAATCCTTCGGTATCTTTCGGTGTTAGAAACGTTGCTTGGATTGGAAGGTGACTTAGAGAATAACAACAAGTAATTCCTTTGCATAACTCGCTTCCTGCACAAAGGAGCAATTATTTAACAATGTTTGAACATGATTTGGCCCCAAAAAAAAGAGGAAATTTGAGCTGGAATACCAAAGACATGTAAATCACCTCAAATAAAAGAGAACAGAAAGGAGAGGTACCCAAGACACCAAGATATATAAAGATCTGATAGTTTTCCCAGTGCCCCCTGGCAGGTAACACTTTATTACTGAGAGACTCACATAAAGCACAGCAAGCCACCTCTTTTAATAGCAGAAAATTTGTCAATATCCGCTGCCTTTATGTGCATGATTTATAAATCTATTTTCTAAAGCAATTTGAAGGTTGTAAAATCATACCATTATTTAGTACACAGCTCCTCGTGGATTCTGGTTTATCAAGTGTTAGGTAAAGAAGGGGAAAAGCATCTGCTAATCAGTCATTAGCTAGAATAGATTCAAGCAAATTACTGCTATTATGAGTTCTGATCCAAAGCCCATTATAGTTGAAAGAAAAGCTCTCAGAGGTTTCAACAGGCTTTTCATACCACCTGAAATTAATATTAACCAGACTACTGGAAAATTTACACTGTAATTGACTATATGACGATCAAGATACAAAAATTGCCAGAATATAAGGCATCTATAGGAAAGACCAAAATACAGTAGTGGACTGAAACCAGAAATTGCAATAGACCCAAGGGATAGAAATTTTTGCAATTTTAATTTAATCATGTACATTGTTGCCATTGAGTTTAAAAACAACCAAGCTGGGTTTTTGTTTGTCCGTGGATGTCCACAAAACCCAGGCTTGCCCATTAGCAGCAAAATGCAAAACCAGATGAAAAAAACCCCCTCCAAACCACCACCAAAAAATGGAAGCATGTAGGGCAGGTCAGAAAACTCTCCCCTTCTCCAGAGTCAGGTTGACATCCTACTGCAACAAATAGGTATTTTAATTATTCTTTATTAATAAAAATGTTGATATAATATTTAAAGTATTATTGATGTTTAGTCAGACATATTACATGCTTTGTTGGAAAGGAAGCCTTTTTGAGACCTGACGGTGTTGAACCATGTTGAAGTTATAGGGCAGTTCTGATTTAGGAAGTGAAGAATTTTTGGCCAGAAACTTTCCTATATACAAAAGTTAAAAAATTGCCTGAGTCTCAGGCTGCTTCCTGCCCATTGACACCAGTCCAGCACTCTGAGGATGAGTTACTACAGGGTTAAACGAGGACAGAGAAATCACTACAACCATACGGAAGGAGAACCTCCAAGGTGGGAACACAAGAGGGGCTGTCCTCATGCTGCCCATAATTTAGCAATTTTGGAAGAATTTCTGTTTAATATTTAGGTGCCACATTTGGAGTTCAATGCTGGCATGTCAAAGGATCTTGAAAAGCATGTTTAGTAGCTTCAGTTGTAATAAGAAAAAGTGTTGATAACCTCTGAAGCATTGTCTTCACAGATATACATCCTTTTCCATTGTAAAGTGTAAAGCATGAAGGCAAGAACTTCAGGGGACTGGCTGGGTGAAGGTCTGACAGCCAACTGAAAATTTTCAGTACACTTAGTCTTATTGATAACTTCTAGCTAACAAAAAGGTTGCAGCAAATCCTCTATTTCCATTTTCATTGGCATTTCCAGAAGACCTGAACAGGATCATCCTGCCTTGTCAAAGCCAGGCAGTCCCGTCATTGACTTTTCTCCATGCAGTGATCAGGCTCCACTTTTAAATCCCAGAGATTGCCCCAGTGGCTCCGATCAAGAGGACAGAGTACACCCTTGCTGCTCAGATGGGTAGAAAGCTCTCCAGTCTGAAAGTATTTCTGGATGATTTCCCCCCTTTTGTTCTTTTGCCAAAATTGCCCTCTAGCTCAAATAGCCCATCTCCATCTGGCATTTACTCTTATTTCTAGAGAGAAATCACATCCTTCTCAACCTTCCCTTTGCTAAGCTGAAAATGTTCAGCTATTTTAAGTCACATTGTGCTTTTTTCTCCCCTGACCACTATCTTAGTCTTTCTCTCACCTCTTGCAGAAAAAAAATATAATAACCCTCTTTATGGATCACAAATTACAAAATTATTATGTACTGTTCCTACTGGTTTTATTCCTCCTGATCATGTCCTCTCCTGTGTCATTTCAACACTCTCTCTCAATAAAAATCCTCAGTCTCTTCCTCTGCCCAGTCCTTAGCTTGTCATTTAGTTTCATTCGTCTTTTGTGTCTGTAATTCATTTTTCCCTGTGCTGTCCACATGCCTTCTGATGCAGGCAATGGATATTTTCCAAGGTGCCACATTTCCTCCATGACATCTTGGGGCTCTGACCTAACACACCTCTGTTATAACATCAGCACTAATGCTGGCAGGAAGAGACTTTAAACACTGGATTATCTTGGGGTTTAAAACCAAAGTCATTGGCCATATGTGAAGTGAGGTGCTCAGGACAGGGCTGTGCCAAACCTCAGCACCTGGTTTTGCCATCTCAGCTAAGCATAAAAAGTGCTACAAATGCCACCCTTAATGAACACCAGGGCAAACAACTGGCAATGGTAACAACCAGCCAAAGTGCCGTGCACTGCACTGCACACCTCACAAATTGCTGGTGTTTTTGGCTGCTCAGTGTGCGTCATGCTCCACTTCCTGGGAGGATATGTACTCCTAGCTCCAGGGGAGCTGATGGATGTCCATCCCCATAAACCTTCATCTCTCCTTCAGCTGAATAATGATGGAGCTGATGGGATGCCATATCACCCTGTGTGCCAGGAAAAGCCTCTCTGTGGCTCAGGGGATGCTCTACAGCTCATCCTAAAAGCCTGAGAAGATGTTCTGTAAAGGCTCATGTGCAATACCAAGAGCAACTTGTAGAATTAAATACATATCTTGTTTGGATGCCAATTCTTTTAGGTTTACCATTCATACTGTATCAAGCATGAAAACAACCTTGAAGAGGCAATTGTTGAGCACTGTGCTAAAATTCATTCTCATCAGAGCTGTTACTGGAGGACAAGAGGATTATTTACGTGCTTTTTTTCACATAACAGAGTACTTGTCACAGCTGCAGTTGTGGGCTTTTTTTAATCTAATTGCAGACTTGAAATGCAAATGACTGTAAGATTTCACAGACATATTTTAAAAATACATATTTTAGCATACCACTTTTTGTTGCTTGTGAGGCACATTTTTTTTGTTGTCTGGGGGTATTTATTTTGAAACTTCCCAGGCAGTTGAAATGCCAAAGTTACACTGTTGAGATGCAACCTTGTACTGACAAATACAAACACATGCAATATTAAGGACATTCTTGGCACATACTGAAGAACACGTACATTACAGACAAGCATGCTCTCTGCAACCTTAATTCCCATTACTGTGTATTAATTAATGCAGTAAATTGCAGCTCCTTATCTGCA
Organism: Acanthiza pusilla; assembly: GCA_036630365.1. NCBI lineage: Eukaryota > Metazoa > Chordata > Aves > Passeriformes > Acanthizidae > Acanthiza > Acanthiza pusilla. The sequence goes on from JAXCHO010000098.1 coordinate 3,044,428, forward strand.
TAATTTTTTTCCTGCAGTGTTTACATGCCAGTGTGGGCCAAAATTCCAGCAACTGTCTGGCTAAAACGTCTGAATATTTGAAGCTGGTGGGGATGCTTGGATGCCCAAATACCTCAGTCAGAAGTCTGAAATGTAAATTTTCCCTCAAAAGCAGTGACCTTGTGATGGTGGGGTCAGGTTTGGGTGTGCAGTTTGGACCAGGCAGCTCCATGGATCCTGCAGCTGTTGGCTTGGATGCAGTGATGCTGGTGGTTCCTGCCTTTCTATTTTTAAAGATCTTGGCCTTTAATATTTGTATTAGAGCGTAGCTGTGTACTCCCTAAAAAAAGCAGGACGAATCCCAGTTGTTGGAACAAATTGCTTTCACTGAGAACAAAACCAATTGGTTATTAACATAACATGCCAGTAGGAGCCTTGCCAGAGATGGCTTAGGCCTCCGGGCAGTAATGCTGTGCAAATAACATTAGATTGCAACTAAAAGCCTGAAACTGAGCAACAGAAGAGTTTCAGAGCAGGTGTGTAGCAAGCAGAAAACTAATAGAAGTGGAAGACACAATAAAGATTCTAACAACACAGAAAGTTTTGGCTTCTCTGAAAAAATACCCTGAAAATTGAGCTGGCGTGTCAGTGCCATGATTTTTTTTAATGCACATCCATAGGATAATAAAATTATAAAATTATCAAGATTGTAAAAGACTCCAGGATCATCAAGTCCAACCATTACCCTAATTCTGCTAGGTCCACCGCTAAACCTTATCCCTAAGCACCACATCTACAACTTTTTTTAATATTTCCAGGGACAGTGACCACTTCCCTGAGCAGCCAGTCCTGACGCTTGACCACTCTTTCAGGGAAGAAACTTTTCCTAATATCTAATCTAAACCTCCCCTTATGCAACTTGAGACCATTTACTATTGTCCTATTGCTTGCTACTTTCAAGAGCAGGCCAACCCCCAACTCACTACAAGCTCCTTCCAGATGTTTGTAGAGAGTGATAAGGTCTCAGCTGAGTCTCCCTTTCTCCAGGCTAAACAGCTGTTCCTCATCAGCCTTGTGCTCCAAACCCTTCACCAGCTCCATTGCCCTTCTCTGGACATGCTCCAGCACCTCAAGGTGCCTGAGGGACTAACTTATTTTCAGAGATACCTGCTCTGCAATTTCTCCAAAACTCAATTTACTGCTGTCTGTCTCAGGTTGGGGTATCCAATAACAGGCACCTAAAATTACTTGCTACCTTAGCTACGATCATCAAAGGAAAATCAGAAATCATTTGCTGACAAAAGTAAACTCAAGGTGGATCAAGCTACAGTCTTGTTATTGGAAAGTTATCACAAAAAACCAAAATTTCTCTTCCTCCTGATATGATTGATGCTGCAGAGATTTTTGGGGGCATTTTGCTCAGTAGATTCTTTAATACACATCAGTACTTAGTGGATATAGGTTATTTTAAAGATACATTTAGTAGGCTTACAGAGGGATTTAGCTGAAATCTGATACCTGATATTTATACAGGCATCACATACAGAGAGGAACACTCAAAGGGAGTTCCTGAGAAACACCTGCACTGAGCTGCCTGTAATTTTTTCACCAACTGGAAACAGCATGAGCTTAACTGAAAGCAGAAAAACGGAATTCCACAGATCTTCATGCAGTGTAGCAAATCCTTCTGAGGCAGAGCTTATGAGCCTGACGTGGCTTCCTTGTGGCTCTGAGATGAGAATTTCTAGCGCTGTACATCTCTGTGCTGTGCCAGCACACGGCTTGGGTCACCACTAGTTCAGACACATCTCCCCACTGCTCCATTGCATCACATAAACTCACCCTTCATGTCACATCTCTTACTCTCTGGATGGTGCAAATGTACAGCATGATGGCTGCATGAAGGCAGAGGTATAAATAACAATAAGTGATTAGGAGAACATTGCAATTAATCACACGAATTCAGCCTCAATGAACTCTTGTTGTCATTTTTAGTGAACAATACATTATAATTAGAGGCACCCAAGGGGAATTGTAAGCACTTGCCAGTGCAGAGATGTCAACTACAAGAGTACCTCATCAAGAGCTTGTTCTCACCATTTGTTAGGCTGTTTAAGATTTCTTCATGAACTATGTGCCGTGTCTCAGTGGTGGCTAGAAAACATGGAAGAAAAGAAAGTGAAAAAAAGAAAGGAAGAAAATAAGTCCAAACTATTTCTATTTCTTTAGAACTGTGTGTTGTTCCATAGGGTCTGCAGGAACTGTGAATGTAATGTAGAAGAAATCCCTCTGTGACTTGCAAATTACAGACACATCTCAATGGAGGGGTACCAAACCAAATACCAGCAATAGAAATTTATTTCCCTTTAAAATGACTAATCTAGGACAGACATACCAAGGTTTACAGTTGGGGATATCAGAATGCACAATTCTGCACACCCAACTTGGACGACTAGCAGTGTCTGCACAACCCATCTCTTTGATGGAGTCTGATACACACAACCTAAGACATTAGTTATGGCCAACTTTGATGATTCTTTTTGTGATTAATTTATGTGACCCACATACAAGGTTAACAGGTTTTCCCACAGATGTTTCCCGTTTTCATTAATTTGATAAGCCATGCATTCTATATACCATTCATCAATGTATAGTTTTTCAGACAATTTATTCTTCTGTGAATAATTTTCCACAATAATTTGCTTGCTGTGGACTATCCTCCAAATGATATTTCACTTCAGGTGCAGCGTAACAATATTTTAAGACATAGAAACTTACTGTTATTTTTCCAAATTTAATTTAAGATGGCTTTAATATATTCTTGTTCACACACAGATTTTTCCTTTAGAGTTCCCAGATTTTTCAGGGTTCTTAGACTTATGTAACTGTAGGAAATCAGGTGCAGTCAACACGGGTTCACAAAGGGAAAGTCCTCTTTAACGAATTTGATATCCCTCTTTGATAAGGTCACCTGTCTTGTGGAAGAAGGTAAGGCAGTGAATGTAGTTTTTCTGGATTTTAGTAAGTTTAGTATTTTTCATTTTTTTCTGCACAGCACCCCTCTGGACATTAATAAAGTGCTTTAGGTTTTGGTCAGCCCTCAAGTGGTCAGGCAGTTGGACTAAATGATCTTTGTAAGTCCCTTGCACCAAAAATAGTGTATTCTAACAATATGTATGCTATTATGTTACATTGCTACATTATTTGTATACATATTTGCAACGTACATAATATAAAAATATAATTGTATATCTATTATTTCACAAATATATATAAATTTCTAACTTATTATTGATAAAATATATATCATTAGGACAAAGTCATCAAACTTGTTTCCCATGATTCATGTGTTTGTTTTCAAGCTACTACACCTTGGATGGCATTTCTAGCAGACTTTCAATAATATTTAAAAGACATCGTGACATTTTGAAGAGCAGGGAAGCAAAACTATCTCTGGAGTTTCCGTGAGATAGCTGGTGATTTGATTTGTTTAGTCAGACAATATCTATAAGTCTCATACATATACACTGGTGTTCAGAGGAAGGAGAAAATTGTTGAGAGCCTGAACTAAGAGCCTGACAGCATGCTTAAGTGCTTTTTCCCCTTGGAGATTACAACTTGCATGAAATGTGACACAAAATACTCTAAGCTAGGAGAGACATTTAAGAAGGCTGGAGAAGAGGAAAACAACACTTTCAAGAGCCTTCCTGAATATTTATTTTGTTTGGGATGTATCTGAGATCATCCTCAGGGTCAAAGACTCCTGTGCATCTATTTCAAAAGGTCAAGCATGGTTAAGTGCTTTTTTCCTCGGAGGTTCCCTTTCTTCAATAATGTATCTGAGGAGAGCCATCAGGCATTGCCCAAAGAGTTTTGTAAGAAGATGCAAGGAATAGGAACAATACAGTAGTGAGGGTTTTTTGGGATTGAAAGGCAAATAAAGATCATAGGTGCGCACAGCACAGCTTGAGAAACATGATAGAGATGACCTCCCACCATTAATCACCCCCTCTGAATTTTAAGAATTTCAGGCACATTCATTTTCAATTTTATGAACAGCCCAAAATGTTTTTAAGCAGTAGGGTTACAAAGCTCCTACCTTTACCTGTAAGCATCCAGAAACATTCCAACTTGTAATTAGAGAGAAAAAAAACTCCAAAAGAGAGAAAGGAGGAAGATGGGATGTGCTATAAAAAGAAAAGTTGGATATGAGTAGTCCTCTTGGTCACAGGCAGTCATCATGCCTACCCACACAGTGTCAGGAGGCACTGCCAGGCTGTACTGACCTCATGAAAGATTTTGAAGCGATCTTCCAGTGCAGGTACAGGTCATGCTAATGAAACAGAGCCAGTAGCAGGGTGACTGAAGGAATAATGAAAACCAGGATTTTTTACAGAAAAAGAAAGATGTTGCTTAAAATTGTTGCCACCATTCCACTTTTGGATACATTTTGGACTTCCAAATGCCTACTTTCAGACCAAAGGGAAAAGAAGACATTTGATACCATTGAGGCAAAATAGCTTTTTTTTTTGTGATTTCCAGTTAATGCATTTTTTTACTAAGGCATTGAACAGAATTCTCCCTCTGTGTATGTCTCTTTCCCTTTTGCACATATGCACTTATATAACATGACAATTATAAACATCCCAACAAATGGAAGATCCCAGCAGTACCATGGGAATGGTACGAATCTGTGCCCACCCAGCAGAAGTGAGTGTTGCTGTTGCTATTGTTGTTTTCCCTCCCCAAAGTGCTCTTCATCTGTGGTGGCCCTGGGGAGGAAACATGCAAATATATACAGACCCTCAGGACCAAGACACAAATGACCATATGGCTACATTTTGTAACTAGATATTAAAACTGCTGGTTCAGAAAATCACTGGCTTCCACAGCTCCTGCATGGTTGCAGAGGAGTGTGTGTGACATTAGGAAGCAAAGACCAAAGACTTTTTCTCTGAGAAAATACTCTCTCCATGTCAGCACAGCACCACTGACTTCATTGCACTCATTGATGATTTACACCCCTGTAGCTCAATGAAAAGTTAGACCTAGTGGGGCAAGAATTTGGTGGTAAAAAAATGAAAACAGCAAACAAAAAAACAGATGACAAATCACAGAGGAGAACAAAATGTTCATGATGTAAGAGAAACATCTGTTGTCCAGGTTATCCTTAAGGTACAGATGGTCTGAGCTTCCTCTTCATCTGAATTTGAAAAATTACAGAAAAAAAATAATCCAGTGCAAATATAGTACTGTGAATTCCTTGCACCCTCTTCCAACAATTTAAAAATTGCCCAATTGTGTTATGCCTTTGTTACACAGTTCAAAAGAAAGCAATGATTCTTTTTTGGGATCAGAGTGGTCAGACTGAGCATTTGATGCCCTCATTCACAATGACATCAAAGGAAACTCTAGATTGAAGCAGGGTTAGAGCTGAAGTTGGACCATTGATGATGCAAGTCTCAATACAGGACACTTGTGCTTTCAGTCATTTGCCCCTCTGGAATAAATAGGTTGTTTTTCACAGCTAAACCTGTGCCCAAATGAGAGGCTGCACAAGATGTCCCTCAAGAGGGCCCATTGCTTTCTGAGGAGTGTGAGTTTGTAAGAGTGGATACCAATAATCTCCACCTTTCATTTTCATGCTATTGCTGTTATTTTCAGCGAGGAAGGTAATTTGTTTATTATTTTTATGCTCTTCAAAAGTCTGCAGAATAAATGCTTGACTGCAACAGGTTAACCAAAATTTGTAAAACATAATGTGCCCCTTCTCAGTTCATATGTGCTGCCTCACCAGAGTCTGAGTCAGGGGGAAGGAATTACTTCTGTGCCTTCATTGACTCACAAAGGAGCTCAGGCGAACAGCTTAGAGTAAGTAACTAACTCAGAACTGGAAAGGTGACCATCTCACCTTCCTCACATCCCAGTGCTTGGCACAGATTGGGAAAATGGCTGGTAAACAGCCTGGCTCTTCCTCTCTTCAGCCACAAGGATCTTCCTGTAAATAGATTACCAGAAGTCTACTAAAAATTAATTTCTAGTTAAACCATAGAATCAGCAGGTAATGCAATATCTCTGAGATCAAGAGAGAGGCTGAACATGTGCCTGTGTGCTCCTCATCTAACTCAGCTGGAGGAGATACACAGGCTCCCCCTGGGACTCAAGGTATTTTCTAACCAAACTACTTGTCAGGTTACTCTCTGCTCTGGTATGTGCTATTCTCCTTGGAAGAACAAGGGGAGGGTTCAGCCAGGGACTATATTTTTATTGGGACTCCATTTAGGTGCTCATGCTATTTTCCTAGGCACTGTATCTAATCTTCAGAGGTAGATTTCCTCACAAAGAACAATTTAAAGCACCTTAGTGACTCTACCTTTTTTTTCCCTCCAGAAATTCTTTATCTCCTCTGTTTTCTTTATAGAAATCTAGACATGGGCACCTAATGGTAGTTATTTATGTATCTGAAGGTCACTTCAGGAACCCACTGATTAAAGATGATCTATCAGTTTCATAAATATGCTCCAGTCCCATCTGTATCTAGAGGATATCTGTGCCTGCAGTCACAGATGGAAATCCAGTAATTATTTATCTAATAAGTTGTGAGGCTATAAAGGCTAGAATATATCTTACTGCAGAGGAGACAAAAGCTTTTCTTGAATAAAAGCAATTTGACTGTGTGCAATATTAAAAACGTAAAGAAGCCATCTGTTTCTCCTTCATGGAGAATGATTTTGTGTGCTATGCAGTCATTAATGATGCATACTGGAAGAGTTTGCTATATTTATTTGAAGTGAAGCTAGCACTGTGCCTAATGGAACACCAATTAGGGTTCCTAGAAGTCAAAATGCTGTGAAAATAGATAAATGAGTTACCTAGCTATAAAAAAATAGGTTACCGCATTCGTGCATTTCCAATATACAGAAACACAGACAGCAGGATGCGAAAGCAAAATTTTTTGAGAAAATCTTCTGTGCCCCTCTCTCTTCATATGTCTGTTTTTAGCATAGGTACACAGATGCCATTCACATATATTCTATACAAACCAGTAAGCAGTGATCCATTTATAGTTTACTTGAGGGAGCTGGTGAAACAATGTTTTGTTACACCTATCTACATGAGCTTACTTAAGTGCACGCAAAACCCTGTATATAGACTTCGTAGAGGTTGAATTCAAGCATGTGAAAGACTGAGCTATAAACACCCAGCTAAAGCAAAATCTATAAACTGTTTAAAGGGCATTAGTGCTCCAAAGTTACACAGTAAAAATAGATGGCATTATGCAGCTCAGCATATACTGCCTCTCATTAACTTCAGCACTGGCTTGCATGGAACTCATGAAGCTAAAAAAACACTACTATCATTGCCAAAAAAAGCACTCATGAGCTGGGAAAACTCAAATTTTGCTTGCATAATCAAATTTAACACCTCTACTGTGTATGCTGCATGAGAGCATCTTTACATGTTCTGACACTAGTTTTCCATATGACACTGGCAGCATTTAATATATGTGTCATCAAAGACTGATTCACACCTGATTCTGACACTGCTTATCTTTGAAATCATTATGTGTGCAAACAGCATTATTTGAATTTTTTTACAGCAGTTTCACATGAAGTCTTCATAGTTTGAAAAATAAAAAATAAACCCACAAACAAAACCAAACCACAAAAAGAAGAGGAACCCAAGACTCCTTTATTCACCATCTTTTTGACACAGGTTTGTGACCCCCCAGCAACACAGGTGCTGTGTCCCCACCTGGTGTGGCCACCACCAGACCTGGTAAGTCATGCACTCTGCTGAAACATTTATTTTACAGCTGATTATTGACAACTGAGTAAGACCAACTCTTAGGGTCTGGAGATATAATTCTCCATCTCCTCCCATATATCAGCCCAAACTCTAAAACTATCAAATATGTTTTTGCCTCAAGCATGCTCTCTGCTCACTGGCCTCTTCATCTTTACCTCCTCTTCCTCGTTCCTACCTCCTATTCCCCACCCCTACAACTGACACAGTTCATTCAGAAACCAAATGGCAGAATTAGCCTCTGGTTTTGCGAGTTCCCCATCCCCCTTCCCCCCTCCTTACCCTGACACACCCTGTTTCCTGCTCTGGGCCGTTGGCCTTCTCTGCCCCAGACCTTCTTCCCAGCTCTGGGAACTCCCAGACGTCAGACCTCAGCCTTCTTATCAGTCTTAATATCCCTGACCGACTTTGAGTTTATATATGTGCCTGGAGGGCTCTAAGGCTTGTGCATTCTGGAGAAAAGTTAGGAAAACCAGGGTGTAAAATTTTTCTTCATAAAACCAGCTTACAGATTATGTAATAAAGTCACAAGAGTTCCATGAGAGCATGGAATACTATACGTTGCTGAAGGCCTCAGAAAGTCACTGATACTCAGTAAAACAGACCACACTGAGTTTTGTGAGCTAGCAAATACACTCCTTGTCCATTAGAGGAAGTAACTTGCCTTGCAGATAGGACAGCAGGATCTCCATTTGCCTCTTGGACTGAGTTCTGGAGATCATCTAACCATCCAGCTGAGGCAAAGAAGAAGGAATTAGTTTAAGAAGAAGAGAATATCTACAATAACTCTAGAGGACTCAGTATGATGTGAGGAAGGGCTCACTTTTGATTTCTTGTTTCTAGTGGCATTTGCAAAGCCTAAGCGGAGTCTGTTGTACCACCAACAGTTATTCATCCCAGGGATGAAGAGCTGGGCTCCTGTTCATTTGGAGCACATAAAGTATTAAAAATTGAGCTATAACTCCTTAATCTATTGCTTGTTTCTTCATTACTTTCTGAGGAAGAAAAGAGTTTCCAGGTTAATTTATGATAGGGGTGAAATAAAATAAAAAAGAGAAAGATAATAATAGGGAATAATGTTGCCTCATTTCAGAAGGAGCTGTGGGCTAAATGGAACAAGACTTATGAAATTCCCCTGCTTCTTTCTTTAAAAAATCTGTCCTGATGCCCTGATGATGTACACCTGTTGAATTGCTGTCATTGGTGGTGTTGAGAGGAACTGACAGGAGAATGGGAATTTGAAAGAAGAGAAGGCAAAGAGTAAGTGAGGCTGACAGCAGCAGGGGCTCAGAGAAGAGCTGAGCCACAGGATCTCAACTCATGGTCCTAACTGATGACCCAGCAAGAAATAGCAGCCCAGAAAGGGGCCTAGCTTCTTTTGTTTGCCTCAAAATTTTGGAAGCATGACAGAAATCATATCTCTCAGACATAGGGAGAGACAGACTTCAAATTTCAGGGCAGACAGAGTATGTGTTTAGGTCTAAACTAGTTACAGTTAGAGTCCACGAAGGAGACAAGAGTCCTGAGACTGAGTAGGGAGAGGCAGCAAGGGAAGTGGTGTCTATCCTTTTGAGATGGAAGCTATCCTTCAGTTTTTAACCTCTTTAACCTGCAACAGATGGAGGTCAGCTCTTTTTCTTACATACTTACATACTCCCTTTTCTTACAGACTCCCTCATACTCAAGAAAAATACAAGCAGCTCCTTAACCTGGAGAAGTAAACCTTGACTGGCATATATATCCAAATTCAGTGATTTTGTCTAGAGACTATTTCTTGTGAATGGTGCAACGCTGAACTTCATGCTTATCTCAGCTCTCCAGTGTGGTTGCGTCCCACTGTGCAGTGCCATCATTTATTTGAGAGTATCCAGACACGCTGCACTTCTTATTACCAGCAATACCAGAGCAAGAATGGCTTGAGGGTCACATTAAATCTGAGCAAATATACTGGAGACTGTCACCTCGGGCTATCACTCTCTGGCCCAGCAAGGACTAGTGTGGTAAAGGCAGAACTGTTTAGAGGACCTTGCAGGGAAGACATAGCGGACAAACCTCAACTCCTGAGTATGTGTCACTCTTGCTGTGATGTGCAATGCTTTGGGAATTAATTTTGTCTTTTTCTCAAATGTTTGCATTCTCCTCAAACATGATAGAGCTTTTCTTTCTCTCTTTCTTTCTTTCTTTCTTTCTTTCTTTCTTTCTTTCTTTCTTTCTTTCTTTCTTTCTTTCTTTCTTTTTCTTTCTTTCTTTCTTTCTTTCTTTCTTTCTTTCTTTCTTTCTTTCTTTCTTTCTTTCTTTCTTTCTTTCTTTCTTTCTCTTTCATCACTCTTCTGGTTTTTTGCTTCTTTTCTCATGTCATTGAGACCATGGTAGTCATTTCAGTTCTGAGTCACAACAAGCGTAGCCTTCAACTTCTGTCACTTTGATGTATGGCTTTTCAGGGAGATTCAATTTAGATTTCCAAGGACTTTGAAGAAATTAATGTCCAAATCCTATAGATGCAGCAGAAGCTTAATGCATCTCCATATTGCAGTCTCCCTGCTCCTAACCTGTGGTCATTGAAAGAGTATATTTCAAGATTTTCCTCTTTCATGCTACATCTTTCAGTGTGCTTCTGCTTTAGCTCAAAATGATTTCTGTTAATATGAAATACGGCTAATTTGTTTTCAGTTTGTGGTGTACCTCATTTGGTGAAACCTTATCGGCATAGCTGTAGATGAGTTTCCAGTGAATGGCCAGAAATGGATGATCAATCCAAAGTATCAGACTCAGTCCTCAGCATAAAACACCTGACAGTCCTGGGACCCAGACAATATAATGTGGTCTCATCTGAAATCTGATTAATAAGCTTGATGTCCCTATGAGCTGGAGGCTTGCACTTAACAATGACTGGGAGAGGCAGATAGAAGTGAAACGAAGCAAAGCATGGTCTGACCCTGAAGGGCAATATTAAGTATTTTGGTTTGCTTCCATGAACATCAGAATGACAGGATGAAATATTTTAATTAACCTAGCTTTTGGCTCTGCAAGCTCAGCCCAAACTTTTCCCCTCTTTTAGAAGCAGACTTGTTCTCCATCCGTGCTCTTCCACCAGATGTCTCTCCCCTGGCCTTTCCCAGGCTGAAGTAACTTTAGCAAAGGTACAAAAATCTACCTTGGCAAATAACTTGCACTGCTAAAAATAATCTCCCCTATGCACTTAGCAGACGGGCAAAGACTACACAGAACGTGTACATATTGATCCTATCATTCACATGCCAGAAGTAATTGCTCCCTCTGAGCATGTTTATAGATCTATACTAACTCCTGGTTTCCTCACAGCATGTCAGGACTGAGCAAAATCTTCCATAAATCTGTGTGGTTTCTGGAGCACGTGGAGAACCACAGAAGTTCCTGTAGCAGGTCTGGCAGAAGATGGTCACATGGGACAGACTCTTCACGTAATCAGTGTTGACACAAAGCTTCACAAGCAGCTGGAGGAGCAGGAGAGACCCTGTGCATGTGTTTCTCAGGGCTTTCCCAGGGCCACTGACATGCTAAGCACAGCAGTTTGCCCTGCAGTTTGTTTCAATCAAGTTTTCACACCCTGTACTTTTTTCTTCAGGGAACTGTGAGCCTAGGCTCTATTCCCTCAGTTATGCTCCAGGTTCAACTATGGTTTCCTGTGAGGTTTAGAAACAGCTGGAAATCTGGAAACTGATTTTTTCCAGATTCTGTGGAGACTTGATGAACTTTAGTCTCATCCTGCCTGACTTATGTGAAAGGCAAAAACTCACCTGGTCTCCCCATTCCGCACACTGGGCAGAAACACAGTGTTCTGATGTCTCTCACTGTGGCTGACAAGATCAGTCCCTGGCCTGTTGCAATTCACTGGTAGTGCTGCAGTGCATAAGGAGCCAGCTGCTCTCATCAGTGCAATGTGAGGTGCTGATTCTCAGTGATTATGTCTCTGAAAGCTCCTCCGTTTCTTCTCCAGTGTCTCCACAAGTCAGAGCCACCCAAGGCTGTTACTGGTGGAAATGTGCAGCAATAAGGATCAAAGCCCAGCTCACACTGGCTGTGTCTGTAGAGCTAGGTAAAACCTGGACAAAGACTGGCTCTTGGTACCGTAGCCAAATAGGAGGTTTATAGTGCCCTTACAGGAAGCTTGTATTGAAGATGGACAGTCTGTGGACATCAGAAGAGAGTTATGGAATGAGCTAATAGTTAAACAAAAAGGTTCAGAAAATATTATTTTAAATTGATCCCTCCTCCGTCTATCCATGTCCTCACGTTCAAGCACCAGTGACCAAAAAAAAACATGTTCTCCAGCTCTGGCAAAACACCTAGGTCTCTTGAGTAATGCAAGACTCTGCTCCTCCCTCCCCCAAAATGCCTAAAGCCAGAGCAAAAAAGCCTTTTTTTGGACGAAGTGCAAACTTGTCGCGTGGCATGTTTGTTCTAACCTACTGAATCAGCCTTTCTCAGGGGACATGGTACCTGACACGTTGATGTGACAGGCAGCTATTAAAGAACACCAGGACAACTGCCAAAATTGCTGCCTACAACTGTGTGGCCACTGAGGATACACACTGTCTAATCAGCAATCACAAAGCAGGAGCACCTTGAACATTTGAAATCTTCAGAGGTGTCTCTTTACTACCACAAATGTTTGTATGCCATGATCTAGCTTCAAGTCTCAGCTGAGCTCCTGGGAGAGGTTTGGCTGCTGCTTATAATGTTGGACTAAGAATAAAGAATTTACTTGATTTTGAAATACAAAACATTTACTGTTGAACTCATAGCTGCAATAGCTGCCTGGGAGCACCGACAAGTGGGGAACCACAGGATGTGAGAAGGTGGCAGGTGACACTTTGGTTCAGTAGCAGCCTGTGCTACTGATTCCATTTCATGGAATCACAGAATTGCTAGGGTTGGAAGGGCCTTCTGGAGATCATCTGGTCCAACCCCTCTGTCCAGGCAGGATCACATAGAGCAGATTACACAGAAACACATCCAGGTGGGACTTTCTGCCATTGCTTTTAAGAAGCTGTCTCTAGGAAAGCCACAGAGCTAGGAAGACACAAAACAAAAATCAAGAGAGAGTAAGAGAGCCAGGCTGAGGGGCAGGTAACCCAGGAAATTACCTGTGGCTGGGTCTGTTGAAGAACAAATTAACCTTAAGCAATTCTAGGCAGTGTGGGAGCAGGGAGGAGTCTGCACATTAGTCTATGCCTGAGGCTCTGTAAATGTAAAATAAATGCAAGTGAAAAGGTCAAAGTATTAACGGAGATTTAGATGCAAGAGATTTAGAGGGGTTTCCCCCCACTGCTGTTCCAAGAGCCAAGGAGATCCTAGCATTTGTCTAAAAACAAAAACTTGCTGACCCCAAACCCAGCAAACTCCCCCTTATCCAAAAGAGCAGCGATAAAATATTCCCCCTTCAGAAATGCAGCATTAGTGTGATTATTTAGTATCAAAATACTTGTTAAGCATCTTGCAGTAAGGGAGGGTTTTTGCTAAAATTTTGTATGAAGAGTTATATCAAATTAATTATTGCCAAACATAGAAGAAAAACAAAAAGATCTCATACTGCTGTATATACATTAAATTGCCTTCCTCTGTTTTCTTGGGGGTTTGTTATGCTGACAGTATGATAAGGATGAAGATGGCTCTTCTGACAGAAGGCTTAAAGGGACAGATAGATGGAGCAAATGCAGAAAGAGAGGCTGAAGTACGTAGCAGTTCAGGTATGCCTGTCATCACTGAAGGTGCCCAGGTGTCCCCCAGTTTCAATCACAGTGTCAATACAAGCCAGAACAGCTCCTAACATGGCAAGGTTGTCCATGTGGGGTGCGTGGTCAGGAGACAAACTGGTGAGTGTGTGTGTGTGTGTGTGTGTCTGTGTCTGTGTGTGCCAAGTACATAATTGTGCTTTGAAGCTACTTGGTAAGTGTGTAAAGCAGTGGGGCAGAGTTTGTATTCTATGTGAAGGATGCAGGGCTGGGAGCCTGGCACCTACCTGCTTAGGTTTTGATGGTGATTGCTGGGGCAGCCATCTGCCAAATGTGCTCATTTGCTGCTCAGTACATTTCCCAAAACAAGTATATATGACTGGCAGTTATGGTGCTGTTTTTGTGGCAGGGGGTCTTAGGCAGACATGGGAGGAGAGGAAGAAGTTTTGGCCTAGAAAACCACTGAAGTGCAGAAGGGATGCCCAAGTACAGCAGCATGGGCTGTCCTGAGGAGGAGGAAGAATGGGGACTGAAATCGTTTATTCACAAATATCAGTGAAGACACAGACTAAGTATAGAAGGAATAGTAGCCATCATGGCTCAGATTGAAGTCCAACAGGACCAGGAATTTTGCTCTACAGGTACTCAAGAGCAGAAGAACAAGGCATGCAGATGGGTGTTTCTCAGAAGTGTCTCCCAGCTCCTACAACATGAGACAGGTTGAAACTGCTCTGAGCAAGATGATGCCTGTATGTGCAGAAGATTTTAAGGACTTTTATAACACTCTTTCTTCCCAATTCCTTATAGGGTCAAAGTAATATTCAAGGATTTATCATAAAATCATAAAATAATTTGCATTGGAAGGGACTTTTAAAGGTCATATTCTCCAGCCTCCCCTTAATGATCAGGGACATCTTCAAACAGATCAGGTTACTCAGAGTCCATACCCATCCAATCTTGAATGTTTCCAGGAATGAGGCATCTCCCGTCTCTCTGAGCAACCTGTGCACATTTTACCACCCTTATAGTAAAAAATTTCTTCACTTTATCTAATCTGAATCTACCCTCTTTTCGTTTAAAACTGTCACTCCTTGTCCTGTCACTGCAGGCCTTACTAAAAAGTCTGTCCCCATCTTTTTTATAAGCGCACCAGAAGTATGGAAAGGTGGCAATAAGTTCTCCCTGGAGCCTTTCCTTCTCCAGGCCAAACAACCTCAAGTCTCTCTGTCTTTCTTCATCAGAGAGTTGTTCCAACCCTCTGATCATTTTTGTGGCCCTCCTCTGGGCTTGCTCTACAGCTCTGTGTCCCTCTTATCTTGGGGACCCCGGAGCTGGATGCAGCACTATAGGGGCAGTCTCATGAGAGCAGAGTGGAGGGTCAGAATCAGCTCCCTGAACTTGCTGGCCACACCTCTTTGGATGCAGCCCAGGATTTTACTGGCTTTCTGGGTTGCAAGTTTCTGACTGGGTCTTAACCAGCTTTTCATCCACTGGTACCATGTCCTTCTCTGCACAGCTGACGTCAATCCATTCACCTCCCAGCCTGTAGCGATCCTGGGGATTGCCTAAATGCAGGTGCAGGACCTTACACTCAGATTTAGTGATGTGTTCAGTCTGCCCAGCATTTATTTTTTCAGGATGTTTGTGCATAACCTGCTTGCAACACAAGAGGAAGAGCTAACTGAAATACCATTGTGTGCCATAGAGTCTTTGTGACTCCTTCAGGCCATATTAAAAATATTACCACATTTGAAGAGGTTGAACTTTGAGGATCAGTACATCCTGAAGCACTGCACACTTGGATTTATTTATAACTTCTGCAAATTGGTACTATGATAAATGTGTGACTGCTGGAAAAGAGCTGAGGTAGGCAGAGGTATTTTCTATATCTGTCTCCCAAAGAAAGTCTTATATGTCTCTTTGTAGATGATTAATTGTTATTGCCTGAGTTCTTGTAGAAGACCTATAGCTGAAGAACTGTGAGGTTATTGTATATTTATTTAATTCTACCTCAAGCCCTACACTTCCATAGAAAGTAGCACACAACATCTCTGAAGCTCCACAAATCTAGATTTCTTTTCGTTTGCTTACTCTTTGATTTCTTTTGGTTAGCTTACTCTCTGATGAGTATAAATTTGAAACTTTAAAAAAGTAAGTGTGTTTGAGCAGTTTGAGGGAATAGAGAAGCAGAAATAAATAATGGTATTTATGTCTTTACAGAGCACAGAAAGGGTTGCTTTGTTTTATAGTTCACACATGACCTTGTTCTCCCTCAATTCTGCTGAGGACCAGCAGGATAGTTTATGAATCAATCCTGCCTTTATTACACTGATAAGTGCTATCTTCCCAGGCCAGCAAATGCACCAAATATTCACACTAATTGTCAAGAGTAACTGCAAGTCCTTTTCTCAAGTCATCTGGCCCCAAGAAAATATTCAATATTCATGGTCATAAGGTAAGCCTGGTGGTTTTCTAGTGTCAGTCCTCTACAGTCTCATTGGTCAGACCAACTCTGCTCATTTATCTCAGGGAATCACTTGTGCTATTACAGAATCACAGAATCATCAGGGTTGATAGAGACCTTCAAGATCATCTAGTCCAACAGTTATATATTGGTGATATATAGTTGATACAGTTGATTCCAGGCATTTTCCTCTTTCTCTGGACTTTTTCAGTCTCTTATCAGGAGCTAGAAACTAATTTTTCTTAACTTCTTGATAATATGCTCCAACATTTCCTCAGACAGAAAGCGGTATCCTAAACTTGGCAGGCAGGAGCAGAGCTGTTGTGGAAGCAGGTGCTGTGAAAAATACACCAAGGCTGACACTGAGCAGCTGCTTTGCTGAAAACTTAGATTGATGTACTCCCACTCAAGACAAGAAAAAGACCCTTCCTACACGTGGTATGAAGACCCCCATCCATGCATCCCTCCCTAAGGAAGAATGTTACTGTGTTGAAAATGTGCTTTTAGTTAGTTTTTCATCATGTCGTTTCAGTCACTTACAAGACATTTCAGTCACTTACAAGACATTTCAGTCACTTACAAGAAGGCAGGAATTTACTTACTAATTTACTTACAGATATTCATCCTCTCCATGTTTGTTGTCCTGGAGGAAAACTAGGCAACCATATTGATAAAAAAATCCTGAGTCTTTCTCTGTATCTCCATAAAATTTGTCAATCAACTCACATTGTAGTAAAATCGAGATCTGCAGTGGTAAATGGAGTACACAGAGTACTCTTGGGTAAATGCACATCTGTGTGTCTAATCATTTAAACTCCTCTCTATTTCTGCAGTCATGAGACAGTTTCTCTTTGTTAAGGGAAATACAAACACCAAATAGCATTGGCACTTATGTGGTGGAGGGATTTTTACACATCCCTTTTGGTTTGATGTGGAGTAGGAAAGAGGGAGCTCCTTCTGCCTGGTTGTGACAGTTTATTTTTAATTGCCATGGATTTAATAGTGAAATAAATGCTGTGATATACTATGATGACTGTTTACATCATATGCTTGAACTAGATGTGTAAAAGGAACTGCCTGTGTGGGGAAGGAGGGCAGGCTCAGTAACTGCTATTGTGGTAGAGCTTATGCTGTCCCATACTCTACAGTGAATTGGTCCTGCAAGGTTTATTTCTGGGATTCAATGCCCACTTGAAATAGTAATTTATTTCATACACCAGTCTTCTGGGTTTTGACTTTTGTTTGAGTTCTGTTGTGTTATTTTTAATGCAGATTTACTTACAGAAAGCATACAATATTCAAATGCCCAAAACAAGAATCACTCAGACTGGAACCAATAACAGGTCTGTGACTAAGATTTCTAGGGTGTCTACACCCAGGAAAATTTTCAAAATGTATTTACTAACCACCTTTGAAGATAAAAATAATTTAAATAAACTAAGAGAAATTTAAAGAGAATGCAAAAGCAGATGCCACCACCATCTACTTCTGGAAAATTGAAACCAGATGTTTTACCTACTCCTAAAATATTTCACATAGAACTCAACTATTCCACATGATAATAAATCCCATACTTAGTGTTGGCTGGCTTAAGATAATGTAGTTTGTTAAAATGACATGATTATATTAGGAAAAATATTTTTGGATGAGTTACTAGTTTATTCGGATGTTGTGTAAAAATGTACATATCCTGAAGGTCAGACTGTATAACATGTGTTCCAAACAGGCTGAATCCACCCTGGCAATATCACGATCCAGAGAGTTCACTGAATTAAGCTTGTAGATACTGCTAGATTCCAAATTTAAATTTGGAAAAGTTACTACAGAAATAAAAATGCAAACTTTTTGGAATTAAAGCCACTTGTGAAACTTTTTTTTTTTGCATCTAACAGAGCAAATGAAAAGTCACTGTGATAAATAGAATATGTAGTCCTTACAAAATCCAAATGGTCCTTATTACCTCTACATCATTAACATTTCCTTCTCATAGGCTATTTCTTAAGCACTGTGGGCTCTCATCTTCTGATCAGCGAAGCTGACTACATTTAGTGAAATACCATCGTGCTCACACTTGGGATAAATTCTCCTCAGGTCATGAATAAAATGTATTAGGCTGTTACTGTATTGATTCCCCAGAGAACACTCATGGCAAAGCCAGCATCTAATTCGCCACTCTAAACTTCTTACTGCAGCTTGTAGTGTTTTTTCCAGTTAGGTCTTAACTTTTATTTTTCAGTCATTTGCGGTTCAGATGCTGCCCCCAGATTATTCTTACAAGAGATGATTCAAATAGGGACAGGACCCTTGTTATCCCTGCTTTTGATACCATAGTTCCAGCATCACTGTGCCCTTAACATAGTCCTACAGGATGATCCAGCCACCTGCATGTAGACCTCAATCCATCTAGAGTGATGGTTGTAAGTAGGGAGGGGTGGGAATGGGATTTAGTGTCACATACATTGGAATTTATGTTTCTGCCAAGATTGATGGCAGGATCTTTATTTGCCCCCGAAGTCCACTCACTAGTCAGAGTTTATTTATAGAAATACAGTATTGCCAGGACAAGGATAGTGATGTCCTACATAACCAGGGGAATTCTGTAAGCTTGACTGGATAGCATGTGATTGACATGACCTCAGAAAACCTGCTTAACTCACATGGGCAGTAAATTCTTGACACTGAAGGCAGCCTAAAGCCATCATCCAATCTGATGGCTTGGTGAGTCTTGAAAGATGAACTTGCCCACACGCTCTTTTCTGATTTCCTACAGACACACCAGTTAAGCTATTGGGAGGTGGAAAGGACTTGAGCCAGCATTTTATTTCATTCAGCTCTCACTCCTTTTGCAGAGCTGCAAACAGCCTCTAATGCTTCTTATCTTTTTGTCTCGCTAATAAGGCCAGAACCACACTCTGTTCTCACTATTAGCTGCAAAGGCAGGGCTGAAGGAATGCTGCTGATATGTACACATCCCTCTTCCATTCAGCAGAACCTCGGGCTCACAGAAGGTGGTGCAGCAGTTTCCGGGAGCTCCAATTCCATTGCATGACAGGCATGGAGGAGAACAAAAGGGGATGATGGCATTAAATAGGGATGGAACTGTAGTGGCAAATTAATTTTTGGGTGTTCTCAGGCTGATACAAATAGCAGACTTTTTTTAACAGGAGCAGTTTCCCATGTTAGAGTGCCCTAAATGCCACTATATTGAAAATACTATATTTCACAGCCCTACAAATATTGTTTCAGAAGGACAGAAACAGTTTGTGAATCACCAAACTATTTGCAATCAGATCATGGTTTTAATGTAAATGGCATTCTCTTAACATTTATCAGTTTGGTTAAAGCTGAGAGAAAATTTTCTTGCCAAGTTTTCTCAGCATGCCCTCTCCCCACTTACCTCACTTGTCTGCCTCATGCTCCCCTTTATCACAGTGCCTGATTCATTGTGCAAACTGGATGGAAAATGACAGAGCCTCAGCCACAAGCTTGCTCAGCTGAAGTGACATTTCTTGTGAATGACCATAATGCAAGTGGCATTTACACTACAGCATTTTGAAAAGGCAACAAATGATGTAGCGCTGTCAAACAACTTTTTTTCTCCATTAAAGAAGAATGGACAGTTGCCATTCACTTCATGACTACCAAATACTTCTATTTAGAGTCAAAACATCTGCTGCTTTTATATTGCTTGATTTTGTGATCTACTTAGCCCTGTCTGATTAAGTGCTTGTCGGAAACTGATGTGAAAGTGATGTGTTTTTATCACATCATTCCCCGCTCTGAGATTCAGACAGACAATTTTCTTATTTTCTGATAGGAAGAGGGAATGAAGCATGCTGATCTGAGCTGGGTTCAGAACTGTACCCAACCCAGATGTATTTGGTCTCTTGCTCTGGTAGACCAGGCAGTGATGGCTCCCGAGGCTGAGACCACAGACCAAGCAAATACATGCTGCCTGTAACTTTCCCATTCAGAGGAATGGCTACATCAATGAGCTAGGGAAAAACATGAATTCTTGCATTAAAGTGTGCATTTTAGCAGGATCTTGGGTTCACCACAGGTGTGACTTGGCCTACATCAACCCTTGTGCCCAGCTTCTTGTCAACTGTCTATGGAAAAGAAATCCAAGTGCTCACTCAGGCTGGGGGGGAAAAAAAAGGAAAAAAAAAGGGCAGCCATGCTCCAAACCATAACTTGATGTAAAGATTTGGGATTGAGGACTAGTCTGCCTCAAGCCATGTGTATCTGGGAGACAAAATGGCATTCTAGTATCTAACTAACCTCTGGATCCACCTCTGTAGGCTTAATTCTTTCTCCTGTGATTTAGCCAAGTTTAATATTAACATGTCACTATTAGACCTGAAGTAATTAGAGGGCTTGGAGCTGCTGCTGTAATTAGAATTTTATTCCAATCGTTGTTCCCCATTACACTAACCCCTGTAGAAAGTTTTATCAATCATTTCGTATGACAGTCTCTAATTCTCAGCTTCCTTGACCACTGCTGTATGTCATTTCTTGTCATGTAACTAATTAGGACATGACATGAGCAAGACAGAGGCCTATAACTTGAGCACATGTGTAGCAGAACAGAGTATTTGTTCAATTAGGGCCTTAGCTTCTTGATTGCTTTATGTAATCTAGACGGACTATTGCCCCAACTGTGTTTCTAGGCAGGGATGTGTCGTGGGACTTCTCCCTGTGAAAACAAAGATACACAAGTTCAGCCACATCTGAACTCTTTCTAAATTTTGTTGCTGCGTCAGTTCAGTTCCCCAGGATGACATCTGGTAAAGGGATTTATTATCAGATATATTGAGTCTTCACTCTTTTCAGAGAAGGCATTTGGAAGAGATCGAAATGCTATACCTCCTAACTTGCTAGTTGCAGCTCCTAATCCAGCTCTTTAAACAGATTTGAATGTCTGGGTCATTCCATTTTATTAAACTTAAAGGATGGGCATATGACCAAATAAACTTAGTTAGTTTCTGGCACGTGTGAGGAAAAAAAAGCCTTAACATTTCATCATCATGGCAAAGAAACTGTGAGAACCTGTAGTGTTGCTTTAAGGAACTGATGTTGGGAATGTTTCTTTAGAAAACAATGGGACAGGGAAATGGTGAAGAGCAATTAGAAGCCTGAATAATAGTTAAAACATAAAAGAAGACCAGGTTATATCTCTAGGGTTTTTTTGCAATAAGTATAATTCTCTGAAGGTACTAATCCATGCATGTGCTGGGGAACTGGGGAGGAGGATTTGACAGACATGAAAACTGACAAAGATGAATGTGTTCACTAAAGATCTTGTCACCCCCCTGAAAAATATTCTTAGTCCTGCCAGGTGATTTGACTTGTGTATTTCTTGTATAATCTTGTATATCATGCATCTACTTATGTATTTTGTAGCCCTTGTTGTGATAATATTGATGCCCCTCACAGCAGTATATTCCCATCTCCACCCTCACAGTGTCTCAGTGTTGAGTCAGAGAGACATCAAAGTTTTCTAAGTAAGGATATTTTGCAGTTTTGACTATGTAACTGTAATATAAAAGATTCAATTGCAGCTGTCCCAAGTACTTATCCCAGCATTGCTTACACTTTTCAAGAAAGAATACCAACAGGGTTGTATTCTCCTTTGGGCTTATGTCAGCATACCTATATGTTGATTTAAAAGAGTCCCGCGGCTGTCTGGCAGTAATCCCCAGAGGTAAGTCGAGTCAGGGAAGAGTTCTGTGTCTACCAGGACGGAGTAATATAAGCACAAAACAAAAACCTTAATCCTTTCCCCAGAAGGTTTTCACACTACATGCAGAAAACCAGCAAACACATCAAGTAAATGAGAGAGCTGTACTGCAAAGGCAATGGATATATTGGCTCCAGCACATCAGAAGGCTAGATGTTGCCAAGGTCTTTGCTATCTTCACAGAAAAAGAGGAGAGACTGAAGGACAACCTTGATGTAACTTTGCAAAGGTTTAGAAGACTCCGTGAAAAATGCAGGTGAGGCCATAGACTGAAAAGAGTTGCAAGAAATCATTTTGATAGTGAACAGAACTGAAACGAAAAGTCAAAGATGTTAAGATCCTTGAATGAGATCACAAGTGGTCTGTGTCTGATAGAACAGAACAGAAAAAAAAGACTGAAAAGTTTCCAGACCAAGAGTATTATGATCAAAATTAATGACTCATAGAACAGCACTTTGCAGCGGCAGTCTGAATGGATATGCAAAGAGAGGGATCTGTTAAAGCAGAAGAAAACACTTCTGTACTATTAAAGATGTAAGATAGTGAAAGCCTGGATGAGTCATACTGTGTAAAGGAACTTTAGCAGAAGGAATCGACAATATCGTGTCATGGCCAGAATGTGAAAAACTAGAAACTGAAAACACTACAACTGAACAATGGGCTGGCCAGATAGTACGGGTGGCCACAATAAGTCAGAGGAGCATTGTTGTGGAGGAAAGAGGTGTGGATCCACAGACTGGTTTTCACCATAATAGACAGCCTAACAGCTGGAGGTTCCAGAAAGAAGCTTCAGTTTCAAATAACACAGCTCCATCCACAGAGGAAGAGGCCAGCTGTGCACTTGTGGATAAGCTGTAAAGCATTTATTTCATATGTTGTGTGAGAGACCAGCACAAGGAAGATCCTATTTTGATAAATTGCATGCATATTCCTATTACTGTGTTTTTGCCTGGGATATCATCAGGATGTGGACATAGTCCATTAGACCTTATTCACAAAGAAGCAGGCTGAGATATCTGATTATTCTAGTGTTTGGTGAAGGGTAAATTTGTACTTTCCTGTGCGTAAATACAGCAAACAGGCCAACTTCAGAAATTAAAGAGAAACTGAAAGCAGAATAATTGCCTCGGATGGAGTTCATACTATTGCTACAACAGTAATGTGGATGCAGTGAGGTAGAAGAAGGGCTATTAGTAGAGCAAGAAGTAATTCAGCA
This sequence comes from Acanthiza pusilla, assembly GCA_036630365.1. NCBI lineage: Eukaryota > Metazoa > Chordata > Aves > Passeriformes > Acanthizidae > Acanthiza > Acanthiza pusilla. The sequence continues at coordinate 3,067,347 of JAXCHO010000098.1, forward strand.
TGTGGTAGAGGCACTGCAGATTATTGGCCTGAGCTGAGGCACTCCCACTGGAAATTTTACTGGCAGGAGCAAACTGCCCAGCTGGCGCTGGACTGGGGAATGTGTTAGTTAGCAGGACTGGAGGAAGAGCAAAGTGGGTGCAAGGCATATCAAGGGTAAGAGAACAAGGGGATCTTGGGCATACCTACCTCCTCTTAACAGCAGTAACATCCAGAGTATGATCTAAGGAGCAGCCTGAAACACATAGCTGGGAAAAATACCAACCTCACGGAGCTGTAAGTCTCAACACGTCATGCTCACCAGATATGTTAGTGGAAGGAAAGTCTGCAAATGCATGTAATCTTTTCCCTTTGGGTTGAGCCTGGATGTCCTGACCTCCCTTAGTACCTGGGCAATTATTCAATTTATTGAGGCATGAGCCACTGTATGCAACACAGGCTTGTTCATAGGGTTGGATGTTAAATCAGATCACAGTCCTACAGGCGCTGTTGATTCAAATCCGCACTGAACTGTGGCTAACAGAGACCATACAGATACAACTGCAGCACCCTTGCTTGCTCCTGAAAAAGGACTGCAGTATTTCCTGTTAAATGGCAGTGATATATCTAAAGGGATCATGGGGTCACCAGGACCCTGCCACCTCTGCCACCAAAATGGCCTTAGGACATGCAGCTCTTCAGCCTGAGACTTTCCTAACTCGTCTAAGGAGGTAAACAGCAGGTGGAGAGACAAAATTCACATTTACAGATTGCACCTGTAGATGAGAACAAGAACTGCTATGCTTAGATGAGTACAAATTGATGAGATTCTCAGTTCTGCTATCACTCCAAAGAAGTGGAAATAGCTATTTTCATTCAATTTTACCTTTATTTTGATAGAACAGCCTTTTCAACAGATTGCACCTAGCCTCCAAAATCTTTTCTGAGGAATAATGCTGAATTCAATGGCTAGGTTTTTCCTTACCATTTAGCTCTAAGGTATTTCCATAAACAAGCAAGCAAAAAGCAAAAGGAAAAGCCTAAAAGTATTTATTAAACACTGATGGGAATCAAAGCACTCAAATTTTAATTTAATCAGATTGTAGTTTTTAAGGAAATAATTTATCTCAGTTTTATTTTCTTGATAGACTTGTCAAGTAAAACCTGTAATTTAGTGAATACTAAACAACTAATGAATGTTAAAATTTAGTGCAACAACTGTATTTAAAATATCAACCATGCTAATTCTGAACTTACATACATAAACTCATCATTAACACAATTACAGCTGTGCAAACTGTAAACGTTGCCATTTAGCATGAAATTCCTAACAATCAAGAGATGGAAATGTAAAGATTGGCTTCAAAGTTGTCACTCACAGAGCTACCTTTGATTTCAAGTTTTTTGCAGGTATCTTAAATCATATTTCAGTATTGATTATAAAAGACATATACCCTTATTGGGACAACGTTCTACGCATTTCTTTCTAATGCATATATAAACTGCTTCAAGTCTAAGCCATCTTTTGATTCCCATAACAGAGGTTCTAAGGTATTCTTGCAGGTGTAATTGTAAACAAATCAGAGATCTGTTAAATACCATGTCATCTCCAAGCTGCAGAAAGTCATTATACAGTAACCACTTCCTCCTAGTTTCCCCCTACGCTCTGTTCTCTGGAATAGAGAATCTGTCTTTCACTGAAGGATAGAGACACCCAATTTTTGTACACTATTCCAGTGTTTGCTTCCTCTGCAGGATCTCTGAAGGGAGCAGATGTTGCAGGGAGGATCTGGCCCCTTCTGCACAGCTGTGGAGAGTTCCCAGAGCCGCAGAACACTCTGCAAAGGGTAGCTGGATTTGGAGATATTGAAATATGAGGGTCTTCTCTTCGAGTCTACCCTGCCTCTTCAGTCTCACAGATATATCCTTACAGTGGGTGCATAGCTGGGCTAAAGGCTGAAGGAAACCTGATATGTGGCTCTGCAAAGACTTGCTCTGAAAACCATTTCTTGTCTAGTTCCTGTGATATGGATTTACTGTTAAATCAATGCTTCATGGCAGCACTCCGTCTGCTGAGTCTCTGTAATTTGGCATGGGATTCTTACTGAATGAGACTTTGTCACTTCAGTGATGGTCTCAGTGTTTATGTCATTTCAAAGCAATAATAACCTGTAGAAAATTTTTGAGCCAAAAAACACTATGAAATTTTTCTTCTAATAAATTAATTGATTTAGACATCTGACAGAGAAAGTTACAGCTTCCTTCTTATTTACAATAGTTTGGTTTCTTTTTTTTTTTTTTTTTTTTTTTTTTTTTTTTTTTGTAAACAGAGCAGTCTGTAGGAACATTAATACCTCATACAATCTGTATTGTAACTGAGAAAAGTGAGAAAAAAACCTTCTGTGAACTTTCTGCATAGCTGTCTGTGCACTGTTGTATTTCCCTAGTCTATATCTTACAGTGTGGAGTCAATTTCCCACTGCTTTTGCAGTCTTTCTGCTGAAAAACTAAAATGGCAAATCTGCACCTTGTGGTAATAGGAAGCTAAGAAATGCTGCTTTTAAAATGATCCAAGTTATGAGTTTTCTGCTCTCTGGACTGCTTAAAGGCTATAATCTCCAGAGCTAAAGTAGAGTAAGAGGTAATTTTCTTCTGGATTAGCAAAGCAAGAATAAATGCTCTCTTGTGAATGAGGTGCACATGCAACCTGGGACTAAGATACAAGCCTGGGCAGCGATTACTTCTCCTTTCACAGTACTGTAAATCCGGAGTGTCAGAAAGGAACTTGTATGTAAGACACATGAAGATTTGATGAAAAAAAAGAAGTGTGAAAGGAAAAACACTTCACATAAAGTCTGCTTTCAAAATAAGAATATCTCCAGCAAAACAAAGGCTGTAGTATTGTTCACAATTCTGAAAAAAATGAGATGAGGGACCTGGCACTCCTTTTTCCTTGGCAATCTGATTTCTCCAGCATTGCTGCTTTGGCATTCCTTCGCACCCGTAGAGGCCACACAGCCAGTGAGGGCAGATTGCATCTGATCTATCCTAATAGTTCGAAAGTTAGATGGCTACGTTTGGGCCAGTCACAGCAGTCTTCTTTTACAGTCATTAGAGAAAAATGACCACCTCCAGAGATAGTTCACTCTATCTGTCTTGGACAACTATTTTGAGTCATTTAAGGAAGCACTTTTTTTCTTTGAAGCAACTTTAAAGGTGCTACAGGTACTCAGTTTAGATCTTTAACTGCCGAAGTTGGGATAGACTAACATTTTCAGTTACTCATTCAGTTTACATCACTGAAGATTCAGCCTACTTAAATCAAATGTTCCACCATGAAATAAAGGTATTAAATCAGGATAAGGTAGGTTTGTTACAAGCAGGAGTATGTCCCTCTAAAGCCAATGGGAACACCAGAAAAGGGAACACCAGCAAAAGGGAACACTTACCTTACAGTGTGGAAGAGAATAAGAAGGCCCTTGAAGCTACAATCCTTCCAGTAATACCGAATAGACATTACCAGTCTCCCCCCACTCCTTCCCCAAAGTAATTTGATTCCCAAATGGAATTGTATGGCTTTGATTCTAACACCATAAGGCACTTACCGCATACTATGCATGACATTATTTTGACTTTTTGTCTTATGTTATTTCAAAACAAACCCATTCTCTTCATTTTAGCTTTACTAGGAGGTTGCTTCCCAAGCTCAAGAAAAATTTCTTCCTTGAAAGGGTTGTCAAGCAATGAAATAGGCTTCCTGGGGAAGTGGTTGAGTCATCATCCCTGGAGGTATGTATGAGATGTGTAGATGTGGTACCTAAGGATATGGTTCCGTGGTGGACTTGGCAGTGTTAACAGTTGGACTCACGGATGTTAAAGGTGTTCTCCAACCTAAAAAATTCTATGATTCTCTGCTTCTAAGTGTAAGCATTGACTCATGGAAAGCTGACTGAGTCTCCAGATTCCATGAAATGTGTTGAACTGGCCTTGGTGCTGTCACGTAACCATGAGGAATTCAGCGATATTTGGGAAAGAAATCCTTATGAGCTACCAGATATGACACAATCCCTTCCTAGGATCTCCATCCTCGAAGAGATTCATGTCACTCTGAAGTGGCAGTCTGATATCTTTGAATATTTAAATAGCTCCTGGATACCTATTTTTAGGGCATCACACTCCACCCCTGTACCCCGTCACCACTGGCTCTTCTGTTTCCACATGCTGAGCAGTTTCAGATGCTGTTTCCTTGTTTCTGAGAAAAACATATGAGGCAGCCAGGAGTAACCCAGCAGAGAACAGCATGTGGGAAGAAGGCAAAGAGAAGATCTTTGGAGATACTGTGGAGAAGATCTTACTTCAGAGACTCCTGAGTTTTCCCCTCAAGTGCTGCTCCTCTACGTGTCCTAGAACACAATGGGCAGCACTGATGGTCATAGGCACAGCTTACATTTGTTTGAGTGTTGACATCAATCCTGAATGTATAGCCCACTGATTATCAGTTAAATATATGTCATAAATTAAACTGCTTCAATCCCCATTCGATTTACACCAACTGATAGGGGCTCTTTTATCCCATGACCAGGAGGCTCTGCTATGTTGTCTTTGCATTTATTCACTGTCTCAAGGATAGCTTATGAAATAGATATGTATTTATCTGAGAGAGAGGCTCAGTACTGTATTCAGCCTGTCTTTCCCTTCTAATCCCTTTTCTCACACCTATTTTTTGAACACAGGAGCTAGTGTGAAGGTAATAGGACAATGTTGAACTCTGACAGCTCAGTTAGCTGATGGGATGCATTCTTCACTGAGGCTGAAGATCTAAAGGAGTTAGGAAATCCCTTTGGATTTGGTGGCAAAGAGGGAGACTGCCAAATTCTTTTTCTATCACCTTGTAATTCTTAAGCTCCAGGGCACAAGACGGAGAAAGCTGACAAGAAGATAGAGCCAACAGACTTCTATTTCTTGATGGTTATGTCCATGACCATGATTTTCTGAAGACAAATTTTTAATCTAGAGTTGCCCTTGAAACATCTTTCTGATTTTTTATTTTGATGAAGAGGGCACAAGCTATAAGATTAGCTTTCTGAAAATAAACCCTTTGAGATGTTTCTAATCAGGCACATGGCATAAAGAATCATTTAAAAATATTTGAAAATATATATGGCAAGTCAAGGGTAAGACAAGGATTCTATTACTCCCAGGTGGTATTTTCTTTGTCTTTAAAATGTTTCTTATCTATCAATGCAATAGAAAAGGACTTTGTCAGTAAGTAGCAACTTCAGCTGGTTTCCTTACAGGATTTTCCTGTCTTTCAAAGAGAGCATTCCCTGTTTGTATCTTATTCACCAGCATATCCTCAGCCAATATAAATCAGTAGAGCTTAAATTTCATTCCTGTACCTATGCTGACTTCCGTCTCTTGAGGATATGCACTAGAGCCTCTGAAACTGTACTGCATAGAATAGAGGGACTTTTGGATTATTAAATTAATGGGAAATATAGATTCACTTTGGAAACAATACAACTCAGAACAAGAGCCAGAAACCAGAATTATAAGAGCTCCTGACTTTCTGAAATGATTCATAACCCTAAGAACATGACCAGGTTTTTTCAGACTGTTGAAAGGTTTTTTCTTTCTTTACCCAGGAAATACAGCCATTTTGTAAACCAAACTTGTGGGGGGTAGATGACTCCTTCTCTTCATAGAGAGAAAATATTGTTCATAACTTGAGGAAGATTCTTGAAACACAAGGTTTAGAAGACATTGTTTGGAAGAAGCTTTCTTTGTTTTACAGACAGGTTTTTTTCATCAAAATGAAATTTTCTGACTTGTAACAAGATAGTAAAGAAAGAAGAATCTTGTGATTTTTGGTTTTTTTTTTACCTCAGCCTGTTTTTCCTTCCATAGCTCAGTGGCAGAACTGAGTAAATCTACACATTAACTGGAAATAAAATATTAACTCTGTGGCAAGAGCCAAAATTTTTCTTAACTAGCAGAAAAGAGTAGGAGAGGGACTGAATTTAAAAAGAGAAGGCCACTGGGAAGGCACTTAAGCAACAACTATCAAATAGTCTGAAGAGAGAAATACTTTGTGTATTGATGATTGCTGATATCATCCAGGCCGCTTGAAATTAGGTCAGCATCCATGCACAGAAAAAGTGAGAAATCCACTGTGCAGTCTTTGCCATGCACAGAAAAAGTGACAAATCCACTGTGCAATCTTCGCCAAATCACAAAACAAATTTTGCATTTTAGGCCACAAGAACCCTACAAGACATATTTAGGAACAATGTGGTAACTTTTCTGTGTGGTGTTTAGATGCCTAACTTTTAAAAGATTCTTTTTAACTATTTATTTCAGTGGAATGGTTTGCCTTAACTAAAATGCAGACAGGAAGTCTGCAGAAACAAGTCAAGAAGCAAGAAGACAGAAGCAAGTAAAAAAGCCTTTTCAAATTGTCATTTTCTTGTCTCTATTTTGGCCCTAAATTCTTTTAAAGAGCAGTGGGATAGCGACACCCAGAGCTACAGTAGACTGTCTGATGAAGAATGTGCCACGTAAGGTTTTTTTCTGACTGATGTGATTTTGTATTTGCAGTCTGGTCTACCCATAAACCTCCTCAAAGGCTAAATACAGGGTGGGCAGTGGAATCAAAGTCCTGTACTGTCCTGTCTCTTGGACTTTTTGCAAGGCCTTGAACACCTACATTTTTGTTTTTCTGGATGTGGTAAAGGCAAGGAAGAGACATTACATAAACTTTGTTCTAGGATCTCAGAAAGATTAGTAAAGTAGAAAATTTGTGACTGTTCAATGACAAAAACTAGTTATGCAAGTTAGTTGCCTGCTTCAAATCCCATTGTCAACAAGAACATTTCTGCAGGTAGGCTTGGATAAAGAATCTCTGGGTCCCTCCCTGGATGTAGTCCAGCACAACCATTCCTTTGCTCCCAAGACAAAGCAGAAAAGGAGAAGGTCTGAAGACCTGTGATAGGGTCGGCTAAATCCACCATTTCTTTGTAGCCTTGGGCAGCCTGAGGAGAAAGAAAGCCCCTGACACCCTGGCCAGATGGCAGTGGGGCATGAGTTTCCAGCGTCCTTCATCTCAGCTGTGCGTCCAGCGTGGGGCTGCCTTTCCCCTTAGAGCTGTGTACACATGTACATTGCACAGCAAGGAAACACACCATGGTAACTCTCCAAAACTATAGGGACGTCTTTTTAGAAACAGCCCCTCAGAAGGCTGAACAATGGCTTCTCCCTGACCTCAAGGGCTGGGACACAGCTAATGAGGGCAGCAAAAATGTCTGCACAATAGCCATTGTTAAGAGGAAGCAATATTTTATTCCCTAAATGCTTGGCAGTCAAAGTTCATCCCGCTCCCAGCCAGGAGCAGGGCCCTGGGAGTCACTGGCTCAGCTTCAGCCCTGGGCTTTGGGCGCCTCCCTGGGGACAGGAATGGATTGTTGTCCTGTGGTCCCACGGCCAAGCAAGGAAGGTGTCTTAGGTTACATGCAAGGTGTAACCAAAAGTATGTACTCTATTACCATCTTCATAAGCCGTGCTCTTTGTGTTCAGCATGACCCAGCCCTGATAACACCATCGGGGCTATCTCTGCTAATGGGCCATCAAGGTCTCCGGGAGTGGCTCATAGGGCTACATCAGCCCACTGAGAGATGCCCCGCCCAGAGGGGTGGAACTGAACACTCCTACCTGCATATAAGCTGAGTCTTTGGAACACTGGGTACCACTTCCACTGGATTCCCAGAGAAAAAGAGCTGAAGAGCCACCACTGGACTTCCAGCAACTGACCAGATTGTTCTTCAGGATCACCACTTCAACCAGACCACATCCATCACTCCAGGGAGACTGCAGCCACCATTTAACTGGACTGCTATGTCCACCCTGATTAACAGGGTGGCGGGTTGTATTCTGGTTCTATCAGTATAAAATGGTGTTTCTGTATTATTGCCTTTAATTTTTCCTATTGAATTGTAATTCTGATTTGGAATCTCGCACAATATATTTGTGAGGAGTCAATTCCTCTGCTGGTTTACTTCAAAACTAGCACAGAAGGGCTGTGGAGAGCTGGGGACCAGCACAGCTGTGGCATTGCTGAGGCAGGGGTTGAGAGTCTTGGTGGGCTGATGTGCCATCCTGGGCCATGGGCAGGGCAGAGGAGGTTGTGGGAGGCCAGCAGGGACAGTGCAGTCTTGTGGGGGTGGCTTCCAGGCACCTGGCAGTGGCCTAGGCAGTGCAATGATAAACCAAGGTAGATGCCGGCTATGTTCTCCTTCATACTTGTTTTTTAACCTCAGTTTTCTACCCTGGTCAAAATGCCTACTTGACAAGAATGAAAACATGAATAGGGCTTTAAAATAAAATGTCTTGTATGTGTTTTCAATGAAATTCTGTTGTGTTGTACAGATTTTGTACGAATTGTATTGTACTCTGTTTTATTTTTAAAAATAGTCCTTGAAAAAGAGTCCACCCAGGAGAAGAAAAGTTGTCTGTACACGCTTCCTGTTTTAGAACTTGCACAAAGTTAACATATGGCTTATTTTCACTACCGTTTGATGGTTACCTTTTGGCATTCATGCTAAAAGGACAATTGAAACATAACAAAAATAGTGCCCAAACAACTACCGCTATTTTAAGAAATATTTGAAATGAGGTTTAACATTGTTGACAGCTGTGAATGAGCCCAGAAAACAAGCAGATCCAGTAAGCATCACCGGTCAGAGATGAGTAACACCCTCTGATTAAGCATCTAGCAAATAATATCAGCTAGCTAAAATGAAAATTTTATTTAACTAGAAGACTATTGCATGTTTGGGTTGTAGATAACAACAGCTCTCCTTTAAAATCATTCTCTGAAAATCTGTGTAATTACACTTCTTCACAGTGGTCCGAAAGAATGAAGAAACATCAACTAGTCTATCCTAGTCAGTTAAATATGGCAAAAGCATTGCATCTGAGGTAGCCAACTGCATCATAGAGTAGGGAATATTTATCTATATTTATCTATGGAACTAAATGATCTTTAAGGTACCTTCCAACCCAAGCCATTCTATGATTCAATTAACACCTTCAAGAAATATAAAGGGAGAAAAAATGCTCAGTAACAAGCAAAAGTAAACAGATGTGTAGACAACCTGTCCTATGAGGAATGAATCCAGGAATGGCATTTTTTAGTTCAGAAAAATAGTATTCTTAAACACATGAAGCAATGCTTGCCAAAAAAAGAGAAGGAAATGAGCAGTCTAGCATGCCCAGGTGGTTGAATAAGAGAAGGATGAAAAATCAGATACTAGATGCCAAATGATATGAAGCATTAGAAGAAATTTTGTCATCAGGTAAAGTTATGCCCTGGAAATATGCATACTTCAGATTGGAAATCTTGTCTAGACCTGGATGGCTTCTTGAAAGCTTTTCAATGCCTTGGTTCTGTATCTTCCCTAAAGATATTCTGACTAAATTCTTTCACCTGGATTTGGTCTCCATTGGTATTGGAGTTTTACCATTTTTCTGTAACTTCAAGACTGGAGATTTGACATGCTTTTTGGAAATTCCTGATTGAAATCCCTTCAGCAAATCATATCTTTAGTTGCAAATCCCACTGAGGGAATGGAAGGAACATTTCATTCTTAATGGAAACATCTTGTACTATAAGTATTTTGACTCCAAACGTAATTTTGACATAGTTATTCTTGTATGTTATAATCCAGCACCCAATAGTGTAAGAATCAATAGCTCCCCTCATCTGTTGTTTGTCCGACAACACAGAACACATCCCTTAGGGGCCTATGCTTAAAGCAAACGTTGTTGCTAAGAAACCCATTAAAGTGTGTTGTTAATTGACGATGAATGGCCTTCTAGTTCTTGGGAACATTTCTTACCAGCTCTGTTTCTTCTTGTGTACAAATGAGACATCATGTACTGGGAGCTGCTGATGTCAATGACATTGGTTTTTCAAGAAGCACACACAGCAGGGGATGAGAAAGGCCACAATTATCACATAAGGGAATTGCCTTTATTTGCTTTGATGGTGGTTATTTTATTTGGGTGGCATTACAGAACTCTGTGTGACTGAAGGGAAGCAAGCAAGAAAACAGAAACAGATGGGTTTCTCAGCCATGTGACGGACACCACGTAAAGCATTCACATTTGCACACGTTTTCCCTATGCCTGAAGTACTTCTGCTCTTCACAAGCTTCCTCCTAGAGTTCGGTTTTGTTGTAAGAGCTAATCATATGTATTAAAACATGTAATTTTAACATTTTCATGCACGCATCTACCTCATTCTCCTGGCCTTTCATCTGCTAGGTATTCAAGAGGCCCTAGGTTTGTCCCCGAAATCTTTCTAGGTTGTAAATTGTTACACTTAATACAAAGTTTATCCAACAAATTGTGTTCTTAATCACTGATCATTGCTTTGGTTTCCAAAAATGCACAACAGTTACACAAACTAGAAGGAGAGAATAGGATTTAAAGGAAACATGGCATAAATCATATATACACCTGTACCAATGTTATCTCACACAGACTTTTCTAACAGAATACTGTATGTCTATCTGAGGATGTGCTGGCCAGTGGTTTGTAAACAGAAATGAGACATGCTTTAAGAATTTAGCAACTCATCTTTTTAGTTTCTTTCTCCATGTCCATATCCCTAGTTTTAATTGACATAAATTGCTCATTCCAATTTAATCTTATGGGTAGGAAAGTGCAATGAAAAGGCCTAATAATATAACACAAAATATTTTATGTGAATCTTTTCAGACAGCAAATACCATGTTGAGGAGCATAGGAGAGAATTTATTTCTGAAATAAATTTTAAAAAAGGAAGCATGTTGATGCAACTTTTTTTTTTTAAAGTAACTTCTTTTTTTTAGGCATTTCTTTAAGTTTACAAAAGATCAATAAATTAATTGATATAATCTTAATAAAGGACTTTTAATCATTCTTTTTTCAGAAATCATAGAACTTTTTTAGGTTGGTTTCATTCTAGTCTTGGAAAAATTTGGTTATTTGGGAAGGGTTAATTCTAAATGCTTAAATGGCTCACTTAAATGTTGACTTATGGAAGCCAAATCAACATTGAATGAAGAGCCATCAAACCTTAATGCTAAGCAGATAGGGTTTTGAAGGGCTATTAAAATCCTATTGATCACTTATAAAATCATAGAATCACTGAAAGTTGAAAGGGACCTTAAAAACTATTTGGTTCCAACTCTGTTGTATGGGCAGGGACACCTTCCACTAGACCAGGTTGCTCAATGCCCCATCCCAGAAAACTGTTAATTTCTAACAAAGTGGACACATTTTGTAGCATTCTTTCAGTTCCCCTCCAAAGTGCAAAGAAAATGGGTACAAATATAATATACTCTGTATATCTGAATAAAAAATAATAATTGCTTAGGAATTTCTCAAGAAGAAGAGCCTTTCTAGCTCTTTCCTCTGACAAATTTATTGGATGAGTGTGTTTGACAGGCCAGCATGGTCTATTTATCCAAAATAGATGTTTCTGCATTCAGTAACCTCTAACACAGCAAAGGCAAAATCAGAGTCACCTGGATCTCTGTACTCTTCAGTTACTATGAATAGATGGCACTGCTACTGCTGAGTTTTTGCCCAGTGCCCTGGTTAGTGTATCAGATGTGTAGGGATGTTTTTTATATACAGGGAAATAAAATGATCCAAGTTACTAATGGTTTTTTACCATGTGAACGACATTTTTTAGATTGAGAGCTCATAAAAAATTGTCTCCAGAAAGACTTGCCTTTTTTTCCACTTCATTCAGAGCAGAAGTCACATCACTTTCGAACTTAGAAATCTCAAAACTGAAAATCTCGAAAGAGAGACTGAACACAGATATTGTCTTCTGGACCTTTGTCGGTCCTCTTGCCATCTAACTTCATGAAGTTCTTTATATTATGTTGTATTAACTCCAGAAAACTACTAAAATCTACTTAGGAGGATTAACTGTAATTTTCTCCTTTGACAAAATAGTTTATTGATTAAACTTGGTCCCAAAGCTAACATTCAGTTTCGAATAAAAGCCTGTGGTAACCACTAACCACAATAAGAAATTTGTTTCACCAGGAGCATATATACAGAAGGGCTTTGTAAATGGAAGATAGTCCATCCTTTCCCATGCCCTCTTCCCTTGAAACAGCTCTTATGTATATCAGTCCAAGTATGTCATTGTCATGTTTAATCAAAGATTAAAAGAAAAATTCATTTCATCATCCATCTCTCCTCAAAGATGTCTCTGGGTCAACAGTTCAGGAAACTAAAGTTATTAACTAGATGATGAAGGAATTCTGCCAAGAACAGTACATGACTGCTCCCACAAGATCTCTAAGTAGCACTGATACTTTCTTCAGTAAAATTAATCCCTGTTAGTTAATGCAAAATACTGAGCAAAATCTGCAAGCTTTAACTTGACAGCAGAGCCAGTTCTGGCCACACAGTGCTTACTGCATGCCAGGCTTGGAACTTTGAGGGTTAGGAAATTCATCTTCTTATAAAGGTTTTTGCATTCCTCCCAGCTCCTGCTTTCTGGATCATTTTTTAGGAGCCGTGGAGGTATAGACAGTTGCACACACACAGCTACAGTCTGGAGAGTGGTTGTGCATTTGAAGAGAAGCTCAGAAAAAGGCTTTCTTCATCAGGAGACAAAAATATTCAGTCAATGTGGTTGGCGAGCAAGATGCAGTATGAAAGGTTCAGACTGCCAACCCATGTTTCTGGATTTCCTTCATTCCCTCTGAGGGCTGCTTGTTAACTATGAATTTTTCCTTGCCTTGCCTTGCCTTGCCTTGCCTTGCCTTGCCTTGCCTTGCCTTGCCTTGCCTTGCCTTGCCTTGCCTTTCACATCTGATGCCTATTAAAATTAATTCTGACACTTAAAATGAGACTGTACCTAAGTGGACATAGTGAAGAGAAGTACTAAAGGTATTTCTTTGCAATGAAAACTCTAATTTTTTCTGGACCTGGCAATATCAACTTTCCTGTAAGTCAGTGAGGAGACATTAAATGCCTGATTTCACTACGAGCATTCAAGTATAGCTTGAGGAACTCATAAAAAGAAAAAGATGGAATGACTTTCATTGCAAAGTTTAAAAAAATATTAAAAATAATATAACAACTGCTGCAAGTTACTTTTCATGGCTATTTTTCTCTTTAGGGAAGTAAAACATAAAATAGTAACAGTGAGACAATAAAAAGTGACAATCCACCAACACTTGTGTTTGTGATTTGATTTTTGACCTGTGTTGGCTTGACCGATTCTGTTGACTTCACCAGACACATTTGATGGTAATATTTTCAAGGACATCTAAACAAGTTAGGCTCCTAAATCTTAGCTTAAAACTTTCAATAGTCTATTGGGATCCTGAATACCTTTTTAAGTCAATTACACTTAAACTCCCAAAGTCTGACTCTGTAAAAGGATTTATATGCCACAATAAAAGCTGAAATACAATTATGTACATGTGACTTAGGTGCGTAAGATTGAAAACAGCCTACATATTAAGAGAAGCAGCTCCTTCACCAGGCATAGCTAGTGCAGAACCCACAGCTCAGCAGTGCAATGGCTATACAGCGCCTTATCCAGGCTACCAGGCTGGAGAAAAACGTCCATTTGGGAAAGATCTGCTTTGAGATCCATCTCTGGTAACCAGTTTGGTTTTTAAGGTTGTGCCACAGCAAAGCAGGAATTCAGTATAATTCAGCATAATACAGGAGAGGCCAAGCTGAGCCTTTCCCCAGTAGAATGGGGGGATGTCAGCGGTGAGAAGACCAGCAGAGGATTCAGTCCCACTCACTTCAGCTGCTCACTAGTTTACCCTCAGTGCTCACACAAAGCATGTGGAACAACTTCTGATGTCTCACTTAGACACTGAAAAAATTTTAGGAAAGGGGAGAGGTTAGAAAAGCAGCATATGTGATCTTTTCTTGCTTAAAAATGTCCAGTGAATGAAGACCAGGCCAAAAAGTCAAAACTTGTAGCAATTAAAATGTGCATGCCATTTGTCATTGACATTTCTTCCCCCCGTGGTATCTGGTCTAAGACGGCCAAGGCAGTGCAATACACCAAAGTTGGGAGGCTCATACTGAGAAACTGGTTGTTTTCTTTGCATATTACTTTTTTTTTGCTTTTTCCTTTTGTTAGTGCCAGAGCTTTCATGCCACTGGTACTTTTCCTCCAATTGTATTCTTCACAGCTCCTATGATGGCTCCTGTGGGGCTGAGACCTTCGTACAAGCAAGACACCCACTGACATTTCCATTTCAATCTTTCATTCTCATGTCCTTTGCCTCATTGTCTGACACATTGCAAGCTCTTACTTTCCATCTGTACCTCAGCAGCACCAGTGACAGTCAAACATGTAACTTAACACTGCTGTGACACTGCCTCAGTCAAGTGCACACAGATCCCTTGCTGGTGTGTGACTTGAACAAAAGGGTAAAATTTCTTCTTAAATCAGCTAATCCACTCTTACTTTGGGATAGGAGTCCATACTTAAAAATGCAGTGACCTTCTTCTTCTTACTTCTTCCATGGCTAGAGTTTAGCTGTTGACAGCATGTAGTTATACTCTGCTTCATTCAAGAAAGTTTATATGTGCCATTTATATATGTTCTACCATGCAGAGATCTCCTGAAGCATCCCTTTGCACCAACATCGGCCCCCACACTGGGCTTTCCTCCCTGCATGAACCAACATCATGAGCCCAGTGGGCATACCTATGTCTGATTCTGTCCTGTCACTCAGCCAGATGACCCTAACCTGGACCAGGAAACAGTAATAGCAATCCTAGTACTATGGATGTAGTCCAAGAAGTGTGATCCATAAAGGCCCACTAGGCACTGTTAATGAGAAGTTTTAATTTCCACTATAGAATCCCTCATCCTTAATTATTCCTCCTTTCTGTTTGAGAATCCTGTCTCAGAAAATGGACTTTGGCATTTTGGGGGGTAATGGTGCTGAAATGAGTACATAAATAAAAAGAATACATAAACAGTCTTTTTCCAGCTCCCAGATTTGTGTTTGGCTTTGGGCTTTTTTCCTACATAATGTTTGCTATGGGTATCACTTCAATAGCTACTACATGGCAAAATTTGTCAGAGAAATGTAACTATTGCTGGATAAGCCTTTTACACTTGTCCTATTATTTCTCTTTTCTTAATCATGAGAAATGGAGAAACATGGGGCTGAAATTAAATGCAAAAAATTATAAACTATGAACTTTTGGATCTGGTAATAAGACAGGAGTCAGGCCCCACTGTTAGTTACATCAACACGAAGCAATGAATTTTTCATTAGCCACAAAGCTAAATAATTCACTAGGAGGAAAGGGAACCAGCAGAACAACTTTGGCTCGGCTGAAACTTCACCCCCACCACACAAATCTTCCTTTCTCCTGAGCTCACACTCCAGGAAAAAGCCTCATCCTCAGACAACTTGGTACATAGAATGGAGTATGCTCTTCACTTCTGCTGCAACCCTTCAGCTCTTTGCAAAATGTGTAACTCTTCAGCAGGACTGAGACTGAAACCCAGGTGGTCTCTGTGCCCAGTGTCCCCTGCCGTAAGCAGTCAGCTGAAGATCTGCCATAGTGTGAATAGGTGATCCTGGCTGTATTCAAGCACTGTGAGCAGAGTGCAAAGGCTGCAGTCAGAGGGGGAGAGGAACAGTGGAAAACTGCCCCATGATGTTGAGCCTGCTCACCCAGGGGGTCAGTGGGGAGGAACTGACACACTCAGGGGGGATCTGCAGGACTCTGATGACAGTGGAAAAGCATCCCCAAGTCAAACAGTAAAATCCAAATTAAACGGTTTGGAAAAAACACCAACCTGACATTAGATTAGTAAATTTTATTTTTTTTTTTTTTAAACAAAAGAACCCTGCATACTAAGAAAAAATATTCACTGTAAACCTGTGGGGAAGTTTCTCAGTAATATCTTGCCTCCATTTAAAGTCAGCATTGGAATACCTGTCAGACCACAGGGGGCTTCATGGAACTAAGAAAAATTAGCAGAGACTTCTATTTTACAAGACTTTTAGTAGATATTCAGACCTCATTCTAAGGAACTTGAAAACATGTCTCAAGGTGAAACTTTTGCAAGCATTTGTTGGACAGCCACTGTGATAATTGAGGCAGGGCTGTGGCTCCTCTCATGTATCAGCCATTTCATTCTTTTTCCCACTCCAGATGCATCTATTTTACCTTACAGACTTACAGAATTTTATTTATTTAGAACCTTTGCTAGGGCCCACAAGGAGTTAATCATATTAAACTCAATTTAAAAGAATGTTGTTGTACACATTTTTAAAAATTCTTGCTTTCTGGGCATGCACTTGTCAACCAGAAATTGGCAAAAATACAACAAATGATAATGGAAATTAATTTCCCTGAAGGAATCATCAAATCTTCCTCCTCCCTTTTCTCTCCCCATTTCCACCTCCCTCTTACTTCATGGGCTCCAGTACTGAAGCTTTTAATTGTCTGGGTTGTCAGGTTTTGACATCCTAATCTCCCGCTTCGAGGAGAGTTGCATCTTAGTAACTTAGCATCTGAATTCTAAACATCTCTTGGTTCACAACCCTCCTGCAGCTGAGCCCCAGTGTGCATCAGTGCTCCAGTTTGCATGTCTCAGCCTCTCTCCTGCTCTCCTTGGCGCAGATAAGTAGCTCAACAACCTTCCCCAAAGTCATTCTCTTCTCTCTAATTTGAAAGTCAGGATTTCTTCATCTGCAAAATTTACCCGTAACAGAAAACCCAGGCAGTCACAAAAGCAAATATTGCTACAAGTTGTGCAGTGTATTTCTGCCGAATCGGTTTGCCCCACTGATATCAACAGAGTTTGCTGATTTCCATCAGAGCAAAGCTGGTGTACTTGTAGAGACTGCTGCCCAGACCTGGAAACCTCCTCTTCCCACTGAGAACACCTAGAACCAAAGCCATAAATTTTCACTCTGGGTAACAGCAATCAAACCTAGATAACATAGATGACATTGTGTTGTAATGAAACCTAGGCTGGCTGAAACGAACCTGGGAATCTCCAGGACTAGGGAGGCTGGGAACAGCATTGCTGTGTGTATGAAAGGAGACAGGCAGCTATGGTCTTGAAACTACTTTAATGGAAATACTTTTAGGGAAAGAATGAAGAAATGTGCTCAGAACAGAGAAGTAAGCAATTGCTTATATTTGGTTGATTAAATGCAGGGATCAGTTACTCATTACTGTGCTTGTTTGGTAGGTATTGTCTATGCAGGGACTGTGCCCCAGCTACTCTGCTCTGAAAGACTGGAGTTTTCTTTCAGGGCTGCACTTGAAGAAGAGGGGTATCATGAGAGGCTTTTGTACTCATTGTCTCTAAGGAAGTCTCTTTGAACAGCTCTTGCGTAGTTTTGGAGGTTAGATGTGCCAGAATAATGCCAGACAAGACACAAGACTTTCCCTCCGAAAATTACAGTTATATAGTACTGAGCTTCTTCTCCACTATAATTTTCCTGTGTTTCCACATATATATATATATACTTATTCCATTAGTGATGGCATACCTTTTTCCCAGAAAAGGCTGTTACCAGTTAATGTATCTGTGAGGTGCTGAAGCAGCTGCTGGCTGTGCACTTATGTCTGTTATAGAGATGCCTGGAGGACCAGGCAGGTCCTACTGTCATTAATTTTACTTTCAAAATCTATTACTGTCACAAAAGAAATGGAAAAAAAAAAAAAAGGAAAATGTGCAAAAAAATATAAGTATAGTGTTAAAGCACTGGCAGTTAATGGTGTTTTACTGAAAGTGAGAGAAATTCTGCTTACAATTTATTCAGTCCAGGAAAATGATGCAACTGTATGGCAGCGCCACAAATGTTCTGTGCCTGCATCCTCCCTATCCCAAATG
The DNA here is from genome assembly GCA_036630365.1 of Acanthiza pusilla. Taxonomy (NCBI): domain Eukaryota; kingdom Metazoa; phylum Chordata; class Aves; order Passeriformes; family Acanthizidae; genus Acanthiza; species Acanthiza pusilla. The sequence continues at coordinate 3,085,236 of JAXCHO010000098.1, forward strand.
CTCATGAGTCCTCCAAACCAGGTTCTTCCTGCATAGCAAAAAACCTGTTGTCAACTGCTTTCAGTTGCTTCTGTAGATAATTTTGATGACAAGGTCACAATTTGTGCAGCCATACTGGCTCTGTGATAGCAGACCAGGCTGGGTGGAAGGGGTCATTCAAGGTGACATCAAGTGTATCTGGTGAAATACTTCCTGGAGTCCTTGGGAATCTGGGCAATGCTTGGTTGTGCTAAATGTTCCCTGGCAAACCAACAGCAAGCACAGGGCAGAAAAATAGATTAGAGTTACCTTCCTCCAGTCATTTGTAAATATGCCCTTGCATGCTTGCACTTCCAGGAGCTGCAGCCCACTGTCTTTCTGTGGACAGTGTCAAATGTAGGGTTGGTGAGCTTGAAAATCTAATGATTTTTTGGGGTTTTATTTTTTTGTTTTTTTTTTTTTTTCTCTAAGGACCTCATGTACCGTGGAGCTAAGAGTTTTATTTTGAAACAGCTCACAAAAACACTGTAAGGATGGCCATGCAGTCTGAAATGTTTACTTGCGGACCTTCCTGATGCCACAACAAAAAACTGTGAAAACCATTTCAAATTGTTTGAATTAGTTCAGCATTGAAACCATTTATTGATTTATTAATGACAGATCGTAGACTCCAAATCAATGAACCATTTATGCAGAATCAATATTGGTAATGCAACAGATAAACAAAAATACTAGACAGTTGCAAAATACTAATGTAACTTACAAGTTTCTAAAGTTGTCCTTCTATAGCTGATCCCAAGAAGTTCTAATCTCACACATGCACACACACGAGAGATGTGGCTGCTCTGGCTACATATCACCCTCAGTGTTCCCTCGCTCACCTCACCCCATGTTGTACAGTACATGCCGGGGCGTGGGTCCCTCTGCACTGCACCCAAACAGTCACCCCTCTGGGTGCTGTCTGCATCCCCATCCCCTGTGCCCAGGGAGGCTGCCTTGGCAGCGGCTGGGGAGCCACAGGGCCACCAAGGTTTCCGCTGGGGTTCTGTTCCCCCCTAAGATACAAGTACTTTAAATTTTTCTTGCTACTTTTCAAGCAAGTTTCTAAAGTGTCTGCACAACTCCCTGCTGTCATTGAATCCTGCAGTCATTTTCCTCTTCAGCGCTACTCGCTCTGCACAGTGAGGGTGTTAGACCCACACACATGCATGCACACAAGCATTGTTTACTGTCACATTTCTGTCTTACATCCTAATGTCCAGGCAATTTGACTTGGGAAACAGGGCCCATGTGAGCAGGACCATCAAGGTAGTATAAGCTACCTTTTCCTTCTGAGCAATACATAGGTTTGAAGATTCAATGAATATACAATAATAAATGCTGGTAATGTGCTCTTTTCACTGATATCTATTGTTTTACAGAAGATTTTGCCTAGAACTAAACTGAATAATTCACGCTTGAATAGTCTGTTTTAGCTGTGTGGATGCCTTCTGAATTACTTCAGAGACATTTTGAAAATATATAAAAGTCATCTTGCACAGATAGGAATTTGGATTTTAAATGTTAACTTTAAAAAAAATCAGTTGAAAGTTGGGGTGGGGGGATTATTCTGAACAGAAAACCAGCCCACACTTTTACCTGAATCAAAACATGCAGCTGAAAATGTTGCCTCTAAATTGAAACTGAAAACTGAACATCTTTTGGTTTCAGCAGCTGAGGGGACTTTCACTATGACTTTCAATAGTTTTCATTTTCCTCTGAGAATGCATTAGCACTGCTTTGTTTTGACCCACTGCCATATTTAGTTAGTATTTCAAAGCAAAGCAGCCTCTTTGTGTTTTTCTTCCTGCCATCCCCATTATCACGGAGGGCAGGGGACTGGCAGGAGCCTGGTGCCAGCACCAATTAGAGTCAGACGTGCTGTGTGGGGCTCACCTGACCAGATGGCCAGATTTACACTGCACACTTTCATGTCCTGCACTTACCATCCAGAGAGAGAGAGGCAGGCTTTCCAGTGCGCGATTTAATTTGTCTTAACATGGATGTCCAAAGGAAGTCAGAGCAACCAGGTTCCAGTGACTCCAAAATAAGTCACAGACAGACACGGTCACATGTGGCCATCGATGCAGCCAGCTTTAAACGCTGAGGTGAGGTGACTCCAACCTGCAATGTCAGCCCACTGCAGTTCACATAAATCAGCGCCACGGTGCAAAGAATGAATGGAGGATTTAACAGATAACAAGAAAGTCTCAGCGGTGCTCCAGAGGTGAGCAAGGTCAATTCGAACACCAGAGGAATGTAAGCAATGTGCAGATTAATCCACCCACTACTGTCCCTTGATAGCACATAAATAAGTCACTGATATCTCTGGAAAAGATGCAGTGTGTTCTCCTAGCACTAAATTTACTACTCTGGATTTCTTTATCTCTGTCCTTTAGAGGATGTGTGTTTTATACCAATCACTAGGTTAAACATTGAAAGAGTCTTCACCTTCTAAAACAGAGCCAGTTATTTTTGTTGACTACATAGGGATGTGGAGCTTGTAAATTGCCAGGCTCTTGTTTCATGGTAGGTGTGTACTGGAGCACAGCAAATGTGCCATATAAATCAGAGATGAGATTAAGTGTCTCTCTGTAATGTATGAAAAGAAATTATATGGACTTTATCAGAAGTTTCAATTTGGAGATGAATACCAAAAATTGCATATAGCCAGGAGTTCATTCAATTTCTAAAATACAAGGATTACATGTTGTGTCCAAAACATATTGCACACAACATAAGGTAGCTCTTCCAGACCTTCTTCTGAAAGGTAAAGGTAAATTCACTACTTCACTAGGGATTGGTAACTACTTGATACTGTTGTACATGACCTGATGACATTTGGTAGGAATGGAGGACCGTTCCAGCTGCTAAACATCAAGCACTCGAATTTTCATGCTTCATCTGGAAGTAAGTATAATACCACTGCCAGTGCATTCTGTGGATGTTGTCGGCTGTTGAGGGAGTGAGTATAATTTTACATATGTTTACTGTATATACTAGATACTGTAGAAAGTAAGTGTTCTCTGAAGACTTCAGGGAGAGTAAAGGCAATATCACTCTGTAATGTTGAGTGAAGAATTTATGTGATCTTCATACTGATACATGTAAAAAAATGAAGAAGAGTATGGAGACAATCTTCTTGGCATTAAATGTGAGACCAAAAAAAATCTCCTCTTCTGGTGTCAAATACAATGAGAAAATGGAGAAGGCTGAACACAAAAATATCCAAGAGGCTGAAACAAAAGGCCTGTTAGGGTGAGATTTTAGAAAGAAAAAAGTACAAAGTAATGACAAAGAAAAAAGATGTCATAAAGGAGATCAAAAGTTTGCTTGATTGTAATATTTAAGACCTTCCCCAGGAAGACAAATGTTATGTATTGAAATATTCTTTAATCTAACAGGGAGTAGCAAGCTCTAGAATCCACTAGTATACCAGTAGCAAGCGCTGCTGTCAGACACATTTAAGTAAGAAATCATGTGCAAACTTTTAACAGAAAAATAAAATTACCAAAAGAAAAGGACTTGAAGATCAAGGTCTTTCTGTTTGGAAGAAATAGTTTAGTTAAATACAGACTATAGTATTTCATTTGGGAACACAAGAATGGAAGAAGGGGATATAAGAGCCTTGTCTCTACGACAGAGCGAGCCTAGTGGCTCCAAACTCTAAAATGTCTGAAGCTACTTGGAGAACAAATTATATTAATTTACAGTTTTCGGCTTCTCTTGGGATGGCTGAGGGGAGAAAATAAGATTTTTTGAGTAGAAAAACCTCACTCTGCAAGGAATTGCTACAATTCACCTACACGTCTGCAAGAGAACGAAGTAGGAAAATGATGTGTATACAGACTGCAGATGATGACATCCAGCAGGAAAATGCTTCATGGCTAAAAATTTTACTCTTGAATTTCAATTTTGATGGTGTATTATGCAAAGGAATATTAAGAAGACAATGATCATTTAGAAAGATTAAGATATTCATGGTAATGACTTTGCAAGCTATAATTTCAGGAACAAAAAAGGCTCCAGGTTTTCTATGTCGCATCTTTTTTTGAGCCATATTGAAATGTAAAATTAAAGGACCCCTCATTTTTTTAGATTGTTCTGCTCTTCAATATAAAATTATCGTTCCTTTTCTGGGAATGTGAATGTGCTCTGTTTTTCAGTCTGCTTTTGTGGGTGCCATTCAGAACTTATTGTAATAATACCTGTGATCCTTCTCATTTGCCTTATCTCTCTCTGTATAAACCTTTCTTTGTTAGGTCCATTTGCCACTTTGCAGCTTATTTGGGTCTTTGAAATGTTGGGTGAGGGAGGCCTAAAATTTAAAGTCATACCTTGGTAAACATGCTTGTTGTTATAGAAGTGCAAAAAATAAATGCACACAAAGAAAATGAGATAAAGCAAAGTGGGAAAAAAGAAATTAATGCTAGAGGCACAGCAGCACTGAAACATCCAGAGGAGTGCAACAAAGAGGGTGAAATGCCTCAAGGGCAAGACTTAGGATAAGCAGCCGAGGTCACTTGGTTTGTTAAGCTTAAAAGACTGAGAGGCGACCTCATCACAGTGTACAGCTTCCCCAAGGTGGTCAGTGGACAGGGAGAGGCTGATCTCTCTCTGCAGACCAGGGACAGGACACATGGAGATGGTGTGAAGTTGCACCAGGGGAAGATCAGACTGGACATTAGGAAAAGGCTCTTCACAGCTTTCGGTGTGGTTGATCACTGGAACAGGCTCCCAAGGGAAGCACCCCAAAACTCTCAGGGATCAAGGACCACATGGGCCTTAGATATGAGATTTTAGTTTTAGAGGGTTCTGCAAGGAACAAGGAGTTGGACTAGTTTTTTTAAGAGTGTTATTTTGCTTCGATTTCAAAAGTGTCTGCCTGTTCTTGGTTATTACAGTTTGGTTTTCTGAATTCACTGAAGTTACTTCCTGCAAATCCATCTTCCAAAACTTTGAGAAAAGCAAGGGATGGTCAGGGATGTTCATTCCACCTTAAAGAAGGTGACATTTTGGGGACATGTGCAAAAAAAAAAGTCTGAAGATTCAACATTAAAAGCAGTGCGCAAGATGTTTTACACATGAAATATTTTAAAAATCAAATGAAAAAAAAACCTGGGGATAACTCTAGACTTCTCTTTCTTTTTTTGTCTTAAAAAATATCAGTCAAAAAATTTCTGGCAGCCATGGGAGAGCAAGAAAAAGCTTCTTTTATGTCCTCAGAGACCATCCCATTCTCTTCATTTCTCTTAGCAGCATATAAACTCACTGGTGCTTTAACATCAAGGTACATAAAGGCAAATACCTTTCTGAGTAAAATCCTTTCATTATTTTTCTCTGTGTAAGTGATTCATATTCTCCTATAAAACATGACTGTAGAACTTTGGTTCTTTCAAAACTTTTTTATAGACTTAACTCCAAGGCATGGAGACTGGCTTAGGGAGATTCATAACTAGAACTAGCATGTTTGTCAGCATGATTTGTCACTGCATCAGGTGAAAACTTTGAAGGTAATTGGTTCATATTTAAGCCATGCTTTGAAAATGCAAAGCTCAATGCAGCTTTTTTCCATAATGAGGTCCATTTCTTATACTGACTGATAAGCAGTCAGTATAAAATGATGGGCTCTTAAATCTATGGGAATTGTACTTAATGAGAATGACTTTGATTCTCATTTTATTGATTTCAGTGGGAAAACTTCCATTCATTTTAATGGGTACAAGACCGACCCTTACTGAGGATCTGGAGTCAGTCCAGTAAAGATCATAAGTATATGAAAGGGAGGTACAACTGCACATTGCCTTCACTGCCTGGGCTCCTGTTATCAGACTGTGCTCTCAGCAAAGAGTCCTGCCTGAGTTCATGGGATGAGCTCAGTACTTGAGACTGCAAAACATCCAGAGACCCTCCTGAGCACATATATCTGCCTAAGCTTCACATTTTGGACCCTGGTCAAGGATTATTAAACTCTGCTCATATCAAGTCCAGAGCCTGAATTTCTTCCTAAGAGCAGGATGCTATGAGAAGTTTTCTAATGAACTGGGCAAGACACACTGCTTCAAGAGGCAGGGCTACATATCCCTTCTTACCACAGCTTAGTATTTAGAGCAATTCATTATGAATCAGAAAACCCAAGTTCAATGCCTTGCTCAAGTATGTCCTGTCCACTGGGCCCCAGGCTAAAATATACAATGAGATTTCTCAAATATTCCATGGATTGTTTGTAAATAGGAAGGGAATAGTACAAAATTAATGAGGGATGGATAGCAAAAGAAAACAAATCATTATAAGACAGCCTTTATTAATGCTGTTTTTCTGTTCCCAACATTTTAAAATAAAACCTGTTTTTAGTTACGAAGATAGGACAAAACAACATGTTCTTAAAAGTTGTCATTTCCCGGATTTATGATTATGACAGAAGTACAAAATTGCAAGATAAAAAGTGCACCCTAATGGTGCTTTTATTTGTCCAATTTTTCTGCTAGTTCTGAGATCCATTTCAAAGCAAGTCACTAATCTGAAGCCCTCTGACACTTTGGGAAGGATTCCAAGATCCAGTCCTAGATCTTTAATGCCACTTAGGTGCCATGGAATGACTCCTTTGTCCTCCAGCTGCCACTCTAAAGGCAAAGCATCTCCTGTGCTAGATTTGCCAGTCCTGCACAGATGCCACAACCACAGTGGGGCATCTAAAGTGACCTGCTGGAGACCAGGCCTGGTGAGGCAGGCAGGAAAATAAATCCCACCCTCTATTGCTGCCAGTTTGTCTGCACTTGTTCAAAGCTCCATCAGGAATCGTAGCTGTGGCTGCATGGAAAGCTATCAGGGCTGTGTTTCTGCATGTTCTCCTAAGTTCCTGAGCCTTCCCAAGGGCAGGAGAGTGTATGGCACAGTGCTGTGCAGAGGTGTGAGCTCAAGTCCCAAACCCAGTGTGGCCACACTTGCATGTCACAGTGCTTCAAAGCCAGCTAGCAGGGCTTTGTCAAGCCACATGTATCCAGATGGATTTTCCTATGCTTCCCTCAAATCTTCCTTCACACAACCTGCCACTTAGCTGAAAACACGACTGCTTATAATGCTTGCAAGGTATTATAAAATCACTGTTTTGAAGTGCATTCCAGTGCATTATTTCCATCATAGTAATTTGCTGCTCAGATTACCATTTCATTTCCACCAAGAGAAAAAAAAATGTAAAGAGAACATGCAAATTGTACATGATTCAATGAACTTTCTACTTTAAATGAAATATCCAAAAAACTTTTGAGAAAGCTTTGTTTGGATGCAGGTCTGAAATATCTTTCCCCTGCTCAGCATCTAGCCTGCATTTCTCTGAAGATTGAGTTCCGTTTTATGGTTTTCCTTCTCTTGTGTAATTGAACTTACCTGGAACATCTGTCCTTTGCAAGACAGAATGGTTTTAAGTGAACATAGATTTTCAGCAGCAGGTATCTGGGGTGGGTAGGAACATGATCTGTTCACAAGATGTAATTTTTTTTCCCTCAGGTGATTGTAGTTAGTCCATATAGCTGTGTCAGCATTTATTTAAGGTGCTAATTCACATTTGCTGATACATGTCCATTTGTAATATTTTTTTGCTGGTAGGTCTCATGAATTCTATGTTTACACAATGAAAATATAAGAAGAGGTATTTTCTGCCTTACTCTAAGTACCCATAATAACTGAATCAAAAGAAGTTTAAATACTTGTGCCTATTTTGGTTAGAAGATGTCCAAAGAGAAAAGTGGCCTGCATTTTTTCTCATCATCCTGAGACTGTCTTTGCTGGAGCCTCTAGAAATACGTTCAACAGTGGAGCACCCTAATTTCAGTGTTTGTGAGTAACTTGATAATTCCCCGCATGCTGGTGTGCCATTTGAATTTGGCTTTTTGATCCTCCATGACACTATTTGAATAAGCTACTAGGAATCAGTTTTAAAGAGTATTTATTTCGTTTCATATTCTTTTTTTTTCTTGGTGTGAAACACAAGGAAAAGTTCTGTCTCAGACATGCCCATTATTTTCAAATACGGAGCTTCTGAGTATAAACACAGAAGTGTGACTAAATCAGCCTGCACAGAATTTTTAAATAACCCTGTTTAAGGAGACCAGTGGGACAGAAAATTTGCTGGTAATGAAGTCTCACTCTTGCAAATGTATGTGGTTTTGCCTTTATGTCATACAGGTCATATGCTCTGAGGGTATCGTACTTGGTTTGGTCACATCCAATTGTAGATCACACCAATCATTCCTCATCCAAATGGCAATCTGACAATCTTTTCAAGACCTAGGGTAGGTGGTGCTTAATTTTCTCATTAATCCAATAGTCAAGCTGACTCAGACTGAAAAAGCTGTAAGTCAAGCAGTAGGAAATCTGACAAATATGGGATAGATGACTTATCACTGAGGGAATTTTTTTCTTCCTTAATCACCTACAGTTAAAAATGAAAACACAAAGGTACACCTGTAGTGCCAGTAAACGAGAGCAGTTGCAGTACAAATTATGAAGAATAGTGTGTTGCCAAAAATTCATGCAGAGAAATGAATCTCTTCCTGATGGGCATCATTTTCCAAATGGTCTCTTGCATTCTGCTGTTGTTTGAATTATGAGTTTCATGCAGACAAAATCTGCAGTTCAAGTGCACAGGCTGGTGAACAATAGCTGCTTGTCTAGAAAAATGAAAACAAGTGATAGCCTAGCAAATGAGTATGGTAAATTTAAATTAACAGAGAGGTTGTCTGTTTTAATCTCTGAGTGAAGGGCACATTGCTTTCCAAAATATCTCAGTGAAAGAAACAATTCCAGCAGAATTAAGTTTTTGACTTGTGTGATCTGTAAATGTAACTTTGATAAATCAAGGAATTAAATCCTGCTTGTTGTTGATATGTCATCTGCAAGGAAACTCTCTTAAATATCTTGTAATTCACAGAATGCGTAAAATAGTGTCTAGTCCCTAGCTCCTATGTACCCTGTTCAAACTGTTGCAATGGTTAGCTAAGGCCTGATGCTATATTTTCATGCAGGAGAAAGTAAATCAGCCATTTAGAAGAAAGTGAATTTGAAATTTATTTTCCATTAATTAGACCTTACTGACAATTTTCAGTCTTTTCCAAAGAAAACACTCTTCTTGCAATGCCTAGATAAACAGTTTTCCATATTATGGTCTCATGTCTGTTGCAATGGGCAATTATCAATATGTGTACATGCGACTTCCAGACCTACCAGAGCCCAGCGGTCTCAGCAGGCACAGAGGAGCAATAGCACAGCCTCACGTCAGAGTCGCCCAAACCCGGTCCCTCGTGCAGCTCTTCCCTGTGATCTGCAACATGGCAAACCTTCCTCTGCTTCCTTGCATATGGCTTTTCCCCCAAGGTAATTTATGCTTTGGTCTTTTTTTTTCCCTGGCTTATTAGTCCTGGAATGTTTCAGTGGAAAGGCTTTTAAAAATGATTAATGAAGCATTTTCTGCACCGTTAAAAAAGATTTAACTTTATTTTTCATCACCATGGTACTAAGTCCTTCACAGTCTTTTTCCTCATCTTCACAATTTCCCTTGAACAGGGAGATGTACCATCAAATTCACCTTTCACCTGAGGAATGGAGGCTGCCTAAACCAGACTCTGGAAACAGGTAGATGTCCGAGCTTAAACCTATGGCCTGTAAGGTCCCACCCAACCTCTCTGACATCTGCAGAGGCTGAGATGCCCACTGGCCAAGTTTGTTCTTGGTGTAACACTCATCTTCCATGGGTATATCTATATTAGCATATTAGCTCAGTCAGGGGTGTGCTTTGGAAGCTGATCTCCTGGCTGTCCATCTTGCTGTGTTCCATGGACAAGTCTCACAAGACCCAAGGCAGATTCTTTTCAGATGAGTTAAATGGGAGATGTACTCCCAAAATGTACCAAATGCTTTTCAACTGGTAATGGTTACTGAGACCGGGCTAAGGTTAGAGGAAAGTATATAGTATGGATATCAGAAAAATGGTGCTGTAATATAACAGCAGCTAGGACAGTACAAAAATGAAAAATTGTGCTACATTATAATTTTAAAAAATATGTGATCTTTTTAACCTTAACCAGGTTAAGTTGTGGTGTCTGCAAAGGAGTTGGGAATGCCTCATCCCTGGAAGTGTTCAGGGCTAGGTTGGATGGGGCTTTGAGCAACTTGGTCTAGTGGAATGTAGAGGGGATGGAACTAGATGATCTCTAAAGGCCTTTCCAACCCAAACCACTGTATGATTCTACGATTCGTAGAATTTGCAGGAAAATTATTGGTCATCAATCAGCCACCTGGGAAGGTCTGAATTTTGTTTCTGAAATCACAAGTTATACCAAGCAAACGTTATCTTTAGAAGATAAGTTGCTTTCATAATAATCATCTACTCTGCAGCCTAATGGTGCAATTATGATTGATTTAATTTTATTAAGTCATTCAAGAGCCTATTTCCTTTCTGAATAGCTACAAAAAATGCATAAAGTCTTAATGTGTTGGGACACTAAAAAAGCAGATCAAATGAAGAACAGTTCCTGAGATTTATGAAGCTGTGGTACTACTTCAATTTTAATAAAATATAGCCAATGACAAAAAAGAAATATAAAATGATCTAATTATAATTATAGAAAATGTAATTGTGCACATTATATAAATGTAAAATTGTATAAAAAATTGATGGCTAAGCTAGCCATATAATCACATCTCTATTGAAATCGGTGAGTAAAATGGAGTTGGCTTTGTAGACAGTTGTCAAATGGAGCGGCATATGTGTTTTCCACCAGCATAGTTAATTCCAAGTATTTTTAAAAAATTTTGATTCCTTCATGCTATTTTTATAATCTAACTCTATCAGCCCATGCCTTTCTTCATTTTCATCTCCTCCTAACCTGATTAGCTACAAGGTAAATGCCTACATGTGAGCAATTGGCCTAACTCCACCCTAGTCAATAGCAAACTATCAATGGTGAGAGCAACTCACTGCAGCCTGAAAGAGCCACTCTATGAAACATCCTGAACATACCACTGCTTGTTTGCTAGATCTCTGTCAGTGCCAGTAGGAACTGAGATCAAAATTAGACAACAACGTTAAGTCAGATGAATCCTATCCCAGACATCTATTTTCTCGGTCCTTTACATTCACCAGCATTTACATGCATATGTTGCTGTGACATCCCTTTCTACAACAAGTTTTTTCTTCTTCTTACCAGTGCAATTCATCAGTTCTGTGTTAGTAATACTTTTGAAGTGATTGTCTCATCATATGTTTTATGTGACTTCATTTCACAGCTCACCATAAACCATACAACGTGACATTTATATAAATGAGTGCATTATAATGATTTGGTAACTCTTTACACCAATAGTCATATTTAAGTCTAGGCATATCTTCCAAGACACTTAAGTCTTAAATGCTTATAGACACTCCATTTGCTGTATTGAGAAAAAGGTCAATGACTTCAGACTGCTAAGATGCATATCCATTTTTGTAAATATTTGCAGGCTGTGTTTCTGGCTTTTTTCCAGTATGGGTCCTGTTTGGGAAATATTTATGTTCTGTAGCAACATGCAGGAAACTATCCTCAGAAACTTGATTTTTAGTTTCCTCCCACAGCAGTTGTTTATTCTTCTCTTCTTTTAGTACTTCTCAACCCCACCCTATTGTCACTCTCAGGTTTTCACTCTGGAGAACACTCTTGAACTTCTTCAACTCTAGAAAAACAAAACAAAACAAAACAAAACAAAACAAAACAAAACAAAACAAAACAAAACAAAACAAAACACAACTTCCCCCCCACAAAAAACAAACCCAGACTTGAAAATACAAAATAATGTTGGTATTATCCTAATATTAGTCCATCAATAAAAGCATGGGTTTCAAATTAGACCATCAGACTATTGCATTCACGTCAGGTAGCTGTTAGGCAATTTATCCTCAGGTTATTCAAGGTTTCTGGTCCTCATTGAGTTAAAATCTGGCATCTTAGTCTACCTTCAGGAAATACATTGAAACTTCACTCTGCCCATTATAGCTCAGACTGTGTATGTGCCTTATGGGCAAGAGTATGATTTTAACCATACTGACGCTAAAAGATGGAGATGTACTACTTATTTTCTAGCAAGGAAGAAGTTAGCCAGCTGCTGATGCATGTGCCATATAGGCAGAGAAACTGGAGGAACAGGCATAATGCCCAAAGTCCATTGCACTGGAGTAAACAAGAAAGTCAAAAACTTCTACCTCATTGACAGGAGGGAATCACAATAGATAGCAGATAACAGAGCAGTAGCTCGTAGCCCAGAGAGGGACTTGGGTTGTCCTATCTTATAAAAGAGTGTTTCTTTCATTTTATTGCCTAATTTTCGGGAGTGGAATGCCCCAGGGAAAAACATGCATGGTAGGGCCCCTAACGCTAGACCAGATGGATCTCTCCTGCAGTTTACAACACCTTTCTTCCTTAGATTGCTATTGTTGTCTTCCTTCTTGCTTTATCACACTGCACTTAACTCCTTAGCAGCTTTTTTAGCCCTTTTTCTCTGAAATCCCTCCAGTCTGACAACACTTTTCTGGCAATTTTTTATATTTGGTTAGAAAGCAGTCAAGGTGCAGTAGATGAAAGGCCACTTCTTTCCTGTTTCATGAGTTCTCTGGGTACCTATCCACAAAATTATGCTGGATTTTTATCCCATTGTATTGCATTAGAGACATGAGTGTAAATTTCTGCTCACTATTGCCTTCCATCTTTCAGCATCAGAGCACTCCAGCACCTTTTCTCATTCAGAGAATATTTGTGATGAAACTCATCATTGTACTATTCACTGTGTTTCACCATTGCATTTTAAAGTGTGGGTGAATAAGAAGACATGAAGGAGAGGATATTATCTAATGCCATTATGCATATTGTTCATAGTGTAAAGCTGTTAATTTGTACATGCATGTTTTATAAATGTAGAAATCCTGAAAAAATCACAAAGTCTTAGATTCCTGTTATAAACTTGCATAAAGAAAAAGTCATGCATCCACCTTCCCTTGCAGTCATCTCACTTCTTTTTAGCTATCCAACATGTATGTTTCCATTTTAAACCTGGTTTTGGGGTCACAGTTTTAGCACATAGGGGGAAAAAACCACCTTCCAAAGTTGTGGGGTTAATTACTTTCTGGAGCTGCCTGTTATTCCTCATTGACTAGAAATAGGATTTTGAGATGAGTCATTATCTAATTCAAGCATCTGAAGCCTAATCTACATCTGATCTCTCTGTCCTTTTATGGTCCCTAGAGAAGCAGGTCTCCTGCAAATTGCAGTTCATCTCACCACTCTCTCCAGGTGTTTTCTACTCTCAGCTTCTAAGAAAAAGTCATTTATTGTGAAATACCCCTCTCAACTTTAAATGTTTCAAATCTGGTGTGATGAATTTTGTTTGGGTTAGATAACCTCAGACTCTTACCCAGTGCTTACAACATGAAGTGACATTAGTGTTCAGAGGAGTTGGAGACATTTGTGCCCAATGTTATGCATAGAAATGGTACCTTGCTGTCCCTCAAACAAGTGGGCTTCAGAATTCAAGCACACAGCGCTGCTGGGAAGCTGGATTAATTATTTAAGCAGGTTAGCATTGCTATCTGTAAGCACACTGCTTCCAGCCAGCGTCTGACTGGTGTTGTGGCAGATGAACAATGCAGTCAAACCTGCAGCAGCTCAGGCACCTCCATCATGGAGCAAGACTAGGGATGAAGATGACTTCTAAATCTGCTGCTAGAAGTGTGATGTGCACGTGGGGTAATAGGTAAACAAGTAAATTCATTTCACTGAGAAAGGACTTCACATCTATTCAGGTTTTCACATTGTAGTCGTTGCTATGTTACCCCTTACAGGAGAGGGCAAGAAGTAATCCATGAGATGAACTGGGTAAGAATATCCTACTACAAAACTGCACACCTTATAGTGCTGGCATTCTAAGATCAAGCACATCAAAGACCTCTAAATTATTTTGAAAAATTTCCCATGTGGCCACAGAAGTTCTTTAAAGTACAGTTCATTTCTATTCTCTCTGTGGTCATCCTCTTGGAAAGACCAACTAAGATATCCTTTTCAAGAAACTCTTTTCATTTTCGGTCTTTTGTGATTCAGTTCTATTGTAATTCTGCTCCACCATACAATTTTTCCTAGTATTTTTCTTTTTTTAAAGAGATCTATCTTTTTCTTAACTGCCTGATGTCCTACTCTTTCCAGTCTTGCTCCATCTGATTAAAATTATACAGTTTGTTTCAGAGGCTGGATCTAGTAATTAGTCTTCTCACGTCATCAGAATCCTTCCCTGCTCTTCCACACGATCTGACCCTCCTGCAGAATGGGTATCTCTGTCTCATTGCATCTCTTTCATAATCTCTACCCTGTAATGGTCCAGTCTGACTTTCATCTTTGAGCATGTTCTGAAGTTGTAAAATAACTGTTGCCTTAAATATTATATTGTTCTTTATGATGGGAACTTTGCAAGCTTACCTTTGCAGTGAGAGCAGACATCTAGCTGCTGCTCTCCAGGTTTTGGCCAAGATGGGGAATGGGACGCAACTGAAGTCCTACTAATAATTCCTCTAGGCCTCAGCAGTGTTACAAAGATGGAGTACTGCTGCCCCAGAGGTGAGGAGCAGTGACCTGTGACACTACCTGTGAGCATGGACAGAGACAGCTGGGCCCACCAGGTGTGAGGGGAAGAGAGATTGATAGCCCACCAAGAAAAGCCTAAGGAGCCTTGATACCACAAGGAGATGAGCTGCCATATATTTATTCTATGTCTGCAAGAAATTTTATTTCAAAATGTTCCTATTTATTATTCTGAGCAAACAAAAGAAATGGCATAAATAAAAGCAGTAGTATCTGTTCAAATAATCTGTCTTTTTTTTTTTTTTTTTTTACAAGACCAAAGCCAAATCATAAGTCTTGCAATAGGCTTTAAAACTCGGTCATCCTAAAAGGTGGAAAAAAAATCAGAAAGCACTGAACTGACATCCTGCATGTCTTAGAGTATGTCACAATAAAGTTCTATTTAGTGAAAGATGCAAACCATATACATACCATCTATATAGAATTTAATAAATTCAAACATTAATTCCCCACAGTGGGAAAAAAAGCTATCACATAATATTGTCTCAGTATCAAGTGTGAATGTTTTTTAGGTTTTTGTTGCTCTGTGTGATACTGAACTCATTAACCTTTTAAAGCTGTTTTCTTTGGGTCTCCTTATCTGCCTGATGGTTTTACTGTAGATATTAATTAGCAGACACATTATTAATTAGCAGACAAAAATACTGTAAGTAAGCTTTTTATTTTTCTAGCTGCAGTCATCTTTTTACAACATTTTAGTCTTAGTAAGAGTAGCCATAATTTTTGACAATTAAAAGCTCTGCTGGATGTCTGTTCTCCTTTTACAGGGCTATTGATTTCAATGTGTTGTTGGCAGTTCTGCCTATCCTCCCTCCTTGAGGTTTTTTTGCTCTGTCCTCAGGCTCTGCCACATCTACCTGATGCCATGTTTTCCAGTGCAACTCTCTGGAAGAGCATGCCAACAACAGGGGCAAGGCTCATGAGTGTGGTATGATCTGACTTAAGAAACGCCTTGGATTTCAAACATCTTTTGAGGGAGGTGGTAAAATCCTTGTCCCCTTGGAACTGCCCACATGAACTTACTCATTCAGTAATAATCTGGTTTTAGAAAATTAGCTCTGCAGGAACATTTTGTACACCATTTATTATGACAAGGAGCCAGCAACTGATGAGAGAAAACCATGTTTTACTTCTGCGAATCAGCTCTCTGATCATTCTAATAGAAGCTGTGCCCCAGAAGATGCGGTGCCCCTATATCCTTGTTTAGAGTTTACTCTATGATTTTCCCTCTGCATTACCTGGGTAACCCATTTCTGCAGGGCAGGAGCAGTTAGGAGTCTTCCAAGGACAATTCCGTGTGATATCCCACTGTTGTCTCTTCCCACTGCTTTCCAAGACCTACAGATAAAAGACCAAGTTGATTTTAATATCTTTACACAGTTCTTGCTATACAAGAAAGATGACTTTTTCTTTTAACATATTTGGTTATTGCTATAGGATCATGTTTTTACACTTACGTGTGCCTGCTTGCCTTCCTCATATGAGAATTAATCAACCATTTTCCTATTCCTGAATTAAAAAATTATTGACAGGCCCCCATGACATTTCTGAAAAGCAGAGTTACAAATGAACTTTAGGTATGTAAAGTATACAGTTCAATGCAATAATATTTTTAGCCTTTTACACTTCTAAAGTCACTGTCAATGGTTATGCATTTCCACAGTCTTCTCTTAACATAGCAACACTGTGGTAAACAGAATAAACTTGTCTCACATAAACCCTATAGTTCCTGTTAATGTATCTTCTTTTTTAGGAAATAGAGAAGGGTGAAGAAAATGTTACAGTGCCACAACTCCACCAGAAGCTCAGGAATTAGTTACAAATACCTTCTAATTTTCCAGTAGTCATCTGTTCCATTTTTGAGTCCCTCAGCAGTCATAATGTTCGTAAGGGAGCCATATGGCATCACAAGAAAAAGGGAGATAAACATGCATCATCTGTGTACAAATAAGTTTAACTTCTTTCTAGACAGACAGTTCAGTAATAAAAAAGGTCCAAAACTTTAAACCAAAATACTGGTATTCCATTTGTTATCCCCTTTTCCTATTCTAAACAGGGATTATTGTTCCTTTACTCAGGGGAAGAGTCTCTTTTTTCCAAGCAGAGATGAAAATTTAAATCTAAATCTTAAACTTTAAAAAATATTTTAATAATGGAAATTTAACATTTATCTAGTTGTAGAGAACAATGTGATCATCACTGGACACATTCAATTTACACACAGAATGTGTATTAGGCCTCTTTGAAACCTTGTCTTGTTGTATGTGAGAATTGATCTCTGCTACTTTTAAAGTAAGAGAACACTTTTAAAGTAAGAGAACAGCATATTGTACATACCTCTATAATGATTAAAGGTCTATTTCCTCCATCATGATTAATGATGGAGGAAAGTGATTCTGTTTAGTCAAGGGTGGTTATTATATTTAAATATGCTTAAAATCAGAAATACATTAACTAGTCACCCATCTTCTTGGTCTCTTATGACCAAACTCAAGGGAAAAAACCTGATCCAGCTGATGAAATTCCAAGTGCAGCTTTTATTTTGGATGGAGGTGAAGAAGTTCTCCTGGCACTGATTATATCAGTGCTGCTGCTTGTGCCTTTGTTCACAGGAATGGAAAGAACATCAAGCACACTTGGTTTCTGGCTGATCCTGGTACTTAAATGAGGTTCTGCTGCAGTTCCTTTGGTTGAATAAAATGAAACAGAGCTTTTTTTCCCAACTAAGTACTGTGCTGTACTGCCAAGAGGACTCTATCATAATAACAGAACATTACTGGTATAACTCTAGGATACATTTTATAGATGAAATGTTAGGTTCAAACCCAACCTGCTTTAACCATTTTTTATATAATTGACCTTCTATTTATCTGATTTGTAACTTACAATAGCATTTTCCAGCATGACAACATAATTTTGAAGTGGCACATTGGAACTATGTACACTTGAGTGTAATAATGAGTCTTGACCCAAGCACGTACAAGGTTTTTCTTAATTTTCAAATATTTCTTATGAAATACAGTAAAAATTTTTATAAGCTAAAGATGTTAAGAAAGATTTGAAATAAAAGTTCCCTTTCCCGATAGAGACTATACAGGCCTTATAGAAATGTGTGGGGAAGAGGAAAGTAAAAAGCTAAGGCTCAGTAGATGCTGGAAAGCTGTTGCTCACTCAGTCACTTCTCTTACAATGATGTAGCTAAAGGAGGAAATGCAGATTGGCAAAGAAGCTAAGTCAAATCTACAACACAGCATTTCTTAATGCAGGCACACTGGTTGTTTCTCCAGATTCTGCAAAGATATTAGCATATGTTTGTGCCAAGAGCAGGACTAGTCCAGCTGGGCACTAGCTAAATGCAATTAAAATTTGCTATGTATGTCTTTGTTTTACAGCATGTCTTCTTTTAGAAAAACTTCATGTTACAGTAGGCGTGAAAAAAAAATCCTAGAAATGGTGACACATTTCCTGAAGGTACTTATTCCTTGTTTTTGAATAACTATTAATCCCAAATGCACAAAGAAGCTGGAGGCAAGAAGAGGAAGAGGAGTGATAGCCAGAGCAGTGGAAAGAAAGAGAAAAGCAGCTTCCATGGACTGAAGAAGCTGTTTCAAGGATTTGCCTTCACTGTAGTCATGCATTCACAAGAACTGGATTTGGATGGTGAAGTACAGGTGCAGGCAAGGGGCTTTAGAAATCACACAGAAATCTTAAGGCAGGCATAGACCTCAACATGTAGAGCATGAGGTGAGGTGGGTGTTACATGCTAATTAAAGGCTCTTGTGCAAATCATCTCTTCCAGCTACAGGCACAGCATAGTATAGAAATTTCTGGGAAGGACATAGACTTATTGCATCCAAATATTTGGAGCAAATTAAGAACAAAAGAAACCATCCTGCAACAATTATTCAAAAATATTTTGCTCACTAATGTTCTCATTTAGGACAAAAAGGGGATATAACATTATGTGTAGAATCTTGGTGTTGCCTTTAGAATACCTTTGAGCTTTCTGCTGGACCAAGATTGATTGTCTGTTTACAAGTGAGTTATAAGACAAGTAAATATACTGCAGATCACATCTGGGTTAAGATTATGGAGGTGGCTACATACAGCTGATAAATTATTTTTGGACTGGAAAGCAATACATGATGCCATCCAGAAGCATAATTCAGAATGTATTAATATGTAAGTCTTAAAAGTAAACTATCAAGAGATTTACAGGCTGAAGCCACTCTTCTGCTACAGCATGGAGCAGCTTTTGTAAACACAATAAGTGGTAAAGGAGTCAATATTGACTGATGAGGCTCAACATAATCAGTTTCAAAAGGATGTGGAATACTGAAAAATTTGTTTGACTCAACAAATAAGTGGTGGAAGCTTTTCTAGACATACAGCAGATAAAAGAATTGAATTGCCTGCCTGGTTGTATATATCCAGAGTGCTATGCTTCAAATTTTATCCGGTAATGCTCCTGTATCATGCTTATGTTTTAAAAGGCACATAATGTTCTAGCTTTCACTGGTTTTCTTTAGTTTCTGAGGAGATCTAACGCTGCTGGATTTAATTCTTGAGCAGAGTGTTCATTTTTCAGACACTATATGATGTGCTACATACAATCATTTTAAAACAAACAGTATTAACTAAGATACCAATTTGATATATAGTTTAACACTGGGTCACATTAATATGCAGAGGTTGTAAAAAGCTTTAATAAGATAATTAAGAGTGAAAATTCTTTATTTTAACATGTCACTGTTCCCTTACCAGCCTCACTGAAATCAAAGAGGATCTTCCAGTAAGTAATTTCTTAGTATTAGGAGAGATGACTTCACAATCCAGTTTTTGTCAGGTCTCATTTTTAAATAATATATGGTATCAGGAATCTCTGGATTAGTTTATGGTCTAAGAAGTGAATGACTTGGCAATTATTTGGATAGTATGCTAAGGAAAATGTAAATAAAAGAATTAGGTAAGCTGCCTAGAAATCAATAGTGTAAAAACAAGTTGTGTACTCTTACTCAATTTTCATTAACTGATTAAAGAGACGGGCTAAGGAAAAGGAGCTGGTGCTATTTAATTCATTGATTAGGTCTCATTTGGACTATGTATGTACTGGTAAACAAATATGCTAAGGACCACCCTCAGACATTGAGGTCAAATGGCACAGAAGAGCCCAAGTGCACACTATTAATGCTCTTACTCCTCAAAATACAGTGGCTGCCTGCAAACTGCCCTTCAGGAATAATGATTTGTCCATGCTGTGATCTGAGCTGTGCTCAGGAATTTGGCCCACACTGTGTCAGTACAAGGAGATTCATTCCAGAGCCTGGAAGTGCTTTCTGATTAATTTGATGATTTAGAACTATACCAATGACAGTAAAGAAGGAAGTATACTGTTTGGAAGGCTCTTCTCTCTGCTCCCATCTCTGTTACTCCATCACCAATGGTCAGGATCTCCAGTTACAGCCTCTCACCAAACTAAGCACCAGGAAGCGTTTTCCTCACCCTCTATCTAGAGAGCTCATTTTTCTGAAGTTACAGTGGGTTGAAGGCTGCCTAGAAGTAGAACCTAAATGTCTTGGAAGAACAGAACCAAGTTCAATGACATGATTAAGCTCCCAACAAAACTAGTCAAGCAGGATGATTTTGATGGACAGAACTCCTGAGCAATGCAGAAATCAAAACAAACATTTTAAGGCCAGACAAGATCCTGAGTTGATCATCCTGAAATGGGTTTGCCTGTGATGCTCTTTGCTGAAGGCTTTGAGCAAGTGCCATATACAGCTCTAACAATGCCCACAGGTTGCAAAGTCATCAAGTAGCTAACTCACATACACATATTTTGGTGTGAGTACTGCAGTGAGGTTTTCCAGGTTTCCTATATTGTGCTTACACATATTTTTGGAAACAAGAGGAGAAAAAAATAAGGTTTAATCTGTGAGTTTTATAATAAAGTGAAGAGCCTCTTCTGGTTTCACTCAGCTGTATAATGAGATGATCCTGTGTCTATCCACAGAAGAAGAAAGAATGAAATGTACCTATGTACTGTTATGTAAGATGCTTTATGGCTGATCAGATATGTGAAAACAGCAAAATATGCTTTCATCTGCTAGAATAAGCCATTGCTCATATATGTTTGAAATTATTTCTCAGTATTTTGTACAATGATGAATGTTTAATTATTAGGCAGATGTGTTCCGCTTTTGTACAAAATCATCCTTAAGGGCTGCAAAATGTTTGTGCCTCAGCTTTTGCAAATTTTTCTTCAAGCTTTTCAAATAATTCCATGAAGACTGACAGATAATTTAAGTAATAAACAGCCTTACTCATGAATTCAAACTCATTTTCTGTGTATACATATTATAGACCTTATAATTTTCTCAATTATATAGGAACCAGCTCGTGAAGTTCAATGAAATTACACCCATGAAGCCAAAGAGATATTTCTGTACGTACACTCCTACAATTAAATGCTCCCAAAAACTGCCTCAACTTAGTGATTTTCAACTATCCCCCAGTGGATTATGGAAAGAACAGATACTTAAACAGAAACACATTGTTAAGTAAAAAAATACCCAAACCCTTTTATTTCTAACTGATGAGAACAAAACCTTCCAAAGATAAAAAAGGTAAGTCCTGAAACAGCAGGCAATGTTATGAAGCTAATGCAGTTAAGTACAGGTGCTGGTAAGACACAATGTGAGAGCTACAGCAGACAGAGTATAAATCACTATTTAGCGGTATGAAACGAGTTTCAAACTGACAATATCACCTAATGTGCTTTTGCACATGTAATGTTTTTGCAGATTGATTACATAAATGAGTGAAAATAATGATAACAAATGGAACTCATATTCACTCAAAACTTTATGTGTTTGATAGAAAGTCAAGACAAACATTTCATTTTCTCTATTTTTAAAAACTGAGTTCTAGACAAGGTAATATGACAGCTGTGAACAAAATCGTTATCCTAATTATTGGTTTGCTGATGACAGCATGGGATCCTATGACGTTTTACAGAGGTTTTAAGATGTGATACACACTTCCCTGAATTATTTCCTATCTAAACAGAGTCTAAAGGAAATACACCAAAGAAAGGCAAAGGAATGGAGTAGATACAACATTTATAATAGCTGTGCCCTATCTAGAAAAGTTTGAAAGAAGAAGGTGGTATAAAGGTGGACTTCATGTTAGTAGAGTAAAAGCGGACTTCATTCCTGGTACGCAGCAAAATAAAGGGATGAGGAAAGAGGACCCAAAAAACCCCAAGACTCCAAGAATAGCTAGACACAAAGACAAAGCAGGGAGAGAGCATCCAGGTGCAGAGGCAGCTGGCTTGAAGCTCCTAGATCCTGTAAATAACTGCTGCCTGCAGCACCTATGCTAATGTGGAAACCAGCACTGCTCCAAATGGAGGCTGGACCTGACAACCTTAGTAAATCTCTTCCAGCCTAAATTATCCCGTGATTTTGGTAACCTGCCTGGTAAAGTCTGCCAGCCTGGTCTGTCACAGGACAAAGCCTTGGGCAGGTGATGTGGTCTAGAGGTACAGTCCTTCATTTAACAGATGGCATGCAGCTGACTCTTTTGCCATTAGGTACTTTTGATGTTTCTAAAAAGCTTTTGAACACCTGATAACAACTAAACATAGATGATCTGGTCTGAGAACAAGTGGACCTCAAAATGTTGGCAGTTTGACATGATTTTTACACTTCCCTAAAAATGCAATTGGATACTGTCATGAGTAGAGGAAAGAATATTTGTCCATTAATGGACATATGTCTGGAGAGAAAAGAAGGAGACAAGAAGGAGAAAAGAAGAGAGCAAGCCCATCTTTATCAGTTTTGTGAAAGTGGTGTAATGTAGAAGGCTATATAAATGATTCCTAATCATTAATTATCTCAGCCTCCCAAATAATACGCAAAAGCCTCGTGTATAACTGAAGAGTACAAATCTGGCATCAAAATCTCACCGTCTCTGCACTGCAATGTATCTGTAGGCCTGTGAGGTTTTTAGTAGCTGTGTCTTATAACAAAGCAAATTCATCTCCATTTTGCAGCTAAACAGAGTAGAATTTTAGCAACAACTTGCTCATTAGTTCTGCACTGCAGCCTGCATCTGCCTGATGCTGCCCTCCCTATGAATTTTTATTGTTGTGGTATTTATTTGGTCAGAATTATCTCATCTCTACTCACACCAACCTGTCAGGGAGAGTGCTAGTTTTTCTTTACTGGTTTGTAATTCTATTACACAGCCCGTCAGCAGCTTGTTTCTGATTATTGCAAGCATAACACTCTTCTGGCAGCAGCTGTTAATATTTGCCCCTGCTTTATTATGCAACAAGTGCATGTTTCTTGCCTGTAATAATGTGGAGCTAACAATGATGTCCCAACCTGCTTCCTAGGAAATTATGCTCTCTCTTCTCCCTTTCTTTATTTGTGGAATACCAACCAGATATTTAACCAGCTATTTAATATGTCCATCATCTTGAAAAGTCACAGGAACAGAGAAGGCCCAGCAGACATGGCAAGAAGAAAAGACTGCATTAAAAACTCCCTGACTGGGCTCACAGCCTGGAGCCAGCAGCGAGATCAGAGTATGTGGGGGAAGTCAAGGCTTGTGCCAATGGAGGGATGTTGTCATCATGGTGCAGTCAAGACCAGGTCTGTGCAAGGCACCTTTTAGACTAGTTTATCCAAAGAGCCATTTAACAGGGAGAATTTTTTTGACAGGAACAGCATCAGGCAAAGCAATTTGTCATTTTCTTTTAGGACTGCAAAAGACTGAGATGAAAAGTTTTACAGAGATTTATCAAATATTGGCAAGCTACCAGTTCCTTTTTAAGACTTGGGTTCAGTTTTTTCCTCTTTCTTGATCAATGCCATTCTTTGGACTTTTGGAGGATCTCACCCCCCAGTCACAAAGAAAAACTATTTTTCTTTGAGATACTACTAACTGTTAAAGGAATAGTTCTAGTGGCTGCAGACAGGATTTCATCTCTACATATTCATTCACAGTTGCTGTTCTCACCTTTGAAGAGTATTTTTAGCAGAAGTTTCAAATTCCTGACTTTTTAAAAATATCTCTTCACACTCCAGATGTCTGCAGATGGGGGATTTCGAGCTAAGCTACTGAGATTGTTTCTAAACATCTTTATTCCTGGGATGCAGAAACCTTTCAAGTTACACTCTGCAAAACTATTTCTTAAAGTTATGCTTTGATAGCATTTGGGCAAGTGGAACTGAGGTAAGTGTTGATTTTGAAATACTCAATGCTGGGAACTTCACAGCTGTCTTCTGTCTGAGTGTCCCTTTTCTTTCTCACTCTGTCTGCCCCTCAGTCCAACAGGACCTTGTTCAGATTTACACAGAGGTCAAAGTCTGTTGGTACTAATATTTACCTTTTAATTGTGCACTTATTTTTACACATTTTTTAACTTCTAAGTGTTCATGTGTCAAGATTGTAAAGAAGAAAAAATTGTTATCTTAAAATTATGCCTTTTCATTCACAAAGGACTTAGGATATGGATAAATCCATTCCATTAATCTTACTGTATATTTATGAAGCTGCCTTAAGCACCTCTCACACCACAAGAAGTATTGTTCTGACTCTCCCTTTCAGACTATGACAGAAAACTCCCACAAACACCCACAAAAGCTAGACTGAAGTTCATCAGAACTTGAAAATGGAAAAATTGATGAAAAGTGGCCTTTAATTCTTGTCTTCTTGCTGTGAACGACATCTGTTGGAAGAAATGTACCAGTTCTGGAAAGAAATGAGCAACCAGGTCAAAATAATTTTTTCCATATATAATTAACTTGTAATTTCAAAATGACTTGCTGTCTTCCATAGAGACCTAAAGGTTGGGGATGCATGGAGAAACTCAAGAAAGTGATGACAGCGTCCTCACCCTCTGTTTCCCTTGGTGGGAGATCTGCCTCTGATGTCCATTTTGTAGTGTCAGTCCCTAGAGGTGTGTTTGAGGGAAAGCTGAAAGTGTTGTATCTGCCTAAAAATAATTCGTAGCCAAAGGTTGACCGATGAGTTTATTGAAGCGGTGAAATCCAAGCAATGCTGGCAGTCATTCTCAGCACGCAGGAGAATATCAGCTTCCTGTCTCAAAATCCCATTTTAGCTTACCCCATTCAGAAAATTTTGTTTTAAATATGTGTAGCTTTGAATGAGTGGAAATCAACACGTCATGTTTTGAACAGCATAAAGATGGTAAGTCTGAAGAGAGATTCTGTAAAGCTGTGGAGCTTTGTAGCCAAAGGCAGTGGGATGAAATTAGAGTGAGAAAAACTAAGCTGCACATGACAGAAGTATTAGACTGAGACATGGGTGCCTATGTGAAGTGGTGGAAGGTCTGCTCTCTGTGATCCTTGCTACTGTAGTGAGCTAAACTTGAGTCTTCTAGAGAATGCTTTTTATTGTAGGGAATGCAGGATTAGCATGGCTTTGGACAGGATGACTGAATAAGCTTTTGCAATATCTAATTGCAATACACACATGAAATAGGCCATAGAAGAAAAGAAGAAACACCATGATTGAAAAGTGGAATCCCTCATCTAATATTTCCAGACTTGGTGCAAAGATATGTCAGTAGGATATTTACCTTTTTTCTAGCTAGATTAAAACGTTTTTCCTTATCACAAGCTAGCAAAGGACAGGTCCTTCCAAATCAGTTCTCTTTCTCTCTTACAAGGAAACTCAGGAATTTTATATTTTGCTGCTTCACTTCCTTTTGTTGTATTACACAGTCTCCAGGATTGCAACACACCTGGAGGTACTTCTAGCACTTGCTAATAAGAGTTCTTAAAATAGGGTCTAGAGCCAGCACTTTTGTCACATTAGTTCAAGTGTCACACTAAATATTCACTAAATAATTAATTCAGCTGTTGGCATCATGTCACGAATGGTTGTGAATATGCAACAAAATGCTGGCAAAGTGATAATTTGGATTTAAAAATCTCACTGTAAACATTTCTGAAAAGAGAAGTCTTTATGCAGTAAATAGGCGTAGAAAAAAAGTGAAAGGTTTGTAATTGTGAATGTGTGTCTATTACACCACCACAAAGGAGGCAGGTAACACTCAAAATATTCTCAATGTTCTTAAATTGTAGATTAGGTTGTTGGCATATTTTTGTGTTGTAGTCATCTATGAGATCTACTGACCAGTCTGTCTAAAACAGGCATTTGTTAACACATTGGTGAAGTTTTCCTGGGAGTGTTATCAAACACTCCCAGGAAAGGAGACTCACAGAAATCTACAACCAGGACCCCAAAATATTTGATCCTCATATTGTGCTGGACCTTATTTAAGGGCCTAACACCTAATCCTCTGTTCACATGCCTTATGAAGCAGTCAGACTTTGAAATGTATGTGCATCACTTGAGCTCTGGGTAGTGCAGCTTCTAGAGACTGACAGATAAGGGAGATAAAAGGCTCACAGAAGCCTTATCAGAAAGATGACTAGTTCAAACAGAGGAGCTGCCATCTCCACAGTATAAACCCATAGTTCCTGAACCCATTTGTGAGGGCAGCTTTTTACAAAAAATCTCATCTGCTTTTAAATTTTTTTCCTGCATCAACATTTGATAAAGTTTTTGTGCTCAGGCTCCTTGGCTCATATTCCTCAGCCCACTTATTTTTGGGCATCTAATTTGTCTCCTCGGTGAGGAGCCAAGGTTCCCAATATTGCCAATTAAAAGAAATGAGTTCCTTCAGAAACTATTCAGCACTTGGGAGCTGATTCACCCCCCATGAGCCTGGGTGAATGCCCATCTTACTCTGGCCATGCCAAAAGCCAAGGGAAATTAACTCAGAGGTGATATTAATTCTCTCTCTCTGTGTTCTTGCCCTGTGTGTGCTGTGTGAGATTTGGAGTGCCTTTAGAATTATAGAATTGTTCAGGTCAGAAAGACCTCTAAGATCATCAAGTCCAACTGTTAACCCATCACTGCCAAATTCTCCACCAAACCATGTCCCCCAAGTGCCACATCTGCATGTCTTTTAAATACCTTCAGGGATGGTGACACCACCACTTCCCAGGGCAGCCCATTCCAGTGCTTGACAACCCCTTCAGTGAATTATTTTTTCCTAATATCCAATCTAAGCCTCCTCTGGTGCAATTTGAGGCCATTTCCTCTTGCCCTGTTCTTTGTTTCTTGGGAGAAGGGGCTGCCATCCACCTCACTAATTTGTCCTCTTAGCTAAGGACAGAAAGACTGTGAAAGCAATTTATAGGATGTTGTGCTTCCCCTGGAAATGTCCTCATGTCACTGTGGAGTGCCTGAGATGTGAAGCCTGAACTAAAACAGACAAAGCCCTGCAGAGGTCTGATTCCTATGTTGCAATACTTGGTTCCTTCTAAGTAAGTCTTTTTATGACACTCAGGCAATGCGTTGGAAGCTGATGTAAGCAGCAGCCAGAGAAAGACACAGCAGGTGCCTCAGGTGGAGAGGAACCACACCAGTGACAGAGCTTGCAAATAGGTCCTCCAAAATCTGCAAGACCGTTTAACCAGCTGTGAAGTGGTACAAGCTGGTGCTGGAGATCTAGCAAAGATTTCTCAGGAGATGAGTGCAATTAAGAGAACTAGGTACTTCCAATTAGCTAAATTCTTGCAGTACTCTTGTCTATTAGCTGATCAAAGCAGATTCACAGAAACCCTTTTGCCTGCCTTTTTTCCTTCATGTCCAGCTGCAGTCATGAGGTAGGAAAATAAGGGAAAGTGCACCAGTGGGATTTCATGACAGTTCAGCCAAGAGGTAGAAGTCAACCCTCCTCCATTTCAAACTCCAAGTGAAGTCTACAGATTGCAGAAAATAAAGCAAAGCCTCTAAACCTCATGAGGTAATGGACTCTGCCCTCACTTTTTTTTCATCATTTTGCAATTTAAATCATGATATCTTGTCCTGGGCCACCTGCAAAATAGGTTGTCCATAATGCTTTACAAACAGATTTATGTATGAGAGGCAATTGAGACAGTTTGGACTGATGATGATCACATCCTAGATTGTTCGTTTTATCCCAACAGCTCAGTCCATCTGATAGCAGCTTTGCTCCTGACCCTTCAGTGGATGGCAGATGGGCTTCACAGGTGCCCTGCTTGCGCTGGGTTGTTGGTAGCCTTCAAATACTCTGTTGCGATGAGTGTTTATGGTGCTCAAGAGGCACCATGGCTTTAGATGGAGTCTGCTGAGGTGTCCTGAGCCTCCCTCCACCTCTTCCAGGGGATCTGGGTCTGAGTTGCCCCCAAGCAGAGCCCAGGGGAAGCAGGAAACAGTGGGAGATTGAAGCAGCAGTTATTTCTGAAGAAAAACACAGGCTAATAATTATGTTTGGAAGGAACCTGTGGCTGCAACTAGCAATAATCAAATGAAATGGTCTGTGATAGTGAATGGTTTTATTTCAGGGAGGAAATGCAAGAGGGCAGCAAGGCAGGAGGGTGTCCCAGCTCTTTTAGAGCAAGGTAGCCCTCACAGGGGCTGGCACAGCTGCCTTCAGGCAGTTTTCAGACAACATGACTCTGGCACACAGGGAGGACCCCGCTCAGCACTGACACTCATTCTGCTCACCAGCTCACCAAGACACAAAGCAGCACTGCTGAGTCCATACCCTTTCTGGGGCTTTCCTCCCCTTTCTAGAGCTGTGTCTAGAGAAGAAAGTAATATATATGAACCCTAATTCTCTATTTATTTTCTTAATACTATAAGGATGACAGAACGCCTCTGGAGAAACAATGTGAGAAGGAAAACGGAGAGATAAATAAATGAGACCTACATTGCTCTTGTTCCATCTCCTTCTCACTGTGGAAATACGTCTTAGTTGTTTTGAAAAGTCAGATAAATGGTGCAGCACTTTATCTTTTTTTTTTAATCCACTCTTCAAGCTAGCTATGGAATAGATGTAGGATGTTTAGCTATATATAGACCAGGTGTGAATGCTTATTCTAAAATGACTTCCTCCTCTTTTGGTGCAAAGCAGTCAGAAACAAATTATACATTTTACCAAATATGAAATTCTAATTAAAGGAAATAGGAAAGGGGTCAGTTAACAAATACATCAAAGTGCTTCATGCAAATTTGTTTTCTCTCCCTGACAAGAGTATTAGCCATTAATTTATGTCTATGGTAAATGATTTGTATAAAAATCTTTCTTCATCCATCATGGACAAATAAAAGATGCTATTAAGGTTGCTTTTTTTAAAGAAAAATTCATCCTATTTCAGATGAATCTCCATGACATACAGTATTTGTAAGATGAAAATTCTTAAATCCAAGCAACGCACCACAACCCATCGTGCTGGGTGCTGTCAGACAAAGTTAAGATGGTTCCTGAGCCACTGCTCTATGGTTCTGCAATTTGAACAGGCAGACTCTCCCGTTGGCTGTTTAGATAAGGGAGAATGGCAATTCTGTGGGCAAAAATGCCTGTGGTTTGATCAGCACAATAGACTGTTGTCTTGATTCATACCTATTTTCTGTCACTGAGGAAAGGCTGGAGGAAGTGTAAGCCAGAAAAGTGACGGAGGAGAGGAGCAGAAGCACTTCCTTTTGGTTTCCAGAAGAAAGCAATTGAGCATTTTCCAGAAGCACAGAGAATGATTCTCTCTTTCCACGGAGCTGAATCTGTAGAATAGACCTTTGAAAGGCAAAATCCAGCTCTGCGGAACCCACTTATATTTTCAAACACAGAAGCCTTCATTTCATACTGCAACAGGAATCTCCTCCAGGCCACAAGGAAGCAGAGCACATCAACGCATTCATTAGTCCTGCTGCGCTGGCACTCGCAGATATCCTCAACAAAAATGGACTGCTAAATCCAAGGCCCAAGCATTTTCGGTATTTCCCTTTGTACTTTTTAATGTTTTTCAGTTGCTTTTCAGCCTGTGTTCCAAGATGGTGAGATCTCTACATTTCAGGCAAGATTTTCAGGACCACTACCATGTTGAATATCAGAGGCAGAACTTCTGTCAGTCTCTGGCATGTCCAGGACCTCCCTGGATTTAGGATAATATTAGTGTGGCAGGTTGTGATCAGTGCTACTGAGCTAAGACAGATAGAAGAGCTGTGCATTTTGGTAGTGATTGACAAGTTTTGAACTCTGAATATGAGCTCCATCCTGGCTAATGACAACATTGTCATTGGTTTGAGATGGGCCATCATTTCCCACCCAGTATTCTTATCCAGCACCTGAAAAAGGGACTGCTAACTCTTCCTTAGGAATACGGGAAACTTTGGGGAGTAATTTTCCTTCTGCTGCTGCCTAACTCCCCTAAAGAGCAAACCTTTAGAGCACCACCATCAGCATTATATCCCAAATAAGGTTCACTCCGACACCTTGTCTAGCTGTCTTTGATATACAAACCTGTTGTGGCTGCTTCCATACAAGTCCAAGGCCACTACAAAAAATTAGAAGCTACAAACTCTACCAGTTTACCTAAACCACTGTTTCAAAGCGCTGTGATTTTTAGACCATGGGTGATTGATGGGAGCACCAGTACTTTTGGAGATTATGTAGGTTATGCAGTAAAAATAGATACTTAAATTATATTGTGGTTGTTTGGAAGAAGTCTAGTTACAAAACACCTACTTTGCCTTGTTTCCAGATGGTTTTGCAGATGTCTGAAGCATCTACAGGGAAAAAAAAAAAAAAAAAAAGAAATGGCTAGATCTTGGAATTAAACAAAACAAAACAAACAATAAACAAAACCAAAAACCAAAAACCAAAACCAAAACCAAAACAAACAAAAAAAAAAACCCTAAAACAAAACAAAAAACCCAAAAACCCAAAAAACCAAAAAACCAAAAACCAAACCAACCAAAAAACCAAACCAAAACAAAACCAGAAAAAAAGAAGACCAAACAACCAAAAACAAAAAGCCAAAACAAAACAAAACAAAACAAAACAAAAAAAAAACAAAAAAAAAAAAAAAAAAAAGAGAGAAAGATTACTTTCCACCTTTGCATCAGCAACTTCAATTAAAAATTCTTTCTACAGAAATGTGACATGCTGGACAAAAATATGTCACATTCCTAGGTTCAGCATGAACTAGATGATTCATCAGCTAGATGATTTTTTTAAAAAGTAATATTCTCAATGCAGGAACTACAAGATTTTTTTTTTCCATAGTCTAATGTTACATAATAGGTTCAGTATAATTATTTAATATATAATCTGTTTCTTGTGACAACCCTAATGACGAGACTGTTTACAATTGTTTCTACCAATCAAAAAATTCTGGAGCAAAAACTCATGTCAGAATTTTGATGCATTATGTAAACAAAATGTAAAGTTTTTTCTTCAGTGCAGTGTTAGCTATCTTGGAAGGAGGACTGGCTTCGATTCCTTTGGACAAGATGGGAAAGAAAAGTCTCCATAAAGGATAACAGTCAAGAGAGGAGATGGATATACTCAGGAAATACCAGAAAGTTGCCTAGCTTCATTGTACTTAAAACGAGTCTAAAGAAAACAAAAACTATTATTACCAACTATAATAACAATAATACTAGTAGTAATTCATGTAACACGTATCATTTGTCACAGTGTAAGCTACAAGACTGCAATGTAAAATTCAGATTTCTTGATTTGCCATATTATGATGGCTTTGGTCCCCAGGAACTGGACCTGAACTCTCAAGCAGCTCAGATAAACTTTCTGAGTAACCAATCTACTGGCCAATTCTTTGCACATCTTCAGAAAAGGTGTGAATTTCTCCAACATTTTTCTGCTGGCCTTATGCCTTTATTTCCTAGGAATGGTGACCTCTAACATTTCACAGTCTCACTTAGCCAAATTACATGCCACATAGTGTTTCTCATTCATTTCCACCTTGTCACTCAGAGTAAACTCAGAGCAGACAATTTGCTGGGAGCTTCCTACCTCCAGGTTTTGTAGATGAAGATTC
The DNA here is from genome assembly GCA_036630365.1 of Acanthiza pusilla. Lineage (NCBI taxonomy): Eukaryota > Metazoa > Chordata > Aves > Passeriformes > Acanthizidae > Acanthiza > Acanthiza pusilla. The sequence goes on from JAXCHO010000098.1 coordinate 3,116,818, forward strand.
TTTAGCACTTCTCTCTCTCTTTTTTTTTTTTTTTTTTCATTTAATAAAGTTACTATGGAAGTATTTCATAATAGAGACAAGATTGTATTTGAGAGTGATGCTCAAAACCACTTCTGTTAGACATTGTCCATACCACATATGATTGAAAATCCAGGACAATTAAATGAAGCAGCGATAAACAAAGTTCTTTTAAATGGAGAATTGATTAAATTATAAGTAACAATGACTTATCCTCATGCCTCAAGTAAAAATATTTACAGAAATGTGAAGACTTCTGAAACGAGCGTTGCATGAAATTCCAGGATACTGAAAGTTCAGTGTAATAGAAATTTTATTTGATAGCACTGGTTATGTTTAATAACTGCATATTCTTTGGATCAGTCCTCCATCTCATGAAAACCAGCTGAATAAAAGAAACACAACTATCAATGGAATAACAGTTTAAAGAAACTGTAGTCACCTGGTTTCTGCAGCATTATCTTTTTAATTATGTTTAATCTATATGACAAGCAGAGAAAGGAGAGCTTGAAAGCCTGATTAAGAGAGAAGCTGCAGATACAATGATTGATTGTTGAGGTCCACAGTGGAATGAAAATATTGATGCCCTGGTATGGATACCTTAGCATAAGCACAAGCAATTGAATTAGTATTTCTGAAAAAGCTGCTTTCCTTGCAAGGAGTTTGTTCTTCCTCAGCCAGAGTGTGGTAACCAGCTATCTTCCTTGGGTGTAACACAGTGAAGTAAAATGGTTTGCTGTTCACTATCTTGTGTCACAACATCTATTTCACTTACCACACCATTTTAATGTGATTCAAAATGCAAAACGTTGCATGTCACAGATGGCTGAAATCTGATATTCCACTAACAGTTCCATTAAGACTCTTGTTGATTTAAATAATTGATTGTACTGCATGTTCCAGTGGGCTTTGAAAGCCAACATGGTCAGTTGCTACATCTCAGCTAGAGAGCAGTGCCTTCCAGCTATGAGGCCGTAACTTAATTACTTTTGAGCACGTCCCCATACACTGAGACTTCAGCTATTCTTTCAAAAGCAAAAGAAAGCTCAACCAGTGACACCATGAGACTCCAGAACTAATCCCTGGCAGAACTAACCCCCTTGGAATCAATCCAAAGTCTTGCTAACCTCAGAGAGCTTCAGTTTGGTCCTAACTAAACACAGAAACCTGTTCATTGCTTTAAAAAAATGGGCAGGAAGGAACCCCACTCTACTGCAATTTAAGTAATTCTTCCCCTTGCACAGTGATTCAGCACTATCTTCCCAGCCTGCAAAGACAGAAATAAGCAGCAGGTCAGCAGGAAAACTATCATCTCAGGCAGATGCGTAGGCTTTCTTCAAAAATTAAAATATTTTCTTTCCCTAATTAGTCCTATGTATTTCATGCATTATTATTTGGTTAGTTCCACTGAACATCACTGCTAATTAACAGAGAAAATGCCTTTCTGCAGCTGATACAATGCATCGTAATTTTGTGTGTTACTGGCAAATTGGAATAAAGATATCATGAGTCTCAAAACCTGTAGATGAAATTATTTGCAGACCAAAAACGTACAAACTGTACTGTATAAGTCCAGTGCACTTTTTTCTCATGTTACTTGCCTTTTGCTTCATGAAAACATACCGAAAAATGTGGGCTTACAAGCTCCTGAACTGGAAACGTTATTATCATGCAACTCTCCAAAATAAAAGGGACTGAAAACCTTCAAACCAGGCAGCTGCTGAATTAAGTTCTCCTTACTTTGGGGACTCTTTTTTTTTTCCTGTGTAATTTATGTATCTACTTCCACTGCATTTGCTAAAGCCATTAAATATTTAATTTGTATTTGATTCTTCTTTCATGGCTGGAGTTCATCAGCTACCCTTACTAGGACTACTCCAAGTACTAATGCTGACACAACATGAGCTTAAAGGAACACTCCTGTAGGCTTGTAACTGGAATGTGAGTAATTATTAACAAACCATAAGGCCAGTTTTCTTTCTGCTTAAATGTCATTTGGGCTCAATTACATGATACTAAGATGAACAGGTCATTAAATTCGCTACTCTATTGATTCTTGTTTTAGCCGAGCTCTGTTCATTTTTTATTTGAGCTCATTTTCTTTGGTTTGAACTTTGACTGTGTTATTTGATTGAAAGTTATCTTCCATGGAAATTCTTGACAGGATGAGGCCTTATCCCCCTGCATACATCCCTGTATTCAATTTGCTGTTAACTTCTCTAGGGGATTTTTTCTCTTTTAGAACACCACAGCTGCACTGTTCAGAAAGCATCATGAGCCTCTAGGACTCTACTCTTCTATATTTATGCTTTTGGCCTGCAAAGGGGCTGCAGTGAGGAGGGAAGACTCAAAGAGCAGTCACATACACAGGATGATGGGAATGGGGAGAATGAGCCCTTTTCAGACAGGGGGCCCATGTAGGCAATATCCTGTGTGCTTACAGCTGCTGGGGCAGCAGCAGTGGGAGCAGAGGCTGGCATGCAGTGGCCACTCCCAGATAATTCAGCTGAGGGCAACTTCCCTGATGTGGGGCTCTGCCCCAGAACTTCAAAGATTGTGGGGCTTCTTTGGTTCTATGTGACTGTGAGAAGAACCACTGCAACTTTCAGCTCAGCTCCAAAGGTTTCGGGAGGTGTAGAGAGGCAAGAGTTGATTGGTGAGGCAAAGCCTTAGTGCTGTGCCCATCCCCAGCCTGCTAGATCTAACTTGCTAGAAAGGCTCCTGAAGTCCAGTCTCCAAATCCATGTGTGACATTGAGAGAAGTTAAGTGGGATGGATAAAAAAATTGGTGAACTAAGCATCTTTAACAAGGTACAAAAATATTATATTACGTTATATCTATTCTATTCTATTCTATTCTATTCTATTCTATTCTATTCTATTCTATTCTATTCTATTCCATTCCATTCCATTCCATTCCATTCTACCTGGAAGTGCCACCATTGTATGCAACAGTGTTTTGTAATTGAAAAGAAATCATAGTCCTAATGCATTTTTCAGTTAGCTTTCTCAAGTACGAAGATTCTTACATGAACTCCACCATTTTCACCATGGAAAGGAGTAGTGTTTCTGGGAAGGAGAACCTGCCCTGTTTCAGAATTCTTCATCTTTTCTCTAAATGGAGGAAATTACTGCTTCTTGGAGATAATTACACAGAGTGTCTTTTGCATTACCATGAAATATGATTGTTGATGATGTATGTGCTAAATAGGAATTTATAAAAAACCATTTCTCAAATAAATCCCTCAGAGGCCATCCGAAGTTCCCTGTTCATCACTGCAACGGCAGGGTGGGTATGAACCTCCAAACCAGAAGGGAATAGTCTGGCCATGTGAAACTTGACCATGTGAAACCTTCAGTGCTTTTCAGTCAACTTATCGTACCCTTGGACTTACGCAGAAGTGTCAGCATCCTCTGACAGAGACCAGAAGATCTAGGCTTTCCCAATCATCTTTGCCTGTCTAACCCAAGAAGTACTAGAATTCAATAAAACTTTAGCCTTCAAATGTCACAGTGACACCAAGATTGCAAGAGGAGGGAAGGACTACATGGATTTTTCTTGGATGGTACTAGAGGGAGAGGCAGAAAGAAAAGCCAATCCATGTCTGTTGTACCAATATTCGTGACACTTGCAAGAAAACAATCATGACTAGGGGAAGAAGGGACATGCAGGAATGTGATTCTGTCACTGTTGAGTGACCATGCTGCAGCAACATGAAGCTGAATTCTTTCAGGCAGGGAAGAAAAGGGAATTGATTGCTCCCAATTTCTTGCTGAGCACTCTATTAGTCTGTTTCATAATTGCTAGTTCAATTATTAAACTGCTATATGAAATGAGGTTCTCCCTTTTTAAACCATGAAAAGGCACACACTCTCACCTCATTTAATACTTTGAACAGAAGAATACAGCTACTGCTTTCAGGGGTTCATGCTTTCCATTCAGGGCTGGCAAAAATACCTAACTCCTGGATGGGACCAGAATTTCACCTTTTTCTTCTGGCATTTCTGTCTCTCCCCTTGCATGGCACAGACATCAGTGGCATACCAACCGGGGAGCTGGGCTGTGCTTCAGTGTGTGAGCATTTTCACTTCCCTCTTTCAAACCTCCAGGTGTTTTTGTGTCTTAACTCTGAGCTCCATAGCAGGAGGCAATATTTACCAGACAATATCCAGCAGTTCTGTATAAAAGTGATGTTTATGTTGGTATCACCAAAGATATTGGGGCTGCATAGAGACTTAGCTTTGTAGAGAAACTTGGATTTTGTATGTTTTGTAGAGGGAGAGAGAATAATGGGAAAGTGAACAAGTGCTGACAACAACAGCCAAAAAAAAGGGCATTCCAGTCAAGGGGCACACTTGAGAAAGTTGGGTATAGAAAGGGACCTCTCCCAGTTTTCTATCCCCGTTTCAGGGATGTCACTTCAGGGGACCCACTGGAGCAAGCCTAAAGCACATGCCATCCTTTCAGGACTCCAGAGTTTCCAAGTCCTTTTTCCCTCATCCTGCTGTACATTTTTCTCTTTCCTTGCAGAGCTAGAGCAGCATGTAATGAGCCATGTTTCTCATCTACTCCTAGCCCTAGGAACCCTATTGATCTCATCAGTGTTAAATTAGCCTTGATAGCGATATGGTATTTTGGACACTGTTAAGCTGCAATGCTGCCACCTCCTAAACAAGCCACAGGCTTTGTTTCAAATGAACACAGCAACTGATTAATCAATACTGAAAGGTTATCAAAAACTGCCTCCTGATAGCAGGCTTTCATGATGCCCAAGGACTTTTTGCTTCCTCCCAGTTATATGAAAAGACATGGGGGTTTTTAATGCTTTTACTGCCTTCTTCTGGAGCCTTGTTTTCCCCCTCAGGCAGTCTGCCCTCTTCCCACACATTCTCTTGACTCTGGTGGAACTTCCCCTACCCCTCTGCCCAGAGGGATCCCAACCTGGTCCTGCTCTCCAGAGGAAACCATAGTGGGCTGTCTGCTTCCTAAGGTCTAACTCAAACATCTGTGTATGATTGGCATGAGCAAAGTGTTCTTCACTCCCTGAAGGCATCTCAGTCTCCAGGTTGCTGCCTGCCTGCTTCCAGAAGCAAAATATTGAGGCATAAAGCTCCTTGAGAACCAGCCAAAATAAACATGGCCATGGCATCCTTCTACCCTCTGCTGGGTCTGCTAAAAAGTTTGTTGGGTTGTGTGACAAGAAAAGCTTGCAAAAGGAGCAGGGAGGCCCATGGCAGGGGTGGAGGGTGAGCCCAATAAAATCCACTGGGGCCAGTTGATTCCCCTGCCCTGGCTCTTCCTGGGTGTCACTGGGAGCAGCCACCCCATGAGCTGGGTGAGGCCCCTCAAGATGAGTCCATGGGAGAGACTCTGCCCAGGTCACTTGAAAGATGGGGAGTAACTGCCTGCAGGAGCAAGATTCTCTGTTGGGGAAGAGCATTTTGGATGAGATGTTTAGAGAAGGGAGCAAAGGTGGCGAAAGGGAGGGATCAAGTGGTACTGGGGAGAAGGACAACAGGGAAAATGGGATAAAAGGGGGTGGTGCTGTTTGGGTGCTACTCTGTCCATATTTCCAGCAAGCACAACCTCCCCTGCCTTCCCTTTAAACTCTGTTTCTGGTGATTTTCTCAGGCTCCCCATCCCCCGTGACCATGTGCAGAAGCACCAGGGCTCTGGCAGCTGGTGGCTGTGTGTGTGCAGTGCATGTGCCTGCCCTGCCTGGTGCAGCTCCTCCGCTGCCGCGCAATATGAATCACTGACACGCTCAAGCAAGAGCGGGTGGATGCCTCTGCAGGCTAATTGTTAGAGCAATCTGATATGGGGGAAGACTCGTGTTCTGGGCTTCACTCTAATGAGTGTTTAAGTACATGATATAAATCAAAGTGGCTTGGGGAAAAAAAAATGTCCTTAGCCTACACAGCACAAGCAGATAGAAGGTGGGGTATTCCTTGGAACATCCATCTCCCTTCTTCTCAAGCAAGCAGGTAAATGTTGATTTAAAGAGGAATTGGTAAAAATGAAATCTTACTTTTAAAAAGCTCTGAAGGAAATGTTAACATTCTTTGGCATTGTCAGGGCTTTTAAATAAAGGTCCGACTGCTCTAATTCTTTATAAGGAAAGGCACTAAGTACCAAACTGCACAAGAGGTTTGACATTCTGCATCCCAAAAAGCACATGGTGTGTTTTCATAGCCCAGAAGGGTCTGACTTGGATTTCTTACCTCTTCTCAGCATCCTGGACACTCTCTCTGCCTTGAATTTTCTACAGATTTGCTGTTTTAACACCTCACCTTCCCTCTGTGTTGATTCATAGTACCAAACGGGCATTTGTGAACAGCCAGGGAAGCATTGGTCTGCGAAGATGTCTTTGCTTTGAGCTGCACATGGGTTCAGTCTCCTTCAGAGACTTTTTCCAGGCTTTTTCCAGAGAACAATTTGCATCACCCATAGAATCTTAGAATGGCATGTTTGTATTCTACAAGATTACTAATCCTTTTAATAGAGTTATCTTTTCACAACATTTGTCACTTAAATATTAGAGAAAAAACTTTCAGCTTCTCCTGTTTGGGCTGAATTTTGGTTGATTCTTCCCTTGTTGAGTCTGGTCCTAAAATGTGCTGAAGGATTCCTTCCAGACTGTAGAAATGTAACATATAATACATACTATAAACTATTAATGTAATATATCATATCTAATATATATTATTAATATATTCAATACATTTTAAGATATGTGATATGTGACAAATTATATATTCATACAGCATATAACAGAATATGTAATATAAATGATACATTTTATGTTGTATATCATGCTATATTTTATATTATTTAATATATATTGTGTGTTTATGTATTATTTATATTTCTAGAACTGCAAATTGTGGAAATTTCTACCTTGATATTTCCTTTAATTTTTTGCTGTTTGAAAAAGTAACCTCTTTATTAGAATAAATTTTATTACGGTGAGGAGACAATTGATCTATTATGCCATGCTGTGTCTGTTTCTGCTCTGCTGTCACCCTACACAAGTTACAACATTTATTGTACCACCTTTATCTGACCTTCCCTGTTTACACAAGCACCTGTCCCTCTGTGCATCAATGTCATAGCCTGTCCCTACCTATTGACTACAGTTTTAAGGTAAAAACACGCATTTCTGGAGAAGTTCTAAGCACTCTTCTGCCAATGAGCCCTCTGCAATGTTGACCTGCACAAATGTGAAATATTGCTCCATTAGAAAAATATTTATGCTGTCCTCTCTCCTAGCTGGCAGTATTCCCCGCTAGTTACTGTCCCACAAACAATGTCTCAGATGAAGGTGAAGATGGACTTTTGTTCAACGGAAAACAGGTGGGAAAATTTCCCAAACATTGTGCCAAATTCAGACTCTTTCACACTTTAGAATGAAATTTTATTTCAGACACTGGAGTGAACTCTTGGTAGGAAGTTTTCAGTTTTCTGAGAGAGAAGAAAATGCTGCTCTCCATCAATACTTGCACCTCTGGCACCCTGAATTAAAAAAAAAAAAAAAAAGAAAAAAAAAGGGCTTAGCTGGATTTTCTTATTTTGACTTAATTATAGCTTTTGGAAGCACTTTTTTTGTGTAGTTATACAAAAGTTTAAGCTTAGCATTATCTTGTTACAAAAGTGGGGGAATTGTAAAGCTGAATCGATATGACTTTGAAAGCTGCTATTTAATTAGTTTCAGTTGATTAGACAGACATTTGATTTTATAGCAGTGCAGCCTGCTGGGATTAAAGAGCAATAATATGTAGATATATTTTCTGGTAACAGTTTTGTCCATGTCCGTGTTATAAGCACATCTGCAGATGGCAGCAAAAAAAATTAATCTATGGGAGGTGAATTTACCTATTAAAATGACATATGACACAGCATTGCTCCACCTCATCTAAGAAGTGGTTTGACTGTTTTGCATTCCTGTCCTCTTCGTCCAGAGTCTTCTAGAACAAGAGGTCTTGGTCCAAGCAGCAGTGAGTCGAGGCATTGAGGGGATAACTCTGATATCTCTGTGTTACAGCCTCGTGACCCATGAAAGAGACTCAACTTGCACCATTATGCCAATGCAGCTTTTTACAGTGAGCACTACTTACCAATAGGGGTGAGATTATCAAACATATTATGCTTGAAAAGACCACCAAGATCCTTAGACATGTCTGTGATGTTCAGTGTGACCCAATGGCAGAATACAAAAGAAGATTTAACTTTGAAAAAATGAGAGGGTGAAAAGATTCTTTAGCACATTTTCCTTAAACATAAACTTTAGTTTTGCCCTCCTAATGCTCTCAGAAAGAAAAACACCGTGTTTTCATTTGTGCCAGAGGATTTCCAAATTTAATACATGGTAGCAGCTGGGAAAATTCAAAAATGCAGCTGCTACAATTTATAAATTAGTGCAGTCCCCAGCGAAAAAAAAGTCAAATGATTTAATAACTAACTACTATTTGATGAGTTACCTTACAAAAACGCTAGAACATTGTGAGAATGTTATGCAGCACAACCTTCTTTCATCCCACATGTGAGATGAAATGTGGGGCTTGGCCACTTGATCTTTAATTCCTGTTCAGACAGTTCACCTTTTTAAACCAGCAGCCTAACGATAAAGCCAGAGCCTGAGCATACACTGTAGTCCTTGCACATGTGAAACTCCCTTTCATTTCAGCAGGGGTTTTACCTGAATCTGAAAGATAGTGTCATCTTTGGCCCTGCTTTAGGAGATGAGTAATTTTTAGAGACTACTAAATCCTTTTCTAGGTTAAAATAACTAGATTGCAATTCTAATAAATGCTTGATTATGGAGGCTGGAAATTTATCATCCATGCCAAGCAGGCAAAATTGAACTAAATTTGCAAAGAATAAATGCTTTCAACATTAAAGTTGTGTTTTAAGACAGAAGCCGTACTCTAGGAAATCTAGGTTATCATTGACACATAGTAAGTGCCTGGCAGGTGGAATTATTCCTAGTATACCCTCACAAGGAGGCTATCCATAGTATAATTTAGAGTGCTATTCCTGACATCAAGGTTCTCTCCAACAGGTTTTGAAGAAGTGAATTTTTCATTAATTTGGCCATCAGGGCACAAAATCAGTAACAAACATGAGGAACACATACTTGCAATTCCGAAGTCCAGAGTCAAGCCTGGGATTTCACTCTCAAATCCTCTTTTTCTCTGAGAGTTCCTTGCACTACCTTTACTCCCATTTTTGAGATGAGTTTTGGGAACCAAAAGGCCTTCAAAGAAGTTACCATAGTTGCCAAAGGCAAAGAAGAAGCACCATGCAATTCACGCAGCAGGCTCAAGACCTGCTCAAGGGAATGCTAAAGGGACCCAGGAGAAAGTCCTGTCTTAGGAAATGGACAAGACAGATCCTAGAATGGTTTGGGTTGGAAGGTAAACTAAAGACCATCTAGTTTCCAATTCCCACTGTGAACAGGGACACCTTCCACTAGACCAGATTGCTCAGATCCCAAATCCACCCTGGCCTTGAACATCTGGAGAGTTGGGGAGTTTGCAACATTTCTGGGCAACCTGCTCCAGTGCCCCACTGCTCTCACAGTAAAGATTTTTCTTCCTAATATCTAATCTAAACTTTCTCTTTTTCAGTTTGAAACTATTCCCTCATGTCCTGTCAATACATACTGCTTGTGCTTGGCACAACAGCTGTGGCCACAGAAGTGGCATTGTCAATAAAAAGCTGAATAATGTGTGGGGAAAAAAAATAATGTTTCAAAAGTAAAGATGGTGGTATTATTGAGGGTTTTGATTTCCCATGGTCTTAGCTTTAAAACTATGGAAGAGGCAACCAGGATACTACTCCTATAATACCTGAAGAGTCGCTGGTACTGCTGGTCCATTTTCTAATTTTTGCTGGTGGAACTGTAAGGCCAAGGCATGTGTTGCAAATTCACTTCTGTCGCAAAGCTTTGGCATCTGAGCTCCCCATTGTCTGTTGTGCAAACACCTAGAAGGATTTATATGAAGGAAGAAGTGTAAGTAGTTTCTGAGATCCCAGCTAAGGTAATAGGGTGAGTTCCAGGTGAGACAGAACCTTTCTTTGATCCTCTGCCTTACAGCTGCTTCATGTTTCCCCAGTAAGTCTTTCAGCAGTGCAGATTTATTATGCACATTGTAGGGAGCAAGAGGCTTTGCATAATGGAAGACTACAGGTGTAAGGCTGAAGGCTACAGTGTAAAAGAGAGTATCCTGAGAAATAGAAATATCAGAAAGAGGAAAGAGAATCATCCCCAATGCTATTTACCTTCAATACAGAAATATCCCACAGATTATCAGCCAAAGAAAATTATAGAAAAGCAGTGTGAAAGACAGGGAAAGATAAACCTTTCCAGTAATCCTCAAAATAAAACCCAACACAAACAAACAAACTAATGAACAAACACAAACTGCAATTAAAAAAATTACAGTAATCCTCTGGACTGCATTCTTGGTTTTTTCTATTCACATGCAGCCACTGGAAAAAAAGAATACAGACAGCAACAGCTCAGTTCCAGGACAGGAATTGCCTTGCTGTCCAACATGCAGCATCGTTTCAGGTGTCCTCTCACTAGTAACCTGCACCAGCCCTAAGAAACCAGCAGCAATATCAGCTTGCTCCAGGCTAAAACCCTTGCAGTATTTAGCTTTCCATTTAATGAGAGTACCGTTGAACAGACGGACATTCAAGGAGGTGTGTGAGCAGTAATACCTGGTTACTCTTCCAGCTAAACATTGCCTACTGCCACTTTTCAGCAGTAGTTTGTTTGGTTACCCAGCTGAGTTGGTAGCTAAATGGCGGTGCCAGCCATCTCCCATCAAAGGCTTGGTGACCCTGAATGGAACGCTGGTGTGCATAGACACCCCTCTGGCTGGCTCTGGAAGCCAGTGGAAGGAAAGCCTCAGATGGCTCACACTCCAAGCAGTGGATTGCTGGATCACCTTAACACTGTAAGACACGAAAACATGAGAGAGCAGCCACATTATGCTGATGTCTGCTAACTTTGTTGATTGAGCAAGGCTTACTTAATGAGCATCCGTAAGTGTAGCTGGCATATTTAGAGCTTGGCTCTCACGTGATGTATCACAGTGATAGTCCCAGCAGATATCTAGAGCACTGTTTCCTGTTATTCTGGAAACCCTAGCACTGCCTGTGGTTCAATGATAATGTTCCTGCTTGACCACCTTCTATCATCCAGCACTGGCAGAGGCTTTGCTGGAATCAGATAGCAATGCTCACCTCTTTGGTTTTTTCACTGATAGAGGTACTTGTTTTCCTGCCCTGGAAACAAAGGAGAGAACTGAATTGCAGAAGATACCCTTTCTCATCACGTATACCTGCAGTCACAGCTGGCTCTTTCAGCTCCAGGCGGTGCAGACCCAACAGTGAGACACAGCACCAAGAGAGTTGAACCCTCACTGAGTCGATGTGAGATCCAGAGCTGCAGAGACTTTTACATCTTAGACCTACATCTGCATGACCTCCTTAGTGGAGCAGATCAGAGAATATCCTTTTGAAATGCTCTTCACCATATATCCAGTAGGGCTATGGCTACAGAGTATGACAAGAATCAATGTTAGTTCGTACTTGGGTGCCCACATCCAAGACAGTCTCTTAGTGACAATAACAAATAGCTAATGCGATGAATTTCCACAGGATTTAGGCAGCAAGTGGCTAAGCTTAGTGAAAACCCCAGACAGAAAGAGTAAACCAAGAAGAGACTCAATAACTAAGGAGATCATTCATCTGAAATGTCAATAATATAAGGAGTCTCTGACACGAACACTTGCGCTGTGGGATTAAAAGAAATAACAATAAGTATACTGTTAATGTGAAAGTGTAAGTGCAATGATCCCCTTTTTAAATTCTCAGCTCTGCCCTGACAAACGTTGTACATATTAGCAAGTCAAGACCTCCATTGCCACTGCAGGCAATGGTGAGGAATGGAAAGTCTTTAGGATCAGAGACATTTCTGTGCATCAGTGTACAAACTGATGTTTGTAAGTTAGGCAAACCCAAGGCTGTTTGACTGGTGAAAAACAGCTCTGACACTACTGCAGCACAAGACTGCACTACAAGGGAGCTCAACACAGGCAAGGCGGAGCCTCTTGTGTGGTGAGCCCTGAGAAGGGCTGAGATGCCCCCACAGCACAGCTGCAAGAATGAGGCAAAGATCTGGTGCATTCATAAGGGTCTGCAATGCTGCTGTGTGAGACCCTTGTGGATCCTTATTTTATGTGGCTATGTTTTTATAGTTGGGGCAGTAGTTTCCAGATGAGGGATGTTGTAAAGTGTCAGAAAGCATGGTGCATCTACCACCCTCCCATCCTCTTGTCCACCCATGGGGATTTCTGTAGAGAGGACCATCATTCAGGACATATTTGCATTCCACCTAATAATCCGTAGCAAAAATTTTACTTTTGTTGTGTCCTTGAGAAGTAATGCAATAAACTGCAAACAAAGTAAACACCCTTCCTTTAGAAAATGCAATTTGGACATCATATCCAAATGAATAAATCATTCCTGAAAGGCAGAAGCAATATTACTGTTGAATTAGTGCTGGATGTTCTTTTGTTAAATTGTATACAATCAAAGCAAGGTGCCAAATTACCAACTAACTGTCTGGAGGTCGATTTTTAAATTCATGGATGAGCTAATGCATTTGTGGCAGTGATCATAAAGGGAGGAGTTCACCTTGCATTAGCCTTGACTCATAACTATAAATCCACAATGTTACCAGAAATAGATGTCCTATTTCTTGTCATTGATCTGCAAGCCATAATTTAAACATTTACATGTCCTAATGTTGAGCCTTCCAATTGCCTAAAACATCTCTCTCCAGGGAATGCTCGCCACGAGTACAGGGACTGTAAAAATAAGAGTGTCTTCAGTAAAAACTGGGAACCTTTGACATCTTGAAGTTTATCAAAAGTCTCACAAGTCAAGGAGAGTCAAAACTGAAAGATAAAAGGATATTTATAAGGGTTAAATGAGGACATAACAGAAGTAAAATAAGCATACACTAGATTATAGTGTTGGTGGGCAAAATAAATTAGAATTGAAAGAATTCTTCATGACTATTAAGCAATAAAGCTGTAGGAATTGCTATAAAATTACCTCGTGTATTGTCTTATTTTTCAGCAGAGCTAATATCATTACAACAGAGCCATTCATTAATAGAAAAATCAGAGAAATGTTGTTTCACTTGAAATAATGCTATGTGTTTCCCTGAAACTGATATTTCAAAACAATACATATGGGAAATGAATGAGTCACCAGTTATGAAAAGATGTATCATTCAGGAGAAGTGAAGCACATGGCAAGTTTAAAGGAAATGGTTTTAAGGCTGTAGTAAGAGCAGACATCATTTGTAGAGAAGATGGGAAAGTGCATAGATTAATTTCCAGGCATATTTGGATATTTCATTAGCGCACAAGCAAACTTTTTGACTATTTCTTGTGAAGTGTTCCCTTTCCTAAAGTGTGGAGATTGCAGTTAGATACCTAATTAAACCAATGTAATATATATGGCCAAACACCAGAGCAAAGTATCTGAATACCAATGTGAGTCTTGAGAGCTTTTGAATTCCATCATTTTTAATTTAACCGAGTTTGTTCAGACCACAGTTCAGAGAGCTGATGGTACGACAAGACTGAGAAACCCTGCAAGAAGTTCACTGCAGTATTATAGTGAATTTAAATCTTATAATTTTTATATCAATTTGAATATTTACTGCTTGTTAAAATTTCATTCTTTATATAATCTACAGTTCTGCTGGGGCCTTTAAATGAGTTTCATAAAGAGATAATGATAAAATTTTTGAAAGTGTTGTGAATTCAGCAAGACTTCATGGTATTTTATCATTACTCCAGTTATGAATATCAGTGCTCCATGTCCAATGCCTACCTGACTTGATTTTTTCAGTTTGCCTTTTATAGTAGTGAAAAATCAGTAGTACAAAACTGTCTTCTTGCTCATATATATATATGTCTTTAATAGCCTGTAATTTTTAATAAAATTACTTTTTTATTATTTTTTAATTCTGGTTTATTACATCTTTCATACAGTTCTATGTAAACACAAAATAAAACAAAAACCAAAACAAAAACAACAAACAAACAAACAAACAAAAGGAATGCCCATGTATTCAATGATGCTTGAATTTTAAATTCTCTGCTAAACTGGGCAACAATTGTATCATTTATCATTTTTTATTGGAGGAAGGAATAAATCACAGTGGCTGCTCCTACCTTCTAAAGTGGCACTCCCTCAGAGGTGCTCTTGGGAGTCCTGCAGGCTGGGGAACCTGCAGGATCAAGCCTTGTCCTTCCTCATCCCCACACCTGAGCTCCACCTGATGCAAAGTCAGCCTCAAGAAACTTGGGAGCTTTGAGGGCTCTGATCTCATCCACATGTCTTGAGGCAAGGAAACCCCACCCGGGATGAGGAAGCTCTCCTGAGCCTCAGAGCTCCAGTGGAGACAGCAGAAGCATTTCTGAGAGGAGAAGGTACTCAGTTCACATCAGGAAAGGCAAAGCTTTTTCAAACGTCACTGCTGGCCATGTTTGCAAGTCGTACATGACACTTTGATGCAGTTTGGCACCACCTGTGCTCATACTTGCTAGCAAAATTTTATGATCTTAACATGGGGGAAACAGAGAGGTTTCAGTCCTTGTGGATCGATCAATTCTATAATGGATAAAACAAATTTTCTGACCTTGGCTGTTAACTGTAAAGAAAGAAAATTTCTTTCATTTTTAGTTGATGACTCTTAATACTTTTTGGGTCTTATGCATCATATAAAACTTGATCCCATTTGATAAAAATTTGTGTGCATTTTTCTGCTGCTTCAGAAGGGATTGTTTTGGATTTCCTAACGCATAAATTCCTGACTGGGGCTGCTGAAGACATTCTGCAGCAGAGAGATGAGGTCTAAGCAGCCCTGATAGAGACTTCATAGGAGTTTCAGATGTCTAGAACTTCTTTAAAACCCAAATGTGGAGTTCTAGCTCTCTTCTTATCAGCCTTTTTCTGGCACTGCAACTAATAAAGGTCTTCTTATTCTACTTGTCCATGTAATTCTCCAGACATCTTTAATCAATATCTTGTATCAATCTTTTAAAACTGTAACTTCAGTGTTTAATCCAACATTTGATAACGCAAGAAAAAAATTTGCAGTTACTGCTTTTGAGTTTACCACCCCTTATTTCATTGGCAGTCCTTGTTCGAGCTATGAGACCAAGAGGAGAAAAGCTCCTCACCGCCATCTTCCTTTAATTGTCATCATTTTGAACATATTTATAATTTCTTTCTTTGGCTGGCATCAAACTTAGGAGTGGTGGCTCAGTGCCTTCTCCCACCAGATACTGAATGTTTCCAAATTGCTCCATGACATCCTGAGACAACCTTGTGAATCACACTTATGAGAAGAATTTTTTCCCCCATATCCATGTCAAGTTTCCTTTACCAAGCTTGCAACCACCACCTCTTGTCCTTGTGCCTTTGAAAGCATCCATCTCTCTTTTCCTACAAGGTCCCTTGGAAAGCAGTTAAGTTCCTCTTTTCGCCCTCTCTTTTGCAGGCTGAGCAAGTCAAGGCCTCCTCAGTGTCCTTCCACTCATGTGTTTCCCAGACACAGCAGCGGCCTTCCACGCATTCTCTTCTGCTTATTGATGTCTTTCCTGAATGAGGAAGACAAAAGCTGGACACAGAATCCCCCACACATCTTTACAAACACCAGGTAAAAGGGAATAAACACTTCCTGGCTATATTCTTGCTAATACAGCCCAGTCTGTGCTATTCTTCATCATGACACTGGCTCATGTTCAGCCTGCTGGATACCAGGTTCTCCTGGTCTTTTTGGCCAAACCTGCTCCTTAGTAGCTTGCTCACTGCCTGCATAGTTCTATGGGGTATTCCCACCCCAGGTGCAGGAATTAATACTTTAATTTGTTGAATTTCACTTCATCTTTCAGCTGATTCTTCTGTTGTAGTTCTTGTGAATGGCAGCTCTGCCCACCAGCATATCGAGGTCTTCTTCCAGCCTGGTATCATCTGCTAACTCAGTGAGTGTTCACTCCTTTCGAAGGCACAGATTTCTTACGGAGACCATCAGCACTCAGTCTCAGTGTCAGCTGCCATTAACTGGTGCATAACAGCTTCCAGTTCCTGCCAGAAATATTTTACAGGTCTGATATCAGACTTCTCATATTCAGACAGTTCCTTCTTTGAAAATTAACAGTTTGCACATAGGAAAAATATTTTGGCTGCTTATTCAGGTACATTTGAAACATCATGCCCGTGATCTATGCAGGTTCAGACTGGCTTTGGATGCTTCCAGCAGTGTGTTTGTCTCCCCAAGTTCATTTAGGAGAAAATTCTGTGATTTAGGAGAACTCACTGTTGAAAATATTGATTTCCTCGCCTCTTCTTTTGCTTAACACTTGTTAGTTTCACCTTGTGTTATCCTGAACATTTAATTTTTTCCTTTTTTTGCACCTTCTAGTTTCCATTCAGCTACATAGATACTCAAAGCCTAATGTATTCAAAATACATCTCTGTGCCCAGGGAATGCAAGAATACACTAAGAAAGAGAATGACACTTTCAATAGTTGCTGAGATATTTTTTGTCTCATTGCAGACAAGGTCTGCAACAAAGTTCAAGGATCTTTCAAATGTTCTAGCTGAGTACTCAAAGTTCTGGTATAAACACACAGCAGCTCTTACTGCAGAGTCTTATTTCTCAAACAATTTCCACTTTTAGCCAGACATTAATTTAAACTTAAAGAATATTTCTTTAAATAACACTTAATTGGCTATAAAATTTATACTCCACTTTGGAAACAGAAGGCTCCTTTCCTTAAAGGCTACTCAGTACCTCATATTTAATGCTCAATACATTGCTTGTATACATTTAGCTAAACTTCATCTATTTTGAAGTTCCTTTTGAAAATGACAATATCTTGTGGTTCCACGGTGACCAGTTTGGATGACAACAACCAGCTTGGCTTTGTCATTCAATAAGGATCTGATGTGGAAGTGTTCCCAGATATAAACATTCTGTCCAAGAGTACTGTATTAATATTAGAAATATAGAGTCCAAACCCACCAAAATTAATTACTTTTTACCAAATAATGCAGAAGCAAAGTTTCTGGTTTTACACTTTCCAGGCATGGTAGGTTTCTGACTACAACAACTACTGCTCTCTGGGGTGATATAAGGACTACCTTGCCCATGGCAATTAAATCCCATTCTGTAAAGGGAATACAAAAAATTAGAAGCAGGCTCAGTTCTAAAAACCTACAGTACTCATGCAAAAACAGCAATGAGGTACCCAAGGCACTCATTTTTGTGCTTTTGCCAGCCAAACAGGTATGCTTAGATATAGCTACCCATGAAAGCTCAAGAATTGATAGAAAGGTCTGAGGATGATGCTGTATCTGGGGTAAATATATCTCTGGATTGTATAGGTGTTCCTGTGACTATGTCATACCTGTTACCAGGAGGGAATGCTGACACAGGAAGCCAAACATGGAATCAGGGTCAAGAGCAATGCTGCATCCAAAGAACCCCAAACAATAAAAGTAGCCCAGAAATCCAGACAGCACAAATTGTAAGCAAGGTCATTACAGTAGCATTTTACCTCAGACTAATACACCTGGGCCAAGTGAATGCCTTATTCGTGCTTGTGTCAACTTGACAAAGGCTGCTGCAAGGGAGAAAACAACAGCAAATGGTCCTTCAAGCACTGAGCATGTTATTGCAGGGAGTTGTTCGCTCCTAAAGGGTTTAAAAAGGAATTTTCAGGAGCTGACTAAAGTCAGCTACTTCCCTTTTCTCCAGAAACTCCTATCTGGAAAGGGAGACATCAATCAGACTGTTTGGCTTGTTAGGTTTTCCTTCAAATCCAGTGGTTCATGTTCCTGTCAGTGACTGTGTCTCAGAGCATGTGGAGACACCCAGTTCAGAGACAGGGAAACATTATATCACACTATCCCTGTTTGCACATTTGACGGGTGAACCTAAGTGCTGGAGCCAAACGGAATGGCCTAAAACAGGAGTCCATCATCAGCTGCTAAGGAAAGTGCAAGAAACTGTTCCAAAAGGGTGACACTGCAGCTCATGAGTTCTTGACACTCTATTCTTTTGTCTCTGTTTTCCCTTCCATGTCTTCTAGCAGAACTGGATGGAATTGCACTGTTTATTTCCAGGGCAGGTTTACCAGATAGGCAGGGGGAAGAAAATGATCAAAATTAATCTTGCCAAGAGTTCAGTTCATCACTCCTGGCTGCCCACGAAGGTTCTGCTTCATCTGAGGATGTTAATCGTGCTACTCCTGCCCTCTCAACACATCCATTTTAGGAGAGAGAAAAAACTAATCTATAATATTTTTTGCTACCTGGCAATAAATTCTCTCTCCTTTTACTGTTACGCCATTGAACCCTTTCATAGTTCATGATATGACTTGATTTACAGTATTCATAATGTCACTAAGTAGATCTGCAGCTCTGACCTATAAATACTGAGGTATGTGGCTTCTTCATTTATAAACGGGATGGTGATGATAGCAAATTGGATAAAGTGTTGTGGGCTGCAGGAGGTGTGAACTGAAACCCTATCACTCTGCCTTCCTAATCTAATCTTAATATTTATCATTCCGCTAAAGAGAAGCCTCCTCCTTTCATGGTATCTGCATTGCAAAGCTTTTAAATTGTGAGTGTTTCCCCTGAACAGTCATACTGTCCCCTTATTTACTATGAGAGGTGGTGAGGAGGAGCGATGAGTGTAAAAGTTGACCAATGTTGATAGTCTTCGTATTCATTTGAATGGGGAGAAGAAAGGCACACATGAAAAGGTACTTTGCATGACTTATTTCAGACTTTGTACAGGAAGAGAGAAGTTCTTATTTTAAGTCAAGATTTTAGACTCTATATTCCTATCAAGAGCATGAAGAGCATCTTTATTTTCCAGAAAATGGCCATTGCATTCATAATTTTCAGAAGTAACTTCATATTACAGTGGTGGCCATCTCTTGCCTGGTATTAGTAAGGAGTACTAAATATTTAGAAAATAAATGACAGAAAAAAAAATGACAAAAATTTTGACCTTACTGGATTTTTATGCCTGTTTAAAAACCTGTGGGGACAGGTATTATATGACAGTGTGAAGAGCTGTAAAAGTTTTCCTGCTACTAGCCTAAGAAATGTCACTAATGACTAACACAGCCATCTCAGACTTGTAATAAATTTTTTATAGTAACCTATACAATTATAGGTTCTTTTTGGCTACATATTACCTGTAGTACTTCAACCATCTGCTAACACTGAGGCTTTAGAAAAAGTGGTCTTATAGAAATTGGGTATCATTTAGCAATCTCATGCCAGCAGCTACTGACTGAAAAAAATATTGCACTCAGTGGGGAGGCGACTAGGCAAAATTCTGCTTTGATATATGCTTTGCTCTCTTAAAAAACACTGGAACATGAGAAATTTGATTCAGATCACCACCATCCCTGGCAGAACTCTTAACCTCTATTTTCTCTGGCTCTGCCATGCAGGAAGAGTAACAGGATCATTAGACGCCAAATGCAAGTTACTGCTCCATTGAAATGGAAACCTGCTGCAGAGAAAGTTCATCTTTCATTCAGGTTGGAAAGCACTCTTAAGGGTAGTTTTCATCACAGAATTAACAGAGCCCATGAGTGTCAAAGAGCCCTCAGGGCATTTGCTGTAGAACAGCCACAAGATAGGAGAGAGCTAAGAAATATGTGGATGAGGACATGCTATCTAAGTAATTTGAAACTATCTTATGTCTCCTTTCTGTAGTTCTGGGGGGTTTTTTTTGCTCGTTCGTTTTTGGGAGGGGTTTTTGGTTTTTTTTCTTTTTTGGAGAATCCATTAAACCTTCAGAGGCAGTGAGGAAGGAACAAGATGTAATAAACCTCTTTGAACTGTCTTGGGCTGCTCTCCTGTCAAACTTAAGTCAAAGAAATGTGTGAAAAGCAACTCTTAGGACTGATTCACCAAAGCTTCTCAGTAGACACCATTCTTCCTTTGAAAGACCCTTCAGAATGTACACTGTTCTCTGGTTTTTGAATGCCATATCACTCAAGTTCTGTATTTTCTGACTATATGATAACTGAGAGCTGCCCAGAATTTGCAAGCTGTGCTTGGGAGTCTCCCAGATCTAGTCTTTTTCTCTTTTATCTCCTACTTCTGGAACCCTGTTGCTGACTGAGAGCAACTTACGATTTTTACAGAAGTATAAGGGATACAGTGAAATAAAAAGAGGCTTTTAGAGTTTGAGAGAGGGGGAAAAAAGTAATATAACTGAGGTGAAGAACAATCAGGGAGAATGTTATCAATTATTGTTTACAATGCAGCTATTAAGTGGAAGCTCATCAGCTAATCAGCCAAGGCTAGTGAAGTGTTCTCTCTACTCAAATGCCTGAAGTCAGAGTGTCACCAATCTATCGGATTTTCTTGCCTATTAAACAAGACCAGTGTTTAGGTAGCAGCACTCAGAGGCATCGCTGAAGGAGAAACACTCCAGGGTTTTTCTACCTCTTCCTCTGTGGGATTACAGATCTTGGATTTGAACCAAGCACATCTCCCTGAATAGCAAAGAAATATAGCAGTGACACTGTTGAAATCCCTCCCTCTGCCTCTGAATAAATAATGCACTGCTTCAAAATAAGTTGTTTTGGCTTCCCATGATGAGAACTTACACCTGTCAAGCCCAGGTGAGCCCATGGGGATAAGGCAGATGAGTGAAGATTCCAGTAGTGGTGAAGTTTCCCATCAAGGGACAGAAACAACAAGATTTCCACAGAAGAGTGTTCCTGGAATGAAAGGGTCAGAGTAATAATTCAGACTTTTCCTATGTCTTTGAAATGTCCCCATCTTAAATAATATTGTCGAGTATGTCTGGTTGTCTGTGACACCCATGCTTGTCTAAAGAGATGTTATCTTTGTAGTAAATGAAATCATACCCATAAATAAGGAAGAGATTGGTGTACCTCATTCAAATACATAAAGTTTGTCCAAAATGGGCACCGTGGTATTTCAAATCTGGGAAAAATTTTTAATTGATTCATAAAACTCAAGTAAGATATTTGAACTGTTTTGAGTGTTACTTCAGTGGTGCTTAGATGTCTCTTAAACAGGTTAATAAGGAAAGGGAAACCACCATTAAATTGAAAGATGATGCACTCATTCACATTACTTAAATCAGACCAAATTTCTGTGTATAGATGGAGATTTAATAATTTAGATTTCTGACACATTTTAACATTTAGCTCTGGGAAAAGCCACAGCTATGCTCATTACCTTCATTGCATTTTTACAGTTAGTTACTGTGCAGAGCTAATAGCAGGGTCTGTGTCTGCAAAGGCTGTTTTCCCTTCTGGCAAGAAATGTGATAGAGTTTATCCCCATTTTGTACGTGTGTGTCGTGACCCTACTCAAGCAGCTTGTGAAGAAAAGCATCATTTAAAATGGATATTTTCCCTGTTATATTTGCAGAAAGCCATGTCCTCTCAATCCCCTGTTAATCCCCACACCTTGTTTATGTCTGCATAAGTGGTCAGACTTTTACAGCACCCCAAAGGAATACAACTCCTTGGCTTGTAAATGGATGAAATCAACCAAAAAATTTGCCGTTCCAGGTTTAAAAAAAAAAAAAATCACAAATGGAGCACAATGAGAACTTCATGCCTTGTGGAATATAATTAAAGTGTCAGAAGCCTCCTGCCGTGTTCATGGGATTTGATGTTTATTACAGAACATCACTACTTAAAAACCAAGGGACTGGCTCTGACAGTGAAGAGAGAAGTGGAACCGTGTTGCATGGCATGCAGACATAAAGTAATGTGGATGCATTTATAGCAATAAAAACAATTAATATGAAAGGAAGGGAGAAGGGGCAGAAGTCTGTCAAGCCACAAAACCAAATTGTTTGGTGGGACAGCTCTTGCTGTCTGCCGTTGTCCCTTCATGTCCCTGTGAAAGCCTGAACACTGGTGGGCAAGGAATGAGCATGGCTATGGACATCCCTCAAGCAAGGACCTGAAGGGTTTTGTCAGGAGGTACCGAGCCCCGCTTGAACTGGCAGTTTTAGGCCACCTGCCTTCCCCAGGCAAGATATTTTGGTGCACCTGAGGTCTGTCCCAGGGGCTGCCAGAACAAGAATAGCATTGTAGGAACAGGGCCTGCTCATCTCGCATAAGAATTAGAGCTGACACCAGGGCAGGGTTACAGCTGGCACTCCTTGTTGGCTGCACCTACGCTACAAAATTTTGTTTGCTGTCGGAAATGGTCTTCAGTTCCTCTCTAAGTGGTGTGGAGCAGCTCAGAGCAGAGTGCCTCAGGAAAACCTGGGTATGCAATGTTTATCCTGGAAGGTGGTGTGGGGGCAGCTGCACACTGGGAGGTGCAAAAATTTCTACGGTAGCATTGAAGTAGGTTGGGCAGACAGACTGAATTCTCCATGCTCCCCACTGGGAGTAGTTCCTGAGCTGAACTTCCCTCAGAACCAAACCTAGGTTTTTGTTTTCATTTGTTTTTATTAACGGAAACACATCAGCTCATTCCAAAAGAGAGTTGCCATAAGAAAATTAACATTTCTGCAGCATGAGCAATTATAGGATCAGTTCATTGAGGGATGAAATAGGAAACTAAATTATTAGACAGTGTAGGAGTACCAGCAATTCTGATCTGGCTTCAATAATATATTTATTACATCTTTCGGTTACTTTCATAAATATAAGAACATTGTCAGTTAACTGTTTTTTGCCCAGCAATATTGTTGGAGTAGGAGACCAAGGCTTTTCACATACATATGTAGAGTCTCTTTAAGAAGGGCAATAAGAAAAGACACCTGTAAATCAGATGATGACCAGATGTACCCTCCCTGTCTGGGCTAGGCAGTGACTTTCTGATTGTCCAGACCAGGATACAACATGGATCTCATCCAAAAAAACCCTTTACTGTTTAATTGAGATTCTTTAATAAGGATTCAGGACAGAATAGTTGCAAGGATTGAGAGTGGAGAAGAAGGAGGACTCTGAAGCAGTAACAATGGCATTTTCTACCAGAGGAAAATTTTTGGAAACAGTTTTTCGTTAACCAAGTCACACAATCACTCCTGTGATATTTGTGATATAAGAATATTTCCCCTCTTTGCTATGTTTCTGGAAAAAACAATATTTACTAATGTTTAGTTTTTAAGCCCAAATATTTGTTACTCTGAAACCAGGAAATACTGGTCACACCATGAAGCAGAAAAGTTTTACTCCTTTCCTCTCTGAAGTTACAAGCAGTATGGTTTACTGTCCTAATCATTTTAACCACATACAAATTTTTCTGTTGTTGAATGATAATATAATTAACCTGGATTAGTTTTCAGGATAAACGAGTTAATAAAGACAGGGGAAAAAATCTAATAAACTAGTTAATAAAAAGACACATTAAATAACTTTGTAAAGAAAAACTTCCTAATGCATTTGTCCAAAAAGTGTAAAAAGTGGTAGTGTGACATGTAGACTGAGAGTTGTGCCAGCGATTCAATGGTTTCCAGACTGTTCTGTCTGTGTTATACATTTTGTTAAAAAAGCTGCACTGAAAGTGGGGGAAGAACAATATAAGAAAGAAGTGGGTATTTAAGAGAAACATGGAGCCGTATGTGTCCCCCAAAGGAGTCTATGTATAACAATTGCTGTACAGCAGCCTCCTGAGAAATGTTCAAAGATACTCCACACAAAACCCTCCTGCTTGTCTGTGGCATAGGCAACATCTTCAGCTGGATAATTAGAGGGCAACATGCTGGCAAGGAGTCTGTGTAATCTATATAACAATAACATTAAGAAAAAAGTCAACATTCTGGGGACTATGCCAGCGATCAGGGCATGATAATTGCTATAATTAAAAGCAAGGCAAATATTGCAGGAAAAGTAGGTCACTCTTCAGGCTGTGTATCCCTGATGCAAATGAAAACGAAATAAAGAAGATTGTGTAATGTGATCTAAAGGAGACAAAAGTGCTGCTCCTCCAAGGTTGCTGCAGACCCTTCATTAAATGCCTTTGTTTTCATACGCCTCACCAGCAGGAAATGTTTCCATAAACACAGTGAAACTGTTGCAGTCTGGTACAAGGACTACTGGAGGAGTCCCTCATAAAATCCAGTGAAAGGAGCATAATTAAGACCTACAAGGATGGTTTAAGGAGGCTGTGATTCTGCATATTTGAGAGCTTGTGAGCTTACGCGCTGCTGTTTCTCTGACAGTAGCTCCAGCACTAAATTTTAACACATGTGGCTTTGTACTTTCAGAGACATCAAGGCTCCAGTCAGTAGGTAACATCTGTTTGAGCCACCTGAGAACTGGTTTCTGAGGAAAGGACAAGGCACAATAACAAGAAAACAGAAGGACATTTCCTTGCGTCATCTCTAGAAGCACCTGAGCAGCACACTGGGGATGATTCTGTCTTGCTGGGGATGTCACTTCCTCCCCTGCTCTGCTCACCTCCCTCCCACTTGATGTTTCCCTTGCACAGGACTTGCCTAACTTTTACAGAGAGATTGCTGTGTCCCTACATCTCAGTTTACGTAATTTCCATCTTCTTTTCCCATTCCTATCTTCCCCAAAACTGTATCACTGACTTATCTCCCATGCACTTACTCTTGGTTTGACCCCTACAAGCACGTCCTGGTGGGCTAATCCTGACTGTGTGCTAATCCTGAATTTTATGAAAGCTGTTGGATACAGACATTCTCACTGTGAAGCTGCTTGTGCCATGTGCCTCACCTCTCCCTCCACACTTTTGGGGTTCCCCCGTTCCCTACTGCCCTCACCAGGGCTGAGGGTTGCACACTGAGCGTGAGCAGGAACTCTGACCTGACAGCAGCGTGTGGGACAGGTCTCTGCAGGTCAATGAAAAAAACATAAAAGTAAAAAAAAAAAAAAAAAAAATAAAAAAAAATAAATAAATTGAAATATTTCTTTTAACTTTTCAGTATAAAAGATCTCAACTTTCCAAAAATCGTTATATTTACCTGCTTTCCCTTGCCACTTCAAAATTAATTCTGCATGGAATTCAGGGTTACAACAATTTTGCTTTAAAATGGGGGCTATATTTGAGTCTAAATTGCATTCATTTGAAGGAATTAGCTAACTGTGAGCTCTATTCCTCTTAATTGTAAGGATTCATTAATATCCATGGAGTCTTTCACTCTGTATCCAACTTTATTTTAAATATTTTGTACATTTATAATTTACCTAACAAAGTGATACGAGTCACAAGCAAGTTTCAAAGTGTACAGATGTTTTACCTCAATAATTAGGACAGCAAAGTCATTTCTTTGTGAAACAATGCTCTTGATTTAGTTAGCATCCTGTAATGAAACTATTTAGATAATCAATTCAAATTAGGGTATGGAGCTTCTTTGGTAAACTACTGCGTTATTAACCTTAATGATGTCAGTGTTTGAGATTTCCTCTTTCCTGCTATCAAACTCAATTTATTAGTGTCTAAGTTAAAAGTCACAAGCGTGTTTCATACCAAGAAATGTATTAATGTTGGTAATTAAACACAGCAAATGTGTAGCACAGTGTGAGGGAATTGGGAAGTTGACTGAAATTTAGAGATAGACTGCAAGGACAAATTCATCCTTCTAAACTTTTTCCTAAAGGTCTCTTTGTTGTGATTTAGTCTTCATGCACTGAACTAACATTCACTTTAAAAGATATGAAAGTAATTCAGAATTGCAATTATTTTGGCTACACTTGTGTAAAGGATGTATGTTGCAATGCCCTGTGGAAGAAGGCATCAGTATGAAGAACTTGAAAGTGGTAGATCAATGTCTGGGGTTAACCTTGGCTGGCCGCTGGGTGCCCACACGGCCTCTCTTTCCATCCCCCTGCTCAGGAGCACAGGGTTGGGATGCAGGGCACACACACACGCACATCTGGTGCAGTTGGGGTCTTCCAGAGGCCGCACTGTGTGCATCTGCTCCAGCATGGCTTTGCCTGGGCTGCAAGGGAACCTCTGCATCCCTGCCTGGGGGAGCTTATCCCCTCCTTCTTCTCTCACCTTGCTGACTGCAGAGCTGTTTGATTCCCGTCCTATATTCCTGTTAGCTACTGTGCAATGGCTTACATGACCATCCATGTTTCCTCTGGCAGTCACACCACCTGTCTATCCTCTGCTTATGATTCAGAAATGGTCTGAAATACACTTTCTTCTGCTGTTTTTCATAATTATTCCTGACTGCTGAGCATTTAGGACAGACTGTTTTCACTGTGGGAATAGTTGTCCTTATAACCCATCTTCCCTATTAAATCTCATCAATCTTGGAGTGAAATGGACACTGATAGGATGATAGTCTCTGCAAGAATGAATGTTCAGAAGTGTTTCTACCCTAGACCTGAAAATTTAATTATTCTCACTGCTTAGGGTTGTACCAACAGACTAAAGCCAGGAAATATTGAAGGTGAATTAATTAAAATGAGACCATTGAAGAGGACACCAAACCTGATGTCCCTCATTGCTCTGCCAAAAGAATCTCACAGGTCCCATGCAGAGCCTGAGAACCCATATTGGAATTAGAAACTGACTCCGAAAGTCCGAGAACATGCCTACATCCCTTGGCAAATCATTTCATATATTGTATGTATTGTACCCCACCTTTAGAGTTCCATGACTTGTGACAAGGCTTTCTTTCCTCTTCAGTATAGCTTTTCCATTAGTGTATTATGTTTCAGCACAGGTATTTGCAGCAGGTGATTAAGTTGCCTCATATTGTCCTTCTTACTGTCTAACAGCACATCATTTGATCATATTTTGATTCATCCTTGTCGCCTGCCTCTGAATGCTACACCCCTTTTTCAGTATGTTGGTCAACTTAGAGACACTAAAAATGACAAGAAAAAATTATTTGGTTTAGGGTCTGTCAATTGATCATGAGTTCTGTCACTGAGGACTGCTGTTCTGAATCCAAGTCATATCTTGTACTCCACTTCTCAGTGGTCCTCTCCAAGCTCTCTTTAGCATGGTTCTGCTCCTCACCATCTTTTGCCTTACTGAAATAGTCACTTTGTGAAGACCACTTGTGTACAAGTGTTCTGTTTCTCTTTCAATTACACATAACATAAATTTATTGACCCTGATTATTTTTAAGATAGAGGAAAAATAAAGGGAAAGTATCCAAGAGATGTAGAATACAGAACAATTTTGTAAGAGTTGCACTTCTTCTCAATGGAAAAGTAACATGCTGGAAGAATAGGCCAGGGAACTTCTGTGCTTTTGAAGGCAAAATGCCTGCATCTCCCATTTGCTGTCAGCTCCGTATTCAGTAGAAGCTGCATCTATCACAATATTTTCAGTGCATACTGTGATGTGTGACAAACTGATTAATAGTATATACAAGTTGTTGTGTCTGTCAGTGATTGAAGCACAATCAGGACTCTCTTATGTCCTCTTTAAGCTGATTATCTTGGTGGAAGCAGCCATAGTAAAGGTAAAAATCCTCCTTGGAGAGCAGTTTTGTGCCTTCCCAGCAGAAGATGCTGCTCTTCACCACCACACTCCAGCACACCACTTAGTGAAGGATGTGGGCAGTTTTCCCTGTATCAGTGTTTAATGGGGTAATGAAAGGCCCCAAACTACTCTCTCAGTGAGACTTTTGAAAGGGCTTACACTGGTTCATGTTCTGTTCTTCAAGCTTTTGCTTGAAGGAAGCAAAAACTCCAGGAAAAATCTCCAGTGAACAAAGATCCTTTAATTGTAACAGCTGAAGATCTTTTTGCTCCACTTTAGGCAGGATTTGCTGTGGAAAAAGAACAGTATGGAGGCCTCCAGAGTGTGGCAGTTCAAAACAAGCAAAAATGTACAAGCAAAAACCTACTTCACACAGATGTAGCATGAGGAGCTGCACCTTCAGTGGTTTTTTGGCATACAAAAAAAATCTTTCAATGATTTCTTGTCCAGTTACAAATCATTTTCAGCATATATTGGCAGCACATTGCTTCTTATCTGTGCTCTAACACTAGGGGCTATTCCTCAAAATGGAATAGTTCAGAAAAGTGATAAATTCTTTCCCTGATCTCTGATTTGGAAATCTGAAGAAACCAAAGTAAACTTCATTGGAAGAGACACATCTGCTGAAGTTGAAGTGTCATTATTGCTTCCTCCTTTCTTTTCTTTCAAAACACAAGTCAGACCCACTCTCATTTAGCATCTTCTAATTTAAGTTGGAGTGGTTTTTTTCCAAAGTCAAAATAAATGTTCTGTCTTCTACAATTAGCAGAGAGCACTGGCCAGCTGCCCAAGCAACTAATCAGCATGAAACTTTCATCAAGACATACTGCAAAGGCAGTACACTATTGGGTGCCAGATCCTAACACTTTTTTGAAATTCTATCACTACTGAATGAAATTTCTGCCACAAATCAGTTTCTTGCTGTTAGACTTTGTCTCATTTGAGATGACGATAAGTAACATCAAATATTTGGAGACTCCTGCAAGGAAATGTTTTGCCAGTGCTAACGTCCTCGTGGAAATAATGCTGTATGGTTATCTTCACTTATTGCTACCCGATCCTTCAGATGAGCAGAAAAGAGTTCTAGTTTAATTGCACAGCAACACAGCCAGAAATAGACACAGACAGTGACATCTGCACCAGGATTTCTCAGCTAGTCTGAAAATTTCTAACAAGTGCTTAGTACTGTAAGTGGTTCTCTGCTTGGTAGCTGAACGCTAGACTACTTTTGCCTGAAGAAAATTTCAGGTGCTTGAGAACAACTAATTCATCTCCTTTGCTCTATTTTGTGTTTCCTTAGCAATCCAGGCTATTAAGGATGTTTGTATCACTCTCCAGAGAAGCATTCAGTTCCTTGATATACTTCCAGGTTATGGAGAAAAGGGAATTTTTTTTTTCTTTTGTCTGTGTGTGTGGAGATGTCTCAATTGAGAACCATGTGACTTTCTTATCACTCCCTCAAAACTGGGTGCATTTGCAAAATGCACATGATTAGCAGCCTGAACATGCCCTGTTCTAGACCACAGATTTAATTTTTGTCTTTGTATCTTACTCAAGAAAAAAGTTTTTAATGGGTCCTTCTTCTTGGCTTCCTTTTTTGTGTGATGATCTTTGTGAGAAAGGGAATTCATTGATGCCATTAGCTGCCTCCTATAAGGCTCCCTGAAAAGCTAGTAAGTACATAGTCCAAAGATGCATAGTTATGTGCTCCTCAGAAAGGATGCCAGGTGCTCCCTTGAGCTTTGGGTGTCTTCTCAGCTCTCCATCTGCTCCAAAGCAACCTCTTTATCTGAGAGGCACATTGAGGACTTAGATGTATGAGTATCTGTTGGCTCATTGAATTTATGACGAGATTTGCAATGTTATTGCATATAACCCAATACTATTTTCTTCCCAAAAAGAAGTTGTTAGAATTTTTTAGCAGGCAATACTCTACATCAGACCATACCAGCAAATCTGAGTTGATAAGTGATGCAAGTCAGACCAAAAAAGATTTGAAGAATAATACCTGAACACTTCATTCCCTTCTGCAAATCTCCTTGTGGAGCTCTGCAGTCAGATTCTGCTTCTCCTGCTCTACTCCCTGATGAGAAATCACATTTTGTTTGGATAGCAGACCTTTTTTCTCCAGGTGTGCCAAAGTCACTGCCTTGCACTTCAGTAGCTGGTGACAGCAGTGTGTCCATGGCCCCCGAGGATTGCAGCTGTTTGTACTCTTACTGCTCAGCCTTGAATGTGCCTACGGGACCTCAAGGAAAAACGTGCATCTGCACATCCGAGGCCGTGCTGTACAATATGCTGTCTAATCCCAGCACCGTGGCACGCTGCCTTCCCGAGGAGGTTTCCCTAATGCAGCTTTATTGTGAGCAACATCCTCTGGTGGCTGCGCTGCTCGTGCCTCGCTGGGAGGTGGCAAAGCAAAGCCACTTGAAAACAAACACTGCTCGAGTTGATGGGGAGAGGAGGAGGAGAGTAAACACAGACCGTGCTGGTGATGTGACAGGAAGGATCAGGCAGCCTCTTCTCGTCCAGAGGCGTTGGCAGCCCCCACTGGCCGGGCTGCAGATGCTACCTGGTCCCTCCAGCTGTGTCTACACCATTCAGTCACCCTCAGTGGGGACAATATCCAACACCTTCTGTGCACCAGCTGAAGGGGGCAGCTGGCCCAAGTGTGATTCTCAGAGAAATTAGGATCTTTTCTTTTGAGGGGGCCAGCAATGCCATAGTGGCATCACCCCAAAAGTTTTAGTCTCAGAGACACAGAAAAAAGAGAAAGTATTAAGGTAGACAGGGTTATTCCATGATGCTGCTGCTGGTTAAAACCACGTTTTGAATCAATGTTTCACAGCAGGATATTGCCTCCATAATATATTGCATCAATACATCAACAAAGGAGTGTAAGTCTGATACTTCACTGTTCCATAAATCATCCTCCCATCCTCAGCTGTAGAATTTATTGATTATCAGGATGATATCTGGGAGGAGAAACATAGAACTCTCAGGATGTTTTTGCCTAGTGTTTACAGAATATGCAGAAAACAGATTTCTTATTTGCTTTGGGAGGAGCCATATGCTGTGTCTAGGAAAGAGAAGCAGCCTCAAACCTTTTTTCCCCCAGTCCCCCTTGTGCTGCTGTCTCTGCAGAGGCACATTTTCCATCCCCATGGAAACAGGACAGGGAACACAATTTGCCTCTCTGTGGAGGACCCTCTCAGTAAGGCTGCCCAGAGGTTTTGGCTTCTCACAACCCAGGCGGTGACACCAGGGCTCCTCTTGGAATCTGAGATGCCCTTGGACACCTGGACCAGCTCATCCCAGCAGTTTTCCTTCCCAGACCCCCACATTTTCTTTTCCAGAAGTCCCATTGCAGGACAGAAAGCAGCTAATATTTTTCCTACGAAACAATAAGGATACCTGTCTGCAGCCTCTGATACCAGTCTACCTAATAACATTTTCTCCCTGGATATTTTTGTCTAATCCAGGGCCTGGGAGGGGTAATGTTTTCCATCAGGTCTGAAGGAAATAGCATAAAACTGTAAAACTTGGATGGTACTCTCTAAAAATGTCTCAGAATAAATTAAATTAAACAAATTGGATTATTGAAATCCTATTTCAGGATTTCATTGTTCAGGAGATGACGGATCCAATGGTCAGTACCTGGCATTTGGGAATCATGAAATCAGTTCTGTGGGAGAAAAAGCAGAGACAATTTGTGGTGCAGGAAGAAATAAGGTGATGCAGATTTCAGGCCACTGCTATGCTACAGGGAGGTGGACTTTTCTGGTGGAAATGCTTGACTCCAATACTGCAACATTGTCCCATTTAAACATACAAGTAAAACTTAAAAAAATAAAAAATCCCAAGCAGAAGCCCTTATTATAGCCTGGTAATCAGCATTTTATTCAAAGATTTTCCTAACTTTTCCTATGACCACAGATCATTTTAGTACAGAGTACAGCATTTCTGGACTTCCAGTGTCTACACAACTGTTCACAGAAATGCTGTGTTCTTTCCTTCGAGAAGAGATGACATATGCCAGCTATCAGGTTTCTCATCCTGATACCTGGGGCCATACAGCTCACGATTAAAAGCTATCAGAAACATGAGTTCTGAGTAAAGAGGAATCAGTCGTGATTGCTTCAAAACTCCACTTTCCTCTAGGTGAAGTCAGGCTTTAAGATTATTTTCTAGAAGATTGGAATTGGATGTCTTTTCAGATTAGTAAACAAATCACTACGTGGATTAAGAGAATTAATAAAAGGAGGTTATTAGTGTGGAATAAAAAGTTAAGGGAAATTTATAAAATGTATCTATTATGAAGTAGCTTCTGATGCAGGGAACCCCTTAAATATAAATGAAAAGAACACAAAGAGAATAATTCTAAAGAGACTATATATACAACACTAATAAAAAGTCTAGTCAAAAGTCAAAAAAAGAGCAATCAAATTCCAAACAAGCTTTTGACTACTATGGCATTGGTAACCAACAAACAGCAAAATTAATTAAGTTATTAGATGAAATGTTTTCATTGAAATAACTGAAAGTAGCATCTTACTATTTATTAATTTCCAAAATATTTTGTGCTTCCATATTTAAATTCAAAAGCATAAATTTCAGACTTTTATGTAGTTTGACATTTTTAATATTTAATGTTCATAATATTTTAATTGATGAAAATTTACTGGAGAAGACATAACTCATTAAGATAGGCAAATTTCCAGCTGCTTTAGTAACACCTGGTATCCTTTTAATTTTTTTCAGCAAAACATTTGGTTGCATTATGCCCTCTTGAAATATAAATCTAATTTGAAACAGCACAAATATAATATAGTTTATGGTGCATTTTTATGTATTTTACTTGTTTCAACTATTAACTTTGCTAAATGGCCATATGGAAAGTACCTTTTCATGTGCTGTTAATTCCCTGATTTTGTATCGTAATACATGTTCTCAAAAAAGAAGTTACATCAGCTTCTATCATCATGCTGCTTTGTTCTTACTCAACCATTTTCATTGCAGAGACACAAAATCCATCAGCTGGTGTAACTGGACACGCTTTGAGGGTCTTGGTAATCATCGAGCACAAATTCCTATTTGCGTGTCTTTGCAGACCTCAGACAAAGAACAATAAATGAATGTCCTCCATCTCTCATCCTCAAACCTTGAGACTGCTCTGTGGCTCCAACACAACCTGTGCAGCAACAGGTCAGTTAAACCTGACCTTTGTCAACATCCCTCAGTGAAAAACAAAGGCTTTTAAAAAGATTCCTCTGCCTTAATCCTCACATAAACTTCTGAGGAAATGGAGGCAGCACTGTGTATGATGGATCACACGGAAGTTAGTTTTGGTTTATGAGTTATGTCCACTTTCCAATTCCATCCCAAATATACTGGTGCAACATAAACCACACCTCTCAGTTCATTCAGTTCATGCCTGATGAATTTCTTGAAGAATGGAGCCGTGAATTTTTAACAACTCTGCAAATATAAAGGAAAATACAGTATATTTATTTTATTCTTTTCTACGCAATTTGACAAAGGAAGCTGCCTCTGTGCTCCCAACAGAGGAATCTCACATCAGCTCAGATGCTTGCTCTGTGTGCCAAGGCAGTATTTCATGCTCCTGTCCTGGTCAATGCCTCACAGAAAACAGAAGAGAGGTTGATGTCTGCTCTCTGTTCCAGATCCTTTTTTCCTTTCTGACTGTTTGCCAGAGGAGAAGGGAACATTATGACTTTTCTAACTACTCCAGACTACCTGATTCCTTGCTGCCTTGAGAGCAAAGATCCTTGAAAAACAAAACTTCAGCTGAACTGCTGCTGCTGGGGCTCACAAGTTGCAGCTTTAGTCGAGTCCCAACTTGCTCATTTTTCTCTCTCTCTCCTCTCTTGAGCTACACCTGCAGCTTCCCACTAATGCATCAGATGGCAAATACACTGCCTCAGATACTACCAGAATGTGCACAGCTGAGTGTGAGGGCAAGAGGAATCTGACAGAGTTCTATTGCTTTATGTATGTTCTCTGGGTTTTGTTTAATGTCATCCTATTTTGGAGTTCCATGGGTTAAAAATAAGCTAAACCGTCATCTGCTGTGCACATCTGAAAGCAGCTTTAGCATATTCAAGGTCAGGGCTATTATATATATATATATTCTGAGATATTTAACTTATTTTTCAATCTGCAGCCTTATAATTTGACAAGAATAAATAATAAAGACATAGTAAGTGTTTCTCTGACTGTAACCACTGCTGCTTTTTCTTTTCATTAAAGCTGCATATTTATGTATTTTCTTCCCAGCAACAGTGTCTGAGCAGGACTTACATTTTACCTTCACTTTTCTACAGCACAGAAAGCACTGTCAGTGCTTAAGAGCTAAAAATGACAATGCTATAACAGCCTCCAGCCATTATTACTTGCAGTGGAATGTGGTTTTCATTTTTGCTGCCTTCTAAGATATGAGCTATTTCTCTGAATATATGTGCTTATACACATTGTCTCAGAGGAAGGAAAAAAACCCAACCAACTGCTCAGATCCAACAGTTTAACTGAAAGGTGCTGGTTGATTTATTAACACCCAGTTTCTGTGGCTCCAATCCCATGCATTGGTCACCCTCACGTTCCCACCTGAGCTGCTGTGGTTTTTCCTGGCCATTTACAGACCATGGTGTGATGGAGGAGGCAGTGGCAGGCTATTTTCCCCGACCACAGCAGGGAACTGCTGGAGCTGAGGGCTCAGGACATGCTGGTTTCTGCAGCTCCTCCAGTGGGGCAGTAAATTCTGGCAAAGAGCAAGGCCACGGGGGGGTGGCAGCTTCACCCATGAATCCCCAGAACTTGGCCACAGACACAATAGCCTTCGGAGGGATGTTTAAATCCTGGCTTCTGAGAATAAACTTTCATGAAAACAGTGCTTGAGGTGCACTGAGAATTTACTAGAGTTAATTTTCCTTTTATCTCAGCAATGTTTTGCCGTGACCTCCAGGGAACGAGGTAAGTAGAGCAATTGAAAGACAGAACAACATTTTGGATAATGCTGCAAATTACAGTTTGTAGCAACCTAGGCTCTGATTAGCAAGTGCCTAATCTCTAGCACAGGAGAAATTCCAGTAAAAAACAGTCTCTATGCTCAAGTATCCTGCTGAATTTGAGTCTTGGTGGTTATTTTCTTCCTGTTGATTGATATGTATCCTGAAATTTGCTGGTCACGCTCACTGCAGGACACCAACACAGAACCTAATCCAGTTCATAGAACATTCATGGCTCTTTTCTAATCATCAGTGTGTATCAGGGCCATAGCAGTGATTTTATCTGAAAACTTAGTTTATCAATTAATTTCCAGATTTATAGATCTGTAAAAAAGCTCTCAGTATAAATTATTGTCAATATTTTAAAGCCATTTGTCAAAGTGCAAACATGGAGTTGATCTCATGCACTCCCACTTACTTACAGACCAGGGCACCCAAATTGCTGTTGTATCAGTTATTTACAATCATTCATGGCAATTAATCTCATCAAACTCTGGTCAGCTAGAAGCTATTCTGAACATAATGCCTCATGATTTGTGCTCACTAGTTAATAGTGGAAAGGAAACACTGTGAAAGTGTCTCTCCCTCCAGTGACAATGGAAAGAATCTATACTTTGTGTTTAAATATTTTAAACCTACAAGACTATGATGACTTAGAATCACAGTCCCCCAGATGCTAATATTAGTGAGCTATATTTCTAAATCACTAAGTTTCTATATTTCTAAATCATGCATTCTGTATTCCCCTTTCTGAAAATAGTAGAAATTTTATTCTGAATTCAATTGAGCTAATGGGAAATTAATTAAAAACAAAAAAATCCAAACCTTTGTCTGTCTTTGTTTTGTTTGCTCTTAGGGTTATGGTTGGAAAGTAGCAGTCAAGTACAAAATTCACTACCCATTTTTAGACAATATAGGGACCTACATGTGAGTTTAAGACTTTGTTATAGTTAGACTTCAGATTAACACATACTAAGCAAAACAAGGATAACATTGGTGCCAGCTGAATATCCAAGCTATGTCATTGTCCAGCCTAAATAATGGGAAGATTCAGTTGCCCAAATGTTGATGCCATATTATCTATATCCAGTCTCTGCTTCTAAAATGGTTGGACCTCCCAGAAGGCCTTGATGTCTTTGACACCCCAACACATCTCATATGAAAACAGGTGACATACAGACATCCATATGCAAACATCTGAACTTCAATGTCTGCAAACTGGAACAGACCTGCATCTGTCTGAATGTGCATAGTAATAGGAATTCACCATTATTTCACTCCCTCCTTCAGCCTCCCAGGATTTCATTTCTGCATTTGCTTCTTAATCAGTGCCTCCCATGCCTCTCGAGGAGGAGGGTGTAAGTCAAGGCTCTCCTCCCAAGGACATGAACTCTGGCAGGCGAATTTTTGAGGGGGGGGGGGGCTGGTGGAGCTACTCAAGCAAATCCAGCCCAATAATTTGTAAATTCAGGGAGCTGGTGGAATAGATTTATAGACTTCAAACTTCAGTCTAGCACAGACCAGAGGGAAGTTAATCAGGCAGCATTATAGACATTAAGTCTCCAGGCAAGGATACTGAAAGAAATAAGCAAAGGAACTCACAGAAACTTTCTTTTTCTCCCAGAAGCCTGTTTCAGAATATAGAATGCTTCAGATGTTAAAAATGTGGTTTCTTTCTTGTCACTGTGATAACATTAGGTTTAGGTTGATTCCTGCTGCTGTGTGACAGCTGTTGCAGACATCAGTTGGAATGCATAGAACATAAGTTTGTCATATAAATTTAAGCTAACCAATCTCTCATCTTGCTATAAAACCCAACCTGGTCATCTCCTGTGTAAGATCTGGTCATTGGAATGATGAAGTTGCTACAACAGCATCTTGACTAATTGAATCCATCAATAAAGATGGATTCTACACAAAAAAAAAAAAGCATCAATTAAAACTATCAATCCAAAAGAAAGCAGTCACTTTTAATGCATCATTTATCACAACAACCTGGTATTCTTCTCTCACAATTTTTAGAAATCTTGTTGCCATAACAACTGGATGTAGCCTTTACACAGAGCGGGCCAAATCCTGTCCATGGTGACATAGATGCAAATTCAGAATAACTTTGCTAAAATGACTGGAAAAACAGTGGTGCAAATACAATGTAATGGGGCAGAATGGGACCCACTACCTCTTTGTGTTACCGTTTTCTTCTACTGCTTTTCCTTGACAGGAAGACAAGATGTTTTTCTCTTCTACTCTGAAAAAGCTCATAATGTAGTGGAATAATCAGACAGAATGACAGGTTAAACAACAAAGGAGTGTTACATCTTAAATACCATATTAACTAAATTTTAAATTTGTATATTAACAGTTTTTTAAAGCCCAAGAAAATACTAAATATGAGATAGGAATATATTCTCTCTGTTCAGAGGCTGCATCTAAATCATATAATTATTACTTCTGCAATAAGAAAATACCATGAAAGTAAATTCACAGTTGTGTGGCTAAACAGAAGATACACTCTCACAGAAAAAAATGCATTGGAGAGTCCTGGGTCTTATTACCTAGAGCAGGGACCCATGCAGACAAACCCAGTCTTATTTACATGGAACTCACTACAAACATATCATAAAAAAATATCGTCAGACTTGTCCCTCTCTTTCAAGGAAATCCATAGGAATTTGCTGGCACATCAAAGTCTATGTGTGGATCACTACATCCAAACAAAGCAGGGTCCAGGAAGAAAGTATGGATCTATTCTATCTGGATTGTTCTGTAGAAGCATTTTTGAGACTACCAACCAAATAACATTTTAATTAATTATAATAGCAATCAGAAACCCAGTTGAACAAGTGCTTTGGAACTTGGTAGAGATGAATCTGGTAGACACATATCCCAATGATCATTTTAACACCCATTCCTGTTACAAAACCAAATCAAGCCACCAGGCAAATTCTGTAGGTAAGCTGGAGAGAGTAGTATGCGGAATCTAAAAGGCCATGAATTCTTTATATGCAGTCCACAGAACTAACCAACCTGCAAAATTCTATATAGTAGAGATACATTTTCCCTTATTAAATTCAAAAACTATACCCAAGTATATGCCATCCTTGACAATAAATAGCTCGTCACGTTTTAAGGCGTTCTCTGGGTGCAAGGATAGCCAAAGACCTGAAAAACCTAGCAGCAGGAAGGGAGGTGACTTGTTACATTCAGAGCAATCTTAGAATAATGTCATTTTGGAATGTAATTTTGCAAGCAAACCTAATAGCAGGCATTACTAGTGCTCGGATGTCAGTCTGAAGATTGATGTATCAACATTGCACTGAGGCAGTACAAGAGCCTCAGAAAAACAGATTAACAAGGTTTACTACCCAATGAAAATGTAAGATTATAAAGTTAAAAAATGCACCTGGCCAGGATATCAAGAGGTCAATTACTTTGTCTATTTGCCCAAAGGCAAGATCATCTCTCACTACATCATTCTGGACAGCTTTTTATTCAGCTTGCATTTGAAGACCTTCAACAAAGAGGTTTCACAATTTCCAGCTGCTTCATTTCAGTGGTTGGTTATCTTTGTCATTAGAAGGCTCTATGGTGCACTTCAGGGTGTGGTTTCAGCATGGATAGGTATTGCAGCAACAGCTTACTGGAGGCTCAGGCATTAGGAGCAGTGAAACCATCTCAACGCAGGCTGCATTGGCCAAGCCTTGACTGGATGTCCATTAGTAACAACAGAAGACCACTGCAGTTTTCCTGGTATTGATCAAAACCAACTGATCTGCTGTATTTTTCTCCCATCACCTCCCTTACAGTATTGGTTTCATTTTATTTTCTTTGAGGCCATGATGTTTCACAGCTCTCTCTTTCTACTGCTGTGGCAAGTGGTGAACACCACGGTTTCCAAGCACTTACACAGAATTTTTCAGGTTGATTTAGAATCAACTTGCAGGTGCCTGACCAGTGATATACTGCTCACTGTGTGTAGCAGTGCACTGGTTTCAGCTGGGGTAGAGTTAATTTTCTTCACAGTGGCTAGTACAGGACTTCTTTTCCCCAGACCACATCTCCAAATGGAGACCAGAAACAATTAGCAAGAAGCTGACAATATAATAAGATTAAATAGATTCTCTCACGGTTCATGGCAGACTAATTTCTGTGAGTTTGTGCAGTGAGTGTCCCTGTATTGCACCACAAGAGGAAAATTGTATAGTTTCAGAAAAAAAGTGAACCTAGATTGGGAATCCTACTTCAAAACATTGGATGTTAAAAGGAAACATTCAAGCACAGAATCAAGTTTGGTGGCGGTTACTTGGCTAGAGGTGAAATATCTCCCACAGTGAAATCAGTCCTTAAAAGCAAACTGTGAATATCAAAACAATAGTGAAAGACCAGCACAGTTTTTAAAGTTTGAGAAAAATGCCTAAATGATGGCACATGGCTGGCATTAACGTGGGTATAAGGCCCCACTGGCACCAAAACCTCTTCTTGGCATCTTATAAGTGCATGGTGGTAGAGTGCCCATGCTCCTGTCTGCAGAGTAATTTTACCAGACCCAAAAGGGATGTACAAAGAGTGAAGGCAAAGGGCAGTGAGTGGAAAGATTATAATTAAAAAATAGTTGTGGCAGAAGCAGCTGTTGGCAGGACCTTCATGACAGATATGGTAAAAACAAGGTCTGCATTTGACACCGTTTGTAAAAGATTCAGAATAGAAACATCAGCTGTGAAGAAAGAAGCCACTCAATCTGCAGAAAATAATGGAGAAATCATCTTAGTGAGGAAACTCAAAGACTAAAACCATTAAAAAACCTTCAGCTAGATTGAAATTTCTAGGCTTGGGGTTTTGACATCTGAATTTCCCTACACAGCGTGGTCAGGGGGAGGAGAGTCACCACTGCAAGGCAACGCTGACCTCATGAGCCTGGAAGGTACCTCCCCCTTTCATCTTATCTAGAGGAGAGGTAAGGAATCTCAACATAGGCATATCAGTTCCAGTGGGATATGCACAGGGAACAGAGTCAAATCTGCATCACTCAACAAAAGAATGATTTTATTACAGAGGAAATACTTTCAGAGGAAGAAAATAGGAAGCGCAACAGAGTTTTCCAAATGGCGCAGAACAATATCGTATAGACTGTGCAGCATGAGGGGGATTCAGCACTTGCACAAAGCAGCAAAAGGTTTTTAGCCCCAAAGCCTCAGAGGTTCTCACCCTCTAATGCTTGCTGAGTACAACACTTAGTGCAGTGGCACCATTCTTCGTTGGTGATTAGGCACGGCTGTAATAAATGTGATGAAGGGAATCTTTATTTTATAATGCTCTTAAAACCAGACGAGATGCCAAATAGGAGCCTTTACATTCTGTAGAGAAGCAGTGAGTAAAATTATGAGACCTATAAATTAGAAGAAATCATCACTTTGAAAAAATAAAAATAGAAATTAAAGAAAATATGCCTGGAAGGGTTTCAAGAAATTCTCTAGCTTACCTTCCCTTCCCAAGTCAGGATCTGCTTCTTTTTTTGACATTCTTGAAGAAAGTTTATCTAACACCTACTCTCAAAGACTGCTACTAATAAAGATTTCACAACCTCTGGAGGCAAACTATTTCCCAATTTAACCTGAAATTCCCCTGAAGCAATTTTAAATGGTTCCTTCTAGCCCTAAGATCTGCACACATTTCCCACTTTTTATTCCCCTTCTTTTGAACCCAGCTCCCTATTTCAAGGAACACAAATCTGAGTAAGTCAGTAATATACTAATTTATACTCTTCACAGCCCTGCTGAAATTAGTTGCTTCCAACAGTGCAAATCTCAGCATGTAATTAAACCTGTAAAATTCTATCTTAATGCTGAAATAAAGGTCTCAAAGATTTCATTCATACAGGCCTGTTCTTTATGCCCATCTTGATATCCCTAATGTAATTCTCTTACAATTTTTCCACATTTTATAATGTCAAATGATTTATCACCTTCTATATCTTCAATCTAATTCTTCAGAAATTTTCTATGGCAAAAGAATTTCTCTTCCATATTAAAAAAAAAATAAAAGAAAAAAAAAAAGAAGACTTTCAGCTGAACTTCTTTATATGGCCATCTGTGTAATTACTATGACTGCTACTGAACCAGCAGCTTGCAGATTATTAAGCGGATTCCGCTCCTCCCAGTGTCATTGGGAGTTCTGCCATTGACTTCAATAAAAGCAGGACTAGACCCCCTGAAAGAGCCATATTATTGGATGAGATAAGCTCCGGTGAGAATTGACATTGGTATATTGACAACAGCTTGGTTTTTAGTTTAGAATCTCTTAATTGGATTAACCAGTCACTTTTTTGTGTGTAATGATTTCATGTCTCCGAATGCAATTTCTTATGATTAAATAAAAAATATTTCCTTCTTCCATGGACATACAACAAGAACGGTAAGCAGCTTTTGATCAAAAGTACAAATTCCTACTTGCATCTCTTCATGCACCAGGGATCTCTGGGTAAAAAAGGGATCAGGGTGAGTGTGAGGAAGAAGGAATTCAGTCTGGCTACTGGGAGTGCAAGAATTAACCCAGTCTATTTCTCTTTCAGGTTTGTGTCTCAGGCAGAAAGAAAAGGATTCGAAAGGCTGCACCTACCTGCGCTCCCTGCTCTGGGCAGGTTCCAGCTTCTCAGGTGTGCCCTCTTCAATCCTGTGTGATTCAATGGAATTGCTGTTGGTTTACACCAGCCAGGGGTGGACAAAGGAAGGCTGGTGAACAGAAGACAGCATGAAGCTGAGGCGGGGCAGGTTTAAGATAGATGACAGGAAAAAATTTTTCACCCAGAGGGTCGCTGAGCAGGAACAGGCTCCTCAGGAAAGTGGTCACAGCCTGAGAGAGTTCAGGAAGCATTTGGACAACACTCTCAGGCACGTGGTGTGATTCTTGGGGGTGTCCTGCACAGGGCCAGGAGTTAGACTTGACGATCATGGTGGGTCCCTTCCAGCTCAGAATATACTGATTCTATGGCATTTGCTGCCTGAGCTGAAGTTCAGGTCCTTCATAGGCAGCAGGAGAGACACTCCCACTCACAGTTTCTGGGATAACTCTTGGCTCAGCTTCCACCTCACCTGAGCTGCTCTAGCTGATCTCCTCATTAAATTAATCAGATTTAGGTGCACTGCCCTAAAAGACAGGCCAGCCTTCACCTGTCTCATGAGAACAGAGGATGAGGCAGGAGGGTGCCCTTGCTACGGCATAACTGCAACTTCCTAAGGACGAAGTGTCTCTCTTGGAAAGAGAGGATCCAGTCTGGCTCCACAGGATCAGGCTGTCAATGCCCAGATGAAATTCAGTGGCAGGTGCTAATGTTTAATCAGTCTTTCAAAATCCAAAGAAATTTCTTCGGACTGGGCTCCTGTGCTCAGGTTTTTCCCTAGCGTTGAACTACATTGGCAAGGGAAATTCTGCTTGTTGACCTAAAGATTCTAGGGTGTCTAGTCAACTTTTATTTATTTTATTAAAAATTACTTTATTTTAACTTGATTTTACCAGGAAAAAAACAAGCTCCAGAGCAACATGAGATCAGTTTGCACCGTCTTAAGTGAGCCACACACATACTGGCCAAATAGTTTCTAAATCATTGATATGCTATCTCACTTTTCATCCATAATTTTTTCTGACCAGATTCAGGAATACTTGGCCCAGTCATTTCCCAGGCAGTGATCTGACAAGTGATTAAAATGCCTTCTTGGTCATCATTTATTCAGATTACAAAAAAAAGAAGCAATTTAATATTTGCTCAGATTTGGGAATTCTTCAGACCAGCTTGCTTGTTTTGTTCGCTCTTATTTTGTTCTCTGTTGAAATAGATCCATTCTGGTATTCGTGACACAGAAAAATAATCATCCCAC
Source organism: Acanthiza pusilla (assembly GCA_036630365.1). NCBI lineage: Eukaryota > Metazoa > Chordata > Aves > Passeriformes > Acanthizidae > Acanthiza > Acanthiza pusilla. Next base: position 3,159,279 of record JAXCHO010000098.1, read on the forward strand.
CAGTCTTGCAACACATAAAAAACTGGAATTCTACATCCCCCTGCTGGAAAGATATTTTGAGTATGTATAAGGCATTACACCACCACCTGATCCTTACTAACCTGGCAGTTTGGAAAGAAAAACAGGCAGATACCTATTGAATTCCTCCACTTTCTCACCTCAGTTACTGCAGAGTCCACCTACAGGAATTCCTTTTGAAGAAAGTTGCCATTTTTACCTACAAAATATACTTGTCAAACAACAGAGCACAGGATTGCTGCAGATTTTTTTTTGTAGAAACTGACAAATTTGTGTCTTTACAGGGTAAAAAAGGTAAAAATCAGAGCTACCAAATTAAGGTAATAAAATTGCTTTCAAAACTTTATGATGGAAGAAAAATCTGTCAAATGACTCCTGTATGTTAAACTAAATTTTACAAAGAAGTATTTTTAAATGGCTGCCTGTTAAAAGAGTAAGAAAGCTGCATAGTTCTGGGTTTTTTCTTCGTCCTCAAAGATACTGCTGCTGTGGGAAACTGTATTACTGGCTGTGTAAAGCAAGTTGTGACATCTATCAAGATGAATGTGTTTACATGCATACCTGGTCCCATAGTTTAAAGTGGTATATTGTAGGTGTAAAACCCTGATCAAACTTAACATACAGGAAATTTTTGTGCAGTAATTGTATTTCTTTGTTCCTTACTTGAATCAGAGCTGCTGCCTGGAAGCATGCAAGTATTTAATTTTGTCACATAATTCCCTCAATTTCAGGCCATGGTAAGTAACACTTTTGGTACATGTCATCTGTCAATTCCCATTAGAACATGCAGCTATTACATGGTTTAGATGTAGCTGCCTGACGATTACTGCTGTATGTTATGAATTCATCGCTCCAAAAATGGCAGAATAAATTGAATAGTAAGGATTCTGTATGAATTACCTCAACGTGTGAAATGATAATTTCTGAAAGCTTTATCACTTTATCAGCTTTTGCGGGAGAGGACTTGCAGAGCATGCACTCTAGGCAAGAGCCTTGGTGGGAGATAAATCTCCTCTGACCAAGGGAAGAGAGACCTCTACAGGTGTTTGGTTTTTTCAGTCCAAAGACCTTTGGAAATCGTTCCCTGAAGCTCTTAAACAAAAGATGTGCCCAGTGTTCAGCTGCTGAGTCAGGGGGGATGGAAGAAGATCCTGACCATAGTCCTGAGGGGACCTGTGCTGTCCTGCTTGCTGCCACCTACAGTGCAGCCTTGCTGTGCTTCCCTGGGGAGCTCAGCCACATCACGGAGGATGTTTGGGGGATGTGTAAGCCCACCCCCAGAGCAGCAGCCAGAGGGGTGGGAAGCTGTGTGGTCCAAACACGTACGGGACTGCTCCTTCCTGCACAGTGCAGGGTGTGCTTGGCTCTGCAGAGGAGCTAATTAAAGGCCAGATGAGCTTTTAAACAGCCAGCTTCATTATGCTTCTCTACGAGGCATACTGGGACTCAAGGAACTTATTATTATAACTGTTCTGTAGTGTGCAGTAAGGCCCAAGGGACAGCATAAATAGAAGGAAGCACACAATCCTACGGCTTTGCAGAACATAATTTCTGCTGCTTCTAAGGAGCTCAGTCCATTTGCATAGGTAGCAGTCCCTACTGACAATACTCTTTGCTGCTTGAACAGCACAGCAGATGCAGATTTTTTGTGTGTTTTGGAAAGCACACTATCTTTCTCCATTACTGAGGCTTATTGACAGAGCTAAAAGCAACCTGATGGAAAGCATGAACATCATTTACAACCATACTTTCTGCACCAGTACTTGCATCATTTTTCTCTCACACGTATCAACAAGTCTTGCATCCCTAAAAATGCTGGGAAATAAATGAGATGTAAGGGAAGAGAAATGCTAAAGGGTATTTCTATGGCAGACATAGCAATGGAAAAGTAGAGCTAAAAGCTGCTGGTTCTATACAGTGCTTCAGCCTTTAAGAATTGTATCAGCCTCCTGTCTAAATTTCCCCAAGATCATTGTGTTTTAATCTATAAATGCCAATATTTTTCCAGAAGTTGTAACTGAGCACAGATGCTGCAAAAAGTAAAGCCAAATTAGGAGCAGTGTTTACTTTTCATAATAACTACTTGTGCCCTGAAAGATCAGGATTCTGAAGTTTCTCATGAACAAACAGGATCAACAGGTTGATATTGGACACTTTTCAGTCACTGAGTGTACAAACATTTCTTGATGGAACTGCGTGCTAGGTACTACTGAAAACTAAATGTTCTGTTGCGAAGATAAAAGATGAAAAGACAGTACTCCAGGGAAGACATAAACTAAGAAAAATAAGAAAACAAATAAAACCTGAGCAAACAAAAAGCAGAGTTTTCTTTTTTCTAAATTTGGTTTTCTCTTCAGTATCTCCACAGGCTCCATAGTGTTGCTATTTCTGTGCTCACACTCTGCCCTGGGTGATATTTGGAATTGCTGTATATATTTGTACATTATTTCTGAGTGTCTAGGATGTGGCTGCATTGGAAAGGATTTAATATATTTGTTACAAAAGGATATTATATATTTGTTACAAAAATTCACAGACACAGCATTGGTGTCTGGCCTTCAGCAGGCTGACGAATCAATCCTCCCCTCACCTGCTCAGCTGTAAAATAGATGGAATAATTCTGCACTGGCAATAGTCAGTTTCTCTTTTCTTACATCATCTGAAGTGTATTAAGAGCACTTAGATATATGTCCTTGCAAACTTTCCACAAATTTAAATACCAATTGGTATTTATATATTTAAATACTAAACAAGGAAAAACTATTACCATAACCCGATAACTACATTAATAAACTCCTTGGTCATGGTCCATATTGACAGGTATACATGTCAATGTATTGTATTACCATGTTCTCACAGGCTGTTTTATTTTTTGATGAGTTTGACTAAATAAATCCCCCTGCCGCAACATCATTAATTCCAGAATCAGCTGGAGAAAGCCAGATCTGCTACTGTATAGAGCCAGATCTAGATAGAAGATGGAGGCTCATGCATGTGGACCCAAAGCACCAACCTCAGGCATCCCTGGAGCATCCCGTGGAGCACCCCCAGCTGAACTACTTGGGACAATACACCACAGAGCAGTACTCCATGGACTGTCTGTAACTAGTGCCATGTGTCACTGGGAAAGGTGTAAGAGGATCTTTTCATATCCTTCAGAAAATGCCAGTTTCCAGTCGACTTAGTCTTGCTGCTTCTTTGTTGGGCTGCATCTGGATTTCCGACCCCTCTCTCTCACGGCTTTTTTCAAGCGAGAGCGTGCACTAAGCCAGTGTCAGTGAGAAGTGCAGGAATCTGCTGTTTCCCTACTCATGAAATTTGCATGGCTGTTGCATTGCCAGACGCTGCCTGTGTTTTCAGGGCTGTGAAAGCTAAATCAAAATAGTCACTGTAGCGCACTGTGCTAAGCGCAGATATAGCACATTTCACGGTAACAGTTTACCTGGCTGCCTTCTTTCAGAAGAGGGCTGAAATTGTTATTTTTAGCAAGTAACTGCTGATTTGGGTCTGTTAGCCCCACCTGAGCACTAACAAACAGCTGTGCTGGCCCACAGTGCTGCTTCAGAGACGCTTGGGGTCAGGCATCACGTTGAGGATGGGTGCTGTGAGGAGGGGATGAAGGACCTGGGCACCCCATTACTGCTCTGCCTTTTACAGTGCAGTATAAGAGCTAGGTGTCTCTCAAGCTTTTGTTCCCACCAGCATAATGTTAGGCTGCTGGAGGGGTTGAAACTGCTCCATGATGACAAAGAAAACCATATTTTGTCCCCATCTCTCTCTGCATGATGTCCCTGCAAGCAGCAGGGCTTCGATCTGCTTGCATATTTCATTATACAGCACTTCTCCAAGCCAATGTGTTGGCCAGTGGATATTAATAATTATATTGTTCCTGATCATTCAGAGAGCTCAGTAATTAACTGTACACTTCTTGAAATTCTGTTACTCCATATTCCTGTGGGTCCACTCATTCCAGCCCACCCTTTCCATTACTTTCAATGAGATGCTTTAATTCAATGCCTTGTACTCCCTGTACTTTTTGATTTAGATGCTAAAGGTCAGCAACAAAGTTTTAGCATTCAGAATGATCTAAATCTAGGCCCCTACATTTATGAGTGTCATTTACAAAAAAAACTACTTGAGTGATCAGGTACTTGAAAGATGACAGGCATGGCTTGAGACACTGTTGTGGTAGGACTGAGCATCAATCTCAAGACCTGCTTGAAATTGAAGCCTGTGTGGGATCCATGCTTTAACCTCCTAGTGCCTCCATGCCCTGAGAGATAGCCCAGACCAGGAGATACCCTTTTGATAATGTGACACTCAGTCACATTAACTGGTGAGCACTCCAGCTAACAAGCTGGGAGTTACCCTGAATCTGTTTCTCTCTAATTCAAATATATCACCAGTCAGCTATCAGCTAGCTGACTGATTATTTAAATGAATTATACTGTGACATCCTAATATTTATGCATGCACCTAAAATCTTCTCCTTCAGAAGAGCTCAGCAGTGACATGAAAGCTGTCGTAATCAACCAAGGGAGTCAACAGCTAATAACACATGCCACGGCATATCCTGTCCCAGAAAGCCATTTCACCCAAAGTACCCAATCCTGTCCAAACATACTCAGTGGCCATTGTTTATATTTCCTGAGGGATTTAGTAATGAGCTACATTTATAGATATCCCTTATATACTTGTATAAGGGATGTAATTTGCAAAACCTATGCTTTTCAAAGGTTTTACAATTTAAATCGCTCTAGTGAGTTTTCCGAGAAAATGTCATCTACAGTGGCTAAATGATATGTTTAAAATCCAATTAAATAACAACCTGGCCGTACTGTCTTGTCCAAGCCACAGGCAAGAGCAGAATTAATGCCCAAGCAGATTTCATACTGTTATGTAGGGGATCAGAAGTCTGTACCTGCTAAAGCTCACGGTATAAAAGTATCTGTAGCCCTTAAAAATTTGAGTATTTACATTCAAAGGAAAGACCTAAAACACCTTCAGCTGCAGGGTGTTAAACCTCTGTTATTCTATTACACAAAGCTTATGGGAGTGCTGTGCCATCCAAAAACCCACACTCATATCTGTCTTCCTTTAGATTTACTGCCATATGTAGAGTCATGACTATAGCAAAAAAGTGCAATAAATCTTGTCCTTTTCACTTCTCATGACAAAATAGTTTGATCTCTCTATGGATGGCTTTAAGGGCCCAGTAAACAGAACAGAACAGACTGATACCTCAACCCAGGTCTCTGTTACTTCCAGTTTAAAATGGCAATGGGAAACAGAACTGCAGCCCCCAGAAGGTGGGAGTAACATAAAATCAGGATCATGGGAAAAGAAAAAAAAGTCAAACTGAAATTGTATTCTAGCCTGACTTCTCAGCCTTAGCTGAGAGCAGGAAAGACACGGTTCTAGCAGATTCCCAGCGCCTAACAAGCCCAGGGCAGGGTGCAGAGGCCACTTTGGGCTGACCTGGAAAGCCATGACAGTGTTGAAGAAGCACAGAAAGTTTCTTATATTAAGCACAAACTTAATAATTTTGCTATATTTTTTAACTTTATTTCATAGAAGCAAATTTGTGTTTTCTTATTAGCAAGTCATTTTATCTCTCTATCTTAATGCTAAATCTGACTGTGAGTAGTATAACACTGGCTTGACACAACACTCTCATCATTGTTCCAGAGTGGAAAACTTTGTATTTGGCCTGCCAAACTGCAGGAGTCTCAAAAATGTGTGGGGTTACCAAACACTGAAATGCAGATGTTAGCAAATTTGGAAAAAGTCTCTTTCTCAGCAGAAGTCAGCTTAAGCATCTTAAGAAAAAGGCAAGGGAATGAAAGAATGAAAGAATGAAACATATGAAAGAACGAAACATATGAGTCACTGTAAGATGAATCTGTGAAGCTCTGCAGCCTCACAACTCTTACCTTCCTAGCTATGGATTGTTTATAAAACTCACAGAATCACAGAACGAGTCAGGTCGGAAGGGACCGCAATGGTCCAGCCTCCCTGCTCAAGCATAGTCATCCCAGAGCACATGGCACAGGATTGAATCAAGATGGTTCTTGAATACCTCCAGTGAAGGAGACTCCACAACCTCTCTGGACAATCTGTTCCAGTGCTCAGTCACCTGCACAGTAAAGAAGTTCTTCCTAATATTCAGGTGGAACTTCCTGTGCATCAGTTTCTTGTCCTCTTGCCTCATGTCCTATTACTCAGCACCACTGAGTAGAACCTAGATCCCTCTTTTTCGTACCCCCTCTTTGGATATTTATACACATTGATAAGGTTCCCTCTCAGTCATCCCTTCTCAAGATTGAATAGGACCAACTCTCTCAGCCTCCCCTTGTCAGAGAGGTGCTCCAATCCACTAATCAACTCCTTGAAACACAGGTGTGTTTGAGAGTCAGCTCCCTCTCTCAAATGAGGGAAATGTGCATGGACACACAGACCTGCATAACTTTAGTTTCCTGGGGAAACTGGGCTGCAAAACACAGAAGGAAATCTTTAAAAAAAAAAAAAAAAAAAAAAAAGCGCGAAGTACTGCCTTCTTTTTGTATGAACATGCAGCCATTACTGAAATATAATGTACAGACAGCAGAATCAACAACTTCATCAGCAAGCAGGCGGTTGGATCCATTCAATCTACCGGGCTTCAGAGAAGAGAAACTCTTTGTTTCTGGGTCATTATTTTTTCACCTGCATTTCCAAGGTAATTAGATGTAACTCATGCTGCCTGAGTGCCTGTGTCTCTCCTGCCTCCAAAACCTTGTCTGAACCTTTTGGTCCATTTCAAACAAATCACATCTGATTAAAAATTCCCAAAATCTCCATGAATAAAGGTGGCCAAGATGGACTCCCTGAGATCCTTCCTGAAGGAGAAGGACAGCAGCAGGTGGCAGAGCAGGGGATAAGCCAGCCAGTGTCCAAGAGCAGGGGATTCCTTTGTGAGAGCACCATGATGCTGACCTTCTCACACACCTCCTTGGCCAGTCAGGACATGGAGGGCTGCAGAATAAAAGCCTTTGGTGCTGCCACTTATAATTCTTCCTATCCTGGTGTTTCATATTTCATTATTATCATTATCTTTTACCTGGACTATTTATATCTCTAGCTGTAACCATTTGTTTCCAGTCCCCTGGTTCTTTAAATAAGGCTGTCTAAATGTATTACTGTCATTTCTTGCTATTATTATTTCATTTAATTTTTTTTTGTGATGTAAGCTGCAGGCATAGCTCTAGCCATTATATGACTGTTTAATTTGAAATAGAAATGTACCTAAAATAGTTTCTCTTTTCTTTCTTTTGGGACTTACGAGTTTCTTCTAAATTATGAATGCTTCCAGCCTGTTTTTCATTTAAGATGTAATTGACTATCTGAATAACCTCTCAATTTTCTGTCAGTTGAGTTATACGGGAGTTCTAAAGTCTTGCAAAGTGTTTATCCAAGGCTTAATTTACCAAGCTGATTTGGCTATCCTTATATGAAGGTCAATGGTCAATGGAAAAATTCCTTTTTTGCTGGCTCCTACTTGCAGACAGAATTAGATGCTTTTCAGCAAGGGGAAATTTTTACCCTGAATGATATAGGACATGAAAATCATGTTTTTAATAGGCTTAGAAACTCATGTGATTTCCCTTGAAATGTTTCTGCAGCGGATATATGCCAGGGTCACAACACATTTCAGAAAAGGGGATCCGCAACATTTCAAACAAGAATTTCTAGAGAGCTGCGTTGGCAGATGGGTCACAGGTATGGATATGCTATTGTATCTCATCTGTAAAGGAAAAAGATTCAGACAGGTAACAAAATCCAAGAGTATGCCCAAGATGGAGGGTAAGAGCAGCCATTTCATGTCAGGGCAAAGAACTCTCCTCGCTGTGCACATTTATCTCACACTGGATGCAACCAAGAGGAAAAGTCCCAACTGAATGAAGCCAAAACTGCACATTCCTCACAATGTGCTTCTCCTAAATCTCCTGTGCTTAACTGTAAAACTGCTTCTTGGTAAAATGCAGCAGTTGAGGAGAATAATTTTATTTATATCTGTCCTACTTCATAGTCAAATACACAATTCATTATTCAAATATTCCCTGCTCAAGATGAGGTATAACTGGGAAGGAAGAAATGCTGACTAAATAGGTCCACAACTGCATCTGTTTCTTGTGAGCAGCTGGAGGCAATGAACTGTTATTAATTTTATTATGTATTTTGTAGTTGCCAGAAGCAAGTTGGATGTACAGCTCTAACTAACAAGGTGTATGGAGCAGAAATGGCCTCCCTGTTGTTGGCTGCATCTTCTCAGTAAAAGTTTTTCTTCCTCTCCCCCTCTAATCTGTGTGAACAGCAAGTGAATATTCCTCTCATTCTCAGGATGTCAAAACAGTCCGAACTCTGGAATCCTCTCCCATGAATTCGCACTCCTGGGCCACCAAGACCACACATCAAGTGTTGTAGGAGTGGCAACCTACTGCTCCTTTCTGTTCTTCCTTTCTTCAGATAAAATCCACAGTCAATCCAGTGCTCTTTCTTATCATCAAAAGCACAAAGTTCATACTTCAGAGACAATCACTATGGTATTAAATTCTTCCGTGTAACACCATCAGTGATTTCATGCCTGTGATGAATGGCCTTATAATGTATTACCGTGTCTTCAGAGATATTTGGGATGCCCAATTGGCCCTTGAAGTGAAAAGGTGACAGTGAATGCCAATTTTCTTCTGGTTTTATTTCATACCCAATGGACTATGAAGTGGATTGGAGTCAATGAAGCATTCTGGAACCTTGAACAAATCATCTTGCCTATGCAGAAATAGGACATGCAAAACTTTTGCCTCCTAACAAATATATAAGCTAAAAACTTTTGGGTTTGTAACTTGTTTGTTTGGATCAAACAATCCATTGAAACAAAAAGGAGGAAGACAACCAATTCTTTCAATGATAGTTTGGAAGCACAGGTTGGCTCTTGGGTTTGGCAGCCACTGTATTAGTCCAGAGTCAGAGAATTGAAGACATTAACAGGCGTCCAGTGAGATACTAAACTCCAAAAAAGTACACAGAATTTAATCTATTTTTGCTCTATTTTTCCCATAATTGTAAATAGTTAAAGACACACAAAGAACACAGTTAATCACATTATTTTACTCTCTTGTGCACTGAATTCTTACATTTTGTGAGAGAACATACACAAGCAACTCTGAGCCAATGTTTTGATAATTTCATCACTTCTTTCAATGGAATGAAGCTGCTGGAGTGAAATAATCATGGCACCCACATCACATTTTGAAAACAGCTATTTTCCTTTTAAGTTCTGAACAGTAAAACATGTTGCTCAGACAACAGCCCATAATCACCATCAACATCAGAATTTCAACCTTTCTTAAAACAACAGAAAGCAGCAAGGGAAAGAACTCCAAACAAATTTAGAAGTAGAATCCAGGTATGTGTCTCATCATGGAGCTTGAATTAATTCAATTCTTCCTCCACCTCAGCAAGCAGTTTGGGGCTATTAGCAAGCGAGATGGAAAAGATGAAAGTGCCAAGTACAGCAGTGTTTTCTGGTTAGCACCAGTGACAGCTATTAACACAGCATAGGAAAGCACAAAAATTGCTTGCATTGGGGACCAGGTCTAAGAGCAGACAATTGTCTCTGTACAATATTTCTGTACGATGACTAAGACTGAAAAAGTTACTTTGCAAGGCATGGTGCTCTTTATCAGTTTAGCTATTTCTCCTGCTCACAAAATATCCAGAAACAGCTCACAATTACCTCTAATTTATCCATTGTTGGAATTTACATGGTGCATCTTGTTGCAAGTCTTTCCAATCCCCTGTATTGATTCAGCCCAGTATTGAATCTGCTTTAGTTAGATGATAATAGAGACAAATCAGACAGGATTGCTGTTGTTCCTGAATGGATTAGCATGAGTTATAATTAAGAGAAGGGTTTACAGGGTTTACAGAAAATCTTGAGGGGTTCAGGCTTTCAAGGACTTGTGCAATAAATTCCACACCCTAGTGCCTGCCAAAGAGATGGCTCTGTAGTCAGCAACCAGCAGTATCAATCCCCAAAGGATTTTTGTCCCTCAGTGGAAAGCACATCCTTTTCAGGAAGTTCTCAGCTTCTCACAGCAGACACCATGTAAATGTTCTTGTGCAGTTACAGAGCAATTTTCCACTCTCCAACTGCAATGGCTATGGCCTAGCTAGAACATTCAGAGTGTTTCCAAGCTCCTAGGACAAGAAAAGCCAGACAAAGCGAAATGGTGGGAAATGAAATGGTTCTAGATTGGGATGAATGGAAGGTAGGATTTGGGATGGACACTGATGAATGTGCAGACCTGCAGCTAGGCCTATGTGCACCCTGTAGGACTTTATAAATCTGTGTATAAAGATAGAATATTAAGCTTAATTTAGCCACTGAAAAATCAAAATTAAGTTATTAGCAAAAAAAAAAAGCATCTAATGCATTTTAAAGATCATTGCTTATCAAATTCATTATGTTTAAATTTAGGTATTATCACCTGAGATGAAAAAGTTAATTTGGGCCAGTCCTGTGGTAGGAGGACTTGTCAGGACATGAAGGCCTCATCAAATAGCCCACTTGCCTGTGTTATGTCTGCAAAAGCAGACAAAGTTAGAGAATAAATTTGATAAATATGCCTATTCAGAATTTATGGGTGTTAAGCAACCTGGATTCTATCGCCTCCATTTGAATTTTGGTACAGTCATGGGAAGAAATTCCCATTTTTTTCCATTGGGAACTTGTTTAGTTTCAGCCCCTTGCTGATCATCAGTCGATGAACAATCTCTACAGCACCAGGAATTCTTCATGGAGGTAACTGCCACACTTGATCAAATAATTTCTCAAACTACTATTTAAAAAATATATAAATAAAATATCTTAAATCCCTTGCTATGGGAAGCAGGCTTTCTAGATTCCTGGATTATTTCCAATGCTCTCTCCTAAGTCCTCTCCAAACTCCTACCTTCTTTGGCAAAAGGTAACCATGAAACTTGTTGAAATAATGAGATCTCTTTTTCTTCCATACCAGAGATAGAGATAATGCTATTTTTTCAGTCAGAAGGAATTTAGTTGAGTCAAATTTTCCTGCTTTTTGAAAATCCATAATTAAAAGTCATCAGTGCATTGATGTTTCAGCTGAAAACCACAAGAAATCAATTAAAAAATTAGAAGGTTGCTATAATTCTAAAGCTGGGGGTTGCATGCACGAAAAGAAGGAAATGGAAACACAGAAAATTTTGTGAGCTGACAGTGATCCCAGCTTCTTAGACATATTTTGGGCAGCAAAGAATGGATGTTTCTCATCTCACTCACTAAGTGAGCCTGCTTCCTCCAGAGGGACTCCTTTCTGTCCTAGGAAAAACTGTGTCAGTTCCCAAATGCTCTCCAAATGTTTGACACAAAAGGGTAAACTAAGGACAGAGATCCCATTGTAAATTACTTTTTTCTCTCTTTAGTGGATTTAAATGAGATGTTTATTATCGCCTTAACATTCTTACAGTGGTTTAGTTCTGTATAATAGCAAAGCCAGTACTAAGTTAATTAAAAGAGCTATAATGTCTGAAGGAAACCAGCAGGTTTCTATGGGTTGCTGATCAAAGGGAAAGTGGTTCTTTTTTAATAGTGTTTTTTTTCTTGGTCCTTTAGAAACACTACATCTCTCTAATCACCTACAATGTTGCCATGATGACAAAATTACATAAACTCAATAATTTGAAATAAAATAAGGTTGAAAATTGAATTCACCAAAAAAAAACCACCCAAAAAAAAAAAAGTAAACATCAACTTCAGAAAATCAGACCAGTAATTTATAAGAGCAACCACAGGTCAATCTAGAACCATAATATTCTGTAATCACAGCACTTCAATGACCTCATTTAAGAATGAGTAACAAAGGACAGAAATTATGTGGATCAATAATTCACTTGAGTGGTAGTGATGCATTCCTGTAATAATGTAGTTTGAGTCAATGAGATGGAGCTATGGCGATACAGTACTTGGAACTGAAGGAGTTGTGTGCCAGTGTTATCCCCCAATCAGCTGTCAAGCTAACATGCACATAGATATTTCTAATGTCCAGATCAGTGAACTATTTGACTCTAATCATACACTTACTTTACTTGCACATAATGGATTTCTGTTTGTGTCTGTAAAGAATGGCAACATTTAATATGAACCCTGTATTCTGAAGGAAAACAAAGCAAAATATTTATTCTTCTCCATAATGCCCAAAGAAACTTTTCAAAAATACATGTATACTCTGGAAATACCTTTTTACTCTGAAAGTTTCAGATTACCTAACTCATTTTCTCCCATGCTTTAAACTACTCTTCCTATCCAAGTATAAAAAGATTTCTGAAGCAGGGGATTTTTTGTGTGACAGGGAGAATGTTGTAATTTATCTTGCATATTTACAATGGACACAAAGAAAATAGGGAGATTTTCTTAGCTTCCTGTAACATTTCCTGTAAGAAATATTATTATATTTTAAAAGTACCACTAATGTGTATCCTAACGTAAGCTATAGAAAGAAAACCCACAGACTTCTGACTTTTCATTTTCATATCTTAACATAGGTACAACATTGTGTCTGTCTCACCTACAAAGCTTTTTCCTCAGCTGTTTAAGTAAACACATAGGACATTTCTTTAAAAATGCTTGTTTCAGGTAAACTAAAACTTTTGTAGAGAGATCTTAATTTGAAAAGTGTTCAATGGGAAGATTTTGAGGTCAAACTGGGTACAGAAAGACAGAAAACACTGTGTTAAATCTATGAGTCTGACTTATTTGATCTAAAAAAAGACAATTCAGTACTAGCCATGTTTCAAAAACACTCTGGTGTTTACTGATTTTGTGGTAAGGAATTAAGAGAAATATGAAAGTGTGAAAGGTCAGAACGAGAAACAACTATCAGCCTCCATGCACTTTTTATTTTGGTGCCATTAGCAATTATAAAATGCTTTTCCACTGAAACCCCTCAGTGATAAGTGTTTTTGATGTGCCATATCGATGGGGCAGGAGAGCTGAAAGGTGATAAATTTGACAGAAAAATTACATGGCCTTTTGTATTTTCTGTAAAGAACCGGAGGCAATTTGATTCCAGTACAGTCATCTTCAAATGTAAACCTATTTTAAGTCAGAGTGTGAGAAACAGAATTTAGGTAGTGAGAAAATTTGTGAACAATTTTTCCCAGTAAATGTAGTCCTATTTTGCAGTGATAGGCCCTGGAAATTAGGCTGATTTTTGCTGATCAACTCCATTTCCACAAATATTCACCAAATTATTTACACAAAATCAATCAGTCTGTGGTGTCTCTGCACACTGTTCACTTTACTCTTTTTCCTCACACTGAAATAGGGATGACATGATATAAATCCCTCATTAACTCTACACTGGGATAGTTCTCAAAAAGGTAAAAAAATTTTGATTAGCAATGGAAAGGAATAACAAGCTATGATTAGTTTTCTTTCTCTGCATTAATATCTTCGATGGCAAAAAAAATGGGTTTCATACCAAAAGCAACCCAAATTCCTAAAATGAGATAATTTTAGAAAGCACTTGAAAATAACAGATATTTAATCTGGAGTTCAGAAGATGATCTTAAGAATTCATAAATATTCTTAAGGTTGCTACTGCTGTCTTTAATGAGTTTAGATCTGTTAATCTATTTCAGACTTTGGACTGATTAAGAACACCGACTGAAAAAATACCTTGTGGCTAGAGTGCACTGGCTGAATACTAAGCCAGGCTCCTGCCATGGATGACACAGTCTTGAGTAAATTTAAAGCTTCTGGCTGCATTAGACAGAAAACACATACTGAAATGGAGTGGTTCTGGAGTAATTTATGAATACTCCAGTGTTACATAAAAGTGTTCATAAAAAACATAAAAAAGTGTTCACTGAAAGAGTACAAGAAGGTTGTCAGGAGGAGCAAGCAGTGAGATAAGGAGAATGGTTAGAAGGTAAGACATGACTCCAGCAAACATTTGTGGGTTTTCAAATAATTGACTTTAAAATTTTGGTTCACTCAAAAAGCAGGCTACAGTAGCAGTTTCTCCAGAAAGACCAAATCTGTGAACTCACAGCAAGGAAAGGAGTTCTACAATCACCAGCAGAGGATGCCAGGTAAAGGAAATGGTTCAGACAAACTGAGTGAAGAAAGATACCTGTTCATGTTTCAGAAAATTATCTTATATTTGTAAAATCTCTGGATATGTGCTAGTTCCCTAGTGTCATATACATAGAATCATATACCTAATTACCATCTAAAATCCTTCTCTTTCCAGTTGCTCACCCTCTGGGTGAGTACGGCTAATGCCTGCACGGCTCTGCAGCTCAGAGTAACATCATGTGAATATCCCAGGCACAATAAAGACACACAGCCTGGCTTGAGATGCCTCAGGGGAGGCAGAAAAGCAGCTACGCTGGGTCACAGGTACAAGACTACCAAGATGAATGGGGACATTCTGTGAAATCAAAAAATTCCTGCTTAAGACCTAAGTTTTGAAAAATGTGTGTGTATTCTTGAGTTTAGAAATGAGACTTACAGCTTCATTTATTTGGAGAACTGCAAAGCCATTAAAAGTGGCACTATTGAAAGAAAGGATAAAGAACTTTCCATCCAAAACTGTTGAATTCTCCTATGCAAGCAAGCAACTCTCCTCTCTAGCTAAGAGAGATGAAATTTTGCTATTGTGACTTATGCCAGTAGTGGGAACCTAGCCAGGGGCAGGAGGGAAAATAGTGGCCTAATCTAAAATTCTCAATACCTAATAGTAAATAAGTGCTCCATCTATTACACCAATGCTCTTTCTGGAAAATGTCCTCCCCTTTCACTCAAACTGCACAAAAATATCCTTGCAATAAATATCATAAACCTTGCTATAAAATCTGTAAGGAAATTCCCCTCCTCAAATCTGTCTGTGGACCTTTCTTTCAGGGTAATATTCCTATTATTGTACAGGACATATTACACCCACAGCTTCCAGAATTGATTGGAATAAATAACTCTTTTTAGACTCCCCTTAATTAGAGTCAGGGAAACAATATGTGATTAACAGCCCGCAAGAGCCAGTGGAAGCAGGGAAGGCAGAGATTGTGGAAGCAGGGTCATGCAGAGGTCTTGGTGACAGAGAGGTGAAGCAGACCTAAAATCTTCATCATATGCTGCTGCAGTCCAATTACTGTGCATTTTGCTACTAAGCTCAAAACAAAAATTGTAGGTTGTGACAGGAGAACATGGCTAGGAAAAAGACCCCGAGGAAATGTAAACCTTGCAAACTGTACTGAGGAAAGGGCAGAAGAGAACATGCCTTGTCACCCAAAATAATAAATAGGAAGATGCCACCACACAAGAAAACACACACCAAAACCTTTCCCAGTGTGTTAACTGGAATTTGAAATATCACCTTCCCGGGCCCAGGTCTGACACTGTTGCACATTGCTGTACTTAAGGATTTGATTTACTTTTTAGAGATGACTTCAGTGGGACTCCTCATACATGCAACCAAAATTAAATCATCAGGTTGCTTAAGAGCAATTGCTGGATCAAATGCAAAGATCTTTGAAGGTTCATATCCAATTTGTAGACAAAGCAGGGCATGTTTATAAAAATAGCTGAATGTTTTTCATCCTGAAGAAAGAAGGTGTAGATTCTCTGCAAGTTAGGTAAATTGAATGCATCTTACAGCAGCTTCCAGAAGCAATTGTTTTTCCAGCAAGGTGTGTTGGGAATTTGGCTCCTTCTGTATTTCTCTTCTAGAGATCTATGTTAAAAGGCTTTTGCACAAGAAATTCATTGTTCTTTATGCTGTCACAGTAGCAGCTGTAGGATGTGTGCAAGCAGCTCTAGTGGGGAAGAAGCTTTTGAGGTGAACAACTACAGTTGCAAGCAATGCAGAGCACAAGCTCTGCAACATATTGTGTGTCATTAATTTGAATAGAGCAATATGGAAAGCTAGAAAGCAGGCAGCTGAATATTGCAGTTTGGCAAGGTATAATCTAGATAGCCTCAGCGCTGTATGCAGGAGCTACTGGGAGCCTTTGGGTTGAATGATAAACTTCTCCCACTTCCATGCATTTTTGGACACTTTTGAGTTGCTGCTGCTCATGGTGGCACCTGTTGCTGGCTTGAGTCTCTTAGAAGCCACCAGTGTAATTTCCGTGCCCACCACACACAGTTTGATACTCAGAGTAGTCTGTATGCATTTGAAGAAGCAGAGAGGGCTGTAGGGGTGGATGGATAAAAAATCTAAAAATATACCCTTTCTCTGTACAGAGGAGTGAGTGCCATAGCCCCCTTGCCCTCCCTTTCAGCATCATTTGCTGCTGAAATGCAGCATTTGTGTCACTGAGGTTCAGTGCCAAGATGAGCATTTGCCACCTATATAGGAGCTTAAAATAGCACAGAGGCTGACAGAAATACCTTGAAGGCTGACAGAGGGGTGGTTTTCTGATATATTATACTCTGTTGTAGGAAGTTTTTATTTATTTAGAATGATATAAGCACCCTAGGGAGGAATATGGCTTAGATTTACTCTGGTCTGACCCAACCACAGTGTGTCTGAAATGCAAAGTTATCATGGAGCACTCCCCAAGGGTCTGGAAGTGGTGCAGCCCTACTGAATGATAGATTTTCAGCAGTTCTCCTGCATGGATCCCACTTGGTTGACGTAATGCTGATTAAAGAAAGCACACTTCCTCTACAGCACTCCCATTCATCCCTCCAAAGCCACTTACCGCAGAGACCATGCAGGCTTTTAATTATTTTGCTAAACAGGGAGCATTTTTCTTGGAACTGCATCATGAAATTTTAATGACCATGCTTTTAATTCGAACAGGAAGACCTCAAATAGAAAGTAAAGTCCATGTGAAATTCCACATGTGTTTCAGCTTTCCTTCCACAGCACCAAGCAGAAGGAGGGAGTCCAAGGGGAAGAATGGAGCCTCAAAGTAATATGCAGCATTATTCCTGTCCTCAAGTCATGAATCCCAAGGCTTTGCTTTCCTACAGGAAGACAAAGCCTGTTTTCTGGTGCTCCCACAGCCATCAGTGCCCCATCTCACTGTCTTTAGCTCAAGCAGAGCAGAAGAAACATACTTGTCCACTGAGGTATCTATATCTCATACTCATAGCCAAGATCACAAGTTAAACTCTTTAAGAAGAGGAAAAAGGGAGAAGAAGGAGGAAATGGTCTTTTTCTTTGCTATCAAACAAGAATGAGGCTCATCCTGTATTTCACTCTCAGAGGTAAAATATATCTCCAGTCAAAGGCATCTAGCTGGCAAAAAAACAGGTCCCAGCTCTTTTCTTTACTAATGCAAAAGATTCCCTGGGTAAATTGATCTCAAACCTGGAATCATTCTCTGTAAGCAAATTTTGTTTCAATAAGTTAAGAAATCACCAAACTTGGAAAGTTTTTCCCAAAGATGACCCAGCATATTAAGTTTTTGCAGTGTTTGGTGGGAGGATGCACTTGTGAAGGTGCAATAACTAAGGTGAATTAGCTACCAGCTGAAATTAATTATAGAGAGACCTTGAGAGAAATTCAAGGGAAAAAAACAAATTGAAAGATAGAAATCTGAGAATTCGCACTTTACTTTATTAAGCAATGAAAATTAAGATGTCCTTGCATCATTCCTAGGCAGCTTAATCCTTTATTACTAATAAATGATCTTTTATTTAAAGGATTTTGAAGTGGACAGAGATAACAGTTTAATCATTTTGATGAAAAGCCAAGATTCTTCATCTTCAAAGTGCTAAAATATCAGCATACACCACTAATAATGAACCTTGTTAATCATTAGCATCCCTCAAATATAATGGGAATAACACTTTTCCTAAGAGCTTGCAAAAGAATTGAGAAAAAAGCTGGTGGGTTTTTTATAGGTTAGACATTTTATAACTAACTTTATTCATATTTTAATGAGTAATGTATGAATAAGTGGATTTTTAAGTTAACAAATGAATATTTAAAGAAAAGAGAACAGAATAAATTTGTCAATCAAAAGTCCTCCAAACCCAGGTACATGCTCCAGGCGTGATCTTGAAAACATTTATGCACATGAGTAACTCGTGACTCATGACTCATCCCAGTAAAGCCAAGGGTATTAAATTAACCTTTTATGAGGAATGCATGTTAGGATGACAGTTTGTATTCCACCCAACACAGTGCAAAAGATAAACATCTACAATGTAGGGACCTAATGTAAGGGCATCATCCAAGGTTCTTCTCCGGAAAAAGGTGGAAGTGCTGGGAGCAGCTCTGTGGGAAAGGCCCTGGGATGGTGGCAGGCAGGACACTGAATGTGAGCACATGATGCACCCAGCAGGAAAGGCAGCCAGCAGCTCCTGTGGGTGTGAACAGGGCCATGGCACACAGAGCAAGGAACGGGATCATCCCTCTGTATGGCACGCAGCACTCTAGACAGGGCATTGAGTTTTGGGCCCTGCAATGCAGGAAACACATGGAAAAACTGGAGGCAGATTTTAGAAGGCCCCAAGGTAGTAGGGGCTGCAGTCCTTGGCGTATGAGCAGAGTCGGCTTCAGCCTGGAGAATAGATCACTTTAAGAGCACCTAACATCACCTCAGTGCCTACAAGGAGTCATCAAGGAGATAGAACTGAATTCCTGGTAGTGGTACAGGGTGGGAGAATAATATACAAATGTGCATACATGGAATGAGAGAGTTTCAGACTTGATATAAGGAAAAGCTTTTTCCCCATGGGGACAGTCTGAAAATGGGGCAGGTGGTACAGACTGGTTGTACAGTATCCATCCTTGGAAGTTTTCAAGATCCAACTGGACCAATTCCTGAGCAGTCTTGTCTGATGCTGTATCTTACCCTGCTTTGAACAGGGATGTGAACCAGGTCACTTCCCCTAGCTCATTTCTTAACTGATCCCACAATCCCACAAATTACCTGCTGTTGGTGAAACCATGTAAATGTTGAATTCCCACATTCCTTACACTTGGCTCTTATTGTGGAAGAAATGGTTCTCTTACTCCCATCTTTCCCCAGAAATTGTTATGTTTTATCCTTCTAATGAAGTTCCCCAAACCTGCATACTACCATGCAGCCATGATCCTTCCATAATCACAAGCACTTACCATGAGTTATCAGCACTACTATTTCAGTCAGCATCTATACTGTATTGTGGTATATCACATCAACAGTGAAACAATACAAACTTATTCAACAGATCTTTTGTCTAAGAATAGATTCAGCTTACTCCATGAGCCATCTCACTTTTTAAAATTCTCCCAGTAAAATACCATGATAAAAGGATTATACACATCACCACATGAAATTGTGTGTGTGACCTCTAATATAATACTTATGTATTGGTGACTATTTTGGCAGAAAAATGCACCACATTTGTAGGAGAGTGAAGGAAATCAGTATACATGAATCTGGAATGTTTTTTCATTTTATATGTCGTGTCCTTATACTGGATGCCCAAACACAGGCTGTTTTCAGTTACCCAAGGAATTTATGTACAAAGGTCCCATTCCTCTGGGCTAAACACTGAGCTCCATCGTAATCCTAAGAAAATCCCACTTTGAAGTCTCTTATGTATCAGAACTGTCTGCAGCCATGAGCATCTCTGTAAGGGTCTACCCAGAAACTAGAAATGGTCATGGGTATCAAGCCTTATAGCCATCCTGGCTGGGGCACCGTGTCAGGAATTCCCCCCTGTAGGCTGGGAATGGGCAAGGGACGTAATGGGAAATGATAATATCTTACATTCAAGATAAGCACTGGCTGCCCTTACTCTGCCCACTTTTTAAAACGAGGTATCCTCTGAGGCTTTCTGTGGAGGACCAGATTTTGTGCGTACATGCATGGTACCACACAAGGTCCCACTGAGAACTTCCTCTCTGCCAAGTGCTTGGCCCCCAACAGGGCTCAGGCAGGAGAGGTGAACACATGAACTCTAGCTCAGGGAGCACATTCAAAAATACTCACACCGGGGGGACTTTGGCTTTGATGTGAAAGAGAGAGATGTCCAGTGAGTTTCAGCAGCTCTGAAGTAGCCATTTTTACTGACAAAGATTCTGGGGGGTTATAGCCTCTTAAATACTTATGCGTTCTAGATCTGGCCCCAAGCCCATTAAAAATGTTTGCAGCATCCTTGGAGAAGGAACACATACTTTTGCAAAAATTAAAAGTAAATAAATTATTAAATTAATAACTTTCTGGAAAAAATGCTAGACACATGTCTTCTTCAGCAATTTTCCTGCATAAAGGTTGTGCTCAAGATGTAGAGAATAAAAAGGGCAGGGAAATAATCTGAAGAAATTCTCAGCTCCTATCTTAATCATTACGAATCCTCTTATCTCTCTTGCAGATGCTTGCAACTGTTGCAAACAGCTTCTTCCAAATCAAAGAGTGACAAGAATTACAAAAGAGGACAGATTAAACCAGATTTCAACCATCTTGGACAGATAGGAAAATCAAGTACATCTCTATTCTGGATACCATCATAATTATTGAGATGGTCTGGTAGGTAAAGAGAGAGGACAAGAGGGATATGGTAGGAATATTTCTTCTTACAGTTTTGGTATCTTCTGCTTTTGCCAGCTTTCTTTTGTGATCATGTTAAGAAAGGAATTCTATAATCAATGTTCCAACATCAGAAAGTCAGCTAAAATAGATTGCTTTCCCGCTGCAGATCTCCTTATCTACACAGTAATTTAATATCTACAAAAGTTAATGAAATCTGAAGTGATATTTGACATAAGTTTTTAAATCAAGGTGAGGGAATATCTTGCTGTCCAAGACTTTGTTCTGTGGTTAAATGCCCATGACTATCCTTTGGAGACCATTCAAGATTTTTTTCTGTGTAGCCTTCCCAGTGCAGACCTATATTAAATGAAGGATTGTAAACCTTTCTCAGTACATTATAGGGAATAGCCAGACTTGTTATCTCTCTGATTATTCTTGAATCCTTAAAAGCAACTATACGAATAATGTGGATTGGTCTCACTCTAATATGATGATGATTCGGAGGTTTATCTTTCCCAAATGATACAAATACAACAGTCTGAAGATAATTGTGTCGCTGGACAACATGAAAGATGGATAAAGGGTATCTGACTGAGCCACACCTAAAACTGGTGCATGGAAGAACATTTATTGAAGGATTTTCCCAAGTCCAGTGTAGGTTTCTTCTTTTAAGTGCACACCACCTGTAGCAAGATCATGTTGTACTTACTTCTTTAGCATCCTGGGTGGTTCCCCACTGGTGGATGCTCCCACAGCAATGTCCCCTCAGGCACCTGCTGAGGCCTGGAACACTCCATTATTTCACCCCCACAATGATGTGACCCATCACCGGACATTGGCTGATGCGCAGCAGGCGCTGGCCTGTCCCCTGCTAGCAATGAAACACGTTTAGGTGCACAGCCTTACTCATCAGGGAGTTGGACACACAGCAAGGGCATCTCCTCAGCCACCTCCAGTGCCTCCGAGCTGCTCAGAGAGCACGGAGTCACATTTAAAATCAGTAGCAGCACCTTGGACACAATCCCTAGCTAAGGTCTAAGTTATGTTCAAGGCTAGTTCAAGCCACAGAATTACATAATCATATCCTTAACTGCTGCTTTTTTCTTTTTTTTTTTAATGTGATGGAACTCACATAATGATGAAGGCAATATGGAAGACTATACTTTTGCAGGGGTCAAAACAGTAGAAACAAACAATTTTGGGAGCTAAGGCATATGACCTTTCTTACCAGCTTCTGCTTGAAGGACTGAAAACATGTTCTTTAGAGCATTTGCAACATTTCTTGGGTTATTATAGGGTAGTGAGGCATGTGTTACTCCTAAAGAGCATGAAAAAAACCTTAGTGAGCCTTCTGCTGTGAAAACTCAACCTTCTCAAGGTTGTCACTTGTCTACAGCCAAAAAAGATTCTAAGTCGTAAGTCTATTGCAAAGGCAGAGTCTTCTGAGCACATGAGGGAAACTCAAGGGCAAGGCTTTCTTTAAGCTCCTTCAGGAACTGGTTTTGGTATCTTCACTAATAAAAACCTTTCATCTGGAGAAATCCCAGTATTTTAAGCTAGTACAACACAAAGCTAAATATTTGCCCTAACATCAGATGCAGAGCTGAAAATAACGAATTGTATAAATATACATGTAGTTTCCTCACTTTACCCTCCTGGGTATGCTGCCTAGGTGCTTCATACTGTGTCAGTTTTCATCTGCTAAAGACCTGTCCTAGCACTTGGAAATTAAGAGATGTAGTTCAAATAAGACTTCTTGAATAAGTTTGGAAGTGGTAGAATACAGTGCCTGACAGAAGTTGTATAAAAATTTTGAAGTACTGTGTGTTGTACTTATTTTTCTATTCTTTAGCCAAAGGAATTGATAGAGTACACTTGGTGTTCCTAATGTTCATGAGCATCTTCTTTCAATACTTTTACTCCACTTTCTTCTTTCTCATGTAATTTTTTCAGAAGTGAACAAATCCCTATTCTTGTATTTGGTCTTGTTCTTGTTTTCTCCTTCATGCTCCATGTGTAAAGAAAGAAAAAATATTTTTACTGCAATATGAAATAGTTAGAATCATAACACTGATAATCCAGAGTCTGTAAACAGACACTAACCAATAAATCCACCCTCACCACAGCACAATGTTATTAAGCAATTAATTGCAAAATTGTTTATAGGTTGGTTTGTGACTTGTATATTTCAGTTTAGCCTAACCCGAAATTCTTTTCAAGCAGAAGAGTAAACAGAATCCTCCTGTCTAGTTCCACCTCACCTTCAGCAACTCATGTCCAGGTCTATGTGCTGGGGTGGTACTTTGAGCATGGCTGCACAAAATGGAACCTGGGTGGAGACACTGTGGAAAAAAGTCTTTGGAAAGGTCATTATTCAAATATTTCCCATATGAGCCTGGCCTCTTTTCCTTCCCAGATCTACAGCAAGTGTACATAACAATGAAAATATGAGGAAAAGCAATGGGCTGAAATTCCAGAATAAGACAAACCTATAGAAAATCATTGACTTTGGGGCTCTTGCTGTAAAAGAATAATCCATAATGATTTTGCTCATGTACAAGGAATGAAAAGAGCATAATCTCACAAACCAGACATCACTAAGATGAGCCTCCAGCCTTGATCAGCACATACAGGCTTCTAGGATCCCAGTGACTGCAGGAAGTGAGTGCACTAACCAGAGTTTAGCAAAGCATCGACGAGGGCTCACTGCATCTGAGGTCTCTGGTGGTGTCCCTGCAAAGGCCAGTGTAGCACCAGAGACTTCGCATCCATGCTGAACACTCTTCAGGTGTCAGATGATGCTCCTCTTTGTGGCTGATCCCAACCTAAAGCTACATTTTAGCAGCAAAAAAGCACAAAGGCTCCGCTTTATCTTTCAGAATCAGGCAAGACTCCTTCAGAAGATCGTCAGAAACAGGAGAAAAGGTAGAAAAATCCCCATCACTTACAAGTTGTCCTTGTAGCATACATTTTGGAGACAATTTGAATTAAAAAAGAAGCCTAGATAAGAAATAAAGATGCCACATCTAAATCATATTTTTAAATGGAAAATCTCTCCCTCCCCAGGGAGTTACAAAATACTTACCACAAAGCAGAATAAAAATATATCAAGGTCAGCTTCTCAGAGTGGGTTTAAATGGTAGTTCTTATTTCTCACTCAAGTTTTTTTAAGTTTGAATGTGCCATTTGGACTTGTGTTGCAATGGGTAATATAGAAGGATTGAAATGCCTGAAAATTACATGATTATCACTGTAATTTAACACTCAGTTAATGAAGGCTTGAACTGTTGCCCATACTGCCATAGAGTAGCTAGCAGGTATCCACACTGAACAGAGTTTACATTTGCAAGAAACTGAGTTAGAAATAAAGGTTAATCCACTGCCATATAAACATTTGATCTTGCAATGATCCCATTAACCTTTTTCATATGCAAGGATTAGGCATAAGTAGCTAGTGAAATAAAATACTAACCTTATTTAAAATTGCAGAGCTGCGAGTACCCAAATTTTTTTTATTCTTTCACGTAGGGGCAAGTTTAAAGACTCTCTCTGCAAAGTGATCAAGCCCAAAGTCTCACAGGTTTTGCTATTGTGTTAAAACCATGTTGCAATCAGCAGTTCAATGAAGCAAACTCAATTTAATAAAAAAAGTTTTTCATCTCTGTTGACTTGGTTTGAATCCCATCCTGACTACAGGAGTGAAGAAGGGTTGGGAGGTTCATCTGAGTGGGCTTTTCAGCACAGCTTTTCACCAGGAACTCAGGTGAGACTCATCCTACAGCTATGACTGAACCTCCCAGCAGTGCCAGCAGCAGAGAGATCCTCTCCTGGCTGCTCCTAAGGGGCCAGGGGTCATGTCAGGTTTTAGGATGTTAACAGCTAGAAGTTTCCCAACACTGATTCTTCTCATTAATTAGACTTATCTGCTTCCCAATGGAGGGACTCTGGAGAGCTGCACTGGTGTGAACTTTCCAATTCTGCAGGACTTCAGCGAAGAATAAATGTGCTCAACAGGTGCACTGCAAAATCCGACTCCAGTGCTGAGTGCAATAGCTTAGATATCTGCATGTGCAATTATAGACTTACTGCTTCCAGGCAGAAGGGAAGTCATTAATCAAAAGGTCACAGAATAATTTAGGTTAGAATGGGCTTCTGGAGGTCATCTAATCAAATAAGAAAGAAGTTCAAAACCAGAGCAGGTTGCACAGTAGCTGTTGCTTCTGCGAGAGCTTTGCGTGGCAGGGAATAGCACCCAGAGATGAGTAGTGTGACAGTAGGGAAGTGACGCTAAGAATTAGAGTGGATGTTGACTATGAAGCATGGTCCTAAATTTCTATATACTCCATTGTTTGGCAGTCTGTTTCCACCTTCCAACCCAAGATGAAAGCTAGCAATAATTTATTTGCATTTTCTTTAAACCAAAGGAAACTTTTTTGGCATGTAGCCCTAGGAGGTCAGCTTCACTATTTCAGGAGCAGAACATCTCAGGTTGCTAAGGGATGAATTTAGGAACAACAAATAATTCTAACCCTGATAGTGGATTAACCTACAAACTAATACTGTGGTTGTATTTTGAATGATAGAGATAATATTTCAGTCAGGTAAAAAAAAATATGTAGATAATATGCATCTGTGTTTTATGTATTGCCTGAATCAACCTTTTTGGCACAAAAATAGAAGCTATTTGCAAAAAAGGCTTTGTGTTTTCTGTGAGTTCATGCAGCACCTAGTACATCAGAACTACTCAAAAAAAAGTCAGAAATAAATAAGTTATTTATTATAATAAGTTATTTATTCCAGTGTTTTTGCAGATCTTTTGTCCCGTGTACTCTCTGAACTCTGAGTTTCAGGAAGAAATAGCTACTCTACACTATCCCTAAGGAGATGATGGCAAGATGAGATAGCAGGGCACCACTGAGTCCTTGGGCACTTCCAGAAGCAGCCATGACAAACAAGACCAGCCCTGCAGTGCTGCCATTCAAGTCCCCTTTGGTGCAACACCCCCACAGCCATACAAATCCAATGCTGGAAAAACTGACTCCAGGAGCACCAGAGGCCCCAAATGAAGGCAGAGGAGTGGTGGGGATGCTGCACCACCATGCTGTGACCTCCTGAGCAGCTGTGTCTGCCAAGCCTTGTCACCACTCAGGCACTTGTAAGTCCTGCCCATATCTCCACATGAGAGGAGACGTCCCTCTGTATGGACAGCCCATTTTGGACATGTTCCCCCTTCATTTATAATGGAAGCTGAAGCATATTTAAGATACTACTTTGCTCAAAGATGGAAATTTGCAATTATGTTTCTTTAGCAACAATTATCACCACAGGTCATGGTGAAAGAGCGGATAGAAGCCCTTACCACTGTTATGGTTTCACCAAATGACTCATGTTTATTTGTCCATTATGGCAGTAGAAATGGCAAAAAATTAAATGTCTGGACATTGTAATGGACA
Source organism: Acanthiza pusilla (assembly GCA_036630365.1). Taxonomy (NCBI): domain Eukaryota; kingdom Metazoa; phylum Chordata; class Aves; order Passeriformes; family Acanthizidae; genus Acanthiza; species Acanthiza pusilla. Next base: position 3,185,291 of record JAXCHO010000098.1, read on the forward strand.
TGGCACAGATGGCAATATATTTGCACTTGCATCTAGCTAATATGCATTTGCTAGACTGCACACTTTATAATCTGCAACAGAAGTTGGCAGCCTCTCCACCTCTCATCTAAGATTTAATGGAAGGTACTGCAGTCTCCTATTAATAGCATCATTTCTCCTAGCTACAGCGCATGGGCTAGTGAGCATAGCATGAGGAATTGCCTCAGAACAGCAGCTCGAAAACATACCATTGTCATAAGCAGCAAATCAGGGACGACAACATAAATGAGCTGAACACGCCTTTTGACTGATTGCACATTTCCATTTGTTTATCTACTTGTTAGTTTGCAAATTTAATTATTTTGAAAAGAGTTTCTAATCATTACTGCAAATTAGTGAGCTACTGTTGCATTACACATTGTTAGACTGACCTGACTAGAAGAAGCAGAATTAAATAGCAGAAAATGGTAGAAATTAAAATGGAAAAAGAAATTAAGTTCTCATAACAAGCATGAGATTACTGCACCTTTTCTCATCATTCAGAAATAACAAACTGCAGGAACAGCCTACACTTTGAGATCTCTTCTGAAGGAACGGATGCCCATATTTGTCACTCTCCCTTGCCTTTGCCCCCACCAAAAAAAGCAGGGAATAATACATACTATGGTGAATGTCAGTGCTGACATAATCTATAGAACTTCCTAAATTAGGAACCGCCTGATCCTATCTTTCTTGGTTATCCAGCCTGTGGTCATTTGTCAGGGATGTCACGCCATGTTTTTAAGGAAACATTGGTCAAATCTGAGCCTTGTCAAGAGCAAGTGGCCCTTGGTAACACATCATCCAGGCTGTAAGAAGTGTTTTGCAACAGAAATAATGTCACATCAGGAGTGCTGGCTGTGGGGTGTGAATTAAGTCCTGAGCCCTCTCAGCCCAGCCAGGAGCCAAGCAGCTCTGCTGTGTTCAAGTGGAGGTGTTGAGGAGAAGAGGTTCCATCCTGAGCACACCGTGCTGTGCTCACCACAGCGCCCATGACAGCCCACGGTCACAGTGCTCTGCTTTGGGTGGGTCAGGTGCCAAGCTGGGATCACGTTTGGCCAAAGGTGAAACAGGTGGCCACCCCAAATCACCAATGTAAACCATGCTGCTGCACATAGTTCACACTGTCATGACACACAGTCCTCTGCGGCAGGCATTTTTTCCAAAGAACTTTATAAAGTGTACAAAGAAAAATTAGTACATTTTCCCCTCCTTTCTCATTTTAAATTGAATTTTCAGGTCAAAGAAAGAAGAAAGAGCTCTCACATCAAATTCAGCAGATGATTCATAAAATTAATTTTTGAAGTTACAAAAATAAAGTGTCTTAAAAACTGAAGCACTGCGTGTCCTTTCACTCAGTTTTGAATCTCATCTCTTTGACTGGATCAATAACAAAAGCACCTGAAGAAAGACTATCCAGGAAGGAAATCTTTAATAAAACTCTTATTCCTATGGTGAGTGCTAATAGGGCTGAGGTGGAGACCATTGACGTTAGCAGCGAGTGTACACAGTGGAGAGAAGTGGCTCATGAAGAGGAGAGACAGCCATGCACAGGGGTGAGCTGAGCTGAACACACCTGAAACAGTATACAGTCCATCCTCATTGTATTTAAAATGCATTCCCACTGCATTCCTACCTTGGCTGTGTCCTGACTTGGTCGTGAGAAAGGTTCATGGGAAAAAAAAGTGGTCTTTGAACCAGGGAATCATGCTTTGTCCTCACCATGATTTTAACAGGGAAGAAGTTGGGAGAGCATCATTTACACTGCTGCATTTTCTTCCTACCAAGCAAAGAAGGAGACCCATTAAGGCAAAACGCGGATTTCTTCATCCACCACCACATTTGTGTTCATGAGGCTCCATCCACCGGTGGCCTAAAGCAGATGGAGCTGAGGGGAATCCCCTTGGTAGAAAATGCTTTGATATCTAAATACAAGTAAGGCTTGTCTAGAAGCAGATCATCATTTCTCCCTTTTGTAGAAAATTGAGCTAAACTGAATTTAAATTCATATATGAGAAAGCAATTAAGCATCAAGATTTACAGGTGACTGGGTTCTCTGAGGCTGCATACATTCTGCCCTGGAAATATTTTTGGTGACTTCAGTTAAATTTAATCTGATTCTTCTACAAATTCAGAGATTATCCTGAATTCTCTTTCTCAAGGGATGCAGCAGGTCAGCCTGGCTCCATGTGCACTTTGCTTCCCAGCACCAGAGCCCTTTCCAGCTGTGGGAATCTGACTTTCATTCCCTTTCCTGCACATCACTCTTTTATGTGTCTTCTTCTCCTTATTACACCAGATTAAAAAAATAGGTTAATGCTGAGGGATTTCCTGATATAGCCACTCCATCCAGGGCAGAAGCAGTACCAAGCCTGGAGTGCAAAATCCTGTCTGAAAATTTCTCTTCTTTTATGCTATTATTGGGGGCACTCTGGTGCCTAAATTTAAATACAATACAGGTGATTGAGAAAGGAGCACAGTCCCAGCACGTTTGATAGCAAATAGAGAGCTATAGGTATGAATTAGATGCCCTAAATAATCCATGTCTTTCTGCAGATGATACAAAAAAGCCATGGAATTTGATGACCTAGTTGCTTACATCTAATATGTTAATGCTAACATTGTCCTAATCTCATGCTGAGATCCCATACCACTCCTGACAGACTTTTATTTAATTTGAGTTTTAAGGCATCCTTTGATGGAAAATATGTCTCCCTAAAAAAGCATCCTATTCAGCCTGAGTGTTATAATACTTTAAAAAAAAAATCAGTCTACTCTGCTGATGTTTAACCCTCTCTAATTTTCTTTTCTGTAGCCAGTTGCCCTTTTTCATAGAACCACGGAATGGTTTGGGTTGGAAGAGACGTTCAAAATTATCTTGTTCCAAGCCCCTTGCCATGGGCAGGGACACCTACCACTAGCCAGTGTTACTCAAAGACCCATCCAACCTGATCTTGAACACCTCCAGGGATGGGGCATCCACAGCTTCTCCGGTCTTCAGTGCTGGCAGTGAGTTGACTTTGCCTGTGGAGGAGCAGAACTTTTCAACTTTCCTCACCAAGTAGCTCCCCATGAATTTCACCCCGGTTAGCTGCATTGCTCAGCTCACCATAAGCGTTCCAAGGCACAGTTCCAGCTTCCAGAATATTTGCTACCTCACTTTCCCTCCCGTCTGCCACCCCACAAAGAGGTGGTGTTTGCCATCTTCCATCTTGTTCTCACACCTTCAGAACAAGATTGAAAAATGTTCCATTAAATGAGCTCCAGGGGCAGACCTCGCTCCAGGTAACAGGAGATTCTTAAGATCTAAAGATCTAAATCCCAGGCAGCCACAGCAGATGCTCTCAGCAAAGGACCTCAGGAGCACATGTCACAGCAAGTCATGCAGACTCCAATTCATGCCCACAGCCACAGGCTGTGGCCAGGATAGTGACCCATCCCATGGGCTCTGCCACTGAGCTTGAGACACTCAAGCGATCACCCTGAAACCCAGTCCAGTCACATGGTTTGTCAGCATCTCCCTTCCCTGGGGCCTGTAAACCTGTCACAGGGAAGAATCAACAAGGGTTGCACCTTGGAGCTCCAGTCAGTGTGAATTTACTGCCTCCTCTCTAGAACTCTGCTTGATAAATTTTAATGCAATTTACCCCTGCTTTTATTTTTTTCTGCTTTCATGCCTTTCAAATTATGTGCCTCAGCACTGGCTCATAGTGTGTCAGTACTGCTATTAGGTAACTGCCTAATGAATTTCAAAAGCCTAAAAAGGCTTCCAAGAGACATCTTTTTTGTTTACAGAGGTGAAGAGGCTGATCAGCTTTTCTGGAAAAACAAGATTTTTGGAAAAGGGGCTCTGTCAAATCTGCTTTATAACTTATTTGCTTTTTAAACAAAAATAAACCTTTAAATGAACTTGTAAGCTGTTACAGTGTGCTGCATTCAGAGTTGTTTCTTTTCTCAATATTATTGAGGAAAACTGGTGGTTTTTTACCTCAGCAACAGAGGCTACTTTTCCTAAAAATGTAGACCCATTCTCCCATAAAGGCACAATTTGCAAGCTAAAATTTGTGTACTGACAAGAAATAAAAAATAATAATCATAATGTGAGAACCAATAGATTAATTATTTCTGTAATCCATATTTCTGATAATATGATGAATACCTTTCTAAGATGCTACAGCTGTCTTTTCCCCTAATGCAAGTCTCTCCACCTTAAAAGAGAAATTAATAGAACACTTCTTTCTATTAGACACATGAAAAATGCATTTCCAGACCAAACAACCAGACAGAGTGCAGCTTTTAGAGATGGAGACTGTGTGATCTTACTTCTCCTCACCTTTGCTCATTCAGTTTACATAAATTCAATTCAACATACCAGCTAATACTGGTCACTGTGCTGCTCCTTCCTGAAAGGACTTTCTTTCAGCAGAAGCACCACACACAGCAGCACAAGAGGAAAGAGCATAAATTAACACAAGTTTCCAAAAAAGGCAGGATTTGTAGTGCTGTACTGTATATGTACCTCTGGAGCTCATTTCTTATTTAGTGAACACAGGAATTTTCCACAGCCTCACCTCAACATTTGAGCGAGATGTAGCAAGCTGGTTTTGCCCGCCTAGAATCTAAAACCACTGAGGATGCGTAACACAAGGAGTTGGGACAGGTATTTCCTCATTCACTGCTTCTGCCAATAGGCAAAAAATGGAAATTTAGCTACGTTCTTGGTTGAGATTTGACATTTGAAACAGGCTTTCCTGCCTGCAAGAGGTACCCTGATAGAAGTGCTCCACTTGCTCCTAAAAGAAGTAGGATCCTGTTTCCATAAACCAGACTAGCAACTGTCTGTGGGTTTGCCACTGATTTCCAGGGAAGCAGAATCATTCTCCACCTAAAGTATCTCTGCCCTGAAATTATCAGAGAAAAGTACTGATGAAGATTTCACTATCGTAACCAATGATTAATATTGGTTGTTTTATTAAAGTATTGAATTATAGACAACATACAGACACAAAGCTAAACTAAGGACCCAACAGGAGGTTAAATGACCTCTGATAATTAACTTCTTTAAAACACCAGTCATTTGAGGATCATCCTGTCAGGGAATAGGTGGGGACAAGAGGCAAGGCTTTGTTCTGCTAAATTAAAAGAGGATAACAAAATAATATAGTCATTGCTAGTTTGCTATAGTGTAAGCATTCAAGGGTCTCTAGAGATCTCTGTGTCATCAGGAAGGATCAGCCTTGAAGTTTAGCCTGAGTTAATCCAGCTAAAAGAACTGGTGAACATTGTCTTAATCTCTAATATTTATAGGCTTTTGAGAGGGAACAACATGGGGGAGAGATTTAAAACCTCAGATGAGCAAAACCTTGCAGGTGTATCCTTAACCTTGAGCACCCTCCTGTCTTTAGGAAAGTGGCTGAACATTTCCTTCTAATCTCACTGACATTTTCTAAATCCTATTGTCTTTCATGGAGCCCACAGGTATTACCTGAGAGTATTCTGAAGAATCTTTTTCCTTCCACAGCACTGCTGACTGTTGAACTTCTGCTAGCTCCACCACCTCCTGTTGCCATTCTCCTTTCAGTATTGCTATTTATAGTTTCTTAGGTGAGAGGCCACTATTAAATCATATATTAATTGCTTTATTTCAGACTGCTTTACTTTGAAATCTCAGATGCTCTCCCAGTAATTTTTCTAATACATACAGCAAACCATCTTTTCCACCTCTGATTTATTTTATATTATGTCATTAATGTATCTCTAGTATGTGCCTCCTCAGCTGCATTTTTCCTGCTCCATATGAAAAGCAGCTCTGGGCTGATCTCACTTACATGAAGGAAACCTAGACTCCCACCTGTGAGCAGCGAATAACTGAGGTTCCTAAACACCCAAAGCATTTCAAGAAGATGGTTGAAATCTAAGAAAGTCCAGCAAGGACCATGCTGTCACATTTCTTGCCAGGCACAAAGGCACAGTGCTGAGTTCTGGCAGATGATTTGCTCATCCGTTTGTCTCCTGCCCATCTTGCCAGGACAAGGAGTCAAACTGCTGGGTAATCCTCCTGGGCACTTGCCCACTGAGGCCTCCCTGGTTCCCATCTCTGTCAGCCCACGTGACAGAGCTATTATAGCTATGTCTTATTTTCTTTTTTTTTTTTTCCCCACACAAAAGCAGTTACATCATCAGTTTTCATGTCCAAAACCAAGACAAAGCAAAAGCAAATCCCCACATTTTGGAGCTCTAAAAATCTCCTTGAAAATATGTTTTCCGCAGCTTCACAAGTAGTAATGAGTTATGCTTTCATATCTGTATCCTAAGCCAAGACTACTGAAACATTCATCAAAAGGATAGCACGGCAGGGCTTCTCAGCCCACCAGGATATTCCCCTTGGCTATGTACTCAAATTACAGATGTGTACTACAGCACGCAGAGGGGACGTTCATTTGAGTATCATTCAGTTTAAAGAGAATGATGACGGGGGAGAAGCTGACAAGAGGGAAAGAAGAGGGCAGTACATTAATGAACTCTCCTAAATCAGTGTGTGTAACCATCTAGCCTCTTCAAAAAGACAGCAATCGGCGCCCAGAAAAATAACTCATTGCAAAAGAGATGTCTCTTTTTCAGCCGTGGTTATTGCTCTGCCTGCATGGGCATTGTGTGCAGTGTACTTAGAGATAACATCTGACACAATTTTTCTTTTCTGTTAAAGAAAGTGTATTTTAGTCAATGCAATCTATTCCTTTCCTTGCTTAAATAGGAAATTGTCTTTTAACTGAGATTTCCATGTCAGAAGTAGAGTAATGAACCTTTTTTTTTTGGTGTGTTTTTCTCTGTAACAGTTGTCAGCAAGCCCTCAATTTCACTATCTGGAATACATTTTCCTGCATTACTGTCTTTTTTTTTTTTTTCTTATTGCATTTGTTCTATTTTACAGCAGTGAGCTGATTTCAGTTTTAATTTTAAACAACAACAAAACCTAGCCCATTCCCAAATATGTATGAGTGTGTTGATTGCAGAAACTCTTTCTCATCCTTCACTTAGAGCAGAAAAAAAATTATGCTGCAACAAGAATTTCAGTAATTAAATGGTACAAGTGATTTTCACAAATATGCTCCTGCTGTGAGACCTTTTGCTGCAGATTAACTTTTACATCTACTTCAGCAAAAAAAAAGAACAACTAACAAGCAGTTCAATAACCTCTCTCCCCATTCCACTAGGTTTTTCCTGCAATCAAACTTTTTATTTTTCTGCACCCAGTCATCGTGGGAAAATGGACCAGTTGGAAAGAGGTAAGATAATATGTGGTAGAGTATTGGTTCTAATTTTCTGTTTGTGTTCTTGAGAATGGTTTTGGCACGTCCCTGCAGTTTCTGATGTAGATTACTGATTTGTAATGGGACTTTGCAGTAAGATGCTCATTTGCCATGTGGTTAAAATTGCTTCCTGATATTTCTCAAAAGAGCACAATGGGGATTACAAATTGCTGCAACTTCTCATTTGCGGAGATCTGCTGGTGAAGTGTAATTGTTCTGAAGTCATGCGTGCCCTGTGCCCACAAGCCAGATTCTGCATGTTGCATGGAAGAGACATCCATCCATATGTCTGAGCTCTGTGTGCATTGGAGCCTCCCCTTCCCTCTGCCTAGAGCGCAGTCCTGCCTGCAGGACACTGGGTTCAGTGAACCAGGGGACAGCCAACATCCCTCGTGGACCACAGGCTCAAGGGAATGTCTATCTGCTCCCACAGCACACACAGAGCCCACAGCAGAGAGAAAATTCCTCTTTCTCAAAAACATTCTAATAGCCTCTGCTTATCTTAAGGTCTGATCTGCCAGAGGGAGATGGAGGCTCTTGGATGCTTTTTTGCAGGATGTCCTCTTCTAGGCTTTGGAGACTAAAGTTCAAAAATGTGAAGCAAGCAACCCCCAATGTCCAGAAGGCACTTGCTCACGAGAAAAAAGCAGACCAAAAATCATTTTTAAAACCTTATTGAGCCACTCCCATTATTTTGGAAGGGGGAGATCATGATTTTGGAATGCCTCAAGAGAAAAACAGTGAACTCCTGTTAACTGTGGCAGGGAAGAAATGGTCTCTTGACCTCCCCGCCTTGCACTTGCACAGCCTGGACCATTCCCCATTCTTCCAGTGGAGCCAGGATTTCATCCATGTCCCCCAGTGGTCCCCTGTGGCATCTTCTCTCTGCATTAGCTAAAGGGCACAAGTTTACATTCAGGGAAAAGAAATCTTTGGTGTAGCTTCTAGTGGCATGGGAACTGACTAGTGACATGATTGAAAAAAAAATAGAAAATCAATCAAAAGATTCAGATAACTCTTCAGTGCTCTATGTATACAGTCAAGAGGATGTTTATGCAAATTGTTGTTTCAATACTTTTGAATTAGATTGCTGTAGGCTGGTTTTTTTCCTCTTCCCTCCCCTTTTCCCTTTTTCTTTCTCTTTTCCTTTACTGACTCTCCTTTTTAATTCCTTTCTTCTTTCACTTTAGTATGGTTTTACCTTTGTTGCTTGAACCAGAAGACTGCAAAAGCAGTAGAAACAACACATTCTGAATTTCCTTCAGACGATGACATGTAGATCGAAATTAAAACATTCTCCTTTTTCTGTTCAGAAACAAACCACAGATGTCCTGAACTATGTAAATAGGAGAAGACACCCCCGACCCTGACGTGGCCTATACAGCAAGCATGTCAGATACCAAAAAAGTCTTCTCCTCTCCCATCAGCACAGCTGCTATTCCTGCGTTTCTGGCAGTAGTAGCTTCAAGACGAGCAGAGGCAACGGTTGGTCACACCAGCTACAGAAATTCATGCCACAGATGCTAAATGCCTCAGGACAAATTTACTGAGGACTACTTGGAGCAAAAATGCCACTTCTGGCTCAAAGATTTTCTAATTCTTAGATCATTGGAAACCAGCAGAGTACTGAGAGGATACATTTGCCTTTTATTTTCCTAGGTGTCTGCTGCAGACCACAAGATAAGGCAGAATATTGAGCTAAATGGACTATTCTATTCTATTCTATTCTATTCTATTCTATTGGTTCTTGTGGGGGGGTTTTAACATGCAAGTAGCCAGGCAAAAAGAAAGTTGACTGCCCTCAGAATACAACGTCTTGAAGCCCCTGGCAGCAGGATCGTCAGGGTCAGTGTTTCCCAAATAGCTTCCCATGCAATCCATCCAGAACCCAATCTCCTTGTAACACTGTATGGAGAATTCCAGGATGTTTAGTTTTGATTAGAAATGGGAAAGAAAGCAAGTATTGAACTCCTGCATGAATCAGAATCACCATTGCCATCCAGCTGCATTAACTATTCATGGCTTCGGTGTGCAGGGAACTTTGTTCCACATTCCTTTGGTGCTCTGCTGTTCAAATTGTGCTAAATGTACCATGAGTACTACAGAAACAACCTCAGAGCAGCATGCCTGCACTGCCCAAATATTTTCATGTTTTCTCCTCTGCTTGCCAACGTCAACAGCATTCTGGCAAGAACAAGCCCAGTTTGGTATACCTAGGATCTGTCATTCCACAGAGTTCCTCATGAAACAGAGCCAAACATGAAAAACCCTGCATCAAATAAACTGACCTCAGCTGATGGGGCAAATGAGACTGCTCTGGGCTTCAAACAACATCTCCAGCATTCTTGATATCTTGGAGGATATCAGGATTGTTTCCTACATCACAAAATGGGACAGGAAATGCCTCACAATAAGTGGGTAAGAGTTTCTTTTCCAAAGACCACCCACAAGCAGCAGCAGCAGCAGCAGCAGCAGCAGTGCAGGAGGAACCCCCTGAGAAATTAAGTGGAGCTGGAGATCTAGCTGGGACTTATTTCAATCCCGTTTGAATTACTATCATTCAGCTCTTTGTGAGATATTTTGCAGCCTCTCTTGTGTAAGGCAGATGTCTGCACCTTAAAAAGAACGTTGGTAGAAAAGTATGTCTGAGAAATGCAGATTTGCAGAAAATTTTCTGAAAACAAAATTTTCCAAGAGGCTGAGGTCTCCTGTCTAATGTCCAGGCTGCAGAAATCTGTGCTCTCAAGATGAACCTAACAGTGTGCCAGAGGTCTGGCCAGGGAGTGTCTTAACCTTGACATGGTATGTGCAGCCACAGCTCCCAAGTCCCTGAATTCTTTGCTGGGAACAGGGAGCAAGTAAGCCAATTAATCTGTGTTATAAGATGTTTATAGGAATGATTTCTAAATTACATGTACTGGGTGAAAAAACTTCTTATCAGTACAAACCTGGGAAACAGTGATATCTGAATTTTATCTCTCTCACAGAGTACTTAAAACTGCATGTTTTCAGTGGGGTTTCAGACTCATAGACATAAAAAAGTGTCACTTCTTCTCACTTATACATGTGTCCAGCTTTCATGCTTGCTCGCTGGATGTGGATTACACAGCCTGGTTTGTGGCTGTGTCCTCAGAAGCAGATGGGTTTCAGCCATCTGCAAAGAGCCTTAAACGCATTGAAAGCACTATTGGCCAAAAAGTAGTTACAAATTTAAATACCTCTGTGAATCTAGACTGTAATTACTACACTGCTTTCATGACTCACAAAGAAACAGGTGGCAGGAGTCAAATTTATACGCTCCTTCTCCAATACAAACATGCCTTACTACAATGGATTTACCACTATTGCCTTTCACACCTTTGATACCTTATACTTGTCGTTGATGCCTTGATATCTGCCACTGTGGTTTCCCAAGGCATCCTGCCTTCTGCTGGTGTCTGCCTTTGGATTTTGTCTGTAACTCAGTCCCTTTTTCCATATGGTTTTTCTATTACCCTATCATTAAAATCCTACTGAACTTTCCTGTTGTGCATTTAGCAACATGATAAACTTTAAAACTTTAGCTAATCCCCAGTAGATATTTAGGTCTATTTGTCTTAATTCTGTTTAAAAAAAAAAATTTAAAAAAAAAATTAAAAAAAAAAAAAAAAAAAAAAAAAAAAAAAAAAAAAAGACTACCTGATTTCTGGCAGCATCTAAATATGCCAAATATAGCTAAGAATGTGGACAACATTTATTCACAGACTGTTTAGCTCACATGCTGAATTTTCCAATACCTGCCTGCACACCTGCTAAATTCCTCTCTATGTATAATTTATTACCGTTATACTTACTCTGATTTTCACAGCCCAGAACCAGAGGTGAAGGCCAGACCCAGTAAAGACTCCTGCATCCACTAAGCAAGACATGCTATTTCAAACTTCTTGGCACTTTGCTCCCAGGGAGAGACATCCAGAAGAAGTTGTTCACTGAGGCTAGCCTTGAGCCAGGAACTCAAAAGTCCATTGTGTGTGCAGACCTAAAGCTAGAATCAGCTTGAGGCCCTTCCAGCTGGGCTGCTGCTAAGGGAGGAGAGACTGACACTACGAAAATTGACCTGGTTTCAGGTATCCTAATCCTCTTTTTTCTGTCACAGTTAATAAGAAATAGGAACCGATAGTTAATATGAAATCCTGAAGAGTAGCGAAAAACAAGCATGGCACTGAAATGGTGCCTCTTGGTTTTTTTGTTGTTTTGGGGTTTTTTTTGTGGTTTTTTTTTTGGTTCCTGAAACTTCTATTTGGTTTAGGGGTTTTGAGTCCCTCCCCATTCCTGAATGAATGCAGAGGCTTGTATTCCTTCAGGTGCAACAGGAAATAAATGCCAATATTTTCAGCCTTCTTGGTCTTTCAAGTCATAGAACATGTAATTCTACACTCCTGCAATATTATATTTGGCAAGGCCTAAAGCACCATCACAGCCCATAAACTAGAAAAGAAAAAGAATCTGCAATTAGGCATTTCTGAAAGCAGAAGCCAACCACACATTTTGGAGGTGCTTAAATTTCACAGCTCTGCCTTTTGAATATTCAGCATAAATTGAGGTCCATTTTACAAAAATCTCTTCTCCATTGCACTTCTAATCATTTGGTAAGCTAGAATTAAAAGCAAAGTTTGCTGGTTTTCAACAACAGCATATTGCACTATTATCTCATCTTTGTTTAACCCTCCTGCAACCCAGAAGTGTTTCCATTTCTACCACATTATGCGCATGATGTTTTTTACTTCAAAACAGGCAACAATCTTTTCCAACAGCATTTAATGAAATCTCAAGCAGCAAAACATTCCTTTTTGATGAGCAAACCTTTTCCTCTTCATCTGTTTAGGGCAAGCCAAGGAGGATCCTAACCAATAAGTGTTATGCAAATTTTTTATAACCAAAGCATACTTTGTTGACTTGGATTAGAAGTGTTGAGTAGATTCAGCAGTGAGGTTTCTTTCCAGTGTGAGACCTTTCCATAAGAAACATTCATTACAGGGAGTGTGGTGACCCAAGCAGTAGACTCCTCATTGACAAAGGTTTCCATTCTGTGGCTATAAAAGACACAGACAGTGCAGAGGGACAAACACTGTCTGTGTGGTCTGCAAACTGTTTGGGCCTGAGCCAGCTCTGCCCCAGAACATGGAAAGCCAGGTTAAAGTGAAACTACATCCAAGCCAATAAAACCTTCTCGGAGCTTTACCCTTGCTGTCACAGTCTGGACCTAACTTTGCTTGTGTCTGCCTAGTCTGATGCATGAGCAGAGTGCATGAGCACAACCAAGTCTCCTTCTAGAAAAAAAACATAATTCATTATGGACTGAAAGAATCTGCTGCAGAGTTCAAGTGATGCTCAATACTGTGAGCAGAAGGCAAATCTTCATTTCTAACAAACAAATAAGGAAACAGAAATGGCTTGTTTGTGTTCCCAGACTGCACAGTGAGAACACGTCTCATAATTCCCAGTGCAGATCTCTCAGGCTTGCACCAGCCTGGGAAATGAGCTGGAAGTTTTTAGCCCAGCATGGTGAATCCAGGAGGCCCAGTCAGGAGAAGGAGGAAAGAGGTCACCATGCTCCAGCTGTGTCTTCCTATTAACAGCACAGATGCAATGGACAGGGTACCAGCAGGTAATGCCACACTTGGCCTGAGCTGCAGTATCTGGCAGGAGCTGCAGTTGTTTCCCCAGGGAACAGCCCTGCCAGCCCAGAGGTTGCTGCAGTGACCCCCTCCAGCCCTGCCAGACCGGTGACAGCCTCCAAAAGGATAGCTTCCAATGAATCCATCCAGGTTTCAAACAACAAAGGCTGGCGAGTTTGATGTGATGGGGAATATGAGGCTGGAGGAATGCCTGCCTGCCAATAAGGGTAGACAGCTGCCCAGGGGAGAACTGCAATTTCTGCAGGAGCTGCTGGGTAGTAACTAAACATTTGAATCCCCAGTGTAATTGCACCACATCCAGCAGAGGAAAATCCAGGTCATTCCCTCTTGCCTAGTGCATTTAAGCTGTAAAAACCTGTGGGGGAGATTGCTACCAGGTGACTGTACACAGCATGCTGATCCCCACCTGCCATCACACTCATGATCACAAATGGCAGGCAGCTGAGGGCGAGGGCTGCCCGCAGCCCCACAGGGCTCTCAGCAACAGAGCTGTGCTTCCATCGGGCACTGAAGCAAACAGCCATCCCTGGAGCACAACCTGGCCACTGTGTTGTGGGCTAGCTTTGCCACTTTTCAGCATTCAGACACTCGTGACAAACTTCCCGTGGCAAGCAGCATCAGTGGCATTTACACGTGCACACCAGCAATTTACTTATGCAGCATTTAGTCCAACCCTTCCTGAAAAGCATTAACTGCATTACACACTGGCCAGTGCAATGAGTGAACATGGACAGAAAAGACCAAGTGTCAAATCTAACTCCTGCTCTCTCAGGTACCTCTCACACAACTCCTTCCAGAGCTCTTTGTAGGAGTGATCAGGGGTTTTGGTCCTCCCTCTTTCTTTTTGTATGATGAAGGCACATCATCAGACCAGAAGAATCTAGTTTGTCCTTTTAAGACTCCCCTTACCAGCACGACAGCTTTTCCAACACCAGCACAGCATCCTTATTTCTCTTGCAGTTCCTCTTTCTTGAACCTTAGCGTCCATAGCTGCAACCTCTGTCCCACATAAGGTTACACCAGAGCTCTGTACAATGCTTTAATACTTCCTTCGCTCTTCAGCCTAATGGGGATGCCAACACTGTGTTTAAATTATTTTTCAGTTTTTGCTAGACATTCTTGATTTAGTTTTCATGCAAGAAGGCCATCAGAGACAGAGCTTGCTCTGAGATATTTTCATTACATACATAATACTTCTGCTGTCCCTGACTGTACAAAGTCACAGGCTTGGATGGTAATGTATCCTCAGAGCATACAACTCCCAGTGTACCAGAGAAGCATGATTTTGTGGCTTAGATATTGATCTGAACAAAAGAGTTGCAGTCACACATAGCTGAGCTGGGAAATCCTGGGAGTGCCTGAAGCCATAGGGCACTCCCAAGACAGCAGCTAATGTTCAGTTGTCTCTCCTGGCAACAAAACAGCCACTATACATCTCACTACTTATACAGCCCTTGGAGGAGGCTCTGCTAAGGTCCTTGTAGCCACGACCCAGACTGTCGTGATCTTGACCACCGGGTAGTGTCACAGGGGTAATGACAGTGCAGAGGTGGGCACAGAACATCAGAGCTACCCTCCCTGCAGGCAGCAGCAATGCTGTAATCCTGGGCTCCCTGTGGGAGTCCTGGGTGCCTGGAGCAGGCAGGAGGGCAGGCTGAAAGATGGTGGCCCCTGGGCCAGCTTATAAGAGGCAAAGATCACACTGCCTCCTCTGCTGCCAGCGTGCCATGAACATCTGGAGAAGGCTCACAGCAAGAACAGTGAACTCCAGCTGTGGATGGGACAAAACATACCCCCAAATATGGGAGAAGTTGGTCACTGCTCTGAGTACAAGCCAAGGTACAATAGCACAGCAGCGGCCAAGTGCAAACCATATTCCATTTTGAGACACAGGTGATTGTCTTCTTCCACAGAGGCTCATTTCATCCATTCTAAAGCACTCAACTTCTTTAAAATATTTGGTTTGTGGTGTTTATTTTTTTAAGAAGCATTGATATTATACCTGAAGGATGTAGTAAACTTGTCTTCACTCTGGAGGTTTGTTGGAAAGATGCAGCTGGGCAGCAGAAACAAATTCCCCAGGTGGATTTCAAGAAAATGCATTCTTGAAAATAAAGACATCGACCCTCAACATTAAAAAAAAAAAAAAAAAAAAAAAAACCAGTCATGGTTCTTTTAGCAGGATTCCTATAACACAGCAGAGATATTATTAGTAAAAAAAAAATTATCAGCAGAAAAATGTTCACAACCTAGTGCTGATGATTTTAGAGCAGTCAGGGATTCAGGAGACATTTTAATGTGCCAGCAGCAGGGGGCTTAAAACTGAAAAAAGTTTGTGATTTAAAGGGGAAATTATCAATGTTAAAACATCAGTTTGTGTCTCACTCACCTTCTCTCCATTTTGCTGGGTCTGTCTCTCACCTGGGAAATGCAAGAGTAAGGTTGGAGTTTTATCTTTTTTCTCTTTTAATGGAAAAGTGCATCTAAGAGCAAACACATTCACAGTCAGGATGAATTCTATTTCGCACCTGACACAGAATGGTTTGGGTTAGAAGTGGCCTCAAAGATCATCTAATTCCACCTCCTCTGCCATGGGCAGGGACGCATCCCACGAGATCAGGTTGCTCAAAGCCCCATCCAACCTGGCCTTGAAGATTTCCAGGGATGGGTCATCCACAGCTTCTCTGGGCAATCTGTGCTAGTGCCTCACCATTATCATAGTTAGGAATTTCTTCCTAACATCTAATCTAAATCTCTCCTCTTTTAAACTGTTTCCGCTTGTCCTGTCACTCTCTTCCCATATAAAAGATCCCTCCCCCGCTTTTTATAAGTGTCCTTTACATACTGAAAGGCTGCAATAAGGTCTCCCCCGGGACTTCTCCAGGGTGAACAACCCCAGCTCTCACATCTTTCCCGATGGTGGTTTCCCTGGGAGGGGCAGCTCTGACATCCTTCGCTCTTACAGCACACCGGTGCTCCTGCTCTCCAGAGCTACAGGCAAAGGAAGCCGCAGAGGCCCCCGGTGGGGTTTGCCCCGAGCAGCGCTAACCATGCGGGCACAGCCGCCCGGAGCAGCCTCGGGAGAGCCGGCGGAGCAGCCCCGGCACGGCGGGGCCTGCAGGTGGTGCTGTTTAATTGTGGAAATGGCTGCGGTCCCAGCGCAGCATCCCGCGGGATCCGCCCGGCGGGAGCGGCGCTGGCCCCGCCGAGCTGCGCTCCGAGCCGCCTGGAGCGGCTGGGGCCGTGAGACAGCCGCCGCTCTGACCATCGGCTTTCCTCCAGACGGGAGAAAAACCCTCCAGTAATATCCAGATAAAGCCATCAGCTGCCGACGAGGTGTGCGCACAGCTTGCTCCGATTCAGCGGGAGAGGGTCGCCCCTCTGCAGACAGTGAAGATGCGGCCATGTTTTGGAAGGCAGGTTTGGGTGCCGCCCTGGATGCTGGAGATACCCACACTGAATCCTGAGTTACTCCACTCTCGGTGGGCAGTACCAGGAGACCACACACAAACAGCCACAAAAGCAGAAGAGCAACATGGTCTTCCCTGCCCAGGAAAGTTTTCCCTGCTCATGGCAGGGCGGGTGGAACTAGATGATCTTAAGGTCCCTTCCAACCCAAGCTATTCTGTGATTCTTTGGTCAATGAGTTTTATCTAAACTTCCAGATTTGTAAAAGCTCAGCACACCTAACAATGCCAATTTTTTCTGCAAATTTTCCAGAGTTTGCCTGACTCCCTGGTCACCCAAAAGTAACTTTAACACCTTGCCTGGTTCAATTCCTTTTGCGGGAGCACTCCAGCAGCCTGAAAGTGATCTCTTCAAGAACTGTGACTTGATTGCTTTTTCTGTCCTTGGGACACAGCCAGGCCATGCAGCCATACGAAACAACTATCGTTTACTACAGGTGTAAAGGGCACAATGTGCAAAGGATTCTCAGAAATTTCAGAGCATAAATTTCCAACCTCTTTGTCTGGGGCTCTGCACCTTTAAACCACACTACCTCTGCTGCAGTGCTTTTCTGCGGCCTTTTAGGGAGAAGGGAAGAGGAGAGAGCACGCAGAATAGCCAGGGAAGGGAGAAGAAAGAAAAAAGAAAAAAAAAAAAAAAAAAAAAAAAAAAAAAAAAAAACCAGCAACCTTTCAAATCAAAAACCTACCTAGCTGGGGAAGGAGTGGAGGCAGGGGAAAGTGGGGGAAGTGAAAAGAGGAAAAGGACAGAAAAGTACAAAAGTCCTGCATGGTGAGATAAGGAAACCTGGAGGTAAGTTCTGATGAAGGGGTATCAAATTTTTAAGTGCTTTCTGACTTTGTAATCTTATTTGCAGACATAGTTTCATTCTTTATTTTCAGGGCTTCTGGAAGAAAAAAATTGCTAAGGAGAGAGACATATTTGGTATCTCTGACAAGACTTTTCAAACCCAGCTGAGCTCATGATCTCTCAGTCTAGCATCACAATCTCTCCACTTTGGAGGTCTCCTTGGTATTTCTTACAATGTCCCTGCATGTGCTGCAGCTCAGCAGAACATCCCTCCTCACTGAACAAGGTGTAATGTCTTCCCATCCTGGAGGAAGGGACTTTACCATCAGCAAAAGATATTTAAGTATCTATTAACTCCTACACTGGAGCTGCTGCACGGCTGTGACTTAACCATCCTCTTTTCAACTCTTTGCTGCCTTGCCCTTCTCCTCTACATGCACCCCAAGTGGTCACGATTCAATATCTGAGAAACAACTGAGTAGCACAATCATACTACTAATGCTATAGAAAAAATATATTTATTTTAAACCTCACCAAAATCTTGATTAAGACATGACTATCCTCTGAAGCAGGCAATAATCCAGATTAGACATGGACTGACACATTGTACTGATATTTCATGGTACAGTGATCAGTTTGTAATCAATCAAATCAGTGTGTCTCAAAAAATTGCCACCTATATGGTGATCAAAAGCTTATGGTAATTCAAATTTGAAGTAAAAATAGTTGAATTTAAGCTGCCAACTTTGTCCCCAAACATATCTTTCTTGATCTTGATGCCACAGATCTTTCTGTGGTCTGCCATTAGCAGAGATGCAGAAACCCAATGCTGAGTTAATTCGTCATTGAGGTATCCTTTAAGAACCTCAGAATATCCTAACTCCTCACTTGAAAACTATCAGGAGATTATGTGAAATATGCATTACTAACCAGTTATGTGACAGTGTGAAGCTGACACACAAGCACCCTCCACGTGATGGTGAATGATGAAAATGTAGCTTAGATCTTGAAATTACCAGAGAAAAGAGTAGTTCTGCTTCAGGTTAGGAATTCAATCTTTCTGCAGCTGGGAGGGAGCCAAATATGTTTGCATTATCACTAAAAATGCCTCTTTACAAATGTAGGAGGACTTTCAATTCACATACTTTTCTCCCTGGAGAAAGTCTCCAGAGGGCTGAAATCCAGAGCTGACTGGATTCTGTTTATCTCCCTTACCCTTACTTACTGCCCTCTGGGAAAGGTTTTATTTTTTCTCCTTCCCGCTGCTGCACTAACCAAAGAGACCTTTTTGAGGCCTTTGTGGAGGAAGTGTAGAGCACCCCAGTTTCAAACACTGAGGCTATGTGAAATCCGTGTAGCCACAGGAATGGGTTACCAGTAAGGTATCTGACACATCCCAAACATTAATGGCAAAGGGCACAACATTCCCCTACTGAACTTCTAGAATTCCTAGGAGTTCCCAGACATTCTTGGCACAATGTTATTCATTATCTTTTCATTAGTGCTACTTTCTGGAAGGAATTGTAAAATAATTTATAGTAAAAGTGGTGAAGTGATATATCATGATGAGAGAAGAATGTTTCTGTGTGAAAGCTCATCCACACTCATAAAAGGTGCTCAGATAAATAACACACACACTCATATTTTAAAATATGCATTTAGAAATACAAGTTTTATCCCTGCTACCTTCCTATTGTAAAAAAAAAAAAATTGAAAATAAAAAGGAAAAAAAATTCCAGGGATCCTTGAACAATGGCAATATTGTGGGCATGCAGCAGATAATAATATCACTACAAGCTCCAAGGACAGTAGAGTGGCGAGGAGTGTAGATCTGAGGGCATGAACAATAGATAACAGTAAGGAACAAGAAGGTAGCGTTCCCCTCTCAAAACACAGCACTGTAAGGCCACCCCAGACTTCTGCCTGTGCCTCTGCCAGTAACTCACAAGCACCCTGTGCTGCCTGCTAGCACTGAGGACAGCTGCCATGAAGTGGTCCCTAGCCATGCCTGTAACCTGCTTCTTTTCTAAACCACTGAGACTGCAGATGAGCTGCTGGTTGGGAACAACTGCTGGCTTGTGCTAAGCCCAAATGGCGCTCAGACATTCTCTGGGAAGAGTGGATCTGTCTCACTGATCCTGGGGAAAACCACACAAGGGCCTGTGCTAACAATTTAGCACCAGGGGCAGTCAAGTTCAAGCACCCAAACAGTTTTCTGTTTAATTTACTATTCTAGATGTAGCCAGTGTGTCTAGGCTTGATAGATGCATTGAGAGGACGCTGGTGAAAAATGGGAAGAGGCTCAGAAGAGGGCCACAAAAGCGATTTGTTGCCTATAAAACTTACTGAGGTGCTCAAAGAGCTGTATTTATTAATGTTATTTAAGGGATCAAACGGTGTTGAACGTGATCTACAAGAACCCATATAGAAAAAATATTTCCTGCATACTACTACCCCATACTCCAGGAGTTAAAAGCATGCTGATATCCAGGATATAGATAAATTCAAGCTATAAATAAGGACAATTTTTAGCATTAGAAGAATTAACTATGGAGCAAATTAGCAAGTGCTCTGGTGGATTCTTCATCATGTGTGATCCTTAATTTAAAATTTTTAAAAATATCTTGTGAATACAACAAATGCTTGGGGGCTCATAAGAAAAGAGTATCTGAGTTTCTTTGACTTTGTTATACAAAAAGCCAATCTAGATTATTATACTGGTGCCTTCTGATCTTGAATTTATGATTTGATGAAAAAGACACTTGTCAGTGTCTCAAAAGTGTAAGTGAGCAGACTTCCAGTGAGCTAGATCTATGAAAAAAGAAAAATTCTTGCATATGCAATTGTAATCCAAGCTATGTAACCATTTTAGCAATTGGCGATGTAGCAATTAAGGCAAAAATTGCTGTCCCTTATTGAAGCCAGCCACTAGCTAGAGCAAAGCTGCTGTGGAATAAAAGTGCTGTGAAAAACAGAAGTCATTCTTGACGTAGCTGAAACTAAACGGTCTTAGAGATCTGAATGTTTGTGTCTGCCCTTTCTGGCTGTCTGAAGACAGCAAGACCCACTCTAACTGGCACCTAGGTTTCGCTGAGAGCACCAGAATTTCCATGCTACGGAACGTTGTGGAATTTTTGCCAGAGATGTTTGTGTATCCCAAATAAACTCAGACACAGCATGAGCTAATTGGCATGCTCTACCTTACCCTCAGTTATAAAGATGCAACCATGATCCATATTATTGCTATGTAAACACAACAGTAGCAGAATTTGAAATAAGATTTCTGCGCGGATAAGAAACTGATGACCCAGACATATGGGTTTCCTTAAAACATCAACCTATTCATGAGACAAAGGTACAGATGATAATTCACTGGAGGGAGTTGGTGGAGCAGAGCTCCTTCCCCAACCCACGAGGCTGATTTCCACTACACGTCAAACAGACCTCCAATGCCTTGCCCCCTCACCATTACGCAGTAACAACACTATCTATTCAAAATTTATTTCTTTACAGTATAGAAATTACGTCTATGTGAGCCTTTGTTGGGAAGGTAGTTAGGTCAGTGTAAGACCCACATCTCTTTACACTGACAAATCATTTGTCCCACTACCCAGAATATCTCCATGCCAGAAATTAGCTGGATAATAGGATCCTGCCTGTGAAACTTGAAACATAAAAATGGGGTGGAGAAGGAGAAATCCCTGCAAATCATGTGCGTTTAGAATGGTTGGGTTATATTAATTGGTTATTGGGATTGCTCAGCTTGAAGCAACACCCCTCTGGGAGGAAAGGTATCTGTGATGCTATTCCTGGCTCTGCACACTTCTTGAATATGTACCCTCTGTCCAGCACTCCATAATGATGAAATTCCCCCACACCCTGCCCTGAAATCAGAATTACTTTAATGGTGTAAACAGCTTTTTAAAAACAAGATTCCTCTGAGGGTTTACATTTTCTGTTGGTGGAAGGTATCAGGTTAATGATTAATTTAGAATAACTAAAAGTCACCTCAGATGACAAATTTTCATCCCCTTATTTTTGTAGCTGTTATTGCACAGAACTAATCCAGGATTTATTTCCACAAGTATTCATCATTTTTGTAGTTGAGTGTAATCCACTCAGTTGGTAATTAAATATCTTAGTTTATACACACAGACATTGTACTCTTGGTATTGTGTGACTTACACTGTATGGGTTGTCTTAATTTTGTTTCTTATTCCTTTTTCTAGTTGCAGTGGTGTCTCAGGATTGTCCATCACCTTCTAATGTATTATGGGGAAAATTATTTCTGATATTTCCTAGATAGTTATTTAGATAACATAAAATGCATACTAAACAGTCAGGAACTAATCTCTCAGCATTGACTTAGCATGAAATGGCTAATGTTTACTAAACCTTCAACCTTCTTCCCAGGGACTTCATGCACCCAGATGAGGTTTCCTAATCTACTCTTCTCAGTAAGCAGCCGTTAAAGGAATCTAATCCCAAGTGGCACAGTGGAAGTAGCTTTTGCAGCATGTTTTTAAAGACATTCTTAGGGTAAGTTCCTAGACCCCAACAAATCCAATAGAAAAACAGTATTAAATTACTGTCCTGTCAGTCGAGGAACAAGCTCCATCAGCCAGGGCAGTGTGAGTCAGTGCCAGAGGAACTTCAGCCCTTCCCTGGGGAGCTCCATATCACACAGAGCACCAAACATTGCAGTTTCCTCCAAAAGTAATTTACTTGCATGCAGCAGGACAAGGTGGTGGCCAAACATCTGTATTCCTCCAAAACCTCTCCCTTTTCCAGGATCCGTTATCTGTATTTCGAAATGTCAGCCACATGACCTCTCCAGCATGTCTTTCACATGGCCACACCACTGCAGAATTTGGGTGTTTTGCTGTAGGCGTGACAACCTCCACGGACACCAAGAGCATCCCCCCACTGTCGCTCTCAGCCAGGCACTGCTGCTGCCCCCCGTTCCCACCAGCCTGCGTGCCCCTGCAGGCTGTGTGCCAGTGCTGGCACAGCCACCAGGTCTCTGCACGGCCTGAAACACAGCCTGAAAAATACGGTTTGCATGTTTGTGGCACCTCAGGGAATTCTAAGTCAAGCTCAGCTCTATTGGCTTAAACATTTTCCCCAAGAGAACTTGGATACAGAAAATTTGATGGGGCCATACATTCTTGGATTATGCAACATTTTATTCTATTTGTTTATTGTATTCATAAATAAAAATGCCTCATTAACTGCACAAATGAATTTCCTCTCCAATTATAGTCACTTTATACTATATATTTCAATATAGGAAAACAAGTAAGCACTGACATAAAACACTGCACTGTTGAACTCTGTTTATCTAAAGTATTTTTTTTAAGTCCTTCTTTGTGAAGCCTTAAAACATTCAAGTTTATTTTTCTTCAGAAGCAAATCAGATTTTAAAATCTTCAGCAGACTGGAACATCCATCCTTCTAACTACTAGTAATATAAATTCTGCAAATGCAGGACTATTATTCATCACAGAGCTCTCTTAGCTCTGCAGAAATGAAAGAAATAATTTATAAAACCACACACATAACCCACACAGACCCATAACTTAAGAAGTCTGTGAGAACTTATGACAATATCATAGACCTGTTTAGAGGAAAGATGCTATTGGCACACGTTGATTTCTGGTATGTTGAGAACAACAGAGCAAGAGCGTGGGATGGGGGCTAAATTTTCCCCAGATCTCAGGATAGTTTCCTTTCAGTATTTCTAATACTGTTGTAGACATGATCAGCTAAAGACATGAGACAGGCAACACTGATAGCGAGAGATAATCTAATTAATTAAAAATCTTGTTATAAGATCATCATATTCCTTGTGGCAGTGTCCTCAGGAAAACAAGCTGGTAACTCTTTCTGTGCAATGCTTCCAAGTGGGAGAGTGTGAATGTATTACACTTCTGTGGACAGGGACTGGGCTGGGTGGAAAGTGACCTTTCCACCCTAAAGATGCTGCAGTGAGGTAGTGGCAGGGCTGTCCTCACCCAGACCTCCCTCCTGCCTGCTGCTTTAGCAGAAGCCTTTGCTGACATCCTTGTAAAATTAAAACTTACAGCTTCATTCTTACAAGTAGTTACAGTCACTACAACACAGGCACGGGAGTGGTGCCATCACAGCCAATATCCACACTTGCATGCTTCACCTTGAGCATCTTTTTCACAGAAGCCCCAAGCCAGCCTAGACATGAAACCCAAGTTAAGGAAATCGTACTCAGATTAGTGTCACTAACTATGGACGTCTATTGTTGTCCCCCTGCTCTGTGCCAATGGCCATGAGGTGCTCTAGCATGCTCTGAAGCTCTGCCCCTAGCCAGAATGATGTTACCTGTGGGTGCTCCCTTCCCAGACCTTGGGAAAACTTTAAAAGCTGGAATCGCATTGTGCAGTGAGTGAGGGCTCTGCAACACAGCAGGATGATGGGATTTCCTTTCCATCCCTGGGTCTGACAGAAGCCCAATCTCACCAGCTCTGGAGCCCACTGCCAAAGGCATCTGCCACTGAACCATTGGCTGAAAGTCGTGGGAGCTGTGGATTTAAATATGGTGATGGTACAGGCTTGAACACGTCTGTCTGCATTTCTCATGCTTCCGGCCAGCTATTTCCTGCATAGGCTGTTTTTTTAAATAATGGATAGAGATTTTAGACCTAAAGAGCTGTATTTTTTTTACTTAAAGTTGTGCAATACACCATTAAATGATGGTTAATGGAGAAGTGGAAAAAGAAAACACATTTAAAGGCATCTGCTGTGTGCCATTAGTGATTATCATTCAATCTTAGACATTATGAGCCAGATTTTCCTCAGCTGAACCTGACTGGTAGTTAATGAAACTGCAGACATTTTGGTCATGTAATTTTAAATGAATTTGTGAAGTTCAAGTGCTAAAGTGCAAACTTTTCTTTGATTCAGGAGTATCCCTAGGACAAACACAGATACATTTCTTCAAATGTCAGTGGACAAAAGTGAGATGGACATAAGTTACACTACCTTATCCCCCAAAGTTCATAGGAATATTTCCAGACACTCTACAACACAGTAGAGGAGAGACTTCAATCTGTTTTCTTTCTTTACAGACTCAGGACAGTAGAGCTAAATTAAACTCACCAGCCAAATCCACCTACCCATTCACACTATTTTTCTACTGAAGTTATATTTTCTGACATGTTAAAATTTTGCTATAAATAAAACTCATCTGAAAGTAGGAGTTATATTTATTTTGGACTTTTTTCATGCTCAATCCACTGATTTGAAGCAGTTTGGGTACAGCTTTATTAGCATTCTGTGAATTACTTTGTTGTGTACCAGACTGCAAAAAGACCATTCTGAAGGACGCATTAATAATAATAAAGTTGCTGCTGTGATGTGATAATAAAAGGTGGTTTAGACAGTGTTATTTGGGGTAATTATAATTAGTGGTAGCCATTTAAAGGTCCCAGCATGTGTTTTGTAAGAGAAGAAATGTTAACCCTAGTGTCTTGGCCAGTCTCCAGCATAAGCAATTACATTCTTCCCACAGTAGTTAACAATCCCTTGTTGCTTCAATTAGATATGGTATTCTTCAGTTTCTCTCTGAGAGCTGCTGAGTTGTGTTACTGGCGCTGTTATCCGCCTGCTTCGTTCCAGCCGAGAGGTCCCAGTATTTCACTTATAAATGAAGTCTTCTCTGCTTGTAAAAGGCTTCTTGAGCACGGTCTCAGAGCACTGCATAAATCAATAAACAACAGATGCACTTGATAGTGTACGCTGACTTGAGGGCAGGAGGAAAAAAAACAAAAGGGAGGAATGGTACTGGCAGACAGATAACCCCAGGCTATGAATAAAACATGCACACCTATACCCATGCAGGGTACACAGAAAGGGCAAAGGCAGTAACGCTGGGCTTGGTCCTGCAGGAGGAAAACAAATAAAACCCAGAAAAACTGATTTACCATTGAATCAACTACACAAGATCCAAAAAGAGTTTACTCCAGATAATTTTAGTAATGGAAATGAGGACAGCTAGTCCCCAGGTTTCCCTCTATAAGGGGTGAAAGCAAGAAAATAAATTAAAAAAGCAACATGACCAGTACCAATGCAACCTTGCTATCATAATTAAAAGTAGTTTATAGCTGCAGTTAGGTGGTATGTACCTCAATTTCCAAAGAACTGTCAAAAGAAATTTTCCCAGAAACTAAGCAATTCTTGCATATCCATTCCATATCCCAGGGGTATTTTGCAGCAAAATAATAATAATATGACTACATCCCAAGAGATCTCTAGACAGCTACAAGTTATAGCCAGGATAAGAATGAGTAGAAAGGACAGTGTATAAGAGCAAAATGTTAAAAATATCTCCTTTGTGTTGGCAACCTGGATTACTCCACTGAATAATCTGAACTATTGTTCTCCATCCATCTCTCTTCTACTTTTCTACTTTTTTTTTTTTTGTGTGTGTGTGTGTAATATTAGATTTCCATAAATAGAAACATCCTGTTGTGGTTTTGGACTATATGTAGAAGGAAGAGAGGAGCCCTGCAAGCACTTCTTCTGTGAGGTCTAGTTTATTGCTGTCTGGGTGGTTATAAGGGAGTCATGAGGGGTTTGAGTTTTTTTCATTTTCATAAAATGTCATGTTGTTGCAGAAAAACTCCTGACATGCTTATTACATCATCCTCATCCTCACAGTCTGGTGTTTCTCTGGCTCTTTTGCTCTAATATTTCACATCTCCATTAGAGCAGCTTTGAATATTTTTATAGGTATCCCCTCCATCTTCATCTCATCCTCACAAAAGTCACCTGGTTATCTCTCCCCTCTTGAGTCAGAGCTGAAGTGTAAGAAATTGAGGTACAGGTATAGGAGCTTGAGCTTCATGTAGTTGTTTCCTTTTAATAGAAATATGACTGAGAGGACTTCTGAACCAAGGGGATCCAGCTGAGGTGTATTTGAAACATATTGTGCTGTGGCACAAACCATCCAGACCATGAGGGGCAGTTCTGCTATGTTCGACTGAAGACTTCAGACAGACCCCAAGGGATACAGGTTCAAAAAATAAGTTTCTGTTGACCTCACAAGACAGGCAGTGGGGTTCTGATGAAGAATTAGATGTCATTCTGAAATACAAATTGTCCAGATTCAAACTCATTATGTCTAATTTCTGTGCAGGGAAATCCCATTTATCACATTTTGTGTGTTTTGAATACTTCTTTTATAATTCTATTATTTTCATCTTCATGAAACTTCTCAGCACTCTTTTGTAAACTACAGATGAGGTTTTCTAACCTGATGAACAAACTATGCCAGCTATGACCATACTTTGTTTCTAGATTATCTCATTTGAGATACCAATATTTGCATTCTACCTCAGATACTGAGCATCACCCATTAAACATCCTTGTCTTATGATCCAGCTGTAAGTCATTGCCCCATTTAGAATTATAACCTAATCTGAAGGAAAAACTGTTGGAGAGAACAAGCAGATGTCAAGAAAAGAGCAGTGCCATCCAGAGAAAGGAAGGCAAGTGATGGAAAGCAAATCTCTGGTTTATTTGTGTTTTTACTGATGCTGACAAGAGGAAAATGGTTTGCATTTGACACAATGGAGGGTCAGATGGGAATTTAATCCTCACTGTCTCACCTGGTTCCCCTTCACCTAAGCAATAATTCAGAACAATATTTGTGGCATCAGGAAGAGAAGACATCTGGTGGGACTTTGAGAGATGGGACCAGCTGTCTCTGTCCCAGCACACACCACTGAGATTTGGGGAAGTCCTGGCTAATTACTGCTACTGCTACACTTGTTGGGGGTGCTGGTTATAACTCTGAACCGTACAGAAACAAGAGGGAAGCAATAACAGTTTTTCTGCATATTCTGCTTCTCTTGCAATGTTCAAATGCACCTTCTTCTGTTCCAGGCTTTCTGCAATCCTTCATATCCCATCCTCAGAAATAATCATCTCAACTCTGTTTAAATACGGAGATTACAAGGATTTAATGAAAAGAAAGTGCAGCTATGGGGGGAAAAGGAAAGAGCTTTCCACCTGGAAAACATGGGGAACAGAGAACCATGATGGAGAAGGGATGGAGGCAGTTTAGCAGGTAGGACTAGAAATCCTTATGGTTATCTTACAATGCTTCTTGGATCATCTCACGTCCATGATGCTAAGAGAGGGCCTGTGGCAGACTTAGTGCTGCATCACTGACTTGGCCGAGGATATTTGGCTGGAGAGGGTGATTAAAACTACAAGGGATGCCAGGTGCTGAAGAGACAGAGGCTAAGTTTCTTTTGCACACTGTTATGCCTCCACCACCTGAAGTATGTCCCAGCACTCATCCTATTTCACAAGTATGGCCTACAACAGCAGGAGCAGAAACCTCTGCTCCAAGCCATGAATAGCATTCACCCAGAACATGCTCCCCGTGGACAGCCAGGGAGCTCCTGCCTCCCACAGTGACCCCAGTGCTGGGTGACCCCAGAGCAGCCAGCCTGCAGAATGAGGGGCACACCTGGGCCATGCTGTCTGGTTTCAGCCACAGGTTTCTGTTCTTCTCAAGCAAGAAAATGACAGCAGCCACCATCCACACCGCAGCTGTATTCCCACCTCTGCTATTTTAGGACGATTGCTGCCACCATCTCTCAGCTGCCTGGGCCAGCTCCGTGGGCAGCTGTCCTTCTGCAAAAGTCTCACTGCACTGTGCCTCTGATTCACCAGGGAGACAGGTGGGGATGACACACATCAGACAGCTCTCAGAGTTTTGGGGCAGTCGTGTTCCCAGCAGAGGCTGAGCTGGTCTCCACAATAGCTCAAGTCTCTGGACAGCTGGGCTGGAGGAGACATTAGCAGTGAAATCATTCCATCCCAGGGCCAGTACAGGGAGCAGTGCAGCTCTGTGCTGAGTTGCAGTGCAGTGGTGTGAGTTGTGATACATAGGCTGATGCTGGATGAATGATCGGTGAGGATCAGGAAGGGGTAAGTGGAGGAACAGGGTTGTTTTACTTTATCAAAGCCTTTTTCCAGTCAAACCATCATCATTGCTGTGCATTGCGTGTACACATATTATCTGTGTATGCACATGCTTTCAAGTGTTTTAATGGCTGCTGTGTACCTCTCACAACACCAGCCAAAGGAACATCTCCTGGGACCGGAGAGCAGCTGGTTTTCACAGAAACCTGACGCTAGAGGGCCAGGCAGACTTTCCCAAGAGATGTTGGGGATCAGCTGCTGTAATGGGCCTGGGAAAACCCTTCAGACAGCTAAAGAGGTACAGGTGTACATGTTTGGGATCAGAAGAGCATTGTTGTGAATTCCTGGCTCTGGTCAGAGATCAGAAGCTGTGTAGACACAAGAAGTTGAAGAGGTATCAGTGCTACGTTGTTCTTGAAACAAAATGTTCAAAAGATGGAGGAGAAAATATGGGGAATAAGCTTCTTACCTTGGCTGATGGCATTGTCCTGTTTCTGGACCTTTCTGTGGACACCTGAGAACTAAGGAGATACCCAAACATTTTCCTTCTCTCCCTCAGGACTCTGTTCCTTATCTTTAGATTTCCCATTTTGTGGGGATCAGGGGCACTGTCTCTGTTCCTGAACTCAGGAAACAGCTGATCCTCACTTTCCAGGCTGTAGTACAGGCACACTTTCCCTGCCTGATGCCAGATTGGCCACTGGCAACCCCAGTCCTCTTGTAGGTCCTCCAAGGACAGCTGGCCTTGCCTCTGTGCCTTTTCCTCACTGCTTTTACTGAAGCAGCTCTGCAACTACGGTTCAGAAAATGACATCTTGCTGCAAAACAGCCTTTCTAGCCTGACACTCAGCAGGAATGAAACCTCTACCTCTATCTAGTCAAGAATCCATTGGGTAAGGCTGGGTCAGGAAGATAAGAATGTTGCATACACGGTGTGGGATGGTTATTGCATTGGCTGTTGCAGTAGGTATTTTGGAAAATTCATCTTTCAGTGGTGCAGAGTTCTAAGACAGGAGGTCTCATTCAAAGAAAAGTAACCAAGGAAAGGTACATTGCAGACATCAGCTGCAAAAGAAAGCTCAGTGCAGACATAGATAATGAGAGCCCAGTGGACACAAACAGCAAAGGAAAAAGTGGAATTACAGGGCCCAAAATTTGCAGCAACTGAAGGATATGATCCTGTGTGGCAATGAGCAGGAGTTAGAAAGAACAGCAAAAACTGTTGCAGTAACTATGGATAGTTGGATTTGTACAGGCAATACTGACCAAGTATAAAGTCTACTGACAGAAAGTTAATCTATCAAACTGCTTTGAACACATTTGAAACAGGAAGAAGGAATTTATAAACACCTGACATATTGTATTATAGGTTCAAGGTATTTTTCACCACATACTAGATGTGTTTGAGCTTTAACACATCATCAAACCACATCTTCACACTGAAGGATATGAAATATGCATATATACATACATATGTATGTTCACATATAAGAAAACAAGAGGCATCCCCAGTCCAGAAGTCAGTGAAGGCAGATACTGCAGCTCTCCAGTAATGTCTGGCAATTATCATCAGCAGATGGAAATATTCTCTCCCAGGGAAAAAAAAAAAAGAAAAAAGAAAACCAAGCAAACCTACACTCTGCAAGGCAAAAGAACAATTGTAGTTATCAGTTTGAAAGGATTTTTTTGTAATAAAAGCATTGTAAACTCCAATGAAATACCTAGAGGCTTCATTAGAAGGCCCCAGATACATGGTTTTCAACTAGTTACTGTAAGGGAATGTGGAGAGCACTAGCAATTACACCCCTGGAGGACCAAAATCAACTTTCTGTAGTTTGGAGGCTAACTTTGAACCGGAGAAACACAGGCAGCCACAACAGGAAGAAGTAAAGTGTTTGATTTTACCCTCACTGTATGCATCCTATTTTGACAGATTTCAGGACTGTTAGAGGAAAAGATTTATTTGATCTACCAGGATTCTCTGCCTCCATGTAGATGTGTCACTTTTCTTTGCACTGACAAACATTTTTGTGTCCACTTTTGCTTCTTGTTGTGATGCTGATGTGCAATGTGTGCACTGCAGTCTGAGTTTGAACTGAAGTCATTCTAGGCTAAAGAAAATAAGGAGCAGGTGGAGTGGCAGGGGAGACTACTAAAATGGCTGAAGGAATACAAGGAAATAAATATGACAATTTCTTTATAATGAAAGCTTTCAAGTTTGATTCGTGGACACTTAATTGAATCACAGAATGTGCTGAGTTGGATGGGACCCACAAGGATCATTCAGTCCAACTCCTGGCCCTGCACAACAACATCTCCAAGAGTCACACCATGTGCCCGAGAGCATTGTCCAAATGCTTCTTGAACTCTGTCAGGCTTGGTGCTGTGGCCACTTCCATGGGCAGCCTGTTCCAGTGCCCAGCCACCCTCTGTGTGAAGAACCTTTTTCTAACATCCAGCCTAAACTTCCCCTGACACAACTTCAGGCCCGGGATCCTGTCACTGGTCAGCAAAGAGAAAAAATTTTCAGCCTGGAGGTTTATGAGTCTTGTAAATTGAATGCAAGTGTACTGACAGTAGGCTAGCTTAATCTGCTTTGGTAGATCCTCTAAGGAGCAGTTTGCAGGATCACAGAGATACCAGGACTACCAATGGAAAACTTCTACTTTACAGTATAGTTTCGTTATGTCTAAGTAAGACAACCTAGCACAGAGGGGAACATGCACACTGCAAAGTCCAGCTCAAGTTGCCAGATGCCTAATTGCAAGGCAGCTGGATTAGCTGCAAGACTGGAAGTTGTGTCACTGTCTCTCCTTGACAAACGTGCATGCTGAAGGTTGAAGCATAATTTGACTCAAGGGTGGAGCTTTCATGTGTAGATAGGATGGAGTTTGGGTCAGATTCACTGCTAAAATTAACTCCAAGTGCTTGGAATAAACTGTATTTTAAGGCTGATACAGTCATTGCCTGTCCTCTGTTTCATGTTTTCTTTTACCAGAAACTTCCTGAGAGATTAGGGTGAAACTTTTCTAGGTCTCTTCGACACCAGTGGTTGTGGTTTCATATAGCCTCTGTTTCTCTTCTCTTCTGGGAACAGATGGCAATCCAATTTTTATGTTGCTTCTTCAGTGAAGCTGAGAAAATTATGCATTCAGAAAAATTAATTCCCCAAGTAGTTCCATTGAAGGGATCATGACCCTAAATTTGTTCATTAACTTGAATTGTCAACAATTTTCTGTAGCAATTTATTCCTTGACCCTCAAGTGGTCAAGAACTGTCAGCACATGCAAAATGAGGTTAGCACTTACTGAAACACAGCAGTTAGGCTTCTAGAGAGCTTCTTTTTTTCTCCTGTGCAGGTGTCCACTGCTTTCAGAGACTTCCTATGGCTTACCATTAATTCCAACTGTAACAAGATCATTCTGCCTCAAAATGGGAAAACCACTGGAACCAGAAGTGTTCTCAAAACAGAAAGATTATTTTCCAGTCTAGGCCACTGATAAAATGACTTTAGCTCTTAACAACCATTTGCAATGGAAAGTGTGAGTCTGAAATCTAAAATTCAAGATTCATATATGATGACTTGAAATAGAAGATGGGAAACCTAAGTGCACTAAGCCTTACATGTAAGGGTGTCAACAGGTGAATAGCTGATAGGAATATCCGAAAAATTTTCAAGACGTTTGGCAAAGACCACATTATTTAGACAGAAGATGTGCTGGACAAAAAAAAATTATTTGTTTTGAAATTGCTACATCCTCTTCTTTCCAAGTTCACCTTCATGTGAATGTCTAACAAAGGAAAACCAGGCTATGATTGTCAGCATCCATAACAAGACCAGTGGGCCAATGGACCAGTGTCTGGTCTCCTTTAGGAGGCTTTCAAAACACAGAGTGATAAATCTGAACATGATTTTTCTGAATCTAAGGTAGTTTGGGCCTGGTTAATTTGACTGGCACCATTCACCTTGTTTCCACAACTTGCTGGGAAGCTATGTTCATCCTTTTCTACCCATCCTCTGAAATTTCTGTTCCCTTTGAAATGCAGTGTTGGTGTAGGAAGGGCATGAATACACACGTGGGTGCCTTTTCTGCAGCTCAAATCTGTTCTTCCTCAGGCTATGGAACCACTCCGTGTGCAGCAATAATAGGCTGCAAACATTACATGTACTCTGACAGCTGTAAAGCCACATTTCAGAGATACAAATTTTTTGTAATTCATATATCTTTTCCCTCCTCCTACATACACACATTTTGCCTTTTTGATAGCAAAATGGGCCCTGCAGTCTATGTAAGAGCATTGCTCACTAATGCTCCGTGGCAGGATAGCATATGACACATATTCAGCAAGTACACACATATCCGCCCCCCTGGCATAAAGCAAATCAGGATTCTCAGGAAGGGATAAGGTTAAATTACTGCAATGGCAAAGGGGAAAACATCTAAAAGAGAAAAAATCTAAAGTGATGGTTTGCCTCTTGCACAGTGAGAGGGATATTTAATTGCTGCACACAGAACTGCATGCTTCTCTGATCCTATAAAAGAAACAACTTCCTTCTGACCAGAAAAACTCAGAAGTCTTTCCCCAACCAAGACTCCCACTGAAGCAGACAGTTGCAGAATGAAGACTTGTTTCTCACTGCATGAGGCAAATAACCCATATAATTCTCTAAGCAAGGCAAACATGCATGAAGTCAATAAGCCTCTCCCCAGGATTTAGTTGTTCTCTTAAATTCCTGGAAATGATGGTGCTTTGGCATCATGTCATAGTAGAGTGTAAAGATATGCAGATTTCCAAGCAGTGACCACGCCTAATGCTGAAGTAAATATGAGAGTCTTATGAAACACCCACATCATTACAAATGGCTCCTCTGTATTTTTAGAGAACACACTGATCCATATGGTTTCAGTTCTGTGTTGTTAGTGTATCGATGGACAATGAGAGAATAACCATCACCTCTGGGAAAAAAGGAAGTGATTTGCACCCAACACCTCCCTGCAAAAAACATCCTCGATTTCCAGATCAAACAGATCAAGTTGCTTACATCACTGCCATGAGGGCAGCGTTGCCTTAAAGACATTGCTTGGGTAAAATATTAGGATGTGACCTAGTGCAAATGCAAATATCTAGGACTACAGGGTTCTCTTCAGATTAAGGGTTTTGAACAAGTAGACATGTAGTTGATCTCACACAGTCTCACTATGCTCTCCTATGAATTTAAGAAACAAACACAAGTAGACTTCCACAGTTAGAGCTATGAAAAAGTACAGAAGAAAAATTAGTTTCACTGATTTACACAACAAGAGAGGAGCAGATGAAGATTATCTGGGGTGAGACTGATAACTGTAGAACAGTTACATTAGCATTTATGAATCAATATGTGACATCACTCACACAGTCACACAGAGTTCAATATGTAGACATATATATGTCACAAATATCAGTCAAACATTCAGTTTAAAGTATTTCTTCAGCACATGAAAACTGACAGGTTGTATGGACTTGAGGAGGTTGTCCCAGGAGACCTAAGAATTTATATAATATGGCCAGAGATGGATGGTTTGTCTAGGCTTGGCTAAGACATAAAATTAAGAGTTTAAGAATTAATTTCAGGTTTTCTCCACTTCCACCTGAGATACGTCATAAAAAATAATAATTTTCTATTACATTTCTGGATGCATTAGAGGTCTGAAATGTAAAAATTTGCACTACTTATCCTGTAAGTACCAGATCATTAGAACAGACAGATATCATAGGGGCAGCCCCTAAAGGAAGCTGCTGGCAGAAAAGGAAAATGAGTCTGTATCAGAATTTCTCTCTGTCATACTCATGACACCTAGAAGGATGTTTCAAAGTAGGGGTGTTTTTTTTCCTTTCACCTCAGGGAAAAATGAAGGTCCATTTCCAGATATTTTATCTTTCACCACAGGTAGTACACTGCTTCTCCCAGTCCCAGGACTCTGTGCTTCCTTGCTCATGCCCAGATGCTCAGGGCACACTATCATCCAGCCAGGAGGTTTTCTGGTAAATTTACCCCTTATAATTAGCTTGCTGAAACATAAAAACCCAGAGATAAACCTGGAAAAAAAATCCTGACTATTCTGCCCTGTAAGAGCCATGGGGAACAGGAATTTTATTACAGTGGTGTGGAAGTAACTGATTGTAGGAGCTCTAAGCTTCTAAAAGTATTGCAAGATAAAGCTGCACATTACTTCTTATCATAAGGATTTAGCACTCCTATTAAATTATCCACTAATTTAATCCAGCCACCCAGAGTGAATGCTACAGCTTGATTTGGACATCTAGGGTGGACCCAGCTATAAAAGTTGACTTACATACAGACTTGAAAAGCCTGGTTAGCACCACAGGAAAGCCCAGTTCTGCCCATGGCAACAAAATGCCTGGCTTCCAGTTGCCTGCAAAGGGAGTGAATGCAAGAGTCATATTGAAATTAAAAAAAAAAAAAAAAGAAAAAAAAAAATCCATTTTCCAAGTAAGCACTGAGAGGTGTGAAAGAGGAGAGAGCAGCAACAACATCCCTCCCATCCACACTGGTGCCACTCCAGGAAGGCAAGGTGCCTCTGCAGTCCCCATCCCCAGGCTGGGCTGGGCCCCACCTAACTCATACTTTGGCGAATGCATACAGCCAGGCAGGAGGCATTCCAGACCCAAGGTCAGAAGTGGGGTCTGGGCCATGCCTCCTGTGCCACAGGCATAAGTGCCCACCACAGGCACATTTTACAGGCAACAGGCACTTGAGGTTAGGGCTATCAGACTCGTTGGACTGCCAAATCCTGCCTCAAAGGCATTTCGTATCACCATGAGCCTTGCATGGTGCTTACAATGTCTGTTTGCTCCTGTGAAAACCATAGTGGAGCCCAGCTCTGCTCTGGTTGCAGACTTTCTGTTCTGCTTGTAGGTGACATGAGTTGTACCAATAAACTCCTGTCAATAATGCACTACCTCTCTCCCCTTTCCCATCCCCTTTGCCATGCAGTGGGCACCTGCCCTGTCTGTAGCCAAGCTGCATTTGTATGTCCATGGACCTCTGGGGAACATAAGTGAATCCATGCTGCAAGGACAGCTGAGGATGGCAGGGATAGAGGTTCAGTGATGGTGAGAGATGGGCTTTGGTCTGGAGGGTGTTTGGTGACGAAAGCACATGGCTGCTTGTCCAGAGAGAGGGCAGAGCTCCCCACACCCCCCTGCCACAGAGGGCTGGTACCTGTGTCATGTGAGGATCTGCAGGCTCATTTTAATCCAGATGTGAAATTCGATGGAGAGCAACTTTACTCCTTGGCCCCCTTAGCACATTAGCACATGAAAGCAGAGGGAAGGAGAGCTGCCGGAAAGCCAGCAGAGATTGCTCGGGCAGTTATGCAGCCTTTCCTGAGAGAACAGGGAGAAACTGATGTTGGAAGATTTTCCCAGCAGATAACAAAGGCAATCTGGCCATAAAAAGGTCCAGTTCCTACACATTAAAGGCAGTTTACAATTGCAGGCTTTTTCGGGAACCCTCCACAGATGTAAGGAGTTGCTCACATACGTGAACATGTGCAGAATTAGAGCCCTACTCCTGTTCACAAACCAAACCATAAGATGGCTGGCATACGCTTATTTTGTCAGGGTTTGCAAGAGCTTGGCCAGTACCAAGAAAACACTTGGCAGAAAATTTGCTTGTCTGCTGTGCTCTGCGTTGGGTCCCAGTTTGTCTGTAAGATTCTTTATTTCTTGCCTTTTTATTGCAGCACTGTTCTTAATTTAGGCAAAGAGGTTTTATAAGGAAAGAGAGGCTTTATCTGGAGATCTCAAAAAAATCAGTGAAGGGGGGAAAGTGGTGAGGCAGAAAGGCAGGGCAGTTCCTCACTCCTGCAGAGGTGCAGCGGTGAGAGGCAGCAAGGGTTGGGGTGCTCCATAAAAGGACCCGTGTGAGAAACTGCTCAGCCACCACACTCACTCCCAAGCACTCTCTGCTCCCCACCTGCGATAAGTGGAGGTCTCAGGCTGTTTCCATGCACTAAGGTGCACCACGGCAAAGCACAGGCACAGGCAAGCTGAGGTCTGCCGAGAGAGATAAAGGCATCAGTTAAGCAGTGAGGCTGCACCAGCCCAGTGTAAAAAAGCACAAGCATCTCTGAGCAATGCTCCTAGATCTGGCTTCCCCAAAAAGCAACCCAAGCCTGCCCTTATGCAGGAACCTTCTAGTTCCTCTTCAACTTTTTTTTCAATACACAGAGGCTTTTCACATGTGCTGTTAAATAAAACATCAGTGTCTGTATATGAACAATCCATATCAGGTGCCTGGTAGGCCAGAACAATTCCTTTGCTGCTTTAAAAAAAATATTAAAAGCAGAAGCTCTAATAGAGCTGAGTATTGCAAATGCTCAGGCCCTAAAATCCTAGCTGAAACACTTGACAATAAGCAGCTCACACTGAATCACTCTACCATGTGATTATTTTATTGGGGTTTTGTTTCATTTCTACTGAAACTGTTCATGGACCTGTAAATAATTTTATCCAATCTGTTATTTACTGCAAATGCAGTCTTTAGACACAGATAAAGTCTACCTCATACTTACTACTAATTTAATTTCCACTTGTATATCAATACTTCAGGGACCCAAATTTTTTCTTAGAAGGATATTTGCACTGATTCTGTTCAGCTTAAAATGTAAGAAGTGCTTGTGACTAAAGCCGCCTTTTGAACAGTTTCCCTGGAATAAAGTTTGAAAATCCTTAACAAGACTGTAAAAAGTTGTAAAATAATCCCTTCACAGGTTACAGATGGAGACTGCTACCAATCACAGTCTCCTCAATTAAAGCCAACAGCTGTGTCTTGTGTTTGCCTAGTGACTTAGGATAAATAAATATTTCTGTGGACAATGACTCTTGTTCTACTTTCCTGTGCCACTCATCAAAGTTCCAGCTTCTTCCCTCTCCTTTCAGTTACCCATACACTTCTTCTAGCCCTCAGCTAGATGATTTTTCAAGCAGTTGCCCAGAGTGAGGAAAGTCTTTGAGCAATCACTGAAAAATAGGAGGAGTATGTGCTCTTTAGCCTTCAGAGAGAGGAATAGGACATTACTAATACATAAGAACCAGACAACAGCTATGCAAGCTTATGGTCTCAGGAGGGATTGGCTTCATCTAAATTTATCCTTTCAGAAGTTGCTGCCTTCTCTAAAAAACAGTCAGCTGGCATCCATCCGCAGCCAACAGGGAGAGACAAGGCATAGTTGGAGAAGGATTCCCCTGCAATCAGCATCTAAGAGTGGTGGGAAGATTCCCCACTCCCAAGTGTGTTTATCTCCCCCCACTGATTTAGAAGAAGCCTTGTTTTAGGAGGTCCAGGGTTTGACTGTGAACACAAAGCTGGGGGCATCTCTGTAGTCATGCTGGCTGAGGTTCCCTTCCACTGTCTCTGATGGGTGAGGCTGTGGGACAGGTCCAACCATCCTTCCCAGAGGGTAGTAAAAGAACAGAGGGAGCAGGAAGGGAGGACATTAAAACAGCATGCAGCAGCACTGCCCTTTGTACCCGCGCAGATTGAAAAAATCACTTTGTCTCTACCCTACCTCAAGACCCACTTCAAGGAAGCCCTTGGGCATGCAGCCACACTACTGTGGGCTCCTCATGCCCCCAGTCCCCTGCCAAACAGCTGGGGGGTGGTCATCTTCACCCTGTTCACTGGGACGTGGGCCTGGCTACATTCTGCCAACTCTGCATTGTCTGCCCATGTGCTGGAGGTTTGTCCAGCTGCACCTCAGCCTCAAAACATTCCCTTAGAAAAGAACAAGCTCCCTCTGCCTGCTGGGCCACTGGCTGTAAGGCTCCTGCCAAAGATGCCCCTCCCCAGCCCCACCACTTAGACCCCAACAGCCTGAGGAGTGGACTGGCACACCCAGAGACCTTCCCTGCCCTTGGGAAATGCTATCAGCCCAAACTAGGTGTAAACAGAAAGAGGCCAGGCTGAGCACATGGGAGGGAGGGAAGGCTGTGGCCGCTGCCAGCATTTCAGCTGCAGCACTTTGAACAGGTCAGCCACCCTGGCATCACCTGATGGCAGCAAGTGTCTCAGGCACTTCCCCAGTGGAGCGGGAAACCCTTGTCTCAGTGATCTGCTAACTCCAGCAGGGCACACAGACAGCTCGACCCAGGGTACAGGACATTCCTCAGCCAACCTAACCATGGAGCCCAACTGCTTCTGCAGCTCCTTCTTCTTCAGGGCACTGCTTGTTGTCCAGCTATTTGCATTCAGTGTGGGCAGAAGGAAAAGCCTGAAATTTGTCTTCAAACTACTCGAAGGTTGGAAAGGAATCACACTTCACCATCTAACCATTTGGGAGCTGGAAGGCTGTCGGGCAGAGATATCTCCTGTCTAGTTGTTGTCGTGGGGCTGCAGAGGAAGAGTGTTGTTTGACATCCTGACCTATTGTCCCATAAAAGCAAAGTTCTCCTCAAATTAACTGCTCCTCCATGAAAAGTCAGTCCCATCACTGTAAACAAAGAAGAAATATGGTCTGATTTTCTCAGTACCAAGTTCTCTCAGAGAGCAACCTGAGAAAACATTGAGGCTTCTAATCAGTTATCCTGTCAGGCCATGCACTCATCCAAGTAAGAGTGTAAAACATCTTCTCCATTGAAACCCTTCTGTGAAAGAGCTATTTATTCATAAGAGGTTGCAGCTCATAAACATTTGAAGGAAGAAAGGATTTGGTGCCTTGAAACCAAATTGTAATAAAGATTAGGGGACCCCCGAGCTCTGGAGACAATAATGATTTGAAAGTGAGGTTGAGTGCAGAAATAATCCCAGGTGACTGGGCAAACTACAGCCTTCCTATACTGTCTAGGACATCACTGGCACTTCATTTCCCAAGGAATTATTAAGACTCAAGGGGTTGCCTCCTACTTTCCTGCACCAGCAGAGATGCTTTTTCCTAGTGAACTGCAGTGTGAATTTCCTCTCTTCCCAAGAAAGACCAGACATGCTCCAAGGGCTGCCTTTGTCCTCACCACAGAGCAAACCAAGTGCTGCAGGCATGCCAGGGACTGCTGGTAGCTCTGTGAACACTTCTGTTGCATGGTGAAGTTCAGCACAGAGATCCTCAGGCACAACACAGCCAGCATGAAGTGAGTAAGGTTTTTGCATGGTGCTCTGCTATGTCAGAGACTTCACTTGGGGTAATCTTGGCTGCTCTTCTCCGTGTGGCACTATACAGTGTGTGCACTTGCTGTCAGGCATGCCTTCACATTTCTGCCTATCCCAGATGCTCACTCTACAGGCTTGAACTGATTTTTTATACATTTCTGGGTTGCGTAATGTTCCTTCTCTCAGCAACTTCACCACCCAGAATCCAAAGAAGAGGCTGGAGAATCAGAGAGGGTCATGGAGTAAAAATACCTGTAGTATGAGCTACAGTACTTACACTACAGAATTGTTTTAAGAGGCCACGCTGGAGACCATGTGCTACCTTTTCAGGAGCAGAAAAATCTGAAAAATGCATGCGTTTTCCAGTATAACCAGTTCCTTACTGCCCAGTGGACCATAATTTTATGGGAGACAGTGGGATCTTCAGAGGGTGAAGCACAGGTTTGGGTCTTGAAAGGAGGTGTCTGTCCTTGGCTTTATCAGGTCAAGTGCAAGCTTGTCTCTGCTCAGTACATTTTGTGAAACACAGATGCTCATCATTTTTAGCAAAACTTTCTTACGTACTTGTGAACAGCCCTCTCCCAGACCAAGACGTTAATGTGCTAGCTCTGTTCTGGGAGACAGTTCATTCTGGTGATCCCTCTAGAAAGTGTCTTACTGGTTTTGGGACAGACTGCTCACTTTAGGTATTGTGTGCCCTGTGTAAGGCAGTACACGGAGAAGAGCAAGGCAAGGGTCTCAGTGCTGCTTCTGAGATAGTTCACCCAGAACCATTTCCTTGCAGCAGCAATGCCACAGCAGCACTGAACAAGAATTGTTGGGAAGGCTTCAGTCCAAAGCAGTCTGCTGGTGCTGAGTGACAAGTGACAGCCAAGTGAGGACTGCTACCTGCTGCAGCTGACCATGGAGTCTGGGAGAACCACAGCATCAGTTCCATTTTTTCCCTCCTCTCCCTTCATTCTGCCTGCTGTTATTCTGTGCCCAGACACTGAGGTTCTGGATCTGCTGGGATTTTATTTTACATTTTTTTGAGAAATGTGGTTTTTGGACTTCTGCCTCTTTGTTGGCTGATGAAGGTGGATGAAGAAGTATGGGATTCTTTGCAGCACGTCAGTGCTGCAAGCCTTTGCTTGGACAGCTGTCACTTGAGGTTGACAATCTGGCAAAGACAGACTTGCACAAACTTCCATATTGTGGTTAAGGCTGTGATGTATTAGAAAAGCTTGATGTTCTCATTTAGTTGGCTTCAGCTTTGCTTACATCCCTGAGATTACACAGATGGCTCTGGCTTGCAATCTGCTCCAGGCTGTATCTGTGAATGAGCTCCCAAAGTGGTATCTGTAGAGCTCCCTGATGACTTTGGCATCTTTGATCACCAGGTGCCATCACCTGTCTGCCTTCCCCTGAGCAGGGATGCCTTGCAAGGACAGTTGGGTTTGTTCCTTGGAGAACCCAAAAGGCCATGAGGGATACAACCAGATTTAAATTTTTCAAAGTTGACAAAGATGCTCAGTCAAGCAAACACCATTCATTTCACCTGGGAGCTGCTATTAAAACCCCAATTCACACTGAACCATCAGGGCTGTTTAAGTAACAAATTATTCAGAAATATACTTTAACATACTAGGCTGCTAAAACGTAATGTGGCTGGGGTTTTTTTACTCTAACAGGTCCCTGCATCTTCACATCATTGTGTTGCAAGAAATACACTGAATCCATACTTGCAGTGTTCAAGGGGTTTTTCCACTCTTGGAAACAGCACTGTTTTAAGTACATGCACGTACACACACTTTCAAATTTTATATATATATATATATATACACACATATATATATATACATATATTTATATATATATACACACACACCTTCTCTAAAATGGGTTCATCCTGAATTGTAACCCAACCACCTCCAAAATGCTGCACCATAAAAAAGCAATCACTAAGCAGACAGAGCTGTAGAAAAAAAAACATACAGACACTTTGAGATCAGGTGGCACAAATGTGCACAACTTAAAACTTTATGTACTATGCAGCATTAGGAGAAGAGTGGGAATAAAAATGAGAAAAATCTATAGTTTAAAGATAATGGTGTGTTAGTCTTTGATTTTTAACAACATTAAAAAACAATGCCCACGTGGGCGGAATGGCAAATTGATGTACAATTGATGTATTGATTGTTTCCAAAATAATTGTTTTCTCAAATAGCACTAAAGACTTATATATCTAAGTTCTGGTAATACATGTATATATGTGTATGTTCCAGAAACTAGTGGGCATTGTTTTTACCAGGTATACGATTAAAATCTCTCTGGCAAGTCTTGCCAAAATGAAAGAAAAAAATAAGTTTAAATGTTAATTTGGACTGGGTTTGCTGTTTTGGTACTTTTTAAGATAATAAAAAGTGCATTAACTGAATACTGGGGCTCAACGCAATTTAAACCACTTTAACGCTTTTCTTTAGAGCCATATGGGGCAGCTCAGGAATTCCGCTCCAGGTCCCTCTGAAATGGCATTGGCTCTTCCACCCAGCAACTGACACTTGAATCCTTTTAGGGATTCAAGAGAGCTGCAAAAACCCCAGAGAAGCTGCACCTTATTGCCTGACTTTGAGGCACCTCATTTCATATGGTAGTTGTTTCAATGCCCGAGATTCCAAAATTCCAAGTAGGGTGCCAAAGCAGCAGGGTCTGCCTCCAACACAGGGAGGCAGACCCTGCTGCTTTGGCACTTTTCTGGATTCCCCTTTTCCCATGTAGTCACAGTAAACAATTACAGGAGAGCCACACAAACCCAGCTTGCAGGAGCAGTGCTGCAATTTGCCATAAGTAACAAACATCCTTTCCGCTACTTGTTCAAAGATGCTCCTGTCTGCCACGGGAAGCATCCCACTCTGATCCCAGAGAATATGCTGTTGCCTTCAATTTCATGTTTTCTTCATCAAGCCTGCATGTAGGACACAGGTCAGTCCTAGGATGACTTTCCCAAACTTCACGACTAGCAGAGAACTCAGAATTATTTAACTATCTTTAAAAGACAAAGTGACTGAAACAGTAACGAAGTAATTTCTACAGTTTGGCTTCCCACTGCAGACCAACTCAGCAACAACATTTGTTTCTCATTAAGTTTCTGCGGTTTATTTTTCTTAGCTCAATGGATAACCAGGCGGAGGAGGGTACAGAAGGGAGCTATAGTCTCTGAATGAATCACAGTCTCCGATATCAAATTTTTATCCTGTACTAAGTCTCCTGCTACCCAGACCTCAGCTGTAACAAACTGAAGCCATTGTTTTCAGTCTGCAATCCTCCACAGTTATTTCTGTGAAGACACAATACCATTTATAAAATTCCCAGATGGACTGCTGTAGAGCTGATATATTAATTTATTTTTCTTTGTAACCAGACCCCTTAGCAGTAAATTCACAAATAACAAGAACTGAGGTTTCTAAACTGTGAACTGGAGCCAGGTGCTTCTGTGGCAGACAGACAAGGAGGTCAGTCAGTACTCATGTCACAGAATCATAGAATTGTTATGTTGGAAAAGACCTTTAAGATCACTGAGTCCAACTGTATCATCAAAGAAGGCGACAAGGCAGGAACTGCTTTCAGCATTCATGAAAGACTACTCCTGAAGTTGATAAGCACACACAGCAAGCAGGCAGAACAATAAAAAAATCTTCTCTTAGATTATGTTTATTTTCAACACTATTATTCCTTCACTATGCTAAACATGGAAAACATAATACACCAGTGGGTATATCCAGGGTTTTCCTACATGCAATCTCTATACACTTAGCTGGAGATTAGAAGTTATCGTACTAGCCAATATGGCCAACTGCATGGATCTGCAGATCTTGCCAATCAAGGTTTATTGCCAAGTGCATTTGAGTCTGTTTGGCCCCAGCTAGTTTGACCTAGAGCTTACTTCCAATCTGCTTCAGTGCTAGCTTGGTTATTGATGAGAGCCTATTTACAAGAGCATGTAGTGAGAGAACAAGGGGGAATATTTCAAAACCAAGAGTAGGTTTAGGTCAGATATGAGGAAAACATTCTTTACTGTGAGGGTGGTGAGGCACCGGAACAGGCTGCCCAGAGAAGTTGTGAATGCCCCTTTCCTGGAAGCGTTCAAGACCAGGTTGGATGGGGCTCTGAGCAGCCTGGTCTAGTGCGAAGCATCCCTGCCCATGGCAGGGGGTTGGATTTAAGGTCCCTTCCAACCCAAACTGTTCTATGATTCTCTGACTCCATGATATCAGAAACCACTCTAAGTCATGAAGACATGCCTTAAAGCAAGCCACAAAAACTGTATTATGTCACCCCCAGCCAAAATGTCATTGACTAACTTGGTTAAGCTCAGAGAGTTTAAGATCAGAGTTGAAAATTTTATTTTTCATTTCAGGCTCTGTTCTGGCTAAAACAACACTGTATTAAAGCACTTAACATTCCCTTCCATGCTGAAGGGAACCACCCTGTTCACCACCTCCCTGTGTGGCTGCACTTCATGCTACGCAAATTTGCTCTTCCTTGTTTGCTTTGGAAACTCGTTGGCAGGAGGCCATCTCCAACTGTACAAGGCATCTGGAGCTCAGGCTTTGATTCAGTGAGTTTGTCTCACACTACTCTGGCTGAAAAGGGCAGCTCAGTCAAGCAGGTATTTTCTTCTTCAGTTCCCAGTGGCCATGGCAGCAGCCTCCTCTTGTTCAAAACATATTTAAAGATGCACTTTCAGATTTCTGTGAGGAACACAAAGGGGGAGGCAGTTAAACTCACCTCTTTTATCAAACTCCAGGAAAAAAAACTTAATGCAAAACACTCAAATAATTACATGGAGCAGCTGCACACTTTTTGGGTGGTACTGTTAGTTTTTCATTCAATCTCCAGTAACTGAATTAAAATGAAAAATGCCAGGAATCTAGAAATAATGTTCTTTCAGAGCTTGTTTTTATCTGTTTTTTTCAGCCTGGTTTCTAAAGGAAAAAAAAACTTCTGCAATCTTCTTGTATCAGAATGTTTGGTCCCGTGTATCTTCTTGTTCCTTACCTCCACTACACCCCCCTCCAACACACTAATTCTCAAACCATTTAGTTACTTCAATCAAATTTGATATAAAGATCAAAACCACAGTGATACTAAGACCCAACCGGTTTTTATGGGAATAGCCTAACAAGTAAAGGGAGA
The DNA here is from genome assembly GCA_036630365.1 of Acanthiza pusilla. Taxonomy (NCBI): domain Eukaryota; kingdom Metazoa; phylum Chordata; class Aves; order Passeriformes; family Acanthizidae; genus Acanthiza; species Acanthiza pusilla. The sequence continues at coordinate 3,229,846 of JAXCHO010000098.1, forward strand.
GATTGTTAAAAACATACTAATCAAGGAGAGGCCCCTGGCGTTAGCTCAACCGATCAATCACAGGAAATTGCACCTGATAAATATTATGAATAGCCCACCTGAGAGAAAAAACCTCAGATCACTGCTTCTACTCTATTAGACACCTGAGAACCCAGCCATGAGACACAAGTCCTCCGGCGAAGCACGCTTTGCTGCTTCTCCTGCTGCTAGAGCTGCTCATTCAAAAACAAGCATTAAGAAAATTTCTCACTCCTTTCATCCATCCGTGTGACTTCTTTGACCTCCCTGAATTCCAGCATCTGCATCTATCCTTCACTCTTTCAGGCTCATTTCTTTACCTGATGCCAGCTGATAATGGTTAGGCGGGTAGCAAACCAGATAAGGCTCATTTCTTTCCCCAGCGCTTACCACTTAATGAGGGGCAAACCAGACAAAAAATGTTCAACAGAATCTATGTTCACAAGTTCTGCACTCAGATACCTTATGTAAAGAAACGGTGCTATATGTTTTCTATGGGTAGATGGAGCCTTTTTCCATTTGGATTTTTTTACAGGATTTTTCTAAATAAGCATACCTTTCTGAGGACAGTAGCATAATTAAATGTGCAGGAAAGTATTTCCTTTGCCTTTAGCTTTTCCCCATACATTTTTCATTATTTCTGAGTACCCTACCTAAGACTTGTTTTGTTACTATCTTCTATTTTCTTGCACATTCTTTGGCTGCTTTTCATGCCTGTTATTTACATTTTGACTTCAAACCAACCAGTCTCTCCCGCTCTTAATTCCTGGGAAACTCCAGTGGCACAGCTGGCTTCCCATGCAAAAGATTTAATTTATGGGCAGCTCCTGGCTCGCTGGGCCTCAGGGGTGTACCTACACTGGCATTTCAGATCCAAAGTGTGCTTTTGGTGCTGATCTTCTGGCCATACCCACCAAATGTGCTTTTCTTGTCATACCACTATGGGCTCTAATGGGCATCCAGACTGTAGCACAAAGATAGAACTAGTCCAAAATAAAAGTTCCTGATAATGCATCTTGTGTGGGTGTCATTTCCTCAGGACCAACTGTTTTGTTCTGCAAATGCGTTTTAACACAGCCTCTTCTAGTGATATTACATTACACTGGATGCAAGAGGAAAAATTGCCCCAGAATTTCAAAGAAGTGCTTCTATAATTTCAATATATCAGTTTTTATAAATAACCCAAGTATACCCTCAGCATATTTTCACTGTTCATTTGAATTGTTTGCTAAACATGAGGGTGAGTTTGCTGCTGTCTGAGCCCATTTTGTGACTAAACTGCTCTCCAAGTTCAAGTTCATTAATAATAGTCAGATTTCACATTAATCCAGCCAAATGGGATGCAGTCAGCCTGGGAGGGTTAAAGCTATATTGCCTCCAGGGAAATAAAATACAGAAAGCAAAATACAGAGAAAGTTTTCAAAACTGAGGTTAGCTCTGCAGCTTGGGAATGTAAAAATGGCATGCTTGTTCTCTATATCAAATTGACCAGCCACAGAAAAGTTTGGGCTGGGTTTTGTAGTCTGCTTGATCTTGTAGCAACTTGGATGATCACACATCCATCAAGTTACACAAAATAATTAAAAAGAACTGTCAGAGGCCAAGCTACGATACCAGTACACTACTTTACCTTTATACTTGTGATACATTGAGACCTAAATTCTCTTGACTTCACTATTACTGATTCTGGCACTCATTGAACTACAGTGATAACTAAGTGAATAAAACCAATCTGAGTAATTTCTCTGGGTATTCTTGGTTTTGGTGTTTTTATTATTTGTCACTGTGTGATATTTTTGTGTCATGATATGAATGAAATCACAAGGCTGAAGACAAGATATGAAGAGACATCAGCATTCCTCAGTGCTACTGCACAGGAAAAAAACAACAAACTCCTAAAAGCACTTACTGTGGTTACTTCTCTGAGGTTTATTCTCTTTTATATGGAACTAGAGTCTGTAAATAACAATTCAGCATATGAAATTAATGACATTGAAAGGAATTACAGAGCCATCTGGGTTACACATTCATCTAACCATATATGAGTTCCCTTTAAATGGCACTTTATATTTTTGCAAATTGAATTAGACACAATCTCATCGTGTACATTAGCAGGAATTAAATACTGAACTAGTTCCAGAGAAGCTACATTCACCACACACCCCCCAAACCATTTTATTGATGAGTATGAAACAGTTCATGTAGATTCAACAATAGCCATGCATCTTTATTGAGATGAGTGAATTTTACATAGGAAATAAATCACAATTACAGCAAGCATGAATTCTCATCATTATCTGACCTCGTCAGCCTGACCTCCCCAGGGGCCCATGAGGTTAGGTCTGCCTTGCCACTGAGATTTACATAATGTAAAAAGTGGGGAGGACAGAGATTTTTATTCATGGCTTCAATCACAACAGCACATGGCTATGGCCTGTGAGCCAGGGAGGTAGCTGCAGGACAGAAGCACTCACCACAGCTCCTTCTCCCCGAAGCCATGCATGCTCACTCTGGGGCTTAGGACAGCTTAGCATAGAGTTGCTATAATTAGCTTGCACTGACTTGGACTAGATACTTTCTGTTGTGGCTTTTTTTGTTGTTTAGTTGCTTTAGGGGTGGGATTTTGTTTTTGTTTGCTTGTTTGTTTTGCAGAAATTATCCATGTAATCAATATTTACAGTTCTTAATATCAACCAGTCAAGAAGCATGGAAGGGCAAGAAGAACACAGCAGCTGATCTCCCCTCCTGCTTTTAACCTCTCTACACATGCTCTCTATAACTATGCTCCAAAGTTTAAAAAAACTACCGTTGGATAAGACTGTGGATGTACTGAAGTGAGTGCCTGCCTCCCAGCAGATGATGCCTATGAAGAGAAGGGTAGAGAATTTTTCCATGCAAAACATCCCTCAGATATAATGGATGCTCCTTATATTTAAGCCCTATGTGCCTTTATTCTCATTTATTTGTTCTGCATTGGTCTGGATTGTGAAGACATGACCACTGCAAGGAAACTTAAGCTGGAAAAAGAAAGAGCACAGGGAAAAGGTGCTTCAGTCAAGATATGCTAGTCAAGATATTAACTGAATTGAAACTGGAAGGTAACAAGAAGCATCTGGCATTTAATGCAGCCATAGCAATTTTGTAATTAAAGGAAAATAGCTGTTGTGCTGTAAATATCAAGGCACTTTGGTCAGCTTGTTCTAAACCACAGACTACTGCCAAGCTGGCAAAGCTATATGGACTTTAATGATAACAAAATACCTTGTATCAGCATCCACTCACTTTGGTAGAAGTGTCTGACAGAAGTGAAGGTGCAGGCAGGAGAAATTAGAGGCATGGTAGAAAAAAAAAGACAAATGCTGATTTCTTCACCCTAGTTATCCTCTGTGAGACTATGAGAGCTTGAGGGCTTCCCAAGTGTAATGGTTTGTTCCTCAAACAGCACTTTTTTCCTTCTAGTGTCACAAGTGTAGACATAAAATATTTAAAGGAAGGAGGAACTCTAATAATGTCCAGTCAGACCTATCTTAAAACCAGTGTGGTCAATATGCTGTTGTTTATACCAATCTAAAGGAATTCAAATCAACACAAGTCTGACAGCTTTTCCTCCCAAACCTCATTAATGGGAATCTGCTCCAAATGAGGCCATTCATGCTACACTGCCTCTTACATGGACAGCTTTGAATTTTAAATGCTTTATTCTCCTTTGTATGCTTCCACTTTGCAGCCAACATCTTACACAAAAGCAGCTATATTTCCGCATTATCGAAGCAGATCCTGAGTGATGTATCAGGGGAATTGTTAGCTTTGTCCACTCCGGTCAATGGATTAGGTTCATATACATGTCTCTTGGTAGCATTTCCCTATAAAAGTAGCTCTCTGAATGTGTTGGTTTTTTTTTTATATTTGGATGACCACTGCTGTAGATGTCTCTGTTCTCACACTGCTGTTCACTGAATCACCATGTCCATTATTACCAGTAAGGTACTTCTAGTATTACTACTAGTATGATTTTGAAGCCAGTGGTCCATGTGCACCCAAGAGGTGTAAAACAGGAGAAAAAGCAGAACCATTTTTCATGAAGTATCTGTGGTGGTTTCTCTGGACTTTTCCTGGGTTCTCAGCTAGCTTCTGGTCTCTCCTGTCTCTTCTTCTTATGCTTACAGGTGACAAACCACTGGTTTTCATGGGCCAGCAGTGGATTTGATGTTGCAGCTGCCTGAAGCTCTGAAGCTCTGCTGCTCCATGTGCAGCCTCCAGACTTAATTTGGTACAAACACAACTGAAAGCCATTTCATAGAGCTTAGATGCAGCTCTCTGGGGTGTTCCCACCCCATCTTGTCCCCTGTGCATGTCACCACCTCTCTGCTGAGGCTGGTTAGCAGAAGAAAGGATCAAGATCTTCCTTGATATATCAAGATAAAGGCGGCTGCTGGGTGGGGGGTGAGTTTTATGACTAGGCTTCTGCTGAAGCTCACATGCACTGCTCAGCTATCTCGGTTTTGGGGCACAAAACCTACAGCAAAGGAACAGGGACAAGAGGCTGGGGAAGGAAGGAGCAGCACAAATGCCACAGAAGAGTGCCATGTACAAACACAAGTGCCCACGGGCTCCAGCAGTAACCATGCTTTTATTTTAAATTCTCAGGCTTGTGGTACTGAAATACAAACTGGAGGTACTGAAGAAGATTAAGGATGCTTTGTGCAATATGCTCTTACATTCATCCACAGTGAGAGGTGGTCCCCATAGCAGGAAACACCTAAGGAGCTAATTAGGAAACCAGATGAAGTCAAGAACTGGTGGGGCAGGAAGATGAGCCAGCCCTGGTTCATCCTGTCACTAGTGACAGAGCAAGGACATCCATCCTCAGAGACATCCATAATGAAAACAAGGAACAAAACTCTTATAAATTGTTCTACAATTGTTCTACATAACCTTGTCCACTATGCTGTGTGGGTGGGATAAGGTTCAGAGCGTAAAAGGTTGACCTAGAGAGCTGGCACAGGTTAAAAGCAGACTTTTTGGAAACTTCCTTGGCCAGAAGTATTCAACCATGATCCAGAATACTCCCTTTTTCAGTGAAGGCCATGCAATATCATGCTGTCCTTGAGACAGGCAGGTTGCTTACCAGCTTGATCTTGAAACTGGAGCAGCCTATAAATTGAACATGAATTTCTCTTTTTCAATTCTTCATGCATGTAACTCACCTGGTCACTAAACCGATTCTTAAAAATCACCTGCATTTTTCAAGTGAAGAAAATGTTTAAAAAGAAGTCTCAGAAAATGAGGCAATTTTATTATCAGATTTGCCAGATTGGATCCTAGAGATATAAGGAAGCTGTACTTTCAATTCTAAGTCTAATGTTATTTGCTAATCCAAGTGCTGTTTATGTTCACTCTTAGTTTTTGACAGAAAATGGGAACAAAACTTTCAATATTCACTATGCTATTCTCTACATTATTGGTTTTCAAAATAATGTGTATTTGTAGGGATTTATATCTAGCAGTAAATTCAACTATAACTTGACAAGTATGCATAAGCAGACAGTTTTGTACTAAAATAAGCATGCAGAATGCAAGAGCTGATCCTTAAAAGCCTACCAAAAATATGCTGGATTGTCCAAACTTGAAAACAATGGAGTATTAGTAGAAATGGAAACATTTTTTATTACTGAAATCTTTTAAAAGAACAGTCTGCCACATGAGACACAGGCAATGAGGATGAATGAGCTGTGTGGCTGGACAGAGTGCACATCTATTCTGGATGGTTATTTTAAATGGGAAACAGATAATTTAGACTAATTTTTCCATGGTATAAATCTATTAGTGTTAATGGTGTTGTGACAACTTGTACCAAAATCAAATATTCCCGTATCTTTCAAAGACAGAACCATTTAACTATGGGTTTTAAGGCTGTAAGCTGAGCTAGCTGCTTTAGGAAGAAGGTGTATAGCTGCAAGTTGTCAGGGACTTTTCCTTCTGAAAAGGAAGAACAAAGTGAATTGTCTTGAGTGCAAGAAAAACAGGAACCATGAGAAAGTAAAGGAGGCCAGATGCTTGCAGCCTTCAGCAAGAAGCAAACTGCCTCATGGATAGGGTTGAATTGATGAGGGTGAGTGAAGTGAGTGTGGTACACACTTAGTAAAACAAGAGAGCTGGGAGGAAGAAAGGGAAGAGAAAACGACTGCTCAGGGAAGGCTGAATATGTTCAGAGGTCGTGGCCATGCCTGCAGCCCTCCTAGATTCGTATCTAGGGAACAGTGAAAGGCCCTTCCCTTTTTGAACAATGCCAAGCAGCTTCTAGTCCAGGCTGTGCTGGCTGAAATACAGAAATGGGTCTGCAACTGGCCATATCCAAGGAAAGTTCTCTGTTGAACACAACATGGAGGAAAAAGTAAGTATAATACAAGTTCTTCCTTCCCCAAGAAAAGAAAGAAAAATTAACCCAGAGTCAGATAACCCCTTAGCAAATCTGAAACTTGCTAGGGCTGCAGAATTGGTATGGCTTTTGGGGACTGTACCCAGCTTCCGAACAGCAGAGGATAGTCAGGAAGGGGGACTCTCAGAAAGAGGAATGACAGTTTTGAACAAGTTATCTTTCAGCTTGACTACAGGTCCTTCAAACTGTGGTACTGTGACTGGCTGGTTTGGATGCTAATGATTCAGACATTTCTAGGCTTTGTCCTACATTTTCAGCAGCTTTGTCCAGCCTGTCACAAAATTAAGAATTTGGTTGTGTAGCAAAAATATCTGTTAGTGTGGGTGAATGTTTCATTCTTAATAAAGGTGACAGGAGACCTTCAGTTAATGAAACCTTGTGGAAAAGCCCCGTAACAGCCCCCTCAGCCGCGTGTTTGTAAGTGGGCAGTATTTCACAGAGTCACAGAATGTTTGGGGTTGTAAGGGACCTCTGGAAAACATTTAGTCATTTGCTCCTTAGCAAAAAGACAACAGCCTCTGCAGCAGTTCACTAGAGGCACCTATAAACTCTGATGTTCTTTTCAATGTAATGTGCTAATAATTCTGATAGATTTTCCCAATTAACTAAAACCATTTCAGGGCACCCAGTGGTAAACTTCCATTTAGATAGCAGCAATACCAAGTTTCTTCCATCTGCACATTTTTCTAGTCTTCTGAGGAAATTCTAACTGGAGTAAGATAAGCAAAGTAACCATTGTGCTACTTACTCATTTTTCGTACACCTTTTCCTATGCATGGCTTCTGTCATAGGAGGCATGACCAGTGATAAAAGACAGTTATAGCACAGCATTTGTCCAAGGTAGTTTTTGGCTGCAATTTTGCTTCCAGCCATATCATCTGCATTCAGACACCTTGCAATGTTTTAAAGCAAAGTAGTTCAAGACTATGGAACTGGTAAATGGCAGTAGACAGGTCTAAAGTATATTGTTTTTAAGAAGCTCATTGCTCAGAATGAAAAATGACACCAGGTATTCAAGTGTGAGCCAAAATAAATCCATTTTTAAATGGTGATGTCTCTCACTGAATAAAAATTGAAGGACCATACTCTGACTACAGAGAACAGCCACCTACTTATGGCATGTCAGGATAGCAGTGACTCACTCGCCCACCTACACTCCAAGGACACCAGGGCCTGATATCTCTGTCACAAAGTTGTCACAACAGTGAATTTAGACAAACAATTTTTCCTACTGCCTACACTCTATACAGTACTTACCGCTTGCTCACTTTTCCAGGTCATCAATTCCTAAAATACCTCAAGGTGAAAATGAGTGGGAGTGACATTACACAAACACTTCCCTTTATTAGTAAGCCTGTACTAATATTTGCTTTAAAATCTGTTTGTTGATAAATGCTAATTAAATACCAGCTCAAAGCTTTGTTCTGACCTTCTCCTGGGGTCTTTTGGATTCCTTAATTTGCAGGGCAACCAACAAATCCCACCTAAATTTTCCTGTAAGGTGAATAAAACCACCACTAGAGGGGAAAAAATAAGATTTTATATAGTGGGAAGAAAGTGGAAAGAAACATCTGGAGCAGAGATGAGTTCCCAGCTACGCCCCAGTTGTTGAGAATGTGAAAATTAAGTACAGCAGTGGCTTTTTTGTGTGATGGTCAATGCAGTGCAAAGAATACTCTATCTGCAAAGAGATTCAAGGACTGGTCTGTCCAACAAAAGATAAGCAAATGCTTCCTGAGATATGGTGAAAGCTGTCTGCAAGTAAGAAAAATTAGTTTCCTTGTTCACTGTGTGGACAAAGAAAAATAGTTAGGTGGAGAATAGAAATGGAAGACATAAAACTCATGGGTTAAACAGAAGTGTTAAAGGATGAAAATTCATCCTCAGAGATGACTTGTATAATAATCAATAAAATATTCCAGGGCCCAATCTCTGCAGGCTATTAGGACAGTAGTATTCACTTTTGAAGAGCTAAGCTGTCTCCTTCATAATCCCCTCTCAAATATCTGGTACACATTATGCTCCAAACCACTGGCCAGACATTGCCTGAAAGACTGGTAGGTAGCACAAATCAAAACAATATTAGGGATCAAAAAGTGAGCTAAAAATTAAACATCCCAGGTGATTATATGCTCATGGTTTATTCCTGCTTTGTTTGTAAGCATGGAGGAGTCAAGGAAGACACAGTTCTGCACAAAGAATTGCATCAGTCAAACTGAGTCACTTGATATTTACGTAACATATTCTCCTCATGAAAGTTCCCAGTTTCCCAGAAAAGCCTCAAGGCTTCATGCACACCTGCTAAAAGGTAGGATTTCAGGCCTGGCAGTCAGTGACCACTGTGCCATGACAATAGCTGAACCCCCTTCATGAAGCCCCCTTTACTTTCAGGGTTCTTAGATACTCAGATGTTAACTCCTCAGGATAGCAGCACAAGTGTAACCCCTCAGGCTCACTCTGCATGCACAGCAGCTCCTCTTTCCCTCTGACAGCGTGAGACATCTTTTCCATCCCAAATCAGCTCCCCTGTGATGAATGGTTTCTTAGCACTGAAGCTGAAGGGTGACTCTTCAGCTCCAGTGGCATTGTCTAAATTGTTGATCATTTCAGTATAAATTGGCACCAGCAGTGGAACTGCAGCTCAAGTCTGGGTGCTTCCTCTTCCCGCCCTCTCCCCTCACTGACATAGCCAGAACTTTGGAAGCTGAAGAGGGATTAGGTGGTTTTCACTGGCTGTAGGCAGAGAACAAATAAGTGCTGTAGGATTTGAACTAGTTTGTTCTGTAAATAACAGGTGATGAAAAATAATAATCCTTAAATCCCCAGATACTCAGGTTGTGTTATTTGAGAAGATCGGTTTTCATATAAATACTAAAGGAATTTAGAATTGATTGCATGAATATAAGGTCCAACACTCCAAATACTAGATGACAAATAAACAAAGACCCAAATGTACTATTTTTCTTCTGCACATTAGGGGAGTTTAGGGAACAAAAAGATTCACTTTTACATGCCTGGCATTAGCAATCTGATGCAAAAATGCTCATATCTAGGAAACAGGAAAATAATTTTCTAAGGTCAGGCAGGAGGTACCAAAAAGTGTGTGGAGAACGTGACAATAAAGATCAGACCACACAGAATAAATGGCAGTGAGGTGAAATTCAGAAACTCGGATAAGTTTGAGAGGAATGATAGAGGCCAAAGCAGGAGAGTGAATGAGGAAGAGGGCAGAGAGCCAAAGCCATGGTATGAGTTTAGGAGATATTCTTATTAACCTCTGAAGTGCAGAAAGCCAAATTTATGCTGAGTGCTGTATGAGGTAGCTTGGTGTTGATAGGCTACATTTGGGCAAAGTGTTCATACTCCAGTTGCACATTAGACTGAGAAAACTTCATTTCTGCTGATAGAGCTTGCTGCAGCCCTTTTGAGGGAGAAAAAAAAACCCCTCCTCCTGTAAAAGAGCACTTTTGCTGATATATCTTAATCCATACTAGGGGGTTCTGCTGGCACAGCTATGCTGGCTGCAGATCACACTTCAACACTCCCCTGATTGATGCACGTACCTTGCAACAGTTTGTCATGCTGCTGGCCACGGTCTGTGTTAGGAAAAAGGGAGTTCGAGGAGCAGGCAAGGAGAGTCCGAGAGCAGAAAAGCAGAGATGTTTTCATGTTGTAACCAAGCAGAGAGTGAGAAATAGGGGAAAGAAAGTCAACATATTAAGAATAAACAGAATAAACAGTACTCACTGGGGTTTGTTTTTTAAAAAAAGTCTGCTTTTCATTGCTGTGTTAGCTATCTGGTGTTCTGCTGAAAGAGAATTATAAACTATATCCTTTCTTAATATGAAGATATATTAGCCTGTAAACTTGAAAGGCAGCCTGTGGTTGTTGAATACATGAGTCTTTAAAAATCATGGGCAAGTGCTCCATGACATGTAAAAATTGCTTTATTTTGGTCAAAACATTGTGTTTCCATTGCAGTTCTCCTCCACTCTTTAAATTTATTGTGCTGGCTGCTCTTCAGACTTCTTCTAACTGCTGTTGATACACCACCCCTTCAGTGGCATTCCTTCTGGTTTCCAACATCTTATTAATATTAGTTATCTCAAGTCCAGTGCTTTTCTTGCAAGCAAGACACAAAGGAGCTTGAGCTGCAGTATGAAATGGTAGCTGTTGCTTAATGAATGTAACTGAATCACTAGAGGTAAGCAATGGCCTATGGAAATCTCTCAATTACAATATCATCACTACACACAGCACATTATTACATCTCTGTACACCCTGCAGAGACAGGTCCAGTGTGTGTCCACAGACTGTGTGTATATACAATGGGTGTATGTATCTGTGTTTATATTGTGCACATATGGTGGGTGTGGTATAGTATACATATTGTCTATTTACAGGCACTCTCATTCATGTAGGGATTACCAGTGTTACCTGATAATATAAAAACACAGACAATAAAAACCTGTTTAAATTAAGGCCAGCAGGGAAGAGTAAGTAGGGAAAGGAAAGAAACATGGATCACTGACACTGCTGACAAAGCAGAAGCAGCAATTTCCTAAGTCAATAAACCAGCACAGCACCAAGGAAGTACTTTTATGGAGAACGGGTTGTAAGTTTCAGCTTCTGGACAACAGGGGGGAAGGAATATCAATTTTTTCCACCACTGAGAGTTACTTCCAGATCAGAAGAGGGCCAGCACTAATTCTCTGTTTTTCCAAACACAGCAATAGTTGATTATAAAAAGCCTCCCCTCCCACTTTAATATACCATCTTACATACAAGTCTTATACAGTCTTAGTATTTATTGCATTAGTGAACGCTGAATTGGAAGTCATCTTTCAGCTGTTTCTGTGCTATACATTCCCTGATTTAACTGATGCTTACACATACACTCTACTGTCATACAGCCATGACTAGCTTTTTTTTTTGCTACATGATAGAGAGGTCTACAGAACAGTTACACATATATGTGGAGGATTACACCAGGAAAAACAAACAAACAAACAACTCACCAAAAAACAAATAATGAGCCTCTCTGAATCTTTATAGGTTTTTAATCTGTTGAGAAATTATAGAGAATTTGTCAATTGGAATTAGTCTCTCAACTCACTTCAGCAGAAGTCAGATCAGACCTATTCTAGCATTGAAGAAACACCTGGTTAGATACTGTTGTTAAAAGCAAATCTCCACTGAAGTTCATTAGCTTTAGTAGGCCAAAAGTTCGAGTTATGCTTATGGTCAGTGGCATATAATATAAACAGAGGCAGTAAGTTTGACATGCATCACAGCGTTCTTAAAGTATGTAGCAAACAACTGTATGTTTGGATCTTGGCGTTCAGCCATGAGTTTGGACACGAATATTAAAAGCAGAACAAATCAGAAGCTTGTGTTGCTCTATTACAAGTAATTTTCTACTTTGGGCTATATTATTTTGTAGATAGCCTGGATCGGTCCCAAAGCACTGCTTTACTTGAAATATATTTCAGGATGTGAGTTACTAAAATACTGCATTTTCCAGTTTCTCTGTTGATACTAGCAGACACGTTAAGAAGCCTGCAAGCTTCCAGAACAGCTAGAAGGGCCCCAGCTACCAGGATGAATGCCGCAGAGTCAGGGATCCCACACATTAGGGCATCCCTTGCCGCCGGGGCAAGTGGAAAAGCACACTGGGCAAACCCCCTCATAAGCACAATCACAAGTCTACTGACAAACCCAGCAGGTACCACTAAAAATGCTGCCTTAATTTCAGTAAAAGCTCTCCAGGCCACTAGATTTCCAACAAAGCAGTCAGGCTCAATGAACCAGATTTGTTTCCAATCAGTTCTACTTACAGATGAGTTCCCCAAAGGCGGGAAAGTCACCCTTTCACTCTCCTGCTGTTGAGGTTTTTTCTTCCTTTTCTTTTCAAATCTCGTTGTTTACAGCCCATTTACACCATTTTGTACTAAGCCTGGCCATTCTGAGTCAGCTCTAGGCAAGAGACAATCAATCAGTGCTGCCCTAGACCTGCAGCAGACTGAAAGCAGCAGTCGCCTTCCCAGAGGGAGTAAGAGCCTGCAGCCACCTCTTTTCCCTGCATACCCGGCATCTGAGCTGAATGGAAGTCTTGTTTTGCCGTGCAGAGTCACAAAATCCAAAGGCAAATCTGACTGTAGTGACTAGCCAGCAAGAAAACATTCGCTTGCACAACTTTCTCTTCAAGCAATCCTGACTAAAACCCAAATAGCAGAAGTGCCCTAGCTTCCCTTTGTTAATTCTCCAGTGAAGGCATAGCTAGCTCCCCTCAGACAAATCCTTGTAAAAACTCATTCAAGCATCTTTAATTAGCTTTTTTGGACGAAGTTTTTAAGAAATCTAGATATAGCAAAATATAAGCATGATGAGTCATTAAATCTCTCTTAATTTGAAGAGACACCCTATTGGCATTCAGGAACAATATCCTGAGACAGTATTTTCGTTTTAGAGAGATGTGAAATATGTTTTGACTCCATGCATACAGGAAATACCACAGCAGCTCCTGTATTAATAAAATCACTTCCAAGGGCTTGGTGTTAAAAATTACCAGGATTTTAAAAAAATCATAGAATTGCTTTAAGAATCACAGTGTTTCCAAAAACATTAACCTAAGTAATTTTATATTCTCCTCTTTATTTTCTGCTTCTGGGGTTCTCACATTCAAGTTTTTTCCAGCCATGTTTTTTTGCCTTAACAAGCTGAGATTGTTGCAAGATCCCATTATGCAAGGATATTCAATTTTAAGAACAGCAACAAATACTGTGAGACTCACCATGAAATAACAAGAGTTGGCAGCACTGCAGTAAGGATATTAACTTTTGTGTCCTCACAAACTGCAGTTTCTATAAATAGCATCTGTCTGCTTTTATTGCTGCAGTTAATTACATAGGTTTTCCTGCATTTCCTCTTCTGCAGTGTCCCTGTGTGTGAGTATGTTAGATCACAGACTGAAGCAATGCTTATGGATTTCCCCCAGTAAATGCCTTGGACATTAGAAAAAAGTATTTCTGCAAGTGGGGATGTTAAGCAGGTAAAGAGCTGTCTGATTTCCCACTGCATAAGCTGACAACTTGCCACTGTGTATTATAATTTTTGGCAGGTGTGCCAGGCACAGCTGAGCAGTCACAGGATTCTTACATGGCTGGGGTTTCTCCTGCATGCATCTTTTATTGTGAGTGCCCCATCCAGCTCAGCCTTGTGTTTTACAGTGGAGTGTTGGTTGTTCTGCTGTGGACTGGCTTGGGTGAGATACTAAGGGGGAAATTTATTTTGCCTAGCTTTGGATACCACCGAGGATTAGTGCACCTTCCTCTGCACTAATCACTTAGAACTTCTACAGTCAGTGGAAAATTATGTCCTTTTTTGAGCAGGGGCTTCACATGATCCATTTACATACTGACACACTTTGGGATGTTCTTGGTGTCCTAGAAGTGGCAGTCTTTCTCCACCAACTGTGGCAGCACTTTTTCAGTTATTTGAGATTACTAGAGGAAATTCACAGATCTGAAAGCTCTAAATGCTGATCAATGACTCTGTATGGCTATTCCTTGCATCTCAAATATTACTAGCTATTAAGCATTTGCAAAGTGGCATTTTTCACTAGTACCATGCCTATAAGCTATCTACAGCAACCTGAATGCTTTATGTCTTTAATTTACAGCTATACCTTGACTAATTTTTTATCTAGTTTATTATATAGTAGTACAGATTTCCAAATCCACAGTTCCTGAGACTTTACAGGAGGCCAGTTGGCTCATTTGCCAGGGGTCTGCATGCAAACAGCATCATAGACTGGACATGGCTGTTCAGGTGGTGGAGGGAAGAACACGGAACCCCTCTACTCTCTGAACAGGCTTCTTTCCACACAAGATACCAATCAAAGGTATGTATTCCACAGTGTTGTAACCTCCTTCCCACTCCAGTCCCTTATGTGCCAGACACAGCCTCTGTGAATCCCTCATCAGGCTGAACAGCTGGGTGTGGTGGAGCAGGTCCTTCGACATGTACCTGGCAGTGTGTGAGATGCAGGTGCCCCTGGGGAATGGTAGATGGGAAAAACATTTCAGTGAAATGTATGTGGAATGTGAGAGGCTTGCTAGGTAGAATTGCTCTCACTTCCAAAAGGTAGAAGCTGTTCCTCAATAATGCCTTACCATTGCTCTGAAAAGGTGTGGCAGGGTTGCTCAGGCCCTGCACAAGATCAACTTCCCCTAATGCTGCAACACTGAACGTGCCTCTCTTTCTCACATGGCTCCTGTTCACCTTGGCACACAAATCTCCCCTCTCTGCCTGTTGAGAAACAAAGGAGTAGGATTTCTCTGGATGTAGACAGAGAGTTGTGGTCAATGGCTCTATGGCCAAGTGGAGCTCAGTGATGAGCGGTGTCCAGCAGGGCTCTGTCTTGGGACCAGTGTTCTTCAATATCTTCATCAATTACATAGATAGTGAGATTGAGTGCACCCTCACCAAGCTGAGCAGTGCAGTTGACAAAACTGAAGGAGGGGATGCCATCCTGAAGGACCTGGAAACCCTTGAGAACTGGGCCCACAAGAACCTCATGAGGTCCAACAAGGCCGAGCGAATGGTGCTGCACTAGGGTCAGATTAATCCCAGATATGAGCACAGACTGGGAGAACTCACTGAAAGCAGCTCTGCAGAGAATGACTTGGGGGTTCTGGTGAAGGAAAAACTGGACATGACCTGTCAATTTGCACTTGCAGCCCAGAAAGTCAACCACATTCTGGGCTGAACCAAAGAAGGTGTGGCCAGTAGTTCAAAGGAGGTGAGTCTGCTCCTCTGCTCCACTCTCGTGAGACCCCACCTGGAAGACTGTGTCAGCTCCAGAGTGAGGCACAGGAAAGACATGGATCTGTTTGAACAGGATCAGAGGAGGGGCATGAAGATGATCAGTAGGCTGGAGTACCTCTTTTAAAAAGTCAGGATGAGACAGTTGGGGTTGTTCAGTCTGGAGAAGTGAATGCTGTGGGGAGACCTCACTGGATTCTTTCAGTACTTTCAAGCAGGCTTACAGAAAAAGAGGGACAGTAACTTTTTACATGGGCAGATTTTGAAAGAACATGGAGTAGTGGTTTTAAACTAAAAGACAAGAGATTAGATGTTGGAAAGAAATTCTTTATGCAGAGGCGCTGGGACAGGTTGCCCAGAGAAGCTGTGGATGCTCCATCCCTGGAAGGATGGGGCCCTGAGCAACCTGTTCTAGTGGATGGCATCCCTGCTCATGACAGTGAGATTAGAACTAGATTATCTTTAAGGTCCCTTCCAACCTAAGCCATTCTTTGATTCTTTGAGACTGCTTGTGGTATATATACACATAGATGTATACATATATATATATAGATAGATAGATAGATAGATAGATAGATAGATATAGATAGATATATATATACACACATATATATATGCTTCTGTGTGTGCATGTGCGTGTCTGTGTGTATCTACGTATCTCCTGCAGAGTGGAAGGAAATGAGGAATAATGCCATTTTGGCTGCTGTCTCGCCTCATCAAATTCTGGCATTTTCAGCAGGCTGTTCACACTGAAAGCCTCTTGCCTTCTTTCTGCTAGTTCAAAACATGTATGCCTGTCCCCTTTACAGGAAGCCAGATGGGATACGTCTCATCTGCAAAGGGCAGAACAGATTTTGTCTGATGTGTGGTACCATGTCTTTACAGTTATTTTTATAGTTCTTAAAGTCCTAGATTCCAACTAAGGCCTCTGGGTAGTTCCATAATATTAAGCATGTTAATATTAAAATAAGTCCTCTGGAACAAAGAAGAATCATGAGTAATTTGACAGATGTTTCTGGCAATATCCAGCTTGGGAAATCTTTATTTTAGGATCATATAAATATTACAAAAGTGGCCTAGTAAATTAGACTAGGTTAAAATTAGATTTGCTTCACCTTCTTATGATAGGAAGAAGCTAATTGTTAAAATGGAATAATGATAACTCCAAGCTTTCAAAAACCATGACAACTCAAATCAGGAATTATTATATCAGTAATGTATTTGGGATCTTTTCTCTACGTCTATGGTGTTTTCATCCTTAGCATTCAGGTGGATACCAGTTTCAAACTGTTCCACGCAACCATCAGGCTAAAGCCATTTTTTGGTTGATGTTATGATTCTCACATACTGACAAAACCCCAAGCTGTAGAAAATACTTCAAATGTAATCAGGGCTGCCGACTCTGAAGAAAGGAATAAAACTGGTTATCTGATCTCTAAGCAACCAGCCTGTTCACATAACAATTCAATAATGATTTCAAGCTGTAGCGTGTGTGGCATCTAAAAGGCCAAGTTAATACAGTATCTTGAGCCAGAAAATCCCACAGTTCCTTCTAGCCTTCAAGGCAGTGTCATACCTTAAGGCTCAGCTTTTAGTGGCCTGGGCTATCAAAGACCTCACTAGGTATATTATCTGCATAAGTGATGCTTGGAACATCTCTCCTTTTTCAATTTTAGTCTTTGATCTGAAGAAAATGTGCAGGCACTGGAAAAGGCGCTGGAGAGAGCTTGAAATTCAATATATTGGGCATTGGAGGCTGGATTTGGGTTGATGGAAGGAAAAATCAGACAGCAGATACCCAGCAAAATGCAGTGAGATGGAGGACAGTCAGAAACAGCCATGTGACAACAAAGGAAGAGCTCTGGACAGGAAGGAGACATCAATGGGGGGCAGGGAGCAATTGGAGCACAGGGCAATCCTCAGACATTACCCGGTTTTAGTGCTTTGCTCCAAAGACCCTGAAAAATAGTAGAGTCCACATTTTAGTTCAGGTTATCCAGTAAATCTCGTCTTTGGCTCTTGCTCCTCAAGCTTTTCAAAACAGTTCACTTCTGTTTCTTGAGGGTGATACTTTGTAGGATCCATGTATCATCCGGGGTGATTTAAAGCCTATTTCCTTTCATCCCCTTTCCTCCAGAAGACTCCGTAAAAAGGAGATGCAGGTGTACTAAAGTTAACAACAAAAGCAGCATACTTGTCCTTTTGTAGTCAAAAGCTAGAGCCAGACTTGTGCAAGTATATTTTGTACTAGTTGAAAGCTGAATTTGCTGCCTGCCTGCCTGCCTCTTATTTCCAACCTCACATACTTGGACTATGTGGGTAGGGAGAGGTCAGATATGAGTTTAGATACAAATATTCATGCTTTCTTAAACCCTTTGTGCACAGTTTTATTTACAAATGGAAAGGAAGGACTAAATTCTTGGGAGTGTCTACATTGACAAAATTTTTGGCTAGAAAAGCCTGACAAACACTAGATTTTACAGGCTTTTAAACATAAGGTTAACTCTTGTTTTTTATTTATCATGCATTTCATGTCGGCAGGTTTTAGTATAAATATCCAGAATTTCGGATTCCTCGTGTGACTGCACAGAAAGCAGCGGGGTGACACATCTTTTCCTCATGGCACTGCTTTGCAGCACATTAGCTTGCCTGTATGAGTTAAAAAGCAGTGTACTGGCAACAAAGAAAGTCCTGGCCAGTGATAATGAGAAAAGCTTTTCAGCTCTTGACCAGTGGGGTGTGGCATACTTTCTACTATTTTTTTACAATGAAGCTTTCCAAGGGTGGCACTTAGCTCTGCCAATACATACTCAAAGGCTTTAGACTGCTTTTAAATAAACGACTTAGCAAACAAATGCAGAATTCTTCAGAGGCTCCCGCCCAACTGTTTGTTATCTTTCTGCTGCTATATCTGCTTGTAAAACTCATCTTATGGGGATTACATAAAAACTCCCAGCTTCTGTTCAATATCTTTTAAGTTTCTCTCCTGTTACTCCATTGCAGAAGGCTTGTTAATGTGAATCCTGAGCACTCCAAAACGATGCAAGTAAAACAGGTTTTAAAGTTTAGCCCACTGATTTATAGACCATTTCTTATAATTGTGGGACTGTAACCGACAATTTTGGCATTTCTGGTGTCATATGTTTGGCCAATACCAGTAGGTGTAAGCACAATTCATCCCAGGTTAGGCTCTCCAAACATGCACAGGTGTTTTCCTTAAACAACTACCTTAAGGGTCACGTGAGAATTGTCTTTTCTTACCTTTTGAGCACCGTGTTTGAAAGTTTCATGTCACTACATATCTAATCCTTAATTTACTTTCTGTTACTGCTTGCTAAATCTGATTTACACACCATTTTTATGTGGTGGACTCAGTGACTGAGCAACTGGCTTACTTCCCTTCCCAGAACAGGCTCTCACTACTCCACACCAGTGGTATGTGCACCATCTTTCCACACATAGATGTGCTATACTCAAGCCATTTGTGAGTCACCTGGCATCGATAAAGATATGAACAGTTTGTTCTAAGAGGAGATGTGCGTTGACAAGAGAACTGAATGAAAATTACTGCTGCTTCTCCTCTAATCATCAACCACTGTGTAAACAAGTTGGGAGGGCTGTTCAGAGGAAAGATGAAGCTTGAACAGTGCTTCAGCTTCTGGAGCTCTGGGGTGAATCAGAGCCCCACAAAACAGTGGGTTGCAGAAGCTGGCAGGCAAGTGGCAGAAAGTCCAGCAATTCTCTCTTTGGAGTATCCACCAACTGCCTACAAGGAGTCCATGAATGGATGCAGCTCAATTTCTGGGAATATTGCACAATGGTAATGTATCCTCCTCATCCCACTTCAGCATTTTCAAAGCACAGGAAAAGGATATTTCTTCATTCCATCTTACCCTTTAAGTTAACCCCAAGTGTAAGAACACCAACAAACCAAAACAAAAAACAACCCCTCCCAGAAAAACCACAAAAAAACTAACAAAAAAACCCAAAAAACCACAAAACCAAAAACAATTTTAAAAAACCCAAAAAAAAAAAAAAAAAACACACAAAACAAACCCCCCCAAGAAAAAAAAAAAGAGAGAAATTTGAAATTGGGAGGGCTTTTAAAATTCATCTTGATTTTTGTCTCTTAATATTTTGTACTTTATCAACAAAGGAGCAGGCTTCACAAAAAAACCCCAGGCCAATTATCCCTTTTTCCCTTGCACTAAGTAAACCTTGTTGTTTCCATATTGCAAGAGCTGAGACACCCAGGAAATCCCTGCTAAGTCTGAAGTAGCATCAGAAGAGTTGACAGCAGGATTGGTAAAGGATTTGCAGCTTCACCCAGTACCAGTATGAGGTCATGTGCAGAACCAGCACTCACCTAGTGCCTCAGGGCCTGAAAAAGGTTCATAAGTAACTGGACACTTTAAAGAGCAATTACAAACATACTGCAAGTGAGAGACGGAAGGATGAAAACACAGCACCACATACAGGCCGTGAAGCTCGGGTAATAGCTTTCACTTCTTGGTCTTCAGCGAACTTGTCATGGCAGCATCTGAATTGTGGGACTAGGTACTTTCCCCAGAAGATGTCCCAGTCCTGTCCTGACCTCATATCAAGACTAGAGGTTTATCCTTTATGCCTGTTTCCCGTGACAACAATAAACATGCTGACAGGTATGAAGGGCTTGCTTTCGTATTCAGTATGATCCCACCTTAGGATATCACAGGATCAGGACCAGGGGTCACACCATAAAATGCCTCTGTGCTACAGTTTAGACACAGTCTCAAGTGACCTGTGGCAGCGTTTCATGCTGCCTGAGGAATTCCATATCCAAAGGGTCTGGTCTTAAATCCCAACCTAAAGTGATGCTGTAAAGACTCATATCACACTCAGTAGCAAAAATTTTCTCTTATTATTTGTTCTTTAAATCTCTGCATTTATTTACAACATTTAATTGTGACTTTAGACTAAATCTTTCAATCTAGATTATCTTCTCTTCTGTATTTCTTGTCTATCCGTCATGACCCGTAACTGTATCTTTCTCCAGAAAGTGCAGAGCATAAACCTCAGAGCGAGAGGTTGGCATTTTCCAATCCTTGCTGGAAAGACCTACCCTACCACAAGGGAATAGAAAAATCCACCGAGGCGAACGTGCGTTACAGCACACCACTGCCAGGGCGTGTGTGCGGGTGGCAGTGCCTAATGCTTTCCATCGGAAACCTCCTTTTTTTGGTTGCCACCTTCGGGGTCCCAAGCGCCATGGGCGCCGCCCAGGGAGCTGGCGCACCACGCAGACATGAGGAGTCGGGAGATGTTATCCTCTGTCTCCCAAGCTGAGCACTGGGATGGGTACAAACGTGGCACACGGATTCAGGCAGAAAGCGGAGTGTTTCGCCGTGAGTCAGCTGGTAAAAACTCCCACCAGCTGCTGCTGGGGCAGCGTGGATAAAGGCCGGTGCGCAGCGCCGACGCTTCGGTGGGAATTTTCAGTTTCCCAGCTAGAACCTCCTTCTCCACCCCACACGTAACTAAAAGTCAAAAGCCGCCGATAAAGTGTCCTGTCGCGGGTCTGTACGCCGGGACGGGACGGCGCTCGGGGCAGGCTGAGCGCGGCAGGGCCGCTCTTGTTTCCCGCTCCCCCCGGCCCTGCCCGCGCCCGGCCGTGCGCCGGCCCCGCATCCCCCGCGCCCGGGACGGGGAGAGGCCCGCAGGAGGAGCGCTCGGCTCCCCGCCTGCCCACGTCCCCTCCCCAGGCCCGGAGGAGGAGGAGAAAGCGAGAGAGGTCCCGGCAGAGCGGCTCGGAGCGGGGTGGAGAGAGCCCTCCTCCCCCTGCCCGCCCCCGGAGGGGAAGAGGAAAGGAGAGCCGTGGCGGGCGGCGGAGGATGATAACTTAAGGGCCGTGCCTGGCTGGGGGAGCTGCCCGCGCTGCCCGGGCGAGGACAGCGGGGCGGCAGCGATGTCCGAGGGCACGGCTGGAGGAGAGGGAGCGCCCCAGGTGCTGCCGGAGGGGAAGGAGAGGCAGAGGAAGAGGAGGCGGAGGAAGAAGAAGGAGAGTAAGACGCGGCTGGTGCGCTCCAGCCTGCTGTTACCTGAGGCCGAGCCGGAGAAGTCCAAGAGGACGGTCCTGGCCTGCAACCGCCTCAAGACCACCAAGTACACGGCATTGTCCTTCCTGCCCAAGAACCTCTTTGAGCAGTTCCACCGCCTGGCCAACGTGTACTTCGTGTTCATCGCCCTCCTCAACTTCATGCCAGCCGTCAATGCCTTCCAGCCGGAGCTGGCCTTGGCTCCCGTGCTCTTCATCTTGGCGGTCACCGCCATCAAGGACCTGTGGGAGGATTACAGCCGCTACCGCTCCGACAAGGAGATCAACCACATGGAGTGCCTGGTGTACAGCAGGTGAGGCAGGGCGGGTGAGTGCAGGGCCGGCAGCGCCCTGGTGGCAGCCAGCTCTGGGGTCCCGCCGGTTGCCAGGACTCAGGCGAGCGGAGGTGAGGACGCAGGGCAGGTGGAGTCCATGGTGGAGGGCTTTCGTTTCCACTTCAAGTGCAAAGAAACTTCCAGCTGCCCGTGGAAGTGGTGTCTCCCAAAACTTTACTCAGAACTTCATACAGTCATGTACGAAGTTCATGCTGTGTGAACTTTGGGAGTTCATCTAGTCCTGTACCTACAGGTGAAAGTGAATCTGCTCTGACCAGTGGTCCCACAGTAACTCACTGATTTATGAGTAAGCAACATTTTATATAGGTTTACACGTATGCTCTGGACCTCTTAGTGTGTTATACTTTAATGGAAGGACGGTGCATTGCAAAGTGAATGTAAGCATCACAGCAGTGTTTGATTTGCAAGCTTTTATGCAGACACTTCCCCGTGTGAGCAGTAAATCACACTCGTGTATAGTTTCAGGCATTAATTTCATTATAGTAATATGAGAACTCACTCAATCTGCTATTAAATCTTCAATGAGTAAAGGAAGGATAGAGGCCAGAGGCTTCTGAATTTCAGTTAGGTCTGTGAGGTTTCGTGACATGTGAAATTAGCGAGCCCAAACTTTGTTTGCCTATCTAAAGAATGAGCCAGTCTTTCCACGGAACATTTACTTTTAAGCGAATGTTTTTTATTTATGATATCCACTGTCATAATTCCCTATGACTTTGCTATTTCCCAGTGCTTGTGATGGAGCATTAGGTCATTTATGTCATTCAGAATTAGTTTTTTTAAAGAACTGGGAAATACATTTAGAGCACTGCCTTCGTATTTGTAAATCAGACTGGAATGACTTATGCATAAACATCTATGTGCTCAGAATCCAGCTTTACAAAACTTTTGTTTTGCTTTCCTCCGAGCGCTAGTCATCTCCTAGTAGTCTAAGGCTAAGATTTTCTGGGGAATGAGAGAGGAATGTATTTTCTGAGAGAGCAGATTTCAGTTCCGTTTCTGATGCATGCTTCTAAGTCTAACAGAAATGAAACACGTGCCAAGAAGCTTACACTCTGATTCCACAGACTGTCTGGGTGGGTCTTCAGGTCTGACGTAAGCACCGAGACAGAGAGCAGCTCTCCTATTGCAAGAAAGGCATGTGAAAAAAAATACGCTGAAAAAGAATTCGGAAAAGGCTGCATTTTTAACATCAGCAAACTCAGCTTGTTATTTCACAAACTGGTAGCACCAAAGAAATCTCACCCAGGGATATTCCTCCACCAGTAGATATGCATGTATGAAAACACAAGTAAAATGACCTTATTTCTGTAAACTAAACCAAAACCAACCCAGTCAAATCACCCACGTAGTTACTCTTAACCTGTATGCCTGTGTCTAGTGCCTTGCTTGCCTGTAGTTGTCCTTAACTGAGCACTTCTGGTGTTGAAGATGTATAGCAGGAGGTCTTGTAAGGGGCTGTTAATGCAGAAAGTAAAATAGTGCTAATAAGGACAGTTAATCTAGCCTTTTCCAAGCAAAATCAGTTTAGAAATAAGCTCTTGTGTCTTCTAGCTTGAAAAGCATCAAGTGCCCGTTGCAGAAGATGTTCAAAATATTGGCGAATACCAGTACTGGGATATTGATTCTGGAATGTTTTTCCCCCAGCAATTTTCCATATCCCTCTCTGCTGCCAAAAAAGTAGACATGACTATGAGAAAAGGTGTACCTTTGATGTTAGTATCACTTGTGGTCTTTTGTGAGTCCCAGCTGAGTGCAGTGCCCTTTGTGATGCTTGTGCTGTTGCAGAGAAAAAGTCAGAATTGTTCCTTTTACTGCAGTTTAGATTGCTGCTGAGTGACACTAACACTGATTAATTTGGGAGTGGTTTTCCTTTGCATTGGCATCAAAGGCACACATCGGTCAAATCCCTGTGGGGCAGCAAACGTGAAAGTATGAGAGCCCTGTCGTCTGTTCAGGCACAGCTTTCTGGCTGGACACAGAGCTGAACTCTGTGTGCTTAAAGCCCACCACAGAAGCCTGGTTCCCAGCAGCAGCTCATCTATTTTCCCCTTCAGCAGTCCCCAGGGAAAGCTTCCCTCCCACAATTAAAAAATATAATCAAAATGTGGTTAAAGTAATTTGCTTACACGTTTTTAATCTGCCCACTTTTTCTTCTTTTGTAGCTTTTTTTAAACTTCACCAAGTCACCTTTTTAAATACCCCCCAGCTCCAGTGAGTGAGATGGGACTAGAAACTTGCTACTTTTGCAGATAAGAGCTAAGATTCTTGCTAACTCCAGTGATGGGGTACTGAGATTGAGAGATTTGTATCAAGGTCATTGAAGTTGCTGGGCGTGAGTTCAGAAAAGCTGTTTTCTCAGAAAGGTGTCATGCCAGGAGAAACACAAGGGACTGGTCCTTACTTTTGCTTTGTTTCCTTAGTCTCTTGGTTTCTGGAAAAATGTTGAAGCATGTCACATAAGGAAGTAATAAATGACAGCTTTCTCCTCGCATCAATTAAATGCTGATCCCTTATCAGTTTTACAACCTTTTGAGCAAACCGCTCTGTCTCTCCCTCCCCCTACTTGCCACTTCCTTGTGGTAGGGGCAGACTTTGATGCAAATGCTGTCCTCGATAGAAATGCTGCTGTAGGTAGGGCAGGTTAATGAACATAGCTGCAGCCCTGTGTTCCCCTAGGACTGCAGGGAGGAGCAGTGACTCTTCTCTTGCTGGTCAGTACTTCATAGCTTGGAAAGAGACCTTCTGCAAGATGGGATGTATCCAAGTGCCAGGACTCTGTGCTGTGATGGGGTCCCTTTCCTGCCAGCCTTCCATACAGCTGCTAGAGCCACCTCAAACACAGATGACAGCGTTCAAACACATTACAGCAAAATAACATTGAATTATAACAGTCAGCAAATTGAGACAGGGACTTTTTCTTCACAGCAGTAGAGAAAACCCCTCTGTTTCATGTTGTTTAGTGACCAGGTAAAGATTCAAGTTGGATACTTTGTGTTCTGTCATTTATCCTTTGTATGTATAATTGATACATACTTTCCTGGCTGCTGAAGTACCTGTCCTCTGTTCGATACAAGCAGCATTTAATGATGCAAAATCTACAAGACAGAGAGAATTCAGGGATAGGCAGAGCCTAGGAGAGCTCATCAGGAGGAGGTTCTACACAACTCCAGCAGTGTCCACTGCCTGGTGCTCTGGCACAGCCAACAACAGGCACATCATGTCAATAGCTGATCTGGGGGAACATGCTATTCTCCTGCTATGCTTACTGCTCGACAGCTGGCCTTCTTCCCCCTGCCTGCCCAGTGGACTCAGATGACCCATTCTCATAAAGCCACTGTGGAATCAGTGACTCCGTGGCTCAGAGTTGGCAACACTTATGACACAACAGAACAGCAAAGGATGATGCAACCTAATGTAAGAAGTTGAAGAAACATGCAGATTGTTTTGACAGAAAGAAGACAGTTTTCATTTAGAAATCCTGGATGTTGTGGAAAGTGGTTAGTACCTCAGAAGATTATTGCTTTCTAGAGTCAGATGGAAAGGAAAAAGACCTGATTCTTTGAATAAATTGAAAGAAGCTGTTGAGTTTGAATTGGCAGCATATGTCGAGGAATGAGACACACAGGAGCATTGCAGACTTGTGTTGCTCTGTGATGGACTTTGCAGGTCTGTCTGTAAGAGCGGGCAGGGTCTTGAGGAAGATTTCTTAGCCCAGAGGAGCTAATAGGGCCTCTCTCCAGAGGCCATTAAGGGCACCTCTCTCATTGGGCAATACAAAGGAAATGAGGCACTTACTTTAGGATGATGGTTTCACAGGTCACCTAGAATTTCAATTCTGTACAGGTGCTTAAGGAATTCTGGGTGATAGCCAAAACTCTTCATTGATTTAAATGGAGGGAAGTTACAAAGGCATTATAGCCCAACCTGCAGAAAATTGTTTTTGCAAACCTGTGATCACCTTAGTCTCCTCTCTTTGTTCCTCTTCCTCCTTTCTGTCACCCAGGGATGGAGGCTGAAGACTAGAGATTACAAATTTGCAGTCTTAACAGTGAAATCTGCGTTACTATCTTGGACTTGGAGGATGGAAGGGTGACTTTTTTTCTTTGCAGTTACTGTCCTCCAGTGCTCTCATTGGAGTTGTGGATTGCACATGTCTATGTCTGCTGTTAAATATTTGATAGAACTGAATTTGTCACTGGGGCAGAATCTTTGTTTTCAGTGTGCTATTACAAAATATGGTATATGTTCACATGACATGTAAATAGAAGATGAATAGTGATAACTACAATCACAACAAATAATGGCATTTGTTCATCAGGGAATTACATTTTATTACTGTCTCGGTGCTTTGCTGGTGAAATAATCTCTGCTAACATTTTCCTAGCAGCCATGTGTTCAAAACCGAAGGGTTTTGCTTTTTGAATCTACTCTCTAACTCTTGCTGTGTCCATGGAAGAGTATTGCTAAAGAGTGTAATGGCCTCTGCATACTGATCAGAGAGTGATAACTGCTTCTTGTGTCAACCTGTTACTTAGAAATCCATAACAAATTGTAATTTATGACTGGATATTTGTCCCCCCTGAGGTGTGAAAAATGTTTAATGGGGCATTCAGACAGCTATCAAAGCAGACTGTTTTATATTAAATGTTAATTTTTTCCTGCAAAACTGAAGAGGAGGAGAGAAGAGAGTTTGATGTGGGCAATGTTTCCTATAATTTCAAAAATACGCTGCCTTCTTCCTCTGTCAACCCACCTTGTGAAAGCAATTCCAGCCTCGGAGAAAAAAGATACAGCAGCATTACCAAGTCCTCACAAAGGCACAGTAGATCACTCTCATGGCCTCAGAAATAGGCAGATGATGACTTGCTTGCAACCACTTCACTTCTTGGATGCCTTATTTTGCTGGCAACACCAGTCTCTGAGGAATTAGGTTGTGAATATCTCCCACTACTACCATAGTCAAGAGTAGCTTCTTGTGCTGGCAGGTTCTCACCAGAAAAAGAAAGCTCATCTCCCTTCCAGAAGACAAATGTCACTAGATTCAAAAGGAAACTACCTGGGATTACTCAGTTTCCTCTGTGAGTGAGTTTGGTGCTCAAAAAGCTGAAAGCAGGAAGTAGCAGTCTGAATCTGTTGGTGAAGTTGGTATTCCGTCCTCAAGTTTCAGATCTCTGTTCGTCTTACTGTGTCTTTGTCCTTCACTTCAGTGTGAGCCAGAATGGCAGTGAGTAAATTCAGTGGGAGATGTAGTAGAGGCTCCTCTGCTATACTGATAGGGAGCAGCTTTATTCTACAGTAGAGTTTATCCAAGCAGCAAGGGATGTCTGCACTAATCTTCTGAGATGTAGCCAGCTGCAATGTACAGAAGAACCCCTCTCTCTGTCCAACTGTATGTATGCAGTTTATTTGCTATTCAGTGTAGGGTAAATTTTCTAGGTGCCTGAGCTTCTCTACTGGAAAAGAAAAATGCTTGCCTCTTATTACTAAGCTCTTTCATTTGTCTTGGATGTCATGAGAGCCGTTGTAGGCTGTTTCACATGCCTCTGGCTGACTGCCAGAGAAGATACTGTTAATCTCCACTAAAAGACCTGGTGATGTCCCCAAATCAATTTTTGCTGTTACGCACCGCACTCCGGAGAGACACTGTAATCTCTTGTGCTAAGCAGACCACAGCC
The DNA here is from genome assembly GCA_036630365.1 of Acanthiza pusilla. Taxonomy (NCBI): domain Eukaryota; kingdom Metazoa; phylum Chordata; class Aves; order Passeriformes; family Acanthizidae; genus Acanthiza; species Acanthiza pusilla. Next base: position 3,257,233 of record JAXCHO010000098.1, read on the forward strand.
CAGGATTATAGGTGGCCACCTTGTGTGCAGATCTATTTGCTGTTGTGTGTCTTTATTGACTGGAGACCAAGATTATTGCTAGAGGTGGCCAAAAGAATAACAGCTCTATTTGATTTTGTCAGAGTGCTTTTCCAAAGAAAATACACGAGAATAGAATTGCATGTACTGTTCAACTCTGCCTGATACTGTGATTCCAGAGTCCATGTGTCATTTAGTCAGCAGAACTGAAAACCAGAATTGAAACACATGACATCCATGCAAAAATCAATGTTTATGGAACTGCTTACTAGCTAGCACAACTTAGCTAGGACATTCCTCCCACAAGCAGATCCGTCCTCCAGATGCACTTGGAAGAGAAAGAAGGGTCCCTGCCATTGGGCAGGACTTCTGCAAGTACCTCCTCCAGGCTTACAGACCCTTATGAATGGGCAGGTTGCTTACCTTGACACAGCACCAGGAGAAGCCTGAGTGCCACATCTCCGTGCTGTGTAATCCAGCACATTCCCAGTTTGTGGGATGGTCACTCTGTGCAAGAGCAGTCTAAGGGGTGCCTCTCCTCTCCCCTGCAACATCAGGCCTTTTGGGAATGTGGAGCTTTTGTGCACAGACACAGTAAGGTCAGTGCAGCTAGGAAGCCAAATGCTTCAGGATTACACCCAGTTTGCAGGATTTATGCTGTGCAGGCTTGGTTTTAGCAGTCGCATATATTGAAAGCAATTAAGTTCATGAAAAGCAGAACAATTTGTTTCACTTCACATTGTTGTGGAGGCAAAACAGTTTCCATGGCTTACCTTCAGCCTTTTCAGTTGGGAGGGTTCACTAATGCAGTTGTGGTAGTGGCCAGTCATGTTTGTACCCAGAAGAGATCCACAGCAGGAACATGATTTGTACCCACCAGCACTGCCTCACTCTGTCTCACCAGAATGTGGAAACAAGACAGTCTTCATGCACTGGGCCAGGGAGAGTGCATTCCAGGGAATGGCATAAAGTGAGGAGCCTGCTAAAAGCCAGGACACTCACCTTCATGGGTAAATTTGTGTAGTTATGGGCAGCAGCTTCCTCTGTTGCACATGAAGTGCAAAAGTTGACTCGCACCCAAAATTCAGCCACAATGCATACTTGTGAAAGATGCTACTTCTCCTAAGTAGGTGCTAGGGGTGGTGTGCAGGGGAGAAGTGCAAACAAGGAGCCTGAGTAGCCCTGGTATGGAGATCAACTGAGGAAATGTACGTTTCCAAATGTGTCTTTGATTCTGAAAAATTAGCTAAAGCAAACCTCAGATTTACCTGCATGATTACCTGCATGATTTGAGTGAATTGGTTTAATCTTTGCTGTGTGTACCCGAAGTGGGAATGAGGGGGGTTCAAAGTGATAGCTTACAGTGCCTGTAAGATGTGAGCTGAGAGGAACGTCTTTCTCTTTTTTTACTCTTTCAGGGACATGGGTACACAGCCTGTCTACAACAGGCTGGCCACCCAATAGGGTGTTCTGCGCTGTAGGCTGCTGGGGATACCCAACCCTTCAGAGCTGGCAAAGTACTATCTAGGTCTTTGCTCCAACAGGAGCTATGTTTTACTCTGTTTCAGAACTGTTGCAGGTGAACATCTCTGCCATGTTCAGCCAACATCCTTCAGGCCGTGGTGGTTAAAGGACAGTCTTGAACTGGCTAGGCGTGCGTTTTCAAGGGTGGGAAACATCTTCCATCTCCAGTGCTATTCTGTTGCAATTTTATTCTTGTCTGACCACAGTTTCTCTAGAGTAACAAGTAGGCCACTTGCTTCAGTTCAGTGGCCAACATTTGCGTCATGCCCAGTCATTTCATAAACCCAGACTCTGCTGGAGATTTGTTTTAACAGGCATGGAGGTCACTTGTTTTGTTTTTATGTTCTGGTTGTCAGGAAATACTGACCTACTTCAGGGAAGTGTATAACTCCTTGAATGACAACTGACTTCAGTTCTTATATATCTGTGCTGCTACATTAACACTGAGGATGTGAACTCTATTGCAAAATATTTGGTATTTCTGTATTTTCGATGGAGGTTTTGGTTTTGACATTTTGAATAAAAAGAGAAAGTCCACTATGAAGAGACAGCATTTTTAAGCAGAGGTCTTTTATCTTTGTATATTATCTTACACTTTCTGGGCTTTTTCTGGGTCTCAGAGCCATATACTTATATCCTCAGCCCCTGTCTGTTCACCTTCCTGCCTTCCAGTAGCAACCTGAATATGTCTGTTTTGGCTATGTTAGCTGATTTTGTGTGTTCACTAACAAGTCATTGGAAAAGTTGTGAAATCTCCCAAAATATTGGTGCCAACACAGGAAATGCAGAGCAGCAGTCACCTTAATACATCTTTGAGTATGTACTCAATACCTAAACATGGAATAAAATGCCACAGAAAAATTGCCAGTGAACAAATTTTAGCAGGCAGATATAGCAGTCAAACCTTTAAAGATGCAGAAAGTTCATTAACTACATTAGAAAGATGCAATTTATTTTGGGCAAAAGTAGATTATAAGAAATCTTATTTCTATCCTGCTCAATATACTTAATGATTTATTTAAGAGCCACAGATTCTTAAATAATAGAGTACGTTTACCTGTCAGGTGAAGGGGATAAACCTAATATCCACTGTTTCATCTCCTGCCACATTTTGCCTTCAGCAGTAGCCATTAACTTATTGTTCACACTTGTGAAATGCATTTATATCATCTATCACAGTGTTGAGAAACAATATAAGAGATTAGTTGTTGTCAATAAATAACTTTCTTCTTTGACTGATGACATTTGCATTTCTGTGGAGTTTTTCAGACTTGTCATAATGTGAGGAATCTTGGTATTTTGGGGATCTTATTTGTTCTTTAACTTCGGATGCAGCTTTTGGGGATGAATATTGAAACATAAGGTAGGAGGTTCCTAGTTCTGCTTTCTTCCGTTTGCCTGGAAATACCTAAATATTAGGTCAACTAAAACCACTTTGCAAGCTGTGTCTCTAAAATGCAGAGGGCAGTTGTATGTTTGACATAATCACGGATGTTACAAGAATGAAAGTGGAGCTTCACTGTCAGGTGTCTCACAAATATCAGATAGGGCTTCTGGGTTTTTCCCTGTAGGCTCAGATGTTCAAACTTCCAGGTGATATTGCTAGGTGATCAGGGATCGAATCAAAGGGATCAATGGTGTAATTAGTCTGCTAATTTTGAGTACTACTGATTTAGCCCTGGTTACCAATTTCTATGCTGGAATTTTAGTGCCTGTCCATATGGGAGCATAGGCTCATGCAGATACACCATGTAGCCATATAAGAGGTGCAGCATCATAAAATGTCATGTGCTATCTTCAAAGTCCTGAAATCTTTTCATACAATTGCAGCATTTGACACTCTGTTCTTCCTGATTGTTTAGGCTTAAATGTACTGAATCCTATCAGGTTTTTTTACATATGTATATATGTAAATATATAATTTATTTTCAGTGCAGTTCCCTGTGTCAGCCTGCTTTTTGTGTCAGGATCCTGGCTGTGTGTGGAAGCTCCTCTTGCTGTCAGATCCTGTGGGAGCTTTCTAAAATTCAGGCTTAATAGAAAAGGTGTACCACAGCTGAGCCATCCATTAGTCTAGTAGTGCTGATGTTTAATCTGCTGCGCCCATTTTCCAAGAGTCCAGTTTAAAGTCTGTAATAGTCTTTGTCATGGACTGAACAATCCATGATATATCTTCAATTTGAGAAATAACACAATGGACTGACATCTGCCAGCTCCTGCTGCAAAAATGTGTCTGAGACCAGTAAGAGCCATCTGCTAAGAATATTGCAGTATAGGACCCCCAGACTGATGGTGTATCTCTGTATGTAGACCTAAGAAAGCTAGCCTGAAAAGTAGTCTAGGTCGGAAACCCAACAACCAGTAGATTTTGTGTATTTGGAAAGTGTTTGGTTGTTAATGTGGTTTTTATTTTGTTGGTTTTGTGTGTGGGTGTGTGTATTTGTTTTTTCTTCCAGTTAATAAAAAGGTAGAAATTATCATTTAATACCCCAGTTTCAAAACTGTTGAAGAATCAGCCTGATCTTTACCAGTTTCGCTAAAGATAAAACTAATGAGAAAACTTATGTCCAAAACATTTATTTGCTTTTAAACAGAAGTACTGAAGAAGAACCTAGCACTGCAAAGGCAGTAATAGTGTTTTTGGAGCACATACAGTCTCTAACTTTTAAAGCCTTTGCTCTGCATTTAAGTGTAAGATTTCTCTAAAATTCCCTATGGTTATTCTAAATTCCATCCTCCTTGGAATGCAGGGAGCAGAAGAGGGGGAGAGTTCCTGAGTTTATTTTCAATGGCATTTGGTTTGGCTTGGAGGATTTTTATAATGCTAATTTGGTCCTTCCATATTAATTCATGTTCTTCCTCTGCTGCTCCTAAATTGGAAACTTTCCATTTTACATCTGGCAGTCTTGTCCTCAGTTGTTTAACCTTTATACTTTATCACTAGAAATAGCTGTTTTGTGCATGGAATCCAGCCTTTTAGTCATAATAACATTCCCTTCAGCTATCTTCTCTGGCAACTTCTAGAAAAGTTTTCAAGTTTGAGGGGTTTTTTGTTTTGTTTTTTAACCACTATCTGCATTTACAGAAAGCATGCCTGAGTTGATGGTGCTGCACCCTACCAAAAAGTTTTAAGCAAGAAAACTACAAAACATAGTCTTTACCACTGGTAGGAAGTATAGAAAGACAACTAAATGTAGAGACAGAAATGGTTAAGACCTGTGAGGCATCGTCCCCACTAGTTGAGCAATATTCAAGTTAAATGCAAACCTGATTGCTGATCATTTGGGAGCACAGTTCTTACTTTTACTGAATATACATCCCAGATGCCCAAGAATTCTTTGGGATGTGTCCTTATAGATGTCTACCTCCTTTCTGACCTGCTCTTGTAACTGATGAGTTCCAGTTAGACTCCAGACTGGTTCATTCCACCAAGAGCATACACAATGTGAAAATACAGTCAGTGTTCTCTATAACTTTTATTATGGTGCTACACACCTGTGCATGGTTAATGGGAGCTCTAAGGTCATATGCAATATGCACCAGGTATTTGAAAGCTTAGTCTTGTCATCTCTTTGCCCAAGTCTAACTCAAATAAGAGGCAAAACCCAGAAAAAGAGGTTTGTTTTTTCAAAGTGTGACTTCCTATGCAGTTGGTTACGTGAATGCCAGTTCTTCAAACTCTCAGCTGTAAAAGGTGTGTTTATGCAGCACACATTCAGCATGAAGCACGGCTGTCCCAGCTGGTGTATCTCAACACCTTCACAGCCCCATGCAGAGGTGCTTGCTGCTCTGGAAGCAATTTGGGCCATTACTGTCTCTTAGCAGCGTTTGGCAGCTCAAACACAGCCAAGTTCACATGACTAACACTTGTCTGTGTGTGAATGGGGCACAGCTGGTGGGGGTAGCCCTGCACCCTCCTCAAATTTGTTGTCCACAGACTGATAAAACCCCATAAGAAAAAGTGTTCAGTTAATGCATATACAAATTACATGACTCTGCTTAATTTGGGGTGGTTATTTCAGTTTAACTGTGACCAAATGGATAGTAAACCAGGATTCTCACTACTGGCAGTTAATGCAACCTTGTTTCCTCAATAACTTTGGATCAGAAAGTAAGTAGTATGAAATAAAATCCTGTCAAAACACTCCCTTTTTTTTTTTTAAGACACATGTAGATCATAAGTGTGATTTGCTATGTCAGCACAGATCAAGCTATCAGGAGACTAATGATTCAGGGTTGAAAAGCAAATGCAGCAAGCTGGATATAGGCTTAAGAAATTCAAGTGAAGATGTAAGCAAGTGCTACTGCAAGTTGTTATCCTTTTATCAGCCTATGTCCTATCATTCTGTATCCTTCTGCCATCTAAATCCATTTTTACTGAGAACTTAAGTGGAAAAGCTGCTGTTAAATTCTTAGGGAGGGAGCACAACATTCTTCAGAGTTTTACGAAGCTTCAAAAAAGTAGCCTGTTTGTGTCACAGCAGTGTAGGCAGTTCACGTTCCAGAGTAATGTTTATCCTGCAAGAAGTCTGCTGGAGAGCTCCATTTGAGCCATGAATTTTTTTCACCTGGCTTTCAGAAATAAGGCTCTTTTTGCAAGTCAGACCTTCTGTTAGTCAGTATGACACCCTCTTTATGATTTAAGGATCACCTCCCACGGCCTTAAACATCACTGGCTTTCCTCCTTGACGTCTGTCTGCATCTGCCTCTGTCGTAAGGGCAGTCCCTGGTTTTTTTGTGTGGGGAACTCAAAGGCACATTTATTCCACCCTGCAAGGAGGTATGGGCACTGCAGCAGGCTGCTGTGTTGGCATGGGCAGAGCCCAGCACGGAATGACTCCAATGAGTGTCTCTGAGCTGCTCAGTGAGGATTGCCAGCCAGCCTGGTGAGGCACACCACGCCTTGTCTTGGAGAGCAAAGCTAGCAAGTTAGCAAATTTAGCAAGTTAGCAAAGCTAACCAAGTACAGCACTTGGTTCAAAACTCTCCAACTCGAGTTTTAAGATTATTTTGCACCTCAGAAGACTCTCTGAGCCTGGTTTACATAGGCTAATCAAGAAGAAATACTAAGCTTACAATGTTTACAGCTGTATATAGCACCATTAATTCAACAGTCCTTGCACTGAGAAAGTATTAAAAATATGATTAGGAGTTTAATAAGTCTTTTAATTGAAATGAGTGGAGTCATAGCTGTTTTTCTGTAAGGAAGCAGAGGGCATTTCGCAAATACCAGTTGGGTGCTTTACAACAGGGTGGGTACAAGGAGGAAATGGCCAGGGTGACAGGTTTGCTGTCTTGTCAAGAGAAAGTGTGGCTTCACATGTAGCAAGTTAGCAGGTTGTATGCTGGGACAGCTGTCTATTTTGCACAGCTGTGCTGAATCAAGAAACCTCTGAGCAATAGACAGTGAACAGCCACTTTTGAGAAGCAATGACAAAATAGCAGAGGTAGGTCTTTTTCCATAGGCCTTCAAAGAGTACAGAAACTGATGGCTGAAATAACCAGTGTTTCCTAGGTACTAAAAACAGGCAACACACAAGAGCCAAGAAATTAGAAATCCAATATTTTTGTCATGTTCTGGGATTATGCTTTGGCCAGCTCAAACTTTTGATTCTGGTTTTACATTTCCAGGAGAGGCACTTCACTTCTGAAGCTGTGTTTTGAACTTTCTTGGCACAGAGAGGGCTGATGGTTGACAAAGAGATCAGTCTGCAAGGGTGGTACAAGCAGTCCTTAATTCAACCTGCTAGGAGAAGGAAGAACAGAGCCAAACTTCATGCATCAGTAGCACTGACTCTGTCTCCTGTTTCAAGTTATTAAAATAACACTTCAGTGGTTTTTTAAAACGTGTTTTCCTAAATGCTCTCTAATGCCCATTACAGTTTTAGATTCTGGGAAATAAATATTTTTCTGCTACCAGTGGTTTTTTTGGTTTTGTTTTCCCACAACTTGGCAAGCACTGATATTTGGGGGTTTTGTATTTTGTTTTGGTTATTCTTCTACAATATTTAGGATGAAGTAGAAATTAGCTTTGCTACCAACACCTTGCAGATACACACGCACAAAATGCTTGAACTTGCCAAAACAAGTTATTTTTTGCATCAGCATTCTTGAGTTTATTTTCTGCTTGCATGTTTGCACAAAAAGAGTGCTTCTTCCCAGCTGCTGTGGACAAAACATTGTATCTGCAAGATCGAAAAACTAGTGTCTTTTTAGTTAGTACTGTAGAGGTCAGCTATAGAAGTTGAAGAAAAATAAGCAAGATTTGATTATTAGAAGGCCACTTAAAATAAGGCCAATGTTAAGATAAGCTAAAAAATAAGGAAAAAGACAAATGTGGTTTCAACCTCTAATATCAGTAAAGATTCTTAGTGCTTTATAATTGGGTCTTGAAATGAGTACTGGGAGTAAACTAGGACTCTGTGGTTTTGATTTACATCCAACCTGTGATTTCTTTTTTGATGGACACTTTTCTATATCATCACAGACTAATTTTACTTCACAAACACATGAACTCTCCTTGCAGCAAGATGGGAACATCACCTGTGTGAGGAAATCAGCAGTCCCAAGGCAAGTTTTATGCTCCCCTGAAGTCAGGGCTTCAAGGGCATCAGTGACTGAAGATGTGCTTGCTGTTTCCTTCCTGTTCATACAGACCACTTTTAAGTAACCCATCTATGTAATAGTTGTGTTTCCTTCTACCTCTTTTTTTCTTTTCTTGTTTGGTCTAGCATCTTGCTGAATTGCTGAAAGGCTTTGGCAATTGTTTTTGGAAAGAGGACAGTGTTGAATCTTAAGGACACTTCTAGGGAGTCAGCAGGTCTCCACTCAGGTCTTCAAAAGGATCTTGAGCAAGTTGCATAACCCTTTCTGTGTGTCAAAGTCATAGTCCTCAAAATGGGAAAACCATGTTTTATTTCATTGAGTTTTTGCTGTTTGAGCCAGGATGTTTTTTAAAAAGAGGTCTTTGTTGTGATTTGATTCACCTTAAAACTGAATGGGAGTTCACTGTTTTGATTTTCTCATTTCAGCACTATTCAAATCAGTTGTCTTATGTGAAAAAGCTTAATTTTTTTTTCTTGGATTTTTGGGTTATTAGTGATCTGATTTCACAACCTCTTCAAATGGAATAGCAAACAAATTATGGGAAAATTACAGTTTGAGTTATAAAGAAATCTATATCTACCATCTGCAAGGGCCTGATTAGTCCCAACACGACTGTGGTAAATGGATTATCATTACTGTACTTCTCCCACAATCCTCAGGGAAACTCTGAAAAAAAAAGATTTTAAAAGGGCATTGTCAGGCACCCCAGAAAATAAAGGTGGTCATTTAGTTAAGACAAAGCAAAACATTTGGAGGTGCCATGTACAGAAATAACAACTTCAAAAATGCCTCTTCTCTCAAGAAATGTCACTGAACAATAACAGTTGCCAGCTGGTAAGAGATGGAACACTTTGGAAGTAGAGGTGCAATTCAGAATAAAAACATATGTACAGTAACAAATCACAGGCAGAAAGAGAGAATATTTCAAGTTCTCCATCATGTTCCCAAGCTACAAATAATCCTGTGAAATGTTTGTTCTAAAGGTCAAATAAAAAAAACAACTTCAAAGCAAAGAGGGTAATACTGAAACTGTCTTCAGAAGGTTTTTTGTGAAAATATTTCAGAAGGTGAGAAACCTTTCTCATGCAATAGTCATAGAGGTTTTAATTCTAGGTAATGGGGAGTTCTGCAAACACCTGGGCATGAGGATCACTTATGTCATCAGACTAAAAATGAGGGGGAGTGGTTTTGGAAAACTTGTTCGAAGAAAGTGCTGATAAGTGAGGGAAACATTAAGTAAAATTCAGTGTTCACTTACCTTCCCTAGGTAAGTGAACTATGGTAAGGACTATGGAACAATTTTAAACTCAAATATTTAGATTGCACATTAAGAAGAGATTCTTTATTTGAAGGGTGGTGAGGCACAGGAACAGGTTGTCCAGAGAAGCTGTGAATGCCCCATCCTTGGAAGTGTTCAAGGCCAGGTTGGATGGGGCTTTGAGCAGCCTGGTTCAGTTGAAGGCATTCCTGCTTGTGGCTGAGAGGTTGGACTAGATAGTTTTTGAAGATCCCTTCCAATCTAAACCATTCTCTAATTATATGCAGCAAAATAAAGGACTTGCACATGAATATCTGCTCAGATAGAAAGCTGAGGTTCTCGGAAGAGGTGAGATTAAGGCATAAATTAGCCTCTGTACCAACAGCCAAACCTTCTTTATGCTGTTGAAGTTGTTTGGTGTTTGCTGAAACCATCTAGATCAATATGAGATTTCTTTTGCAAGTCTTAAGCTATTTGGATGTTAGGCATCCAGTCCTACTAAACTCTTCATCCTGCATACTATCCTGTGCAAAAAGATGGGCACCTCCCGAGAGCTGTTGGTCCTATCCATCTTCTGCTAAGAAGAAGCACCCACCAAAGGTGTCCTTCCCCCTCTTTGCCATCTGCTATGGAGACATCTGAGCACGTAGGGCATAGGAGATCCCTCACATCTGGACAGCTCAGACAATGTGGAATGAAAACCTTGTCTCACCAGGAGGGTCAATGTGGATGTGCATAAATGTGGTCTTGGCACGACAGTATTTTACCTTTATGCTGATGATTAGAAAATTGGATCACACTAACAGGCCTGTGCCCTGCTTGTTGTAAATATCAAACTTTATTACTAGTTTTAACCTAAACATTTGCAAGTTTTAGACCTAATTACTGCTGTTCTATGCTTTATACAAGCTGGGATGTGCTCTCTCTGAAGCAGCTCTTCTCAAGTAGCTGCAAGTACCACTAAGCTTTTTAGCACCAAATCCCATGCTCCATTATAGGTCCAATTTTGTCAAAACTCCTGTTAATTTTGTTAGTGCACCTGCTGTTTTTCTAGCAATTGTCGTGCTTCATTTCTCACTGGAGAGACTTTACTTTTCCTAGCAAGTGTGATCGAAGGCAGCAAACTGAGCGGCAAGTCCAGGCCCTGGCCATCCCCTGCCCTGCATCAGCATGGCGCCGAGGGAGCCCTCCAATGCCAGCCTCGTGTTACTGGTGGATAGAGCCTTTCTGCCTGTGCACCTCTTCTCCACTCTTGCCCGAGAAAGACAGGCTTTCAAAAGCTGTGAGCATATCTGAGTCCACTCAGATCTACTGCCAAAGGAAAATGCTATGTTAACCCTTTATAATATCATGTTAACAAATGGCATGAGAAAACACTTTACATTACTTGAGCAGTAACTCAGGTTTTCTTTAAAAAAAGGGGATACCAAAAAGTCTATTTAGAAGCATTAAGAAATTAAAATTTATAAATAGTCAGTGCTAAAGTCTTTCTACTAAAGGCTTTGATGATGCTACAGGAAGCATTCCACTCTCAGATACATAGGAATTTTAAGTGCTTTTTCATTTTCAGTAGCATTGACATTGCTGCAGAATTGTATCCTCCATAAAATGGGGAAATATCTGAAAATGTCACATACTTTGAAGAGTCTTCCCATTGCCTCTTATGTCTTCTGTATAATAATTTTGTAAACATTTGACCATTTTGACCAATACCAATGTTCTGCTTTATGTAGAAGGAATGTAGAGATTGCAAAAGAGCTCATAGAGATATATTCTTCTGTGAAAAAATACAGAAATTAAAGATTTACATAATGTGGCTTTCTCTGGATTCTTTTGGTCATAATGGCACATCTTTTTGCCTCTTTCCAAGCCTTGTGGTTTGCTTTTTATGGGGCAGGGAGGAGAGGGGAAAGGAGTGCAAATTTTTAAGTAAGATGGGAAAAAAGAAGGAGCAGGTTTATTTTTCAGAACAGAACAGGCTTGCAGAAATGCATTTGTACAAGATCTAAACGTTGAAAATTAACAAATTCTTTCCTATCAGGCCTATAGAAGAGCTTTGAACTGCAGCAGTTCAGGTATAGAAGTACTTGAATGCTGGGACTCAGCAGTGTTAGAGTCCATTCCTTTTCCCAGCTATGACAGTCAGCCTGTGTGCTCTTGGACATCTCCTGAAATGCACCCAGCAGTAATTTTCCACCTGCATCTACAAATCCCAGGAGATGCGGGAGGCATTACGCATAGGTTCCATGAAAGATAAAAACAAGCTTATTGTCAGTAGGCTTAAAGTGCTGGATCTGTATTTCACTAGAAAAATGCTTGCACATAAAAAAATAAGAGAAATCACAAAAACTTCTGCTATGACTTATGCAAACTAAAATGGTAAATTTCCTGCTGTCTTGTGTTTGGGACTGCAACTGCTTCCAGTTTTGGGACTGAACACTGCGAAGACTACATGACAGTCTGCTTATTTGATCCTCTCCAGTTCAGCTATTTTGATTCATCTCAGCTAAGGTGCTGCCCCAGCACCCTTTTGTGCAATTTTGGAACATTGCAAATACAACAAGTGGATAGAATCTAATTTAGTGCATTCTACTGGAAAAGAACCCCTGTACTCAGTCATTCTGTTATCACACCTACTGCTGTCATGCCACTGTTTATTTCCAGATAGGGCAGTGTTGAACAAAAGAGATTTTCAGTATTTCTTCGGGGTGAGAAGCTGTAAGTTTATTCTATAAATACACCCTGAGCTGACTTGTACATTTTCTTTAAGGAGGGCTGTGTTGCATGCCTCAAATAGAAATATCTTTACTCGACAGGTAAGGGTGATGAGTTTAAGCCTCTTTCCTCCAGAGAGTACTTAATTGCTTTCCCTTGGGGAAAAAAAAAAAAGCCAAACAAACAAATAAACAGAGAATGGAGGTGTTCCAACTATCTGTAAAAGTTTTGTTTTCACACTGTGCTTCAATCTCATTGCAGCTTTTGAGGAGTAATAGTAGTAGGCAGACATTCCTCGGATGGGAAGTGATTAGGGTGCACATTGCTGTAGAAAAGCATTATTTCCAGTAATAACACAGCAGGTGTTTTGAAAGAAAGATGCTTTAACCTTTCAGATTGCAGAGGCATCCCAGTAATTCTAAGAATCACAATCAACAAATGCCTAATTTCACTACTGCTTTCCTAATTAAGAAGGGAAAATGGTGTGAGGAAGCTGAATTTTGAAAGGCATTCTCCTACAAATTAGCAGTTTCTTATTTCTGATCTGTCACTAGAAATAAAGTCATTTACATGTCGTTTGAAGACCTCCATGCTGGAGCATAGTATGTTGCTCGCATTGATGGGCACACCAGGTACAAAAACTTATGTTTTGATCAAAGCCAAAGAAATATAAAGGCGGTGCACCATGGAAAACAGATTAGAGTTAGTAATACCAAGATAATTGTTGTCTGATAATTATGTTGTCTTCATGACATGGGATGCAACTTTTTATAAAGATTTCTGCATCATTTGCTGTTTGATGTGGAAAATTTTGTCTTAAAGGTTTCATCTGAATGCAAATAATTTTGAAATCATCCTGATGGTACAATGAAAAACTTGCACATTGTTTTCTGTCTGAACGTCATTTAGATATAGGTCTTAACCAGTGAATCTTGTTCTTTCCTTGCCTCATCACCTCCCTCAGAAAGCCGTGGACTGAGTAGCTCTTAACAAACTTTGATCAGGTCATTTCTTGTCCTTTCTTAATTAATTGAATTGACCCATTGTATAGAAACTCGGTATTATCCCCATTATTCACAAGGTCAAGGTGTAGTTAGAGTTTCCTCCTACATAGCTGCTTACTATCTATTCAGATTACAAAGCAAAGTTCTTCATTTAACTGTTAATCTATTCTTGACAACCCAAATTGTGAATAGTACCAAAAGGATCTAAAGACTTGTCCCGCTTGGACTAAATAGCACAAGTCCCAGTATTTCTAATGGATGCAGGATTAGTCCCCTCTTTTTTCATGGTAAAATTGTAAGCATCACAAGTAATGCAGACAGTTAAAGTAAATAAAATTATTCTATTTGTCACATTTTAAAACCATAGATTACACGTGACTTTGCGCAGCTTTGTTTTTCATGACTGTATTTTGCCTAATAGCAAATCATCTATTAGCATGAGGGGAAATTTGCAGTGTCAGACATTGTGCAAGTTATTCTGAGCACATTCCCACCCATCCTAGCATAGGAGCGTAGGGGTTGGTTCAGAGCCTTTTGCTTGACAGGAGTCTGAATGCAGCAGAGATCTGCTGCAAAGCACACAGAAATCACTGTGGAAAAACCTCAGTGACTTCAGGGAGTTTGGGATAAAGCACTGGAATTTCCTGAAAGGAAAATAAATGGCAAATATTTCTAATTGTAAGTAATTTTAAAGCAGACCTCTTTGTTCTCCAAAATCACTTTTAAGGAGCTGCTAGAGACCAAGAACGTGTATAATTTGATTAGTTTGATGTCTAGGATATTTTTTTTCCTGCTTACTCTTTTTAGTTGATGGAAAAAAAAATTCTCTTACAAGCTTACCCCTGATTGATCACAGATAAATTAAAGAGCTTTGATGTGGCCAGCAAAGCATACTTACTGATCTAATAACAAATAAAAATGTTTTTGGAAAAAAGCTCTAGGGCGTATACTGAAATTACATGTTTGTTTTTCTCCCCTCTTTTGAATAATAAAAAAATTAGACCCTTTTTTTTTTTTTTTTAGGAATGTTTCCTCAAGCTGATTGTTCTGCTTCAGCTATGCACACTCTATAGCAGAAAGGATAAACAAGTACAGCTTTGTACTTGGTCCAGAACCAGAGAACCCACATTCAAAACTGTTTTCATAAAAACCATTGAGAACTTTACCTATCTTAGGTTGCTCTTGCTTGGCTTTTCTTTCATGTAAAGGTTACTGACAGCAGGTCTATTTGCTCTTATGGTTCCCAGTGTTAGGGAAAAATATATAGAGATTACTAAATTCTCTTGTTTGTCGTAAAATCCAAGGGTAAGTGATCAAATTTACATTCCTCAGGTTTTTGTTAGGCTTTCTTCTTTAGAGGGAGGTGCTGTGAATTGCAGCAATTCCTGATCATAAGCTCCTATGTGCTTTTCTAGCTGAGCATTTTAAAATTGCTGGTGCTTAGCATGTTGGGAAATATGGTACTGGAAAGACAGAGATGTCAATTCCTTACTGGTCTCAGTGGGGACAGAAACTTGCCTGCCAGTAGAAGCCCAGGGCTGCCTAGGCTTCACTATAGTGTCAGGGTCTTAATTTTCAGAAATGTGTGGCTGAGGTGGAAGTGGCTCACGACAGACTGTCCCTGTTACCTGTCCAATAACCTCCTCCATGTGTGCACCACACTCTGCCTTGAGGTGCCTGTGCTGCTTGTGCAGATCACTGCTGTGACAAGGGTGCCCTCCTGTACTTTTCTCTGGTCCTCAGAAATCCCATTCTTTCCAGCCTTAGTTTTTGCATGGACACTTTTATACTTACTTGGTCTTGTCCAGGGATTTACCCCCTCATGGCTAAACACCCACACTCTTCCTCTCTGATGGGAGTAATCGAGCCACTCACTTGGCTTTGTTTTGTTCCCCAAGAAAACCAAGCATAGTTAGTGGAAAAGAAATGTTTATTTGATTTACTTTTAGATCATTTTAAAAGCTCAAAATGAAACCAGAAGCTTTCTGATGAACATAAAATGATCACTAAAGAACTTGAAGCTGTTCCGCATTCTGGATGAAGGCCAGGTTCATTCAAGGCCAGGTTGGATGGGGCCCTGAGCAACCCAATCTAGTGAATGGCATCCCTGCCCATGGCACAGGGGCTGGAACTAGATTATCTTTAGGGTCTCTTCTAACCCAAATCATTCTATGATTCTATGAGGAACTAAAACCATTAAGGAACAGCAGTTTGAAACAAAAATTGTTGTAAACCAGAAAAGCTTCTAACTCATGAAAATGACAATTTTTCTGCCATCAGGCATTGGTAAGATTCGCAGTATGCTGTGAAATAGCATTCTCTTTAATTTTTCCTTCTAAGGTAATGCATGTTGTTCTTCTCTAATAATTTCGTGTCTGTCCTCTGGACTCTCTAACATTAATTTTTTGTAGACCTATTTTCTCCCCCTGTCCCCTGGGCCCTGTGTATATACAGCAAGGCCTTGTATCCTGAACATACTGCATCTCTCCCTGTCGTTGACACAACAGCTTTTTAGAGTACTGGGCTTTGGAAGGATAAGGCCTCTCTAATATTCAATTTGTAGTAAATTATCAACTATTTTTGATAATGCGAACTCCTGCCTTCCAGTGTTTAAGTCTCATTTGGAGAATTTTGGGTTTAATTTGATCCAGTTGTCATTTTTGTTGGGGAAATAGCTTATCTGTGTATTGAATGAACAGTGGCTGTTCTTATTCAAAACTAGAAGCCCAAGTGGGGTTTTTTGTTATTTTGGTGTTCCTTTTTTATAATCCCCTGAAGGTATCTAGTTGATTTCTGTTGTGGCTGACTCCAGAACTCCTAATGAAAACCAGAACAGAACAAAGTTTTTGGGAGACACATAAACCTAATATTAGTTTGGATGGAGTAAATATTTATCCAGGCAGAAGGAGATGACTTATTTAAAGACTGACCTAATTTATTATTTAGGAAAACCACCTTTCTGTATCCACCCTGCAGCCAAGAATTGTCCTTTTTTTTTTTCTCCTGGGGAATATTTTAGTTTAAGAAATGAACCACACAACCCAGAATATACTGGCAGGGGTAGTCTCCCAGAATGGAACTACTCATTAAACTCATTTATCCTCCTAACAGAGCATTCTGAGTGTGTTGTAGTGCATTAGGGACAAAGCTGGATCACTGAAAGGTCACAGCTCTCAAAGCCAGTAGCTGTAGTGGAAGCCACTCTGGTCAGGGTTGGGTTTGTACTAACAGGTTTCAGAGATGATTGTCCATGACAGAGGTCTTCACTCAGCAGTTCTGTTCAGCACCTCATTTTCAAGCTACATGCCAAATAAACCTCCAGAAAAATATGCCTTGGAGAGCGTGAAGGGGTCAGGGAGGTTGTTTTTGTTTTCCTTGCATCATACTTGGTAAAGGTAAAATACTAGGTGAGGCAGGGTATCATAAACATGGTAGAGTTTCTTATTTGAGGCTGATTGTTTGGTTTTGTTTTTAGGTTTTTTTTTTTAAATCTTGTGCAGACTAGTAACAATAAGGAACATTCCATATTTGCTGGTAGTAATTGAGGTGTTGGATAGTTTGTGGTTCTAGCTTAGTGGGCAGTGTACAGGCCACCACAATTACTGGAAACTATGATGCTTTCTCAGCTGAAAGGGCTTGAGCAGGCTCGAAGAAAGAATTGCTTTCCTTCAGCAGAAACATCCTTTGTGACATAAAGCAGGGGACAGCAGTGTGGTTATACATCCTGTTCTAGTTGCAGCTGAGCACTGCAGATCTGGTTGCCCCCAGGACCCCCTTCCACTCCCTCAGCTGCTCAGTTTAGCTGCTTTTAAGGTCTCTTCCTAGCATAGTTCAGTCAAAATGATCCAGCACTTCTAATAGTGGGATTATTTTTTATTTCTAACTGACCTGGCCTAAGAAGCAGCAGTTGTTCTGGCAACTGGAGTGGTGATCTGTCGCATCTTACAGGAAGGCAGTGGTGAGCTGTCTGCGGTGAGCTGCGGAGGGTAACCGTTCAACTTGGCCCAGCTGTACTCAGAGCAGGCAAAACCCTATCTTCCTAAAGCAGCACAAGGAAAACATGAAGTTCCATTGCCTCTGCTGTGCTAGTGCTTGGGATGAGCCATGGGACTCTCCAGCCTTTCCCTTTCCCAAGTGTGAATAAAGTAAGTTTCTGCCAACATGTGTGGTGTTGTGCTGCTTGGGCACAATAGCAGTCCTGGTCTAGTAGCCCCATCTAGCAGTTTATATTTGTGTATTTGCTGCCCAGATGCAGCAGATGGGCATCTGAATGGATTGTCATTCTTTTGCTCTGTCTATGCCCTTTTGTGCCACACTTAAAATGCTTTCTCCCTTTCATTTAACAGCTCCCAGTATGTGTAAGGTTATCACACCTCTGCAAACGATTTGAATGCACTGTGAGACATACTTAGTTATTTTTATATTTCCTAATAAAGATCTTTCCATGTTTGTGTTCTCTGAACTCTGCCCAGATTCTCATCCCTTTCATTCCAGGGACTGCTGAGGTCCCTGGCAATATTTCAAACTGCAGAGCAGTCAGAGGAGTAGAAATCCCTGCTATGATGGAATAATCTCTGTGTTTAGCTACAAATCGTGCTGACCTTCAACTGTTGTGTTTGAAGGTAGCATTGCCATCCACACCCTCATCTCGTGTGAGTGGGACTCATGCTTTGGTGTGTTCTCACGTCCTAATCTCTGTGTCATCTAGACCTGTGACATGACCAGTGGATATCACAGCCCTCTTCCCACCATGGTGCACAAGTCCATGCTTATGTGCTGTATTTAGGAGCTTATTTCATTTCTTCTTCATATGCATAATTTTCAGAGGGTTTTCAGGACAGAGGTTCTTCAGAGCTAATTAAAGTGATAAGAAGTTTTAGACTTAACCTATCTTGCGTCTTTTCTGTAAGCACTGAATTAAGAATGCCTCTCTGAAATGTAAGAGGAAAAATGAGAGAGCTGTCTTAAAACCTGACTCAATTCAGCCTAGTGCCAATAAAACCATCAGTTTAATTTAACATGGCTATGCCTGTGCAATAAAGCAGATAGAAGGTAACTTACCTCAGTAGGTCCTGTACTCTGTATTTGATGGGTCTGGTTTACCATGATGCATACACTGCCTACAGATCATTAGCTTTAATGGTGACTAAAACTGGAGTTCGCAAGCACTCCTCTGTGACTCTCTACTGCATATGCTGTCGTTTATTATTAACCTGTGTCAACAGCCCTTCCAGTAATTTATAAGCCATATTACACTGCTCTTCACACCTGATGCTATTAAAAGTAACATTTTCAGAAAGCTTTTGTGCAATACTATATTGATGACAGCACTTAGTCAGACTTTTATGTGCCCTCTTTTCTTCTTGTATGTTTAAGCTTTTGGAAATGCAGTCACATTTAGAATTACATCCTTGTAGGTATTTTTCTGCAGCTGTTTATTGCCAAGAGAATTCAGCCAAGAATCTGCAATTGCCATCAGTGAGAATTTTGAATTGAAACTCTTTGAGAAGTCTGTGATTCTTTTGACATTGCTACTCATTCTGACATTTAATGTCTTTTTCCTGTGTTATACGATCACCCTAAAAATAGGATTGCAAGTTTTGAAGCTCATAGTACACAGATATTTTTTAAAGTAAAAAAACCCAACTAAACCCAAAATGAAAAAAGTGAAGATTTTGAGTGTATCTGTATACTCTATTACATTGGTAACAAAATCTAGACTCACATCTCTCATCATGTCACTTCAATTAATGCATTTCACTTTGACCACCATAATAATTCACATCTTTACATAAACTCCAGTTTCTCAGAGATTGCAACAGAATGTGGTTTTAGTTAAAAATTGGCCAGACACTATCAAATAATAATCAGTACAATACAATCAGTAGTTTTATTTACAGGGATTTATTAGTCTGTCCAAAAATTACATAGTAACCTTGCTAACTCATCTACATTAGGCATAGAGTTGAATGAGGCACATTAATAATTAAAATAGTCACAGTCTGTAGACAATTACATCTTTTCTCATTTTTCCACTAAGCTATTTTAGAAAAAATATAGCATATGATTCTGCTTGAAGAAGGATTGAATGTCTTTGTATAAAAAGAAGCCATAGGTTTTTAGTGTAAAGAAATCAGAGAATTCACTTCCATAGATAGTAGACATTATTACTGAATTTTGGCTAATTTCTTAGATTTGCTCAAAGTAATTGACTAACCTCAGAGGAACACCTTTTTGTATTTTCTGATCTGTGTTCATTAGGTTTTTTTAGACCAGGAATAATAGATTTAGTGATACTTAGAGATGGTGTTCCATCTTCTATTGAAATACAGACATTCTGCCTATCAGGAGGCCTTAAGTTTACATTAAAAGCAAACTGACAGCAAGATCATTAAAATGTCCCAGTTTTTTTGGACCGGGAGATCTGCTACCTGAGGAGAATATGCAAAGCAGCTACCTACTTCTGTGGATTTGTTTAATATGAGATTACATGATTTTAAAATACATTGTTCTAGTGTTTTATGATCTGGCAACTTTGATTGTTTTCTACCATTTCATACATTTCTTGGTTTTAGAAAAGAAGGTGTCATCTTTGTTTGTTTTCTCTGGATTTCAGATGATGATGGTTTTAGCTTTATGCCAAACACAACTTGTTTTGGTTTAGGCTGACCAGTCAGTTCTAACCACAGTCTGTCACTACTTTGACACTTCTGTAGCTGGTAGATGCTGGAATTTGGCTAAGGCTCTCTCAGTTGTAGTGCTTTGCTGGACAGATTCACAGTCTGTGATAAACACAGGACTGCCAGAGGCCCACACCCATATTTAAAACCTTCCATTTTTAAGCTGGTGCTGTGCATGCTAACTCAAATAAATTATCACTTGAAACAAACAGGTTTTGCAGTCCAGTCTGGGCTTGTGTGGCTTGAAATGTCTTTTAATGCTTTGCTGGGGAATTACTGAGTCCAGCCTGAGTGCCAAGTACCTGAGTCCAGCTAAATACCGGGTAACGTTCTGGGTAGCTGTCAGCCCATAGAGCTCTGCTGAGCTCAGCATTGAAGTTTCAGGTTGTTAAGCTCAGTACAGAGCATTCACTCCACTGCAAGGTTAAATAATTTGAGGCTTTGTGATTCAAAGATAGCTATCAGTATGCGCATGTGAAAAAATGAAGTATTTTCACAGAAAATTGGGATCCTGCTGGATTACTGCTTTCCCATATGCTGCCATTATTTACTTACTTCTCTGTTAAGATTTGAAGGACACACAGAAACTACTGCATCTGGTTTGACCAAGTATAATGATACAGCCTCGTCTTGTTTGTTATTGCTGGATTTCTTTACATAAAATGCACTCTAATAAGAAATAGAAGGCGTCTACTAATAAACCATATTAATCATAAAATCCCAATCTATGGATTATATCATTTTACCTCTATCCTTTGGTAAGACTTTTTAGTCTCACTATCCTCAGTTTCCAGATTGATTAAAAATAAATTGAAAATCATTCTAAATCAAAGCAGGAAAAATGTATCTATAAAATTTCTGTAATGTTTTCCAATTGAGCTGATGTGGAAGTAAAGTGTGATTGATAACAAAGTGTAATAGGATTTATCGTACATATTGTGCATGCACAATTATTCCTCTTTCCTTCAGTTTTATATGTCATTAAACATAGAGAACTAAAGATGCTTTACCAAATGTACTAAGGCTGGCTGCAAAAGACACAAATATAGAAATCTCTTTTACCTTCCTGTGTTTCTTGGGAATAACTGAGCAAGTCTCTCTGCTCAGAGGTGGATCTTTGCAACATTGACAATAAAGTACATTTTGCTTTAGCCTCTCTTTGAAAACTAGTATGCCCTATGTATGAAACTGAATGTGAATAGTCCATTATCTTTAATGTCTCCTGTTGGCTTGGCTGAAAATCACTTCAAAAGTGCAGCCCTCAACATATATTTCCACATGTGAATTTATTTCACAGCCTACACCTCCAAAAGCCATTGTGGCCCACAAACTGGTAGAGTCTCAAAAACTAACATGGCAGATCCAGAAGACAGAGCTGCACACTACTGCCCTGTTTTTCACACTTAGCAATAAAGTTTAGAACCCAGCAAAAGTAGATTTACAGAGACAACAATCTTTTATTACTAACCAGCCTTAATTTCTCTCCGCTTTCAAACTAGACTGAATTTTTCCTAAACCGGAACTTCTGTGATCTTGCTTAAGTTAAATGATTTCCTTGGTAACCCTTGCTCTATGTTTTCAGGTGGCCAGCAGTTCCCTGTCTCTGCTTTTAACCTTCTTTATGCTTTCCTCTATGTATACCTCACACTTTCCTCTTCTGTATTTCATGTACCTCTTCTCAATTCTCATACACTTCTCATTTCTCTGTTCCCATCTAGCAGACTCTTCTGCCGTCTGTCTCTTCATCGGTGTCTGAGACATATCTGTAAAATCAGAGTTCTCCTAAAAGGATATCAATCCATCTGGAAGGGATCTGCTTATTGATGCAAAGATGGTAAGAAAGGAGAGAAGTTCTTCATTCTTCCTGGTCAAAAAGTCATTTATAGACTAGCAAATGCTTAGGGTTAGAAGCCCTCTTTTAATCTGAATTGAAAAGTAGTTTCATTGTAACTGCTGGTTTGATTCCACAGGTGGTTTGATTTCCCCAGTGTGGCTTAATTGCACAAAGAACCAAATTGAGTTTTTTTGCAGGACTCCCATTTGGTGCTGCCTCAGACTAACCCTGCACTATAAACAATGGTCTGGTCTTCTCCAGCGGGTTGCCAGCTGCAGTGGAGCAGCATGTGGGCATTAACACAGGCTGTAGAAACCTGTTTGCTAGAGAATGCCACCCTTCCTAGGTCCATTCGATAGTCTCCAGAGACTAAGTATTCCTGTCATTAATATGTTCTAATAAACTGTATTGGAAATGAATATGTATGTGACAAGCCCTTCAGCCCTTTCAGAACTCAGTGGTTTCTTTTTATTTTTAGAATTTATCAGGTTGGTTTTTTTAAGGCATTCTCTGTAAGTCACAGGAGGAATTTGGAGCTGCCTACAGAATTTTCCACCTGGGTTAAGAGCATGTCACTGTTTCTGCTGTGTCTTGTTTGAAAAGATGAAGGAAAATGATGCTCTGTATGTAGAGTTCTCAAACAAAGTCTTGGGCCAACAGCATTTTTTTTTCTCATCCTAAACAAAAAATGACTAAAGATTCTTTCCAGTGCTTCATAAAACATTCTGCTTATTTTTATGCAGAATAAATGGATATAAGTCTAAAAATGTCAAGGAAACATACTTGTTTGGATTACACACACACACAAAATTTAAATAGCTTAACCCTGAAGAATTTATACATCTTTCTCATACCACACCCTTGCTCAAGTGCCACAGCTTGTGTGTAAGTCAGGGGTTTCTGAAAGTGCCAGTGGTGTATGGCTTTTGTCTCATAGACAGACCGAGCTGTAGGCAGCGCACAAGCCAGTAGCATGCTGACAGAGTGACCTGATGTATGTTGGAACAGTGTCTAGACTGAATTTCTGTCCTGGTGGCAGAAGTAACTCTTGACATATGTTTACACAAGAAATGGGTTGTGTTGAGAATAGTCAGGAAGGCATTTTCAGAATTTGTGCTGTGCGTGGTCTGAATTAGGGCCTGCAGATAAAAGATTATTCTCCTCTGATGAGTAAGACCCACATCACAAGGGGTTTGCAACCATGACTTTTAGTTTTAGGAATTTTTACAAACTGGGGTGTCTTCCTTACAAAGGCTTCTCCTTAGTTAACCTCACAGATACGGAACTAAGTGCAATCCACTTAATGTCTGGAAAAGTGTTTTATCCACTAGAGGAGTCCTAAAAAAAGATACATAATCAATCATGAGGTGCTAACAAGAAAGATCACTGTCTACAGAGATATAGCAAAGATTAGAGAAGGAGGAGGAAGGTGTTTTGGAGAGGATTTAGAGTTCAACTGGATGTAGCAATGAGGAGCCATTGTGTTCAAAGCCATTAATTGCTGAGGATAAAGAAGGAAAGGGATTGTAGCAAAACAATTACGGAAAAATGATGGAGACAAGACTGGAAATGAGTGTCTTGATAAGAGTTTGCTTTAGGGAGAGAAAGAAAGGCACACATTGAAGATGTGTTTTTTTACGATGGGGACAGGAGTGAAAAATAACCCTCAGTTACGGCATTGAGTAATAGAGATGAAAATGGCGATGTTTCAGCTCTAAAAAGCTGAGATTCAAATATTTTAATTTCTTTTGAATTTCTTTTTAATTTCTTACAGACTTGTGGAGAAAGCTCCTGTGTAAAAATTTCTTCCATTAGGTCCACAACTTTTATCTGCAGGACTAGACTGGTTGAATTTGGAATAGCATATTGTGAGATCAGTTTGAAGTTCAGTTTTAAAACTAATATTCTCACCTTTTAAGCTAGCTTCTACCGAGAGACATAAACGTTTAGGTCTGTGTATGCCAGGCTGCTGAATACTGTTTTTTTCTGCCTACAAACAGAGGGGCTGCCACATGCTGAGGTGCTTCAGATCTCAGGAGCTCTTTTAGGACCTCTTTCAGGCTGTTGGTTCCCCCTCCATGATTCAAACCCTTTCAATAAACAGTCTGTTTGAAATTGCTTGCTCTAAGCTCAGTTTCTGGGTGTTTCAAAGGCCAGTCACTTTCTTCTTCTGTCTGCAATGAAGACCTTGAATTTTTTTCCTAGGATATTGAATTTCAATGCTTTATCATTTTTCCCCCAAGGAAGGTATGAATGTGAACTACAGAGAAGTTGTCTTTCTGGAGTTTGGCCAGAAAGAGTGCTTTTCTGCCTGAGTTTAGACATCTGTTTAGATATCTTTCTGAATTTGGGCCAAGATTTGTAGCCTGGTTTTGGAGTTCAGTGAGCAATAAGTGAAAATCATGCATGAAAATTGTTTTTTTACATGTTTTTCTAAATGTGGGAACAATATTTGCCAATAAATTATTTAGTCAT
The DNA here is from genome assembly GCA_036630365.1 of Acanthiza pusilla. NCBI lineage: Eukaryota > Metazoa > Chordata > Aves > Passeriformes > Acanthizidae > Acanthiza > Acanthiza pusilla. The sequence continues at coordinate 3,281,347 of JAXCHO010000098.1, forward strand.
TTCCAAGAAAGATTGAGCTTGATGAGGTAACCTTTTGTAAAAGGTTTGTAAAAGGTTTGTAAAAACAAACAAAGGATAATATCCATTCCTATTAGTTGGCCTGCTTAGATTTTAAATTCTTTAAAATTAATTAAAAATAATTTCTATGTTCACAAATGACACTATTTCTTTGCAAAAGGGCCATAGTGAAGAAGAGTTTATATTTATAAGGTTTTTGTTTAAATATGTACAAATATGTACACATTTGAAAATATCTGGGTTATAACTGACAATGACTTTTTAGCAGTGTGGATAATTCTTATGGGAATTATTATATTAAAATATACTTCATTTTGAAAATGTATTGTCTGGTAAAGTGATGGAAACAGGCTATCAAAATTTGTACTGATGGTGTGTTGTTCTTTATAAATTATCTTTTTTATTGATGATAGTTCAGTAGTTGTGGACGAGTGGCAAAGATGACGTGCTTCCCTGCAGAACTCTATAATTACAAGGTCTCTGAAGAAATACTTTAACAGGTTGAGATGTACTGTCTGCGTGAGCTGACTGTATCTCATAATGCCATTGGAATTATGAGATACATAATTCATAGTCATTTTGATTGTAAATCAGTGGGACGGGAAAGGACTTCATTTCTCTCTGTGAAAACATTTCTGTGAAAAGTATTATTCTAGCTTAGTATTTCAGATTCAACTACACTCATTGACTGGCTACGGTAAGTTTGGAATATTAATGAGATGAAGACCAACATCTTTAATTCAGACAAAGCAGCAGGTAGTGTGAAAACAGTCAAGTTGACATGAAAAGCTTTAAATGAATTTTTATCCTGATTTTTTTATATGTAGATACCTGCAGTATCAGTCTGGTTTTGAATCTGAACTACTCAAATTTTACTAAAGGCACCCTACATTTCCTTTAAATAGTAGAATTTTGCATTTTCTGATTCTCACTTCTTCAATATGGATCTCTATTATTTACTTTCACCAAGAATTTTGAATATAAAATTTGCATCTCTAGGCATACTTGTTTTGACTCAAACCTTCAAAGATTCATATCACTGCATATGATTTGCATGGCATTTGGTCTTCTAATTCTTCTTTGATGGAAGTGAGGAACACTTTTATATTCTGTGAATTTCTGTAAGATGGCATTATATAAGGCTGAATTCAAATTGCGTTAGGACCTAGAGCATAGCAGATCGAGGCTTACACACACCCAGATTTCAATATAATGCAGGATCCAACCCTGTGTTCTCAGGCAGGACCATTGGGAAGTACTCTCAGGATCCAGTTTAGATGGGACTTTATTGGTCTTCATTAAGAAAGCATTTTTGGGAAACACCTTGTTATTATTTTATACTAGAATTTCAGAGATTTTCGGATTTTTCTATTTTGTTATGAGAACAATATGCTAATTTCAACATGTCTTAGTACTAAGATACAGCCTGAGGCTGTTTGCTTTCCCTTGCATTTGTATTCTTGTCTTGTTGGGGCAAGCAGTGATCCAGAAATGTAAAGACAGGCTGTATAACCTATGAGAGCAGCTAAACGCAGAAGAATTGGCTAGATACAGCCTAAGATAAGTCACTACGTTTAAAACTTCAGCTGTGCTTGTCAGATCAACCTGAAGTACAAGTTAAGGCCTATTCTCAGCCAGCTATGTGGACAAATTAGGATTCTTCTGAGCTGTAGTGCCTTTTACTGCTCTGTCCCTCTTGCAAATGTACCTATGCCGGAGATAGAGGTTTCTGCTTCAGATCAGGGGGTCACAGTGCTTATGCATCAGACCGGGGGTTTATCGTAGAATCATTTAGGCTGGAAAAGACCTCTAAAATTGCTGAGTCCAACTGTTTCCCCAGCACAGCCAAATCCAACACTAAACCATATCCTCAAGTGCCACATCTGCAGGTGTTAAATACCTCCAGGGATGGTGACTCCACACTTCCCTGAGCAGCCTGTTCCAATGCCTAACCACCCTTTCAGTGAAGCAACTTTTCTGAAGAGCCAACCTAAACCTTGCCTGGCACAGCTTGAGGTCATTCCCTCTTGTCCTGTCTCTGGTTGCCTCGGAGAAAAGGACAATGCCTACCTGGCTACAGCCTTCTTTCAGGTGGTTGTAGAGAGCAATTAGTCTTGCCAATTACCCCAGCCTTGTTTTCTTGAGGCTAAACAACCCCAGCTCTCTCAGCCACTCCTCATTCTGCTTGTACTTCAGACCCTTCACCAGCTCCATTGCCTTTCTCTGGACACACTCCTGCACCTCGATGTCTTTCTTCTCACTCAGTGACTTCATAGAGCTAAATTTAAAATGTCAGGCAGCTCTCTGGCTACCAGCGTGAGCATAGTGAGAGCACTGCAGGAACCTGCTACTCTTCCACGTTTGGTTCAGTTAGCGTGATAGAGATGTCTCTTCTCAGAAGTCTCAGAGCTCTTGTGTTTAAGAAACTGCATGGAAAAATAGCAGCAAAGAAGAGATGATGATAATAATGGTAAATAATTTTTACAAAGCTTTAAAATAAATATCTTTATGTTCATATTTCAGGTCCTTAGCTATCTGTTCTGTTCGTCCAAATTAGGAAGAGACTTCTGAGAACTCAGCTACCGCAGAATTGCTGACCTCCTTTCTGCTGAGCCATGGCTGGTTGGGAGGACATAAGTATGATGGGGCAAGAGCAGTGCCTCACAAGCGAAGTGTGAGCCTCACAGCACTGGGAATTCATCTCGGGGCATAGCACAGCCAGTCATACCAGTGGCAGGGCTCTAAAGCAACAAAAGTTTGCCAGATGCTGTTGTGGTACACATTTTCACTGACTTCTGACTATTCTAGGGCCTCTTCCATTTGCAAGTTGGCATTCAAGGTAAGGTCAATGTTTGCCTACAAATCCTGCCAAACCTTTACTCCATACCATTAGAAGCATGCAGAGGTGGCCCAGTTGGCTTTGCTGCTAGCCAGCAGGCATCTAGAATTGCCAGGTTAAACTGCCCCCTTCGTTGTATCTGCATGGGGCTGTTTGGTGTAGGCATCTAACTGAATGGATGTAGAGAGAGACCACAGTTTTATCCAGAACAGCTCCTTTTAAATCTCCTTTTGTACACCTTGTTGTCAACAGAAGTGTGCCTGAGTGTGCCTGAGTTCAAGGTTTTTCTGTTTATTCAGTCTCCACTGAATGCACATCCTCATCAGACAGAGGAACGGAATTCCTTAGTAACTCTGCCATTAAATATAATTCATACGAATTGAGAAAAAAGTGCACCAATACATGCTTCCAGTATCTTAAAAAATAAGTAACCCACAGTCTTACAGCAATAACACAGTCTCACACCTTTCTGCTATGAATCTCACCTCATAGCAGAAAAAACTGTTCTGCAAATAAATAATAGCACCCAGATTTTTCTTCTGCAAGATTCTTCCAATTATATTACAGCCAAGAGATTTTTTTCTCTTTTTTAAATCAATGCTAGTTCTTTAAGCAGTGTAATTTTGTATGGCACTGGCAAAGCAAAGTCTGGTGTGTGGGTTAAAACTAATTCCTGGAATTGCAGCCAGAAGAAATTTAAAGGCAACAATATGCAAAACATAATCTCAGTTGTTCTGCCTGTAAGCACTGTACCCTCAAACCCACTGAGATCTCAACTGGTACTCAATATTTTTCCTGTCCTCAACTTGTACTTCAGATTGTCCAGATGAGAACAGATGGAAACATCCAAATTAGACGGATGTCATGGATGGATATTGCCCAGACAGGAACAGAACTGGAAGGAAAGTGTAAAAATAATTTTAGGAGGACCTAAAGAAGGTTGAACACTTATATTCAGTCTGAGATGTTGGTTTTGCCTGTTAAATGTGAAAGTGATGAATTATTAATGTTCTTGTTAACATTAAATAGCCAAATTGTATTAACTTCTAGAGTGCTTTAGTGCAGTGGTTAGGTAAAATGTGGCCTTTAGTGCTTTAAAGGAAATGTATGGCACAGTTACATATAGAAAAATAGTCTCCCCGACTGAGTATCAGTGAACAACTCCATCAGGAGTTACACTGTGAATGTAATTAGCAGTGAATAACTTTCCTGATAAAAATTCTTTCAGTTTTTACATGTTTATCTAAAAGAACTGGAATATTTTTTTCAAATAAAAATAGTTGCACTTCTTAAGAAGTACCTGTCTTTAGAAGTGCTTTACAAATGGCTTTTCATGTATACATAATGAATACAGTAATCCTTTTTTTATGTCCTGGGTCGAGTTGTCCTGAGATCAAATGAGGGAGATGTGTAGAACAAGAGGAATGAAAAGGAATAAAATTTCCACTGAAGTGTCTGAATATGTTAAAGAATGGGATTTTCCTCAGTAATTGTGCAGAGCCATGCTTAATTTACCTTTTAAGATGTACCTTTAAGATATGAAGAGCTCCCTTGGAATGGTCATCTGATTACACTGCCTTAAATGTAGTGGGAGAGCATCAAAAGGAGGATTTAGTCCACTGGATTTGTTCATCTAGCTCGCACCTGAATTTTAGGCACGAAGACAGTGTTCCTAAGTATCCTCTTGCAATTAATTATTGGTTTAGAGGACAAGGCCCCTGGAAAGCATCTACATGGAGCTCATGTCTTACCAAATTTTGGCACTTTAGTTCTCCCTAGGAAGAGTTCCTGCTTTTTCTTTTTCTATAATTGTTTAGGCAGCAGGCACAGATTCAGGGGGTTTGTGTCATTAGGTATCTACTATTTCAGTGGGTTCCCTTTAGCAGAGGATCATTTCTTCTTCCGTGTTTTCAGAGCATCAGACTCTGCTGAATCTTTTTGCAGTGGCTTAGAGCAGCACTTGAATGTAAATATTCAGTGTTAATATCTGATGGCTCTGAAAATCAGGACAAGAATCTTACCTGGCTGTGAGCCAGGTCACATCCATGCTGTTCTTCCACTTCTTCCACCTCCTTGTGTGATAACATTTAGCAAAACCTCAACACTAATCATTACCTCTCTGTCCTGCTATATATAAAGCAACTGATATTCTTCTCTCCCAATATATCTGTTTGCTGCAAAAGTGATAGGACTGTTTTAGCATTTTTGGCAGCAAACATAAGAGGTTGAGAATCATACCACTTACAGAAACCCTAATACTAGATGTCTGTCTGGAACAGTCTTGTTTTAAAATTAAGTTCTAAAAGATGGCTTTTTTTCCTTTCTTCAGTTTGTATGAAGTTTCGTTACATGTTCTGCTTTTATGCTTCATGTTGTTATCGCAACAACAAGTTTCTTGGCTGAAAAAATCATTTATTCCGGGTAGTAAATGTTTCATTATAGTTAACAATAGTGAGGTTCCTTTCAACATGAGGCATAATGTAGATAACACTGCCAAGAGAAGTTAAATTCTACTTCCACATTATAAGCCTGAATCGTTGAGGTTTCTTGGGTACCTTTTCATAGCAAGTTTGACTAGTAGCAGAAAAATTAGCTGTTTTCAGAAAGTATTAATTTAATAAAAGGCACCTTTGTGCCTCATCATTGCTATATATGAGATTTGCTTCTAGCAACTGTAACGTACATTTGCACATGATAATCCTCCAAAAAAGAAAAAAGGATATTTTAAATCCATGAAAGTAATGCCCTTAAAATAATGTGAAGATTATGGAGTCTATTTAGAAACCTCTGTTATGGCGAGATTCTGTTCTCTTCAGTGTTTCTCAAAAACACACTCTACTAATCTATTTTGTCTGATTAAGATCAGATTCAGAGTCTCTTCATGATTTATTTTCAGAGAAACAGATGTTATCATTTGTGGTGGAATGGAGACATATTCTGGGCATTATGTAACCTCCTTTGGCATTAACTTATACTACATGTTTTTCCTTCATTTTGCCACAACATTGTAATTGTACCCAAATGGTTCTCAACATGTTTCCATAGATACTTGACATGTTCAGACTTTGTGCAGTGTATGCCTTGGTCTCACAGATAGCTCTTGTTTTTAAACTCTGAGGTCTGCTACACCCATACTTTTCAAACCATAATCAATACTGATTGTAATAGCAGTTTTGTTCATGTATTTCAGTGCTGTCCATCATCTCTTCTTTTGTAGCCTGTGATGAATTTCGCAACATCTCTGCTTGCCACTGAAGTGCTCATAGAGTGCTATAAGCTCCCTTAGTGTGAGCCCTCTCCACACCAGCAGGAGTGCTGGGAACAGCAGTGGGGGATTGAATGTGAAGGCTCCAGCCCAGGCAAGAGAAAGAACAGATGATTTGGGAAAACTGTATGAGCATAAAGGACCTGTGGAGAAACAGCTAGGTGCTGGAGCCTCCCTAAGGATAGCTTGGCCTGATGTGACACTTCTGTGTTTACATTAGTTTGAGGTTTTCCTTCAGAAGTTGCTGCTCTGCTTGGGCCCTGCTAATTAGCTCCAAGTTTTTTTTGTTAGCTCAGTTCTAACCAGAAGACTTGTCACAGGACTTGTAGGCAAATGATTGGAGCATATTTTAAGTCCCTGGGAGCAGAGATGTACCTGAATCATTCTTTTGTGCTACCCTAATCTATTTCTACCTCCTGAGATGAAAAGGAAGGACCTGGCTGACATCAAGAACAGATACAAAGTATGCCTTGTACATGCACAACAACTCTTTGACTGTCTTTTGTGCAAGGCTTTTCCTCTTCCACAGACTTAATTTCTTGCTGTTTCTTTAAAATCCTACTGGTTCAATGGCCAACCTCAGCTGGCAGGGAAGGCAAAGGAGTCAGATTTCTTTTGAAGTAAAGGCGATTGTTACTTCAAAAGCAGGTCAGCGGATGGGCTTGGACTGGGAAACGACATTTTATCTGAATGTTTTGAGAGGCTTGGAAACCTCTGGGTTGCAGCTGCAATGTATGTAGGAAGGGGTATGCTCTATAAGCCAGATCAAGCAGGCTGAACACCCCAAAAAGTACAAGCGAACATCTTCCAGTCTTCTGATACAGGTATTTTACAAGCCCTGCTAAGATGAATGTAGGAGCCTGTGTTGGGACTAAGCTAGGGCAGTGCTGCATAGAAGCATGGGTGCCCCAGCCACTGGATTTGGTGGAGCAAATCTGCATCAGCCATTCCCACTCATTAACTGTAATTTTTGTCAGTGGGGAGGCATAGGAAGTAAGAAATAATTACTAATAGTCCCCGTCCTCTTAATTTAATGTATAAAATTTCTAATATGCAGACCTCGCACAAGTGGAACACATTACAACTGCATGGCCTTCATATTTCTTTGCCAAGTATTGCTTATGATAATTTTCCCAAACTTAAAAAAGAAATTATAGAGAAAAAGGAAGATTTAAAAAAATTATTATTATATACATATATATACATAAAATAGTTATCTTAAGTAATTTTTAATAATTCTTTATTATGCGAAAACATCTAAAATACACTCAAAATAAGTAAACAATTATTTTTGTAATTTCTGAATGGAAATAGTTTGAAAATCTTCAGCCTTTTGTAGGTATCAAGTGGTGTCTGCATGTCCAGAAAGCAAAATTATGGGCATGATCTTTATCAGCTCATGTTACAAAGCAGATCAGAAGAAGAAAAAGCATAATTAATGTGGAAAGAAAATGTCATTTATGAGTTTATTTGTTTCTAAATTAGAAACTGACATTAAAATTTTAAAAAATCAACATTTTTTGGTTTGTTCAGTTTTTGCTGAACAAAGTAGCAGTTTTCCTGCTAACCAAAGTCAGTCTCAAATTTGGCATTCACCTGCAAGCTGTTCTGCTTCAAAACAGAGCATTGGCCAAATATATGCAATAGGTAGACTAATACGAATTTTTAATAGCAAAGAAAGTATTTTTCTCTGTGTTCATACACTTGAAAGGATGTTTCAGACTTTTCTGTTTATATTCAAGAGCAGATATGCCAAGATAATGGCACTTTGTCAATGCAATTTGACTCCTGCCAGGGCCACATTTGCTGTTGGCTAACAAAAATGTTGATATCAATGCAGCTGTACCAGCTGACTTTTCAGCTCTCTTCATCTTTAGATTTCTGTCAGTGTTTACCTATAACAATATGCTCAGAAAAGTGAAAGCACTGGAAAGTTCTACTTCTAATTGTGGCAGAGATGAGCATGAAGATGTTCATGACTGTGGGTTTAAACCACCGCTGACATACATTCTTTGCATACAAGTGTATTGATAAAGATTAGGTTGTGTGCAGGAGGATGCAAATTTTTAATATGTGAGCTCAATACAATGTGTTATAGTAGCCAGGCATAGCTGTCTGAAATTAATAGTTCATCATTGTGATTTAACTAGAGAGTATCAATAATCTATATTCCTTCTGCAGAATAGCATTAGTACGTGGCAGCTTATTGTTTTGTAGGACTTTTATCTAACTCTCCAGGTTTGAAAAATTTAGCATCTCTGACCTCTTTCTGGGTCCATGACGATTTGCACCATTCATTTCTTATAGCATCGGCCTTAAGAGTGTTGTAGGTAATAAAATGTATCTTCAGGCTCATGATAAATGGGGGCAGGTAGAACTAGAGTTGTGGGGTGTCAGTCCCTGGACTAAATATCCATTTACTGTTTCCTGTGACCATTGGAGGGGATGGGACTCACTGAGATGCTGTGTCCCATTCCTGTGCTCCTGCCAGAATTCTTTGAGCCTTTCAGCAAGATATTCCAGGAGCTTTGATAATGTTTACTTAAACTTGCCGAAAGCTTTTCTTAAAAAGTCCCTTGTAAACAGTGCCTGCAGCTGCCACAAATGAGTGGTTTAGGCCACTTCAAGAGTCACAATCAAAGGTATTACCAAAAGCAGGTTTTAATACAAATTTGTGGAAGCATGACTTAACAGAGTTTCATGGCAAGGTTCACGCTGTTACTATGGAGACGAAGCATACAGGGAAAGTAGAATTATAATCAATTTTTTATGATTTACGCAGAGGCCAGGGTGTGGGTGCAAGGGGTAAGGGTAAGGGTGCAAGGGGTAAGGGAGATATCCCCGCTGAATCATGAGTTATGGAGTGGATCCCCTTGCTTTCTAAACTTCTGATAGAAGTGCAGCTAAGTGCAGCTCGGTCCAAACTTCATCTCAGACTTCGACAATGGGGTATCTGTAAGATTTAATAGGGAAATCCTGCTGTTGGGTCACAAGATTCAGAATAGACTCCCTTGCTTTCTAAACTCCTGATGCAGCCTAGGTGTGGCTGAGTTCAGTCTTAGCCTCAGACCTGGGCAATGATTTATGTCTGAAGGATTCCGCAGGAATAGATATTATTGTCAAGGACTGGGGGATGTTGGCCCAGGCCAACTCATGAGCTTTTGGTGACATTCCTCCAAGGACGGCAACTTGACAGTTTGCAAGCTCTGAGAGGCATCCTGCTCTGGGGAAGATGCTGGTGCAGCCTGCTGTGGTCTGGCAGAATTCAAAGGGCCTCACTTAGCACCACTGTTTATACTGCCACAAGATGATTAGCCTTTTTTTCATTAATCATTTCTATCTTCACTATAACCCAAGTTGATAATTACTGAAATTATTCAAAAGCCCAGCTCCACTGGGGTTATGGTTCAGGTTCCAAGGCTATTAGGAGATGACTGGTTAGTTCTCATTTCCTCCTTGGTCAGGCAACAGGTGTCCCTGATACGAACAGTGCCATTCCACCTTAGCCATGCAAGAGTTCCTGGTATGGTCAAGGACATTTCACCACCCAGCTCATTACACAAAGGCCAGGGCCTAATGAGAATTAATGAAACTGTAGAACAGGCTTGAGGAGGTAGAGCAGACCCCAGGAGGGGTAGGGGATGCACCACCACAGAAGTCCTGTACTGAGACTGCAAAGGACTGTCATCTTTTTAGGCTCCTTCTCTTATAGAAAGTCTTGCATTTCTAACTCTCTGTATCATATAACTTTACACGCACAGTATAGCAGCAAGAATAAACATTTAGTAGGTGATATAAAACTTGGAAAACAAAGTCCTTTCTCTGCAGAATCAATGGAAAAATTTTATCGACAGGGACACTTGGTGTGCTTGTACTGGCTGCAGGATATGACGGCTGTCTTGAGGTGAACTAACCTGCATGTTCAGAGAACGAGGCTGAGCATGTTCAAGGAAAGCTTCATAGGAAAGCTGATGTATTCATGCTCTAGATAGTCTCTGAACCACACCATGGGAAGATGCTATCATGCCATCCTCTGCAGGGAACACTTGCAGTGGCCACTCACTGGCTGCAATGAGACAAGTCTCCATTGAGAGCACTGCTAGAGGACACACAGCAACCCAGTCCAAAGAGGATTAGGAAGTAATTTTCTGTGAAGACAGTAATTTTCCATCCTCTATTGACCCTTGTTAGCAAAGAGCTGATCAAGTGGAATACTGGGCCAAATTGTTCCCGTGTGTCTGATGAAGTGGGCTGTGCCCTGGGGTCCTGGTGCATGTCCAAGAGGTCTTACATTCATAGATTTATTGAATAATAGAATGGTTTGGCTTGGTAAAGACCTTTAAAGATCGCTTAGTCCAGTATTCCTGCCAGGGGCAGGGACACCCTTCACTATATCAAGTTGCTCAAAGCCCCATTTTGAACACTTCCAGGGATGGGGCATCCACAGCTTCAGTGGGAAACCTGTTCCAATGTCCCACCAGCCTCACCATAAGAAATTTCTCCCTTATGTTTCATCTAAACCTATCCTCTTGCTGTTTAAAACCATTGCCCCTTGTCCTGTGACTATAGGCACTGGTAATAATTGTCTTTTTTACAAAAATCCCCTCACAATAAGGTCTCTTTGCAGCCTTCTCTTCTCCAGGCTGAACAACTCCTTTTATTCCAGCAGAGCCATTTGGCCTTGTGTTGCTGGATATCCACCCTTCCTGCCACAGTGTATATAGTTGTGGCAGTTGCTAAGCATGTGAGGGGTGAGGAAATGCTAAAATAGCAATGCTTTTCAAACAATAGAAATTAAATAAAAAATAGTAGGGCTTATAGCATAGTATGGGACTACTTGCTATTTTTATCCTGATCGTGCTTTTGTACTGCTGCTCCCTGTACATGCATTTGTACATCACCCAGTTTCACAGTTAAATGAAATAAGATAAAGAAAAATAGACACATGTAAAGGGATTCGGAGTTACCGATTGCAGAGCTAAGAAACCCTTCAGGTCTGCCGTGCGGTAATTTGTACTGCGTTATGGCGCACTGGGTTTCAAAGCAATTCATACTCATTAGCAGAGAAAGTTAAATGTTTGTTTCACCCTGATTATGAAGAAAATGGGTAATTTCAGCATCCAGTAGGTGTATTGCCTGCCTTTGTTAATTATCATGTTTTACACTTAGTTCATACTAATCCTTTTCAGGTTTTATCAAAATAGAAATCACAGCCATAATTTTAATTTCTCCCCTTACAAACTGGATGTTAGGAAAAGTCAATGAAGACGTTCTGGGGGGTAAAACCTGATGTGGATACATCCTTGTTAAGCTACCTGACCGTTTATTGTTCAGAATTTTTTGCTAAATACGTGAATAAATGACAATTAAGTTACTAATTCCCATAACACCAGTGAAGGCATGGCTATCAGTAACTCCAAAGTAACAACATGGTCAGGACTTCCCTGTTTCCACTTGGTTACAAATCTGTTCACATTACTGCTGAAAGGTATGTATTTTAAAATAATGCACTCTAAAGAACACAAAACAGCCACCACCACCTCTCCCCACCCCTCATCAGAATCCCATTCTTCCAGTTAAAGTGCTGTCCCAGGACACAGTCTCTGGTGACAGTGCCATCTTTAACAACTGTCTTGGTCCTCACACAGCAGAAGGCCTTGTAATGGCTTAGAAAAGTGTTGGAATATTAGCTTCCCATTTTCAGGAGGTGTTCTACCAAGTCAATATTGGGCATGTTTTGAAATCGATTTCTTTTAAAATCACAACAGAATAAATCACTTCCACAAATGCCAGGAAAACATATGAGTCTGTGCCTGCTGTAAAACTAAAATCTGAAATTTTAGCTAAAATTAATTAAGCAATCACCTGCTCCTTTTTCCTCTTGCTCTCAAAGAAGTTAAAAAATAAAAAAGTAACAAACTAGCATGACCTTTAAAACTAGAGAAGTTTAGTGTTGTACTCCAAAATGAAAGGTTCAGGGTAACTAAGCAGGAATTAGCTATGTAACAGACAGCACTCTGGCTAGAATGGAAATAGAGTAGAAATACTTAAAAGAAATTAGAGTGTCCTTTCCCAGTAGAGCAGCTAGGACTGTGTTTTACCACACAACATGTGCTTGTAATTCTAGGTTTACTGATCAATAGTGGAAGTTCTTCTCAGTTAGGGATCTCTGTCCAGGTAGGATGTGCAGCAGTATACAGAGTTTGTCCCTTTTGGAAAAAGGGAGCAAGGGGAAGCTCTCTGAGGGTGCATCGGAGGGTGGCACAAGGGAGAACATTCAGGAAATACTCCAAGCAAGTGTCCTGTGCCCAAACCTGTTCTCATTTTCTCCCTTGCCCTGAAAGTGACCCCTTTTCACACACTATGGGCACCAACCCTCTCTGCTTCATGAGGTCATGTGGGTGACTCAGAGCATTGAGGGAGGGAAAGGAAAATGTGTGAAGCTTCTTTTTACCCTGCTTAGTCAAGTCTGACATCAACATGTTGTCCTCTGGATCTCTAAAAAGGGTCTTGGTAACTCAGACCTGGTTCTGAGTCACTGGGAAGTGCCCCCTTGGCGCTCTCCTTTGACTTTTCCCAGGGTAACTCGAGAGCTCCTGAGGACTTCTAAAGGCACTGTACTCCTGTTACAAATCAAACCAGATTTATCAGAAGCATCTCAGTCTGTGCCATTTTTTTATTTACAAGTCTTGTAAATGTCTTTTTTTTTTCTTTCTTTCAGAAATGAGAAGAAATATATAAGTAGATACTGGAAAGAAGTGAAAGTCGGAGACTTTGTGCAGCTTCGCTGTAATGAAATTATACCTGCTGACATATTACTGCTCTCCTCAAGTGATCCCGATGGGCTGTGCCATATAGAAACAGCTAACCTGGATGGTGAAACTAACTTAAAACAAAGACAGGTGGTGAGGAAGTTCTTAGAGCTGGTAAGTCTCCATTCCTAACTCTCATTTAAGACAGCAGTTTCCTTCAAGTAAGTAGCCCGTTACCAATACACTCCACACTGGCTAAATCTGCTTGATCTAGTAGTGCTAATAAACTACTGTTATGGTTGTCATTAAAATGTTAGCACTTGCCAACAACTGACTTCATCATAGTATCAGAAGTTTTACCATCATTTTCCCTGAATCTGAATAGGAATTATGTGGAGCAATTGTGTGTGGTTGGAAAATGTTGGAGGGTTTTAATGACTTCTATTGTAGCTTGTTTCTTGAAAACACATTTTAACTGCCCAAGGAGAAGATATTTAAATATAAACATGTACTTTTCCTGCCTGCAAACCAGATCAGTTTCAATTAGGAATCTGCCTGAAACTCTGTGTTGCAGAATATCCCTCCAGCACTTGGAGCACTAAAGCTTGTAAGATTTAAAGGGACAGCACACATTTGTTCTGGAGGTATCTGTGCTCAAAAACTCTTTTCCTACTCTCTCACTGTGCTTATCTCTCCCCAACAGCACTATTTTGAAACAAAACATAATCCAGATCAGTTACTGTCAGCAGAATTAGAGGAAATTACCTGAGGTTTTACTTGCTTTAATGATCTTATTGAAATAGTATTTGTTTGTATGCCCTCCTCTCCCATCCCTCTTGCCAGCTAACTCCAGTTTCCTGTATTTGTCAGGAAAAAAAATAAATTATTTTTTAGAACTCAGCAACATCATTTCTCCTGGTAGCCCTTCTAATTTGAGGGATTTTGCAAACGATAGGAGCTGCTGCCCTTACCTCTGTCTTCAAAGGTAAATACAGAAGCCTGTGGTTGTACTAAGGCAGATCAGCATTAATGAAGTTATTATCCAACCAACAGGATAAAATTCAATGTGCCTTCCAAATAATTCTTTATGGTAGGTGGAGCTTTCCTCTAAATAGTTTATGAAAACATGAGATAAAGACTTGTTTAATGATCATTGATTTCCACACAGAATTTAGACATGACATGGCAGCTACCACCAATGCAAGAAGCTTAATCAGCTGCAGGCCAAATGTTTCAAAAACTCTTACTGTTTCAAAGTTAATTGAATTGCTGCTCAAACCTCCCATCCTGTTCCCACTGAGAGGAAATCTCAGTGGATAGAGCTTCAGGGAGGTGCTCAGATGATGTATCAGTTTTCTGCCAACATAGACTTCTTATGTGACTTCAGGTACATTATGGAGGACAAAACTGCAGATTTAGGTAACTAAATACAGGCATGATTTTGCATTTGTAGTTACAGTTATAAGCTAAGGGCACATTCCAGCTCTGTTTCAAAGGGAAGGCATCTCCACTCATCCACAGCAGCTGGCTGGATTTCTGTGATCCAAGACCACTGGACACACATCAGTTGGAATTGATGTGTCCAACTACAAATTATCAGAAGACTGGCTTTCAAGACCCTTGCTGCCCAAAGGAGTCCCTTATACTGCCTCGAGATCCCCATCCTTATCTCCCTGACAGCAGAGTGTGATTCAGCATTCCTGGAAGCTGGCAGGCTGAGAGGACACCTGCCAACCCTACAGACTGCCCTGCTCCTGTGAGCTGTGGCACACAGATGTGTGCCTGGGCCATCAGCTGATGTGTCACTTCTGTGTCCTCGACCACCGATCACATGCATGCATTAGCACAGCAGGAAAACCAGGAGGGAGTGCCCCAGCAGCCTTTTGCTTGGTATACTCAATGAGGTTTAAATTGCTATCCAAACCAGGCAGCTAAAGACTTCAGCTCTGGGTTTTGTACAGTTTGGCAAGACCTATAACCTTTAAACTGTTGTGTGGAAGTGAATGGCAGTGCCATTTCCTCCTCAAACAGGTTAAAGGTTATCACAGACTGAATTGGGCTCCGTTGGGAAAGAAGGCTGAGGAAACAGATCCTGCCTAGGAAAGCACAGCTAGCTTTATGTGCCAAGCACATCAGAGTATACGTGGCATGGCTTGCCAGCATACCCTGCTTTACTGAGGAAATCACTCCATCATGTAGATACTTGCAGTCAGCTCTGTAGACACTGGGCACACTTTGGATTTCCAGCCCATCCTCCTTCCATATCTTAGTTCTCTGTATTGTAAGATGATAATGGAACCTTTCTCTCTCAGAACTGTGCTCAGAAAAATGTGGATAAATATTTTTTAAAAATAAATTTCAGATCACAAGGTGCCAAGCTACAATAGCAGTGAGGTCCATAGTAAATTGTCAGGGGTTAAACTGAGGCCAGTGACAGAAAGCTCATTCATTCTAATGAAAACAGGACTGGTCCTCAAGGAGTCAAGTATTGAAAGAGAACTTGTAAGAAAACCACATGTGATTACCTCCCCTCTCTTAAAATAGCTGAGAAAGCAGGAAATATCCAAGCCTGGGTTCCTACGTCAACTAAGTTGTAGGCAAAGTGCACACTTGCAAGTACAAAGGCTTCAGCAGCTGCAGCATCACAGAGCCTCTCTGTAACAGCAGCCCATAAGTCATCCAGCAGAATATTTGCCATGCTCATTAAAATCCTGGCCAAAACCTGTCTAAGCATACTGTTAATTCATGCAATAGCATTAGCTTTCACACTCCATACTGGTTGGGATAGGCTCTTAATGATTGTTGAAGGTATTGCCTTGCTGAGAGAACACTCAGCAGTGGGATAGAGGGAGGTGCTTGGGAAATGTTGGATGAATAGTAGGACCACAGCCAAGTAGCATGGAATAGCAAGGTGATGTCTGTCTGTTGGACTGAAGTTCAGTTCCTATCTGGGTATGTCTTAAGTTGTCACAACCGGAGAGAACTTATTGTTAGATCTCATAAAATACTTTGGATGACCAAAATTTTCTTGCAGCTAGTGCTAACCCTCCTTTCACCAAACCTCAGAGAAGCTTATTCCCGAATCTTTTGCAGGACCTGCATCCCAATCTGTTCATGCATTGGCCGAGAGTGCTTTTACATTTTTGTATTAACACTGAGCTCAGCAGAAGTTATGTTTATAGCTGTTTGATTCTGTGTCATTCTGCAGCCCTGTTGTTCAAGCAGGAAAACAAACAAATAGATTATGTACTCCTGACCCTCTCTTTCCCACACTGCTAAAGGCTTTCCCCACCTCCCTTACAGAATGATGTGCTTTGTCATGTGGCATATCACAGGACAAGAAACACAGATTTTTTTTGGAAGCTTCTTTTCAAAGTATCATCTGTCAATAGCTATCTTTGAATAATGTCTCTGTATCAGTATCTCAAACTTTTACAAAGTTTGGCATGTCTATGCTTCATATATGAGCTGATAACTTTGGAGCACATGCCTGTGAAGCAGGTCGATGAAGGATAGCTATTTCTATACCTGCCACTCAGCTGGGCATGGGAATGGAGTGGGGGTGGCAGTAGGAATTGTTGTTTTAAGCTACTGCTATGCTTTCTTGATTCTGTTGCTGCCCTGTGCACACCCACGCAATTTACAGTCCCACAGGTCTGTGCTGAGCTCTCGGAGAGAGCCTGGTTGCCAGTTTGGGGTCACTGAAGTGGCATGTGTGCTGGGCAGTCCTTTTGCAACCACTGCATTTTCTCCAAATGCCCTCTCCAAAGGCCAGCAAGGCCAACACTGTTACATTGGGTACAACTGTCTTCTGGAAGGACCGCTGTTCCACTAGCATCCTCTGAAAGATCTTTGTGTGTTTCTTTTCAGCAGTAACAGCATATAAGGTCCATAGTCTCAGAGGGTAAAAGGGGGAGCAGCCTCCCCCTTCCAACCCTTTGTTCAGAAAAGTAGCATTCTGATACGTTTTTAGTCTGATGCTTAAAAAAGCAATAAGAAATTATAGAAGCTTTTCTGTATCCTTGTCTCCAGTGCTCTGCAGGCATTATTTTACTCTGAACATATGCTCAGAAGATCCAGGATCAGCATTTGTGGGCTTGGATTCTATCTCCCCACTTGTGAATTCTGGGAAGCTGTTTTCCTTTATAGTGCAAGTGACCATAAATACTGCTTATTTTAGTGCTGTTTTGAATTGTCTGAGTAATTTATAGTAGACTGGGAACATACTGCTTGTTAGCTTTGCGTGTTTGTTAGCGAATGCAATCTGTCTGACATAAACCTGTACTTTGTGTACGTGATTCTACACCTTATTAATGCACAAGCTGTGAGAAGAGTCACTGATACATTCCTCTGGCTTCCATGTCTGAAGACACCGGTTTGAATTATACCTTGTTGTTGTAGTCTCAATATAGTTAGTCAAGAAAAATCACTCAGTGAGTAGGTTAAAAAAAGTAAAGAGAAAACAGGAGATTTTACAA
The DNA here is from genome assembly GCA_036630365.1 of Acanthiza pusilla. Lineage (NCBI taxonomy): Eukaryota > Metazoa > Chordata > Aves > Passeriformes > Acanthizidae > Acanthiza > Acanthiza pusilla. The sequence continues at coordinate 3,298,699 of JAXCHO010000098.1, forward strand.
AGGCCTTGACATTTTTTCCTCTGAGACTTTAAATACAGTGTTCTTGTTATTCTGCTACTACAGCAACAGGATGTGTTAGAAATGTTTAAAATAGTCAGAAGCATACTTCTGCATGCTGTTCTTTAAAATGAACAGGATAGTGGACTCTCTTCACCCTGAAATACAGATCAGGTCCATGTGTGCAGCATGACACACTGGCAAGTGCAGCTAGGAGAAAGCACTTTGTTAAATCCCTCTGTCAGTGATCTAACAGTGTTAGCCTTGACCAGGAAATGTCTCTTGGAAAAAAAAACAAAACAGCAACGAAACAAACAAACTCATTGTAGGTATTCTACCCATTTCCTTCTAATTTCAAACCCACCCTCACTGCTGCCGAGTCACAGCAGCCATTTCTGGTGCACTGGATCTAAGAGGAGGCGCAGTCGGCAGGAGGAATCAATGTGTTTTCTGTGCTACTCTGCAAGCTGCCGTGCCACCACACCCTCTGCAATTGCTTATGGAATGTTTTCCATCCATCTGAGACGTCATGTCAGCCGCTCTTCAGTGAGTGGATAAGCAGATACAGCTTGGGCTGCGAGAGCTCAAAACTCCCTTTCAGATTTCATAAACTTGATTTAGGATATTTTGATAGTATGAATCTAGACTCATGAAAAACATTTACATTTCCTTGCTCCACTGTTTTTACTCAGTATGCCTTTTAACAAAATCCACAAAGACTCACTGTGGATTCTGGAGCAGCTTATGGTTTATTAACCACTGCCCCTGTCCTGGATGTTTATGTGGAAAGCTTCAGTTCAGCTGAAAGCTAAGCTAAATGTAGCAGCTGCCATCCCCCGTGAGAAGGTGTGTGTATCCCTGTGGGAGATGCATTTTTTCCCTTCTCATTTTCTCCGAAGAGTAGAACTTTGTGCAAAACAAGCTTATTAGTAGCATGATTAAACAGGTTTAGATAAGCCTTGCGAATTACTTTGTGACTGCTTATTTACTTCGTCTGAAAAGCACATCTGAATTGGGTGTCTGCCTGTTTGGGAGGTTCATTTGCATGCAGACTAGCACCAAAATAACTGATGAATCTGATTTCCTCACCAGTCAGTTTGGGAACCCTTCTGGAATATGTATAAATGCAGAGCTTATGCTTACTGCAGGCATATTTGTTCATCAGTCCCAGCCTGGAAGTTGGGCTAAATTGACAAATCCAGCTTTCATCCCAGCCCTGCCTGGTCCTGCACTGTGCTGGAAATACATTGGGTATAGCTGGACTTAGAGACTAACAGCCCCACAGCTCCCTGTTCCAAGCATTAAGCCATTTGTACCATTCATTCTTTCTTTCCATGTGAGTCCCAGGCAGAAGCTGGCCCAGAAGAGAAGATTGTTTTCCAGGAGGGCTGCACTGTGGCTCCAGGCTGCTCTGTGTTTGAGGTACTTTGGCAAGGGCAACTCATGCTAATTACATGTAAACATCTCACAGAGCTGCCTTGGTATCTCAGTGTAGATGTTGCTTTTGCATTCAGTTTTTACTCACTCAAAGAAAAATTTAAATAAATTAAAAAAAAAAAAAAGAGAAAAAAAAGGAAAAGGAAAAGGAAAAGGAAAAATAAAGCAATTTTCAAATGTTGGTTTAGCCTAAACTGAGCTTTCTTGTGCAACAATCTGCATTGTCTAAACTAGCCCAGTTTGAGAGAACAGCTGAAGTTAAACCAGCTCAACTTCTAGGCAGACTAGTTTTCAACTTACCTGTTGATCTGAGCGTCTTATCTCAAAGAGTCTGAATGGGTCTTCTAAAGCAAGACAAGAGCAGGTATAGCTATATTCTCCCTGTTGCATCTTGTCTTACTAGTACCCTCAGGCAATCATCTACCTGCAATTAGTGGGAATAGCACACTATTATAATCGAGTAGATGTGAATTAATCAGCATACTCAGTGTTGTTTGACTCAGTGTTGTTTTGACTGTGAGTACTTTAACAGGGTAGAATCAGGATGCAGTAACAGTGACTGCCTCTAGCATCTTTTGGGGGTTATTCCTTGTGCCTTTCTTTTTTGCAGTATTTTGACAAGGTTCAGAAGGTGTTGAAAAGTGGCTTGAAAATTCCAGAGATGCACTTATTAAAATATCAGATTAGTGGTCCATCCCACAGGTGTTGCCAAAATTAATTTTCCCAAGGGAAAAGAAAGTTAAAAAAAAACAACCAAACAAACAAAAGTAAACAATGGGTTTCACTATGGACTACCAGATTATTAAATTAAAACCTGATGTTTTTTAGTTTTACATTTTAGCTGAAGATTTCAGGGAAAAAAGTCTTGTAAAAAGACTTGTGTTTGTCAGTGCAAAATGCAAGCATGTCACACCCTGAGAAGGACTTCTGTCTGAGGTAATCCCTTGGACATTCAGTAACTTTCTTTGATGAGGGGTGAATCGTTATGAAAATGTCTACACCTCTATTGTTGTATCTTGTTTTGAATAGTATCTTGTTCAGAAATTACTTGTGTGGAAACTGTGGACATGTCTATTTAAAGAGGAAGCAACGACCGTCTCTCTAACAGAGAAACAAACGTGTAACAAATACATACAGAATGACCTGGTGCAGAAAATGACCCAAGTCTGTGTTATGGCAAATTCTATGTGAGCTGAAAGTGCTAAAGGAAGGCTGAGAACAATTTTTCATTCCACACTTTACCATGGCATTTAGTCAGCAGTCTTGCACTGGTAGGCATGGGGAAATAAAAAAACTCAAAAAATTTCTTGATGGTTCACTTCCTCCTTGGTTGCCTTTGGGTACAGTTGTCATCTCTATCTAGTTTCTATTGCACAGGTGTCCAGGCCACAAGTTTGAGTTTCAAAAGAGCTTCATTAGAGAGACAAAGAATTTAAATAACTGTAAGAGAAAATTTTGGATATAGTAATCTAAGCAATAAGGGGGAGGGGGAGAGCAGAGGAAGCATCCAGTTCTGAAGAGTGCTGAGTACTTGACTTTTGCTGTTGGCATTGGTTGTTTGGTTTTGTGTTTAAATATAGGTCAAAGGGGCTAAATTGATGAATCTATGTTTGAGTGTCATGGCTGTGAAGGACCTCTCATCCCTAGGGTAATCCTTCCAGCACTGGTGGAACAGTGGTAAATCCATGTAAGGAAATGTATTATGCCAGTGCTTGTACTGCATCAGACCTCTGGAGAGGCACGACATTTCAACCTCTGTATCAATAACCTGGGATTTCTCCATTTTGCTGTTTCTCTGAAAAAAATATTGGAAAACAAAAGAGCATTTCAGATCCTTAGAGAAAATAAAATGCTATACTGCTTTCCTGTTACAGAAGAGTAAACATTTACATTTAAAGCAAGTTAAGAAGAGGTTTTCCAATTTTTTTTTTCTTGACTTTTCTGATCTAGCCTAATTCAATTTTACTGAACAAATGTTTATTTCTAGAACTGTTTATTCCTTGGCCATTCATTCGCCTGAGAACAGGAAATACCTGGAATATATGTTCTTGGAAATGAGATTTTGTAACATAACACTGAGAACTCATGATTTTAGGGCCAGGATTTTTGAGCTGAAAACACATCATATCACTCTGGTCTCTGAAACCACAACCCCAGATGGCAGTATCAGTGGTTAGGAAAGGATGGAAAGACCTTCTTTCCAGAGCAGAAGGGTTCACATTATTAAGCCACATATAACCCCAACTGTATTGGTATAGTCTCACTTTCCTTTGAAAGTACTGAGATGGAGAAGAGGTCTGCTTTTCTGAACAGTATGAGGAACTCCTGTATTTATTTCAGAATCAAGGATGTGAACTCTCATCCCACTTCTCTTTTCTCCACCTGCTGCTACCCTCCAAGTCTTTTACACAGTTTTGTGGTGATAAGCCACATTAGAAATTTGCCTTAAAATGTTTCTTTCATGGGAAGTGGCTGGTTGCATGTCTCAAAACTGCTATTTCAATGAAATCATGAACAATTCTGTTCATTGGTTATACTCAGGTTCATACTTTCAAGTTCTGCTATGACTCTATGATGGCCATGTACTTTGCGTTACGTGTGTGTGTTCATGAGGGAGAGCTGTGGTTGTCCTGTAGGTACGACTGGAGAAGATACTGTCCTCGACATAGCATTATAACGCTTATACCTATATTTGGTGTTGAATTAAAAACATCAGTAGTGTATGGAGGTTTATAGACAGCAGTGCTAATACCCTAATTCATCTTTCTTAATGGTACAGAAAATGGACTGGTTTACATCAAAGCAGGGACACAGCCTTTTGGTTTCCAGGAGAAATGGAATTTGATTAACATGCAACATGGTTTGAAAATGCATGTAAGCTTTCCTAAGCATTTTCCCTTCCTCTAATTCACTTTTCCAAGCTTTCTTACTTACTGTATTTTTGGTATGAGTTGATTTAATACCAGATTGAAAACCATACCCCAAATGGCCTCATATACCTGTATAGCAATGTGGCCTGTATGGCTGAGTGTTGTAAGCGATATAAACGAGTACGACGAACGATGGTTGTGGGTGGTGGGAGGAGGACTCCTCCCCGAGCTCTCCTTTATTCAGGCAGCAGGGCTTGGGTGTTCGGGAAGGGAGAGCAGGGGAAGGAGGACCAGTTGTCCCTAGGTGTCATGAGGACAACATGGCCCCGAGTGCCTGGAGGCGCCCGGTTAAGTATAGGACGGATAGCCCAATGAGGAAGGAGGGAGAGGGAGGGTACAAGCAGACGCTAACCAATAGTTACAGAGGAGGGAGGAGTACAGTTCAAATACACCAACCAGGTGCATACCGGTAGAGAAGTTGCTGGAAGCTGGGCGGATCCTGAGCCCTGGGCACGCCTTGTCCCTCGATCCAGGGGCGAGCCCAAAGGCTTCTCCCCTAAGATCCTCCCACAGCAGGCAGAGCCAGGCTGGGAGGCAGGAGCCGCATAGGGGCGGATCCGTGTTAACCCTTCACATCCCTCGATGCTGCTGCGGGGGTGGGAACCCACCCTCCGCAGCTGAGATCTCTGGGATCTGACTTACAGGCTGCTGCAGTGTAATGGGAAGGGGTAAAAGTGGCTTTGTCCTGCTGTTAGCTGCATGGAGGTGGGTCATGTCAGCTACTAAGAAACAAAAAGCAATGGACTGTCTCCTGATGCTTCACCGGAAGTTGTTTCAGTGATCTTTAGGTTAGATAACTGATAATGACATGGCAGGAAAATGACACAAAATATTTCATTAATTGATGTTCTCCCTGTTGGTCTTTTGCCTGGCATTTGTTCTCATTGGTTGCACTTCAACATCTCATATTTTTGGAATGCTTATAATAATGAATATATGCATAAGAATCATATAATTACGGAGTAATCTGGGTTCTAAGGAAAACTTTAAAGACCATTTAATCCAACTCTCCTGCCAAAGGCAGAGACATCTTTCATTAGATCAGTATTCTCAAAGCCCTGTTCAACCTGAGTTTGAACACTTCATTGATGGGGTATCCACAGCTTCTCTGGGCAATCTGTTCCAGTGTCTTACCATCCTTATACTACGAATGTATGCTTATATCCAATCTAAATCTACTCTCAGTTTGAAAGTGTTGTCCCTTGTCCTGTCACTGCAAACCTTGGTAAAAAGTCTTTCTTGATCTTTCTCATAAGCCCCTTTTATATATTGAAAGGTCTCAATGAGATCGCCCTGGAGCCTTCTCCAGACTCAACCCCAAATCTCTCAACCTTTCTTCATAGGAGAAGTGTTCCTGCCCTGGGATTCTTTTTGTGGCACTCCTCTGAAACAACTCTTACCTGTTACATGTCTTACTTATACCAGAACTGAACACAGCACTTGGGAGGGGTCTCATGAGGGTGGAGTAGAGGGGGAGAATCACCTCCCTCAACCTGCTGCCCAAGCCTTTTTGATGCAACCCAGGATACAGCTGGCTTTCTGGATTGCCAGCACACAATTCCAGCTTGTGTCCAGTTTTTCATCCACTGGTGTCCCCAGTGCTACTCCCCAGGCCTGTTGTCAATCCATTCATCCCCCAGTCTGTATTGATATTGGGAATTGCCCCAACCCACATGCATGACTTTGCACATAGCCTTGTTGAACTTCATGAGGTTTGTACAGATCCACTTCTCAAGCCTGTCAAGGGCTCTCTGGATGGCATCCCTTCCCTCCAGCGTGTCAAACGCACCACACAGCTTTGGTGTCATCTGCAAACTGCTGACCGTGCATGCAGTCCCTCTGTCTGTGTCACTGATGAGTAGTACTGGTCCACAATACAAACCCTTGAGGGTCACCATTCCTTACTGGTTTGCACCTGGACATCAAACCATTGACTGTAACTCTTTGGACATGACCACCCAGCCAATTCCTTACCCATCGAACAGGCCAAATCAAAACAGAAGACTGTATCAAAGCAGAAGGCCAAGTAGATGACATCTGGTCAGAGGGTAAGACACCTGGTGAGGAGAGCCTGCCCAAGAGTAATGGACTCTGCTGTTCTGCTGTGATCTAATTCAACAGGTCATATTCATGTATGTTTGATGTCCACACTTATCTGAACAAAGCATACAGACTACTGAAGACAAGGCTATGCAGGAACTTTGTAACCATTGGGCTTGCCTGAATGAGGCTGTCTAGAGAGCTAAAAAGGAAAGCAAACCTCCCTCTCTGCCAGAATGATACATTTTCATTCCTCTCAACTGATTTCCCAGTTTTGGAACTGGCAAGGCCATTGTGAGTTTCCTTTCATAAAATTCATGCAATCAGCTGGTGTCTGAAAAAAACCCACCCTTGAATTCCTTGAGACGGTGTTCTTCATTTTGTTACAGGTGACTTTAAGATGCTGATTGCAAAGGACCCTGTTCAGTAGAATAGATAGTAGATGAAAATAGAGCAGAGGGGAAGCTGCTAACCAAAGAGCTCTGCAGCCATCCCAACTTCCCCCTGTACTGTGCATGCCAACCACAGCCTGCTGGCCTCAGACTGACTGTTAATCTTCACAGCTGCACCTCTGTCCTCTCCACAGGGCTCAGAGGGAAGAACAGAAACAGCTGGGGTTAAGTGGAGAAGGTTCACTCTGAATGCCGTGTTTGCAGTGGGGCAGGCATGTGATGGTGAATGTTCATACAAAATACACATTCAAGTGAAGACAGCATGCCAGTGTCCAGCCTGGGGAGTTTTTACTTGGTTGTAACACCTTCCCACGCTGGAGATGCTCGTGGAGGGGCTGACAAAACTGTGATAGAGCTGATGTAAATGCTGCCCATAGTATTTGGAATAAAAGGTGTCTTTTCATTAGGACTTTTTTCCCTCTGTGTTCCTTTGCAGTTGCCAGGGGCTGGAGTCTCTCAGTTCCTTAGGCAATTGCTGTGTGTTACAGGTTTCTCTCACATCCTAGAGATGTTTCTTAAACATGATACTGTGTAGGGTAAAACTGCTTTTATCTAGATTCCCTGTCTTCAGGCTGAGGTGGGGTCATCAAGTTTTGGTGTGTTTAATGACATACTGACACTACAGCTGCTACTGTGAAGTTTTACCATTCACAAGAAAACCCCTGCATTACCAACTACCCTCCCTCCTGTCAGGACTCCGATGTTTTGGGTTTTATTTGTGGAATGATGTTAGAGTAGTGCTTGACATTTCTCTTTCTCTGGGTGGAGGGTCTTAGTCCTTCCCATTGCCATTTCCTCTGTCAGAATTTCATCCCACAAGAAGTCAGACTGTCCAGCAGTCTGGACTGGAGCAGGAGCAGGACAAGGTATATTCAGAAGCTGACCTGAGCTGTTGTGCTACTACTTTAAAATGACTGTGCAATGTTTCTGCCACTAATCAACTGAAGTTTTCTTCCAGCAGTTATGAAATGGAGCAGAAAGACTGCTAGAAATCTTTCCAGAAAGGGGAAAGCACTGGAGAATGGGGAGAGTTATGTCTGTCTGTGAGCATGAAAAGCCTCTACAGGAGAAGTGTGGGTTGTACACAGAGTTTTGGGAGCTCTTGAGAGGCTTGGTTTCTCGTTTAAGTTGAAGCAGTGAGCTGATACTGAGGTTGGCTCTTACAGACTATGAACCCATTAATTTATTTCAGTGACTTTGGAACAGGCAGATACCACTTTCTTCGTTGTCCAGATCTAGGTCTGTATTTCAGCCTTGATACACACTGTTCCCTTATCACTCTCCAGTGCTACTATAGTCCATAAATGAATTTATTAATTTATTTACACCATCATAATTTTCAGTGCATTGCTAAAGGTGGTCATCATCCTAAGGGACATTAGAACGCGCATATGTGTATTTTCAGCATTGTTGACTTTTTTTTTTTTTTTTTTTTTTTTTGGTACTTTTGTTCCATGATTGACTAACAGCAGTTTCTTCAGCTAGCTGTTACAGAATTATTGAGATCTCCTTTGGCCTTGCAAGCAATACATTTTCTTTCCTGCAGCCTGGTTATTGCACTGTTCCCTCATATTATTTTCTGCAAAGAGGAAAACTTAGGTCAGCCAGAGGAAGATCAGCCCCCTAACATGTATTTTACTTACTCAGTTGTTTCTGTATTTATGAATACTGAAGATGTGTTACTTTTAAACAAAAAATACTGAAAAAAGAATCCAATTATAGTAGTGGAAAACAGAACAGTTAAATTCTGATGTACAGCTGGATCGTCTTAGTTCCTAAACAGCATAGATCAAACTGTTTCTTCCTTTTCTTGTGAATTAGTGGCACAGATAAATTGTGCCAGCGAGACTAATGCAGTTTAGACAGGAAAACATTTCACTCTTTCAGTATATAAACAGTCTGTATGCTTTGGATACATAACATCAGTATGTAATTCCAGTTGCACAGTAATAAAAGGTCAGATTAATTTTATATGGTAAATACAGGGTACTGCTATATAAAGCAGTAATAGCATGGACCAATGCATTAACAGGATGAGTTCTTAGTGCACATAAAAGCTTTTAAACTGGAAAAGCTATTTTTCTGGCTGAGGCAGATTTTTGTCTATTAAATATTTTCTTTGAATTGTCCCCATGACTCCATTTCTCCTATTTTGTTTCCTCCAGACATACACGCCAAAACAAATCCCAGAGCCCTCATCAGCCCTGCACTGCAGGGAGAAGTCTGGATAGGATCCCCAGCATAGCCAGTAAACACAATGTGATAAGTGGGTAACTGTCACTGTCACCCAAGGGCATCCTGGGTACCCATTGCTGTCCTATTGGACGGAAGGGCTGAACATCAAAGTCAGGTTTCTGCAGCAGTAAAGTAGGGCAGATGAATAAAGGAAAACATTTTAATAACTATGCATTATTAATATCACTAGCAGGCTATTAAATCACCCATACAACAGGCATTTAATGAAGGGAAATATGTTGTTTGAACATTGTGTAATTGTCAAACTGACTCATCTGGCATGCTTTGCTTCTTGAGCTATGACAGTTTCGTGAGGTTGCCAGCAGAATTGAAAAGGTTGGCATTTCACTGTGGAGATTCAGAATGATCTTACAGCTGAAGCTACAAAGTTATGTTGGAGACAGCTAAATTCAGTCTGCTTTTTTGTGACAAATCTCCATACTGTCTTCATCTGTCTAACTGTTCATTTCCCACTCTGTAAAGGCATTGTAACACCTTCTTCCCCTCAATACTTTACGTTTTTAGGGTATAAGACACAGCCCAATTAATGGACCGAAGATATTGTTTTAAATGGAACACTTTATCAGATTTAATGGCTAGTGCATTGTTAAAAGGCTAGTCACAAAACCCTTTCCATCTACAATTTAACTTTAATTTGGAATCTAGCTTTGAAGGAATCAATATTTAGCATGTTTTTGCAGTTTGACTAAGTCTGTTTATGTAAGGAAAATAAGCCTTTCCATTGCTCCATTTAGACTAAGAATGATTTTCCCTTGGTTTTAAGAAGGTGGAAGAAATAGGATTTATGTATAGGATGTTAAAGATTTTCCTAGCAATTTTCCTAGGAGTCCTGAAGAGATGAAATACCTTCCATGGAGTCCCCAAGTATATAAAATATGCAATGTAAGTATCACTGTGTGTCCTCTTGACAAGCTTCAAACTTTCAGAAATACCTATGAAAGTATTCTGACTTCCTAAGAAGTCAGCAGTTTTTTTCTGAGGAAAACAGTGGACTAAAGCTATCTTGGCAAAATCAAAAAGTGAAGCCAGGGATTTGATGCAAGTCAGTCTCTTATTTAATCAAAGACCTTAATTTCTTTTTTTTTCTTTTCCTTTTTAAAAATTTTGATATGACATAATATGGCAGAATCGCGCAAGAATTCACTCCAATGTATCTCGAACAAGATTTAATACTCTCCCGAAGCATAGCCAATTATTAGAGTATTGGTCTGTGCTCCAGGTTAAGCACTACCTAGTAGCAAGACATCTGCCTTGAGTGAAAGCTGTAAGTTTTGCCTTACTTTATTTTGCAGGGGCTTATCCTTAGAATTAGTCATGGCAAGTAAAATGTAGCAAAAATAACACTGGTTGTTCAACAGAAATATATGACTGACGTGGACAGAATTTAGCCCTGGCCTTTGCCATCCAACAGTTTTGTAAAATACTCTGGGGAGCTTATGTGCAATCCTTGAATCTCTCCCCCGTTTCTATCAACCAGAAAGTCAATTGTTCAGATCAGTGATGCACGAGGCACAAGTTTGGGGCACCTGCTGACATACCACATAAAAAATATGATACATGCCTTCAAATAATTTAAAAATGCCTCCAGCTTGCTTTTGTATATGACCCAGCCTTGTTGATGTGCACAGAGGGATGATGAGAACATCACAGAAGTCAAGATAACTGGGAAATTAGGCACTGGAAAGCCTCATTTCAGATTGCAGTCTGTCTGAGCATGGAGTTGTTCATCCCTCTTGGTACTGGGACAGCTTTAATGCCCAGCAGTTCTCTAAGTGGGAATTAAGATACACAAAATCAGGCACATCAGATAACTACTGCACAAAGGTTTGGGGAAGTTTGATGTTTGACCATATTTTGATATTATTTCTTGTGTCTTAATAGTGATGTAGAAATTCAGTGTAAGAGAAAAATTAAAGGTAATGGTGAAGAATGAACTTCTACCAATAAAAAAGGGAAAATCTGCGCTGTAAAGGCAACACTTTAGGGTTTAACTTCTGTCTAACTGCAGCTTCTCTTAGCTGTTAATACATGAGAACATCATCACAGTTTATGTTTCAATTGCTGCCGAAGTGCGGGTATCAGCATGAAAAGGAACAAAACTTTGATCACTGTGAAATCTTACACTAACTTTGTACTTCTTTGTAACCACTGAAAGCAGTCACACACAGGCTGTGTTTAGCACATTTGTTCTTTCATTTTTCAAAAGATATTTTCACATCAAAACAGTGTTATCAGTGTAAGATACAGAGTATATCTGCCCTTCCATTTAACAGGGAAGAGATGGAGCAATTACATTTATTAATAACCCAAAGAGCTTTTGCCATAAATCAGAATTCATCAGCTTTGTTTCCTTACGTAAACTACTATTCTAATTGAATTTTCACTCCCAGATATTATCTGGGTAAAGACCATAATCACATATTTCAAGTTAATTGTAACAGAACACAAACACACAGACAGTTAGATTTAATGATAAGGGACTTTTAGTTCCAAAACTGAGTCACAAATGAAAAGAATTCAACAAACAAAGGAGGGAGAAAGACAATATTGCGTGGTAGTGATGGGGAAGCTGAGTACATTTAGTCCTATCTGATCTTGAGAACATCTCTTTTTTTTGTGAAGATTTTAGAAGCCTCTAGATTTTAAGTACCTTTTCTTTCTTTTTATTTGTGAAATATAAACCTTGCTGTCAGGTTTTCTTAGCAGAAAGGGAATTCAGTTGTCCAGCTGCTCTAGAAGATAATGTGTCCAACCATGCTCTCTCTGCTGAGTTCAGCAGCCATACAAAATGTGCATTTGTTTACCTTGGGTTTTATTATTAGGTGTCTCTAGGACTCCCTCACAGACATTCATCAGAGATGTTAGGATTTATTTTCTTTTTTTTAAGAGCACTGAATGAAAATTTGTACTAAATTAAATGTATTATATATAGTGCATTATAATAGAAAGAAAAGAAATGTTTCCCATTCCATCCAATTGATAAATGTAATTTAAGCTACAATGGTGAATGCTTGTAGATTATTTTTCCTATACCTTTTATTTGTTTTCTCTGTCAAGGAACATACTGGGGCAAGGAAGGAAAAGATCATCTTCTGGGGAAGCAGAGCAGTGTTATTTCTTGCTAAGGCTCAGGTTCTTGACTGCCAACCTTGACATAATTTGGGGAGTCTGATTCTCAGCAAATCAGTCTCTTCTCAGAGCTGTTCTTTGTTTTTACTCTTTTTTTCCTCCTTGTTTACAAGCTGAATTCTGCATGTAAAAATTTTTCTTTCCTTCAGGGGGCTGTGGCTGTGTCGAAGTGACAGCCCATTTTCACAGTTCTCTTTATCATGTCTTGTTTCTTGAAAATACAGAAAAGGTTTTCAAAAGTGTCACACGTGGGTGGTTTGAATTGCCACCTATATATAGTGTAAGTCTGTCTTTCTTCCAGGTGCAACTAGTAGAAAATGGAGGGTATTGGTTTTGATGCTGACATATCCTCTAGTTTCTTTTATCTCTTACTTAAAATCTGGTTTCTTTCACCTGAGCAGAGTCAACATCAAAAACACCCAGAGACCACCTGTGTGTTTCAGAGAAAATCGCAGTGAGATTGTGTCTGTCCTTTGGTTACTAATTCTCAGTCAAGTATTCTCACATGTTTGCTCTAAAATGTAGTGTTTGGGGTCTCCAGCAGCTCAGCAAAAACCTTTATAAAACATAATATATGAAGTGCTATCACTGTTGAAAGCTTAATATTACAATAATTCACGACTGGTTCTTTTATTCAAATGGTATGCAAAGCAGCTTTATAAAAGTAGTCCTCATTGATGGAGATAAACAGACTTCCCTTAAGCACCAGGATCAGATATCTCTCCTTTCAATGTGTGGTTTGATCTGGCAAACAAGGGAGAACCTTGATTTTTATTTAACAAAATAAAGTAATTCTGCTGTCATATGATGTTTTTCCTCAAACACAACGAGGTGCAAAGTACAGGTAAACTTAAATAGTCAGCAACAATACCAGCTTCAGAGTAATGAGCTAGACAATCAAGAAGGTTTTTAAGTGATAATTAAGAAAAAGTTATTCTTCTATATGTGTGCAATTTGCTGTAGTAGATTAATTTATCTCTGTTGGCATAAAGCAATTAAGAAGTCTTGCTAATATTTCAAAAGCTCATATTAGCTTTTTCATAATTGGCAGTATATTGACTTATACTGTCCTAGATTTTCAGTAGCTTCACTGAAGTATAATGATAATATTTAATATTTTGAGATTTCCCAGGTAAATTTCATTTTTCCACTCTAGACCAAATGCATTTGACATTTTCCACTTGCAGAATAGGAGTCATCCTTGTAAGGGAGATTTTGGAAAGCATCTATGGAGTTTTGTTTCCCAGGTCCCTTTGATTTTCAATGCTAGTGGTCTGCATCTTTGCTTTGATTGCCTTTGGAAAAAAAGAGACTTTATTATATTACAAAAACTAAAAAAGAAAGCAATTTTGGATATAATTTTCAAGTCTTTCAACTAAATAATGAACACTCTTACTATTTCAGGACTCAGAATTTGACCCCTTGAAGTTCACCAGTGTGATTGAATGTGAGAAGCCAAACAATGACTTAAGTAGGTTTCGAGGTTACATGTGAGTATTTCATATAATATCCTTCAGTATACACTCCTTTGCTCTAATCTGTAATAAAAGAAATGCTTGTTTGTTTTGGGCTGTCCTCATGACTAAATAGGGCTGTGTATTTAAGGCTCTTTTAGGGGATCCTCACTTCAAGGTAAGATGGGAACCTCATGTTTCCATTCCTTAGGATGCATTTATTTGCTACCTGCAATCAGCTTACGCTACAGAAAGGAACGTATGAAGCACTGCAGTTACAGACACTCTTCTCCTTTTCTTCCATGGATCAAAAAAAACCATCTGGAAATGGGAAGAAGTAGAAAACAAGTCCAGGAGAGGCAACAAACAAACACAATCTGTTGTGCCCTTTTTTATAACGACGGGCCTGTTGGACATTTTTTTTAATATATGTGTCATTGAGGAAAATCAGAAGGCAAATCTGACATTTCTCCAACTGTGGCACTGTTCCTTTCTTCTTATTCAGACAAAATGAAATGACTGGCTCACACGATGGATGTGCTTGTGCATTAGTACATCACCTACGCCCACTTGACTTAATTCTAAACAAACAGAACTGCATTAACAAGGTGCTCATCTCTGACCAATCAGTCCTGCCCAGAAACAAATGTTTTAGGATGTGCAAAGCACTTTACTTCTACCATAGCATGGACTGTAGTGTACAGGCACGTTGATTGTGGTGGCTTAGGAGATGCACTCTTGCATGGCTTATTTTTTACAGTGTGTTACCACATGGAGAATGAGAGCCCAGGATACATAATTTTTGCCTAAAATTTAATGAAGATAGTTAAGCTGACACTAATTCCGTTTCAAATACAATGATTTACCACCCGTGTTGATTAGGAGTGATAAGCAGTATTAAATTGTGTAAATGTCACGAAGTAAATTGCTGGAGCTCAGGGAGTTTTTTATAGTGATGCCATTTACCACCACAGTTACTACTCTCAGATGTCACAGATTGTGTAGGACGTACTGTCAACTGGTGTAAATCAGGACAGTTTCTTTGAAACTACATTAAGTTGTAATGTGGGAAAATGTGTTCCTTTATTTAGCAGCACAAAGCCCTACAGTTCATGTAAAGAAAAAAGTTTAGTATTAGACATTACTGCACAATGGTGTGTAACTGTCTGAATTAATAGAGAGCCTGCTCTACTGCAGACATGCCATTTCCAGAGATGGAAATGGAAAGTTTGACAGCTTTTCTAGCACACTTTATGTGCGAAGCTTAGTCCCCAAAATATTGAGCAGAATACTGTAGTAAATATGCATAAATTTGTTTTCCATTATATATTTACTTATTTACTCCATGTAGAAAAGGCTTGTGGCATAGAAGTTATAGAACCATTTGACTTACATAACCAAAAACATGGTAATATCTTTTTGATGACTATTGTTCAGTATTGATTATATTTAGTCTTCTTTATATTTTATAGTTTCAAACATGATGTGAATATATTTTGACACAAATTTTGAATCTAGCAGAAAACATCAGGTGATTTCCAGCTCTCATCAGTTATGTTCCAAGAGATTTACAGCTAAAGGACCATGAGCCATTTGAATTAAAGAGCGGGGACCAACACCTCAACAAATAAATTCTAAGTCTCCTAATTTGTCACAGAAGAAGACTTTTTCCACCCTCTTTTTAGTGTTCCTTCATTAATATAATTACATCAGGAGTCTATTTCAAATCATAGATTAACAAGATGAATATCAATTAACACATCTGCATTGAAACATGTCATTGCCATGTCAGACTCAGATCTTAATTCTTCTTCAAAATCTTACCAGTAGTTGCTGCTTGAAAGAATGGTTCAGATAGCTCCCAGCCAATAACAGCTCGACTGAAAAGAAATTATACCAAAATACTTAAATAGGAATGTCATGAAATAATAGACTTTCAAGAGATCCAGATGTAAAAGATGTGCTGAAACATCACTGCCAAAGTTTCCTAGCCATTCTGACCACTTAGTCAGTTTCCAGTTTTGATTAAGATTTTTTTCCTCTTTGAAATACGAAGTGCTCTTTGGTTTTAATGTCTGTACTGACAAATCTTTCAGGGAGTAGAAATACTTGTGTGTGTGTGTGCTGTAAACACATAAAAAATGCTGTTCCCCAGAGTTTTCTGAAACATAATCACAATAGGTAGCAGAGACAGGCCAGGGTAAAAGGAGACGTGATATTAAAAAAAACTTTAAAAATCCCTGCCAAGTCCATTGAGATGGATCTAGCCCGATCCTATATCTGAAAAAGTGTAGCATGCACATTACTGCATATGAATTCTTCAACTATATTGCCACAACCTTCATTGAACACACTCAGAGTGTGCAGATGCACAGGCAGACTACCAGTTCTACTCTGGTGCTTGCTTTAATTCTCTTTTGCAGACTCTGCATCCCCAGATAACCCAAGCATATTCCCTCACTTTTATTTTCCCTATAAAAAGTATCCTGTGTAAAAAGATTAGAACAAAACCTCACATGCCCCTGCCTGTACGTGTCTAGCCAGATTATGTAGAGTATGCATGGCAAACATTCAAAAATCCAATTCCAGGCTCCAAAAATAGCAATATTTGCTTTAAAATCTTGTTTGTACCTTTTTGTGTGTATAAGGGCAAGGGGAAAAGAGAAGTAGTAATTGGGATTCTGACTTTTTAGCTTTTTGAAAATAATAATTTTATTCTTAGACAAGAACATGAAACTTTATCTGATCATACCAAAATAAATATAGCTTGGAATTGTAAGAAGAAGGAGATGAATACATGTGTGTCTTTCTATTTCAAAGCTCATCATAAGGTAACAAACCCAAATTAACATAAAATAATGTTAAAAAATTTTTAAGAAAAAAACAATTATAAATCTATGGTGATGTCTCCTTAATGTGCTATAGTAACACTTCCACTTCTTGAAAAAAAAACCCAAAACACCCTAGACTAAGTTTCATCAATTTAGAGTCAGGGAGTTTCTGACTCTATGTTCACTGAGACCACGTTTAAGATTGTTCATTATTTTCTTTGGGAGTGTCAAGCCTTGGAAAGTAATTCCAGCTATACCATTTGCTCTGTAAGGCACTTGATAAACCAAAAAGTGAAAGAAAATACTCTCTTTTGAATACAGTTTTAATTGGTCACCTAGTTATTTAATGTTGGTAAACACATAAGAAGTTAAAAAATAATAGAAGGCTGAAGTGAGCTACCATCAGGGTCATTTTTGCATTGCTCTATTGAACCAGAGGGTTATATCTGTACAAACACTTTCAGTAGCTAACTGCATCTGATCTGTCCACTTCTCCTAATTTGTGGTGCATTTGTATTTTAGATGCTAAGATACCACATATTTGCAGTGTCATCCATGTGAGAAATTGTAGAGAAAAAGAGCATTGCACCTGCACTTGCCAGTGCATTTCCCCACAGCTTAGCCTTTGCATTCCAGGCGTCTCAGTGTCTTCAGCTGGACACTGTTTTAAAGAATGACAGAGAAAATTTTCCTTCTTTGCCTGTAACTTACACTGGTTTGAATCCAGAAACAGGAAAAACAGACTGTTCAGCCTTTGTAACGAGCTTAAGGTTTATAACTGCAGAGCTAGAAATGGGACCTAAGCAGTCTCTCAGACCAGACACAAAGTTTACAATTGGCAGGTGTGTTATCAAAGTGAGCAGTTTTATCTAACTCTAGTTTTCATTATTTTGAAATCCAGACCTTTCTGTCTGTGGTTTTTTCTTCCTTTTATCATCAGTGCCCAACTGTCTTATGTGTATGTTCTATTACTGAGTCACTGGGAGTGAGTGTAGACAAGAAGGAAACTGAGTTTTCTCCAGCTTCTGCTGGCTTCTTTCTCCCAGATTTTGGTTTCATCCATGTTTTCTAAAGGTCTGGTGAGCAACAATTGAGTTGTCGGACTTCATTTGAATATGGAAAAGTAAAAAGCAGTACTAAATTAATGTTAAGGATGAGGTGTGGTAAGAAGGCTCAGCCTGTGGGTGAGGACAGTAGATTGGGGTTTTAACACCTACAGATGTTAAAACTTCAGATCTTGCACAATTGCTTTGGAGTTGTTTTGTAAGCTAAGACAGTAAGAACAAATATATAATTGTATAGAACAAATACACAAGTAATTGCATATAAAGTTTGCCATGTGCAATATACCTGGCACAGTCCCCTCTTACTGTGAGGTGTAAGAAATTAATGTAGGCTATAAAATTATAAGCCAGAGCAAGTACTGCTGAAGTACTTTAAAGTTTATCTCTAAAAAGGGTTTATCTCTAAAAAGTCCCATTTATTAACAGGATCCACCACTATCATTTGGAGATTTTATTGGAAATTCAGACATCCTCATGATGTATGAGAAAGCCTAATGTAGAATTCAGCCTTAAAAATCTGAGGAATGACAGAATCCTGGTAGCAGTGTAATTTTGACAGTATAGAATCATTAAGAAATTATTTCCCATAGTTTAAGCACAGACAAATTCACACGTATTGGCATTCTGCAAGAGGGATGTTAGGCAGCCCCCCAACTGATGCTGCTTTGGCAGAAGCTAAGGCAGTGGGTTGAGGTTTGCTGAAAAGATCAGAAGTAAAAGCTCTGTTCTTATACCTGAGACAGGCAGGGAGGATGGGCTGAGTAGGGGAAGTTCTCTCCTCACCAAAAAACCACCTTTGATTTTCGTGTCAGAATTGCAAATCTGATGCTATCTGCTTCTTTCTTTTTCCATTTCTGGTCTCTAGTCAGATGTTATCACTGCTACTGCTACCTCAGCAGTCAAAACCCAGTGCTTTTTCTCCATCCCTGCAGAGAAAAGCTAAGCATATTTGTCGAAACATCAATGCTTTTAATATATATATATATATATATATATATTGAGCAGAGGGTGGCTATAATATATTGTACTGAACTAAAAAAGGGTGTACATGTGTGTGTATATATGCACAGGTATACTCTGCTCACCAAAAGCATTGACTACTGAGGTTACTTAGCATAACCAGCATTACAGAATAATCTGCAAGTAGTCCTGCGAGACTGGGAGAAGTACAAAGAATTCACCAATGTGAACCTTTTCTTCTTACAGATCTCAGGATATTTTATGTAGTTCCTAGGCCTGAGATCCTAGAAGTATGTACTTAAATTAGAATTTTGGTCCTCATTTAGAAAAAGAGTAACGGGGAAAAGCATGAATATATAACTCAGATGTGAAGGCTTAGAAAATAGGAAGCAAATAAAAAGCCAGTTTACAGATTTCAAGGGACACAGGATTTTAAGTGCTCAGATCCAGGTAGACATAAAATTTGGTGTTGCAGCAGCACAATGTTAATTTTAGTATGGCCCATGTGCATTTTTAGGATTTCTCCTGGACTCTCAGCTTTTGCGAGTTTCTTACAGCAGTCCATTTTTTAGACTTCGAAAATGTGATGGTTTTGATAGTCTGGAAGTGAGAACATTCAGACAACTCAGACATGTCTCAGAGGCATTGGGGTACTTCAGTTGATTAAATGAAATTTTATTAATTTGAAAATGGCTTGAAATTATTATTTGGTTTGTCTTTCTTACCTAATAAAAAGTTTAATACTATTTTTAATTTTTACTATTGTTTAGCATTTCCCTGTTAATTCTTATAAGGCTGTTTTCTGTATTGCTCTGTCAGCTGAAATTTCAGTCAGTCCATACACAGGAGATTTGTAGTAGAAATGTGACTTAATTCCATTTTTCTCATGTGTTTTGGTGTTAGTCAACAAGAACTGTCATGGTGCAGGCCATTCTTAGTTGGTGAGACAGTTCTGCAAAGAATTTCTCTTGTTCTTACTTGCAAACACATGGTATATTTTTCCTTTTCCTTTCACTGAACTGATGCATATTATCTCTGTCACCTCTTCCTTAGTATCACTGCTTCTGATGCGCAGTCTTTTCCCAAATTCACCATATCTCTTTCTAGGATTTCTTTAGTACGACCATGTGAATAGTGGGTTAATCATATCCACTACACAGCTGCTTTTAGGTGGACTGGATTAACTGTGATTGCTCAGTCAGTTTACACATGCACAGGAAGTCCAGTGCATTTTCCAAGCATTAGCTAGGCTGCACACATGCTGTCGATTTGGCCCATGTATCTCTGGTGAGCAATTGTCCAGGACATTTGTATATCCAACAGCAACTGGTACTGCTCCAGCTGGGCTGCTGCATGTCGGGGATCCTTGGGTAAGTAATGTCAGTTTGCAAAGTCTGACAGAGAATCTTCCCAGGAGGAAGATCTAAGGAAACATTAGCCATCAAATTGAAAAAAACTAAACTTTGAAGATGTGTCCTGGGTTGGTTATATTAAAGGTATGATTTAACAAGCTTAATGTCTTGACTGGCTGTGTTTTGTTTTGTTTTTAAATTTTCTGTAGTATTCATAAAAGTGGAAAAAAGGATGGACTGTTCAAAGAGAACCTTCTGTTACGTGGATGCACCATAAGAAATACAGAAGAAGTTGCAGGAATAGTAATCTATGCAGGTAAGAGCTGTTTTTCTGCCTTATGGGGCATACCACCTTTTTATAGTTTTCTTAAAATAATAGCAAAGCTCCATATGACACATTTGATGCAATTCTTTCTGCAGGGCATGAGACCAAAGCTTTGTTAAATAATAATGGACCGCGTTACAAGCGCAGTAAGCTTGAAAGACAGATGAATGCTGATGTCCTTTGGTGCGTCCTCATACTTCTAATCATGTGTCTGTTTTCTGCCATCGGTAAGTGCTCTTCACTAGCAGAAACTTAAGTATTACATTGTCTTGGGCTTCGTGCACTTAGCTTTATCAAAAATGTACATGTCTGCAAAACATAAAATCCATTAAGCTCTCTTGGTACTAGTTTTTGTCAAAAATCAAAATGTCTTGATACACAAGCTGATCTAAATACCTTCTTAGTCTCAATCAAATATATGCTACTCGTACCAGAGATCTGAATTAGATTATACTAGTCTTGATAGCATCCAAAAATGCAAGTCCAAAAAAACCCCAGTTTACATGTAGTCCCCTCAAAATTACAGGTGGTAGGGTGTAACATGTCATTAATCAGTCAGCAAAGTAATTTATGAGCAGAGAATAAACATAATCAGCGGTGTTATTCCCCAGTACTATTTATTAAATTGAGGGCACAGTGTGCAACATGGACTCACTGTCCCTAAGGCTGCAGCTTTACCATAGAAGAAATAAGCAAAAGTCTGCATAAATCCAAGTAGAATACTCTCCAGACTTCTGGAAGTGTTTAAGGAAATGCTGCAGTTCAGGTTATGTCTCTTCAGGCCTTTTTTCGGTTCATTTGTGAGAAAGAATTGATTTTTACATTTGGCACCCAAAATGATTTTTATATATGGCATATGAATTCCATATCCTTAATATTTGTGTGTTCTGTAATGTTTGTATGTGAGTCATATGGCATAAACACCAGAATGTTTCCTAACAACCGTGGTGTAGTTTAATAACAATCTTATGCCATTTTAATACATCTCTGTGTGCCTTTTTCCAGGTATTGTTAAATGCCGTTTAAAGATGAGTGTTTCCAGCTGTGAATCAGCCAGCTTATTTGTTCCCACTGAGTTCATGGCACACTTTTGTAGTGTTTCAGCGCTGGGGAGCCCAGTGCTCAGGGCTGAAGTGTCATGGTGAGGCTTCATAGCAGGGAGCCACTGCCTGCAGCTGTCCCCTCTGCCACAGCCCCCGCAGTGTTGTCCCCAGAGCAGCAGCAGTGGGGGGGTGCCCTGTGAGTGGCTGCAGTGTAGCTGCGACTCCCGAGAGGTGCGAACATGAACTGGAAGAGGTGGCACACAGAAGGTGACAGGTGCACCTTCCCCTCTGTCCCGTCTGCCACAAGGCTGGAAACCGCCAGCAGAGGGCCAGAGCAAGCTGCTCGAGGTGCTGACAACCATAAACAGCTGGCAAGAAATGTGCTGGAGCCCTTTGAGTTGCCTGGCACTCTGTAGAAATGAGGCCATTTTCGCATCTTGTGTCAGTCAAGTATAGCTGGAGATACGACACTTAATTCGTAATTCTTTTGAAAATCTAAGGGTATTTATAAAACAAACCTTAATGTAGGTCATTATCAGTGTGGAGCTTTCTATTTTTATTCTCAAGATAAAAATATACACATCAATAAAGATATTATGAGTGTGATCTCACATTGGTAGTATAAAGACAAAATAATCTGCTCACTTATGTTTTTATTTTTCAAGCATTCAGTGCTGAGTTTATGTATCAAGATGTAAAAGATCTTGTCAAATGTGGCTTACAAAAGATTAAAGTAGACCTTTGACCTTTTTTCTGATTTCCAACATATAGTGATAGTTTGAATACTTTTTATTATGGAAGAATTCTTCCCTGTTTTTTAACCGTAAAGACATCAGGCATTCCATTTTAGAGATTTTAAGACTGTAAATCTTTGTGCTTACTTAAAAAGGCAACATTCTGTCTCTTTAGCAAGAATGACATTTTCCCAAAACAATGACAGTATTATCTTTATTTAGTTATCAGCACAATCAATTTAAAAAAACATTTTGAGTAAGGCTTAGAATTTCTTCTCTTCGTCATTCCTCAGCTTCCATGCTGTTGACTCTGCTGATACTGTTATTTCATTTGTTCTGTATATGTGGGCGTTATGATTCTCACAGTAAAATTAAAGTCTCTTCTGAAACTAGTTTAAGTGATAGCTGACTGGTGGTATATCTAGTGTAGTTGGTGGAGTTCTTTTAACACTTAGAATATCTCTGAAATTTATCACTTTCTGAAGAAGTGTAGTTTTCTTTGTTGATTACAGAAACAGTTGCAACTACTAACTTAGACTAGCCAGCTCACTTTATTTGGATAAAGTTATGTGAAATGAGTCTTGCATGCTGTCCTTAGTGACAGCCAAAGTCCTCTCTCAAACCCCAAATCCCAAGGCAGAAAAACCCATGGGTTTGGGACATTTTTCAGAAGTCATGCAGAATATTTGAAAACAGATACCAATTTCATACATAACTCTAAGAACAAATTCATCCCATAAGCATTTTTTCTTGGAGCTAATTTGACTTTTTTCTCTCTTCCAATTCTTCTGCAGGTCATGGTCTATGGGTGTGGCAATACGGTGAGAAGAAGAAACCAATTTTTGATGTTCCAGGGCCTGATGGCAAATATTTGTCACCTGTTTTAGCTTCAGTATATTTATTTCTGACAGTGATCATAGTGTTCCAGGTAAGCAAGTTGCACATGCTGTCATTTCTGTACCTAGTTCACTGTAATGAAGCTACGTATGTGCAATATGTGTAGTACCTGTCTTACCACTAAGGCATATAAGAAGCTAATCAAGCACTAAAAAATGATACACTGAGAACTGGCTGAATGACAGGTCCCAGAGGGTTGCAATCAGTAGCACAGGGTCCAGTTGGTGATGTGTCCCTAGTGCTGTCCCCCAAGGTTCAATACAGGGCCAAGTACTGTTTAACTTACTCACCAATGACTTGGATGAAGGGACAGATGCCTCCTCATCAAGTTCACTGACTCCAAGCTGGGGGAGTAGCTGATACCCGAGAGGGCTGTGCAGCCCTTCAGAAGAACCTCAGTTTGGAAGGATGCTCAGAGGGGAACTGCATGAAATTCAACAAAGGCAAGTGCAGCGTCCTGCACCTGGGGAGGAGCAACCCCATGCACCAGAAAACAAGCTTTACACTTCCCATCTACCCACTGTGGAACAACACCTCAACGATTGTGGACGCCACTTGGGGTACAATGTTCTGGTATGAAGATAAATTTTATAATTTTTTAACAGCTTTGCAGTTATAGTCCTCTTAGAAAATCCATGTGTCAGCCAGGTAACAAACTTAAAAGTTTTTTTGGTCCTGAGTAGAAATATCTTAAATGAAAAAGGTGGTAAGTTTAGGGAAATAGCAGAATCTCATGTCACTGGGATATATGGAAGTTTGCCTAGCGGGACACTAGAGGAGATTGCTTTATTGGAGGCAGCAATTTATTTATAAAAGGGAATGAAAAAGAATGTTGAAATACTTTCTACTGTCAGGGATTGGGTTATGATATTGGTTAAGAAAATTCACTACAGAATTCTTCAAACACCTAGCTTTCACTGTAGTTTTGCTTTAAATGACCACATTTGCTACTTACAGACATGCTATAATTTATCCCTCATATCTAATTCAGCAAACTAAACAATGTATACAGCCAGGAATTTCTATCTTTAACAAAAAATCTGCAGAGAAAAACTCAGGTTTTTCAAACCAAAACTCAGGTTTTTCAATACAAATTAGGTATTTTATGGAGTTTTGACAATCCTCAAGAAACAGTTGAAAGTCTTTTCATGTCTTATCCTTCAGCATTTATAAAATGTGATCTTCATTCAAATAATTTGCAGTACAAAAGGCAAGGCCAAATATATTGTTCCTAGGGAGAGATTAACACTTCTCATTTTGCTTCTCACATTCCTGCAAAGTGAATTTGTAAACAGTCCATTATTTGCGCTGAACAAATTTATTCAGTCCTTTCACATCTACAATATTCTGACTGTATGATCTGGTTTGAGTTGGGATTTTTTTTTCTTCCCCTGCTAGCTTCAAGCTCAGCTTATTAGCCTAAGAAAGATTATCTTCTGTCCATGTTTTGAAAATCAGTTTTCTAGACATAATAATGCATTCTAGCTCTGCAATTCACCATAGGTTTTCCTCATCTAACACAGTAAATAAACTCTTTAAACATGACAATAACTTCAGAGTAGATGCTTAAAGTACATAGCCTGTTTATGTTCCAGTCGTGTACCAAGTTAACTAGCTTTAATAATTCATTGTGTCCTTGCTTCTGTTTTCTCCTAATTCTCTTTCCTGTTGTGCATTCTAGGTTCTGATTCCAATTTCTTTGTATGTATCCATTGAAATAGTTAAAATCTGCCAAGTGTACTTTATTCATCAAGATAAAGATTTATATGATGAAGAAACAGACTCTCAACTGCAGTGCCGAGCTTTAAATATCACAGAAGACTTAGGTCAGGTGCAGTTTATCTTTTCAGACAAGACTGGGACACTTACTGAAAACAAGATGGTTTTCCGAAGATGCACTGTTTCTGGAATAGAGTATTCCCATGATGATAACGGTGAGCTCATTTTCTATCTAACAGTTGTACTTTGGGCAAACTGAAGTAGTCATAAAAGTTGCTGTAACCTTAAATCAAAAGGAAAAACAAAAGAAATTGCACATTTGCACTCAGCAAACTCCGTAACAGCTGTTTTCAGATCAGTATAATTCAATGGCTGTGTTCAGCTGTTATCAGTGTTCTGTAATATCTACAGTATGTTGTCAAGACATTTAAAGCTTTTGGCTTTAGCTCCTGATGTAGTAAAACACTTGAGCACATGGCTAATGTAAGCAAATTGAATAGTGCTGCTGGTCTCACAATTGTTTGGTGTGTTTGAAGTATACAGTGTAAAATAACAGTTTTAAGCATTCAGGCAGATTAGTGTCTGATTAAATACCTGATTAATACAATGAGATTATCCTTTTGTACTGAGAAAGAAATGCAAACAAAGCTGTCGGTTTTCATATTAACAAGAAATATAATCTGATAGAATAGCATATTTTATGTTACCTTTGTCAGATTCTTTTCAGTGCTTCTGTGTGAGAAGTGTCTGTCAGGTATGTTTGCTCTATGAACACTGCAGCTGAAAGCATATCCACAAGTATGAGCCTCTTAAAACACTAAAAAATTACTCATTTTCACAAGGCAATGTGAGAGCTGTCATCCCTGTGTTATTTCTTCACTCTTTTGAAGTTACGAAGTGATTTCCTATTTTGTGATGTTTGTAATTTGTGTTATTTTTCTTTAACATACTATTGTTATCATTTTTGAAAAAACAAATCTTAACTCTTCAAATCATATTCTGTATGCAGAAAAATATTGATAGCTACAATATTTCATTCCTGATTGTAAAAGAATAAGTTTCTTTTTCTACACAACATGTAAAGATCTCTGATTAGGAAGTTTTCTCAAAGAACACTACAGAATTTCAGCTTACAAATAAGATACAGAGTAAGATAAAGAATCAAAATAGACTGGGAACTCTAAAACATGCTTTAGAAAGATGATAAGATCTTAAATTGGAAAAATGTATTTTGAAGTATTGGATTGTTCTTTCTCCTACTTTAAAAGAGTAATGAGACTTTACATTTAAGGCACTCTATTTCAAGAAACTAGATATTTGGGTAGTGTTTTTTAATGTTATAGAAAGGGCTTAGGGAGGAGCTGTGACTTCCTGTACAATAGGTAAGAAAGAGAAAAGAATTAGAGTATGTTGCTGGAGTCCTAATTCTTCTTGTGACACTGTGATTATTCATTCTTTTTTATTTCTTCCCTGCTATTGATTGTTTGCTTGTTTATACTGATTTCAGAGTGTAGTCCTTTCCTTGTAAGAATCATGTTATTGCCTATTAAAACAGTGCAGAAAAGGTATTTTTATTAGCTGAGTATCATCAGATAATATGTAGGCTGAATTCAGGCATCTGAGTTGGTGTGTTGAGTTTTCAGATCTTTTTTCAGGTGTAGCGTATTTACCAGAAATCTAAGTTTGTGCATGCTCTCCTCTTACGATTTCATATGACAATATAAAAGTTAGTAAAAATAGAGTGAATGTGACTACAAAGAAAAGTGTCAGATACATAAACGGATTTTTTTTTACAGTCATTCTTTTCACCTATGGCTGTGTTTGGGCTTAATTGTAACTTCAGTCAGCATTAAATTTCTGACAAATATGATTTTCAAATTGACACAGAGTATTTACACAGTGTCATATCCTTTTGGTTTTTTCCCTCTAGGGAAAATAGATCTTTCTCTATAATTCTTTTTATAAATGATGATAATTTCCACTTATTTTGTTCTCTATAATCAGTATAAATAACACAATAAAAACTATTCTTCATTCAGGTATTTTGTTAGCCCTGTTCTGCAGTTCGATTTTCTAACCGTCTATTATCTATTCTGCTACTGAGACCTTCTTGTTTAAATATCTTAAAATGTCTGTCACAGCTCTTTCTGGTTTGAGGGTGTGCATCAACAACGTTTCATTGGTGTGTGCTTACTTGGAAATGATTTGTCAGCCACTTTCCTGTGTCTTATTACTAGAGTATCTGAATTTCCTGCATATGTTATAACTGATACCATCCTGCTCTGCACCTCAGGTTTTGTTGAAGATTTCATTAAATAGAAAATTCTAAAATCATTCACTTAGCAAGTGATCTGAGGCTACCATATATGAAAGAAAATCGAGTAAAATGCATCTGTCTTTTCCGATCAGTTTCAAAGAAAGATGATGTTATGTCTTCACATGTCTGAGTATTTTTTTCACTCGAGGTTTGATACTTGGAATCAACCTTCAAGTAGCACTTTAGATGAAGAAATTAATTTAAAATAACTGTATATGGGTCATGATGCAACAGCTGTGGATAACAGGTAATTTTCTAGTGTAGAAGTAGAGGGCTGAGTATGGAAATATCCTGGTTCTGAGCTCTTTGATTTATGTTTGCTATTCTGCTGTGGCAGGTTAGCAGTGCCTGTCATTCCAGTTGCTTGACCCTGCTCATGATAAGATCCTGTTTTCAGTTTTGGATAGCTTTACAAAATTTCTAGCTATTTGGTCCAAATTTATCATGCCAGATGTTCGCCTCAGGCATAAATTTTAGGAGAGAAATTTCAATTATAACAGCACTGCTCAGCCATATCAAAGAACAAGGCTAAGATGTAGCAGACTTTTTTCCCATGGCAAGATGTTCTGGCAAGTTTTCCTCTGAAGTCAGTTGGAGGCCCTATGTTCTTGAGCTAAGCCATGAACACACACAGAGCAGGATAGTTATGTCTACACTGGCAAATTGAGGACTGAAATTTCCTAACTTTAGCATTCTTATTTTCTTCTAAAGATTTCTTTTTTGCATAATCTAGGATTACTACATATCTATGAATTAACCAACAGATTGTGCATGGCCATCATAAATTTTCTCTATGCTGCTTTATAAGCTCTTCTCCCTAAAATTTATTCAGAGTTATGAGAAATTGTCCCATTCTTTTATGTTCTACAGGGGTTGTTATTATACTGTATTTGTCATTGTCATATTCCAGTTCCTTCCACTAAGGAAGTGAATTAAGCAATGCACATGAGTTCCCTTACATATCGATTGGTCTTTCCCCTTATTCCTGTCTTTCTACATGCAATGCACAATTTTGGGGCTTTGGGAGCTACTTTAAAGGCATATGCTGTGCTGTGTTAGGTTTGGCACATTTGAGGCGGCATGTGTTTTTCTTGAGTGGTAGGGGTGTCCTTGTTTTCCTTGGAAGTTTGTACCACAAAGCTGTATAAATTCCCCATGTGAAAGGTGAGCTTTACAATTATGAGGGAGAGTTCTGTTTCACATCAGACATGGACGTGTTAATCGTGGTTTTCATCACAGAAGTTTATGCAGACCTTATGCAGGGTTGAAGCAATTATTACATGCTTTAAAATAAAAACTGAAATCCTGAATGAGGATGGGAAACATACATTTAGGTATGGGAAACAAGTTTTCATTAATTTTCTGGAGAAAACATTTTTCTCCAGAATGCTCTATTAACTCTAAGTTTCTTATGACGTGGATGGCGCTATGCCCAGGAGTACTGCATTGTTTTAGTCTAGACAAGAGGTGACAAAAACATGAATAATAGAGGGCAATAAATTTCAGTAGTGTAGAATAGAATCAGCTGGAGGTAATACAAAGTGTTACTCATGGGCACTGCTATGCGAAAGCTTAGCACTGAAGAGGAATCCAGGAATGCTTGTGAAGACTGTAGGGGAAAGTGTGAGCATACTCAATAACGTGAGTTCCATGATGGAGGCACTATGAAATACTCACCACTGTTGAGGTCACTTTCCGTATTTTGGTGGTGGATTATGCACTGTTTTGGATCAAATGACGTGAATTTGCACTGCACGTTTAGGTCCTGTGGAGACTGTTGACAAGGATGGGATTCTAGTTACCTAATTGTTGATATTTGCATGGAGGATAGTAATCTGGTAACTTTACAGTTACTAGAGAAAATTAAACATTTGTGGGATGTAATTTATCAAATTTGCTTTAGACATCTATGATGGCTCTCTAATATGTGCCTGTTCTTCTGTGGTTTAGAATTCTCAGTACAGACGAAGAGAATTCCCAGCTCACGTCTGTGTGACTATTGTCTTCTCCAAAGGTTCTTCTTAACTGGCAGAATGTTAATTCAGGAGCAGGGTATGTCATGGGCTACTCCAAGTAGAAAATTGATTGTCCCATTCGTAAATGTCCTGACTATTTACAGAATACGCATTAGCACTACACTGTTGTTAAATCCCAGAATTATTCCTCAGATCAGTACTACCTTCTAGCCTAAAAGAATGTTAGCAAAAAAAAAAAAAAAAAAAAAAAGGAGAAAAAAAAAGAAAAAAAAGAAAAAATGTGTTGTTTCCCTATATGTCACATCACATGGCCATATCAAAGCTCTTCATTCAGGCTAGAAGACAGCTTCTAACAATTCTTAGAACTGGCCATGCCCCAAGTCTGCCTGCTAATCCCCGAAACAGTAGGTGCCCAAAAGCTGACTATGCTTCTGAAAGTCCTTACATGATTTAGCTACAACCAGATGGTCTTGGCCTGACATTTGTCGTAGTTGTTTTCCAAATGCTAAATTAATCATACTCTTGCCTATGGGATGTGATCTCTGTTTTTTTAGTTCTAGCTACCCATTGTATGAAACTGTTGACAAAACACAAATTGAATCTCCATGAATACAACCACACAAATCTGAAAAATCAGAATTTTTCATTCTTTGAATTCCTCTCCCTTCCATCCAATGACTGTGAAAAAAACTATAGACAACATAAGAATAAGAAAAGTTTATGGAGGTGAAGGCAGATTATAAAAACCTTAATGGTTTTCTCTTGTCTGACGAAGTTTCTTGATCTGAGAGACAGTTTTTCTTGATGAAGGTTGGCTAGCAGCTAATTTTCATAGGGAAGTACATTATGTTAAAAAAAATCTTTCTTAGTTTGGGAGGCTGTTTTGTAGGGGAACTTTCTTACTCTTTTTGTGTGTAGTCACGAGAACATAGTCTGCATAGTTCAGCCATATTAGAGAAATTTTTTTTTCCATAAAAATCAAAAAACCTTTTCCATAAATGCAGTGGTTGCTTCCAAAGGGATTTCTCATCTGTCACTTTTAAAATCTGACAATCTTCAGAAATCAGGATGGTCCATTTAGCCTTTCCCAGAGTGCTGAAAACCTTTAGCAGAACTGGGTGCTTCAGGCACTCTGTGTAGCTTTACACAGAGTACGTAGTAGTTTCTCTTTACATTTCTTATTGCTTTTTGAAAAAATTTAATTGGTAACTAAGGAGAGAACCAGTATGAGCAGATGTAGAACTCAGTACATTGGGAGTGCCCCATTTTAAATCCTGTATAAGACAGAATAACTCAGAGACAAGTACTACTTTTTTCTAAGCATATACCTACACTGACGATTTCTCTGAAAAATATCAAGCAAAAAAGGAATTATCTCCATTTATAAGTGGAGTAAAGAGTTCTTAGTGAAGGACTTAAGGTTATTAAGCCCCTAGGGATGCCAAGAGGTTAGAGAAAGGGAAATCTTGTTTTCATATCTCAAGACTTGCCCTTATGGGGAAGTTCTTGCAAAGTAAATTAAGATTATGTTAGCATACCTGTACAAATTTATAGCATTCTAGCTGCTTTACTGAATCTTTATATAGACACTAGAGTGCGCTTCAAAGTGAAATAAGCTTGGACTGATAAAATAATAAGGAAATAGGTGGTGTGATGGTGTAAGTGCCGCACATCTAGATTTACTTTGTGATAGTTCAGTAGCAGCCTTATAGAATGGTTTGAGGCAAAATGAAATTTTTCCATGGTAAAATAGTGCCCGCACACTGACAGCTGAGGTATTCTGGTTTAGGGGGTCTGCAGTTTAATTTGACTTGAAGGGAAATTCTTTACAGGTTTCTAATCACATTTCTAGTTAGTGGAACATCTGGCTGTGTGGCTGCAGTGTTTCTGTCAGCCTGCAAAATGGACTCCTCATCATAGAATATATATGGCATGGAAGATAAAACAGAAAAAAAACCAAAATTAAAACAAAATGAAAGAAAATGTTTTTTTAAATAAAAGACTGTATCTTCAAATACTTGGCAGCTACTACAAGAGTTTTATTTATAGCTTCCTGCTGTCTTCTGAAAGATAGAAGAGGGTTAATGGAATAAGTATTAACTGTTGTTTCTTCTTTGTGCCATAAATATAAAGTGAACTACAGGATAGTGAAATTTGACTTTCATGAATTGCATTGCTGTGTTACCGAAGTTGTTTGTGTCTTTGCCCTTAATAAGAAACTCAATTGAAAAAAAGATCAAGGCCATCAATTTTCAGTGCTGAAGCTGAAAAGCGTCCCACAACAATGTCTTTCAGGTTATAATGTTCACAGGAAAAGGTTCTGAATTGGAGAGAGCTGAGTGGGTGGAGAGAACAGCATGTTCCCAGAGAAGCACGCACTGCACAGCTGAAGCACTGTGAACCTTAGCCATAGCATAACGATTGAAGCGTGTTTCATTATTTCTTCAAACTTCTTAATTCTTGCTGCATAATGTCTAAGAGTGCACTTGAGAAAATGTTGAAAGGTGCTCAGGCTTTTTTTTTGTTGTTGTCAAGCTTCCCTTGGTATAAACTGAAATAACACCATTTGTATCAAAACAATTACATTTTTTTGGTTAAATGAGATTCTAGTCTTGTTCTTACGTTCTCTTTTCCTCCTTTTTCTCAGTGGCAGGGACAATTAAACGCCTGTGCTACAATAAAACCAGTACAAGGAGCAAAAGATAGCTATTATTACATAGACTAAAAAGAGCCACTCTGTCAGCATTAATGCTAATAAAGAAACTGATTGCTGCATTAGGAAACTGCTTTTGCTATGTTGAATAAACAAAGTATGTTTAGAGGTAATGCAGGAAAGAAGACAGAGTAATGAGGAATCCAGAGATATGGTATGCAGGTATAACCGTGCATTGTATATGAAATGCATTCTCTGCGTAACTATAGAGGTTTTTATACAGGGAATAAAATTATATTCAGTTCAGGATCTTTGAGGTCTTACATTTCAAGACATACTTTCAGAGCAGAAGTTTAAAGTAGGTGTGATTGTTAAAGAAAATGTATCCTTTTGAAAAAACTGCTCGGAAGGGAGTCGGACCAACTGAGTAGCACATTTTGCAAAGCTGAAGTTAAGTGATTGTAGCCAGTCCTTTCCCTGTCGAGGAATATTACCTGGTATGAGAAGAAGCAGCACAGGATTCTGTCAGCCTACCATTCAAATGTCCAGCATCTAGGGTGAAAATATTATCCCTATGGCAAATCCAGGTTTTTCTTACTCTTTTCCTGAGAGTGGCCGTGTCCACAGGTCACACCAACTCTGCTTGAGACTGGTTGTGCTGCAGAGGGCCCTAGTGAAAATGAGGTACAGAAATGTTTTTGTTATGGTTGATTTAAATGTTGGTAGAGTGCGGAAAACCTTACTGTTGTGTCATCTTGA
Organism: Acanthiza pusilla; assembly: GCA_036630365.1. NCBI lineage: Eukaryota > Metazoa > Chordata > Aves > Passeriformes > Acanthizidae > Acanthiza > Acanthiza pusilla. The sequence continues at coordinate 3,331,024 of JAXCHO010000098.1, forward strand.
GCAATGTTTTTTCAGCCTGGGGTTTGCAGTGTGTAACTAGGAGCCTGCAGAAGATAATGAAGGCAGGGCTTGCATTGTCTGACTGGGCACTGCCCTCACACAGGCCTCATCCCAGGGCGTGCACTCTGTCATATCTCCCCAGATGTGCATTCCATCATACCTTCCCAGATGTGCACTCCATCTTGCCTTTCCAGTGCAGAGGACAAAAGCCCTTCAGTGTGCAGCTCCGTTCTGGTTCTTGAGGCATCATCTTAAAGTTAACACACTGTGCTGTCCACATGGCTTCCTTCCTTCCTTCCTTCCTTCCTTCCTTCCTTCCTTCCTGCCTGCCTGCCTGCCTGCCTGCCTGCCTGCCTGCCTGCCTGCCTTCCCCGCCTGCCTGCCTTCCCTGGGTTTCCCTTGAAAGGAACCTGTGTTGCTGAGGGGAGCAGTGAGCAGTCTGGCACAGTCTGGCTGTCATCTTGATCCAGGGTCTGGATCTGTCCTTAGTACGTACTGCAGTTCACTTTGGGCCCTCAGTGTAGACTCCTGATATAGACAAACCTATCATCAGTTGAATTAAATTCATGCTATAGGGATCTGCATTCCCACTGGGAAAATGCATAGAGGCTTACAGAGCAGAAGAAAGTGGGAATGAGTGGGCAAGAGTGATGGGAGAGCTTAGAACTGCACTGGCCCAAAGCACATGCAAGAAGTTGCAGGAAGCAGCCTGTGGAGGTGAAATGAACTTCATTTCCTTGCAGCTCATTGCCATGAAACAGAAGGACCAAGGAGACCAGTGACCTCCCTAATTCTTTGAGCTGTCCTGTAGGTTCTGTCACAGGTGCTGAAAGGATAAGGCGGCAGTGCTGTGGTATTCTCTTGGAAGCTGTGTGGCTCAAGGAGCAGCTGCCTTCACAGCAGTGAACATGCTGTTCCTCAACCTCTTTCCCACCACATAACACAGAGGAAGGTGTATCCACCAGGAAATGCTAATGCAGGAAACTGCCCAGTGATCCACAGTTAGTCTACATCAGCCTCAGCACCAGGGCTGCAGGGCTCTGTTCAAGCTGTGGGGCAGAAGTGACCTGCAGTGTGTCCTGCGGTCTCGTCTCTGTGTCTCCAGATGCACTGTGGCCCTTGCTACATCTGTGGTCTGAATTTTTTGCCAGGAGGAGCCAGAGTGCAATGGAGTATATTGCATACCTGGGCATAGAGTTAGAGCAGTGACCAGGTGTGCAGTCACAGCCAGGACTGAGAAACTCTCTCATTTCCCACATTTCAGACAAAGCCTATAGATGTTTCAAATGGAGTTGAAAAAATCTCTGATGTACAAGACTGTGGTGACAGAGCTATCACAAGTACTGTGTGTGGTCTGATTTCACCTCCTCCTGCTGCTTTCTGACAGCTAAAACATGTTTGGAAATTGCAGTGTATAGTGAGGGTGACTTTTTCTTTGTTTGTAAAGCTACCTACATTAAAAGTGACCCTGTGCCAAACTCACCCCATATAATGCAAGATTTTTCTCAGTAATTATTTTCAAAGAATTTTCTTGTTTGTTTGTTAAATGCCTGAATAATTAACTTACATGCTAGTGATTTATCATTTGCTATTAGGATAATCTAATTTGTTACAGTGGGGAACTGAAACAAACTGAGCCACAAGTATGTAACTTGTACTGTATATCTGTGTAGTGTGGATTATTTTAAAAGTATAATGAAAAGCTTTTCAATGAATACATAATGAAGGAATAAATAGATACCTGTTACAGTAGCATTCGCCTGCCTGATGAATCCCCCAGATTACTAAATGCCCATGGTCTTTAGGAATGAAAAAATATGTTATACATCAGTTAGAGCTGATCAGCCTGTCATTAGAGTGGCAAGATTCCACGGTTGTTTCACACCTCTTCTTTCTGTTTCCTTTTTGATTTCTGCATATCCAACTGCCAGGATTGTTTTCTAGCATTAATTGTTTTAGTTGGATTCCTCACTGAGAAAGCATTCATCTAAAAAATATCATTTGGAAAAACACTTTTTATGTAAACCAGGAATTGGTCACGGCAGCAAATGGTGGTAGAAACAAGTGTTGCAGCAGGTGAGGGTACCTTGGTTTTCATACTGCATGCTGCATTGTCCTCCTGTCCGTCCTGCAGAGAGGTTTTAACGCTAGGCTAGAAGTCAAGAATCTGGGTTCATGTCTCCACTTTGCAGCAAAAGGCCCTGACCTTAAGTGGGGCTTTAATGCTGTCTGTACCTCATCTCTGTGGGTAAAATAAAGGCAGTAGTGTTCTGTAGGTGTGTTGTTCTGAGGACATTTCAGATGTCATTAACCGGTACTTGGTAGATGTGACTTTTTTGCTAGAAAATACTTTATTTGAAATTTGTGTTGGAAATTACAGGAAAATTTTCTGGATTGTTTATTTCCTACTCATATTTCAAGTGAAGACCAAATTATTTGGTTGATTTCATCAGGCAGAGCTGTAGAATAGTCTTCAGGGATGCACTGAATTACTGCAGAGTCTAACTGCCTTTCAGAGAGAATGTGATGATAAGGGAGGCAGTGCATTGTGTTACATTTCTAATTATGTTATCTGCATCCTCCATTAGATACTACCATTCAATTAAGACTACACTATATCTCCTGGTAATGGAACATTCATTATTACTGTGAAAGCACAGCATAATATGAAAATCAGATCACTTGAACAAAGTCACCATGTCCCTCACGCTCTTTCTAAGCCACTTTTAACATACGCAACGTTTGTCCCACTTTATTTTTACTGATAGCCAAACGCTTAGCAATGTACCAAGAACCTGATTCTGAGGAAGATGAGGCCGTCCCAAAAGGAGGAACTGTGTCCCAGCGTGACAGTATCTGCAGCCATCAGAGCATCAAAGTGATACACAGGAGCCAGAGCACCAAAACCCACCGGCGCACAGGTAGCAGAGCTGAAGCAAAAAGAGCAAGCATACTCTCAAAGCACACAGCATTCAGTAGCCCAATGGTAAGTCATGAGACCTAAATGCAGTGTCCTGTATCTTGTAATAGAGCCATGTCCTGAAAACGAAAAGGTACAGAAATCTGTAGCGCATTCTGTGCCTCTTTACAGATTTCATCTTGGTGTTTGTTCTGTAGTCACAGCTGTTTGTATGAAAACAATCAAGTGTTGGCATAGATCTTATCTAAATGCCTTTTCTGTGGGAATGAGCTGAAGGTGAAGACAATCTGAAATGTTTGTTTTAGTTGTACTTTGATTTTGGAAAGAAAATGTATGTCTTCCTTCTATCTACAGAAGGTGAGAATAGCATTGAGGTCAAGGATTCGAATGGTTCTGTATATGCCTCTTCTCTTTTGTCAGAGGATTTTAAAACTATCAAGTGCTAGGGTGGACACCACATATTCCAATTGTTAGACCCTGTTTATATACACCGCAGCATAGTTTTTAGTGTGTTTCAGTGGTTATCAGTCGATTGCATGCGTTGTATTTTAAAAAATAAACATCTTTACATTTCACAATGTTGGTGAGTTTATGTCCTTACAAGTTCACTTGGTTTATTTTATAGTGTTGTAATTCTGTGTAATGTTTACATGAGCTGAATGGTAATAAGAGGGGAGAGAAGCAAAGTCATGTCTATTTAAGGGTTTTACATTGTTGCACTGCTGACACAAAGTCACCCTTAAAGCAAATTACAAATCTAGACAAAGAAATATGCTGTTTGCACTGGTGGAACTTCTTGATTGCAGTCAAGAGTAAGATTTTTTGATAAAATTCCAAGCTGCAGTTTTTATATGTTGCGTTCTGTGGTTGCTCATATTCATCAGCTGCTGAGCATCAAGAGATAAAATTCTACTGAGAAAAGAGGCTTAGATCAGTTTATCTTTTAATCTTTTGTATCCTTGCCTCCTTCTGTGTTACAAAATACTGGAGTTTGCTCTGACAAGAATTATATTAAATAAGTGAAAAATACTGTTGAAATAGAGTTGAAAGTGCTCAGTGTTTCAATGTAAAAACCCTCATGAATTAACTTCAAATATGTGGATGGTTGTTGATCTCTAACAAACACTTGAAGATAGTTTCATTTTGCTGATGTAAAGACAAACTTTAAATGTCATTGCTGTCTGTTTTTTCCCCACTTTTGGTCTCAGTAGTGTATCATACTTTAGTATTAGATAGTAAATGTCTTGAATTAGTCAGGATAGAGGGAGGAAAAATAGTATGTAACTCTTCTCCTATCCACTTCCTCCAAAGTAGATAAATATTGCTGCTATAAATTTTTCACATCTCCATTTCTACCAGTAGGCTCCCTGTTAACTGTTTATTGTCTAGAATGGGTGTGTTACAGTTCTCTCCACCTTTGCTCTGTGGTGTAAGGCCACCACAAAACTCTTGATATTGACACTGCTTTGGATGCTTTAATTGCTTGTTGCTGCTTTGGAAATGTGCAGAATCACAGATACTAATCACTCGTATTTATTACTAGGAGAAGGACATCACACCTGACCCAAGGTTGTTAGAAAAGGTGAATGAGTGTGCAAAGCATCTGGAGGTCATGAGGAGCCACGAACAGCCATTATCCCATCTGAGTCCAGAACTATGTGACGTTTTTGACTTCTTCATAGCTTTGACTATATGTAACACAGTTGTGGTTACTGCACCAAATCAGCCCCGACAAAAGGTAAGTCAAAGAAAAAGGAAAAGAGAGTTCAGGTTTCTTTTGCCTTGATACTAATTTGTCGTGTAAGCATGGGAAACGAAAACATCCTGTGAGAAACAACTCGGACAAGTTGTGAGATGACTCGTAGAGCAGCTATGTGACTGAGTGAGTTTAATAATGCATTAGGTGAATGGAGTAGGTCAGCTATTTCACTTGCCTCCATGGCAAGATATGCTTTCATCGACAGTTTCAAGATACTTCTAAAATTCTCCTGATTTCTTGTGCTGTAACTTATTCATTTAATAAGCATAAATATATAAGTATGGGTGGAAACTGATTTGTAAATGTGCAAAACTTACCAGAAAGGGATGTAAGCTGTCAATGAATAAATATTTCATTTATATGGATTAAATTAAGAAAAGGCTGAGACATTTTTAAAAAGTTTAAAAAGAGACATGTACTTGAAAAACATCACTTAAAACTTTCAAATTATATAAAAGATACATCTTAAGCTCATTATGAGAAATAATGATCGTTATAGCTTAAATTGGCCTTAACCAGTGTCATTGATGAATGAGAATTTCAAGAACGCAATCCCAAGACAATCAGTAAGACAAAACGATAATGGAATGTAATATTAAAGCTCGCCAGCAGCTGGAATTTCCATTCTGGAGAAAATTCTGCAGTTTGCTTCTGTTCCAGACTGGAATAAAAAGTGAACTAGTCTGCAAAATGATGTGGTTTTGTGCCAAGGAAACATTTGGAAAATGCTCAGTTCTGCTGTTTCAGGAATGCAACACTGTTATACAATAATATAGATTATTATGAATATGCTATTACTATTAATACTATTGTAACTGTAGAAAATATCTGAGTGAACTTAGATGAATGATAAAACTGAAGCAACATTGTTTGATGCTGAAAGAGACGGGGAAATTATTTATCTTAACATGTATCTTTTGAGAATATTTTCCACATTGGCATATTCTCATTAAACTTTTCTTCTATGAGATACCACCCTTCTCAATAGAAAAATATTGCATTAACCTTTTTTTCATTACCTTCACTGAATATGCACAAAGGATGACAAGGTTTCATACTAATGGAAGCTTTTAGCATGCACTAGTGATGGTGGTGGTGCAACATTGATAGACTATGTTAGTCACATCTGAGGAGGTGAAAGGAGAAAAAAGTGGTTTTAATACAAACATGTGCTTTCATACACAGATATAATTCTGAAGTTCTAGTAAGTTTTTGTTGTTGTTGTTGTTGAGTCGGTTTTGTCCATTTACTTTCATTTCTCAAAATACAAATAGCACTACTTTTTGCCCTCAAAGAAATTTTATTCTTTAGCTGGGGATGCTTAGACTGAATATCAGTGTCAGAATTCTTCTACAGCTTTTCTTTGGGGTTTGTTCACTGGTGGTTTTTGGGTTTGTTCTTTTACTTCTCTAGGTTAGAGACCGATTTGAATTAAAATCTCCAGTAAAAACCATTGAAGACTTCATACGAAGATTCACTCCAAGTCGCCTGACCTCTGGATCTAACAGCAGCAGTTCATCTAGTCTAGCTACAAGCAAATCAATGCACAGATTTGGTTTAAGCGTGCTTTCATCCACATCCACAGATAGCACTTTATTAAAACTGGAAGAGAAGCTGGCATACTCTGCACAGATGAATAACAATGGCTACAGCTCCCAGCAAGGCAGGACAGCTGTGGGGAGTGCACCTGAGGAAGGAGAACTCCGTTACGAAGCAGAGAGTCCAGATGAAGCTGCTCTTGTCTATGCAGCAAGGGCATATAACTGTTCTCTGGTTGGAAGGCTGTCTGACCAGGTATCAGTGGAGCTACCTCACCTGGGAACCTTAAGCTTTGAAGTATTACATACCTTGGGCTTTGATTCCGTCAGGAAGAGGATGTCAGTAGTGGTCAGGCATCCTCTCACAGATGAAATAAATGTTTACACTAAAGGAGCAGATTCAGTTGTTATGGATCTTCTTCTACCCTGCTCTTCAGGTACACCTATTACTTACCTTTGGGGGGGTTGGGAGGCAGTTATTTGCTGAAGATCTCGTCATATCTTGCTGCCTTGTCTAGCAAGTAGACTTGCCTGCTTTTGTTTGGTAGAATGGCAACCATTACCCTTCTTTTATAATACTTTGTAATCATAGCACATTTTCGATAAGAAATTACTGGTTCCTTCCCTCACAAGAATGAGTGAAGATAATTTCTGTAAAAGATCTTCTATTAGCAAACTTTATTTTAAAGGAATTTCTTGCAACTCTGCAAAAGCAATTTACATTTCTTTAGAAAATCCTGCCTGGCAGTGCTTGGACCATTGAATATTTTATATGAAACTGAAGTACTTCTTATTGCCGCTTCCCTCTGTTTCATTTGTGAGTCTTTACATCCTTTAGCTGCAATATGTTGCATTAATCAGCACATTTATTCAGGTTTGACTATGAAGCTAAAGGGCAATGTGAATCAATCAGCCATCAAAACAGAAAGGTTGTGGAAAAAAATGGAGAGATGCTGTTCAGACAAGAAATCTTGGCTTCAAGTACATAGTTGACTAGCAGGCCATAGACATGCAGCTGTGAACATGGAATTTCCCTAAAGCATGGAGAATTCTCCTGCACCCAGATGTCCTAGGAAGCAGGGACAACTTTAAATAGCTAATTGTAATCAGTTGGTTTCAAGAAGAACCCTGTAAGCTTTCACAAGTTAGAGGAGACACACAGGTTTCAGTTTGCATTAATCAGTTTACATCTAATTTACTGTATTTTCAACACTGAATTTCATCCAGTGTTTAAAGATTACCCCGATATGAATGGACAGAGCCCCAAAGTGCTAGAGGTACTTCCCATGTTTCACTAATGCCTTGACTTTGTGGTTGCTTTGACATTAGTTGGAGTAAACAATTGTGAAAGGCTTATACTGTGTAATTTTAGTTTAATGAAATACAGGAAAATATTGGCATTAGTTTTCTCGTTACAGCCATATAAATCAACGCTGAGCCAAAAAAATTAAGAGCAACTTGTCCTTAACTAACAACAAAGCATTCATGAATAATTTTCTAGGAAAGATCTGATATCACAGAAGGCACATAGAGCATCTATGGAAATTTCTTTCCTTCCAAACTACTAATAGAGAATTTGTAGCACTGAAAATTTCTAATACCTAGAAAATAATGATTGGAAATGAGTTCTCAGAATGTGAACTGAGTGTTTAGAAAAGAAAAAAATATTTTATGCCAAGTCTTAAATATTTTGTCACTATATAACAACTATGTTTGAAGCTGCAGTGTCCATTCACAGTAGACTCATTGGATCAAGGAAATTTCAGGTAGGTCTAGGACCCACCTGCCTAAAAATAAAAAGGCCAGTTAGAAAATCAAAAAATGGCATCATTATCAAAGGTGATGTATGTCAGAGAAGAAACAAAGTTCCTGAAGGTCAGTGTGGGAATGAACAATGTCTGTAGCTAGGCAAATACAGATTTCATTATCATTACAGGCAAGCAATTTGAAAGTGATTCTGAAATTGTTCAGGAGGTTTTTTGTTTTGGTTTGGGTTTTTTGTTTGTTTGAGGGTTTTTTAGCCCAAATTGAACTATGAGTTTTGGTGTGCCTTGCTTTTGCAAGCAATGTGAAGTGCAGCCACTAGAACACCATAAGCAGTTCCGCTTGTTTTCTAGTCCTCTTACATCCCTGCTGGCTTCAGTAATTCCCTGTGTTTCAGCAGATCTGTCTGAAAAACATTTGACATTTCTCTTGAGTATGTTTCATTCCTGGAAACGAATTTGCTGTCTCTGCCTGCAATATCCTAGTGCCAATTGATGTAAAGGGAGCCTCAAAAGATTTATGCTGTGTTTTTTTTCTATATTGTGGGATCTGTCATTGGTGTCATGCAGTTCACTGGTGATGGTGGAATGTGAGTGTGAGAGGAGATGTAACGGTATGAGAATTCAGTCATTTATCATTTCAAGGAAATGACTAAAGTGTGAATGGACATGACAGCTAATCCCACAGCTTGGTCTTTGCTCTCTTAGTGTTTCAGGGACATATGAACTGTACACCAGTCAAGCATGTGGCTTGAGGCTTGTGCCCTTAGACTGAAGACCAAGGCAGCACCATGTCTGTAATCTCCCAGCTCAAACACCACAAGGCATGACTGGGTCCTGTCAGAAACAAAGATTCCTGTTCAGGAGGAAGAGTATTTTAGAATATGACATGAGAAACAGCCTAAAATCAAAAGCATAAATATTATATTCTAGCTTCCTTGTGTCTTGTAGAAAAGTATAAATTGTCGTGAGCTTCAAAACTTAAAAAGATTATGCATTGATTCCATTTGCCCTGCCTGTATGTCTAGTTAAGACTGTGGAACCTGATGTATTCTGATAACAAACAGATATTTCCAAAAGCCTTGAAATGATTGCCAAGAGTGTATTGTTTTTACTTTATCTCAAGTCACCCTGTTCATAAATAAGAAAGTTACTGTTTGGGTCAATACCCACAGCTCACACAGGAACTGTGAACATAAGTCATTGAGAAAACAATAACTGCACTGGCTTTCTGCAGTGCGAGATTGTGGAAGGAAACAAAGAAGTAGAGGCCATTAGCCCTCCATCAATTCTTCTGGAGGAGACTTCCTTGCTGTTTTTCACTGACATGGTGCATGTGGTCACATGGCACAGCACAGATGCTGCATCCCAGCTAAAAAGAATCTCCACAACTGATTTTTGCCTGCAAAGAGATTCCATCCCCACTTCTAACTTCTGAGCACAAGATAAATCCCAGGGTAGGACTCATGAGGCACATGAACAGCTATAAAGGGGTTTAGCTGTTGGTATGCTGGTGGAAGAGAGAGATGATGGAACTGAGAATTCACACAGAAAACAGTATTCACATCTCTATTTGTAGAGAGTTGCTTTGTTCATTGAAGAAGGCATGAGCATTTGACATTATGATCACTGCATTAGCACCCATGGTATTCAGACAGATCTGAAGTGATTAACAACACTTAATTTTAAAGGGATAGAAACAGCCCTTGATGTGTTTAAGCACCTACTGAAGTTTGAATCATTTGAAGTCAGCGAGCCACTGAAATAGCCACTCCCATAAGACAATTTCATGTGGGATATGTAAAAAATACGGCATTTTTTCTCTAGAATGCTAATGTATTACAATAAATTAGGAAGAATGTTTCCCTGCTTTATTGTTCTAAAATTAAAAAAGTTGACTCACTAATAAAAGAAGTGTTGAAGAAGGTTTGCTGCAGTACTTCTCTCAGAAAAAAAAAGTCTTACATTACACAGCGAAGTCACATCCAAAAATGTTACATTGCACTAATAGAAAAGTAGCTAAATGAAACTGTTAGGCTGCTGGTTCCTTATAGGCATATTTCCATATATACTGACTTTCCAATAAAAAATAAAATGGCTTTCCAATTGCAAATAATACTTGTAGGGATGTCCTTCTGGAATAATATATCTGTATTGTCCCTTTGAGACAATCAACAGTGATAGCATATGTGGCATTAATAGGTAGATGGACAGACCTATGAGAATGTTCCTACCAGTATTCACTACATGACCTTAATCAGAGATGGAGCTGAAATAAACATATGCAGGAAATACCACAATGTTCACGGAGTCCCATAGGAACAACTGAGTGTGTATACTCCCAGCTTTGCAGACCTAGAGAGGATAGAAAAGTCTTTAAAGGTGAGAAAATAGCTGTACAGGGAGTAAAATGTTCTGATACATGGTTGAGGTAAATGGAACAAAAATCAGAATACTGGGATTCCAAACTCACAGTTCCCTTATTTCTACAAAATCAATACATGTATGTGTTTGTGCTGGAGCATCTGAACGCCCAATTACGCACTCTGCTGCTGTATAAATATGAAAGTGCTGAATGCTATGGAACTTCATAAACAGACAGATATGTGTATGCAGTCAACATATAGCAAGATCAAATTCAGTTTGAATGCACACTGGGTAAATGGGCACCAAAAAGTATAAGCAGTAAGATGCTTATGCCATCTAATTTATATACCCGTACTAAGGGTTTGATATAATGGTATAGTGCCCATAGGCTCTCAGTATGAGAGGTGAGCACATTCAGTGCCGAACTGAGTACTTAGTAGGTCTCTTGAGGTTCTCAGACTTCTGGTGAGGAGCAGTCACCTGACTCAGTGACTGATTATTGTGCAAGTACCAGTAACACAAAAATTGCATTTAGAAACAGCTCCAGTTATTCAGGCTTCAGTAAAAAAAGTGCATCACATCAGGGAATAGGAAAACCTGTCAGAAGGTACCGGTCATTCTCACTCGAAGATTCCAATCTAAAAATTTACCAGCTTGTACATTTACTTCAGTGCTAACCTTGCAATTCATATTATTTAAGATTACTACTACAATACCTATTTCATGAGTTTGTCTTGGTCCTAGATGATAAAGAAGATTCATTATCACTTGTTTTTAATTTTTGAAGACATCATTTCATGTAGTAAGATGGAACAAAATGTGCTGCCATCATATTTATTACTCTGTGTGGATCACAGAGTGAGCACATTGAACCAGTCCCAGCTAAAGAGAGGAAAGAAACAGATGCTCAGTCCTCATTTTGAGTAGTTATACGCAGCTTTAAGTGGAAGCTTTGCTGATGCATCCAAGGTAGAAGTCTAGCTGTGAGGTCTGCAAGTGCAAATTCTCCTCTAAATGAAATCACAGTCATATCCAGAACTTCTTGCTTTGATTCAGGCTGATAGGAAGTATCAGTACAGCGCTAACGGACAAAAGGACCTTCATGCACTCAGATATACAAACCAGAGCACTGTTTCCACTTCTTTCAAGATGTTAGCCTTGGTGGAAAACTAAATGCTATTTTAAGTGTCATTTTTCTGCACATGATGAGCTGTGGAGAAGCGGAAAATCATTTGTTAGTAGTGTATTTGAAATCATACTTCTATTTCCACAGTATTGTTTGCTATGAAGATTATCATGGTTTCTTAAAATATGCAGGTGAAAGAAATACTTATGGAGTAAAAAAAAAGGTCTTTCTCACATACATTCACAGTGACTTTTTTGAAGAGGGAAGAGAAAAAAGACTTTTTTTTTTTTAATGGAATGTTTTACTTGAGTTTCCCGAGAAACATCAATAGCTCTTTAAAAGTATCAGTTATAAAGTGCTGGTACAGTGAGTACTATATACAAGTTTTTATTCTCTGAGGCCATTCAGCTGCTGTTATTTTTCAATGAGTAATTTATTTTTTTATTCTTATCTAGATGACCCTCAGGGTAAACATCAAAAAAAAATCCGAAGCAAAACCCAGAATTACCTTAATCTTTATGCTGTAGATGGGCTGCGGACCCTCTGTATTGCAAAAAGAGTAAGTAAATGCAGGCTTTTAGTTTGCTTTTAAGGAGAGTCTTGACAAAGATTACTAAAGGTATTTATTATTTTATTGTTCTTGATTCATAACTTCTTTTTCATTTTATTCAGTAAAGTATGAATGCCTTTGGATCATATTGACTGTGCCCTCACATACTCTTTGTAATAGGTTCTCAGCAAGGAAGAGTATGGCTGTTGGTTAAAAACTCATTTAGAAGCAGAATCCTCTATTGAAAATCGTGAAGAACTTCTGTTTCAGTCAGCACTGCGGATAGAGAAGAATCTGCATCTGCTAGGTAATGAAATGAGAGCTGGACATGAAATTAAAATGTGATAAAAATTCTGAAGCTTGGCTATGAAATCCATTCTTTCCCTTAAATTGTTTCTGACAGTACAGAAATTGGCTTCCTTGGAACTTTATCATGGCTGTCATGTGCAGCACCACGAAGGAATGGGATATAATTAACATAAAAGACATATCCTGTTTTCCTTGCTCCTGCCACCATTTTGTCACTAGTGAAATGAGTAGAGTAATACCAGGGTTGAATTTGACACAATATCATAAATGGGAACTGCTGCCCTAAACAAAAGGAGAACTTGGCCCAAGCTGTCTACAGAATTTCATTAGCTCGGTGCATCTTCAACATGTCAGAGACTTCCATGACTCTAGGGGCACCAGAGACATGCATTAAGCAAAACTCATAAACTGCATTTGTGAGAGGCATCAACTTGCATATGCATCAGGTTCAGCACATGCACTCAGGGCCTGTGTATTCTGTGGCAAGAGTTCACAGTTAAAATCGGTGTATGTGAAAAGTACTGCAAGAGCTAAGTCATACTCTTCTGAGTCGAGATGTTGAAAGCACTGAAATTCTAAACTGTGTATATATACACTATTACTCCCAACTGCTTTCTCTGGCAAAGAAACTGAGACAGCCATAACACTGAGGGAGAAAACAACCTTCCCTAATTGCCAGCATGCCTGTCTCTGGGAAACAGATCTACCTCACTCCGCTTTTAATGTATCTACTGCAGATCTCTGCAGCTCAACATATAACCAATGGTGTGACAAAAAAGTGCAGCTTATTTGGTCTGACTTAGATATCCACTTTAGGATTAGATGAATCATGCCCTTGAAGTGTCTGGTTCTCTCCCCTGACTCAAAGGGAGGTGTGAGTTGCCTAATTCAGACCAGAGTAATTAAGATGCCACCATGGGTGTACTGAGGTGAAAAAAAAAGAAAAAAAAAAAAGTGAAATTGAGCTGCCAGACAAATAAGTGAGCCAAGAAACTCTTGGCTCTTGATTTGAGTCATTCACCAAGAAACTCATACTGTGGTTTGTAGCCTAATGATCAGACATCTTTAGGTTGAGGGAATAAAAATTTAGCCTGGAATATGTTTTTCTTTGCTTGGATAGCAATAGCTTTTCCCAACATTGCCCTAAGAATATGTTACTATGTAAATGATTGGTGCTCAGACTTAAGTGGACTTATTGTCAGTTGGGTTTTCTTCAAGAAACAACCATAGGAGTAATAATTAGCTAAGAAAAGTTTATTTTGTTTTTCCTTTTGTTCCAGGTAGCTTGCATGTCTGTCACTTCCTCATTTGCTACTAGCATTTCCTCACATTGAAGTGTCTCTGAGACTCAGTGGAGAATTGATGTACCGGTGGTGACACTGAGCTTGGTCCCAAGTGGCTTTTTGCCACTTTTCATATATATGAAAACCTTGTCTCTGTCAACTGATTAATCTAAGCATAAAAGAGATACCCAGCCTCTTATAAATAGGTAGAAAGATGCATTGAAAGCATGAAAGTATACATTTTACTCTCACATTCTGGCCAACAGAGTTATGATTTACTCTCTGCTATATCTCATTTGGCCACCAGTATCTTTCTACAGGAGCAAAGAGCAGCAGCAGCGTGAAAAGGTTTATGTCTGCAGCCTAATCTGCTGTTGCCAAGCTGCAGTCCTGCTGTTACTCACCTTCAAAAGAGAAATTTCTAGTGACCCACTCTCTTCTTGTTGAGAAAAGGCAGTTAAGACCCTTAGGAACTGAAATTATATCCAAGAACCAAAACCTTCTCTAGCAACATTCAGAAGAAATTATGTAGATGCAGAGCATAGAGACAATAAGCCTTGTGATACTCTAGGACTAGGAGTGGCACCTGATTGCTTTTGAAATTTTGAATTCCGGATTTGTTGTTGATTGTAGATGTAAATGTTTACCACAGCTACTTTCCTCTCTTCCTCCTCAATACCCCCAAAAAGCTGCCCAGATCTTGCAACCATTGGTAGTTTAGCTGTTTCCCAGTAAAAGTGGCTGCTGGTTGTTTTGCAGTTTGTTTTTCTTTTTTTAAATCTAAGCTTAAAATTTCTGGGGAACCCTAAGTGTTTGTTTAATATGAAATATTTTGCTTTTTTTATGTGCATAGGTGCAACTGGCATAGAGGACCGTTTGCAGGATGGTGTTCCAGAGACCATTGCAAGCTTGCGCAAAGCTGGGTTGCAGATTTGGGTTCTGACTGGAGACAAGCAAGAAACAGCTGTTAATATTGCATATGCCTGCAAACTACTAGATCACGATGAAGAAATCATCACTTTGAATGCTGAATCACCAGTAAGCAGACACAAGTTTACCAATGAACTAGTTTTGCTTTATTTTCAACTTGGACAATTAAAAGTTTGATGGCTTTTTTCCTTTTCCTCTTTTTTTTTTCTTCTTTTCATGCGTCATCTCTAATTTTCAGGTAGGACATGTCTTTGAATACTTTTCAGTAAATCATGCTTCTAAACATAGTCTCATATATAATAAATTTACTGAAAACATGTAACTGTGTATAGTGAACTCCACCATGAATGAAAATATGCCATAGCAGCATAAATTACTTTCTTCGGTATGCATTCTCAAGACACCCTTATTTCTGTTTATTTGCACTAATGGATCTAAAAAGCAACCTGCTATTAAATACCTTTTGAGAAAGAAAGCAATTGATAACCTATTGAGAAACTGTGCTTTATTTTATGCCACTGAAATGTAGTATTTAGATAACTCAGTCATTCATGTTTTCTCAGGTGGCTTTTTCTCTGGACATAGAATCAATATTTAAATTTCACTGCTAACACAGAGAGGCAGAAAACCATGTCTACCGTAATACCTTGCTTCCTAACAGACCTTTTCTAATCCTTCTGAATTACTGATCTTTCCTGTGCTCAACTTGTTGCAAGCAATCACAGAGAGTTTACTGATACGGTCTAACATACAAGGAACCAGACTGATAGTGCTGTAGTCCTTTTATGAGGTAATAAAATTGGACTTCAGATCAGCAGAGGAGAGGTAGGCCATCAGTATTCAGCTCCAATTTCTTACAAAAAGGAAGAAAAGATAACAGCATTTTCCATTCTTGGGTGTATCAACTGAACTGGTAAATTGATTTTCCATGGTTTTTCTTTTTAGTCATACTTTGCTGTAAGACCAATAGCATTTCTTTTAAATGTTCATATATTCTCAATAACATCTTCTAGTTGAGTATGGCTAGGAGAGAGATTTCAGCTTAAATAACCTTTAATTGGCCTTTAACAATGTATAATTCTTTGATCTGAGTTGTGGGCGTATACATGGTGTTCATCACCATAATGGTGTTCATCACCATACTTAACTTGGTACCAATTATATGTCATTTCCCAGCACTGTTATTCTGAGAAGGAGCTAAAAGAAATTAATTTAGCATACAAAAGTGCATGTTAAAGAAGAATTACATTTTAAGCCTTTCCACTCTTTATTGTTTTCATACCTTCTGCAAGAATTAAGTGTGTTCAGAACAAGTAGAAAAGAAGATTATTAGAAATTAGAAGTTCGACAGCGCAGCAAATAATATATTCCCCATATTAGTTGTGCCTAAACATACAGCAAACAGAAGCCTTTGAATACATGTTCTTTTCTCTCAAGAATTTTTATTTTGAATTTTTTTTCAGGAGACATGTGCTGTCTTGCTGGAACAGTGTCTGCAATGCGTAGAGTCTAAATTTTCAAACAACACAATAGACGAAGCTACTGGAAACATGACAGTTGGGTTCACCCCTCTCTATCCACCCTCTTCCTCTGTGCTTTCCAGCTTGGGCCTAGTGATTGATGGAAGGACTCTAGCTTATGCCCTGGAACCTACGCTAGAAGATAAATTTCTTGCACTAGCCAAGCGATGCCGTTCAGTACTGTGTTGTCGCTCTACCCCACTCCAAAAGAGCATGGTAGTGAAACTAGTCAGAGACAAACTCAAAGCAATGACCTTGGCAATAGGTAAATAACTCAATTTAAACTAGCCTTCCTTGGTGTATACTATATCTTGAAAATTTTGATTTTTTTTTTACTTGCAGTAGGACCGTTCCAGCTGCCTTATAACTGAAACAGCCTTTCAGTTTTGTCTGAAAACATTTTGGACAATTCTAATATGTTTATTCTAATATATTCACTCAAAACCAGAATAGAACTCTGGAGTAGTATTTGGGATTTCTTTCTACAGAAGTTAGGTAATCAGGACCCAGCTATGCTAAGAGATTATGACATGTCTGAACACAGCTGTGAAGAACTGGGTTTGTCTGATGCTGTGCAAAATACCATTTTGCAATCACTGTATTACACCAAAAAAAATTGTTCTCAGTGTTGTTTCATCCGATCCTGCTTAAACTCAAGGTTCTGTGTTTATCATCACAAGTCAGCCATACAGCAACAGAGTATGACTTGGCCTTGTCATTATAGAGAGTAGATTTACAACTGGCATTATGCCAGCACTTACACTTCTTTCCACCTAATCATTCAATTGGCAAAAGGGGAGACTTTGGCAGTCAGTCTGTCTTAAATTTGACGGGATCTTCCATGTTTCTATGATTTTTATACAAGTCAACCAGCTCTTCTTTCCCTGTCTCAAGTTTGAGTTCATGTTTCATTAGACTAAATGATTTCAGCGTATGCTGTCACAAATACACTTGCTTTTATCATCTACCTTTATTGGTTAATTATAGCTGGAACACGTGTGGGTGGGATCTGCCCATGAGAAACCCTAAGTACATATAATAATTGCCAGACTTGTGTGACATCGACATCACCATATACATGCTGATTATCATAATCTTCATGCTCTCAATATATTATATCTAGCTCAAATATGCCTCCCTTCTCCTAAATATATATCTTGTCTGACTGTGGACATAATCATTTGCATATGTTGTAAAAAACACCTGGCTCTTTAACTTGAATTATCCAGAATGCTTAAAAGTGCTAGTGGAGACTGAGAAGTTTGTTTTCATTCTTTCTGGACATCTTGAGCCTATAAGTTGAGCTCAAGCTCCTGCTCTGGCTTAAAACTAGCTGTATGCATCCTTCTTTTTAACCAACATGAGCTAACTTGGGGTTGTGTCACACAGTCACAAAGACATCAGCTTTGTCTGGTGAGTAGATACTTGCTAACAGCAGGGAAACTGGTGAGATGTGGTGTCCACCTCAACCACTGAAATCTAAAATCAAATGTATTGTGATAAGCTAAAATGATTTTATTTTCCACTAGCACACACTAATAAATTTAAGAGGTTAAGAAGTAGATCCATGTCTCATTCTGCTATCCTGTCTACGATACCTATCACTTGTGGTATCACAATTGGAAGCAGAGTAGCAGGTGCTGGCTCTGCAAGCATTCCAATTAAATCTACCAGTCTTGGGTGTATTAAAGATCTTGGACTGGTCAACCCTATTCTCTTGACTTTTTCTTTTATTCATTTTCTTTTTAACTTTTTTAGTATTTTTACAGTGTAGACATTCTCACTGGCTTGAGGCCTCCTTGCACATTTAATTCTTAGTCATACCTGATTGCAGGCAGGCTGCTAATCAGGAAGCAGAAGTATTGGGAAGGTCATTCTCAGCCTTCCACTGTTTTACTGTTGGTGCAGTTCAGGCCTGATACCTGAATTTTAGGTATTACTAAAAAGAGATGGATTTGTTTTATTGTTAGTTTCCTGTGATAAAAAGGTCTGCAAAGATCAGAATGTCTTGGAAACTTTGCAAGCTTTGAACCTTATATTCTAAAGATGTATCCTTTTCTACCAGACATCTCCCTTACTATACCCAACCAACACTTAGTTTATGTCTCTTACTACACTCAACCAACACTCAATAACAACTGTTTTTTCTTTGCTTTTTTGCTGTGAACTGTTGTTGGTCTATGAGTGACAACAAAACTGTATTTTGTCATCTTTAGGTGATGGTGCTAATGATGTCAGCATGATCCAAGTGGCAGATGTTGGTGTGGGGATCTCTGGTCAAGAAGGCATGCAGGTAATGTTGCTCATCCAGTGAAAGCACTCCCATGAGGGGGTGAAACAGCCACTTCCTGTAGGTCAGATTGTTCAGACTGCCTCTGGATAGTCAGCACAAATAAAGGAAAAGCAGCAAGTTGTGCTGAGGTGTGCCAGTTGTGTTAGAAGGGTGCTTTCAGCTTCAGTTGGGCTCACGCCTGTTCTCAGATCTGTGATGAGTTTACACACATGCTACCTTCTCAGAAAACTGAACTTACAAGATCCCTTTAAGCAATATGATTAAAGAAATAATTAGCTAAATACTTGTTTAAAAGAGAAAACTGCTCAGCTATGCATTATTTAGGAAATTAAGGTTCATCTTATTCTGGGTTTTATTCTCCTCTCTCCTTTATTGCTTGGGTATACTTCTTCTATGGAGTGGCTGCACAAGCCAGTACAACTGATGTAGTTTGTTGCATGGTGTGGTGGAGACCCTTAGCCCAGCCACCCACAGATCTCACTCACTCATCTTATTCAGACAGCAAAACAGTAAAGAAAGTAGAAATTGCAGCCCTTTGCAGAACCACTGCTCTTTACTCCCTATAGCAAGTCTTGGTTTTGGCCACATTTCCAGTCACAGGGAATAGCAGGATGAGGCTACTTGCCTTATAGTCTTCTGGATGTGTTCTGCCCATGATTGCTGCATTTACCACTGTGTAAGAGGCACTTGTCTCATCCCCAGAAGAGAGAATGTATATGTATAGGCTGTATATATTATCTCAGCCTCCTCTACTGCCAGCACAGTTCAGTTGCAGTGTTAGGACCAGACGTGGCAGTAAGACACAGAGAATGAGGAAGATACCTCATTTCCACAACCTACCTTGTGTTTGGGCAGGCTGATTGCATGAGCAAACAGAGTAGCTGAGTATATGTCAAATATCTCTACAGTGAAAGTGGGAAGTGTTTCCATTCTGAGGACCTGAGCAGATGAGCATGCTCCTTAACTTAGTTACCAGTGGGTGGTTCTCTGACCCAAATTGCATTTTTTGCAACATTGGCTGGATGTTTTGATCAAAAGGGAAGAGAGGCCTCCTTCACACAGTGCACAAGTTGGCTATGGAGTTTTATTTCATGGGATTTTATGAATGCTATAATTTATTTGGGTCAACACACAAACTTATGAAACAAAAATTTAAGTGAGAGATGAACTTGGGTATCAACTTCATGCATTTTCTGACTACAGAGCTAGGACAGGTCACTGGAGAAAAGTCAGTAGATATTTTTCTTATTTATCACACACTTTTCAATGCATATGAATCCTCAGATCCTCTCTTGGCCATTTTTGGAGGCTAGATACCAGGGAAAACAGGGCTCAGCCTGACCCAGCAGAACTATTCCACTTGTTCTCTTTCTAATCATCCAGGGGGTTCAGTCAAAGTAACCTCCAGGGCCAATGGAGGGCCAATTAGTGCTCTTCAAACAGACAGTTTTCAGGGCTTTATTCCATTAAGAATGGTTCTCCAAATATGTTAGCAGGTGTAAATCAGGCTCAAAAAAATCCTTCTGTAAAAATTTCCAGATGCTCATTGTGTATATGGCATGCCAGCCATTGACCCTATGAGTCTGACTTTGGTGGCTGTAGGGAGCAAGAGAAAAGGAATTCTTGAACTGAGCTGATGCCAAGTGTTTTTGTTGTTCCCCAGCCTCCATCAGTTTCTGAGAGCTCTGCATAACTTCTGCAGTATCCCTCTGCAGGCAGTCCAAGCTCCAGAGAGCCCAAAGAAAGCTGGTATTGTGGGCTTCCCTCCAAACCTATCAATTCAAGAAGTCTGTTGCAAACTCCTTGGGTCTTATCACTTCTTACAATCTTATCAATAAGTTCTTGTCCTCTATGTATTAATTCAGATCACTTTTTTTTCCTAATGCAGACATGCAGTGCTCATAGCATATTTTTTGACTCCTCACCCATTTATGCCACTTTCAGTTGAGTTCATACACTTACAATAACCAGTCATCAAATCCCCCTGGCTTTTGCAGTGTATTCAGGTCTGAAAGCTATTTTCTCATTACCTCATTAACTACCTGTTTTTTTTCTAAATGAAAGTTCATCTGAGTGGAAAATGTTTATAGATCCCTTCCCTTATTACAAGTCCTAAGGAACCACACAGACCTCTCTACTATAAACAACTGTCAGAATCGTACACACTCAGGTACTCAGAAAGCGCTGAGCATTTCGATGTCTAAGACAGCAATACTGTCTGATTTATTTTCTTTCCACATTCTGTGGAAGCATGTGGAGCTGGAAGAAAAAAATGAAATGTGAAAATCAAGGGGGTATTTTGAGACTCAGTAAACATGCAAATGTAATTGGATAACACTATCTTTTCTTTCTGTGTTCCTCACATAATAAAAATGGAATTAAAAAAAAGAAAAAAATCATGACACTTCTCACAGTGTGCTGTGAAGTACTATGTTAGAAGCACAAATGAAACTAACGGTTTTGTTTTGACATTGGAATAGGCTGAGATGGGGTGGAGGACAAGGAAGCAGACATAGCATAGCTCTGTTCTCCTCAAACTGCAAGATAGCTGTATGTCTGCAAGACAAATCAGACTTCTGTGCAGGGAGGTTATAACAAGTGTGTCTCAGTACCTGAGAAATCCTAGGATGTGTCAACACACTAAAAAATGTCTCAGTCCGTACATATATATCTACTGCTTAAATTGCAATGCATTCTTACACCTTCTCTTGCGTACTATTTTAGAGTTTATTTTAATAGCTTCTACTAGCACTTACTTGGGAAAACTGAGCCCTTTTGATGTTTTATCAAGAAAGATAATTAAGAAAACTTAAAAGGAAAGACATCTCTCATATAAAAATACAGCCAAAATATACCCAGCAGAGTATAAGGAAGATACTGCTCCTTTGGAGGTTTTCACCTTACCTCCTGTTTTTGGTGAATGGAATTGTGAGAAGAAAGGTTATAAGAAAATAGAAAATGAAATGTAAAATAATATTAAATGAGATCCTAGTGTGATCCTAGGGATAAGGGAAATCATGAAACAACCATGATAACACAAGAAGGTCTCATCTAGATGTACAGTACCCTGAAATTTAGTCAGAATTAGAGAGAAACTGGGTGATTCATTTTGTCAATGTCATCTGACAGTCTGCACAGTCCCAGAGGAGTCTCATCTAGTGTGATTTTTTCTCATACACAATTATAGAAAATGTGTGATTTTAGAAATCCCTCAAAATACTGATATCTCAGGACAGCCAAGTAAACTTTATAAATCAGGACTGCAAATGTAATTAAAACAAATATTTTTATTGTTTTGTCTTTTAAAGTTGAATACTTAGGATGAAACCACTTAACTGTGATTTTCCTATCGTATTGTCTGGAAATTCATTTTGCCTTGTAAGTACTCAGCAGTTTTTACAGAGAAAGATGTTACAGCCACCAGATCTTCACACATGGACCCTGAGCCTTCATGCTCGTGCAACTGCAGTTGCCAGCTATTCTCCCACCTCTTGCTTTTTGTTGTTACTTGTCACCATCTGGAATGTAGGCTGTAATCTCCTCTGGGTGAGGACCAGGTTGCCTTGCATGTCCTGCCAAGCTGCGGGGTTTGCTCATGGGTATTACAAATCCATGCAGCAATAGCTGCATTTCATAAGCACTGTCATGAATTTCATTTCTCATGAGTACAACTTCCACTGATTGTAGGAGTCGAGAAGATGACTAGATTCATTGTTAGTGTTGAAAGTGGTGCTTTACAATAATGATTCCAACTTTTGTTTCATTAAAGGCGGTGATGGCAAGCGACTTTGCAATCCCAAGATTCAGGCATTTGGAGAAGCTTTTGCTTGTTCATGGCCACTGGTGTTATTCCCGACTCGCCAACATGGTGCTGTATTTCTTCTACAAAAATGCAGTAAGTGTTTGACTTGGCAGCTTAATGGCACCACATGTTTCCAGAGTTTATTTTGTGCTAAGTGAGCATTAGGTCAGCCTTCAAATGGTTTATAAATAAGCTGCAAAGAAATTTGCAGAGCTGAAAGACAGCTGGCTGCCATTTGCAGGAATACGGGACCCACTCCATAACAGCTACAGTGTGCTGCTGAATGTGCAAATTAGGTAACACAAATAACAAGCACTGCTGAAGAAAAGTTTCTTTATAGAGCAGTTTTGCAGAATTTAGCTGGCTAGATGCAGAAGTCTTCAATGCCAAAGACATCCAGCATTGGTCCCAAGTAGCATTTGAGTGTGTTTTCTCTTCTTGACTATATCTCATCGTTGTTTATGAATCACTGTACATATTTCCTAGTGACTTGAGATAATTTGAGTCTTCTCTATGTCTCAGATGCGGAGACTGGGAAGGCTTTTTTCATTATTTATCTCACTAGCAACTAATCAAAAGAGTTCATCAGAAAGGAAGCACATGGTGGTAAAGAACAGACGACGGGTCTGTGTTTCCTCCCTGGTGTATGAAACAGGACTCAATCCAGTACTGGGCATCGAGCCAGCAGCAACTCAACTCCTTGGCCTCAACAAAGGCCCTTTGCATTGATCTTGGAGTACAAAGATGATTGATTGAAAACAGCCTCACAAGGCAACCAGGAATACCAACAGCTGGGTGGGAGTCATTGGCAGGCACATAGATTTGCTCACTTGCAACAGCTACAAATCAGCTGGGGTGCAAGGCATATAAGAAGCAGGAAAAAGAGGAGAGCTAGAGCGCTCATACCCCTGTCTGCTCCAGAGGGCAATGTATGAATTGTGTGCAGGAGACTGGATTTTGTCCTCACTATCAGAAAAAAAAGTAGCTTTCAGTTTTGTAAAAGTTGCTTTCCAATTTTAATCTAGTCCTCAATTTTTACCAGAAGAAAACCATCATTTGCTCAAAATTTTGAACATCGCAGGAATACCTAAGGGTGCTAAAGGATTATTAAAGCATCTTTATGTTAAAACAAGAGTGTTAAAATACATTCTGTGGTCAGAGCAGGAACTGCATGCAAGTGCCCTTTCAGACAGAAGAAAGAAGGGACTTTGTCGTCTGAGCTGCTGCTTGAGTCAGAAATAGCAAGCAGATTTAAGTAGTTCTGCACTGAGTGGAGAGCCACCTGTTGAAGTACAGCAGTGAAATGTGTGCTGGTGTTCAAATGCATCTGTTCTAAGGCTTGATGCTGAATGATGCTGAACATCTGTATTCCCACCCCCGGTGCTGGATGTTTCCTAGATACCCATTGACAGGATCGAATCTAAACTTCCAAGAGATGTATGCACAGCCATCTTACATTAAAATTTTAAAAAATAAACACAGAAGTAATGCACATCATGCACTCCAGCAATCAGCAGCCAGAGATGCTGTTTATACATCAATGCTTTTGTTCAGCTTGAGTAAAATCTTCCATTTTCTTTGGTACAACTGCCCTTGATTATAAGTATTATTTCTCATGCTATTTTTAGTAAGACATTTTCAGAAGCTACTGCCTCAAGGATAGAAAATAACTGAAGAAATCTCTTTGTGTTGGCTGTGTTTTGGCAGCCTTCAGAGCTTTCTTAGAAATACTTGTTACTTCTGACTCTAAAACTGTAGTTGGATATCCAGCATATAGATATGAATGTCTGACACAGTGCCTGCCCTTGAGGAAACATTGTTAAAAATGGAAAGATATGAGCACCTGAACCTTTTGCAAGGAGACTATTCTGGGTGATTCTCCACAGAGAGTCAAGATAGCTACACTGCAAATGTTCTGCAAGTTTTCTATTTCCTCAAGTATTTTTTTCCCCACTTGCTCATACTATGAAAATTTCCGTTCTCCCCTAGAACCTATCTAATTTAAAATTTAAACTCCACATTGCTGCAAAAGCCACTTGGAATCTTAAATTACTTATCCAAAAAGATGTTTGGCTTGGTGGAGATTCTGAAAATACAAGTAAAATATAAACTAAAACATAGCATGACTGGAAATATCTAGCTTGATGAAAAGGGATTTCATGTACAAAATTTTACCTGCACAAGCATGCACATCTTCTTCCCCTTTATACATTATCTCTGCAAGACAGCACTGAACATTTTTTGACATACACGTTATTCACTGAGAAGTTCTGTCTGGGACCATATTCATGAAACAGTCTCACCTGGCAGGGAAAGAAGGAAAACTGTTTTATTTAAAATCTTTATGTAAATTTGTTTTGTCTTTTTCAGAGGGGTAATGCACAGAGGCAAGAGAGAACATTTGAAGCAAAATTAAAACCTTTTTTTGATACAAAATAAAATTTCAGGAGAAAAAAATCTGATTTAAGTTTGGTTACTGAAATTTCATTTATTTGTATAGCTTTCTTCAACAGTTCTACTAAGACCCATAGTAGAGGTGCTAATAAAATTTTCAGTTGACTGTATTTTCACCAAACTACCCATTTTTGCTAGAGCCAAACTGTTTCCAAGACAGGTTATCAAGGTTCTAGAGAGAAAATTTCATAGGTCCAGGATTAGCTGCATTTTGTTTTATTTCAAAACAGTGAGAGAAAAGTATCTAAATTAATGTATTTATTGGAATTTCTTTTTGAGAAATAACTCTAGAGATTTTGTTTGGTTTTGGGTGTGGAAAGGAAATATTTTTCAAAATATGTTCAGTTCTGGAATGAAATTGCCATGTCCCAGACAACTGTACTGGAGAGGGTAAGCTTTGGTACCTCAGTCTTGTTTGAGCCAGAGGAAGATATATTTCTTGAAATATATTTACAGAAACATTTCTAGAGGTTATCCGTAAAAAAAATACTACCATTTAACTTTTCATAGGTTAATTTATGGTATGGGCTTGCAAACAGCAAGGTGTATTTGCTGCTGATATACAAGCCACTTCAATGCAGGATGTAAACATTACCTGAGCATATATACCTTGTGTGTGTGTGTGTATATATACACATATATATTTATGCACATATATGTACATTTGTGTACTGCAGGACTGACCTCTTCCTCTGTGGCAATTCCCCTTTATGAGATAAACTTGCTCCTTAAAGCAGCTTTCACTGACTAAGCACACCATAGCCTTTTTTTCCTCCTGTGTTCCATTTTCAACCACATTTGGGCACACAGATAGAACAGACCTGTATTTTCCTCTGTATATCAAAAATTCATGAAGGGTTAACATTCTCCATCTGGCTGAAAGCTTTTTGAAAACAGAATACAAAAAGAAGAGGAAGTGAAAGGAGAGGTCATGTCATTTCCCATTTTCATGGTTAAAGGGAGGAAAGCCCTCAACAGTTTCCAGCAGTTTTCTGGTTCTAGTGTTAATCACTTTAGAAAGAATAATAAAAATTGTAGTTTTAGGAGAACCAAGCCTAGGAATGGTTTTCCTTCTCTAGGAAGCTGGCCGTCTTTTTCTAGGCCTCAAAGCCTTCATCAAAAGGTGAAATCAGCATCTCTCCTGAGCTCTCTGGGTTTTCTCCATGCTGAAGAGATTGTAGAAGAAATTAGTTGTGTGGTTTATTCTTTTTTGGGTGACTCCCACCCAAGTAGTTGAACAACCACTCTGCGGCTGTGTATGCAGCTGGTTTCTTCATAGAGCTGAAGAGGAAGGGAGATAGAGGAATCTTTACAGTACTGCTAATTTGCTGAATGTTAAAGCACAAAGATAGAATAGTTAAGACAACTTTTGTACAGTTTCACCTTCCTTACTGCTGCTGGTCTCATGTTGGTCTTGCAAAAAAAGCTCTGCATTTATCTGTTGTAGACCAGAAAAATCTCCCAAAATATCTCCAGCCAGCAGAGGATACTATTGTGGAAATGCTTGTTCTTACAATAGCTGTGTAAGTGCTGTGACATCAGTACTCATATACCTAGAGGTCGATGGTGGCTGGGAGAGCTTCTTGCAAGTTAAATTGCACCTCAGTCTTTCACTTGAACTGAAAGTTAATTTTGTGTAATGCCTGAGATCTGAGGTTCCAGCAGCACAAAGACTTGCAGGAGTGCCAATGGCTGCAGCTTAGCCAAGTGGTCCATGCATCAGGAAGTGAGTTAAAGACTAGGTGTCCTCGGAAGGATTGCTCACGTGTTTAGCCTTCATAGATAAGTCCTTGCAGAGCTGGAATCAGAATGGGTTCAGAACACAGTGGGATGATGATCCTCCTTATCTTGTTATATTTACAGCATTGCTTGTTCTTTTCCAGATGTTTGTGGCCCTTCTCTTCTGGTACCAGTTCTACTGTGGGTTCTCTGGCTCATCAATGATTGATCAGTGGTATCTGATCTTCTTTAATTTATTCTTCTCTTCTCTTCCACAACTGATTACTGGTGTGCTGGATAAGGACGTGCCAGCTGAAGTGTTAATTTCTGTACCTCAGCTTTATAAAAGCGGACAGAATATGGAGGTAAAAACCTCTTGCTTACTGTAATTTCTTTCCTGAACACCTTTAGTTTCAACTGAAAACCAACACTGCTCCCAAAGGGTAGATGACTTCTTCTGAGAAGTCAGTATTACTATTTTGTGATACTTTTTATCTGGGTCAAAATGCCAAAAGTACACCTAAACAAAAAACAAACAAACTGGCAAACAAAACCCCAACCAGCCATATTTTTAATACAGGAGAGAATGCTGGATGATTTAATTCACTTTAAACTGAACACCCCCTTCATGGTCCAGGCTCACAAATAGCCACAAAAATAAAACAGATTGCACCTTGTAGCTAGTGTAGGCTTTCACAGAGTAACCTCACAATACTTACTCAAAACTTCAGTCCCCAGTCCTTTATGAAAAGAAGAGAAAGATGGCCTTGGGAGTGAGCACAATAAACTTAGTCTCTGAGGGAGGTAGACAGAAATGACAGATTCAGCTGAAATATCTGTTGAAAACACCTTGTCCAAATCTGCTTGAATTGTACGATGAAAACAGAAGGAATTGGAGGAGGGATTTGAGCTAAACCATTCCTGGTAATTACAAGTACAGTGTACTGTGGGAAAATATTGGTGCTTGGCAAAACTATCTATATGGAGACGTTGCTTTGAAGGCAAAAGGCTTCTTAGAAGTGTCTTACAAAGCTGTCCTCTGAGAGGACACAGTAAGTGGTTTTTTCCTCCAAATGTACACCTGTATTTGGTACCCCACACATGTAGTGGCATTGCTAGACACTCTCCTGGAAATATGAAAGCAGAATTTTAGTAACTTACTTTAGTCCATTAGTCCAAATTCTGTCTTTTTCTTCTGTTGTTTTGTGTTTTCTACATTTCTTCTGTTTCAGTGCATCATACTTGAAAGTTCTGTAATATTAATACCTTCCTTTCTTGCACATTTTTAGGGTGATAGAAATCTTGTAATGCCTTAAGGCTTTTTGGGAGATTATGTCTGCCTGTCTTCAGCTGGCAAACTGAGAAGTCTCCTAGGTTCACAGTACAGTTATTTCTCGTAGACAAGCCCAGAGGTCATTCTAAGTTGGTTTTTCTAAATCTATTGATCATATTCTCTTTATTGTTACCTAAAAAGGCATTTAAAAGCCTTAAAAATCCAGTTTCAGGTAGGATCTCTTTCAAAAAGAGATTCAGGGCCTGTAGAATTATAGAATAGTTTAGATGGCTCTGGAGGCCATCTGATCCAGACCTCTGTCAAACCCAGATGAGGTTTCTCAGGTCTTTAACTGTTCCAGTTCTGAATGTCTCCAATACTGGAGATTCCACAATCCCTCTGAGCAATCTGATGCAGTAATTAACCATGTGTTAGTTCAGTAAGCCAAGTAACACCATAATGTTTTCTAAGCGTCCTTCAATTCCCATCTTTAGTCTGCAATGATATTCTCCACAAAGAGAAGAAGACCTGATGAACGCAATTGTTGGGAGAGGTAGACTATATCCCAAAATTATATAAATGTTTTGCCATTTATAAACTTGTTTTCCTTCTATCTATGTCCCTTATATGACTATCCATACCCCCGCAGTAGCATATTTCTTTAAACCAAAATGTTAGTTAATATTGGTTTTAGTAAGCAATTTTATGCACACACTTAGAGATATTGAGATACAGATATGTCTATATACATCTGTGTGTCTATATATATATGTTTTACGTACATATTTATAACATAGCATACATCACTGCATGAATTGCCACTAAAGACCATTGTTGTGGATGTTCACTAAGTACATGTGCATTTTCTGTTTTCTCTTCTGCCCATAGATGCCCTGTGCTTGTGCAGATGTGATGTAGAACCTGTTTAATCATGTTCTTAAACTTCACAGAGCTCCTCCTGTAATTGATGGTCTGACTCTAGTGCATAACATAGGGCATCTTTGTAAATGTTTCCTGGCGTGAGCATCAGATTCAGATTACACCCTCTGCCAGGGTTTAAAAAAAAAATTTAAAAAACAAAAACCAAAAAACAACAGAACTTTCATCCCAGAACAGAGTGACTTGCAGGTAGACTGTTCATGCTTCCTCCCCCAGGGTAGCCTAACTGATTAGCAAATTTATGAAGCTGTTTGCCCAACCCCTTAAAACTGCCCTTGAAATATGCCCCTCAAAATACCTGGCAAATAGCATCTTCATTATGATCTGATTTTCTTAATTTTTTTTTTTATGATGCAGGAGTACCAACCACACATGTTTTGGATGAACATGATTGATGCTATGTATCAAAGCCTGGTTTGCTTCTTCATCCCCTATTTTGTAAGTGTTTGGTTTAAGCCGTTCTATTTTAAGCATTTGGAGGAGAGCTAGCAACACAGCTTGGGCTAAATTCTATCTCCATTTTTACAGACTTACTATGATTCAGAGGTGGACATCTTCTCCTGGGGAACTCCCATCACCACAATAGCTCTTTTCACCATCATCCTGCATTTGGCTATTGAAACCAAAACTTGGGTAAGGGACCCACAGCCTACAATAGAAACTCACTGACATATACGTAATTCTTCTCTTAGTGCTGCCTTTCAAAAACATAAGATGGTTGCTTCTTTCCCTCAGCAGATTCTATTTTTAGCATGCATTTTAAACAAACATGAAAAAAGCTTTAAAATGAGACCTGCAAACAGCTTTGTAGTGTTGTATTTATAATAAGAATTTTTAAATATACAAGGCTCTAAACTCTTTGCTGTGCATGGATTTGACTCCAGAAATTAAGGAGTTTTAATTTAATTAAGTCACAACAAATTTCTCAGAATATAAAGAATCATTATACTTTTGTTGTTGGTTTTTTTGGTTGTTGTTCTAGACTTTTCTCCACTGGTCATCTTGCATCTTCAGTATCATTTTATTTTTCTTCGTGGCTCTGGTTTACAATGCTTCCTGCCCAGTCTGCCATCCTCCATCCAATCCCTACTGGACTATGGAAAGGCTGATGGGAGATCCTATGTTCTATTTCACTTGCATTTTATCACCAGTGGTTGCATTGCTGCCCAGGTATTGTATCTTCTCTCATATCTTTTCTTCTATGTAAAGGCACTTTATGCATATGATTGGGAGAGCAAGACACATTTCTTTTTCCACACCCCCTCTTTTGTTCTGCCTACCAGTCACATCAGTTTTTTTCAGCAGCTGATTGTTCAGAAGTCAGGTTGTCTAACCTATTCTGTGTTCCTGACCACGGGAACAGACCACAGCTGCTGGCCATAGACCACAGAATAGGATAATTGTAGAGTGTTGGTTGAACCTCCTGTCCATGCAGAGGTTTGCTTCCCTGTGAGGTTTTCTGTGATGCTTCTGGATTCAGTCCATCCTCACATGAAATGCACAGTACAGAAATTCTGATAGTATGTTGTGGACCTACTTGCCTATTTGTGGATGCCAGAGGCTTGCTTTGCAGGCTTATCCCATTGCCTTTGATTCCTCATCAGGAAGGATGGAAGACTGTGTTTAATCACAAGGTGGATCACTGGCCAAAGACACAGATTTATTATGCTGCTTGTTATTAATCAAAATATAGCACAGCATTCAGACCTGTCCATCTGCAAGCTCTCTTGCGCAGAGCATAAGAACAGCACATAGAACTCTTATTTTTCTGTGTTGTACTTTTGACTTGGCTATTATCTCTTAATAACCTGTTGGGTATTTCCTTCTTTCTTTTCTTTTCACATGCACATTCTCCTCTTGCAGATTCCTGTACAGAACCCTTCAGGGAACACTATTCCCAACGCAGCTGCAGCTCGGACGCCAGTTGAGTAAACTGTCCCCAGAGACTCGCACCCAGCTTCTCACCAAGTTGAATGTAAAGGAGACAACATGTCAGGCACGGCTCTTTGCAGACAGCTTCTCACCGAGCCTCAGCTCAAATGCTAGTGATTGGTATAAGGCTCAGAACCAAAGCTCTCCTTTGCCAACATCTCCTCAGACAAGGGAGTCACTTTTCCGAGAGCACGCAAAGGCAGAACATAAAACAGATCGGACTGCAGCTGCCTCTCCCCAGGGTGCTGTGTTGCATGAGGAAAACAAGCTCTCCTCATCAACAAGTAGTCTGGAAAGGTCCATGGGATTTCAGGAAGTTCGATGTGGCACTTCAGAGGTGGAGTCGTTGCCTGTGGGAACAACATTCCCATGGAGCTCCGCAGTCGACCAAGCAGACTTCAGTTTATTGAAGTGGATCACATCAACTCCACTCTTCAGTCATATTGGGACTGTTTTACAGGTGTCACCAAGCAGTTTACAAGATGAAACACAGGACAGTATGTGTGTGCTTGGCTCTTCTTTGCATGTGGACTTCAAAGGCTTAAAAGAACAGAGCTCAAATAACTTGCAGGACAAAATTAAAGGAGCCCCAAGTGATCATTGTAAAAATGACAATTCCGAGACCACCTTTTTATGATGTGGGCCATAAATATATTTATATATTTTCTATTTGCACACATTTATAGTGAGATTACTCTATTTGTTTCCAAAGGTGAAACAGGAAATCAAAGGTACAGAATGATTATTTAAGAATGTTTAAATACAGTTTATTGAAATAAGAGCTTTAAATATAAAAAGAAACACTTGAAAGTTCCATTTATATTGTTTTATTTTTTCATCTCATTTTTTAAGAAAATGCCTGCTCTCTTTATTTTTCAGACGCTTCTCTTTTGTTCTGACACATACTGTAAAAGCAAAGCAAAGGATCTATCTACCATATTCAAAATTATTAGATTCAGTAACAATTATTGATATCATTATAGGCCATTCAGTAATCAAGGAGGAAAAACCATGATAATAAAGAGTCACTGTATTCCATCCATCATCTGCTTGCCAGGGTGTTTTGTCACTGAGGCAAAGCTGTGGAATTATTATATACCTCTCTGTAAATGTTAACAGTATCTTACCACCGCATTAATAATACTGATATTTTATAAATGACACTGTGTTCTGATATTGCAGCCATAGCATTTGATGTGTCATGATAAAACAATAAATAAATGACCATCCATATTGCAAAGTGACTTCCCAGTCTGGCATTAATTGTAACTCAGCCCTTCCCTTGGAGTAGCTGGTGTTTGGCTGGGCATGGCCTTACATCAGGCTATACAAAAAGCTTGCTGCGTGTTTGTGAGGGAGGATTTGGTGGCAAAGAGCTAGTGCATCATGTCCGCTGCAGAGTTTGAGCTGGGAAGACTGTGATCTTCAGTGCTGGAGCACTACCACAGCTGCTGTTACTGAAGAGGTCTGTTCTGCTTGCTAGTGGGGTGAGGGACTGGCAGAGTGGAATTTTGTGAGGCACCTTTGCTGTTGTTTCAGATGGGTTAAATCAAGTCCTTGAGGATGCTGAAGCAGAATGAGCAGCTGTGAGGGTATGTGCTAGCAGAGGTATTTGAGCCTGGTGTAAAGCAGGCTAGCTCTAGTCCCAAAAGCAGGAAGCTGCACTGCTTTCTGAGGTTATGTGTAAACCACAGACTGCCACAGGTGCATGGGTGTGCAGCTGCCCTGTGCCAGCCTGATAGATCCCATGGGCTTTAGCCTTGGAACGCTGCTTGGTTCTTTCACACCTGGTCACCATGACCGCATATGAACTGTCTGCTGCACCTCTTGTCCTCATTGCAGGTTCTCAGATGGCCTTTGCATTGCTTGCCGTCAGTTGTGTAAGGCCACAACTTGTTCGTGCCATGCTCTGTGCCTGGCAACCTGCCTCCCATGTGGATTGCCTCAGCGTGGTAAGACACAGTGCCTACCATCTGTCACTTGCTAATCCACTCAGGATCTTTTTTTTTCCCAAAGATTTATATACACTGGCCTCTTTCCCAAAGGCTGAATTGATAATATGATACTGTAAAATGCCAATGAAAGGAAGAGATGAAAGCAATGTAAATAAGAGCAGTCAGCCTGTAAATATGTTACCCTCATGAAACATGACACATCTGCATGTAACTAAACTGCATTTTGGGATTAGAATTGACTAGGGGAGAGGGCAAAGGCACTAAGGGACTCACTATTGCAGTCTCCTGTGAACAGCTTTTAGAATATGATTAATTTTAAAAAAAAGAACCTGAAGCAGAACTTCTTCCTTTTACCCTTGTGTTAAAGAGGAACGTTGGCTTATATGTACAGGTTTCAGTGGAGAAAAGCACACCTATTGACTCATCTGTTACCAGCTGAAAATGTGTTGATGTTCCTCTGCTATACTAATTGTGATAGAAATGGAGCAGTTCAAGTGGGCATTTGGTTTTCACGAAGGCAGGTGGGCATCTGCTCTGTCGGTGTCAACACGAGCCAGGAATGTGGGATTTGACACACACCTCTGAGGCAGGGCAGATCCTGTGCCCTCAGAGCTCTCCACTCACTGGAAAGGGAGCCTGAAGGACTCGGCTCAGCTGCAGAAACCTCCTTTGCAAAGGTCTCTAGCTGGGGGAGACAGGTCCATGTCCAGATATCTCTGCTTGCACTACCAGCCTTCTCAGTCTCCACAGTAACCATTGGGATGACTTTGCAGGTAAATGTTTGCAAGGTCAGCTGGCTGTATTCAACACACCCTGTGCAGAGATTGCCATTGTAAGTAACTTGTCTGGGTGGAGATCCAGTGTCTTTTAATGTCAGAGGAGAAATCACATGACACTATGAAATCTGTAAGTGTTGCCATCTGGTTAGAAACCTTCATCTGCTTGTAAAACAGATGTGGTCTTGTAAAACAGGATCTCACAGAAGGACACAGTGTCAGACACCAGGTGGGCAGAGTTCATATGTTTGCAGGATGTTAAATTCAGTCTAAGAGTGTCACAGGGAGCTTGTGAGGGATGTTACATGTGTGTGCCCTCTCTCAGCTACTGCAGCAGCCCCAACAGTGAGGTGAGGATCTCTCGAGCTTACTGACTCCTCTGCATCTTTTCACAGCAGGGTTGGTGTCCCACAGGCCTTCATGGAATTTGCTGACAGCAGAAAGGGCTGGAGCATCACTGGGCTTTGGCCGAGAGTTGTATTTCATGATACTCTATTCAAAAAACACCTAAATTCCTCTCTGGCCATGGCTTTGTGGTACAAGATTCAGTTTAGTTGTTGTGTTTTCAGTGTTTCAAAGATTATTTCTGTAGGTAAAGGATAGAAGGGCTCCTTTGGGACTGAGGTGCTCATGCACTGCCAGATAGATGTGTTAAGTTGCCACTGCGAGTGTGAGTTGTACATCTGCATCATATATTTAGAGAAACTGTAGATTGTAATCCTCAGCTGCTGTAACCATCATAGCCTCTCCAATATCTGCAAGCTGACTTACCCCAGCTGGGAATCAGGCCTACATAACTGCTCTATTTTGTTGCAAAATAGGAAAAAAACCACCTTAGAGATATATTTTGAAATACCTAAGGTGTAAATCCCTTCTATAAAATATCTCTATTATGGCAGCAATCCTTAAAAAATGTATTATTTTAATTTTAAATAAACCAAATAATCCTGCTGACCTTAATGGAGCAGTGGCCAACATGTGCCACACCTGCACGGAGAGTTAATTGGAGGCAAGAACCAGGTCAGTAGGATGGCAACAAGCAAGTAGTCTTCATTTTATTTTGGGAGATACATTGTAAAGTAATATAAATAAAATGTAATTTAAACTACAGTTTGGAGCGGGGGGGAAGCCCAAACAGATTTCACATTTGGAAAGAAAATATTAAGCAAACTAATTATTTACATTTTAAATCAGTTCTCTCTTCAGCTACCAGAAGACAAACACATCAAAGCATGTTACTTGCTGGGCTTTAGGGCTTGTCAACATTTTGAAGCTGCTATTAATATTTGAAACATTTTAGCTAAATAAATACTAATTGCTTTTTGAAGCTGTGTACATTGATTTTAATAAAATAGAAATAAGCTTGTAAAGTTGTTCCTGTTGGTGCAGTTGAGCAGTTGTTACGTCAGGCAAAACAAAGCTTTAAATTCGTGAGGCTAATCCACAAAAAGCATGCAACTATTCATTAAAGATTCCACAAGGCAATTAAACAATAGCCATGTTTGGTCTTTTACCAACAACGGGCCCCTGTACACTGCTTGAAATATTTGCACTGAATTCTGCAAGCATTTCTCTGTCTGCTTGATGTTGCTGGCTGAAGTAGTCAGGATGAAATTAGTGACTGAGAAGAAGAGAGTTGTGAATTAAGCATCACAGTGTTCCATACTTCTTAGTCTTATTTATGTGAACCAACTTCTCAGTGATTTATCCATTTCAAAAATTTCTTCTGGATGTATAAAGATCTTTTAGAAACAGCCAGAACTCTTCTATCAGGTTGGCTGTCTAATCTCAGAAATTATATCTCACACATATGCCAGAGCACTAGAACCGGACATATAAATGTCAAAACAGGAACAATACCACCTTCCAATATGTTTTCCAGGCTCTTCCAGCTGTACATCACTGCTCTGTGTTCCCAGCCATGAATCTGCTTGCCACCCTCCTGCCCTGGCTGTGGAACCACATCCTTTACCCCCAAATTAAAATTTCCTCAGACCTTTCCAAGTTATCCAGAGACTGCTCTTGCTTCTACTGTATGACTTCCTCAACTTGCATTGAATTTTGATTTATCATTTATTCACACTCAATTCACTGCCCAGTGCAGCAGTCTGTGCTTGCTCCCAGTACATCTCCTGAAGGCTCTACCCATTTAATCAGCAAGTACTGCTTTGTCGTGCCTTGAGCCACCTTTCTGGTGTTATGCTCACCTTTTGCTCCACTCCAGGCTTATACATCCTAAACATTACTGACTGCCTGATCCACATACTGAAGATATGGAGGATTTGAGGAGGTTTACTCATTAAAGTTGCTATATAAAAGGGTTTTGCATAAATTGGTTTCAGTAAATGGAGATGTTCAGCTTAAACTGTCAGAACTGCGTGTGCTTGAATCATCTGGGAGTGAAAATTCATAGAACATAAACATAAATCTGCATCAAAACTTGAACTAAATAAACACATCTTTAAAAGTCTCATGTTTTTCCAGCAGTTGGTTCTTGATCCAGACGGATCAATGCCCTGGGCATTTTTCAGTCCAGCATTAAATGCAGCCATGTGCTTTTGCAATGGAGCACACATGGCAGTTCCAAGCTCAGTGCTGATACAAGCCACGCACTGTGATGGTGCAGTAACAGGTGTGAGTTAGGCACTGCAGAAACCATGAGAGGCAGGGTCATGTAGGCGTAGCAAAGTGGGGAAGGAAAGGCACTGCTGGGTGCTATTCAGAAGTCCCACAGCTGGTGGAGAGATAAGGACGTCTTCAGAGCTTTTTTTGCCTTTGCAAAGGCTCTGCACATCTCTCTTCTGCTTGCTGGTGGACTTGACTCCATCAAGCTTAAATTTCGCTGGAGCTGAACCACAAGTGAATTTGGTTTGTTACTTGTGGCTGAGAATGGATAACGGGGTTGGAACTGAGCTAATGCTGACTCGGAGGGAGGGAGGTCAGTGACTTGCTTTGCCAACAGGAACGTGCTGGCTGTGCCCCGGTCAGGAGCTGTCCCCAGCCAGGGCAGTTCCCAGTATAGGTCCCACAGTTCCTGTGTTGAAACCAGGCCAGGAGCCATAGCAAAGGGACCCCAGAGGCCTCCCAGGGCAAGTGGCCCTTCACTGCTCACTAGGCTGAGACCACAAATTTGTCTGCAGTGTCCTGGTAGCGACCAGGAGGGGAAGCAACAGATAACATGTCAGAGAAACTTCCTGCTCCGTGAGGAATCTCCTGTGCCATTGCATAAATGCCTCCATGTTTCTCTCCAATGCTCTCCACTATAAATTCTGGCTGAGGGAAAGCCCCTGGGATGGTTGCACTTCCTGCAGTGGAAGATGCGGTGGGGAGTCCTTTGCTGCCTTCTGAAGGGGCCCCTGAAGCACCTGCACTGAGGCCACTGCCCCAGGGGTGACAGGAACCTTTGCCAGTGGCAACAGCTCCATTGGTCACCCCATGGGCCTCTCACCGAGGGTCCTTTCTGCTGAGGGAGGCTCTGCGTGGTCACAGCCCATGTATCTTCAGCTCAAAAAAAGCAACAGAAAAATGTTTTTCCCTGGCTTAAGAGATTCAACAAGGAAAGATTTATGGACACCATATCCAGACAAGAGTTTTCCAGCTGTCCAGGTCTGTGAAACCCTGTAGTGTATCACACTAGAGGGATCATAGTGCTTTTTGTCCTTTAAAATTTCCTGTGGTTTCCTGGGGGGCTGGCCACCCCTAAATCTCAAAATCTAGAATTAGAGGCCACTGTTGAAAATAACAACAGTGCCATGAGGACTATGCTTCATTTACATGGAAGAAGGGCCGTTAAAAGAAAGGACTAACTTTTAAGGAAGGTTTTTCTATATAGCTGCATGAGGAATTATCTCTATTTTAAGCAGCAGCTTCCATGTGGCTTTAAGTACAGCTGTTTGCTCTGTGCAGTAATGTCTCCCTTGATACGTGAAGTGCAGCACTACATAAATCCTTCCAATGTGAGGTTTAGCATATCCTCGCCAGGGTGGGCAAAGACAGCCAGGTCCTGCAGCCAGCTCTGCTGCTGGAAGGACTTTAGTTGGGTCAGCTCTAAAAGTCCTGTTTCATCAGCTTGTCTTGCACAGCGCCTGTCTGTGATGTAGCCCTGTGCAAGGTATGACTAAACAAGAACCTTCTTAAAAGCAGTTTAAAGACATCAGCATTTAGCTTGCTCATGGCTGTTCCTGCAGCATGGAAATATACAATGCATGGAAATAGTCTCTTAGTGAACACAAAATGCTTGAAAGAGCCTCTGAGAGAATGGAAAAGGTGTCAGTGAAGGGCTGGCCAAGGCAAATAAAAGCTGCTCAAACCGGGTGGAGTGCCCGTTCCCTCTCCAGGGAGACATGCTGGGACTTTAACTCCTCTTCATTATCTGGGCAGTTCCCCCAGCCAGGACAGGGTGCAGGTTTCCAGAGGCAGCGTTGACTCAGAGCTGCACCAAGGGGCCTCTCACTCCAGCCCCACAACCCTTAGACACAGCACTGCTGTAGCTAAAGTTAGCATTTCCTGGCCCAGAATTCCCAGTGGTATATTGCCTGTGCTTGTTCATCACATTTTCCTAAAGCTGCAGGTTTTAAAGCCTCCAGTTTATTCCTGGACCACCCATTTTACGTGCATGAAGGCACTGAATTGTCCCTGCAGCCAGACTTGCTTGGATGCAGTTCCCACCTTTCCACCCTTCCTCACTTTCCTCCCCAAAACACAACACCCACAAAAATCTACTTGGACTTTCAGAAACCCAAACCACGACAGAGATACTGCTCACCATTTATACACCTAGAAACAAAGCAGGAATGTGCTAATGAAAACAGCAGAGATGCCTCTAGTTTAAGTAACATCGTGGCTGACACATCCTTCACGCCCCCCACAACTGCCCACTGAAGGACCTGACACTGCTTCTTGTCCTATTCTTTATCTGCAAATGCTCCAAAACTTGAGAGCAAGAAAGGGGATATTGAGCTTTTCACTTAAAAAACCTGAAAATTCAAGGCTCTTCCTTTTTTAAAAAATCAAATTGCTGATGAAAATGTGGGGGTTATATTTACTAAAAACCCAAATTACCAACAAACTCTCAATCAACCGTGTGTACTGTTAGAGCTGCATGAACCATTTTTATCCTGAGTGGGCTGGGTGTTTGCAGTTTGTAAGATCCCTGTCATTTTGCAGACACAATTAACTTCATAGCTGGATTGTTTTGCTTAACACTCAAGAACTCAATAAAACCATTATAGCTGAAAGCTCCTTGTAAGATGATGGAAATAGAAGGTTTGAGTTGGCATCATCTGGAAACTGGGGCAAATGATGACATCATGGGAGGCATGGCAGGCAAAGACTCCTCTCCAGTGGGTGCCCCTGGAAATTATCAGTCAGTGTAGGTACCGAGACCTGCAGTTCATCTGAAGTTTTCTGAGTTCTGAAGATCAAGAGATAATTAATTCATTTGTGTCCAAGCGTACTGGTGGTGTCTGCAACCATCAAAACCAGGTGGCAGCATTTCCTGCCCATTGAGTGTTGCTTTCAGCAAGGCCCACGGTGCAAGGAAGCCAGGCTCTTGGATTATTCAGTGCTAAAGAGAGAAAGAAAGATGTCAGCTTTTCCAAAAATACCCCATGTGGTTTTATTGCATTCAGTTGGCTGCTGTTGTAGCCCACCAGCAGCCGCCCCCTTGCCAGATGGCTCCTGCTCATCCAGGACTGAAGCTGAGTGGTGACTCCTGTCATGAGGTTTTGGGGACGCATCAAATGCTGAGAGGTTTCAGTGGATACCTCTGCCACCATCTGACCCCAGGAAGGGATCACAGTGGGGTTGGGGGACTGTCCCAGCCCTCTTCCAGCCTCTGGCAAATCTGCACCTTCTCCACTGCATGGTGCACCTCCCAGCCCCACACATCCCCCTCCAGGGGTGGCCGTGCAAGAAGAGGAAAGTCGTGCCCACATGCCTTTCCAAACAAGCGCCCGTGGACCATTTTCCTCCCCCCAGCTCCCTGTTCTCATCCCAGTCTCATATAAACATTCACTGGGATCTTGCTTCCGCCAATTTTACTTCCCTGCTTAGCGTTACCACAATATCATCCCGTGTACTGCAGCCAGGGTTTGTTCTTTGTCCCAGGGGCCCTTTAGAAAAATAAAATACAAAATATCACATTTTTGTGAGTGGGAGGGCAGCTGACAAGGGACAGCTCTGGGACACGAGTCCTAAGTCTGTGTAAACCAGGAGGTGCTTTACCACATAAACAATTTACAGGCATAGGTGCACCACCAGTATTTTCCATTCTGTGGAATGTGCAGAGAAAACCTGCTTAAAAAATTAATAAGATTCATTCCATCTCCTTCTCCAGCACTGCTGGGAGTATGGAATTTCTCCTGCCTGGCAGCCCTGTGCCAGGAACAGCTATCCAGCTCATCATCCTTGTCCATCCTCAAGGATGGGCCCACAGCTGGCACCTCTAGCGTGTCCAGAGGTCACTGCCTCTGGTTGGGCCAGGCCAGGGGTAACTCTGTACTCAGGAGCTGTCACAGCCCACTGCTCTGTTTTGAAGAGGAGAACACTTTTGTTTTTCAAAGAAAGCAGAAGGAAACACGCAGACTTCTTCATGTTTAAATAATGGACTTTTGAACACTACTTAGAGGTAATTTAGTGTTTTCTGAAGAGAGAAGCAATTTACATTTTCTGGTGTTTGTTTGGAGCAGGGGAAAAAAAAAAGAAATATAAGTTACTGTATTACCACAGTGTGGGCATTTTTTTTATCACCTGCTTGAAGTCTGAAAACCCTTGCATCCCTCTATTCCCACCCCTGGCTTTCATTTCCAGGCATTTGTTATTCACAAATAGAAAGTGCTTCTGCATAGAGGGAGGAAAAAGAAAAGTTAATTTAAAAAATCCCCTGTATCATTTATTTGAAAGCAATATGGGGATTTTAAACCTATAGCTAAGTGCCTTAAGACAAAAGCTCAGCTTCAAGGGTCTCCAAGCAGGAAACCCACATTTTGCTCCTTACAAAGTCAAAAAAGAAAGTGTTAACTAAAATCTGTAATATTTTCAATTGTATTTCCTTCAAATTTAAGTGATGCTTATCCTTATGAAAGCTGTTTGAGACAGGTTTGTGAAGACAATTTAAAAGGTCAGGATATTTTTACACCACTGTTAATCTGGAAAAATGCCATACTACACTGAAAATTGTGCTTCCCTGAACAGCACACACACTGCTAAGCTAACCCTATATCTAATTACTACTTTTTTCCCATCCCTTCCCCATATTTTAAGGGTGTGGGTTTCTGGGACAGCTGTCCCCACTCCAAAGTCACCAAGGGTCCCTGGGGTCTGCACGGGGCACACCCATGGTCTGGGTGGTGCCTGGGCACAGTGAGTGCTGCTCTGTTTCAGGCTGTGACAAAGCTCCAAAACAAACCACCACACAAAGGCAAACTTGTCTGCTGCCTCACGATGGTCAGTAAGAGTTTCCCATGCAGGGCTGCTCTGTTCTAGGGCTTTTCCTTGGCAGTGCAGGGCAAGCAGATGGGCTTTAGACCCAATAAAGAAATAACACACTAGCCAGAAGAGAAAGAGTAATAGTAGGGAGAATTAATTTTGTTTCTAGCATTAAAAAAGAAAAAGGATGCCACGATGCTGCTGAGCTTGAGTAAGGTGTTTTCTTTCTTTTCATCTCCTTGATAAACATGTGGCTCCATAAATCCTGGCACTCAGCATTCCTCTCTCCAGTCCTTTGTAATCGAAGTGGAGACGCATTTATACACCGGCCGAGGAGTGAGCCATCTCCCTGCCCTAAATTACCCCAGTACAGATATTCAAAGGCCACAACTGAATAAACCACCCCACTCACATTTGGCTGCCATCTCTCTATGAGCCAGGGAGGGCTGTTGGGAAGGCTGCACATTTCTCCTGCACCAGCACAGCCAGGAAGAGTAAATCAATTCTGCTCCAGTGACAGGGCAGCAGGCTATAGAGGGACATGATGGGATTCAGCAGGATGTTTCAGGATGCTGTGGAGTGCCACAGGATGCAGCAGAAGCTGGTGGAGCACAAGATGTGCTTGTGCCACAGATGCTGCCATGGGCTCTCCAGGCTACTGGCAGGGACAGGATGTCACCCCTTCAGAGGCAGCTGCCATCACCTCTGTGTAAATTCCTGATGCATAGATAAAAGCCCAGTGTACATGCAGAGGAGCTGGGCACACCTGTGCTTGAGCCTACTCAGTGCAGGCATGTCAGGTTTGCTCCCTGACACAAAACCTGAGGGGTTTGCAGGCAAGCCTCCGAGACGAATGCGTTCATGTCCGAGGCATATTTCTCATCTCTCTGAAAAGGGCAGCGCAACTTGACATCTCATTTTGGCACCCAGCATGGCTGTACCTTGTATTTGCAGGCCAGAGCAAATTGCCTCAAGGCCCGTGAAAGAATTATAGATTGAACTGGTCATCTATCAGACCACCAGGATGGAGGCTCCCTGCTTGTTTCAGCCCCTGGGCCGGGAGGAAAACTGACTGGTGACTCCCATGAAAACCGTGAAATGAAACCTAGCGGGCACAGAGCAGCTCTCCTGACTCTCATGCCACCTCCCACCTCACAGCAAAAGAGTCCCAGCCACATCTGCAGGAAATTCTCCTTTGGGAGGCAATCCCTTTATGTTTATTCCACATGTGCTTGCTCCAAGAAGGTAACAATGCTGATATCAAAGCAGAACCTGGACCTGCCTTTGATCATCAGCTTGGGATATGGCACAATTAAAAAAAGAAAAATAGAAGGCTGGACTAGACACACAGACTGAGACTACCCCAAACCTGAAGTTTTTGTGCTCAGCACCCAGCCTCTGCATCTGTGGACACACACCCTCTTTTTATACCTGTGTTCACAATCTTTCCACCAACCTGAGAAGGCACATTGATGCAGCTAAAGTTAGCTGTGCAAAGCTTGACCCTTTTTTTCCTGTTACTCCACAGGCTACCTTAACATGGGGACACTCCATAATTTTTTTCCACAACTCATAAAAATTTGTATGATTTTTTATTATTATTACCAGCACTTTAATTTGCTTTCCCTCAAGTTAATTGATTAATTTGAGCTTGTTTAGGCACAAAACAGATTTCTTTTTTATTTGATATTGGGTTTTGCATGGCAAGGTTTTGTCAGTGGGGGGGTACAGGGGTGGCTTCTGTGAGAAGGTGCCAGGCACTTCCCCTGTGTCCAGTGGAGTCAGTGCCATCCGGCTCCAGTAAAGACCTGCTGCTGTCCAAGGCTGAGCCCATCGGTGACAGTGGTAGAGCCTCTGGGATGACAGATTTCAGAACTGACAAAAAGCCCTGCAAGCAGCACCTGCAACAGAGGAGAGAGAAAATGTGAGAGAAACTGAGCTCAGTGAAGCAGGATGGGGAGGAGGTGCTCCAGGCCAGAGCAGAGATTACCCTGCAGCCAAAGATGAAGATCATGGTGAGGCAGCTGTGCCCCTGCAGCCCAGGGAGGATCTTACACCGTAGCAGGATACCCAAAAGGGGCTGTGATCCTGAGGGAAGCTCACACTGGAGCAGACCCCTGGTGCAATTTATGTAGGAAGGACTTGTGTTGGAGAAGTTCATGGAAGACAGTCTCCCATGGAAGGAATTCCATGCTGGACGAGGGGAAGAGTGTGAGGAGTCCTCCCCCTGAGAAGGAAGGAGTGGCAGAGACCATGTGTGATGGACTGAATCCCAGCCTCCATTCCCCATCCCCCTGTGCTGCTGGTGGGGAGGAAGGGGAGGAAATCAGGGCTGAGGTTAAGCCTGGGAAGAAGAAAGGGGTGAGGGGAAGGTGTTTTAAAATTTTGAGGTTTTCATCATTACCCTATTCTCATTTGATTGATAATAAATTAAACTAATTTCCTCAGGCTGAGACTGTTTTGCTTGTGATGGTAACTGGCGAGTGACTTCTCTCTGTCCTTGTCCTGACCCATGAGCCTTTCTTTATGTTTTTCTCCCCTCTGTCCAGATCAGGAAGAGAGTGATAGAGCAGCTTTGGTGGGTACCTGGTGTCCAGTTAGGATCAGCCCACCACATATTTATTCACTTACTCAGTAGAATACCACCAGATTTTTAAAGTGCTTGTTTCCCTAAAAATTATCAAAAAGCAAATAAAATCAAATACTTTTTCTTTACTTTGGTTGCTGTAAACTGCATTGATTTAGGAAGGCACCAGCTGACTTCTGCGTATTTTTTAAATTATTATTTTCTAACTGAGGTACTTCTAACAGAGGTACTGGCCATAACACACCCCTGAGATAGATCAAGAACCCCGAACAGGGCAGTACACAACTACAAAGCATCCCACCCCTAACACTATCTTTAAGCTTGGCCACTCCCTTGTTTTTCCACTTTTTATTTTGTTTTGGGCCCGTATTCATACTTGCTTATTAAAGGAAAACTTCTGCCTCAGGAGTGCTTCCTCATGCTTTCAAAAAATGAGGGGCCTGTTTTATTCCCTCCTCTCATGGCAAGAAGCTCTTGTCCAAACCTTGCTCCATGAGAAGATTCTCATCCCTCTAGGCAACACTGCATTTACTGAAATCTAGGATTTTTTTGCATTCCCTCACTTGAGCAGCCATTACTCTTATGAACCTCTTATCCTGCTGGGCAATGACACCATTGGGGATACCCTGGCAGCAGGAAAAAGGCCAGCATGGCCTGATTCAGAGTAGGTTAAAGAGGGATTTTGCTCTCAGAAATTTTGACAAGAAGGGTTTTTCAAAGTATGGTCACTTGTGGCAGTCATATCATCTGACAAAAAGGATTTGGGAGGCTTGAGCTGAAGCACTGCCCCTCCTGATGTCTGGGTTTGTCCTATTTCCTTCAGCCACTGACTGAAAAGGATCCTTTGTGCCAATAAAAATCCCTTAATTAGCCGATGTGCTTACTCGAAGCTCCGAAAATGCTGCCTCGAGTATTTAGATCTCAACTCCATCATGCAGCTGGGGAAACCTGTGGGAAAAACTGCATTTTGCTTCCTTTTTTTCCTTTTTTTTTTTTTTTTTTTTTTTAAGGTATGGCCGTGACACAGTAGAGCCAGGAGTTCTGCTTGCTAGGAGGGTGAGATGTGTTCTTGTCCTGTGAGGAGACAGAGGCTGGTCCAGGGCTGTGGGAGTGAGGTTAAATCTTTGT
This sequence comes from Acanthiza pusilla, assembly GCA_036630365.1. NCBI lineage: Eukaryota > Metazoa > Chordata > Aves > Passeriformes > Acanthizidae > Acanthiza > Acanthiza pusilla. The sequence continues at coordinate 3,375,375 of JAXCHO010000098.1, forward strand.
CCCCTGCAAAGCTACCATGGGCCATAACAACAGAGGAGCTGCACAGCCTTGGAGAAAACTCACCAAAGGATCTCCTTCCTGGGGAATGATCAGGGCCTGAGCCTACCCTGGGCAGATGCAGAATGAGAGTGCCAAGACCCCCACACCCAGACTGAAAAGCCTCTTTCCTCCCCTTCTCCTGAAGAGCCTCAAAAAAAGAAATCTGCACCAGCTGAGTATCCTATTGTGTCCCTTTTCTTCCATGCAAGCAGCAGCCTTAGATGGGGTGCCTGAAAGGGCAGGGGATGCACCAGGCAAGAGTGCAAAAGCAGGACTTGCATTAGGAAACCACAGCCGAGGGAAAGTCCTGCAGTGACTAAAAAGAACTACTTGTCTCTGATGAAGCCATGGCCAGTGGTGAGGAACCTGCTGGATCTCTGGGCTTCACCCAGGCTGCTGCTGCCCAGAAGATTTGATTCGTGTCTTGGCAAAGGGTTGGCTACTGAGGAGACCAATAATGGCACAGGAATTGTTCTGTATAATACTTGCCTAGGAACTGCATACAGTCTTTTCCCTTTCCACCTTCTCTCAACTCCATGCCCTCCCAATCTCTCCTTGGGAAAATATCTCCAACAGGGCTTTAGTTTCTTTCTTGGGAATCACTTTCTTCTTGTTGGCAAAAGGTGGAAAAATGGAGCTGTTTTTCCTGAGAGATTTTTAAACCCCAGAACACCACCCTGGGGGTGTTTCTGCAGCCATGTGTGAACACAGGGCTGAGGGTGCTCCCCAGAGTCTAAAAATGTAACTATTTCAGCCCCTGGGAGAAGTGCACAATGAGGCCAGAAGCTGAACACCAGGCAGAAAGGCTGCAGCTTAACCAAGAAAGGAAACTCCGCTTTCTTGGAGCAGCACCTCACTGCCCCCAAAATGAACCTCTCTTCCTGGCAGGTATTGTCCTGGATTTCTCTGCATGAAATGGTACAGACAGGACCTATAGAGCCATTTATTCTTGAGGTTAGCAACAGAAACAATCCTGCACTTTAGTTCATGCTAAAAAAGCAGCTTTTTTGCAAGTTTCACCAATTTCTGGTTGAAGTTTTGTATTGAGCTCATCACTCAGATGTGAAGAGACAGGGCTGTACCTGCACTGTTGCTATCAATGGTACCACACAGCAGCAGCCCAGAAATGGCTGGAGTGCCTTTGAAATGCCAAACCCCACAGCCCCTGTGCTATTTATGTTAACTGGAAGCACAGATTCCTATCCTGCATGTAGAGCTAGGCAGAGATTTTCTCCACACCTTCAGGTTTCGTTCTTGCTCATCCAAAGTGCATCCATCCTGTGCCATCTTTCCCAGAGCGGAAATACCACGTCCCTTGCTTTTGCTGCTCAACCCTCCTCAAAAAGCTGCTAAGGGGAGGACAGTAGAAAACCTCTGTATTCCCTTCATTCCCTTTTTTTCCCTTTAGCATTAAATAGAACACAAACAAGAAAACAGATTAAATAACATGCCTTTCAGGGCATATGTTGCATAATACTACAGAGAGTACAAGCTTTTAAAGCAAATCTCTCCACTAAAATTAAAACAAACTGCTCTAAATAGCATTTTCTAGGCTCAGCGGGGGCAGGGGGATGCCGATTTCCATGCTACTCCTCTACAGCTTGTTAGCAGGCATTGCAAAACATATGCACTTTCCTTAAAAAATGCAGTTTGGCAGTTATTATCCATCCTTCAAATTATTTGACAACCTGTGCACTTGCATCACCATGGTAAGGATATGCTGCACCCTCTTGCGTGCAGGTGTACGGAAAACAAATAAATCAGAGTTTTATCTTTTTTTTTTGTCCCAGCTCTTAGCGCCTGGCCCTTGGCCCAAGGTACAGATGGGGAGGTTGGTCCAGAAGCTGCACGTCTGTGGTGCATGTAGTTATTTGTCAGTGGGGCTTGTTTTCCTCCCTGCAGGGGCAATAATATAAAAAGCCACATCAAAAGTGAGATGAGATAAGAAACTGCAGAGGGCCTGGAGTCTTAGGGAGGCAGATGGGACATTAACAGTTGGAAATGACATGGGGTTTTTTCCAAAATCCACATGTTCCAACTAGATTTTTGCAAACCACGCACATCTTTCAGAAGAACCCTTCCCCCCGCCCCAAAAAAAAAAAAAAAAAAAAAAAAAGACCTTAGAAGTTTACAGTGTTAAAGCATTAAACACTTCCTTCTTTTCCTTTTTGAAAAGCTGATGGTAGCACAAATCCAAATACAAGTATCCCAAGGAGAGAAGAAAATGGTAATTAATGAATGTTATTTTCAAAAAACAACATGCTCTTATGGCTCAATAACATCTTGACTTTAAAACTCTGTGTCATGGATCTTAGCAGGACCTGAAGCAGATAGGACCATTGCCTTATATCCCTTGGCCAGAAAACACCAAAGAAAAGGTGAAGGACTTTCAGAGGTAGCCCGGTACCCTCAGCATCAGCATTTCTCTAATCTCTCCCTCAGTTGGAGAGCAAACCTAGACAGAGTAATTTTCATTTCAGTTGTCTTCCAACAGAGACCCCATGTGATTTCAAAGAACAATATTGATCCAGATATATTTTGATAACAAAAGTATGCACTGTGTTTGCCCAACTAAAGCACTTTTGATATCTGGATGCTTTAAATTGTATTTTGACTGCATGAAGAGACACAGGTTTTCTGCATTTAACTATTGTATGTTCACCCGGGGGGCATTTTGTTCTATAGCAATCCTTTAATACTCTTAGCAACATTTAACTCAGCATGGAGCATAATCATAGCAACCATATATTTATTTCATGGAGCTGGTAAGAAACACATACACAAAAGAAAGAAGAAAGGGGCTGAGCCTAGAGAGGTGCAGGGGCTACCAGCTGCATTCTGAAACAACAGACTTTTGCTGGTGAAAGGTAAAAAGCAAGATACTGGATTTCGGGGAGAAAAATATGACTAAGAGATTTGATTCTTGATCTTTGAGGCTACAAGACCTGCAAAGATGTAGAGATGATTGCCCTTAGCAATGAGCAGCAGAAAGCTTTCATGTTAAAGCCCAGCAGGAATTCCTTTTGGTACCTATTCGGTTTGTAGACATAATTCAGAGGCTTTTAACAAGGTTAAACTGAAGATACTTGCTCTATTAAAAATAATTAAAACTGGACCTGAATATCAGCTGGTGCTCCGGGGACCATCCAGACTTCCCCAGCCTGCCTCGTTTGCAGACCAAGCTCAATTAGATAGATTTTTATTCACTGCCTTATCTTTAAGGTGGTCAAGAAGAGACATGAGAAGGCAGCCTTCTGTCAAAGGGATGAGTACTGTTGGTCAGCACATTGGTTCTGAGCCCTAGGTTCCCAGAAGGGCTGCAAATGTCCACCCTCCAGGACACTGCTGCCTGGACCTCCTGGCTGAGCAACCAACACCCAAGGTAAGCACTCAGTAGCACCAAGGCTGCTTATTTCAAATGCATCCATCCCAGTCCCAAAGCTCTTCATCCTTTGTAGCAGGATCTAAACGATGAGTATTACTCCACATTGTGAGATCAGAGGCTTTCCTGGAGAAGGTTTCCTTGTTAGAGAAACAAGATTGTCACAGGCTTCATGCCGAGGCTGCGGGACATCCCTTGGGCTGCTTGTGAAGTGTTTTCAGCGTCTGCCCCAGAGGGCTATCAAGAGTGCTTAAAGGGATTTCAAGGAAAATGCTGCACCCCTCAGGAGACCACCACAGCAGTGGTTTGGCTCCCACTCACTCTTGGATGTGCAAATTGCTCCATGCAACTATTTCCAGCAGAGGTGTGTTTTGCTGTTGTCAGGCAGTGTACGCACTGGAAAGAGGTACACACTCTGTATTCATTATAGAGGAAATCTCTACTGTTCCGGTCGAGTAGTAAAGTGGAGCTTAAAGGAAAACCCTGTATTTTCTGAGGATTTTTCCCTTCATTTGAGTTGTTAGTGATGTGAGGGCCAAGAGCCCAGAGCAGTCTGGTTGTGCTTGGGAACTGCAGGGGTCAGCATGTCTATCCTGGGGCATCTGAACTTCTGTGTAAGAAGAAAAAAGACACACAGAAATACCGAGTTTTTTGAGATAGCTGCATGTGCCCCAGTGTAATGGCTGCCATGCCTTACCTTGGTGGAGTGTTGGGAGGCAGAGGCAGCTCCAGGACAGATGCAGGGAAGCAGCTGCCCCAGGGAAGCAGGGGGTGGCATCTCTCCTAAGGAGTGATTGCTCCCACTGCTCATGGTCTGTGCCTACAGATGCAAGGGCTTGAGCTGTGACAGCCTCCAGGGACATGTTCAAGCTTCCTTGAGCTCACTCACTCTTAGTTTTGTCCTGCCACTGCATTTTCCAAGGAATGATACCTGCTGCTGTTGCTGATGCTGCGGCTGTGACCAGACCCAGGCTGTCCATCCATCCAGACTGCCATGCATTCCCTGTTTGCTGGTTCTAACACAGATTTTCCAAAGTACTGAACACAGTTATTGCTATATAATGCACTCAGCCTAATCAAAGGAACATGGTAGAGCTGAAGAGGGGTTGATGGAACTTCCCCAGGGGAGAGTCACCTACTTGGACCTGGCCTTACAAGCAAGGAGTGATATTTATTCACTTTATTACAAGCCAAGAATAAGCTGTCTGGAGCAGATCCAAGCTGACCTGCTTCACTGCTAAAGAAAATGCATCAAATCAAACTGTTGCATGTGCCTCTGCTCTCAGCCATTAGTGGAAATTAGTATTTCTCATGCAACCTCCTCCTGTCATTTTGTCTTCAGACACTGGCACTGGCTGGTGAGATGATCCCGCTAGCTGAGCTGAAGGTTGCATCCCCTGGCTTGTTTTACACCATGGGAGTGCTCTGCTGCAAATATGGGAAGTGGGCAGAGCAAACTAACCAAAGCAGGCAGAGAGAAAGCGCACTGCAACACCTGCTCTTTGCCTTTCCAAAGAAAAGCAACACTTCCCCTCTCCAAATGTCCTGCGTTGCATCCAGCTGAGTGGTCCCAGAGGTGAGTCCCACATATTGGAGCAAAGCAGGCAGTGTGGTTTTTGTAACTTACATCTCTGATTCTCTTACAGGAAAGAAAAGTGCTTTTGTTGCCTGATTCTCAGTAGTCTGGCACCCGGATTTCTTGCCTGTTGTTTTCACCAAACACAATTTTTCAGTGTGCTGGGTCTCGCCTATCTCAAAGCATAAAGGCAGTTAAAGTGTGTTTCACAAAATATGCTTTCCCTACTGGCCACAAAAAAATGGGAAGGGGTTGGTTTTGTCCTGGCATATAAAAAAATGTCAATATTCTTCCTCAAAAGATGCAAATCAAACTTGTTTTCCAGTCAACCCACCTTTCTGAAAATCAAAAGCCTTCCTCTTTCATAAGAAATTCAAGGCCACTAAACCCTGGTATATTTCAAGCAGAAAATAATATTTCCCATAAGGACTGGAAAGCTAGTCACAAGGCATACAGCCCTTCTTTCTTCTGTGGTATTCACAGACCTATGCACAGCACACATTTTAGGAGCAGGTAACCAGAAACCTACACTGCATAAATCACATTTCTGGACATGTCTGTGACAACAGAGATAGACTGGACTCATAATTTCCCTCTGAGCATTTCCAAGCTGCAGAAGGCTTGAACCCATGTAAGACCATCTGAGATACAGATCCCACTGTTGCTTTACATGGACAAGTCAGAGCCCTTGTTCTATGACTTAATTTCAAATCCAGGAATAAATGGGGGTGGGGGGTGCCATTTCACACTTATATTCCTTTCTATTCTTTCTGCATTTGTGGAAATAGATAGATATTATTGAGCTCTGGGAACATCTGGGATATCACCTGGCACAGAAAGAACTTCAAACTGTTGGAGTGAGTCCACAGAAGGGCTATCAAGTCAATCACAACATCCCTCTCAAGTTGATGGAGCATCTCTCCTACAAGGAAAGGTTGACAGATTTGGAATTGTTCAGACTGGAAAAGAGAAGGCTGAGGCCTTCCAATACCTGAAGGGAACCTACAAGAAAGACAGAGAGAAGAACTTTTTACAAGAGTGACAGGGCCAGAGGGAAAAGGCTTGAAACTGCAAGGACGCAGGACTAGATCAGACATTAGGAAGAAATTCTTTACTATGAGAGTGGTGAGGCACTGGAACAGGTTGCCCAGAGAAGCTGTGGCTGCCCCATCCCTGGAAGTCTTCAAGGCCAGGCTGGATGGAGCTCTGATCAACCTCATCTAGTGAAAGGTGTCCCTGTCCATGGAACAAGAGTTGGAACAAGATGATCTCAAGGTCGTTCTATGATTCCATGCTACAGATATAGGTACAGGCATAGATATAGATAAATTTTTTTAATGGTAAGGTACACTTTTCTCCTTAGGAGATATATAAATGTATCCAGGGATGCCTGACTATACCAGCCCTCAGAGAAATATACATGTATTCACACCTATACTCACACATGTTGTCTGTGTGTGACATTATAGGAAGATTAGTTTCAAGCTTCCTCTCCTTCATAAGTGCCTCAGCAGAACTGCATAAACAAGCACAATACAAGGATATAAAGGGTGTGGGAGTCATTTTTTATAACAGACGGTAACACAAGTAGCTGATAACAGCAAAAAATAAGCGATTGCCTCAGAAACTGGAAGTCTCTATAGCTGAATGTTGCATTTTCTCCTTTTTGACCTTAAGAGCACTCAGGAGTAAAAGGTGATTGTCCTACTTTGCTGTCTCATTCAAATCTGGTGCTGCAGCTGAATTTTAGTACCAAATGTGCGCTCAAGGATGAATTTCTCTCCCATTTCTGCTCTTGTTTGCGGACAGTCGCAGAGTATTAAAAGCTACAAAAAAAGGATGCCAAAATTAAATTCCCAGACGAAGGCATTTTTCAAAGATTTCTCATCATTGATAATAATTTCATCTAGTAATATTGAGGGGAAAAAAAAAGAGAAGTGTTTCATCTGGTACCTGAGTGCCATGAATGCTCAAATTAAGGAAGCTCAGAACTAAAGGGTATGTTATCAATAGTAATCATGTTAATAGATATGATTGCTGATGGATGTGACTGATGGCCTTGCAAATACTGAGTACAGTGCCCTTCTTTTCCTTTTTTTTCTTTAAATATGTTGCTTGGCACAGCTATCACTCTCATTTTTCTGAACAGATTTCAGGGCAAAGTGGTCTCTGTGACATTGACACGGCGTAATAAGGCCAATGTAGCGTCAACAGATCACGGTACCTCTCAGTAAAGCACCTCCCACAGCACATCTTGCTGTGCTGCCCCTAATACTCCTCAGTGATGACTGACCCACTCCACGGGAGCTGCCCACCAGATGATATCTGTTACAAACACTGATACAGCCCATGCTAAGCCAGTTACAGGATTTGGGTCTGCTCTTCCACTTCACAGTGTCACAAGAACATAGGTAACAGATGTTCAGGGGATAAGAAATTGCCCCTTTGCTTGTGTGAAGGGGCAATGCAAGCAGCAGCACTCGGATAACTAGGAACGAAAAGCAAGGTCAGCTCCACGTTCCGGCACACATGCAATGAGCTGAGTCTGTTTGTTAGCTGCTAAAGGGACTCTAGATGACTGTGCAAGATCTGAACTTAATGAGATAAATCCCACCCTTGGGAAATCCGATGCTTTTTCTGTATTGCAGTCACTTGGGCTTATGACTCGGGGGTTTTATGCTGCAAGTGCAGCATACTCTACTTGAGCATCTGGTTCCCCACGTTCTGCCATGGGTGCTCCACGTGCATGCAGTATATCCCTCCCTAAATCTGTCGCGTTTAAATATTTTGTATAATAGCGTATCAAAGTGCCATTTACAAACAACCCATGAGTTCTGCTATTGACAAGATCTTATTTTGAAGTCACTTTAAGATACAACTAAACATATCTTCTTTTTCCCCAAAAATATACACTTACGAAAATAATTATGCCTCCCCAGCTCTGAAGTGTGATAACACAAATTGCAACATTGCAAGCTAAAATAATTTCATTAGGAAGATAAGCCATATCCATCTCTCTTTTTTCAGCACTCTGAAAGACTTTAGCACAGCAATGAGGTATTTCTCTCCCTCCTTCCTCCACTCCACTCACCAAGTATTCAACAGACTTGCAGCTAGATCAAAGGCAGCCAGATGATTCAAAGATTTATAGTATTACTTAGTAAGGGCAAGTGCGAAAGTCAAATGCTAACTTCCCAAGAGAGACTGATTGCTCTGAGCTGCAGCTAATACAATTCACTGACAGAGAGTTATGAAGATATTAGTTCACACCAGGGCAAAGGAAAACTGCCATGTGGGCTCTGGTGTTATTACCAAACCCCTACTAACACTGCTGGCAAGTCACCATTCAGAAATATGGCTGTTTCCAGCATCCATGAACCCCAGAATAGTCCACCTAAAGTTTCTAAGAAATTGTGAGTTTCACTGTATTTTTCATTGGTACTGGGTTTTCACAACTTGGGATGGTGAAGGGCTCTGTTAGGCATTGCATGGCCATTTTACCCCTTCAAAGCCCTTCTGCCCAACTCCATTTAATCACTGCAGAGGCAAACTTACCGTGTGTTTCCATGAAGCCAAAGTATCTCTGTGGCATTTCTCTCCGTCACACCATGGCTGGAGTCAATCTGAGTGCATCGACTGTCAGTAAATGGCCAGCTCAAGCTGCTGGTGGACACACTGAGTGCACATAGCTCTGCACCCACAGGTGGCCTGGGGCTATGCTCCAAAGAGGACATACATGCCTCATTCCCCATTGTCCACCAGCTTATCCCAGGGCTCAGCATCCCTGCGCCCACTTCTGAGCCTGCTTTTCCCTTCTTGGTCGATCCCAGCTAAAGGCTGGATGGATGGTCTCACTGTTTGCATCAGGGCTCAGCTTGGCCTTTTCCTTTAGTTAGCAAAACAGGAAACTCCTACCTTTTTCTATTTCAGTTTTAGTTTTTTGGGGTTTTTTTAATTTTTTTTTAACAGGCCAGCTGGAGAGGGAAATAACAGGGAAGGGTTGAACATTTGTTTTCATTTAATGAGTTTTGCACTTGCCCTAAGAGTCTGCTCAGGAGAAAAACCCTTGCAAGCTTTAATTTATACAGCAGCAATAAGGGAAGTTATGGGGGTGGGGGAAGGGTGAATAATTCTGTTGTAGCCTTTCTTCCACTTACAGAAATAAAATGTATTGAGACCGTGGGAATGGCTGTTGTCTTCTGGGAGCTTTAATTCTCTGCAGTACCACTCAGTCCAGGGAAGACTAATAGCTAAAGGAGTCCTCCACTGATCACCTCATTACCCTTCGAAGACCATCGAGGGAATAAGAATCTCTGGAGGAGCGTGAACCACTATTTCTAGGGAGACATGGGGAGTTTCATTTCCCTGCCATGCAGGTTTTCTATTTTCTTACAATAAAAAATAAAGCAGCTGGATTTGCAGAGACCTCCCTGTAGTTCTCTTCACAAGAACTGCGGGTGCTCCTCTCAGCAGAAACCCACTCTGGTCCGTGTTCATATCTCCTCATTTATTCTGGCCACTTCTTGCTGTGATCAAATCCTTCCTACTTAAGCTTAGAGCAGTGATTTTTACACCCAGCAATGAGACAAAAAAAGGAGACTTATCACTGAATATGTTTGCTCTAGCCCTGTCTCCCTGGATAACAGCTATGCAAAACAGAAACCTATTTATTCCCTGTTGCTGCTATACAGTCTTTACCCTACTTTGCATTTTGCCTGAGAGAGTGAGTCACAAAGATGGCACCTCCCCTTCATTCCCAAATGCCCTCACAAATCAGACCCCATTTTCTGAAGCAGAAGCGCATTTCCACCTTGGCAAACCAGACAATTTAATGTCCTGATGTGATGGTTTGCATCCATACAGAGCTGGCACAAGAACAAAGGGGACCCTTAAGGCCCTTTGGAATGGCCTTAAGAAGGACTTGAACTGTTGAAAGAAAAAGCTGTCGGAAGTAAGTGCTGGGACTTTATCCTCACATCCAAGACATTAAGGTTGGATCCCATCTCACAAATCCTTTTGCCAGAGGAAAGGAATGAACTCTGAGGAGTTCAGTTAAGGAAACCCTTACATTTAATTCTGACCTCACTGAGCAGAGTTAGAACATAAATGAAGACCTTTCAATTAGCATCTCCTTAATGGATTGGGTGACACTGATAAAGGGAGAACCGACAGCTTTTTTCATGGTCTTCCAAGGTTAACTGGATGGTTTTACATACAGGAACAGAGTCACAGTAAGAGAGAGCCCTGTACCTGTGATATTAATGCTGAAAGACAGCAGTATTTCACAGGGACATTCATACAGCAAGGACAGCCTTGCAAAAAGAAATGGGAAAAATAAATAAATGTTCAAAGCACAAGCAAAAATTAAGGAATAGTTTTTAAGCACCAGGCTGTGTACCATTTATTCTGTTAAACATTCAGCAGTGACTTCTCAATGTGACCTCAGCCAAAGACATACACTGCAAAACACAGGAAAGATTACCAATTTTTCAGAGCCTACTCTTCATGACAGGTTAAACCATAATTTTGCTGTAACTCATTCCATTGCTGAAGTTGCTGACATTTATGACTGTGCTTGGAAATGCTGATATACCCAAGGATTTCACAACATTAGCTTTGACACAGCAAATTAGTCCATTGGCTCCTTCCAAAGTGTATCTGCGATGCAGCGGATGAGGACACAGCAGCTGAGGGCTGTGTGACGTCAGATAAGGGCTGTACTAAAAATCAGCCACTCAGAGCCTCAAATTATTCTGTTTGCAGTGTATTGGGAACCCCCTCTTCAGCAGTTAAGGGAGAAAAAACTTGCCTGCTGCTCATCAGAAACGACATTTAACTGTAACACAGCAGAGACGTGGCAAGTGTAAGGTGTCAGCATTAATATTACTGTAGAAGTGAATCGTAGGAGGAGACCTCAAGGAATTTCTACACCTGTGTAGACGATGCTCTGAACCATCCCTGAGGTAGGTGAGTGCCCAAGAAAAAAGAAAAATAAAATGCCAAGGACTAAGTAGACAGTGGTTTTTGTAAGAAAATGGGGAACAGAAGAGGCATGGCCTGCCCTTTGCAGGGTGTCACAGGGAGAGCAGTAGAGACCCTTACGTGTCCATCCAGTTATGGTCAGGGAAAGCCACTTCCAGCAGCTGCTCCAAAGGCACAGTCTTGCTGCCCCTCTCCAGTTCCCAAAGGGAAAAGAAACTGAAAAACATGTTGAGGTTGGATTAGACCTCCTGGCCTGATGCCAGAGAGCAGCCCCAGGTGTGTTTAATTCAGGTGTAACATCAGTGTCCTACCCTGTTATGAATATCACATTATGCATATCAGTGACTTGCTGTGTTGAGTCTGAGTATTGGGAATTTATCCTGACGTGCCCATTCTGTATGAGAAGGCCTTTATAAAAACAAACTACAGGCCATGCTGCAAACTCTTTCTATGGTTTCACTGTAGATTTCATAGGATATTTTAAAACATCATGAGTGATGGTTTATTTGCCCTGAATCTGGTTTTGCACTTCTTAATCAGCGGCATGAATTGAACATTTCTCCAGTGAGCCTGGCACACAGGTGAATGGTAATGCTGCTGTGTAATGTCATTGATAAAGTCTTCTGTTGGACCTGCACTTAGCCCTCAAGTGAAAATGAACCTTTACCACTGCTCCCCCACTATAAATTACAAAGCTACATTTTATTCAGGACGAAGAAAACACAGAGGATTACCCTGGTAAACTCATCTCGCTTTATCAGCAGTAAATTTGTTGTTCAAGCCACTTAGGTCTAGTTACTGGAAATTCCTGTTTAATTATAATCCAGATGTTCTCAAGGCCCTCTTACCCTCCGGCACAGCTTGACAAGTGCTGCACAGAGGAAATGCAGCTCTGCGGTTTTCAGGGTTAAGATGCTCTTCGGAGAACACACCAGGAGAGCTGCTCGGCACAGAGGGAGGGTGGGGGCGGATCTTAGGTCATCCTGGGGGTGGCTTTAATCAAGGCAAGCTGTAATCCTGAGCCATGCTATAGTTGCCAGAAGTGGGAGAATAGGCAACTTCTCAGCCCCTCACTGGGGTTTGCCACATGAGCTGCTGCTGCCTGCTGAAACACTGCTCCAGCACGGCCCCTGCCGATACACGGGGAGATTCCTGGAAACGCAAGTGGCATCCCCAGCCCCTCCGGAGATGTCAACATGACTTCTGTTTTATTTGCACTCACACTGCCCTGCTTACTTTCTGTTTTACTTTTTCTAGGATAGCATTTATATTTTGTTGCTGAGAAAGTGACTCAATAGCATATTTCAGTCTAAATGCTAATTTGTGTCTTTAAAGCTAAAATCACTTCAACAAAAAGCTTAGAATTCATAAATTACCTGAGAAGAAGAGGGTAAAAATTCTGTGAACAAAGCCTTTAAAGACATACTCTGTGCAATGCATGTAACGAAGCTATTGAACTCATTGCCACAGAATGCTGCAGAAGTTAGAGGCACAAAGTGCATGTTTCATGCACTGAAACAACTTTTTTTATGATACACCTTGTATTTTCTGCTTTCTTATCTGTCCACATACTTTTTGTTTTCTATATAAAGGCTAACCATTTGGGGAATTTTTTTCATTTGAACATTTTATAAAGTTCTCTTAAAACAAGGATTGCCAAGTGTTGTGAGATTTATTTTGAAGGTCATTCAAATCTCTATGAAAATCTTCACATGGTTATTCCCATGGAAGCAGAACTTAGAAAAGAATCAAAGTTTTCGATTCTTAACAATACTCAGAATTGCTTAATGGTCTCTGCTAATAGAAACTAATAGTCTCTGCTTGATAGAAACTAATTCGAAGCCCTCTAAGGTTAGGAACAAAGTTTGTATTCTCCTTTTGCTCAGGTGTGGTCTAATGAAGCTGCTCAGTGTATACTGTAAGTAAAAGAAGCAATGGTGAATATATACATTTATTTTTTCCCATTTAAAAGTAACTCCAGAAAAGCTCAACCAAGATTTAAAAATACCACATCCTCCCTAAAGCAATTCAACATATTTTTTTCTTTTATAATATTTCCATTGATGGTCCAGTCACTATATTACTTGAACTTTAGCATTTGTACCTACTATTGCTTGTGTTTTTAAGAGAATATAATATTAGCAACTGCAGTAGCTTCCTAAACAAATGTCCCAAGTATGTAGTGATTTCTCCAATTCAGACATTTTGTTGTGCCACAATATCAGGTTCAAGAGAAAACATATTCAGTGTAGACATAAACACCACGTTGACAAGGGGAGTAATGTTGTGGGACACTGACAAATCTTCAGAAGAGCAAGTGCCCAGTAATTCATGTGAACAGGACAGATATTGAAAGGTCAGGTGCTATAGTCAGAAAGGAGTCTCTAAAATATATAACTTTTTCCTCTGCAATTACATTTCCAGTAGATCCTTCCACTTTGATCAGACACTGGATTGATTATGACAGTTCCAATTTCTCTTTAATTTTAGCAAATTGTTCTGCTATTAGATTGTTAGACCAGAGGAAGATTCTGCCATCCAGTGGTGAAAAATTGCTCTTTTACTTTTAAGGTCACAGTTTATACTAAAAACATATTATACTTTCAATAAAATGAGCATGTTTTGGCAACTGTAAAAACTTTTGTTTGTGGAAGGAGTGAGAGCACAATTTTACAGGAAAGCCCACATGCACTGGTAACACTGGTGGGGATGTACGCAGAGCCCTGTTGATAACTTGGGTTTGTCCTGTCTTGTCACACAGCACAGCTTAGGACACTTGTGTGCCATGCTGTCACAAGACTGTGTGAGCAGGCCAAGTCCTGGGCTGTCACAGTCCTGTCACCAGTGTGTGCCACAGGCCCCAGGACAGAGAGGAGATCAGGTATGGAAATGTTTTCTGCCCTGACAGGGGAGGAGGAGGCAATGTGCTAGGCCTGCATCAGCTCTGCCTGAGGCCATTAGGTGTCTGACCACACTCACAGCCTTCCTACAACAGCAGGCAATGTCGGGAATCACTCCTGGACCATTTAACAGCATGCAAATTCATATCACATACCACAGGAACCTCCATGACAAAAGGCAGAGTGGGACATTTGCACCTTCTGGCCCTGCCGGGGGTGGAGCTGCGGTGACTTCCCTCAGGCTTTCCACACCCTGCCCCTCTCCTGTGCCGCCTCAGAGCCCTGCAGCACTGCCCGGGAAGGCAGGTCCCTGTTGTACCCTGTGCTCAAAGGCCATGGCGGCTCTGCCATTCAGACTGCGGTATTTGAGGAGATAGCCATGTTCAGAAAGTAGTCAGCGGCATTTCTGGAGCTGAGCTTGACCCCTGCCATGGTGCCCAGCAGAGCACTAAAGCACTCCCAAGGAGTCCTGGGGTCAGAAATGTGGCAAAACACTTCATGAGACTGCAGCCGCTACAGATCGCTCTGTGGAGCAGACCATGGCTGGGCAGGTCGTGTTTTTCATGTGAGAGAGATGGAGGCTTTCTTGCAGAGCAGCCAATTCCTGACGTAGGCCGAGCAGGTGAAATGGAGGAGATGAGCTGAAAGGATCAATGCATGAGCTGACAGGAGCATTAATCAGAGCTGCCATTGTGCCCAGGATCAGGAGAAGGCCAGAGCGCAGCTTCTCCTGTCAGCAGAAGCAAACCGGGACAGGGGCAAATCCTACTCCTTGAGCACAGCACAGCTCTTCCAGGGGCTGCTGTGCATGATTCCCTTGGCAGTAAACACCATTAATTACACTTCCAATTAGTCACCACAAGTCTGCTGCCCCAAGAGGAGCTGCCAGAGCAGCTGGAGTTTTCTTTGAGCTTTGGAGTAGTCGGGGACTGCCCAAATCATTTTAGGACACAGCCAAGGGACACACAGAAGACCAGGAAGACCAAGTTATGACAGCACTGGTGGCAGGCCAGGAACTTGTTTGTCTGTCTGACCAGAACATGTCACTTACCAGGCCTGGAAAGGCACTTTGTTTTACCAGATCTGGTCTACTAGGCTCACTCATTTGGGATATTACCAAGGGCTAGGTGAACTAGCTCTGGGTCTAAAGTTTTTGAGCAAAGGATTGACAGGAAAATGCACTTAATACCCTTAAATGTATGAACCCTCAATCTTTTGAATATTGCATTTGCTTATCTTTTGTTTCACATCCTAAGAGCAATGACAAGGCAGCTGCATCATTCTGCTTCAAATAAATTTGAGTATCACCATAATTATGTTGGAGAAGTACTCAGAGGCATTTTGAGGTGGAAGATACCAGCAGCACAGGAGTATGGACTGCTGAAAAATGTTCTTCCCTCGGGGGAAACATGGACCTACACCAGTTCTTGTGGGAAGGAACAGCCCCTGAACTGTGAGCAGGAGGAGTGATAGCAGCAACCTCCCTTCTGCCATTGCCACCACAGCCAGGACATACCTCACAGATTTATTCACCTAAATTTAGGGGGTTTCATATACTTCGAAGAGCAGGTGCATTGACCAGATGTAGGCATCTCTTTTAGGGTGTGCTGCACAGTCCTCAGACTGCCTTGAGGAAAACTATTGCCAAAAATTAAGTTTGTTAATCAGGACTTTCACCTCATGAACAGCCAGCACTGGTTCAAGAGAGCAAAGTCCTGATTAACAAACTCAATTTCATTTTATTACAAGCTTACCTGATTGATCAAGGGAAGCCAGTTGATGTGATCTTTTTGTCTTTTAGTAAAACTTTCAACGCTGTCTCTCACAGAATCCTCCATTTTAGGGCCAGTGCTCTTCAACACCTTTCCCCAACAGGTGAGGGGGATGGAGTGCATAAATTCATCAAACATTTCAGCTGCAGGGGTCCAGGGGGCAAACCCATCGAGTGGATGAGACATAAGTGATACAGGGCTGCTCAGCCTTTCCAAAGCAAGTCTGAAAGGCAGCCTCCACCTGGACAGTACCTGTGGACTTGTTAAACCTCCATGTTAAGACCCTGTGCTTCACTTTGCAAGAGGTTTCTGAGGCTTTCTTTTCACATGCAACCTCTCTAAACATTGATTGGGGGAGTGCTGAATTTGCTCACCTGTCAGTAGGAGATCTGTAGGTGGGTGGACTGAAGACTGCTTGGCGCTCTGAGACATTACCTGTCAAACAAACTATTTTTCAAGCCCAAATTGAACATTCATGTTGACATTTACATGGACTGAATTTGGCTTTAGAGATGGTGAAGTGCCCTGGCAGAAAACTGATAGCATTTAAATTGAAAGAATGAGATTGCGTAACTTCAGCGTGGCACAGGTTTTCTCCTTCCAGTGTATCGGATCCAAGGGTTTGGCTTGGTTTTATTTTGTATTCAGAGTTCAGCCTATATCTTCACTCCAGGAAGAAAAAAAAGTACTGTGAACAAAGATGTAGCTAAGCTAAGAGAAAACACGATTGGCCTATCTTTTCTATCCATTATCCAGGTAGATAGACAATAAAATTATGAAGAAACTAATTTTTAGATAGATTAAATTCTTGCCTCTACCATGCTGACTTGGGAGACAGTTTCATTTACAGAAAGAGAGACAAGCACAAGCTCTTCCTCTGCATAGAAGCAAATCTTCCTGAATAAGAAGATGCTTTAAAAGTGAACTGCGTCTCCCAAAGACATTTTTGGCTCTGGGATTCATATTTTCCACAAGGTGTTGTTCTCACTGAGCCTTATTCCTGCACCTTTATGCTAACAAGACAGGTTCTTTTGACTAAAGTTATACACGTGCTTAATCAAGTATAGAATAAGACAGCGTTTATTCACTATTTTTATAAAGTAATTATGAATGACTCACTTGCATGTGATTTGTTCAGTAAGAATTATGAGACTTCTGTTCAGGTAATGTGAGAGAGCTTTGCTTTTTGATTTATAGTCATTATCTTGAGAGGATTGGTTCCCTAGGAAAATGATCAAATACTTGCGTATTTCCGTGCCAAATATTTTCGAGGGAAAAGGGCCCTCTCCCTCATCTGTGAGTGGTGACCCTACTAACCAGAGTAGTTCAGCTGCTGTCAGGCCAGCATCAGATCTGCCTGAGCCTGAGAAAAGCACAGCAAAAGATACTCATGGCTGGGTTTGGACCTACTTCATGCAGCTTTCCTTATCAAGCAAAGGGCAATGCAGCTCACAGAAGAAACTGCAGAAACAGGGTTTCTGCTGGCAGATGCCATCAATGTCAGCAGAATTACACCCCCAGGGAACTTAAACCGTTGAAAGTGGCAGATATTTTCAAGGCTATTTTGAGAAGGTTTCAAAGGGGAACATTATTCAGAACACTTGATACTCCCTGTTTCCAAGAAGTCAGGAAAATCTAAATACCAGAAGTGGGTTATTTCCTCTTTAAGGAAAAATGAGCTGGCAAAGATGCTGGATATCAGCAAGGGAAAGCAGACAAAACTTGGTATTATTTTGTCAGAATAGCATTTATGCCCCAAGGAATTGCTTTATTTCTGGACTACTAGCAGTGGAGTTAGATCAAATGGAATTTTTTAAGGATCCAAGTCGGAAATGCGAAACAATGGCCTGCTTAGCACGCCAACAAAAGTTCAAACCCTCATCCTGCTATCTTTGGTGACATTGCTGTTTTACCAAGGGTAAGATGCTGGAGATCAAAGGGTCCTCATTCATTCTAAAAACTGTTTTGCCAGGAGCAAGTAGGAAGCTGATATCGTTATGAGGCCTCTCTCAATGATTTTTCAATGATCTTGGGAATCAGGAGAGGTCCCAGTTGACTGGAAGCTGGCTAACATTGTCCCAATTTTCAAGAAGGGCAAAACAGATGACCCTGGAAACTACAGGCCTCTCAGTCTCATTTCAGTGCCTGGTAAAATTATGGGGAAGATTATTCTGGGAGTTATTGAAAAACACCTGAAGGACATTTCAGTCATCAGTCACAGCCAGTGTGGGTTCATGTGATTGCTAATTTCTTTTTATTACCCATCTACTTGATCAAGGGAAGCCAGTTGATATCATCTTTCTGGATTTCTGTAAAGCTTGTGATACGGTACTGCAAACCTGTGTAACTCATAGGGGTTATCGACAGCACTAGTGACCATAAAAGAAAGGCCCCTTTCTGGCATGTGGCCCTGCATGTCCTTGCTTTATTGTTTATCCACCCCAAATTTTCACTGATTGAAGGACCTACTACTATAGAGGCCAAAATAGAAAAGGCCTTGGTGTAAAGAAGCAGATCTGCTACCCAACATCAGTACTTTCAAGGATGGATTGGCCCACAAAACATGCTCTGTGTGCTTTTCCACCATTTGAACTAAAAGGAAAGAGCACTTTCTTGGCAAGTGAAGATGCTGACACACCAACTAAATACTAAATAAAACCCCAAAACAAAGAAGCAAACACCACCCCACCCCACCCCCCCAAAAAAAAAAAGAAAAGCTACATGACAACAAGAATATAAAATTAATATGTAAGAGTTCTTTCTGGTTAGTCTGCAGGATAAGGGGAGGAATTTTTTTTTTGTATGTATGAGCTGATCAGCTGTGAGAAGAGCTTGCATGTGAGAAGACTCTTTCTAGAGCAGACAGAGTACTGTACTATAGTTATGATAAGCTCACAACAGAAATGGGCAAAATATTGTGACAGTGGAAGTAATTACCCACTGAAAACAAAACAAAACAAACAAACAACTAAATCCTGGGCTATGTCTTTAAATTTTGAATTGTTGAAGTGAGGCCAGCTATCTTTTCAGGATTATTTGGTTTAGTTCAGACGGGTGAAAATTTTTAAGTAAAAGTCTATGAATTATGTTATACAAGAGGTCATATTATGCATTCACAATGTCCTTTCTGGATTTAAAATCTATAAATTTCTATTAGGACCATTGGTTTTCACAGGCTGCTGACTTTATGATAAACTTCCTGTTGGGTCTCACATCCTTCGTGTTTGGTCTCAGGGGATGACACTGTCCATATATTAATTTTGAAAGAAAACTTTCAGCTGACTAGAAATTGAAGGAATAAAAAAAATTTTCAGCTTTAAATAAAACCTAAAACTACATGCACAAAACAGTTCTTCAGTTTCCTCTCTTGAAACCACTGCTCAGTCAAAAAAATAAGAAACAAAAAATGGCTAATTTGTGTAGCAGAGACTGTACCATCACAGAGAGTCAGGCTATGCCTTTCTGGAAGAGAAGATCCCTCAAACAAGGAAGCTAGGTGGGGAGAGCTGGGCAGGCACATGGGGTATACCCAGAGTCTCCTGGTGCAGCTACCCTACACAGCCTGTCTTGGGAGCCCAGCTCTCTAACTCTCATCCTGGTTTGCGCACAGTTGCATCAGTTGCATCAGCCCTTGACCAAAACCACAAGGTCACTGGTGACATTATCCACCAGCATCTCTTAGCTTACAGGGAGAAGGGGAAAAGCCAAGGCAGAAAACAGATCCCTGCCCTGGCTGTGTCCCTGTCTCATGATGGTTGTCAGAATGGCTGGTCCCAGCAGGAACAGACCCCTAAGGAAGGGGGATGCTGAGGCCACGGAGAAAATCTGGCAGTACTGCACCCCTTTGGCCAGAACAGTGCTGTGAGAGATCTGAAATGCTGAAGTATGGCCAAGTTTGTGACCAGACTGCACCCACCTTTGCAGTGAACAATGAACACCATCCACCCTTCCCTTCGACGCATTGCAGCAGCTGAAACATAAAAAAGCATTGGTTTGTAAAACCATCTACATTGCTAAAATAGCAATGCCAAACACAGTGCAGCAGAGCCTGCTTTAACCTTCTCTTCTCAAATGTTCTTCATTTATTAGGTCTTTGCTTTTTCATCTTCATGAGAAATATCCCCATCTGTTTTGTGGCAATAATTCTAGGTTTCAGTGTTTTGCGCCAAGGTGAAGAAAAAAAGCAAACTATTATTCTGTTCACTGAAGACTAGAAAAATGGCAAATCTTGTAACGAACTCTAAGATTGAGATGGGACAAAATCAGTTTCCCTCTACATAAAAGATCGATTGGAAAAATAATCTTCTTAAAAGACCATGTCTGACACTAGCTTTTTTCATTTTCTGCAGTTCTCTTCAGAGACTTATTGTGACTGTGGTTGCTTAAGGTACAAGGACAGTGTCATTTGCCACAGAGTAGCAACCTCTTTTATTTTGTAGAGCAAATTCAGTCTGAATAAATGTATTTATCTCCTATTTTCTTTTCTAATTCTTTTCCTGGTGCCAACATGCTTGCTTACTGCAGGATTAAACTTCATACTTTGTCTTTATGAGACCACTTCTTGACTGATTGACTAGGAATTTATGTACACATTAAAAACAATTTCATTTTATATGGGTTAGCTGGGAATGTCCAGACGGGAATGAACCCCCTCCTTAGCCATCACCTACTGGGCACCTTCTATTTTTAAAATTTTCTTTCAGCTTTGTTGCCTACTACATTTAACATCAAAAATGGCTGACCGTTTCACCAAGTTTCATTCTACAAATATATATCCTTATGTCCACAATTCCCATGTGATTTATAAGACTAAGGGAGGTGAAGAAGCTTCTCCAGCACAATGTGGCCTGAAAATGCATGCAATGATGAATTTCCCTGGCCTTACTCCCTTGTCCACTTGCTCCACAGCCGAAGTGAACTTTGGAGAGCTTCAGTCTCCTGGTTGGGTTCTTCAAGTCCTGACTGTAGTGGGAGATGGACTGTTTCATGTGATTTGGGGAAGATTTATGCAGGATTGCTGGGGAGTTGTCTCCCAGTTGTTCAGGATTGGAGATGTTTTACTATCCCAAATGTCTGGAACCATTTATGTGTTTGTTGGAAACATTTAATGGAAATATGGACTCAATGTTCCAGGAGTAGGGAGGTCCTAATAGACAGAGCCTGAGAAATCGCATGGTAGTAATTGCCCTGTTGTCCATCCTGTTTGGTTTCCATTACCTATAATTTGTTAGAGGTAAATATAAGGAAGAAGCAGACATTTTATAAATAATGACAGCAGTTCTTCTGAAACCAGACAAGTGCAGATAATTTTTCATTACCGAGGAAAAAGAAAATGAGAGGTGATCAGTATGAATACTAAAATACAAGGGCAGGAGCACATGTGCTATATCTCACAACAGTACATATTTAAACACTAACTACAATTTGGGGCCGGGTTTGGGGTGTTTTTTTACATAGAAGACTCTCTTTCCAAAACCTAGGAAAGAACAATGACTTGAAATTCAAGTTACTGATGTGGTACCTCAAAGCTATTCTGAAAAGGAAAAAAAATATTTACTGGTGTAAGGGATCATTCTTGCATTCTATATTTCCTCTGATAAACACAATATTAGCAGTTACATATTTGCAGTGTATAAAGTTTAAAAAAATAGTTTCTGTATGCCGTTCCTTTTGTTCTAGTTCAGTCAGCAATCATCTTTTTTCTTTTCCTTTAATTTCTTCACTAGGTTTTCTCAAAGTAGCATCTGTTTTGCCTTTTAAAAATTAACTGTGTAAGCACAACAAAATCAGAGAGATGTCAAAGCTGTGGAATTTTCCTTTACAGCCACACAACGCCAAGTTTTGGATGACTCTGTTGTGAGACGATGAATCATCTCAAGTTATGGGATTTGGGTTCAGGTTCTCTAAGGTAGCTATTATGAAGCTCAGCAAATCTGTATCCACCTCTGATCTGTTGTTGTTGTGCTCTTTGGGTTTTGGAGGGGGAGGGGTGTGTGGGAATATCATTATCCAAACTTAAACTTTGCCAGTTACATATTTTGAAGCCTTCCTTAAATGAACCAAAAGTCCTGTCCTAAACTTTTGACAAGTCTGATCAACAAATTCAAACACAGCAAACCGAATGATTTAGGAAAAAATGTTCCAAAGACATTTGCAGTCAGCAAAAGAGCTCTTAGATACAGTTCTCTGGGTAAATCCTGGCAGATGAACTTAATTAAGAGACAAAAACAATTAACTAGCAATGTGTGACAAAAATTGGCTCAACTAAAATTCTCTGTGAAATCTCCTTATTAGGAAACAAGAGAATTATCGTTCTGCTGTTTTCCACAGAAGGAAGGATGGCCTCTTTCTGTCTGCGCTCGTGGGGCAATATCAGCCTCTATTCATAGTGGTCCAGCTGGCAGCCCACAGATATGGGATATTTCCATGTGGCCCCAGCCTTCCCCCAAGAGCCTGACAATGTTCAGGAGGAAAGCGATGCTTCAGCAGCCAACACATCCCTTACACATGCAGCGCCAGGAGCGGAGCTGGCCAGGAGCTATTGCCCTGGCTCCTGGGAAAAGGGCTGCAGGACACCCGTGCACATGGCTCAGCACAGGGACAGTCATTAGCTGCTTTTGTCAATCCTGAGCATGGGAAAAGGACATCTCAAAAGCAGCTCCAGCCACCACATCCCATCAGCTTTTGACCAGCTCGTGACTCACTGGCTGGCAGGCAGATGTGTAGAAAGAAAAAAAAACCCCATTGTAATCCTCTCCATTTCTCTCCAGCGTGACTGCACCAGAGAAATCAATAAATATGCAGTGGTTCTGATCCACATCATGCAATGACTCCTGAATTCATTTTGGAAAGGATGCTACCTTTTAAAGACAAATTAGATGGAAGAGCACTCCAGGTGCGAGTTTTTTAGAGGATTGTTCAGCTTAGGGATGTACTGAGCCATGTCCTCCTCAGAAAGCTGGTGACCAAGAAACAGCGCTAGAAGCATCCCTGTGGGAAACCCCTCAGCTGTGAAGGCCTGAAGATCAGATAAAATTTCTAGTATATCCTGGTCCTCTTCCCAAGTCATCCAGGATTAGCAGCTCTTGGGGAATAAGTCCATGAAGGTCTGACAGAAAGTGGTCTTTTTTTAATGTTCATAAAGCAATAAGTGGTCAATGATCACTAAAATGGCTTACTTAAATAGACAACAGAATTTAAAAATTCAGATAGACTTCTGTGAATATGAAATGGCCTTACAATTCTTTGCAGTTATCATTCCAGCTTTACCAAGATAAGAAATCATTTTTGAAAATCAGAGAATTTTAAAGTTCCAGAAATAGAATTTAGAAGTATCCTTAAAAAAATAAACTATTGGTTTTCAAATATCATAATTTTTAAATCTGGCAGGGAATTCAAGACATAGTGTCTAATACACTGATTTAGAACAAAAAAAAAAAAAAATCATCAGAATCTGCAAGAACATGAAAACTTTGAGGTGCTAATGCTTAAAAGAAGATAAGGAATATCGCAACTCTCTCTACATGCCCTCCCCGGCCCCCTCCCAAAAAAAAATTAAGGAAAAAAAAGTTAAAAGAAATGCCAAGAAATCTCTTTGGCTCTCAAATCTTCCATGTAGCATGTGTAATAGGATTAACTTTAATTGCTTCCAGCCTATATCTAAAGACGAAGAACAGGATACAAGCTGGTTGTAATAGAGCTACTTCACCAGTCATTATCTATTTAAAAACTGGCTCACAAAACAGTTGTACATAAATTGGGTACTTCTTGAGGGCAACTTTTTTTATCTCATCAGCTGTCCTAGCATTTCATAGACCTCTGTTATACGCAGAAGATGTGCTCAGGTTATTTCTTCTCCTTGTTTGGCCCTGTGTCCTGCAGGATCTGGGGTGTTTTGCTCTTGCATTGTGCCTAAGGAAATGCCTGACAATACAGACACAGATCTGCAGTTTTAAAACTGGGGGCCGTGATGGATCACGGCCAGACTACTAAACATCTTTCAGGACTGAGCCTTTTGCTGGAGCTCTGCCACTTTTTCACTGAATTATCTCTTTCTCCACAAAGGAGACTGTTTGTTTCAGCTGGGCTGCCGTTGTTGTTAAATACTGCTCAGATTTAGCAGATAGCAAAACTACACATTTGCCTATACATAGTGGGCTAACCAAAGAGAAAAGTAAATCTAGTGAATGAGTTCTCTTAGCCCAAAACCATTTTCTTTGCTAGGAAATATTTTAAAGAAGAAAAAACTGTGGAATGTAAATGGGTAACATTTTCTACTGCTGCAAATGTTTCATATGACCTTATAAAAGGTCCTTTTTTCTCCTGGATGAACACCAACCTTATATATGCAATAGAATATTCATCCTTCTTAGAATAATTTCATTCCCAAAGAAATTTATCTTTTAATATTGCACTACAGATTCCTTTTCAGTAATAGAATTGCTGGGTTTTTTCTAAAACTAGAAACAGATTGTAATCCATCCCTTTGCTTGTGTTTTTTCCCTTTCATCCAAAAGTTTTTTAGACCATAGCTGCTTCCATCTTTAAAAACCCCAAAAACCAAAGACAAAAGAGACAACCCAAAACAAAACAAGAAACAAGTACTAAGAAATATGGGAAGTGACTGGAGGATTAGAAAGGTAGGTCAAATGTCAAAAGCTCGTACAAGATATTACAGAGAAAAAAACCCTGCAAGGTAAATGAACCTTTTGGTCTTAAGTCTCCTTGGAAGGGGCATCCGACCCCATGCTTTCCTGTGTCTTCTAATTTTGACATTTGGGGAAGAGAGGGTGTCAGCACAGGATTTCTCTGGATCAGCCTGTATGACTGTTTCTTTTCCATCCAGAGCAAGTTAATTTATTGCTCAGGACAGACTCTTCCACATTCCAGTTTGTGGGATCACTGTGCAGTCCAGCGAGCTACTGCAGTGAATATTTAAGCAGAGCCTTTCTAGGCATGAGCAATGATCTCTTTTCTCGGTTGGCATAGCAGCAATGGATTCTGCCTTCTCCTCTCTGTACCTCTGAAAGATGGAAATTGTTGCCTCACATTAGAATGATGGTTTGACAGCCCTCTGCACCACTCAGACATCTCATAGCAGGGGGAAACAACCCAGCTTCCCAGCTGCCGCTGAAGGGGAAAGAAACATTTTAGGACTTGCAGGGATCCTCAGGGATCTCCAGGAGCAGTGATTATCCCATCTTTGCATGGCATTATACATCTTGTGATTGCCTTTTTACTCCACCTGCAAAGTAGCTCTTCAGGAGCGGGCAAATTCACACACCACAACGGAGTCATGGTTTGGCTGCGGAATTTCTGCAGGAGGGAATGAATTCCTATGGATCTCTATCATGAGCTTGCCCCGGGCAGCTCTCACCCCAATAGTATATCAATGCAAAACCAAGTGATTACTGCTGTCTGGAATATCGCTTGTCCATGGTACCTAGGTAAATGGTGTAGTGATTCAAGATAAAATTTGAGGCCATGCTAGGAGAATTTGGCAATGGTGCTATGGAACTAATACATCTATAGGTAATCAGCATTGCAGGAATATTTGAAATTCTAGCAAGGTTCAAGAAAATGGGATTCTCAGCTTGTGCTGAGAACACTAATGACACACACTCTCTCACTCTCTCTTGAAGGTGCCAATAAATGAAAATGCTCCTCTTGCGTTCTGCAGGGCTCGCTTGAGACTGGTCTGATGCAGAATGTGATTTTGAAATATGGCTCCTTCTCACAAAACTACAATGTTTGTTATATTCTTCCTTTTTGACTTGAGGATGGGAGGGTGTTCAGCTACCATCTAACTAGGTTTCAGCTGGACACCATGAAAACATGGAGACAGAAGAAAAGGAGGAGTATAAGTCAGCCAGCCCTAGGAAAATACAAATGCTTTACTCAGGTTGCAGACGTTCACAAGGCACGGAGATGTTATGCAGTGCATGATGAAACAGCTGCAGGATGATGGGGAGATGTAGGAAGAAGGCATTGAGGGATAACTCTCAAAGGACTTCACCAGTGAACATATTGTAAGCCATGGCAAAGCAGTGACCTGACCACAAACTGCACATGTGAAAAAGCTGAAGCAAAGATTATATACTCAGAGGCTAAGAGGAGCTGTTGTGATCTGAATGGCTTCTAGGGCAGAAGGGGAGAGAGGTGTGTAGATATTGCTGCCCAATTTAATAAACCTAGCTGCCTCAATAGAAAAAAAACAAGAAAGAAAAGGAACAGCTCTAAAGCATGATTCACTTTATCCTAAAACAGATGTTAAGATATGTCAGATGAGTCACAGAGTAAAATTGCCTATTTCACTCTATTGATTATAAAAGGGAGTCCAGAGCGATTCGTTCAGATGACGACACCTACAATTATGAGTATGTTAGATGAGCTGAATCTCTCCCAAAAAGTTCTCAGGAAGGGTGCAGGCATGGACACAGGCTTTGATAGCAGCAGTGCCGAAATACCCTCTGGAGGCTTTACCCTGAGAGCCATCCGGGAAAGGCCTTGCAGCTGGCTCAGCCATGAAAAGCAGAATTTGTATTTGTCCATATCATCTCATTTAAGCACTGAGTCTTAAACCTACCCTATCAGTTACTCAAAGAGCTTTTATCTCTGAGAGCAAACATGTGATTTTTGAGTAAAAAAATGCAGCTGACATTAGTCATGTAGGCTTATGGATCGCAGTTTCTGCTTAAGGTTTTGTGGGGTCTACTATTTGAACATCCATGTCTGTACTTGGATACACAAACTGGATTTCTACAGTGAACTGAGCTAATGCAGAAGTAGGAGTGCTGTCTCTTTGACAATAGATATTTGAAATTTGGCCTATTGCTAGTAATACAACAGAGTTTGTAAGAACAGGAATGATCCAATTGGTATTCTCTAGTGGAATGTGCTTAGTGGAAGAGTGGAGCTGGAAAAGCTACTACTTGGCAGAGGATCAGAGGGAAGACAGGACACTGGGGCAAGCAGAAGGGCCATCACTGCAGAGAAAAAGTTGTCTCTGTATCTATACCAGGACCTCCTCTGATGTGAGTTGCCCTTTCTGACCTCTGCACATAGGGTGTATTGGGAGAAACTTCTTCCATAGCCTGCAGGAAGAAATGGCAAGAGAATGGGCACCCTGCCCGTGGGACCAAAGCACTGTATGCAAAATTTTCCCTTTAATTTAATTGTTTAATTACAAAACATTATTAAAACATAAGCTAGATTTCCCTTATCCACAGGTAGCTTATCTGGCTTACAGGGTAACAACTCTAAGGGGCAGAAATACCCATTCTGCTGTCCTCAACAGTCCCTCCCATGCCTGGCAATATATTCTCATTTTTCTGCTACACCTGCCCAAAGATAACTTCATGAACTTACATGGGCCTGCAGCAACAGGGGTGTAGCCTAAATCTGGGAGCTTTGTGCAGACCCCCTAGCCAGCACTGAGGGAAACAGCTTAGGGCCAGTAGTATCATCCTGGAAGTAAACTGCTGCTTCCTGGCCCATCATTCCTCGTGGTGCTGAGCTGAAAGCTGTCTACGGCACTAATGCGATGCAAGTCTATGGCGAATTTATTTGCAGACTCCGAAGAAATGCTTTGTGCAGAGAAGGTCAAGCCCTTGGGTCCTTGCAAAGCTAACATTACAGATCTGCTTTCAAGACTTTGTGCCCTTGTTATGTTCAGATGGGAAGAGCTGTAGCCAGCAACAAGAGGTGATTAGAAGTCTGAAGGTTCTTCAGCAAGAATTTCTTCTTGCATTTCCAGCTAATTGGAGATAATCATGTAAGAGATAATAATTCCCTCCACCCCCCGTTTAACAGACTGCTGACATTTCCATCTCTGGCTCATGGTAGCCTTATGGGGCTTGACATCTGTGCATGGCAAAAGCTTTTAGCTTCAGAGCTGTGTTCCCAGAGAGTGCTATCAGTGTGGAACAAATTCTGTTCACTTAATAAATGTGCTGGGTAGTCTTGGGGGCTCCATAACATTTGAAAAAGAGGGAGAGCAAGGCTACTCTTAGAAGCATCAGGAGAGTCAAAATGGTACTCAGCACAGATGGCTCCTACAACTGTGCACCACACGTTGGTTAATATGAAACAGCTGTGCAGACACTCTTCTGCACGGGTGAAATAAAAGCCTTAGGCCAATAAGCCACGGGCCTGAGACACAGAGAGGCCAAGACACCCTGCAGTGGGAGGAGGCAGACAGCAGGGCTCTCTGAAGGAAGGCAGCAGCTCCACAGAAGATGTTAATGCATGCTTCTCAGCACTGTGCTGCAAGTGCCAGGCTCATTCCCCTACTGCTCTTTCTGCACCCTGCCCTTCAGGAGGGGAATGTGTCCCAAGCGTGTCAGCTGGTTTGGTTCAGGATATGACCCTTCAGCCTGGTAGGCTTTCAACTGTTTCATGCTCTGGGGCATGATACTGCTTTTATTTAGGGGTGGCCATAACAGAGGATTTTATTTTTCTCAGTGAAAATGTAGCTCAGAAGTAGTATCAAATAGCAAAATAATATCTTCCTTTGGTCTCCCATGTTTCCTCTGTGGCTTACGTGTAAGAAGTAGGTGGAACAGAGAGAAAAATCAGGAAGTGTTTAATAACCTCCTGGTTATTTAATCTGTAAATACCAAGCTTTTAGGGGACTTTGATGTGAAAGTACATCAAAAGATAGGGTTGGAATTCAAAATTATCTCAACAAACAGGAGATGTAGGCTGAAAAAAATCCAAAAAAAACTCAGTGAGATAAATGCAACTTAGTTCAGGTATACAAAGATATTCAACTAGGCACATACTGGGTTGAGACAAACTCAATGAGAGTTATGGAGGAAAGGATGTAGGGGGTGTGATGCATTCATCGTAGGCTGAACATGAGGCAGAACTGTTATGTGAAGATAATACTGAGGTGTATGAACAGGATTATAAAGCATCCAAAGTAACTTTTGTTCAAAGCCAAGATGTATTTCAATGCCTATGTGTGTACACTGTGTTTCAGGAAAGATGGAAACTGTCTGGGGAGAATCCCCTGCAGAGAAAGATAGATTAACTGGGAAATTTAGCTTGAAGGGGCCTTGTAGAGGTCATCTAGTCCAAATTTATGATCCAAACAAGGTTAACTACAAAATGTTGTTCAAGTTCTTGCCCAGATCAGTTTTAAAAATTTCCAGTTCTACTGTCTCTCTGGAATATGAGAAAGACTCAAGAAATGGGATTTTTTTCTCTGAAGGACTCAAGTTCAGTGGCATTCATTTGTGATTTGTAAGACTTAGATTAAAAATTAGGAGAAGCTGGGTCTTCAGTGAAGGCAGATATAATCTAAGCATAATTAAATTAAAAGATCACCAGAAATCATAAGAATGGCTTATGAGGGCAAAAGGATTATTTTAGAATCCTTTTCTGCATTTTACCTGCTCATCTCTCTTCATTGGAGGTTCAGCCTACATGACCACAAGTCTTGCCAGAATCTGGGCTTCACCACTGCAAGTACAGCATCTTCACTTTAATCATGCATCCAGTCATGTGTATTTGGGTCTTTTCTGCAAGGACCTTGACCTGGACAGTGGTGACAGAGCTCACCTGCCCAGGACAC
This sequence comes from Acanthiza pusilla, assembly GCA_036630365.1. NCBI lineage: Eukaryota > Metazoa > Chordata > Aves > Passeriformes > Acanthizidae > Acanthiza > Acanthiza pusilla. The sequence continues at coordinate 3,404,602 of JAXCHO010000098.1, forward strand.
ATGGTGATCAGAATCCAAAAGACCACCAACATTTAACTAGGCTTTAAGTGCCTCCTTGACTATTTGTAGAACAGAGGGTTTCCATTTCAATTTGGAAAAGAGTTAAAGAAGTAGACTGAAGATATACTTTCTTTTGATGGCTAGTAAACGCTAATGCCCTGCATACACACATAAACACACCCACACCTCTTTTTGTTTTGAAGTGATGAACTCACCGCCATATAGCAATTACCCAATTTCAAAATGAGTCATATTAACTACCAGGAGAGTGAAATCTGTCCACACAGTAACTTTTGGCATTACAAATCTCCTTCAGGAATTTCCTATTAGACTATTTCTTTCTGCCTTTTAGGGGAACATGGAGTGGCTGGTTTAGTTTGGCAACATAAAAGTTAGCCGCGCAAGGACAGGCAAGAGGCAGGTGATCCAGGCAGAACCAAATTCAAGTGAGGTCTGAAAACCTCACTTGTTAATGAAAATTTCAGCTCAGTGCTGGAATCCAGTGAAACCTTCAATCTCATTGTTATTCATTAAGCAGATTGAAGGAGTGAAATGAAATTCAGCAAATTGTCCGCCTCTGCAGAGTACAATATGTTCATTTTGAAGGGAAACTGGTGTATGGATGGGAGGTGAAGCATAAGCCACTCTTACCTCGGGGGGAGGGGGGAAGGTGGGGGGTCAAATGTTTTTTAAAAAGCCATGTCCCTCTCTCAATGCACTTGCACATCCCTCACTAGCCTGTCTGGCCCCTTCAATATGTCCTGGTGAAAAAGTCCAGCTGTCAGTCCTCACCTGGTACATGCACTGATGCCAAAGATTCTCAAGTGTCAGCCACACCAAACCCCACCCAAACTCTTCAATGTTCCTTTTTTTTAAGACGAACCTCTGCTTCAGCCCTGCTTCTGTGGCATTTTGTGGGAGATAATTGAACGCTGAGTGACCTGACTGGTTGAAATACAGAGCTAAAGATGAGAAGGGAAGAACCTTCCTTCAGCCACTGAGCAGATTACCTTCTTCCTGCCATTCAAGTGATTGATTTTTGTTATAATTACCCAGACAGATCAGTTTATTATTTGCTCTGTGACAGCCTCCATGAGACTAGAAGAATTTTTTGTGGAGACCCATAGAAAGAGACGGTGTTCCATGAAGTACTGCATTACTAACAGGATCAACACAGCAGAAAAAGAACCAAAGAAACGTTTTCTCCCATGTTAATGGGAAGCTGGGATAACTCACTGAGGTAGTCAGAGCTCAGCACCCTCTGTCCCCACTTACTCATTTAGTTTATTTCATGCTATACTGCCACAAAGATTCAACCACAGCCTTCCTTCAAGGAAACACAATGAGCATGGCTGGACTTCTGCCTCTCTGCTTCTCTGCTGACCCAGAGAGTGAGACCTGTCACCTACGCTTAGAAACGCCCAGTGCAGGTGGTCCCCATCCCTGCTTGTGCCACCAGCTCCACGTGGGCAACAGGAGGGGAACAGGCACTTGTCAGATTCATCAGATTGGGGTTGGATGTCTGCCTCGAGAGCAATGATTGTGTTCCTCCGCTAACTACAGAAGGAACCTGAATATGAACATGCAGCAGCTGAAATGAACATGCTAAGTGAGATGTAGACACTGACGCTAAATGGCGTGACTCTCAGCCAAGGTAACTAGAGGTTAACAGAGTTAAGAGTTGTAGTTTAAAGCAGAAGTCTTTTTCCATCATCCATTTTTTTATTTTCTGAAGTAGAAATTGTAAGAAAGCCAATTCTTCAAGGTCCTAGAGGCTAAAGATTGTAGCATGCTGCTTCAGAGCCTGCTTGATTAGTATTTAATTCATTCAGTCATTTCTCCTAATGAAATGTCTCACCTATAACATTTCGCTGAGCTTTGGGTTTTATTTTCCATAGAAAAATATCTTTTAAAAAGAATAGCACTGTGCAACTGAAGTTCCTTTCCTCCAGTGAGTGCACAGAGCCCTGCAGTTTTCAGCTGCACCTCTTACCACATTGTTGCCAGAAGTACACTAATAAACAGGGATTCCTCTCGAGGCCAACTCTCTCTTGATGTATGCAATACCTGGCAGGACGGGGCACCAATTCAATGATTAAGGTCAATCTGTCATATCCTCCTATGTGGTGCTCTCAGAAAAAAGCAGCAGCTGAGCCAAGAAGGAGCTCTAGGTGCTCATTACATCACACACTCCCTGACTTGTTAATCGTGTCTGAACAATGAAAAGTTGTTCGGGAATTAAGTTTGGCATGGAAGTCATCAGCCAAAATGTGTGTTTACTTGGGACATTTGGGAAATGAGGTGTTGGGAGTAAATTGCCTGCTGTCTGCTCTCATGGCCCTTGGGCACTTCGGGGTTGATTTGGACCACCTACAAGGGTACCTTGTGAATGTTTAGGCTCCAGTGAAATGATAAGTGCTTTAAAAAGTCTACAGCTGCCTAACCGCAACCCATATGTCTGGACACAGGAGGGGCAGACCCTGCAGAGCACAAGGCATCAGGGCAGCCTAGGCTGGCAGAGCCCTAAAGGCACACTCAGCTCCCGCAGACCTGCACATCCACAACCACAGGCAAGCAGCCCAAACTCAATCTGCTGGCAAGAAGATTCCCAGCCAGCATCATTTCCTCAATTGAAGCTCCTTCCAAAATGGTTTAAAAAGTTAAATTAGCCATCTATCGAATGGGGAAACAGGGAGGCAAAGCCCTGGGCCACCTGGCAGCCCCCAGCAGAGCTCCCTCTCTGCTGTGTTTGTTCTGTACCTACTCCTGGGGCTTTGCTGCTCCAATGTAAGTGTGAAGTTCAATTGCCATAGCAACAGCATCTGGCAGGTGCAAAACACTATTCTCTCTGCTAGATGTAAGGGAAAACCTTTCTGCTCCAGGGAAGGGAACTGTCAGTTGTAATGAAGATTGTCCTCTCTTCTCTTACCTGGAAATATAGCAAGGAAAACTCTATATTGATTTTTCCTGAGAGGACTGGGGCTCCAGGATTAATTATCTTCCACTGTTTTCCTTTGCTACACAATAGGAATCTGTATAGGTAGAGGCAGTAAGTGTTTGGGCTATATATAACACCATCTACAAAGCAGCCAAGGGAGTTTCTCTGCACAACAGGCACAGGCAATGAAAAGGATGTGAAGTTGCATGGAAAATGATGCTGCTTTTCCCAGTGTCCCCATGATTGTCCTCACTTGCCAGAGCACAGGTCATCTTTGACAAGGCAGAAGTGGCCCAGAGAGCTTCCTCCCTCCCTTTTGAGGTTGCTGGGCTCTGTTACTTGGGCCAGATGCACAGGGCAAGCCTCCCTGCTTGAGACAGACACAATTTCCCCCTCACTGTGCCCCAGTAGCAGTTTTTTTTCCCCACAGAGATTGTGTTGGGATGCACCCAGGGCTTGGGGCTGGGACAGCAAGCGGTAGCAGTACATCCATGGAGACATCCAGCGTCCCCTTGCCTTTAAACCTTGCACACCTTGGGAAAGGGGTGTCCAGCTGCACAGCCCAAAAGCATGTGTGTTTTCATTGCATTTCTCACCTGGAACATGGATGATGGGGTCACCCAGCACAGGGGGACTGTGCCCTGAAGAGGAAGAGAGTGAGATGTTTGGCCACCTGTGTCCACATAACCATTTTGTATTTTTTATATTTGTGTATTTTTTAATTTGTCATTCGGTTTAAATATTTGAGAGCTGTCCCTCATTATTTTGACTTGGCCCCTATTCCACAAAAATGCTATATTTTACTATTGAGAATATCCAAAGTAAATAACCCTGGGACAAAGGTCAGAGAAAACTTAATTATGTTAAAGGGCCAAAACCCACAGAATTCTAAGTTTCTAAATCATGGGTACCGATTTTTGTGCCCTTCACTTTGGGTTTTGTCACAATTTTTGCCCTGGTGTTGTTTCTGGTAGTTTAAAACAAACCACTCCTTTTTCCCATTAACGTTGCATCCACAATTACACAATCAGAGGAGAGCTGGCATGGAGGCATCATCCCTTTCAAAGTGACAGGCTTGGTGGCCTGGTGTTCTCCCCTCCCCAAAACACCTCCTAACCTACAGCTGACTGATGTAAACACCTGGTTGCATTTGGGGGGGGAAATTAGGAGCATGCTTTTATGGTCAGCAAAGCCAGCAGCGTGGGGAGAGTGTGGTGTACAGATGACAATCAGTGGTCTGTCCCACCTGGTTGCAGAAGGGTATTAAGAAAGCAGGCCCTCTATAAAAGCTTCTCAATTCTTTCCAGTTTTTTTTCCCTGTACAAATATAACTCAAAATTAATTTTGATTTGAAGAATGATGTTCATTCCAGGAATGAACTGGCATCACAGATTTCCAGGCAGATTTTGTATTGTACCATTATCACTCAAGTCAGAAAATGTGCAGGTAAACCAAGAGGCAGGTGAGCAGTGTCGGTGTGGGCTCTGACAATGAGTGTCTCTGTGAAGCTGCATAATAAGTACTAATTATTAAACATGCATTTCTGTGTTACACAGTATTTCCTTCTGGTTTAGAGAGAGTCAAATCCAGAATAATCATTCTGTTTATTTAGCAGTGTTATAAACAATATCAAATACATTACAAATCAGAAGTGGCCAAACCCAAGACTATCTCATTGATGGAGATAACTTTCATCTGCCAAGTGAGTCCATAAAAGAGCAAGGGAAGAGCAGCAAGGCCATCCCCTTCAAAGGCGCTGAAGGCTGCAGTTATTTGTATTCTGAAACGCAAAAAGCACAAATTCAAAGTAACACGTGTTAACAGCCCTCTCTGTTGCAACCTTCTAGCTAGAAACAATACATCTAAAAATACATCTGCTGATGAGGTCAGTGGGTTTATCCCTGGCGAGAGGCGGAAGGGCAGGAACTGAATAATAATGCAAAATCAGGTAAAAAAGGTAACAACAGTGGGAAAAGATCAAGCTCTTTGTTTGTATTTTCAGCTTTCCTGACCAGCTCCAGTATGTGATCTCTTTCATGCTGTTGAACTTCAAGTTCAAATTATCACTGCTCAGAGTGCAGCATAATAATTAAAATATAAAAAGTGTTAAAACCCAACACAAACAGCTACTAAATAAAAAGTATTTTGCAGTACAAGATTCCCCCACTCCACATTGTGTGAGTAAAGACACAGATTGAGTGTCTTTACAGCTGATGGTAGCTAATTTACTCATCATTAGACAACAGTGTCCATTAGACTGTGTGTAGCTGAAGATGGGATAGTCAAACTGTACACATAGAATCCCCTTCCCCTTCTATTAAGGGTTTCCTGAAGCCTGGTTCATGCATGGCACATGAGATATTTCCCTGCTCCCACAGAAACCTAGTGTGAAGAAGAAAATTACTTTTAATCCTGTGAGTACGCTCATCAATCCAGAACCACAACCAAGCTGCCAGGAACTTCCAGAACTAGCAAGAGGCGGCAGAGCTTTAGGGCAGTCAAGGTTTTCACAAAGAGTCAATAAAAGACAAAAGTTAAAAACTGCAATTCTGAGGATAAGCAAAATAGTTTCATGGACAGCCTGATACAGGACTGCGAGGGCCACTGCAGAACGGTAAGCAGAGGTGGAAAAAAGCTTTAGTCAGCCCAGTAGTTACACACATTCACAGTGCAATGCCTTCCTGTGAAGAAGTACAAACCAATTTGGGCTTAAAAGCAGTAGCCAGTTTTAAAAGACTCCTGTGAAGAAGAAGGAAACAAATGAAAGAGAAAAAAAAACTAAAAATAAAAATCCTGCCACACTGGCTGCTTGCTGCTAAGGCACAAGCTGCAGATGTGTGCCAGGCTTGCAAATCATACTCAAGCATCTGTTCCTGGGAACCCGTCCTGCTCCAAGTCAGCATTTTCTCACCCGATGTCCCAGAACAATGAGAGCTGACCTTACCGACACTGCTGCTCTAGAAGAAATAGAAGGGATCATTTGTGTCTCTAAAGCAACTCCACTGAGGCAAAAGCACCACGGCAGCCAATGCAAGCCCTGCTGAACTGTGGGGTCCCCAAATGGAATCCTCTGCAAATCTGCATCTGCTCCCATCGCAGTGAATGCCAAAGATGCCCTTGACTTCAGCTAGAGCAGGATCAGGTGCTCTCTCGTGGGAAAGCCAGAGGCATCCTTACAGAGAAAATCAGAGGCTATCAAACAGGATAATTACAGAAATTGTAAAGGGATTTTTCAGGAAAATTTTTTTTGGGGGGGAGGGAAACCCTATTCTTTTGTTGTTGCTACTGAAATCCCTTGATGAGACAGAGGTGGCCATGAAATTCCAACTCCTCCCCTTTAGGGACAGGGCTGGCAGGTTAAGATCCACTTACTTTATAGCCGGAGTGGTTGTTCTGGTTTTTAAGTTCCCTGAATCCCTTTGGATAGCTGAGAAAAACTGACATGGTAAATAAAATCCAGGCAGTTAAGAGGCAGCTGTGACATTGCTATTTGTGGGGAATCAAACCAAGAGGTCCCACACACTGATTTCAGCCATATTGCACTTGGGATGAATGGGATCCATGAGATTTTTGCTCCAATCACAATTGCACAACAAATAAAATCCGGGGTTTCTTAGCGCTGGTACCCCCCCCAATGGGGGCACACTGCTGCACTGCATTCAGTCCCACGCCTGTGCTCTGAGGTGCAGCAGCATCCAGGCACGGCCTCAGGATTGCCTGTCCAGGCTCCTGCAGGGTGCTCTGGGCTGTGTCACACCCTGCCAAAGGGCTCACGCTCCAGCAACACTGACCAGGTCCCAGTCACATCCCTGCCAGCCTCCACCACACCTCAGAGCCATTTTTCCTGTAACACAGCCCTCATGGGGCTGGCTGAGAGATTCATGACTTATCCCTCCTGGTACCTTGTACTTGCACCCCATACAGCCCATAACACACAACTCCTCCCAGAGTAGGAGTTTTTTTCTTTTTTATTTTAAGTCACTTGCTCTAGACCATACAAGAAATGCACAGATCCAGCTCAAAGAAGAAATCATCTTTATGCTATGCCATCCTTGCTTTGCCTCACCACCCTGATTTTTTTTTTAAATTGAGGGAAATTCATTTCAGGAGAGAAGCATCTGCTTGCTCTCCAGACATCAGGAGCATGGCTGACCTTTGTAGGATGGAGGCTCTCTGATTTTGCTGTCTGTATCTTTCAAATGGGCCCATGAGACATTTATACTCTTTTCTTTTTCTACCATGAGGTAACCCTGTGTCTGCTTTTGTCAGGCGGTCAAGTTCCCTCACAGCACAAGCCAATTCTTAGGGAATAAAATCTCTTCTCAAATAATCACATACAACATCAACAAAATAAAGCTTATTTAAAGCACACGCTAGCAAATTGCTATTTACCCTTGGAATTGTTTTCACAGACAGAAAGTAAATTTTATTTGAAGCAATCATTATTGTAGATAAGGGGTACAAGGCTGTATTTGTTTGGGAAAAAAATCACACTATGGAGCTATAAACAGTAAATTGAAGCTATGAACACAGAGGAAATTTCTTGATTGATAAAACCAAAATTAAATAAGCAGTTTTAAAATATTTTTGGCTTGTATCTTATTCTAATCTGAAGACTTGGACATGTGTAATATATAGTTTTCCAGTTTAGGCCTAGGTATTATCAGCTGTTTAAAAGAAACTGCAAAGCTCACCTCTCACAGACAGACCATCCTTTGTAGACCAAAGAGCAAATGGGTACCAGGTTCTGCAAATTCCTTGTCCTCTGCTTATCATTAGATACAAAAGCACAAAAGTGTACAGCATTAATCATACACATAAGCATTTGTGGAACAGAGACACCATTTGCTCCAGCTGCACTGCCCAAGATAGGCAGTATTGGAGCCAGGAAACAAATCACAAAGTCAGGGCATCCTCTTTCAGCTGGATCTGCTCAGTGAAAAGCCCTGCTTGGAAATGGCTGCAGTCCTGCCTAATTAGGCAGACTGGACCAGAGATGACATCCAATGAGTCTTTTCAGGGAAAATGGATCTGGGGAAGAGTTGTGATTACACATTTCTGACATTGGCTGCTGCTGGAGAGAGAACACCAGATGAGATGTACTGCTCCAGCAAGTGCTAAGTTCTTAATTTAGGCATTTTGTGGAAATTGTTGAAAAACATTCTAATTGGAAGGAACTTCTGCTTCTCCAGCATATAATTTTCCCCATTTTTTAGCACTGAGGCATTTGCATGAAAACAAGCTCTTTGTTTTTAAAATTCCACTGCACTTGTTGTTTATTCCCCACTGGAATTCATAATCCTGTGTTTGCACAAAGCACTATAATTGGTTGCTGTGGAAGTGTTTCCATCAAAAGGAAATGATTATTAATAATCAAGAGCGAACAGTTGCATAATAGAGATTAGTAAAATAAGCACCATTCTAATAATAATGCTAATCTCCATGAAACCAATCTCTTCAAATGCTTTGAAATAAACATATCCCAATGATAAAAATCATCTTTAAACATGAAGAGCAGTAAGAATCACAGGAAAATGTAGAGGTGGAGGTTGACACTATCAACGAGAGTGATGCATTTTTCAGCTGGCAAGTTCACAATTCCACCATGAACTATATTGGCCAGGTTTTGGTTGTGAGGGGCTGCAGGGGTGGCTTCTGCGAGAAGCTGCTGAAAGCTTCCCCCAGGTCCAGCAGAGTCCATGCCAGCTGGCTCCAGGATGGACCCACCAGTGGCCAAGGCTGAGTCCACCAGGAATGATACTAATGCCTCTTTGATAACATATTTAAGAAGGAAAAAAAGTTATTGTGCTGATGTAATTGGGACCAGAAAAGAGCAGTGTGAGAATATGTGAGAGGAAGAACCCTGCCAGCACCGAGGCTGGTGGAAAAGGAGGGGGGGAGGTGCTCCAGGAGGCAGAGATTCCCCCACAGCCCAAGGTGCAGCCCATGATGAAGCAGCTGTCCCCCTGCGACCCATGGAGAATCACAGGGATGCAGAGATCCACCTGCAGCCCATGGAGGAGACTCATGCTGGAGCAGCCTGAAAGAAGGCTGTGAACCCAAGGGAAACCCCTGCTGGAGCAGAGGCCTGGCAGGGACCTGTAGACCCATGAAGAGGGGAGCCCACGCTGGAGAAGGTTTCCCAGTAGGACTTGTGACCGATGCTGTGGGGGACCCACGCTGGAGCAGGCTGTTCTTGAAGGACTGCACAGTGTGGAATAGACCCACACTGGAGCACTTCGTGGAGAACTGCTGTCTGTGGGGTGGGTTCACGTTGGAGAAGTTCGTGAAGTGCTGTCTTTCGTGGGAGGAAACACACACTGGAGCAGGAGAAAGACTCCTCTCCCTGAGCAGTAGAAGAAACAACATGTGATGAACTGTCTGTAACCCCCATTCCCCATCTCCCTGCACTGCTGCGGGGGAGGAGGTGGAGCCTGGGAAGGAGGGACAGGTGGGAGGAAGATGTTTTTAAGATTTATTTTACTTCTCATTATCCTGCTCTGATTTTGTTAGTAATGAATTCAATAAATATCCCCAAGTTGAGGTTGTTTTGCCCATGATGTTATTTGGTGAGTGATCTCTCATGGTCCTTAACTCATGGCCCTTTTGTTATATTTTCTCTCCCCTGTCCAGCTGTGAAGAGGAGTGAGGAAGTGGCTTTGGTGAGTGCATGGCATTCAGCCAAGGGTCAACCCACTACAATGCCACAGACTAAAGTTTTTGAGACTCAGCTGGCAATTAATTACTTCATTTAGGCAATTCCTGTTGGCCCAAAATACTTGTGATAGTGAACTAATATAAACTACAAGTTTCTCCATCTATTTTTAAAATTCTCGAGAGAAGGCTGCTAGTTTACATTATTTCTGATATGTTTACTGCAGACATGGAAAGCTTTGCTTTCTTGTTCCTGAGACTCAGAAGTCTGGCATGGATATTCTGTTTTTAAGTGTTCTGGGAATCAGCAAAGATTCCTCCAAAGGGCTTTTGACCAGATCACAATCTTGAAGAGGGTTTTGAAGTCTGTGAGAGTCTCCTGGTATATCACTAACTCCCTGTAGACCTTCAGGGTTGAAGCATTTTCCTCCTTAGCAAAGAACTTCCTAGTTTTCCTTTGTAAGACACATTCCCTCTTTTCCAGCCCACAGATTTAATCTTTTAACCCAGGCCCATGCTATTTCAATGGCAATAGGAACCACCTTTGTTTTGGAGTTATATGCAGACATCTGGATGCTTATTTTGGCATATCCTGGTCCCTGGGTTTGCCTGCACCAGACCTCCAGAGGAGTGGTCTTCTGCCAGCCAAGTCACTCAGGTTTAGCACGAATCAGGATTTGAGAATAAAATGTTTACTTTGAAACATGGATAGGCAATCATGGAATGACATTATAAAAAGACAAAATAAATTGCCTGAACAAGGGCATGTTTAACAATAGAGATCCTCCTCCAAGGTGGGAGGAGTCTACCTCCAGGGTAGCTGGTGTCTACCTTTTTCTTGCTCTAGGTTAAACAACAGTATCTCCAAAATAATCAAGTTCTTTTTTCTTGTGAGATTGTTTCTGATTCCTCTTGCATCTTGTCTCAATCATCCCACCTGCCCTCTCTCTATGAAGCACTCAGATCATTCCTTTATGCCAGCCCCAGCCAAGATATTCGAAGTTTGCTTGTTTCTCTCCTGTGAAACCACCCTTGTTGTTGCCTATGTCTGGCACTAGACATCGCTTGGTGCTCCATGTCCAGTAAGGAGATGAAAAAGTCACTTTTTTCCTTTGCTTTTCTTCTACAGGTGTCTTTACAAACTTTTCAACAGCCAAAGTTAAATCTCTTGTTTTTGGCTTCAAGCTGTTTGTCTGTTACATCATCTTGAGGGAACACTGATAAAACTTATACATGATATTGTGTTAAGGATTAACATTTTGTCTTCTTCCTGTATTCATTACTAGCTTTGTTATGTTGCCAAGAGCCCAAAGGTTATTTGGGTTTTATAGATAAGACACAGAGGTACTTCCAAAGCAAACATCATTCTAAGACATGGAGATGAAAATATAGTCCTTAATATGGACTCTAAATTCCTTTATGCATTCATGACAAAGACAAAACAGAAATATTTACATAATTGCCTTTTGTTATAAGGTTTGCCAAAGCCCGCAATCTACCCTTTTATAAAATGAAAGGACTGTGTCTTGTCTGCTGATAATGGCATCTTTGGCATGGACTGGAGGTGATTATTTTTCTCTTTTGACAGATGGAGAGTTCAAGGTCCAGGTACCACTTCTCTGGGTGCAGCCTTTGTCACTAAGTGAATTGTTCAGTGGTAATATGATCAGGAGGGTTGGAAATACCCTTGCCCTGCTCTCTTCATCAAGAAGCTACCTCTCTGACAAAGCACACATTATCAGACTATGAAGACGAAGTGCCTCTCTTCTCTCAGTCAAATAAATTGCAATGATATAACTAAGTAAATTCAAAGCCAGCTGATGTGGGTTAACTTAAACTTCGTAAATAGACATGTAGCTGTAGCTACTCTTTGCCAATGATCTTCTCTGGCATTTATACATGAGTAACAGCCCTCAAACCCTACATAGTCATGCAGGAAAATCCTTCTAGAGTTCACATAAAATGAGAAATATTCAGTTCAAACCAAAGAAATGAGATATTAGTATGCAAGCAAATGGATGGTATCTTGGAGGAGTACATGTTTGGATTTTCAAAAGGCTTTGAACAAGCTCCTCGCCAAAGACTGTTAAGCATCTGAGTTGTCAGGATACATGTGAAAATACACTCTTCTGAATCAGTGACTAGTGACAAGATATAACACAAAGGACACGGATACAGTCCAAGTTCACAGTGAAACGAATTTCACAGCAGGATCCAGTGAGGATTTGAGTGACCTGTATTAAATAGCATATCTGTGTATGACCTGGCAAGGAAAAAGGGGATAACTGAAGCAACAAGTTCACAGGGGGTGCAGAGTGACTCAGAGCAGCCAGGCCAGACTGTGGGGAAAAGCTGGAGGCAAGTTGATGCTGCAGAGCTGCAGAGGGATTACACAACATGGAGATAATGGCAAGCAAGTTTTGGTGTCTGTAACTGCAAAGTAATGCACTTGGGGAAAATACCAAAACCTTAAACTATATCTAATGGAGTCTGAAGAAGGTTTAGTCAGTCAGGAAAGAAATGTTGAAATCATGTGTTACTTGTATGGGAGTAACTCCATGTTCAGGAGTGGTCAAAAAGGCATTTAAAGAATTACTAGCAGAAGAATAGAGAAAAAAAAACCAGACAATACTATTATGCCATTGTAAAAATCCTCAGAGTATATATTCATGGAATATTGAGTACCACTCTGGTCATGCCATCTCAAAAGGAATACAGTACAGCTGGAAGCAGTGCTGGTGGGCAGTGGGATGGTATGACTTCTGAATGAAACAGTGATTAAAGAGACTAGGAGTTCACTTTGGAAATGGTATGGTTGAGGGGGTACATAGCACAGGGCTCCAAAGTCAACACACTGTTGCTAAATCAAATAGGAAAAGTTGTTCCCTACTTGCTTTTTTTCTGGGAAGACTGGCATGGTCTGGTAGGAGGTTTAAAACAAAGATTAGGAAGAGTTTTTTCACCCACCACATAATTGTATCACTGAACTCAATGGCACAGGATAATGCAAAGTGAAGAAATTATAATCATTTCAAAAGGGTACTAGAACAGTCCATGAAACACCACCAAAGACTATTAACATGATGGTCTATCCACAGCTCCTTACTGAGGAAAACCCCTGAGCCCCAGAGAGTGAATCTGTAAAAGTCTGCCAGGTAATACCACATACATCCTCTGCACATGCCCTCAGCATGGGTCACTGGCCACTGCAAGAGCGTGCACAGGGCACTGGGTCTAACCTGTCATGGTGACTCTCACCCTAAGGTATTTTTCTCCCCAAAAAAGGCCACACTAACTTCTCAGGGATACTGCATCCCAGATTTTGCTGAAAAAAGACATAAAGGACAAAGCAATCCCAGGTCTGTTTCTCTGCAGCACACTCAGCCCTCTTGTTTCCACTCAGCCCCAGCTCCCTTTGTTCCTGCAAGCTCTTGTGCTGTTCCCCAGAGCCTGCAACACAGACACCAATTTCACACTCTCCAAGCATCCCTCTGGTGGGCTTCAGCACGGCTTCTGCTTCCCAAGAAACCGCAAAAGCAAGATGGACACCCACACAACCCCACGCAAGCACAGCCACAGGAAAAGCCCAAGTGGCTCAAGGAAAAGCCAAGGCCAAGTAGTATGGAGTGAGAAGAGAAGCAGCTTGCTCCCACAGACGGGATCATCACTGAGCTGGGTTGGCACACGTTGGTTTTGCACCGCTGGCAAACTGATCCCGAGGTCTCTCAGTTGAAAGCTGGGGAATCCAAGGGGACAAAATGAAAGTGTATGATGAGAAGGATGCTGAGAAACAGAGCAGGTCCACATAAGGTGAAGGCTTTAAGCCATCCTGTGGGATGCTCTGCCTATGGGAAGTTCAGTGAAAGACTGAAACTTCAGAAAAGTTCAGGGAGCTCTAGGGCCAGAGAAATCACTACCAGGAACTACTCTCTCCACAACTTTCCCTGCAAACCCTTCCACGTCTCTGATCACCGAATGAAGATTTCTGCTTTGCTGCTTCAGCTTATCTGGGAGTCCTTGTCCCAGCCAATGCACTTACATTATTTTTAGCATACACAGTAAAATTCCATTTTGTTTCTGAAACATCCAGTTCTCCCAGACTTCACTACTGTGCTTTTGCTGAGGCCACACTGTTTTACAGGCTTATAACCTCTGCAGTTTAGCAGAGTCAGATTTATCAGATAAAACGATGGGTAAAACTGCAGAGTCCAAAGGAAATTATGAAAATCTCAGTTGAAATAAGATTCTGCAGTTAACATAGGAATTCTTTTTTTTCCAGCTTAAACAATCCAGATAAGCACCTGAGCATTCAGGCTTTAGAGGCTGTAGAAGCCCAGTTTACCACCAAGTCTGACAGCGCATAATCAAACTGAAAGAGGGCAGATTTAGATTAGATATGAGAAAGAAATTCTCTGCTGCAAGGGTGGTAAGGCACTGGAACAGATTACCCAGAGAACTTGTGGATGCCCCATCCCTGGAAGTGTTCAAATACAGGCTGGACAGTGGGCTGAGCAACCTGGTCCAGTGGAAGGTGACCCTGCCCATGGCAGGGGCCTGCAACAAGATGATCTTTAAGGTTCTTTCCAACCAAACCATTCTATGGTTCTATGATCATTATGGGAGTAACTGAGATACTGCAAATCACACCTTCTACTTATGTGACACTGCTGCAGAACTATATGTGGTTTTTCAGACACTCATTGATTAAAAGCTTAGAATGCATGAAGTTCATTAAAATAAAGGGAGCAGAAGTGCCTTGCCTTGCATTATACTGAACCCTTGCCCTAAGCTGTGGAGCCAGACTAGGTTTACAGTGTGTGTTTGAGGCAGGCAGGACCCACAAACCTACAGTCCTACTCAAGTAAGGACTCAGTAAAACACAGGTTCCCATGCTAAGGGCCTGGCCACTGACCTGAACTGCTCTCAGCCGAGTGCCTGGATGTGTGGCTTCTGCCAGCTGCTGCCCTCAGCTGAGCATCGGTCAACCAGCAATGATTGTCAGCTCCTCTGGCTCCCCTGGGGCAAGACCCTCCTGTAGGATCCACTCCTGCCATGCAGCCCTTCGAAGCAGTGGGCTGGGTGCAGGGCACCTATGATCTCGTCCTATTCAGGACGAGATCATATCTGATCTCGATTCTGATCTGATCTCGATTCTGATCCTATTCAGGATCTTGATAAATCCCAGAAAGCATCTGGTAGTATCTTGAGATGCCTAAACAGCCCTATCAATGAGATCAATGAGTAAGAAAGGCTTGCAGTCTGTACAAACAATGTCTACAATGTCTATTAGCATGATAAGCATTACTGAGTGTTCCGTGTGCTAATATGTGAAATGCCCAACAGGAAAACCTGACAGGCACACGTTCACTAACCCAATTCCAGCTACCTCTGTTCTTATCCTGGAAAGGGACAAGGAAAAGACCAGCTTTCTGATGTCAAACACAAGTGATGTTGGAGGAGGAAAATTTTCAGGTGAGTCACTGAGATTCTGTGAAAACTAAGAGGGAAAAAAAAATGTAACAGCAAATCCCTGCAAGAAGAGGTTTAATGATCTTGTTTCTCAGGCTATTCATAGACTGTCATTAAAAAACCCAGCTTGAGGTTCTTTTCTTCAGCCCTCTCCTGGAGGATCTCCTCTGCTTTCTGTTTTTTGTGTAAGGAGTATATATTTTGGTGGAGGATAGTGCTGACACAGTGGCACCCACCAGCTGTCCAAATGCTGCCACGGGCAGCTGGGCAAGCCAAGAGCCCTCGAGCTGTGCAGCTTCAGCTGGGGGTCTGGCACGGGTATGCAAAGTAACTAACATTGGTTTAAAGGAGAAAAAGTTCTTCTGAATTGATTCCCTGCTGGTTTTAATCACAAACAGCATTTGCCTCTGTTTTTGCTTTCCCTGCCTGATCTCGTTTTAAGGCCCATCCTACTTTTACTGTCCCCACTGAGGCTCAGGACAGTTCACAGTAAAACTTAACCTTTCAATTTGTCACTGGCAATACAGAAATTAAAATCTCAGCCATCCAGCTAGGAAGTCATACAAAGGCTGAGGCTTATGAAGTTGTTGGCAGGATGCTGTGCTGGCAGGATGTGGTGGGTTCACCTTGGCTGGCTGCCACACGCCCACCCAGACACTCTCACTCCCTCTCCTCAGCAGAACGGGGGGAGAAAATAAGATGGAAAGACTCATGGGTTGAGTAGGAAAACCAAAAACTGTGCATGGAAGCAAAACAAAAAGAGAAGTTTATTCCCTACTTCCCATCAGCAGGCAGATATCTAGGCACTTCCTAGGAAGCAGGGCCTCAGTACATATAGCAATTGCTTGGGAATACAAACATCACACCCATGATGTCTCCTCATTCTCCCCCTTTATCTCTGCTTTTATCACAACATTGTATAGTATGCAATATCCCTCTGGTCACTTCTTTCTCTGAGCCTCCTTCCCACTCTCAGCCTGGCCTTTTTTGGGGTCAGAGGGTTGGCAAGACAGCCTAGATGCTGTGCAGTCAGTGCTCAGCTGTAGCCAAAACACTGGTGTCTCCTCAGTACTGTTTCAGCCACAAATGCAAAGCCCAGCACCACAGAGGCTGGTGTGAGCAAAGCTAACTGCATCCCAGCCAGACCCAGTAAGAAAGAGCTGAAAGAACCTAAATGTCTATACTACGAAAGAAAAAGGAAAGAAAAAACCAACCCAAACAACCAAACCTAATCCTGGCTCTTCTATATACAAGCCTACTACAGACATCTATAGTTCTGCAACGAATCCAAGGTGGCTACACTTCCAGCACCAAGTAGTTCACTTGCAGTAAAGAAGAACAAGCTCCATAGCTTGGATTTATGCATCCTCTGTCATGCACACATGAAAGTTCAAATAATATCTTTTATTTTTCTTTAGGATGATGGTTCTTCTAGGCTCATGTAATACAGTCAAAAAACAGGTGGATTGTTTTCGTGACATTTCTTTATGCAACAAGAATTATAAGAAGACAATTCTTTTGTTTTGGAAAGGATGTTCAATTGGAGAAATGATATGAAAATGCTTAAAGCCTACAGACTGTCTCTGATTCCTTTTTCACTCTGGAACCGTGAGTCCCTGTAGAGCTGGATGAGCTCTAAAGGCAGTTGGATGCTGGGCATTGGCTGTAGTCTCAATGAGCACTCAAAAGCACTAATTCAGCTCTGCATGCTCAGATGTGATTTTGCACTGGGAAGCCGTAGATGGGACAAAATCCAGTGCCTTTCCCTAGAAAAAGGGAAAAATAAAAACTCCTTTTAGATATAGTAAGCACTGGGGAGTTTTGTCTCAATACAAACTTAGCAAAGTCTGGCTCTAGTTTCTAAATATCAATGCCTAGCTGAAGGCAGGTGGAGTACCAACAAGAAGGAAAAAAAGGCTGAACAGGGCAAGCACAGCATGGTTTCACCTCACTTAGCACCATCATGCTGAGCACACAGCACGCCCAGGCCCCACTGCAGCCACCAGAGAGGCACTTCTGAAAGCCATTCAAACATCAAGTTGGCTGATTTCCCTTTGGGTTTGCCTGCCACTCTCCATCCCTGACAGGAATGGTCCAGCAGGGCAGCAGAGCTGCCCATGGAGTCTGTCTCACTCCAGCACCTAATTTTAAGGCGTGCAGAGCTGGAGCCAATCCTCTGAGCATTTTTTCTCTCAGACCTAATTTCATCTTGATGACTAACAAGTGAAAGCATAAGAGTCTTAAATTATTGCTACTCTCCTTTGAACTTGGCTAATACTGGGCTCTGCATGGAGCAAAGAAATGACACGTGGATGGGCAGAAGCAAAGCAGTCTCTCAAATTGAGGGCACTGCACTGAGGGCACACTGCATTGCTACAACATTTGCACACTGGAAACTAATCATTAAAATTCATCTTAATCATGTGTCTTTTGTGGTCCTTTCGAAGCTGAATAAATGTTCATTCACTGCCTGGTAATAGCTGACAAAGTCCTGGATTCTGGAACAAAGCATTCAGCCCTATTTAGTCATATTCTGGAAAGTCATTTATGTCTTCTCTTTTTTTTTTTTTTTTCCTAATTATTATTAACACTGCACCATTAAGAATCATGATCCTCATTTGCAAACTAAAGAAGTGGTAAATGTCTGAGTGCAAAATTTATTAGTCAAAAGCTATTGCCTGATGTGAGAGAGAGTGCTGTAATTCCTAATTTTTCACACAAAACCTCACTTCCAATAGGGAATTGTTGAAAATTGTTGATAAATCATTGCTATGATATATTTAAAGGCTGCTGGTGAACACTGCAAGACATAAATCACAGAAGGTGGCATTTCAAACTAGTAAATAAAAAGTAAATGAAAATATCATCACATAGATTTAGAGAGTGCTTGACAACAAGGGCCTCCGAGTGATTTTTTTTTCCTAAGTGCTCTAAATGGGAAACAACAAATACTGGAAGTCTACATTATGACCCTGCATTTCTAAGGCAACATCCTGTCAGCAAAACTTGAATTATGACCATCTCCAACTGAGAAGAATGACAGAGAATGACAGAATCTGGCCCACAGTGTGTATCAACATCCACTCTGCTCAATTGTAAAAGAGTCTGGAGGACAAAGCACAAAGTGGTTTGGAGGGATGGGATCAGACAGACCCATTCAGAGAGCTTAGTCTGTCCTAGGAAAAGGAGAAATCTTACCCTTGTGTGGACAAAAGAAAACAAAGCAAATGAAAACCATGCTGGGGCTATTCTGGCTGGAAAGCACCAGGCTCCAGCTGTGGACACAAATAACAAGAAGCTGCAATTTGCCACTCTCATTGAGTAGTGGCTACATTATTTTTGGGTGTGCAAGGTGAGAATTACCTAATCTGGAATTTCCCCTCCCACCAGTAAAATGCAGCTAGCACTCCACATACACAACTCTCAGGATGAGTGAGCTGTGCCTTTTTTGCACATATTGCAAACTGTGATGTAACAGCACAGGGAGAAGGTGCCCAAAGGTGGCCATCTCGCACCTCCTTTTCCTTTCTGGTACTGGTGTCAAATGCTGGAGTGACTCTGCTCTGCAGGCTCTCTCTGACACTCCGCCCAGGCCATGGGACTGCTGGGAGAGGACAGCCACAAACCACACTGTCCCACCATCCCTCAGTCTGCACACGTGACTGCAGGAGGGGTGGTCACAGTCAGTGTGCAGTCAAAACTTAGCAAGGAAGACAGTATTTTTCACTCTCTAAAGAGATGCAGGGCAGCTTTTTTGGACCATGTGCAATTGGATTTACAGTTTCTTACACATCACAGTTCTCCTGGGGTGTATCTAAGCTGCAGAAGCAATTTCATTAACATCTTTTCCATATGGACTATTTAGAATGTTAAGAAACTAATTTGAAATATTAAGGTTTTCTATCTTAAAGTTTGTTCTCAGGTCTGGTACTTCCCACATTAAGGAAGATGCTTCTCACTAGCTCGACCATCAGTAAACCTTTTCTGGAAGAGGAGTGACCTAGAACAGCTTAGCCTTTTGGTTCAATAGTCCCATAAGCACTACACCAAGCCTAGGTTTTCTGCCATAAATGTTCTTATCTGAGACATATGTGCATCTTGATATATATATTATGTTTTAGAGCCTAGCGCAAAAAGCAAAGTTTGCCCTACTCTGTGGAAGAAGGTGGATTCCAAGGAAATTTGTTGCACTTGTGAAAGGGTCATACTCTCACTTTTTCTACTGCCATACATTGAATTAAATGGCTTCTGTGTTTCAAAATCAAATTCTTAACATGGAGTGGTGAAGAACGGTATGAGTATGGATTCCCCTGGATGGGAAAACTAACAAATCCCACATTTTTAGTAATTCAACCCAGATTTTTATTGCACAGTCCTTTAACAGCATGAAGGAAGGCTATAAAGCAGTAGACCTCTGTAATCAGTCCTATTTTCTTTATTTGGTTAAAATGGTGCTGCCAACATGTCCCTTTTTTAAAACAAACACAAATAGGTCTTTTTATTAGCACCAAGTTTCTAGCTGAGGGAAAGGATGGGGGAAGTTAAATTGAGTTTAGAGAATGTTGTTTGCATAATTACTGAGATGATGCAGCTGTTACTATCTGCAGGTGTTAAGTGCTGGGCAAAATTTTTGTGTCACTACTATGAAAATTTTAAAAAGCAAGTTTTTAATAACAGCACTGTTTATTTTGAAGCATTTTAGGTAAGCTTCTGTTTCTGATTATTTTGGTCCAGTTATGGATTCACGTGTTTGTAAAACTGAGTATCACACACCAAAAATACTTCTTGTACTGTAATGCCATGGTCACAGCAGGAGAACAAGACACATTAACCCTCCCAATCTGCCCCTGAACAAGGCATGACCTTTCTCTGCCTTTCCACATTCTTTGTAAAAGAGACTTTTAAACTATCACCTTGAGAAGCTGTGACTTTGTTGGACTCCTTAGCATCCACCATGCAAGTTGTAGTCCATCCAAGTCCAGTGGGAGGCTCAGCAAGGCCATCAATTCATGTGTACCTTACAGGTTTGCTAGTAGTCTGTGCACTGAAGGAAATAAGTCTAATGTGATCAGAGGGTTTTCCTATATGTCCCCTTTTTCTTAGCAACTTCTGAACATGTTGGCCAATTTCCTCTGGACTGAGGGAACAGCAGTCTCTGCCGTGCTTCTTGAATATTTCATCAAGACAAGTGGTAAAAAACAGCAGAGAAGTCCTATTAATGAGCCTACAGAGGAATGGCAGGTTGAGTACAGCTGGTTTTTGTTTCACCTTGATTTTGGTGAAACAAAATGTTTGGTTTTGTTTGCCTTGATTTTTCTGTCTCCTTCACATCTTTAGCTTAAAAAAAAAAAAAAACAAAAAGAAAAGAAAGAAAGGAAAAAAAAGTGTGTATGCTGGAAGAAAGTTTCTTTGTGAATCCTGTAATTCACTTTTCCAAGCATCTCTCTCTCAAAGGCCATTTCTCCCAGCATTAGTCCATTTTAGCTCTACTCACAGCCACCTATCAAAAGATGCTATCTTGCCTGCCCTGTGAGGCCAGTCTCTGGGCTTCCCCTTCTGCCTGGTGTTCATAAACCCCTCCTGTAACTCCAGGTTGGATGCTGCCATCCAAAACACACTGCTGCTTCTGCCTTCTGCCCTGCTGAACACCCCTGAGCTGGAGCCCTTGCCTCTCCCAGGAGAGAGGGCCTTGCCCTCCCTAGGACTGGCCAGAAAGTAAACTATTTTCTCAACCAAAATGTACATAAGTGGAGAGATTTCATGGATATTTCCACGGAAATTATCAACTTTCAGGCAACAGATGAGCTTTCCTCTGAAAGTTTGGCTGTGAGTATTGCTGTGTTTCACAACAGCACTGATTCAGGAGCTTCATTTTCCTGCTGCTGCTATGGTGTGAGCAGCCAGCTAAGATGATCCATCCCACAAGACAGCCCAGCATCCCACATAAAGAAATCCTTGCACCCTGGCTCTGTGCTTATTTTCTGTAACCTGCCTTTTGACAACAAAAATCTGCATTTTACTGTGAGGAGGTGGTATTTTTCCTGAAATAGTATAATTTAGCAAAGCACAAACTTTCCATCAAGAACAGCTCAGATATATTTTTTACACCAGTTTGTTAGTCCCAAAACCGTTCTCTGGGGTCATCCTCGGGATGCACAGGAGCCCCAGGCATGTGCTGACAGACTGTTTCCAGCTCAACTCACCAACAGAGCCTGCAGCACTTCAGCCCACCCACCACTTGCTTTAATTGAGTAGGTATCCACAAAGTAGTGGGGTTTTTTTTAAGATGCAGCAGTGGCCTTTTCTTGTTGTATTTTGATTACAATGTGAGTGAGATTCTTCCACCCAGGTGCCTAAATGTGAGTTAGGGATTAGTGCCACTGCCAGCCAGGGCCACTTGAGATGTCTTCAGCTGCCATTCCAGAAGAACCTGGGTTTCCCACTGGTCCTGTGTTGAGCGGTCTGAATCAAGCCCTGGAATTGAGCAGAAGAGGACTTGGATGCCTGGTTTACAGCTGGGAGTCCACATGCACACAACTACAAATTGCTGAGCTTTAGAGCTGAAGCCCAGACTTTAGGCCTTTACTCTGGTGCTATTTAGACCCAATTTGCTCATGCCCCTGATTGCAATGCTCTATTTTGGGTGAGCCAAACTCTTTCTGGTGCTGTCAGAGGAGCACACACTGCACCAGCATGAAGTGCAGATACTGAGCTTCCCCTCTTCACTGACTCCAGGTCTGCACTGCATTTAATTTACACCTCCGGCACTGATAAATTCCTCTCCCAAACAAGGTACTCTCCAGGGGCTGATCCATTCACTGCAGCGTAATTCAGTCACAGCAAAACCCAAGGAACAGAATATGTCTTCTCTAACTCTGCCAGACAAGCATTTTGCATTAGATGAGGGCCAATCTATAATGGTTCTTGGCTGAGCCAAGAGCCGGCAAGTGTGGCAATCTGATTTCAGGCAGGGTAAGGCTCAGATGATGAGGGAGTGCCTTATCACTCGACAGCCTTAGCAAAATACTCACCCACTGCCTGAGAAAAAGAGCTTTGAAATGGTTCACCCAGGCAGCTTCCTTCTTCACTCCCAGACACGGCTGGTCCCACAATCCAGACAGTCATATGCAGGAGGGGATACCTGGACCCCAAAGGCACCTGAGGCATCACTCTGCTCCTCCTTCTGCCACCTTGCAGAGACCCATCTCTGGCCTCTTGCCCTGCTTTGGCTTTCTCCTTTTCATCAGTATCTCACAGGCATCTCCTCCCTGACCCCAAAATTATCTGCCTCTGATGTTTCCTGTAACAAACTCTTCCTGTTCCTGCCCAAGTCAATGGGAACCCCTCAAGAGTTAGAGGGAAGGTCAGAGCCCATGACAAGGAACCAACCCCGTGAGTGAACAGTCATTACAGGGTTTGGGTACTCAGCAACTCTTTAGCTTAAAGCAACAGTTTTTCTATTGAGGCTCCATGAACAACGAAAACAATAGCAATGCCTGAGCCCACCCATGGTATGTTTTACATATCTCATCTTCCACACAGAGTCACCTTCACTGCTGTTTCAGAATGCAGGGTATTGGCTGTAGAGCAAGTTAGTACTGTCAGGACATGCCAGGCAGATGAAGCACTGTTTGGAGATGAGACTGAAGCAGCCCCATGTGGAGAGCTCTTGAGGAAATCACGTTTGGAACAATCTCAGGGAGTGCCTTAGCAATGGCTTTCAGTCTGAATACAGACACCTGCCTTCAGACATCATTGACAGCTCAAACTTTTCCATCATGAGCTCTTCAGAGAAATAAAAAATGCCTAGTAAAACAAATGTACAGGGTGCGAGTGAGCCTCATACAGCACAACATTCCACTTCTGTTCATCCCCCTTCCAAGGAGGAACATTAAATGCCCAGATCCCATGTGGGCCTGCTAGGAGAGCCAGTGCTGGGGAGCCAATCCAACAAGTGGAGACCCAGAGAGCCTGAGCTGTTTATCCTGTGGAGGAGAGACAGAGGGGGATGTGATTGCTTTCCTAGAAATGCCTGCCGGAGGGCAGAGGAGCTCCTCACCTCAAAAGACAATGCTGGCACAAGTCTAAATGACTATGAATAATTCAGTCTGGAAATTCAGATGAGAGGAGGGGTTCAGCATCAGATTTTGTGTAGGACAATGGGGAAAAGAGTCTAAATTTCTTCCTGACTGGAGCCTGCTGTGCTTATGAAAGCATGAGTGTATCAGTGGGGTGAGGAGACAAGGGAGGTTAGTGTGGCAGGAAAAGACAGGATTTTTAAATGGAAAAAAGTGAACACGTTTTCAGGTGGAGAAGCCCTTCTTGATGGCATTTTGTAGCATTAGGAGGGCTCTGCACACAGGGGACCTGAGATCAGCAGCGTGTAGCACACAGTTTTGCCCTTTGCTGGTCTGCGCTGTGTGCCCCGACTAGTGTCAGCATGTTACAGGCTAATGATATCCCAGGAGTAAGATGATTGCTTTTCTCTTGATGCACGCCTTCTCTCCTGTTTTAAAATGCAAAATCACCAAGAATCAAATTTGCAACTATACCATTGTGGACATTTCTGATGTCCCACACTGAATGTGCCCATTATCCCATCTACAGCCCCGTCATTAGGCCAGCAAGACCCCAGCTAGCCATCATCTCCTGTGTGCAGTGCAGCATTTCTGCTCGTCTGTCACTCGGGTGTCTGAGTTTCTTTATCGTTGTATCTGCATATCTCTGCAGTGATGCTTTGCTTGCACGCCAGGAACAGCTCTGTCATACCGCATGGAAAACAAAGCCCTCCTATAGCCTTTCTCCCAAAGAGTACTGAAGAGTATCCCTGAAAATCTTTAAAAGAGAATAAGAATGTAAGTTGCTTCTAGTTGAAATTGCCTAGTTTCAAATTGCTTATGGCTAATTTATGTCCTGAGGGAAAGATAGCTCAGCTCCTCCAATATTGAATATGAATTTTGTATCTATATAACATCATAAGGACCTGTATTTTGAATAAATAAAGTGTGGGCAGGGCTAGTCATGATTTAATACCACAAAATTATGTCATGATTAAATCACTAAATTGTTAGTCATTATTTAAATCCTATTAAACCCTGCAGTGCAGGAACATTAGTGAGACCAGCTAAAGCTTCCCTCCTCCACCCTCAGCGGTTCCCATCCATCCCCCCCCCATGTCCCACCTTAAAGCTGCGTGCCAGGTATGGCACTGCGGGGCCAGGGGGCTGCTGCAGGCACAGCTCCCCCAGTAATGCTCTCCTCCAGGTTTACAGCAGATTTCCATCCCATGCTGTCTTTATAAAAATAAACTGCTCTCACTCTTATCCCCAAGTGGAAATGTTCTTCTGAGGCAGCGTATTTCATTTTTAAGTAATAGCCTGCGGTGGCTTTTTCCAAAGGCCCTTTACTGCCTGGGAGAGGTTTTATTTGATGGGTGAACAGTGACATCTGCTGGGAAAAATCCCCAGGATGTGGACTGTGTTCTCGGGGTGTCCACCATCCCTGCACACCTCCATCTCCTGTACCCACTGCGTCCTCCCTCCCCTCGTCCCCTCTGCCAGCAGGGGCAGACAGGGCTCTTCCCTTGCCCACAGGGCTCCTTAGCTGCACACCATTCATTCCAGATAGGAACAACTTAGCCTATACAATAATTACCTGTCTGACTGCATTGACAAGCAGTTGATAAAATTCACTAGGATTGAACCTATTTTCTTATTGCTTTTTCAAGCGCTAAAGGTTGCACATGTGTGTGGGGTGTGGGGTCATGGCACACAGTGGCTGAGTGATGGGAGCTGCTACCCACATGTCTCTCGGAGCACTGAGGCCCTTCATCTCTCTCCCACCTGCACTGCTCTGATTCCCCCGCTGCCTCCCCTTTCATTATATTTTATTTACAAGAGGACTTATCTAGAAGTGAAATTCCCTGGCAGAATTGCCAACAGTAGCTGACAGTGAGGACTTTGTTACTCCAGGCACTGGGGTGTCTTTTCAGCCAGAGTGCAGCACATCTCTGGCATCCCATATAAGTGACACAATATTATGCTTCTCCTCCCATTAAAAAAAAAAATCTTTACATTAGGAAAAATACAATCTGCCACTACAAGTGAAGCACTGGGCCTGCCATGCAGCAGGCTGTGCACTTTCTCGGCTTTGAGGCATTAGAAATATACCTCTCAAAAATATTATTATGACATTAAAATGCATAAAGGCAAGATCCAGACACCATATAGAGCTTTTATGATGGTCAGCAGCCCTCTGACTGTATGGTGGTGGTTAGGTGATTTTGCAAGAGCTCTGTCCTCCAGTTTCCCATTTCATTTCCAAAGTCCCAAGGAGAGAGGTGTGTGGCTACAAGCCCAGCAGTAGGCACCAGAGATACATCCTGTACTTAACATTTAACTCTTCCAACCCATTTTTCCCACATTATTGAACACAGGAGGTATTGTAATTAAAGACTATCAACTCATTATGATCATGATGTAACTTTAAAAAGAAAATCATTTATGTCTTGACTCTCAGGCACATCCTGCTGCAGGGAGACTGGGCTGCTCACTGAACTGGGCAGCTTCTTCTGGCCTGGAAACATGGCGGTGCAAGAAGTGCTCGCCTTCAGCTGAAGGAAGAGGAAAACACAGTGCACCTGAGCTTGCTTCACTACAGGGACACACCTCGTACCAGTAGCTAAGCCTGAATTTGCCTTCAGCTCAAGCTGTCTTTCTTCTGCCACAAAGACCTCATCCTCCAGTCCTTCTTCTATGAAGGGTCCCACCCTTCCTGTCCTTCCACCTCAAGGCTCAGGTACCCCCATCACAACCCCATCAGGGATTTCTGCCCTGAAGCTCCCACACCTCAGCCTCCCTCCCTGAGGGCCCTGCTAATGTCACCCCACTGCAATACTTCCAGGATTCATGTTTCTTTTCGTCTTCCCCACGTGCCTGCTGCCCAAGGAAACATGGTCCAAAATAAATACGCTCTTCAATGATAGGACAAGGTCTTACCAAGTGCATAACTCAGTAATTTATACACTCCCCTCAGGAAAATGGAATATTGCCTTAAAAAACTCAGGGCATGGGGCTAGAGGCACTCATTGGTCTGTAAATGACCAGCACGGAGAGGAACTGTCTGTGTGTGCCGCACAGGTGATTGCCACCTGGCAGCTCCCTCCCACCCCTGAACACACCTCCACTCGCCACCCCCAGCCAAAGATGGGTGCCATCCCCTGGCCCTCAGGGGCTGAAGCAAGTGCCAGATGCTCCCTGACACCGAGGAAAAAACAGACAATCTCCCATGGGGTCTCTGGCAGAAGACTCGGGCTGCGTGACACTGCCAGCCCAGGAGGAATACAGCCTTTCCCAGCACACATATGCTTTGTCCAGGTATTTCTATAGGTAATGCATCCAGAATAATGTTCTGTCCCCGTGCTGGTGTCCAGCTCCTTCCCATGCTGCTTGTGAGGCTCTGGTCTTGTGGCGGATACAGGCAAAGCACAAATTTTAAATAGGAGTTTTCTGGGGAAGGTAGCTCTGAATGACTCTGCCCACTGCAGCCCAAAAGCCTTCTGACTTGAGGATATCATCACATAAGACAACCTACTTTGCTTTATTTATCAAAACCTGACCTACAGAAAGACACAGAGATGTCTCAAGAAAGGTGAGAAACATCAGAGAAGCTACTGAGAAACATCTGCAATGAGGCAAACACCACAAGGTGGGGTAAAATGTTCAGAGCCAGGAAGAAACAGATGAGAAGCAAGTGGAAAATTTGGGACACTCTCCCCCAGCTTTGGGAGAGGCAGAGACATGGAGGGGAGAGACACTGGGGATGAGGGACTGTGAAGGGAGGAAATACTGAAATAGGGGCCAGTCTTAAATCTCTTTTTCTATTTTCTTAATGTGGCAGGGGGGGTTTCCACCTGAAATTATACATGGAATGACAATTTTTAAACTAGGAAAAAATAATAAACACATCTGACTTTCTATTTGTGATCTGAAGAAGGAAATACAAGATTTTCAAAGAAATCAAAGTAAAATCTTGCAAAAGATTCTTTGGAAAATGAAACCTTCATTTGCACATTACTGCTCTCTGACTCTTCCCACATAGCTGAGCATTTTCATATGAATCACCAGTTTACTCAGAAGAGTCAACACTCAGCTCACAGCACTGAGAAGGAAAGCTGGGACAGCCAGAGCCACAGCCTTGCTTGTTTTAGAGCACAGAGCCGGAGATGACACAGCGGGTGTCAGGCAGCCCTTTCAGAGTCATGCACTGATACAGAAACGGGGGAGATCCGATGGGAACACACAAGCAAAAGACAACTGAACAAAGCACTTAAGAAAGCACCAGAAAAATACATGTTTTTGCACAGGCAGGACTAGCTTCTCTTGCTGTGAAGCAATCAACATGCATCTGCTAGGCAAGAGCTGGAGTTTCAAGCAAGCAGAATGATTGCTAAACAAACTTGCACCAAGAAGGAGGCTGAGTAACTGAGCCCCAAAGAACTGCTCATGTATGCATGTGTTTGGGTGTGCGTTCAAATTTAGAATATTGGCAACAGCACTTCTGCAAAGCAGCCAAAATCTTGAAGTTAGCACCGAAAGAGTGAGGTTCAAAAAACCGGCTGAGGAGTCTTTGTGCCAATACAGTTTATACCTTCTTTGTGTTTTCAAGCTTTTCCCATCAAGCTAGACGGGGTCAACTGTCTTTCTTACATTGAAACAAGAGATATTTGGCTGTGTCCTTTGATTCTATCTGCTTTGTAAAGACTGAGACCTGCAAGCTGGTGACCAGAGAGTAAGAAATGGCAGGTATTTAGTCCTTCTTAATGCACAGGTAACTTCAGCAAAGGACCAGAGAGACACAAAAGTGATAAACAGCCTCCTCTGATCAGGGATGAGAAGAAAACCCAAAGCAACATCATGAGGAAAGTGAAGTTCATGGCTAAAATGCTGCACCTCTGGAACATGGTGTGAAACAGGGACTAAATGTTTCTCCACTCTTTTGTCTTAATTAGCAGCTCCTGCAGAGGACACCCTGGCCAGCCTCTCCAGGCTGTGCTGTGAAAGAAGAAGCCTCTAAGGATTTATGTGAGGCAGCTGTGCTATCTGCAGAATCCCAATTACAACTAACTTTCAGTACTGCTTCAGTATGTTTGAAGTCCAAAAACTAGGACTAGAAGTAAATGGGCTGGGGTTGTAACAGGCTTGCTCTCTACTCAAAATTTCAGAGCTACCCTACTGTTAACATGCACTCAGGAGACTGCCTGCTTGAAGTGAGGCTCAAAGCTTGTTTTAAATTCCTGAGCACTACCTGTATTGACTCAAGTCTCCTTATCCATAGTTCACCGCACTAAGAATTCCTTGTCCCTTGAGAATTTGGTACACAATAAACTGCCACAATAAATAACTCAAAACAAGCCTTGAAAGTAGCAAAAGAAAAGCTTCCCAGCACACCCAGCTATCACAGACAGAGAACAGGCATGGTGCTTCAGTGATCTACCTCAGCATTACCTCTCAATGTACTACACTTGACGCTACAGTCTTTTGAAATACATGTTATCATGTTATCCTTCCCACAAGGAGAGGTTAGAAAATGAGATTAAATCTCATTAAATCTCAGTAGGACTTACTCCTACTGCAGTGACTGCTATTAGGAGCATTAGACCTGCCTGAGCAGACTGAGAAAAGGGAAACAAGGTAAGTAATGGCAAGGTATGGAGTCAAGCCTGGTTTTTGCACAAACAAATTCATTTTTCTCCCTTTCCTCTCTTCTGCAGCCTCCTTTCATAAAGGAATGGTCTGACTGGGCCAGCTTTCTTCTTCAAAATGAAGTTCTGCTGTTGTCATCCAAGATGCCTTTTTCCTCCTTAAACAATAGCAACTTCTAAGAAGACCAACCTTTTTTTATTAAAACAACCAAGAATAGCCAGACTCCTGTTTTCCTTAGGAGGATGGCATGGTTTCAGCAAATGACCAGAAAGAAGCAAAAGCATCACGCAGTCCTCTCTGATCGTGTTTCTGTATCGTGTTTCAGCTGCCTCCAAGCAGTTCAACTGGTGGGTTCAACTTCCAGCGCTCATGAGCAGATGGTACTTAGGTGGCAAAACATTGCTGTTGTAACAGCCTATACGCTTTTCAACAGTTTTCATACTATGTGAGGCAGCGCGGCACGGAGCAGCACGGGGAAAGAGACTACCAAGCTAAAGGCAAGAGCATATGTGTAAGTGTGAGTTGTGGCTATCTGTGTGTAATGAAACAACATGGGGTGTTATCCTCTCTTCCTCCTCTCCCACTCAGGTGTCCAAGCACAGCCATATCTGCTGTGTCTGGGTGTTCTCACGGCTTTCCAGCTCTGGAGGTATCACACCTAGATATAATTAATACAGATCCTTACCATAGCTGGGACAGGAGTGAGAAACATCTGGCAGATATTCTTTAAGAATTTCGTTATTCTTTTCACACTCAGGTATTGAAATATACACAGTAATAGCTTGTCTCTTATTAGTAGTCAGTGATGACTTCTAAAAAAACCTGAAAAAATCGAAATGCATGAAGATTACATTTTAAGTGCACTTTCAGTGTGACAGAGATGAAAAATTCAGTCTATTCATTATATCATGCTTTTTGGTAAAGCCAACTACTTCACCTTCAGTAAAGCAATTCCTGTTTCTTTGACTACGGCTGATTCTGGGGTAAACCCTTTTTAAAACTGTTAACCATGCACTGACAGTAGAAAAATAAAGCTCAACTTTGAATAACATATAACCAAAATATATCACCTGTCATTCCCTTTTTCACCCTGGAGCTCCATAAAAGGAGTTATCTTGATATGTCTATTTCAATTTTGATATATAATTCACTGAAAGCTCCATGACTTCTTATCAGTTTTGCAACTAGTGCAATTAATATGTTTCTTTTAATAATAGTGTGGATGGTTTTACTGTGTCTTTCAAGAAATATAACTTTTATGAATCACAAAAGAAGTTATTGTCTCTTTAAAAATAAAAATAAAATATTTTAAGATCTTTGAAAAATATATTGGCATTGCAATACTTAGAGCCTGGTCTTTCCTTAGAGAAATATTTTATCGCCAGACTCCAAGCCAACTAACTACTGACACTAGGCTCAGGTATTCCTGCCTGGTCTAAACATTAAAACTTCTTATCTAACATATTCAACGTGTTTTATAAACACATTTTAATCCTTTTTTAGACAATCTGGAAGAACAAGTGTATCACCAAAGCAACAAAGAATACTAGGACATTCAGCAATGTTACTCATAATTGGCTCCCATGAGCTCCAGTTCTTCAAATGTGCAAATGAAGCTAACCATGACATAGTTCATGGGTTTGGCTCAAGTAAAAACATCAGGAGTTTAACTCATAAAAGTGCACATTGCTAACTCCTTCCGTGCTCAGATGATGTGTTAGCACAGATGTAAAACAGAGGATATATATGGGATCACAGCGGCAAGGAAGAAGCAGCTGTTCTACCCATATTCTGTTATTCTAAATTATAATAGTATCAAAGTGATAACAATATCCTGGGAAGCAGTGCAGCATTTTCAGGCCTGAATTCCTTTTCCACTTTAAGGTCTAGTCATTCAGCAAGGCACCAACTGGAAAGTGCTGATGTGTAAAACACAAGAACTGTCTTTGCCATCAATTAAAAGAAGATTAGCAAGGATATTGCAGTTAAGGTTCACAGTGGAAAGGTTTATCCAGTCTTTTGAATGGATCAGTTATTTAAGCTTAAGGAGAACTACTTCAGATTTAGTTTTGCAAGCTCCACGAATAATTCTTACTCAAGATGCATGTATCATGTTCTGAAAATTCCTTGGTTTTAATTAAAAGGAGAAATTCCACCAAGACTGTAAAACTAGTCATTCTGGAAAACATCTCTGAAGTTTTGGTTCACTGAACCCAGATGACCCTGTTATATTCCCAAACTTTGTTTCCTCATCCCTTAAAGTAAAAGAAATATTTTCTTTAAATTGTCAAACTACTTGAAAACAATTATGTTCTTTTGGGGAAGAGGAATTTTCACGTTTCTTGCACAGTGAATTAGAAGGGCTCACTGTGAGCTCTCACAGGTGCTGCTGAGGTGTAGCCTGCCATTTTTGACATCCCACAGGAAGTGAAAATACTCAGATACACAACACCCATCAATTTGGAAAGGAAACTGGGAAATACCTGCTTGCTGCTATCCCTGTTTACTGATATTCACAGCCCCATTGCTCCTGAGGAGCCACTGAAAGGCAGGGCAGGGCAGCTGTCAGTCTTTGAAGAAGTCTCCAGCACACTTGGGACAAGTCCTGGGGCAGAGGGCACAGTGATGCACCTCTGGGTAGCAGCCCATAAGAAGTTGCACAGCTGGGGCTTCATGAGCACTAGTTCACACTATTAGCATATGTCTGCCCTCAAATAACACGAAGTTCCCCATTAAGCCCTGGTCTTTGATGATCTTCTACACTGCATAAGAGCTTTTTGCTCTCAGCTTTGAATGACAGCAGGCTCCAGGAGCAGCTCCCAGCAGGCAGCGTGGAAGTGGTGACACCAGCTTTGCGTTTGTGCACCCATCACCACCATCCAGCATGGCCCCAACCTGTTCTTTACCTCCAGGTGCTCCTGCAGGCTTTGATGCCCCAGCTCGAGGCATGGATCTTTCACCTGCAACTTCCCAACATCAAAGTGCTACTGTGGTAGGTTAGAGAAGAGCCTTCAGGTCATTTTGAAGATCGGAAGCCCAGAAAGTCACACTTCGTCATCCTCATCTCAATGTCAATGGCAGTAATAGCAGCAGCAACAATAGAGGCAGAGGCAGAGGGCGGCACACGATGCCCAGCTGTGCCCAGCCTGCCCTAGAGGCAGCCAGCCTCCAGCCATGGGAACAGGACTCTTTCATACAGCCCTTTATGCTGCTGTGGGGGCATCCATCCACAATTAGTCTCTCAGCAGTCACCTACTGGTTTGTCCGGACTAGTAAAATGGGCTGTGCCCCGACACTGAGGACAAAAGGCAGAACTCAGCTCTCCCCTGAGAGCAAACGCCTGTCCTCCCAAAATTAGGGTCGTCGTACCCAGACTGCTTGGCAGGAAGGGTCCTTGGCATATGCTGCTCTTCCCACGGTGCCCAGTGCCTGCAGCTGGTAATCAGGACTACAAAACCCATGCCAGCAGCCAGGATAACCCAGCCAAGCAGTGTGGGAAACCACAGGGCAGTACTCAAACACATGCCCTGGCCTTTATGAACCACAGATGGAGCTCAGATGCCCAGTGTCCTCTGGGCCAGTTCCTGCCAGTGAGCCTCAGACACTTTTAAAAAACTTTTTATAAGAGTATACAAATCAAAAGCTGTCAGAAAGGCAAGGCTGCCTCTGAACCACTGGTCAGAAGTCTGAGCTTGTGAGCTGGTGGGAAACTGGGCAAATTTCCTCCAGAATCATGCTTTCCAGCAGTCTAATTGTCCAGGAATTGCAAGCACTTGGCATTGCACAAGTATACAACAAAAATAGCCAGGCATTGCCTATACCTCTCCACAGAACTGTATGTTCCAATGGAGAGAGTGCTCCAGAAGAGAATGCAACAGGAAATAATTTGATGTCTCTGTGGGAAGAAAAATAGGGAATTTGGGATCCAGAGAGGTAAGAAAGTTCTCCAGATATCCTGAATCGACCACCATAAATTGCTAGGATGAAGTGCTGCGGCACTGCTCTTGATGTAAAATCTGTCTGCCTTATCAATACCGTGCAGGAGGCTTGGAGGAAACCACTTGAGCCACCAGCAAAGAAAAAAGGCTGAATGTGCTACTTGTGAAAAGCACCAGGACTGACAGCTCAAGGGCTTTACCTCTCTTTTCCAGTACCTGGCATTGGTAGCACTGGGACACATTTTGCATAGTCCACCCACCCTCATGAATAAAGAGAACTCTATGGGACCCATTGTCTATGGCAAGCCTTGAGCCTACTAGCACTGAGGTTAAGAAAAGTCAGAGAAAAAGGTCTGAGAGAAAAGCAATCCCTGTAGGTCTTTGAAACTGCTCATCCCAACACGTGGGAATAATAGAGTTGAATGCAAATTTTCCAAAAGCTGTTACATTCATCCCAAGCCTCTCAAAGGGCAAGCTACTCTTACACACATCACCCTAAAAAAATGTTATTTATGTTATCCCAAAGGAATGCCCAAAAAGTCAAACCAAATACCTATCCAGCTAAAGGGAAGCAGATGGACCAATGCCATCTGTGGTCCAGTCACTCCAAGTGCTTCCATTAGTATTGTTATCTAAAAAGCCCAAATGTAATGTTTTTCTTTTCCCACTCTACAATCTTATGTATGGCATCAACCAACAATACACATAAAAATTAGTTTTAAAATAATACAGTTATTATTTATGATCCCATTATAACTGACACTGAATCATTGTTCTACAAACAGGTAAACACAGGAAGGAGCAGAGGCTGAAACAGTCCCAGTATCCCATGACTTTTAAAAGTCCTAAAGTCTGAGTCACACTATACCATGGCTTACCAGAGGAGCAAAACTGGAATGTCCAAGAGATGTCTGCTTTACCTGACACACTCTTCAAGTATCTAACATCAGCTTAGCACAGAACTTCAGCTAGAGACTGAAAAAAGATGTTATTTAAATAGTGTTTAAAGGTTTGGTCTGGTCTCAAGAATTAAATCCAGAAGTAACTACCAAAGCCTACTTCTTCTGCTGATGGTGTGTTTTGAGCACCAGACACACCCAGCTCCTGGTTAAGGTGGAGCAGAGCAGGGTCCTCATGGCTTCAGGAGGCAACTGAGTGCTGGGACAAGTTCTGTGCTGGGGGAAAGTGGTTTTACAATGTAGAAAATAGAGCTGTTCCAACAAGAGGTG
The DNA here is from genome assembly GCA_036630365.1 of Acanthiza pusilla. NCBI lineage: Eukaryota > Metazoa > Chordata > Aves > Passeriformes > Acanthizidae > Acanthiza > Acanthiza pusilla. Next base: position 3,438,533 of record JAXCHO010000098.1, read on the forward strand.
GTTATTTAATTAGAGCACTTTAAAAGAGATGCTTTATCTTTAATAAACAAAGCATGTGCATGTAATTACATAATTTAAAATATCAGCTACTTGTGCAGTGCAAAAATATTGCTCTCAATTGCTTTGTTAAAATACAGCTCAGTTCCATGCATGTGGTTTGTCTGCTCTCCAGTGCATGAAACTTCTCCCTGAAAACTGAGATAAATATGCACAGGAGATAGGACCAAATTGCCTCAGGTCTTTCACAGAGCAAAAGCTCCCAACAAGCTGTATTGTAACCAGCTGATATATGTACATAAATACACTGGCATCTCTCCAACACTAAGCGAAACCTCTTAAGAGCTCTCTGGTGAATTTGTTGAGCTCCATGCGGAGTTGCTTTCCCACTCCTGTGTCAGTAACCACATCTCTAAACCACAGACAGTGGGAGGCAGCAGGAAAGAGGTGCTTACCTGTAGAAAGCAGAATATCTTTAAGCTATAACAAAACGTATCATTACATTTATCCATTACTGATATTTCTGCTTACCAATGCAGAGAGGCTGAGGCACAGAGGCTGTGAGCTACCAGGGCTTACCTACAGCTACAGCTCCTAGCTAGTGATGTAGTGAGTGTTTAGAGGTGAGGAACAAGCATATTTTACCTGAACCATAGCCCAGTGCCCAAGCTAGCAGTCCCACCAGTCCAGTGTGGGCTCCACAGGGTCTAGTTGGGCTCAGAGACATGGCTATGAAAACTGGGAGTCACTGTTCCAGTGGAGTGTATGGACATGGGGGTCATTGTATAAGACATTAATCATAAGAGGGTTGTTTTGGTTTAAAGAAATACATGATTTATTTACCACACTAAAAGCCGCACAGGTATTTCAAGAAATTATCATCTTAAGTCAGGTGGATTTGTTTTTTTAATCAACTCAAAAACTTCTCTCCTGTAGAGCAAGGGCACAATATGTGTTACACTATTTTGGATCTACACATGGCCAAAAAGTACATGTATTTTGACCAGACACCTGTCACCCACAAATATGGATAATAGTCCATTTCTCTCCTGTACTATTTTTGGATTTTCTTCCCTGCCTAACTATAAAACAACAGACTGACAAACAGACTTTTCCCTGGGAAATCAGATTACAAAATATTTCACCAAGCTCTGTGCAGTTTAAAACCCCGAAATGACCCTGGGGCTGCCATGCTCAATTTTCCAAATATCTGACAGCTGGGGCCAATCATAGCCCAAAACTAGGGAAAAGAACAGAAATTAGCAAGCAAAGAGCTGTCTTGAACACCCAAAGGGAAATACTAACTAGACACAAACTCCCGAATCCTTATCCTCAAAAGTATTTGAACCCCTCAGTCTGATCAGTATTCCCAGCCAAGATTTTCCTGCTGAAGTTATGCCTATAACCTAGGTCAGCCTTTTCCCATGAAAAAAACAGGGAGGAAAAAGGGCTGTTCTCAGTCCTGTTTAGCAAATACACAAGTGGCTTTCCTTCTAATCTATTTAGTTTTGAGTCTCTGTCTTACTGACATAACACAAAGGATGAAATCTATGAAATCTTCATTAGAAGAAAGGTTCAAAACTGGTTGGCACAACCCCAAGGTTTGCACTGCAATCCAAAGGCAGAGGCAGACTCACCTCTCTTTGCTCACCTCCCTCTCTCCCTTCCTCCCTCACCTGGGAGCGCAACTGAGGCAGAATTTATCCCATGTTAATCTGCCAGTTCTCACCAAAAGAATCAGTAGGCACGAGGATTTTGAATTAAGCAAATGAAGCAGAACACAGATTTGAAAACAAAGAAATGCCCTGACTGCTCATGGGTGCAAGAGGGTACCTGGGTAAGTCAGTTCTTGCCCTTTCACAGCTCTTTTTTTTTTCTTGCATGAGAACTGATGTGACAGACATCAGTTTCTGGAGACCCAGAAACTGGAGTGACTTGGTTTGCAGGAATGTCTACTCTGAGAATCCCCTGGGGTTTGGAGAGGAGTGGGAGCCCCATTAGTTCAGCCATCTCCCCATGCTGTCCCTAATCCCGAAGAAGCTCCAGGCAATCGTGGGATATTACAGGCAGGTACAGACAAACCTGGACTTGCTCTACCTGCCAGAGTGCTGGGACAGGAAAGACAGGAGCATGGTGTGGATGGCAGCTGGCTCAGTCACGCCAGATCACTGCATTAACCCAGGGTTGAACCCGAGCTCTGCTCCAAAAATACTTGGCTTTGCTCTGTACTGACACAGGTTTACAGCTTCCAGAGCTAAGCCTGTAAATCCATATGGGGAGGGACACCGCAGATTGACAAACTCAGGTCTCTGGCAGTTTGGGAACCCCGTTGCTATCTTCTGTCTCACGCTGCAGGTGCCTAGAAACTGAAACAATGTTTTGAACGAAGCCTAAATTGGGAAGGTAGCCCCAGAAAATCAGCTGAGTAACAATACAGCACAACCAACATTTCACCAGAGTGTTTGTAGGGAACAGAGGTTTTAAGGCAAGTCCAAAAGAGCAGCTGTTTTCATCCTGTTACTGCTCAACTGTGGGGCTGCTGAGCATTTTCTATAACATTATCTGAGCAGGGGCCAGGATATCCAGCAAGATTAATACAACTTGTTTCTTGGCTTTTCTGAGCCACGGCTTAATGAAATAAATTGGAATAGATTGGACAGAATTGGCCAAGTGCCCAACACAAGCCTCATCGTCACTTGGGGAAGAGTAACAGGCATCAGTATGAGAGGCTACAGGTTTTTGCTGCCAAGGGTTTTATTATATTTCTCACGATTTACAGGGTCAGGCTTGGTAGGTGCCTTACTCTGCAGCTCCATCTCTTGGCAAACATCAGGTACAAAACAGACTGCACAGGCTCTGCATACTTCAGGCAGAGATGCATGATAAGTGCTTCTCAATGAAAATACTCCTCATTTCTTTAGCAATAACGGAGGGACATAACTCTCACCTAAAACAGAAGAGGGAATTATCTCGTGTAGTTCCTTTGGTTTGTTATGTTGCCCTGGAAACAGTCCCCAAGTCTCAATCGCAATTGAGAAAGAAGAAACTGGGGTTTGTGGGGAGGTTTTTTAGATTTTTTTTTTAAATACATGATTACGTTTTTTGAACCGATACTATTTTTCAGTCACGAGAAGAGATCTATCAATACCTGAGTAAGAATTTTAATTTAAAAATAAAGTTTGTCATCTTCTTTTCTGACCCGCCAATATGCCTCTGTGATGGCTGATGTAATCATGAAAGATCCAGCTACACTGTTCTCCTTGTTTGTAGGTCAGTATGTCTCACAGAAAAAAAACACACAAAAAGGCCACAAATTTGCCATTAATTATTACTGTTTGCTGCCCCATGGCCTTCTGCAGCCTGTTGACTGATGAGCTGATCGGCACCTGTGCTTCCGAGTGAACTTTAGTGATTTATCCTAGTTGATGAAGTGGTTTTGCCATAAGTACAGAATAGTTAAGCCAAACGTTTTTAGACCCACTAATAAACTATGGTAATGCCTTGATCTGACTTGGATTAAAAGTATTTTAAATATGTACAATACTAAAGGTACAAGATTACTCAAGTTATCTTGTTATAAACTCAGGCTCTGGGAACGGAGAGGAATAAAACGCAGATATGAAACAGTCTTGGACAGTCAAGTGCAAAAGATTTTTTGCTGAGAAAGTTTGTAAATGAACAAAGAAATGGGAGAGTGCAAATGGTGGAAAAGGCAGAAAAACTTAAGTAAATCAAGAGAGGAACTTGGGTAAGATACCAGCAAAGCAAGATGCCATCACAGATGAATGAAGCATTTTCAAACAGAAGATGGTGCTTTCTGAGAGGAAGAATATAAACTACATCTTCTGGCTTCTAAATTTAACTGTCAAGAGTAAGAAAAACGCTTGGGTGTCACTGGCATTTTGTCAGAGATGTCTCGTAGTGCTAAAAAGAGGAACAGTTAGGAAGGCAAAAGAATGGAACAGAGAAGCAATACTGAAAATACTTTTTATTACCCAAACTGAGCACATCATGATCAGTTCTGGACACCTTGAGAAGGACAAAACAGACATGAAATTAGCTTAGAAATTACAATGAAAATAATTAGATGCATGAAAAGCTTCTAGATGAATAATAAAATCAAACCTGTTCATTTCAGAGAAGGGAAAAGATAAAGGTGTTCAAATTAATGAATGGCACCAAAGAAAGTGGGTTCTGTTCATCATTTCCCATCAAAAAGGAGCAGAAGGGCATTTGCTGAAAATGAAAGACAAAGGGTGAAGAACAATCCTTTCCCACAGCAACTGTCTGGTGCAATTCCTTCCCACCGGAGGCAACTGAGACCAGGAGTTTTGCAAATTGAAAGGGAATGGAAAAGTTCATGGGAAAAAAAAAAAGAGAATATGTCAAGTGCTAAAAATAAGGATGTGGTTTGATATTAATGGAGGCTATCTTCCAGTGTAGGCTGCAGGACATAAAGTGATCTTCAACGGTGGGCAAGAGCAAACTTTTTCCCTTCCAAGGAAATTCTATTTAACTATCATGCATTTTGCAGGCTTCTCACTGCCAAACTTGGCACTTTCCACTCTCCCAGGGAGGATGCTGTAGCAGATGCAGGAGTGGCTGGTTATGGAGAAAAAGGTCCTGTCCTTGTACACCAGCAAATAGGAAAAACTGGAAGACACTAATGTGCCCACAGGGAGACAAAAAGAGACAGAGGTTGCAGGAGTGTAAAAATGAAAACCAGACCCACAGTTCAGCTCAGTTCCCAAACATCCAGACTTTGAGAGAATAATGTTCCCACTTGGAAACCAGCACAGGAAAGCAGAGAGAAGCTCTGGGCACAATGGTCTTCAGGAGAGATTAATAAACTGATACAAGCCACTGAGAAAATTTCAGTCTGTGCAAGAGAGAGGGGCCATGAGCAACCCAGGAAGTACGGAGGGCAGCAGGAGATGTTATTGTCCAAGTGAAGACTGGAGATGGTGTCTTTGCTCTAGAGAGGAACAAAGACACCCTGTATTTTGCTAACTGGTCCCACTTTCACCCCTGACACTCACACATCCTAACTCGTACTCAATTTATTGCTTTTATTGACAGCTTTCCTGTGTTGTTGCTCTCCCTGAAGCACACTGCAAGAACAGATACATTAATTTCATTTTTTTTTCTTAGTTACTTGACTAAAACTAAATCTTTTCTGGCTTTATTTTGAAGATATGAAATAGAAAAATAGGACCAATTTTGGCATAGCTGCCATATTCCACGTCTCTCAGCATACTCTGTCTTAAAACTTCAGTAAGGCCCACTGTGTTGCTCTCAGGGATTTCATGAACAAGCAGGGAAGTTTTACCATTGTGGGAGATTCCAGGCAGGATTCCCTCTCTCTCTCTCTCTGCTGTCTGTTCAGGGCCTTCAGGTGGGCCAAACACCTAACCTACAAACAAAGGTTTGTGAACAGAAAGAGATGGTGTAGCACACACACACAAGTACTTGGTATTTCAGAAATGTGCCACCCTCTGCCTTGTTTCAGCTTGTTTGCAGAAATGTTCCGTCTCTTCACAAGTGGCAGAAGTTCTGAAGTCTGCTCTGACTTGAATCTGAAATGCAACTGCTACTCCTTTGTGTGTGGGAATGGCTGTTTCCAGCATCAGTTCTGCTCCACAGTTTTTATTGTTGTGCTATTTTAACTTCACATCTCTCACCTGATCTTCTAACCCAGCATCCTCCCCAGTTAGCGTGGTTAATTATGCAGCCACCCTGCTTGAAGAGGTGAGCATAACATCGGCTTTTACACAACTAATGGATAGCATTTTCCAAAAGTCCAGATGAAAAATTCCCTTGACACCTCCAGCCATGCATTATATGTGTTGCTTTTTGCTTAGTGACTTGAAATTCCGTTGCATATAAAATCAGTCATTTGCAAGTAGTTTTCCTTTCCCTTTAAGACACACAAAACATTAGTTATTAGAGTTCTCTCTTCTATAAAGGACAAGGTGCTTTGTTTAGAAGGCTGTGCACTTGCCCTGAGATTTTCTCCATTTCTGCACAAGAGTTCATCCTCCTCTCACGGCCAGAGGAGAGCGCCAGGCAGAGCAGAGGGAAAAACAGCCAAGTACAGCCTGGGAAGAAATTCACACACCTCTTTCCCTCAGTCCCTCAGAACATACTGTCAGAAAGAACTATAACTGAGAACGCTATCAATCTGATCTGCTCTTTGATTCTTAATTTTTTTATAGAGGGGCATTTCCAGTACACAGGCAATGATCAGAAAGTTGATGAGGTTCTGCAATAATCAATACAAGCTTTGAACCAGTGCTTAGAATGGTTAGCATTTTAATACAGACAGAGGTATTTTGCTCTCCAGCACCAGTCCAGAATATTAATCAGTGGAAATACTTATTCACAGACCTTTCACAATCTGGTTTTCAGTCTGCATAAAACTTCTTAAGCCAGAGATAGGTACAAGGACTTCAGTGGGAAGAAAAAAAAAAAAAAAAGTAGTGAATTCAAAAGACATAAAGCAGCTTAGAGTGTATAAAAATTCTTGAACAGATGATGAACATCAATGAAACAGAAAAGACAACCTTGTCTACATGATCATTTACAGCTCAAGCTTCTCTGAAGACAACAGGGGATAAAGTATAAATAGAAAACCAAAAAGTTAAATAAGTCTGATATCTTCAGCCTCTGCACTGGCATCAAGCACTCTCATATCACCTGGTTCTGCACCTCTCCCCCTGTAAACTGATAATGTGCTTTCCTAGGTTTACTGAAGTTCAGCTGAGACAGGCAGCTTGTGTTAAAAACTTAATCTAGTGAAGACCAAAGTAATTGTGGCAGAGTATGAGTATGTGTATGAAACCTGAAAGAAAAAATAGAAGTAAGATCCCATCCACTGCTGCTCATCCTTAGGCTTGCCCTGCAGGTACCACACCCAAAAACTTGGACCTGGCTTTGGATATACAGGTAACACAGGGCAGCGAGAAGGGAGGAAAGGAACAACTTTCCTTCCTACTCATGCCTCTACAAGTAGCAAGAACTCCAGCTGGACAACTTTGCATCTGTGTCAATTAATGCAGCTCAGCAGTTAGGGAACTGTGCATCTTGTGAACCAACACTTCAGTGAAACCCCTCTCATCTGAAGGAAAGTAATTTACTTTGCCAAGCCAACTCAATTTGATTTTTCTAAAATAGAAAAATAGATCAGCTAAGCCAGAATGTAAATTTACAGAGTGATTTAGAAAAATTAAAAAGTACTTTTGACAATCAGAAGGAAAATAAGAAGAGGGAAAATTATAATGTACCAAGAAGAATATAATGTGAGCTGTCCATGCTAATGCACAATTCTTTCTAATTTGGTTTCCAGGACTGTCTTCAAAAATATTGAAATTTAGCCTCTACACCTCAGATTGGCAGCAAGAATGACAACAACAAAAATAAACCACCATATTTCAAAATCAAGAGAAAAGCTAGGTCTTTTTTGTTTTATTCACTGTCTTAATAGCTTGTATTTATTAAAACTCGTAGAAATTTCAGTGAGGTCACAAATTCATTGAATTTTTTGAAAATCAGCAACCAGTTGAGTCCTGTGACAATGCTTTAGGCTCATGAAAACGTCTAACAGAAATAAAAAAAAATATGCTTGTATTTTTTCAGTGTTAGTTGCCATCAATTCCGCTTCTGAATTCAAACAAGCATGTGTGCACACATCCATGCATGGATATACAACTTAAAACTTTTTCACAATGGTTTCCTTCCTCACCCAAAAAATTATTTAAAAAAGAGGTTGTGTTGTTTTACCAACGCAGAATATTAGTAAACTCTGAATTGGTTCATTGCTGGTAAAGTCCATGAAAATCCTATGGCCCCTCACCTGCTCTTTCACCTCGCTGCACCTTTCAGACCCACTGCAGCAAGCCAGCCCCCCCGCAAAAGTTCAGAGCCTTATCACATCCCTGAATCAGGCAAAATCATCAGCCCTGATGTGGCCCCGTGGAGGGAACAGAGGGAAAACTGCTGCATCACTGTGGAACGCTTGGCACCCCATTGCAGGAAGTGAGACAGCAAAGTCAGCTGCAGTCAAGCCTAATCCTCACTGGCAAGGGGGAGAGAAGCAAAGAGAAGCAGAAGAGGAGACAGCGGGGATCGCCCCTTAGCAACAATGAGATTTGAAAGCAGAAAGATATAAATTATTTTTGGGCTGCCTGGACATTTAGCAGGAGCTGGGGATTATTTGCACACAGGAGTTCAGAAGAGGCTACAAGAGCTTCGGGAGGATCCTAAACTAAGTGTAAAATGTGTAAATCTCTGGTCGGCTGTGAGGCAGAAGAGGCAGTGGTTTGTTTTAGCTGAAATAGGTTTCCTGGGACCTCTGCTTACTGCAGTGACCATCATTGTGGCAATGATCAAGGAGCCTGCTGTCTTCACCTCCTGCTTCTCTCCACAAAGCGTGTAACACAGGCACTTTTATTGTCCACACTCATGATTATTTTGCCTGTGAAACTCACTGCAAGGGTACTTAAATCCTCTTTCATGAGCCTTTCAGCTCAAAAGAAATACAAATAATAGCAAAATACTCCAATTGAAGCGATCAAAAAGGCCTCTACCATTTCTACCTGTACTTTCTGGGAGTCTAAGGCACACTGGATCAAATGTGTGTGTTCATTTGGTGGGACAGCCCAGCTCCAAAGTCAGGATCCAGCTGGAGACTGTCAGCAAACAAGGGAAACAGAACTGACAGGCTCTAACAGAGGAATCTGGAGCAGGGGCCCTAAAACATCTACATATCGTCTATTACACTGCAAAGATGTCCAACAGAGGCCACCAGCAGGAACTCTGCCCAGATGTGTTAAATAACTCCCTGCTGATAAGGATTGCATCAGCTCTCCAGATATAGCTAAATCATGCCAGTGATTTTTTGCTGTCCTTGAAACTCTAAAATACACAGTAGAAGTGTTTTCCTTTTTTTTTTTTTTTTTTTTAAGCATTGTTAAAATCATATTGCCCCATGTGTTTTATATTTTCAGTTCATTTGCTGGGATGGAGAATACCTTTGGGCAAAGTCTTTCTTTCCTTAAACTTAATTCAGCTGTGCTACCCATACAGATGAACAGTTTTCAGAAATAAGGTACAGATAAGTCCAGCAGTAAGTACAGACCACAGATTCTTTGCTGTGTGAATGATGTCCTGCCTCGTGTAGTTTTTCAGTTTCAGTATGTTTGGTCCTGAGTTTATGCACCATTTCCCCATTTCTTCAGCCTTCCTTGAATAATCTCAAAATTAGGGTTAGGCAGCAGCTAAACTGGAAGACTGCTCTGATCACCCCTGCACACCTTGCTGCAAATAATGAGCTCTGTTGCAAAATCTCTCCCCATTGCGGGGTGGCTTCCCTCTAGCAGCAGTTCATGCAAAGGGATTTTGTGAAGGGTCCTTTGCTTCTTCCTCACTAAATCTTCTATCCTTTGCTCTTCCTCACAGAATCCTAGCTGGATCATGCCACTGTACACCAAAAAAAAGAGAGCAGGGTTGAAACAGCACCCGCCTCACGCTGCCTGAGAGAGGAGGCAGCCCTGTGCATGGAGGGTGCTGGGCAGAGAGTGAAGGAGGCAGGTGCCGCTGGGCAGATCAGGAGGGCATGCCAAGGGCTTTGGCCGTGCCCAGCTGCCTCCCCTTACATTAACTCCTGCTGCCTCGGAGGCCATGGGAAATCAAACCCTGCAGGAGCTGGCAATAACAAGGCTGTCCTAAAGGCCACCTAGGAGGAACAGGGTGGTCTCCACCTCAGGCTCCTGCCTGCCACCCATGCCCCCTCCCCACTACCCTCTGCCCTCCACATCCTCCCCAGACCTGCCAAGGGATCCTGTTTTACACATCTTGCTTGTCCATGAGCAGCCTTTTTGATATCCACAGCCCTTCTGGCCTCAGAAAGGCCTCCTCAAAGTGACTGATGCTGTTGTCTCATGCTCGATTGCTCCCTTGCGCCTGGAGCTGCACTTCCAGGACTCTGGGACGCTCGAGGCTGAGCAGTGCCTGAAACTGAAGATCAATATGCCATCCAAGCACCACATAAAAGGCACCTGATGCAGGCGTGGAGTGGATGGGGATCATCAGTCTGCAGGGTTTGGGCAGATGAGGACCAGCAGCTGGACCGGCAAAAGGCAAAGAAGATCAAGAGGGCAAAATGGGGGACATGGGTTTGGACACTGTCAAGAGAATGAGGAAAACAACATTCAGGGGAGTAGATTTGGAAAAATGGGACTGGCTGAGTAGTGAAAGCACAAAAGGGCAAAGCAGGGGCTGGTGTTCAGCAAGGCAGTAGGAAAAGTGAAGCATGAATAAAACACGGTACAAGAAGCACAGAGGCCTGGGGAGAACCAGGGATGCAGAGAAAGGCGAGTGTGTGGCACCAGGAGGTGCACAGCAGCATGTGAAGAAAAAGTAGAAAGGTTAAAGCAAAAGCTTTGGGACCTCAGAGGTCTCCTTTTTAAAAATTTTCTGTCCAGAAATGGCTATGAAAGTTTCTGAAAAAGCATCCCACATCTCCTAAAAGCCCCAGACAACCCACAAAGGGCAGCTGGCAGCTGCTCTCTGCCACCTTCTTCATTGCATACCTGGCACCAGTTCTGCATGGAAATTGACATTTTTGTCCTGGCTCTTAGCATGTCCACACAAATCAACAGTGTGATAAATCCACTAGCCTGTGCTTTTTAGAAACCTAGGGTCACAATGGTGATTCCATCGGCTGCAGCACGTAGCATCATGGAGCCCTTGTGCAGAGACTATGCATTAGGAGACACAATCTGCCAAGGACTCTGCTCCACTGTCCAAGTTCACTTCATTTTAGGAGAAGACATTTCAAATTAAATATTTGGAACCAGTGGAACAAAAATGTGTTCCTGTTAGATTCAAGCATGTGGAAGGAAAATAGTTTGATTTTATTCTTCTGGAGAAAAAACAATCATCACACATCCAGAGTGACACAATCACACATCCCAGAGTGGTTTTCAGCTAAAAACAAAACCCATCAATGGACAACTTAATTTTCTTGAAATGGCATTTTCGCTCTATAAATGAATAAACTTACTTCATTTTTTACCTCAAACTTTCTGTTGCTAATCTGTAAAACTCAGTAATGCTACCTCCTCATCATTTTGAGATGTTATGCAAATAAAGCCATGGGAAGCACTCAGTTGCTATAGTAATTAGCATCATAGGAAAAGGCCAACGAGGAAACAAAGGACTTTGTCTCCAGAACAAGGTTTAAATCATGCATGAACCGCATGCTAACCATAAAACCCACATAAAATGATGAGGAGGAAAGAAAACATACTGAGGCAAAAAGCCTGCAAGAATAAATATAACATGTGTTGGCATAATTAAAGGCTCTATGGCTCACACATATACCTCCTTTCTGACATTTCCTGAGAGATTTTTAGGTGACTTGGCAACCAGAAGAATGTTTTTATTAGTTAATGGTTTGTGTGTCAAACTCTATTTGATTTGCTTTATATGAGTAATTTAGTCTCTTGCCTGGATACCTGAGGAAATGATGAAATTGTAAGGTTTTTTTTTCCATTAGACTAGGTACCTCATAAATATACCTAAACCATTTTATATATATATATATATATATATATATATATATATATATATATATATATGTATATATATATGAGAACTTAGGATTAAACCTTTCCATTTCTGTTCCAACCTTTGTTCACAATCTATTTCTTTTGCTCTGAAAGGCTTTCTTTTTGCCACTTTTTGTTCCACTTTATCTTCAATAAAGAAGCAATGCTTCCTAATCACAAGACGTGATGGGGCTTGCTATGTTTTCAAGCAGCCGTATGCTTGGGTGCTTAAGAGCATTTGGCTTTGTGCTTTGCATCTAACCAACAACGCACCCAGGTGAGCTGCTATTGGACAGGGACCTAATCCCTGTCATGTTTAATCACTACATTAAAAGATTTAAAGACTAATGTTAAAGGCCATTCAGTTTGGGCACCATAGATCTACAAGATGCAGTCGGGAAAAGCCACTTGGTTTATCCTGGTAAAACCTGTTATATATCTTTGAGAACAAAAGCCAGGAGAGCTGAAAAGGAAACTCCTTTTCTGTGACACCCCCTCAGAGTGTCTCAGACATCCACCCAGACGCCCTGGGACTTCCTGCAAGTTTCACACCTGAGGTGTTACTTGCACCATTTACTTAAATAGCTGCACTAAAAGGTTAGCTTTGGCCCACTTCTGTTCTGCATAACACCAATAAGAGAGTTATTAGGTCAGTACTGAAAAATTCCATCCCTACTCAGTGCATAATCCTGCAGAGAGGATGACTCGTGTCCCCTGGTGCAGAAAACATGAGGGGGCCATTTGACATTCCCTCAAGAATTTGACCCCCAATTGTAAAATCTCCTGCTTGGATCCCAGTTTGTTGTGATATGATTGCTAGCAGCAGTAGCCAGGGATGTTTCTTCCTGGCCAGTTGGCTAAGGAATTAGAAGCCCCTCTTGGAGGTGTGGACTTTGCTACAACTCCCCAAGTGCTGTTACTCTGTGCTTATTTCAGATCTCAGGCACTGCACACCCAGGTTTGTCCCTGAGGCCACACGACTCCGATGCTGCACAAACTCTATTACCTTCCAAATCCAGCTCTCTGGTCCAAATCCAGTACAAGGCATTTTCAGCCTAGTAATTCACCAGTTTGAGGATCCTGATGCTTACAGAACAACAGAGGCTGCCCAAAGCCTCTCACATTATTTTCCCAGGTGGGCAAGAAATTAACATAGTGATAGCAGTACATACAGTACCTTTATAATTGCTTTATCTACAGATGAAATTTAGTTCTTCACAGACAGCCCTACAGCAGTCACCACTATTTTCAGCTACCAGAACCTGGCACAAACGTCCAGGGAACAACTCTCTTTCAATAATCAGCTTCTGTCAGCACCCGCGGAGCAAAGACATCCCTCCCTGATGCGTTCCCTGCAGCCCTTTTATCATTGCTGCCTTGACTGAGAACATTTTCACAGCCACAAAGCTAACAATATCACACATCTTTTCAAACACCAAGTCATCCTCAAATGGTAAAAAAAAACCAAAACTAAAACAGCAGACTAGACAGTGATAACCACTGATGTAGAATCTACATGACGTAAGGGTCTTATCTGTAAGGTCATTCCTTATGAGTACTCATTTAGATATACAGTACCTCTATATAAACAATTAGCAATTTATTCCAGTTATCCCCATTTTACTTTAACAGTATATGGATTCATTCAGGCCTTTTTTTTTAAATTAAAAATAAGCCACTGTTGTTTTCCTCACCAATTCCTCATCAGGATAATAAAAATGGTCTTTGTTATATATGTATTATATCCCAATACATGTATGTTTTAATACTCCAAAGCATTTTTTCAAATGTTAGCCTTTATCATACATTTGTCTTCTTTTTCCCTGCATCAATATCCCCATGCACACACATAAATACAAACAGAAAAGCTAGGGAAAACAAAATACTTTCTAGACCAACCACTGCTAGCAAAAGACACCTGAAAATGAGACAAGTCATGATCTCTCTACACAAGAGAATTACCTGCTCAAGTAGGTCAGGAAAGACTTTGTCTAGGATGTTGTTTAATGTAAACATAATATAATAGACCTTGCAGTTCGAATATTTCATCATTCACATGACTTATGTGTAGTCTGTAGCATAAACACCACAAAAAACAGTCTTCTCTTGTGCTAGGTATATATTTATTTATTTATCATTTAAGGGAGTGGAAACTGAAATACGAGCACAAAGGAATTGTCAATGGGTGTCAGTGTGTGAGGTGGCCTCTCCAGTTCTCACTCACCATAAATGTGTGTACCAGAAGATAAGGGACACATGCCCTCTGTGTCTCTGATGACATCTCTGTGGGACAGCATGAGAGGTCTTTTCTTCTTCTAAGGTGTCGTGGTTTAACCCCAGCCAGCAGCCAAGCCTGACACAGCCACTCGCTCACTCCCCACCTGCAGGACTGGGGAGAGTAAAAGCCAGAAGGGTAAAAGGAAGGGTAAAAGCCAGAGAACCCACAGGCTGAGATAAAGACAGTGTAATAGGGAAAGCAAAAGCCATGCATGCAAGCAAACCAAGCATGCAAGCAGAGCAAAAGGAGAAATTAATTCTTCTAGAATTACCAGAGGCAGGCAGGTGTTCAGCCATCTCCAGGAGAGCAGGGGTCCCTCATGTATAATGGTGACTTGGGAAGAAAAATGACATCAATTCAAACATCCTTCAGTTCCTCCTTCTTCCCTCCACTTCATATACAGGGAAGGATGTTGTATGGTTTGGAGTATCTCTTTGGTGAGTTTGGGTCACCTGTCACAAGAGTGTCTTCTCTAAATTTCCCATGGACTCCCAGTCTTCACACCAGTGTGGCAGTAGAAAAAGCAGGAAAGGCCTTGGCTCTGTGTAAGCCCTCCTCAGCAATAACTAAAACATCTCTATATTATCAACCCTGCATTCAGCACAAATCCAAAACATAGCCCCATACCAGCCACTGTAGAGAAAATTAACTGAACCCCAGACAAAACCAGTATATAAGGCAAGTTCAACATGCCATTGTTCCTTATGTATCCCATATTTGCAAATAGTCACAGTAAGACTGAGGACCAGAACTTCACTTAGTGTTAAACTTCAGAGTTTATATCTAGCCCTGAGTGTTTTGACACTAATTTTGACATTATTTTCATCTACTTGCAGTTCACAGGTTTGGCATAATTTTTCTGAAAGGCAATAAAAAAAGAAAAAAAAAGATTACTTAGACATGATGGCTAGAGTCATATCTTAATTAGTAATTAAGCATATGACACACTGTATGAAAATACTATTTCCACCATTACAAGCATTACAGTATTAGAAATTACTGTACAACTTTAATTCCAGTTCATAAATTATTGCAAGCACTTACTGTGCTATATAACTCTTAACTGAGGACCCTACATGCTTATAAACAAGCTTTTGAAAAACCTGGAGTCTTGGCAGGGAAATCAAACCACAGTAGTCACTCTCAGGGAAAAGTTTTTCTTGTGCAAATCTTGCTTATGGGTTCAGTATTTGTAAGCATGGAATTAACCCAAATTGGAAACTGAAGGATATTCCTTCTGGAGTTTAATATGCAAGTCATAGTAACATCAGTTCAGTGTGGGTATGTTAATAAAAGATAACCTTCCCATCCTTCACAATGTATCTTGCCATATTTCCACTCCTTCAGAGGGACAGATTCTTCAGCAATTTCCAGCTGTTCACTCCTAGCTGGAGAGGGTCATTGAAGGAAAATTTTCCATTCCAACACAGGAGTTTGTGATTGAGTTTCAAAGATGCAATTCTTATAACCTTGGGTCCCAACAGCACACCAGCTGAAAATTAACTCTTCATTTTCACATCCTTTATCATCAGTACCTAAATAAGAAGCCTTAAATAACAGACAAGTATCCACTCTTGTTCATTTAGCAAATGTAAAAAACTGCAACCCAGCAGACTATGCTATGATGTTCACTATGTCCATGTTACAGAATCTACATTGTTTAAGGGTCTTACCCTACCTTGCCTTGTGAGTGCTCATCCAGCTTTACATCACCTTTAAGTCCGCAATGACATCAATTTTGATCAATTTAGGAGCATGAGATTATATTCATTTTCAACATTCTCCCTAGAATGGTGAGGATACCAGGTCAGGTACTTCTTAAATCAGATGTCACTTGTGAAAAAGCAAAGAAGCACTAACCCACTGTTTCCTTCTGCAGAAGTGGTGTCAGTTCAGCCTTTCAGGGTTACCGAATAATACAGAATGGGCACAGAATCACATCTGATCTGTGGGGGTTTTTAAATATTTCTTTCTACAATTGCCAGGCTGTCAAGGACCTTTTAGGCTTACAAAGGAAAACATGACAGGAAGTCACAATTAACATTCATTGTATCTGCTTGAATCTGATTCTCATGTGCATAAAGAGCTCTGTATTTCTTCTTCAATGTCTCCAAACAATGTGAAGTAGCTGGTTTTATTTTTAAGTCCCCGCAATAAGTGAGTACAGAAGGTTAGTAAAGAACTAGTACTAAGAAGCTTATCAGATCTTTAAAACCACAATAATTTACTCAAAAGCTTGGCCTTTTCTATAGAAGTGAAGTAAAATCAGCATTTCACAGTTCACACAAATTAAACACCAGCCCAGAAAATCAGCACCAAAAGCTGTTTCATACCTGAGCAGACTTTCTGAGAGACCAGAGCATGAAGATCCTGTTTTAAAAGATACTTATTTTTAGTTCAAATGAGTCCTGCATCTAGGCAACTCCAGTTATCATATTTGAAAGAGAAAAGCAGGGGAAACAAGGATCTCTGAAGCACCTTGGTAAAACTCCAAGGTCTATTTCCATCCCAAGGGCCAAACATTTCAGTGCTTATTCGGGGAAAAACGTGCACATATTTCAAGCGGATTTTCTTCTGTCATGTAGGATTTCACTTTCTCAGTGAAAACAGCTGTATTTCTTCAGCATGCCAGACAGAAAGTATTATTTTCTATTACTACAAAATGCAAAATTGGGAAATCAAAACTGAAAGCAAAAGAACAAATGCAAACAAGATCCCTTACTGTAGATCTACGTTTGGGAAGTAGTTGGATCAAGATGAATGGGATGGATGTTCAATGCCTGCCAGATCAAGCACTTACTGAAGGCATTTGCTGGGTACAAAATGACCTGGGTGATCTCTTCTGCAATATGGGTATTACCAGTCCACAGTAAGTTTCATTTCTGGGGTCAAGAGATGTGACATGGTCACTTGCTAAGGTCACATGGGTCAGATTCAGCCTCCAGCACTCTCTAGCAGGACTCCAAGCATAAAACTTTTTCTGTATAGCGTCTCTCAATCCTACACTTCTGTGGAGAGCTCAGCATTGGGGATAGCGGTTGTCTCAGGACACAAACAAATTCTAGTACTTGTAACCTCTGGGTTCAAACACAATTCATCTCCACTTTGGTAATAAATTAATACTTTTATCCTCTTCTCCCCTAGACTCTTCAATTATCAATGCTTCCTAGATCCTCGTCCTTCTTCATCCTCCTCTAAAGTTCCTTGGAAGTAAGACAGGGAGCAAGACACAAAATACAGGAATTAAACTTCCACCTCATACTAAACCCAGGCAATTCGCTGTGACAAGGCATGTGAAGCACCTTCAACTCTCCATCTTCTTCCTCATCCCTCTTGTTTTCCTGAAAGGAGCAGCCAGCCAAGCACCTGATGTTCATACACTGATGAAGAAATGTTGTGAGTCCTACATTCTACCTTTACAGTAAGGTCATACTGCAGGATAGGTCCTAATAGCTACAGAAGGTTGAACTTGGTGTAGCAACATCTAGAGTAAAATGAGTATTGCTGCTGTGGAAAGGAGGGAAGATGAGCTTCTCTTCTAACATCCTCTTGAATCTATGACAAGAGACATTGGAGCAGTGGCTGATACCTTTTCTTCCCAAGCTCAATAAGGTTTCATCTTCATGCAGACACCCCTCAGGAGTGCCCTTTTCAAATTAAAACCTCCCCAGACAACAGTAATAGTAAAGCAGCTTATAAAATACTGGGTGGGGAAAGCTGCATATTGATGCTAATTACCTGAGCCTTCAACTTTTCAATTATGTCATGATGACCTTTTAAAAATCATTTATTGACTGGAAAAAATATAGAGAGCTGGTTGAACCTGATTTCACCAAAGTGCCACTGCGGTGCTAATAACCAAACCATACTCTGTATTCAAGGAATAAGCTGATTAAATAGGAAAGTAATTATGACATTAAAATGCAAAAGAAGAAAAAAAAGGTCATAAATTGAATTTGTCACTGTGTAGGATAACCCAAGGATAAAGTGGGTTTCTGGCATGACACAAGTTCTGTTGGAAAAATAGAGTGTTTTGTCTCAGAAGCAACATTATAACTAGGCACTGTGTGGCCTCTTTTCTCCCTTTTCTAGAAAAGCACGTGTTTGCACTGGGATTGCTTGTCAGATTTTTTTTTTTTAGCCACAGCAGATTTATAAATGCAGTTGCCTACATCCTTCCAAGCATTATTAGGCATGTCACATTAATTGCACAAAGCCATTTTGCTCTGCTCAGCAAATCGGACTTCTATATATATCTTGGAAAAAAACATAGGCATGTGGTCAGAGAAACAGCTGTCAGTCAGGCTCCTCTTCTACAACCAAAACAATGGCTAGCCCAAACCTGCATAGCTATGTAATGTAAGGCAGTCTCAGTGTGTTTTGTTGAGTGCTGCAAAACAGACCAAGATGTCCCCATGAAATCTCAGAGTAAACCAAAGCATTGCTCCTAAGCATCTTTCACAGCTACAACTGCTCAAGACTTCTTTCTGAAAACAGACACGTCAGGAACCAGGGCCAGACTGCGAATGTAGAAAAGTGTGTAATACAGCACAGCAGGGAGTGAAAAGGGAAGAAAAAAAAAGAAAGTTTGAAAGTTGCTGCAGTGCTGGCACCCTCAGCCCAGAACTGGAAAGAATGCAGAATGGCCTAAAAAAGAGCATTTCCAGTCCATGTGTGCAAGTGACCAAAGGAAATATGATGAAGACCTCCAGCAAATCACAAACCTCTCACCCTCTGGGAAAGAACTGAAATGCCTATATTCTGCTCCGTCTTCAAGAAGATTGGAGGAGCTAAGTGGAAGGCTTGCAGAAAGATGGTACATTAGACTTGGAGACAAAGAGGTGCATGTGAATTGCTTCTCCTTTCATCCTACTTCCTTCCAGAGGCCACTGGGCTGGGCAAAGCATTCAGGGAAACAAGACTCTCCCTGACAAGCTTATTTCAGCAAAATGCATAGTGAAACCTTTCTCACTTTGCAGGGAGGAACTGAAGCAACCTCACTCAATTGAGATAGGTGTTTAGAAATGGGAGCCACTTCAAGACAGCATGAACCTTCACATCACAGCTTAACCAAGGGACCAGTTCATCTATTTGTGTGGAGAAAAGGGAGAGCAAGTATGTTTTTCAGGACTCAAAAGTATGCATAGCCCTCCAGAAATGCCTGCATGAAGGGGATTTCTTTAATTTCCCAGGTGCCCAGACTATGCTCTAACTCTGCTTTAGTCAAAACTTTAGTATTTCATTCCATCACTGATGATCTTTTCCTCTCCCTTATCTTTTTATCTGCAAAGGGACACTGAAGCATTTGGCTTGACTCAGAAAGTCTCGACACACTGCAGTATACCCCTATTACCTAAGGGGCTACACTTACAGAGCTTCACTATCGAATTTCCACTCACGTAATTATTTGATGTGAACACCAAAAAAAGTATTATCAAACCATTTGTATTGGTTTTAAAATTAAATGAGAACAGGACACACTCTGTGTGTTTACAAAGACTTCTCCAGAGGAAACTATTTGCTACAAAGTTCCAAAGTGAGATATCAACGTTACTGAAATTAATATGCAGCAGACTTGGTTCACGATGGCATTTCTCCAGCATCACAAGTAAATTGTGAATGAGGCTTGGGATTCTATTTTTAAAGTCCTTTCCCTCCTGCTGGGAACCACTGCCTATTCCATACAACTTGTCTATCAGACAAGTTGTATTTGTGCCTTTCAACAGTTAAAAAAACCTGTTTGTTTCCAAATGTTCAGATGTTAAAACTAGATTTTCTGCAGGACTTCTACTTCATGATCAGGTGAATTAGCCATAATAGTTGATTTTTACCTTTTCACCAAGCATTACTTCAATAATGTAATTCAAGGATCTCACCAGAGCCTCCTCTGTGAAGGGGATCACTGCAAAGTCAGTCAAACCATTTGTTCTCCTCAGCTGCAGTCCATACCCAGGCCCTAGAGTTGCAGGGATTAACAAGAAAGCAGGGAGGGAGTGGTGGCTTTTCCACTGGGAATTCGATTGAGACTTCTCCAAATTCAGAGCCTGTTCAGCTGGGCAGATCCAGTTGCTTTCCAGCAGCTGGCTATACCAATGTAAAATAGCTGAAAGCACTCATGGCAGCAAAAGCATTTCTGTACCCTAATATTTCATCACTTCAGAATATGTAACACACTTAAATGAGGCAGGAAAGCACAATCATCCCCACTGTAACACAAGCCACTTAGGCACGTCAATGGCCCCAGTTAGTCTATTGCTAGTCAAGCTACCACAAAGTAATAAAAAGTTGCAAGCACATGATACAAAAGGTAAAACTGATTTAGTATTTCCCCCAAAATAGCAATTTATCCCCGGCAGAATCAAAATTAAATCCATCATGCCATTTGGTCACCCGTGCATCGCTGCTATACTGCAATTTGTTCTGGGTATATTCTTTAATGTATCATTCTTCGCCTGTCCACTGCCAATGTGATTTGTCTCACATCTCCTCAAAACGGAAGGAGAGGTGAGTCTTTTCACATCTGTGTCCTATTCAGTGAAGTCTCCTTTCCATACTTCTGCATCTAGACAGTGCCATAAATCACCCCCAGTATCCAAATTAGCTCAAACCATCCTTCACATTTTGTCTGTCTGTTATCATCTGCCTCTTCCTCATAATTGCATTGGTTTCTTCAGAAGAAAACCTGTGACATATCTAAGCAAAATAAGCTCAGATCTGTGATAGGTTATGAACTGCTCATTGCTAACCACAGGCAAGATCTCAGGATTGCAATTCATGGAAAAAAATGCACTTGATGCTGTCCACAGTCCAAAAGGCCCAAACAAGTATCAACTACTATTTGGAAACACAGAGGGCTTGAAAAGACCATCATCATGTAAATCAATTTTGTTCCTATCTTGGATACTGGTCCGTTCTGCTATAAGAAAACAAGAAGATGACCCAATGTCCTGATAAAAGTTATGGAGCCAGTTTCCATGCAATGATTGACTGCGATCCATGCGATGAATTCCAGGAAGGGCTTTAGGATCATCATCTGAGCATGCAGGGATAAAACTTTGAAGGCCAGAGCTAAACTGGAGATGAAACAGGTGAGAGATGTGAAGGACAATAAGAGCACCTGTAGCTACACCAGTGGCAAAAAGAGGACTAAGGAAATTTTGGAATTGCTCCTAAAAAGGACAGAGCACCAGTGGCGCAGGATACAGGAAAGACTACATCAGTGCCATTGCTGCTGGCATGGTGTAGCTTTGGGGCTCCCAGACCTTATGGCTAGTAGCAAAGTTTGAAGGAGAAAGGTGCTGCTCTGGGATGAGCAGGATGAAGTTACAGACTATTTAGGTAAACTGGAACATACAAGCTCATGGGATCAGATGGTAAGTGATGACACAGAGCCAGTGTCACTGTGAAGCCACCTTCTGCCATCTCTCAGTGATCACAGTGTTTGCGAGACATCCCCAAGAGCTGCAGGCAAGGAGGATGTGGGGTATGGAGATCAAGGAGGATATAGATGAGCAGCTTCACCTGCAAGTCTGGGAGATTATTCCAAGACACAGTAAGAGCAAGAACTTCCAGACTGGGAACAGCCAGCATGGATATACAAAATGCCTGCCCAGCCTGAGATGAGATGAGATGAGATGAGATGAGATGAGATGAGATGAGATGAGATGAGATGAGATGAGATGAGATGAGATGAGATGAGATGACTCTGCAGGTAAGAAGAGAGCAGAAGATGTTGTTTACATGGACTCCGCTTGTGACATGCTTCCCCATAGCATCCTTACACTCAAGCAGGAGATAAGGACACGACATGTGGGCTCTGCAATAGAGCATGAGAAAAGCAGCAAGACAGTGCATCTTCCAGATGCAGTTTCTTCAATATTACTACTTCTGAGGTAACAGGAAAGCTCATGGCACAGTAAACTTTGGCCTGAATCTGAAATTTTAATACATGAAAGTTGGCAGGTTTTGCTACTGTGTGGGAGAGAGCCTCCAGATGCAGAAGGCTGTGTTCATGCCAGCGTTTATTTTTAGACAAGTACCAATGTCCATCTGAGCACAGCAATTTACCGTGCTTTCAGACCACGCTGAAGTACAAGAATACTTCATTCAGTCTTAATATTTCAATTATACATCTGCCCACCATGTTTTCTGTGAGTACCAGGACTCTGCACTGGTGTGTAATGATGCCATTTGAGTCCACTGGTCTTACCAGCTATTATCCTGCAACAAACACAATAGGTCTTCCAATATTGTGCCAAAAAAGACATGTCTTCTTAAACACCTATTTCCTAGCTCAGAACTTGGCCTTAGTATCATATCTTTGAGAATTTGTATTTATGGTTTTAACAGCTTATTCTAACATTTGAGAACTACTCGTATTTCTAGTTTATACTTTCAAAAACAAAACACAAAAGCATACTCTCTGCCAGGATAGAAGCACCTCTATTTAATTGCCTTTATAAAGGGATAATACAGAAAAGAGTCAGATCTATGTTCCTTGTTTTCTTTCTACTTACTCCTTGCCCACTTCTATGCTTGTAGCTCAACACATTTAAAACTTTAAAAAGTCAATATCCAAAAAAAGTCAAATTTTGCATGCATTGCCCTGTTTTAAAATTATTTTATGAATCTGCTTTTAACATTGACCTGGCAAAACACAACTTTTACTTGTGTTTTTAACATCACACAAAAAGTGTACTTGCAATGCATAGGCCTGGGTGCAGGTAGAGGAAGGAAAGGAATGACCCAAGAGACAATCAAAATATTATTGATGGGGCAGAGAAGAGAGCCAGGTGTCAGGCAGGGTGGCACAAGACCAGAGGGTTTCTTGCCCACCCTTAGGGCTGCATCCCTATGTCCCACTCCCTGATCCTTCCAGCCCCACCAGCCAGCTCTGCTCTCTGTGCCCCCCAGGGCACTAGGTTTGAATAACACCAGGCATTTGATGACCTAAATTTACACTGTGGTGACTCTCTGCCCACCGCTGCAGGCTGGGACAGGATGCTTTGCCCCGTGCTTTGCCACCTATGGGTCACCCAGCTCTCAGTCTCGCAGTCCTCTCCTCCCTTGCCTGCGGAGGGGCCAGACACAGCAGGGTTGACCAGGCCTGGCACTGCCTGTCCTCTCATGCCTTGGCTGACACATGGCTCCAGCACGGGCTACCCTCCAGAGGTCACCGGCCGCTCCCCTTCCAGCGCTCCCTCCTGCCGGCCAGCCATGGCTCCCTGCCCAGATTAAACCCGATAAAACCCAGGCAGGCTGCCATGGGGCCTGCCGGACAGGCTGCACTCTGGTGGGGCTCGGTGGGGACCTGCCAATGGATTCAGAGGTGGTGGCAGCCACTCTCCTTGCCCACAGCAGCGATGGGCCCTTGCTGTGCCACCAGTCCCTGGGCTGCCCACGGGCCGCCATGGCTGCATGTGCTGCTGGGCACCTGTGTGTGTGTGTGTGTGTGTGCACTCATGTGTGCCCACACACCTGCTGTGTGCCAGCGTGCATGCACATATACATAAGCATGTGCAGAACACGTGCGTGCATAACACATGTATGAGTGTACGTGCATGTGAGTGGGCTCGTGCGTCCCTGCACACGTCTTCTGCATACCTGTGCTTATGTGTGTGTCCATGGGTATGTGTGTGCCTGTACGTATGTGCACGTCAGCCTGTCAGGCCACACATGTACAAGCATGTGTGCAGATGTGTGTTTATGTGTGTATGTGTGTACAGGTGTGTCTATGTGTGCATGTGTTGTTGTGTGTGCACATGTATACATATGCATATATGTCTGTGTGCCCACGTGTGAATATGTATGTATATATGCATGTGTGCGTATGTGTGTGCATATAGATGTGTGTATGTTCAAGTGTATGTTCATGTGTGTGTATATGCATGTGTGTATATATATGTATGTGCAAGCAGATGTTCACGTGTGTGTACATGCATGCGTGTATATATGTATACACAGGTTCTTGTGTGTATGTGTATATATGTATGTGTGCGTTTATATACAGATGTATGCACCTGCACACATGTCCGTACGTGTATATATGTGCATGTACATGCACAGCCGCTCACGTACCTGTGTGTATATCCATCCCACACCCACTCCCCTCTTCCCTTGCCCCCACCCCCGGATCCCGCGCGAGCGCACGCGCGCCCCGAGCCCCGCCCCGTGCCGCGCCGCGCGCCGGCCCGACCGCCGCTCCCACGCCGCGGCGCCGCGCTGCCCTCTTCCAACATGGCGGCCCCCACCTCGGGCGCGCGGGCGCGCAGGCGCCGTGTCAGCTCCCCTCTTCCGCCGGGCGCCGCCGCTAGTGCACACGGCCGGAAGGCGCGGCCCGGCAGCTCTCTATGGTTGCCCGCGGTGGGTAGCGCGCCGCCGCCTCGCCTCGCCCCCGCCCGCGCTGCACGCCGGGACACGGCCGGTCCTCCCTCCCTCTCTCCCTGCCTCCCTCCCGCGCGGCCCCCCCCGCGCGCCCCGAGCCTGCGCCGCGCCGACATCCGCGTTGTCCCAAGATGGAGGCGCGGGGCTCGCGCTGAGCGCGGCCCGGCCGACACAGGAGCAGGAGGAGGAGACGCGCCCGCCCGGCCCGGCCCGCCCGCCTCTTCTTCCCCGCCCCGCCAGGCCGCGGCTCCGGCGGCACCGGCAGCAGTAGCGGCGGCGGCGGCGGCGCCTCCTCCTCGCCCGCGGCCCGGCCCCGAGCGCGGCGCGGCCCCCGCATGAGCCCGGGCGGCGGCGGCGGCGGGAGCGCCCGGGAGCAGCAGCCGAGGTGCCCAGGTCGGTGTGGGCGCTGCGCAGGGCCGGGAGCGGGGATGGCGCCCGGCTCACGCTGGCCCTGAAGGGGAGGGAGGCGGCCCTGCCAGCTCCCCCGCGTCGGGGAGGGGAAGGCGGGCGGGAGGCGGCGGCCCCGGGGGTCCTCTCCTTCCTCCCCGGGAGACACATGGGTGCGGGGCCACCCCGGGAAGGCCGGGCGGGCGAGTGGCCCCGGGCTTCTCCCGCCCCCCCGGGGAGACCGGGCTCGCTGCGCGACCTTGGGTGAACCCAGCCTACCCCTGCCTCAGTTTCCCCGTTCGGTGACTGCTCTTCGGAGCTGCTCTGGGAATGGGACGGCTCGCTGCTGTCGGCGGGGCGGCTACCGGAATGGGAAGTGCTGGAGGGTCTCTTAATTAGTGAGCAAGGCCTGTTTGACAAAGTGGGTCTTGTTCACTTCCTTGTCTTACCTTCTGTCCAGTCTGAAGAGTTGGTTCTGAATGTGTGTACAGGCTGCATTGCTGATGGATGTGATCTGTCGCTTCTGACTGCAGGACTTTCTGGGCTTCAATTTTTAAGCAGACTTGCAGTATTTATTTTAAGGGATGTTACAATTCACTGCTGAGATGATGCGTTCTGGTCATTCAGAAGTTACTACTGCTTAAGAAGCAAAACATGTTCCACAATTCTTCTTTAGGTGGCAAGAACCTGTAATTTATAGACTTGTAGTTATTATTTTTTTTCTCCAGTTAAGGGAAATACTTGTTTATGTTTCATTCTGTGTAATGTGTCAGATGGTCTAATTCTGGGACTAAGTGTGTGTCTTACACATAACCTCAGGGGTGGTCCCTCTGTCTTTATGGGGACTTACCTGCCTCTGTAGGAGTCTGCAGACCTGAGGCCCTGTGAGAAATCGGCTTCTCAGAGTCGTTTTACCATACTTCTTGCACGTCTAGCAGAAAGTTTCTCAGTGGAAAAGTGTAGCTGATTTTAGCTTTGAGTTCCTTACAAAGTAAGACCTTCCTGATTGTATTGTCAGTTTATTTTTTTCTTAAATTTTTTAATTTTTTTTTTTGTAATGTCTCCCTCGTTTGAAAGAGAGAGGTCTAAAAGATTAAGTTCCTAATTTATGCAAATAGCATCCAGTTAGAGGGAGATTCCCTGCGAAGGGAGAAGCCATGCTCTGAGTTGTACTTTGTTATTAGACATTTATGATGGGGGGGGGAATAATGCAAGAGAGGTGTACTACTTGATAAGAATGAAAAGTCCTGGAAAATGGCCTTTACCTTTCTAATAAACTGCTTGGTTTATATGTTGGCTCTGAATATGTTGTGCCCTTTCATTGTGGGAACAGTTGAAGGTACTTTTTAGAAATTTGAAAATATGGCAGAACTCAGTTTAATTGAGTATGCTGAATTGAAAATATGAAATGTATATATGAAATTGATATGGATATGCAGAGAAAACTATCACATGTGCTCATCTTTTAAAACAGATGCAGTTTGTAGTGCTTATGACTTGTCTTCCTAACAGTGACATTCTGTCAACTCAGTACAGAGAAACAGTGAAAGAAAATCTAGTCCACTACTTACGTTTACGGAGCTGATGCTTTTAATTGAAATTATTTCTGTACAATATTACAGATGCTTCATGTCTCTTTTACAAATATCTTCCATTCCACTCTAAATAGTTGCTATTTAATGTAGCATCTTTCTTGCTGGAATTAAGTTCATTTTGTTTATCAGAGGTGTTCACTATTTCTCCTCATTGGAGTGTCCTGAGCATCTCCCAAGAATTTAGAAATAAAAGCACCAAGTAGGATGGCAAAATAAATGGTTGATTTATTTGGGTTTGTTTCAGGGTATGGTTCTGTGACTTTGTAAAAAAAGTCAGGCTTGAAAAAGCAGAAACTTTTTCACAGCAGTGTGTTTCAAAGCCTAGATTTCTCAGTCCAAGTCCTCTTCTGAACTCTAAAGTTGTGGGGGTTTGGTCCTTCTTTTAATAGCAAACAAGACTTTTGGTCTTCTCCTTTTTTTAATTGCTGCTGCTGTTTAAAAACATAGAAACAATAATTCTTTAGTGAATGGAATTCAAAACTGTGTATGTGTTGAATACTTCTAGTGATGTTCTCAGCCTGTTAAGAGTCCCTGGTAGAGCACCTTGAAATTGTCCCCAGTTGTTTTAATTGACTGGACAAAATAAAACAGGTTCTTTTTCATACC
The DNA here is from genome assembly GCA_036630365.1 of Acanthiza pusilla. Taxonomy (NCBI): domain Eukaryota; kingdom Metazoa; phylum Chordata; class Aves; order Passeriformes; family Acanthizidae; genus Acanthiza; species Acanthiza pusilla. The sequence continues at coordinate 3,465,388 of JAXCHO010000098.1, forward strand.
ATTTAACTTCTCTTTTGAAAGTATGAAATGTCGTACGTACCACAGTATAAAATCATGCTTGTTTCATTATGATTATGTCCTTTGTTGACATATCCTTCACTAGTTCTCTGAATTCTCAGGTTGTACTTAACCAGATAAATAATGGTGGTGGAAATACCTCTCAGCTGAGTTTTAAGTCGTAAACATGTTTAATTGTGAACATGTTTAAGCATATAACATTTTTTATAAACAGTAGTTAGTGTAGTACATGATGTGACACTTATCATGGAATTAATTTAGTGTTTCTGTTTTTGTAAATGTGCATTATCTTAATTTTTGCTATGCAGGAAAGATTTTTTTTTCTCTTCTGTTACTTTTAATTTCAATTTATTTAGTGAATGTCCGGAGAGAATTCATCTCTTTTTAAAAGCCGGAAATGTCTTTCTCCCTCCCCACACCAATATATTCATACACCTGAAGATGAAAGCCACTAATTCTTAAAAATAGAACATGCAATTGAGGGAAAAGGGGACAGAATTCATAAAGTATGTAGGCATAGATCTCATTTCTAGCATCAGTCTTCCTTTCTGGTACTGTGGGCCAAGTCTTCACTCTAATTAATGAATTGATACTGATTTTTAAACAAAGGAGGTGTGTTTTACAGTTTTCTGAAGTATCAAGTATATTTAAGGTAGATATGAGTTTTACAGAGAAGCAGTGTTAAAAGGTTTTCTGTCACTAATCAAATTCTGATTTGTACATGGAAGGAGCGATTTGCTATTTGTAATGAAAAAATTCAGAGTAGGTTGTTTACTTTTTAAAAAAAAAAATTCTACTCCTTACCCCCTCCCAGAAATTCTGTAAGCTGTGCTAAATACTGGTTCCCAGACACAGCAGCAGTGAGCAAATCTCCTGTTTGAAGTGAATTTTGTCACCTTAAATACTTTGACCTTAACCTTTACTACATTAACTTCTTGTATTTACAGGCAGTGCCTGACAACCTCATAAGGCTGTGTTGCCCATGAATAAAAGTTTGGAAAAAAGCTGGCTCCTAGGAATAGTAATGTGTGTAACGTATCTGGTTGGTTAGCAGAAAGTCAGCAAATACAGTCTAAAGGTAACATTTTGCAACGAAGCAACACTTCAGTAACTACACCAGCTGGTGACACATTTCTTCAGGAAAATAACTTCACAGGAGGAATATGAAAAAACCAAATAACATAGAGATCCAGGATTCAGGTTTGGCAATGTAACATCTGCCTAAATAGCACTTAAAATTGCTATTTTTGAGTAGTTGCACCTTCCTGTGGTTAGGAATGACAGAGCTTATTGACAAAATAACTTACTGAGTGCAAAATTACATTGTAAATTGAATATTATCATAGTGTTCTGTCTAACAAATACTCTTATGAATGAATCCTTAAAGGAAGCATTAACTACTTCTTACTTACTTTAATAGGTTGAGCCTGCTTCCCTGTATTATGCAAACTGCTGAATGGAGGAAGGGGGTGGAAGTCAGTCTTTACCGATACTCTTTCCGTTACCATCCTGCATGGTTCTTTACCCGTGTTTTACAGAGTGGTGAAGAATTAGGAGAAGCTGCAGTTGTTCAGCTGATTGGAACTAAATGGGTGGCTTCCTTCTGGACCCTCACTTCACTGTTTTAGGTAAGAGGGGTGATCTGCTTCTTCTGAAGCTACTTGCATTTTCTTAGAGCAGAAGTGTATGTGTTTTAAGAGAAACTTCTAGGTAGCAAAGCAGAGCTTTGAATTTTTTTTTTTTTTTTTAATCTGGTGGCTCGAAAAGGGCATTCACAGTATGTAGCTGTCCCAGTACTTTGCATTGAAAAGCATTGCTGTTTGCATCCATTCAAATAACTTTAAAAACATGCTCTATGTGCTAACATAATTTACTTTTGAGAATCATGCTCATCTTGCATTGTATGACAAAAGTTGGACTGTCACCCAGAGGTGGATTACAGTGGTGGTGGATATAGGACAACTTTAACTGATGTACCACTTGACTGCTTGATATGGAGTGCATTACTTTTTTTTTTTCCCCATAGACTTGGAATAGTTTGGGTTGGAAGGGACCTTTAAATGTCATCTAGTCCAAATTCTTCTGCAATAAGCAGGGACATTTTCAAATAGATCAGGTTGCTCGGAGCCCCATCCAGCTTGATTGTGTGTGTTTCCAGGGATGGGGCATCTCCTACCCCATGGCAGTCTGTTCCAGTGTTCTACCCACCCTCATTGTAAGAATTTTTTTTTCTTGTGTCTAGTCTTAATCTGCTGTCTTTTAGTTAAAAAACATTACCTCTTGTCCTGTCATAGCAGGCCCTTGTAAAAAGTTTGTCCTCATCTTTCTTACAAGCTCTTCTTCAGTATTGAACAGCAGCAATCAGGTCTCTCCAGATCTCTCTCTTCCCCAAGCTGAACAACTGCAACTCTTTCAGCCTTTCTTCACAGGAGAGCTGCTCCAGCCCTCTGATCATTTTTGTGGCCTTCCTCTGGACTTGCTCCCAACAGGTCCATACCTGTCGTATGCTGAGGGCTCCAGAGCTGGATGCAGCTCTCCAGGTGGGGTCTCAGAGGAGCAGAAGGCCAGACTGGTGTCCCTCAACCTGCTGCTCTTGATGCAGCTGAGGATACGTTCTGGGCTGCAAGCGCACATTGCTGGGGCAAGGCTAGCCTTCCAGCAACCAGGATCTCCAAGTCCTTCTGTAATTACTTTCTGCTGCCAATTCCCTCATCCCCCAGCCTGTATTGATACCAGGGGTTGTCCTGACCCAGGTTCGGGACCTTGCACTTGGCCTTGTTGAATGAGGTTCCCATGGGCCCACTTCTCAGTGTTGTCCTGGTCCCTCTGGATGGCATTCCATTCCTCAGGCGTATCAGCCACACCACACAACTTGGTATCATTTGCAGGTTTCCTGAGGGTGCATTTTGTCTGTCATAGATGAAGGTATTAGACAACGCTGGCCTCAGTATGCCTGAGGGACACCTTTTGTCACTGATGTCCATTTGAACCTTCAGCCATTGACTGCTACCCTCTGCATGCAATCATCCCACCAATTCCTCATCCACCAAGGAGTCCATCCATTATCTCTGCAATTTAGGATAAAGGGTGTTGTGCAGGACCATGTCAGAGGCCTAACAAAAGTCCAAATAGATTACATGACTAGCTGTTGCCTTGTCCACTGATGAAGTCATTCTGTCACTAGGTTAGTCCAAAAGGACTTGCCCTTGGTGAAGCCATGCTGGCTGTCTCAAATCTCCCTGTCCTCCATGTGCCTTCATGTTCAGTCCTTGTGTGACAAAATGTCAAAGCTGTGACCTAAATAACTAAAGACAAAATTTAAGTATCAGAAACTATAGAGTGGTTTGAAACCCACAGGAAATTTGATCTTGGTGGGCTGTGCATCAGTAGGGTCACAAGCAGAAAATTATGGAACCTCTGTTTGGGTTTGGTGGTTGTTGTATAATGGTCTGGCAGTGATTAGTCCACATAGTTTGCTTTTCATTCTTGCGTTGTGTGAGGACTGACAGGATTTCTGACCAAGCTGGAGTTCTAGATGTGAAGCTAGCTCATCTCTCCTTCATAGAGAAGACCATGCTCTTTGCTTCTTTTGGCAAATTGCTTTTAGGACTTTTTAATACTTCCTTGATGATCGTTACACCAAAGAAATCAATGAAATGAGGAGATCAGAAAAGCAAACACCCTCTCCCTTACCTTTAGGAGTTGTGTGCAGGGGAGGCACAAGAGCGGTCTGTATCATGTTGCCAAGCTTGCATGGCGCTGAGAGATGCCAGGCTTGTCTAGGCAGCCAGGCACTGGCACTACTTGTGTACTCCTGCTCTGGTATGCTCCCTGGGACCCAGGTTGGAGCAGCTGCAGTTCAGCAGGCTTGGGCTGTTAGCAGGTGGTGGAGTGGCTCTTAAAGGAGCTGAACTTTAAAAATGGGACGTAGGTCAAAATACTTCAAGAAAGGCTATCATAGTTGTAGATGAGTTTTCCTTTTGCATTATGGTTAATTGTGTGTTTGAGCTGACTAATGCTTAATATATTTTTATTTTACAATGTGGTATTTTCCATTTTCTTAAAAGGAATCAAAAACTTCTGCAAAGCTAGATAATACTGAAGAAGTCTATCACTGCATCAGAATTTCTGTTTCCAATACAATTTTTTATCTTTCTTATTTTTATAGTCATATTCAGATAATGATTGCTTGTTTTTTCATAGTGAAATGTTGTGTCCAAAGTCTTGGTGATGGATATTGTGTTTTACTATGTGTATACACGCGGGTTTATTTTTAGAAAGTCCAAGGTATACTGGTGTACACTACACTGGCTGAGTAGCAACACCTAGTTGTGTTTCAGCTGATGTAACAAAACTTGCTTATTGTAGCCAGTAGAAATACATACTTAAGAGTCCACACAACCTTGAACTCCCATCAGATTTCAAGGACAAGGGAGCTCCCGAGAGAGTGTGTCACTTCTGTGAAACCCTGGGATTTCTTGGTTGCAAAGGTTGAGCCCTTTACATAGTAAGGTTGTGAAAAATACACGGTTTGTATGATTCCTATAACCTGAATATCTTAGTGAAAGAAGGATGTTTGTGAATACTTGTTTTTAATTTGGCTAACGTGATTTTCATTTACTGTTAAGAATGTCAGTTGTGGAAGAAATTTATTCTTAATTGAACTTAAATATTTGAAATTGTGTTAGAAGATTTATAATACTAGGTATTACTTCTTTAGTCTAGTGCTCTCAGAACTTTTTCTCCTATTTCTGTTGTGTTACAGTTACTGGATAAAACCAGACAAACACAACAACCCAAAACCACAAGTGGAAAACATAATTTAAGCATCTGATAGAGATGATGTCGTGGTATCTTTTATCAAGCCAGACATGAGAGTTGCAAAGTATTTTTTGTAATTTCTAATTAATTTCTTAAATATTTTGTAATTCTGTATACTGCAGTATGGTTAATTCAGTGCTTTACTGTCAGTGTTAATGTAATTCAGTGGGCCTTGAAGTCTCCTTTTCTTATTGAAAATGTATGATAGTTGTAAACAAGCAGCTTTTTTGGCTCTGGTCACATGATAGATCAAGATGTTTTAATGTTGAGTAGAAGCAACAATGTTGGCCAAGCTTCTAGTCACATTTGCTGTTTGAATTTTTTTAGGCAGATGTGGCTTAGTGCTAATTAAGTTTACTAGAGGTGGATGTTAAAGTACATCTGACTTCATGAAGTCGTTTTCCTTCCTTTTAGACAAGAATTACAGGGCCTTATTTCATTTTGTGTTGGTCATGTAGCCTTTGAGCGAATGTAGACTTTAGAACTAGTAGTCTGCTGAACTCTCTTTTGCCTTAGTGGTATCTGGTGGGGAGAGATTGAAGAAGAACTGGAAGTCCAGGAACTTCAGTTTTGTGTTGTTGGATTTGCTCTTCTGTTGCTGTGTGTTATGATGCAAATCCACTGTCTACATCTCCTCTGTTGTGGTCTTGTTTCCTCTATCAGTTGTGCTGTCCTACACTACTCCATAGCTTCAGTTCTGTTGGGAACCACTGTTTTCTTGTCTCTTTTGTTGGGCAATAATCATAAACTCCCTGGTAGGTGTATTTGCAATACTTTTTCATGCTGTGCTAGATGCTCTTCTCCTACTTTCTGCACTCTGAAAATCTGTACTTTTGTGTCTTAGAGGAGAATGAGAGAATTTTATACAGATGACAGTGCTCTATGTCTGTACAGGAACAAATGTATACATTGAAGTTTAATCTGGAAGTCCTGCGACACAAGGTGTGAAAGTACGGGTCTCATTTGTCAGAATACTTTTAACTGAGTTTGTCGAATGGCACCATTGTAAATGAAGAATTATTCTTTAGTAGAATATAAGGTATTTTAGATTTTTGCTGTGGATATGAAGTAGAAGTGCTACCTCCAGACAGGAAAATCATGAGTTACTGTATCCTGTTCAGATAAGTGTTTCTTCTTTTTTTTTTTCCTGAATGATAGTAAAGTTTTATTGACACAGTTGCATGTCATTAGCACATTAATCCTAACTGTACAGAAAGCTACATAGTTATTAGAATTGTTTGTTGAAACAGCAGTCTTTTTTCACGAAACATGTAGGTGCCCTATAAAACTAATTTTTTTTAAATATAAAAAATTGTGCACACATTGTTAGTTCTTAGAGCTTTAGTGGCAAGATTGGTCCAGGACCACGCCATTTCAGTTCCCAGATAAAGAATTGGGCCCTTAACACTAGATACATTCTTGCTGGTTTGACATCTTTTAAGATAAACCTGAATGTACTATTAAGTTTCCTGTGTGGGAACTCTGATCTATATCAGAGATCAGCCTACATCAGCTGCGTTGGATTTGTTTGTTCTTATTAGAGTTTTTAAACAAAGAAATTATGTATTAAATCTTTGCAGTACTGCAAATGTGATAATCTGTGCCAAATTACTAACTTTTTGGAAAGTAATTAGTAGATTTCCCAGATCGGATCTGGGAATGGTTTGGGTTGGTAGGGAACCTCAGAGAAAAATCTAATTACAGCTCCCCTCCATGGGCAGGGACAACTTCCAACAGACCAGGTTACTGCGAGCCCCATCCAACTTGGTCATGAACACCTCCAGTGATGGGGAATTCACAACCCCTGTCCTTCTTTAGGACATATGTCTCTGTTTCTGTCACTTTTCCCCTTGAAACTGGTTGTGCTTTTTAGGTGTTTGTTGAAAATATTTCAAGTATATTTTAGTCCCTTGTTAATTATGACTTCCTGAAAATGAAGAATTTATAGAAAAGCTTACTGAACTCCAGCAGTTTATGCTTCCAGAACAAAGATTTGGTTCTATCTGTGACTTCTTTTGAGCAGGGTTGTTTCTTTCTCTAATTATAAATGCCAGTTCTTAAAGACAAGAAAAAAAGAAAAAAAAAAAAGAAAGGGCGGGAAGGAGAAAAGAAATTGGTGTTTGTAATGATGAATGGAATTGTAAAACTCTATTGCATCACTACTGGGGAAAGAATAGGGAACATTGTGTATATGAACTTTCTGCTTTTGTAGTTCATCTAACTTAATTATTATTTTCTGCTATGATTTTTTGGTAAGAAGTGTGATTTAGTTTGGGAAGCTAATATGGTTTAGTTTTAGGTAGCCCTGTCAGGAGTGGGGAATTGGGTATGATGATCCTTGTAAGTCCCTTCTGACTTGACCTGTTCTATGATTCTGTATTTCCTTTAGTTGCAGACTTCTGACTAATCAAATAGTCACTTTTGAATGTATTATCTTGAAGTTGTATTTAGCTTCAGGTTGGTAGGGAACATAGTGCAAGAACTGAATTGTAATGTTTTGCTTTATAGGTAGAAGAACTGTAGAAGTCCATTTTAGAATTTGAAAGAACAAGATTCTGCAGCTCTGGAATGATATGGTATGTTTGTGTTTTCACTTACATTGTTTGTATGCTAATAATTGTAATAGCAAATAATTATACTTTCCTGAGATAAAAGAAAAGGTTGAAAATTTATTCAGGAAGAAACACACATTCATTTTCCCTTTTTTTTTTTTTACAATGATATCTATTACTTAGTCATAAATCTAGAAAACTGACATATTTGATTTTTCTTGGGGAAAATAAATAGTGAGGATATAATATTGATGAATTCCCTTTTGATTTAACAAGCTCATCATCATGCTGCTACCATCCATTTATTTCTCCATGGATTGGATAAGCATTGGTGTGTTTCTGAAAGCTGTATGGGCTTTTTTAATTTGCTGTGGAGCATATTTATAGTGAGGGTATGACTTGAAAAATAAGTTCAGAACTACCAGAAAACTTACACAATCATCAGTGTATGTCAAATTTACAAATAGGAATGCTGGAAAATACAGAAATACAACCTTAATTAGCTGTGTTAACATAAAACCATGGCACACAGTATCTCTTTTTGTCTAGGCTCTTAAATGTCTAGCCAGTTTAAAAATATGTGCATGTATTGCAGCAGTGTTGGAACTTGAAGTTGTAGTTATTTTAATTTCCATTTCCTAACTTTATTCTGGTGTAGTTCTGTGGTAGTACCTGCTATTACTGCACCACTTTGTATTGTCTCTAAGTTCTGTAGTACTGCAGCTTGGTACATAGAAAATTTTTTAAACTTTTAGCATCATTGCATTCAGAAAAACAATTATTAAGTTAATTTTTCTGCCATGTTAATTAGGTCTGTTCATCCATATACAAGATCCTATGTAGTTATTTCACAAACAGCTTCTAAACTATGTGTGTACTTTCTCTTTGAACCACTTAAAATGTGGGGAAGAGCTCAGTAACAGCTGATAGGAATTTTTGGTGCCATGGGTTTATGTCTAGGTTTTTCTTTTCAAGATAATTAACTTAGAAATATACTTAAAATATATAGAAATACACTTTTGAAATCTCAAGTTTGCAGAAGAGTTGTTGGGTTTTTTTAAGTTCTGCTTTGTAGGAAGCTATAGACAGGTATTAATAAAACTGTTAATTCTAAGCTGAAACATTAACTGTTGTGTGTACTAATTAGAAATTGTAAATATCTCAAAAAGCTACAATGTTACATTATCACAATCCAGATGTTCCTGAGAGAATTGTATAGATTGGTCCTTTACTCTAGCAGGCATCTGGCAGGTAGTGTATATTCATTTTTGCACCCACAGCACCACTGGGACCACCCACCTGCTTCTTGCTCTCCAGTGTCAATACCAGTTTTGTGTATGATGGCTCTTCTTCAAACCTAAGCCATTATTTCTTTATTGCCATTATTCCTGCTGGCTGCTTTTTTCTGGATGTTTAACTGCTTGCCACTGTATGTATGCATAGAGTCTTTGTAATGGTATGTGCTTCATAAATAGATGAAGAATTCCCCTCTAATCCCCCACAAATAGTGAGTAATACTAATGGAACATCAGAAAAGCTGAATGTTGTGCTACAAAATTGCATGGTTGCTTGGTTTTAATATAAATTATATTTAAACAAACATGCTGATGACCTTGGTGAACAGAAAGATTCTTTACATGGAAGGCAGCATGAAAGATGGGTGGCAAAAGAAGTCACTTCAGCTTTACTGCTTAAACTTTGATTCCATCTGTCCTTTTGCTTATGGTCTATTTTGAAGCTGTAAAACTTTCCTGATTGCAAAATAACTTAACATGATAAGTAGCCAGTCAAAGGAGAGTTAGTAAAAGACATTTAAATAGAGGATTGGATTTCACCTGCTGATGTAGGAGTGGCTTTTTGTTCATGGCTGTATATCATTATTTTGGAGGGAGCCTGAAGTAACAGGGATAATATAACTGAAATAGAAACAAATGGCTCTGCTGCAAAAAAATCAGGTGGGTGGGTGGGTGTGTGTGTGTGTGTAGTGGAAGAAAAAAAATCAGCTGTGGTCTAAGTGAAAAATGCAGAAGTTAAAGATAGTTTGGATCTTTGCTGCTTTTACTAAGGTGAACAAAATATGTATATGACCTCACTGAAATAGCAAGCCAAGAACAGATGTTGAAGGCGAAATCTAGGGTCCAAAGTTGTTGGGGCAGTTGTAGAAAATGGAAATAACATGCAGGCCTCTATCTTTGGCCTGAGGGAAGGGAATGGGAGCAAACATTAGATATTTTTCTGTTACTCTGTGATTTATGAATATCATAGTTTAACCCCAGCTGGCAACTAAACACCAAACAGCCACTCTCTCACCTCCCCACACGCACAGTGGGATGTGGAAGAGAATCGGAAGAGTAAAAGTGAGAAAAGTTGTGGGTTGAGATAAAGATAATTTAATAGGCAAAGCAAAAGCTGTGCATGCAAGCAAAGCGAAACAAGGAGCTCATTCACCACTTGCCATGGACAGGCACATGTTCTGTCATCTCCAGAAAAGTAAGGCTCCACCATATGTAACAGTGACTTGGGAAGACAAATGCCGTAACTCCAAACATTGCCCCTTTTTCCTTCTTCCCCCAGCTTTATAAGCTGAGCATGAGGCCATATAATATGGAATGTCTCTATGGTCAGCTTGGGGTCAGCTGTCCCAGCTGTGACCCCTCCCCACACCTTTTGCCCAGCCTCCTTCCTGTTGGGGTGAAGAGCAGAAAAAGCCTTGAATCTATGAAAGCGCTGCTCAGCAAAACATCCCTGTGTTGACACAAATCGAAAACACAGCCCCACACTAGCTACTATGAAGAAAATTAACTCTATCCCAGCCAAAACCAGTACAGTGGAGAGTGCTAACATCAAGGTGAAGTAAGTATACAGATATTATAGGATGGAGCTTTTATATAAATCTATGTTTGATCTCTTTCTATGGAGATGCACAAAATTCTGCCTTTATGAAACTCAATAACTTGTGTTTTTACTGACGTGTAAATTGCAGAGCAGCACTAACTTTCTTTAATTTGAAGATAGTAGCAAATTCAGATCCCATCCCAAATAATTTATTCAAATGTTAATTGTTCTCATTGTCCTGCATGCTTGTGTTCCTACTCTAATTTGAATTTGTCGGCCTTCAGTTTCTATTAATGGGGATTTTACATGCATTCTTTCAGTTGGAAGATCTTTATGTATTCTTTTTGTTCTATGCGAAGACTTAGTTTCTTTCAGTATCCATATTGATTAGCTCTATTAACTTAGAACTCTTTTCATTTTCTAATCACAAGGCATTTTCTTCTATCTTTATGCTGTCTTTGTGGCTCTTTTCTACTACTTCTGGAACACTTTTAAAGAATATTGAATAATTGGAGAAGTGGGTTTAAGTTTGGAAGATGTATGAAGTACTTTTTGCAGATGAACAGACACTCTTCCAGGGACCCTTCATGAGTCATATCTGTCATTCATGTTGTAGTACATGGGACATGTGTATGTTTGTATATCAGTTGTGACTGCCTTAGTCACTTTAGGTTGGCATTTTCCAGGATAGAACCCAATTGTTTTGGTTTTCTAGCTAATGTGATTTTGCATTTGTTGTTACTAGTAGAATTGTTTGGTTTTCCAGGCAGCGGGAAAAAATTCATATTACTTATTACTGTTTGGTTGGGGTATTTTGTTTTGGCTCCATTAGGATTTATATGATCAGGTTGTATTAGTGGCTTTCATTTTACTGTAGGATCAGTAATAATTTTACCTACTAATTAGATGCATGAGGAAAACCTCTTTTTATGTTTTGTGCACTGGAAGCAGCATGCAGGCAACAAAAGTAATTGATGTTTCCAACAGTATGAAGAACTTAAGGCTCAAACATGCCTATTATATTACTTCTCTTTTTCTTCTGCATATGACAGTTAAGACTGAATTTAGGGGTTTGGCGAATATCCTTCAGGACATTTGACTCAATCTCAAGTTATAGAAGGCCAGCTCTCCTATTAGGTGTCAGTTTCTTACTGTATAGATAATTGTTTCATTGTGGTACTCAAAGTCATTCTGGAAATATATAAAATTAATTCTTGAGGCATTCAGAGGGAATCTTTAGAAAACATACAAAAGCTGCCTTTGGTGGTATATTCTTGAGAGAGATGATTATATTTAATTAAGCAACTCAAATTCTGGTACTGAAAGTAAGGTAGATCATGGCACTTTGTTGTACAGTGAATCACCCTTGTTTTCATCATAGATCAAAAAGAGAATCTTAAAAATATTTGGATCAAAGATTACTTGGGTAGATACTTTAAATTCTTTTGTAAAGGAAGCCTAAATTCTTACAAGTGCTGCTTCCCAGGGCACCCATCTTTTAGTAAGTCGACCAGAAGTTTTAGTTTAAATAAGCGAAGTGTTTGTCCCCTAAGGGATCTTCCTAGACCCCAGATACTGTGTGTCAGCTGCCAGATTCCATTGCTCTCACAGAAAGGGAACATCAAATAACCAAGGGATAGTAATAGGTTTAGGAAATCCATGTAAGTAACAAATTTCAGTTAAGTGATTGCTGCCTGGAAGTTATTTGTCTTTGTTTTTGCTTGCTGAAAAATAAGTACTTAAAATCTCCAGGGTGTGGCTTTAGGTCCTGTATGTTGAAGTTGGGGACTTCTTCTTGCCTTATGTTTGTGATTGTAGACTTTCAGTGTTTAATAAAATGTGCAAAGAGAAGTTCCATCATCAAGCTATGCAACAAAATTGCTTTTAGCCCCTTTTGATGCATCTGAACTTGCTTTCTGACATCTTGTTCTTTCACGCATGTTTTAACTCCTTTAGTTGATGGGAACATTCTTCTAAGAAAATACTAATGTGTGCTACCTTAGAGAAATAGATGTTTTTCCAAATCACTGCATAAACATTATTTGTTCTTTTCCTTTTTGATAAGCGCTAGTTCAAGTCACAAAGTTCTTCAGATACATGATTTGAAGACATGGATCCTTGTGTATTGTCTTCCTAGCTGTAATAGGGGTTGTTGCAGTCCTAGTTGATTCTGCCCCTCCTAAGCAGTCACTAGGTGGACAGAGATGTCTGTACTGAAGCCTGCCCGATCCCAAAGAGCCTAGCAGCTATCTTGGGTTTCTTAGACATACTGCACAGGCACAACTTCCTTGCACACCTTGATCTGCTCAGTGTGTCTGTAAAAGCCTAAACTAAGCCCTGCTGATCCAAACAGTGAAGTCCAGGGAAATTTGTTCAACTAATATGAATAAATACCTGCTCTGGGGCTCCTGTTTCTGTCTTCTGTAAGGTAAGTTATGAACAGAGGAGCTTTTTGTAGAGGAGTCCCTGTGACAGAAAAGCAGTTGGTTTAGACCAGTTCACTATTTTTCATAATACCTTTTTCCATGATGTTAGGGTATTCATCAGTGTGGTTTTCCTTCCCTGATCAAGGAATGTCCTTTGATTCTCGTACCAGGTTGGGGGGGGTTTGTGCCTTGTTTGTATCAAGCAGTCAAAATGTCCTTTGTTCGAGCTATATTCAGAATCAGGGATCTTTGATGGCAGTTCCCTTCACCACCCACCCTATGTTTCAACATGCTGGTCTCTTTGCCAGCAGACACTACTCTGCTGATGCATGAATGAGTAAGGTTTTAGAAAAATTAATTCTTTCATCTGTGCTAGAGAATCGTTGCCAATCATATTCTGTCCCACAGGAGTGGCAGCAAGGATAGGTGGGGAAGGTAGGATGAGAAGGAGATAAAAGGAAAAAATTATTCATTAAGTAGTTTAGCATCGAGGTTGCTGAAAAGTAGCATGAGAATTTTAGACCACAGTACAGTAAGTCTAGTTTTAAGGTATGATGCTACAAGTCAGAAATGCTGAAACTACCTGATTTTAAGCTCTGACCCGTGATAAATTCAATTTGTAGATACAAATTTCACAACAAAACTTAGATGAGTTAACTTCAGCTCAGTGAGATTTGTGACAGTTCAGATACTGCCTTCCATCACAGAACTGCTGTAGGTGCTATGTTTGATGGTGTGGTAAATCTGCCTAACAGAGTTGGATCTGTGTCAGGCCTTGGCACAAGCTTGTCTTGGCTATGACTGTGGAGCTCCAACTTAATGTATATTTTTTAGCGTTCCAAAATCTGGTAGTGTTTGAATCCAGCACCAACACTTCATGTGCTCCTTCACTGTTGTCAGTTGCGTACATGACTTCTCCCATATGAAACAGCCTCAGGAAAACTTTGTTTTACGAAGGTTGATGGCAGCCTGGTGTTCTAAAATGCTTCCATTTGAATGGAAGACTGCTGTAATTAATAAGCTTTGCCAATAGTCTGGGTGATACAACACCAAGTCTAGGTAGGGAGTGAATGCTCAGGCATTCTCCAGAACATGAACTGCTACTTCCAGCAGTCAGACAGAATGCAGGTTTCCCAATCAGTGAGGCTTTAGAGATGATACCACTGTCCTCTGACCAGCGTACTAAAAGTTGCTTGAGCAAAGTGCTAGAAGCAGTGTTAGAATAGGCATCTGTTTTCTTAAAACTGAAGCTTGCCTGAAAGTGGACATTTTCAGGTCTTAATCAGAATGTCATAAGCAATGTTTTACAACTTACTAGTTTTGCATCAACATCTTTGTTTTTCCCAGTCTGTACAGCTGATGGTCAGCAAACATTAAATGGAAAATCTTTACCCTGTTTGTCCTGTAATGTTGACAGATGAGGAACCTTTCCAATTGACTTTTAATCGCTGTTCTGTGTTCCTGGCATTGACTCAGTTAAACTTTGACAATTTACACCTATAGAACATAAGTACTAGAGAACCTCTGTTTAGTTTTGGATATTTTTGGTAGCCTGCTTCTTTTTTACTTTCCTTACGCCACCTGCACTTCTGTTACAGTGAGAACACTCAAATATCACAGATGTTAGAATCATCAAATGGCACTTTACCTATCTCAGTGAATGCACATGATAAAACTAGTAAGCATCATTCTGAAACTAACACAGATTTTGTTCCATGCAGAGTTTGTGGCAGAATGGCAAATTGTAGTAGATTGGCAAAACTGGGCAGCTTTTCTGACAAACTTAAGCAAACCATGAGCCTTGCTTACTGATCAGTGATTTCATATCTCTGACAAGTCAAGAGGTACAAATTAGCATTGAAAATGCTTGAATTGCTCATCAAATATAAGATCTTACTGAAAGACTCTTGTAATAGGTGGGACTGAAGGAAAAAAAAAGGTGCAGTAAAAAAATGTTTTTTACTAAATTTTTAAAGCTGTCTGATGTGCTCTCTTAGTATTTACACCAGATTGTCATGTCTGCGGGTTGTTGCAGAGAGCTGCAGGTGTGCCCTCAATAGCTTTGTGCACCTCCTTTGTTCTGTGAGAGGCTTTTGCTGCATGGCAACCTGCAAATGTGGGGTTTCATCTGGGTTATCAAAGGAATAAACTTCTCAGGATACTATACAGAGGTCTGTCTTCACAGCTACTGCTGTTAAGAGAAAGTAAGGTAACTTTTTATTTACTAAATACAGTATTAGCAATGCAATTTTTTTCCAAACTTTATAGTAGCAGAAAGCAAATGCTGTTTGTCACCTGACTCTTCTTCAGAGGCCTTTTTTCTTTTCCGGCTTTGTCCAATGTACTTAGGAGCTTGGGTGGGAGAGAGAATGGGATGAATTGAGTGTTGAGGATTGTTTAGAATTATTTTATCAGTTAACTTTAGTTTAGAGTAGATAATAGCAGTAGGTAAGAGACTAACTGGTTCCTTTTCAGCCATGGAAGTAATCAGCTGGGGTGGTCCCAGGGCGCTCTGGGCACGAGTATTGCTGAGTGATCATTGGCTGCCACCTGCGTGACAAAGTAAAGGACCAACCCTTCAATTTATACCAGTGGAGCCAGATCACGGGAAACAATTGACAGGTAAAATATACTTTTGAAAATTTAAGGTAGAGGAGAGAGGACACATGATATAAATGGAGCAAAGAACATAGATTTGCCGTAGATAGCAAAGGTTGCTCCTCTGAAACTTTTACATAGCTGTAGCTTTCTTCTTTTTGGGGAGAGGCACACAACAAAGTTCAGGTTACTTGTTGCTTCCCTGGAAACAGAGCCTTGCTAAGAAACAATGTTAACCGAGTTGTAGCAGCAAAACACCTACCAGAATTTTATTGTAGTTAGAAATTACAGTTCATATTTACACACACACTTCGTGATCTTTGAATGCTTGTTGTCATGACATTGGGTACTTTCTGCTGGTCCAAGAGATGGGTGTGGATTTTGGTTTTTTAGAAAGACTAAGTTGCTGAATTTTCAAGTTTACCAGTTGATTGTACTGTAGCAGGTTTCTCTAGGAGTTAGAATGCTATGCGAAAAATGAATTTAAGTAAGGTCTTCATTTCACTGATAAAACAATGCTTAGCATCAGTATTTTTCTCCTGGTTTATGTTCATTTTTTTTTATTTAGAGAATTGGCTGAAAATAATTCTTAAGGACTTTTAACTAAATTATTTTTGCTTATTTAGAATTGTTAAGCTTATGCTTAGCCCAACGTGATACAGGACTGGTGTGACAACTCTGTTTTGATCAGTGACTCAAAATTGTGATCACCCTGATGTCACCGAATGGCCACAGCTTGTAAAAGGTAAGCATAAAGCATATCAGGTTGCTTCTCGGGAATTTCTTTACTATAATGTTTATTTTAACATATTTAATTTGTATGCTTGAAGTTAGTTTTATAAATAGTATTAAGTTACATTGTTTGTTTAAGATATGTCAGCTGGCAAAGTTGACTTACACTCTTGCTAACAATGATTTCAAAGCTCACTTAGTCCCTGTCTCCTTTTTAAAATGTAAGCACTGTGGTGCTCCATGATATCCCTTGTAAGAACAATACTATCACTTAAAAGTCTCTGATAGTTTTTACTGTCATACTGAATTTCTGTATAAATTGTTTAGTATACTTATCCAAGCATTTGTTCAATATTTTTTTAAAAGGGGGGCTTGATGATGTTAAAATGTGTAAGCTTGCATACCATTGCTTTTCTCATCTAGAGAAGTATAGTGGAGGTAAAAGGAGTGGCTTGTAGAATGGAGAAGTTGCTCCCTGTGTTACTGGAAATGAGCCACCATTTGAATTTGCTAGCTCATACTGCAGTATTCAGATTAGTTGGTGTCTTGTGATCAGTATCTACGATCTAATTCAAAGCTGAAATTTTTAAGAGCATTTGCTCTGAGATTTTCTCTGAACAGAACTCTTGTTTCAGATTTTAAGCATGATGAAAGGACGTCTTGCCGTACTATATAGTTGTTTTTCAGTACTGTTGCCTGCTCACAGGAAATAACAAGGTATCTTGTTTGTAAACAATTGGGTATTGCAAGATAGCTTCTCAGCAAACAAGTACAATTCCTGTAATTACATTGATCTTCCACTTCATTTTAATGAGTATTGAAAGCTCATTTTATTAGGTGTTTACATTGTCATTTGAAACCTTTTAAAATTGAGTTAATATGTGCATTAATAGTTCTGTAAATAATACTTATAGTAGGTCTGCTCATGGTTTAGAAAACAATAAGATGAAGGAATTTTCACCCTGTTTTCTGCAGAACCACTTACCTTAGAGGACCACACCTTTTTTGATTGTTTTTTTTCTATATTGTTTTTCTTACAGAAGAACCTTTTTTTTTTTTTTTTTTTTTTTGAGTAACATGTACTGAGCTGTATTGTCTCTTTACAGCCCAGATAAAATTTTCACAAATTATGAGGCTAGGAAAAGATTTTGGATATACTCATAGCTGTGCTTGCAGGTCTATTCTACAGATCACCAGGCTACCTTTTTTACCTGCTAAGTGTAGATGCCAATCTGTTTTTTTCCATAATTCTTCATACTGCTGTTTATTTTAAAGGCTGAAAGCGATCATTACTCTTAATGCTTTTCTTTTAACACCACTGTTTCCCTTGCATTTTCATAGCAACTAAAAGCGCTATTCTTTCCCAAAGCTTCAGTGTATTGTATGTCCCAATACCAGAATTAAGAGAGCAAAGCCTCAAATGTCCAGACTTTTGCTATCATTTTCTGAAGTCCTGGAAGTAAATAGAGGAGCTAACCAGTATGAATATAAACATGCATCTTTCCACTACTCCAGCTTCCAACACTTACATGCTCAGGTGAATAAGTGGGAAAAAAAATTGAGATTCTTTTCGTTAGGCATTTAGAGGCTTGCTTTGGTCACTGGAGTTGAAGGGAAATTTTTATTTGTTTTGCTGCTGAGCATTATTCTTGTCAGTCCTGAATTTAATGAGTAAGGGAAACGTAATTTGGGGCTCATAAATAGAGGTTGAATTTTGAGATTGGGCAGGTTTTGTGTGATTTTTCAGTTAAAGGGTATTTACATTTTAAGCATGAGTATAAAGTTAGTTGGATGGGAAGTTCAGAATTCTGTCCCTAGTGTCATTTAAATTTTTTTAAGTTAATGAAATATAAACAAATAATTTCCTGTGTTCTGCATCATCTGTCACCACACAGTATCCAGCTAGCTTAGGAATTATAAGTTGTCTGCCAGAAAGGCCTTCTAGGCACTGGGTCTGTTTGGTAGAATCCAGAAAGTTGTCAAGATCTGGTATTTTAGAAAATGAACTAAAATATTAGTAGAGAATTTGGAGAGCAGTCCAAATTTAATAGGAGAGAGCATCCAGTAAAATAGCACAATAAAACACAGGAAAAAAGGAATGTGTCAGGCTAAAAGTGGTGATTTCCAATAACATTTAGAATATTATAGATAGTTATATAATAAATGGAGAAATTTAGAAATTGCATTTCTATAAATAAAGTTTTTTTCCCTGTAAAGCTATGGGAAAGTCTGCTTAGCTGTCCTAACTGAAGTCCCCCAGCAAACTCTGGTGGAACCTACAAAATCAGTTCTATTTGCAGATTTTAGCTCACTTCTGTTTTTAGAGAGCTGTCATGAAAGACATTTTTGTTCATCTAAGCTGCAGTTTTACTGTAATGGCTGTGCTCTGTTTCCACTCCTTGCACAGCATTTCCAGCATGGCAGTTCTTGTCAACTGTACTAAAGTTTGTACCCAAGTGAAGATTGCATAAGGTCTGTTGGGTTTTATTTCAAGGCATCTTAAGGCAATGGGAATCAAAACTGCTGCATTTGTACTGCCTTGTCTTCGAGCTTGTCTGGCTAGAAACTCGCTGGCTAGGGGGAAGTCCCAAAGGGAGGAAAAAAATATTGCCTAAAAAAAATGTTAACTGTTGAATCAGTGCTGTCGTAAGAAAAATGGGAATAAGGAGGAGCTAAATAGCTATAATTTAGTCTACTTAAATTAGTATGGAGCTATACCCCCTGAATTATTCTGTAAATTTAGTTAATGGGGTTGCCAAGCTAAACACAGGTGCTGCTTGTGTGTTCAAAAATGCCAGGCAGTAACATCTCATTCTGAATATTACTGGCTGATCTCATGGTTGGATTGAAGAAAACAGAAAGCTGTCTGTGGGATTAGGTCCATGATTTCAGGTGGAGAGAGATGCGAGATTTGCTTTGATATTCTGTTGCACCCTGCTTCTGAGCTGCTACTTCTTAGAGTCCAGCTCTGCAGAGAATTTGTTGGTTGCAGTTGATCACTGATAATCTTTGAGTATACAGTTTGGTTACAGAACTGGTTATGAAGAATTCGCCCAAAACTGGTGCACTATGCAGCCTGAATGAGGAAGTACTGCCAGCAGGTCTCTTCCCTAATGGCTTCTGTTGCATAAGCGGTGGGGAAAAAGTGCTCTCCTTCTTAGGGAAATTTGGCTTAATTATACTGTCATGTTTTATGGTATAAATTTTATTCTAGAGTTTGATAAAACAAATTAAATCTGCTAGTGTCAAAAACTTGATGCTTTCAGTGGCACTAATGTACTCATCACTTTCCACCTTTCATAACTCTTCATATTGTAATGACTTGAAAGAGCAAGCAATGCTTAAGGTTTTCTGTCTGGTTTTGCAGATCACCAGGAGAACCTCACTCTGAGAACATTGAAACTAGCCGAATGTAAGTAAATGAGTGGATGAGTTTGGTGTATCTTGATTAAAAATGTTCTGAACATATATAACAGTCACTCTTGCATCTGCTTAATAAAAAGAAGACCAAAGCTAAGTAGAGCTGTGAAATTACCTTAGAAAATTTCAAATCAATTTTAAGCAATTTTAAGCCTCTGTAGAAACTGATTTTTTTTTGGAGGGTGACTGAGTTGAAGGAAAGGTTCAGAGGTTTAATTTAATGTGAACCAGTAGATGGTAGCATAATACAGTGTCAGAAGTCTTACGACCTATATTCAGACTTGACAGTAGGGATGTAATTTCTACTTGCTGTTCACTAACATCTTGCATGGGTTTGAAGACAGTTCAGTACTAAGGCACAATACCTACTGGTATCTGTTGTGGCAGATGGATTGTTGAACTAAGAAGAAAAATTGTGACTTAATTTGGTGAATTTATATACCAGTTACTTCTAGAAACAGAAAACTAGCTCTCTTGCACTAAACAGTATTCACAGATCATCTTGCTGACAGGTCTGAACTTTTTTTTGTCTCTCTTCATTAGTCTAGAAGCCAGAATTAACTAGAAGCAAGACAGTGATGGGCTGAAACGTTCATTTCACTTTAAAATTCAAAAGGATTACAGGAATTAGAGGACCATTTTAAAAAAAAAGTTATTTGAGACTTTATTATTCTGTGAGTTAAGAAACAAAGATTCTTTTCTAGCTATTCAAACTGTCCTGTCATAAAACTCAAATAGGGAAACCACAAACTGCTCTTCTGGCTTACAACACAAGTTCCAAAATAATAGAGGGAATGTAGCCCAGTAGTTGGTGTACTGTCTGAGGCTTCAAAGGATCGGGGTTCATTTCTCTTCTGCCACAAACAACTTCTGTGACCTTAAACTGTCTCCTTCACGCCTTCCCCCCAAGTGGTCTAGTATTTTATGCGCCGTGGGCTGGATGCCATTT
Source organism: Acanthiza pusilla (assembly GCA_036630365.1). Taxonomy (NCBI): domain Eukaryota; kingdom Metazoa; phylum Chordata; class Aves; order Passeriformes; family Acanthizidae; genus Acanthiza; species Acanthiza pusilla. The sequence goes on from JAXCHO010000098.1 coordinate 3,485,739, forward strand.
TCGGGATGTTTTGCAGGCTAGGTACATAGTCTGAATTGCTCAAGGACTTCTCTGCTGTAGCTGCCCAACTTGGAGGAGCAAAACTGCAGTGAGCTTCCCCTGCATTGGACCGCATACCGAAAAAGTGAGGAGGAGGAGGAGGAGGAGGAAACAGTGAGGGCTTTTCTGATGTGTTTTTAGCAATTCACTGCAGTGAAGCCTTTTCTTGCACTAAGAGAAGCATTTTTCCTGGTATGACAAATTTCTTTTCCCTCACTCATGCCATCTGTTACAGAAGTGCTGTCCAGGTGCTTTCTTAGGAGTGAAGGTTGCAGGAATCCAGAGCTGAGGGGTGACTGCTTGTCTCTACCTGGACATGCATTGGAGGTCACAGGGCAAAAGCCCTGCCATGGTATTATTCCTGCCCCAGTAGTGGCCTGTGCTGCATTGTGGTTTATAGTTCCTGCAGCAAGTTGAGTTGTGTCCTTTTGTTTCCCTGGCTTAGGCAGATGGGAAGTAAGGCTGCAGCATGGCTGTAGACCACTCTGGATATTGTCAGTTGGATCACTGTTTTAAGGAAAGGTGTGTCAGCAGCAGTCCACTAGACTAGTGTGAAACAAGGACTCTAAGGACCTAGGCTAATCTGAAAGAAAAGTAAAACACTTTTCCTTCTAGAAACTTGATGATTCTTGTGTGTGTGTATGATTTATCTTCCTTAAAATTGAACATGAAAAAATAATTTACAGTAGTAAGTTTTTCTGTGTGATAGCTCTTTACTTTTTTTTGTTGTAGACCAAGGATCAGAATGGCCCTGACTTCATAAATTTGAGCTGTCTAACCAGTCAAGCTGTAGGAATACACATATTTGACTAGTAGTTATACAGTATACTTGCAAAACTAAGTTTTTTAAAATTGTATCATAATGTGATGCGTAGTACACCTGTTATAGAGAATTTTTGCAATCCTGCTGCATAGTTGCTCTTACCACATAAGGTGGAGCGGCAGGTTGGGTGGTAGAGCTATGACCTGCAAGCCTACTATATAACTAAAATAATTACTGTGTTATTTACATGCCTAAAATTCATTAGTAGATGTAGGGACTTATGGAAGTAGTTTTTTATTTGTACAATAAATTACTGGTTTTGCTCTGGTTGGTTGATATAATTGCTTTATTTTTTTTCTGTGTTTTGCATTGCAAAGCTTTATACCAAGAGCATAGTCTCATATGTTTTGCATGCATTAATGAAAAGAAATTTAAAGAAAATGCTCAGATTCTTACACAGCAAAATCTGCCATGTGTAAGTCTTGCTTATTGCAAGCTTTTCAATTCTGGCTCTGCCTGCGATGAGCATCTCGGTGCTAGCTCAAACTTAGGAGTCTTTTTATCTTAGCATTCATTCAGGCCATAGAATTGTTAAAGTCAGCATCTTCTGTCTGCCCCTGTCACAGATCTCCCTTGACTTTCAGCTCCAATTAGTATAACTTTCTTGAAACCTCTTTAGCACTAAATTATATAATTTAATTAACAATGAGTTCTTATCTGTTCATGTGTTTTCGCTCTCTATTTTATGGTGTCACATATCAAGGCAAAAGTATGGCTGTCTTCATATGGCTTTCTGTGTGTTCATATCCTCTCTGCTTTTGAGGATGGAGTGCTTTGCAATTTTGAAACCCTTCTTTGCTTTTCTAATAGGAGTGTAGCAAGGCAATTTTTCTGAGACAAGATTGCGAGGTACATGCTGTGTTCTTCACTCCCTCTCTCTGTCTTCCTGCATTGCTTCATATAGCCAGGACAGACCTTCTGTTCTCAGGGTTGCCCTTCCTGAGGAAGTACCATGCCTGACTTTGTCAGCACATAATGTTCCCAGAGGCACAGTGGATCTAGAATACATGGTAGGGGGAGAGGTCCCTTGGGTTAAGCCAGGATGGTCTAGGGAGCTTCACAATCCTCCCCTGCTGCTGGTGTCCACCACACTGGAAAGAATGAAGTTTGGAAAACATGAGCTCCATGCACATGCATATTTGCCAGATGCACATTTGCTGTGGTGCCAGAGGCTGAGGTGGGCAGAAAGTGTTACAGCACTGCTGGGACAAAGGGCTGGGCCCTAGGGGGTGGAGTGTTTGGCAGTTTGGTGTGCAGCGCCCTTCAAAAGGCTCTGGGTGGGCAGTGCTATTACTGGAAGCTTGTCTTTTCTAGCACTGCTGTTGTTACTCTAACTAAACAGAAGCAGGAAACCAGCATGCAAGGTTTGAAACTGAAACTTGCACAAAGCAGTATTTAACTTCACAAAGATGACCACCTACAACACTTTTTTAAACAGTTTTTGATCTGCTGGTCATCTAGTTTTGAAGTTGTAGTATACCTGTTGTAGATGTGTAAGTCTCTCTATCCCTCTGTGTGTTAACACATATATTGAAAATTGTTTTGTTATTAGTGCTAAAAAACCTGTTTCCTTGGGTTTTTTTTCTTATCCAAAGGACAAACATCGTTTCCATGCATATTAATGTGCTTTTTTTTTGCTTCTTTTTTTTTCTTTTTTTTTTTTTTTCTTTTTTTTTTTTGTGTTAAGAAAATAGCTTATGAACATTTTGGCACTTGTAAATTCTTAATAGCCATTGTAAAACAGGTTGTTACAGATTTCCACTTACTAAAATTAGTCATCTTGGAGCAATAGTAGAATCATTAAGGCTGGAAAAGAGCTCCAAGATCATTGAGTCCAACCCTTGACCAGTCACCACCTTGTCAACCAGACTGTTGCATCAAGTGTCATGTCCGGTTGTTTCTTGAACAGTTCCAGGGATGGTGGCTCCACGACCTCCACGCCCATTCCAAAGCTTGACAACTCTTTTAGTGAAGAAATTTTTCCTAATGTCCAACCGAATTTCACCTAGCACAGCTTGAGGTTGTTTTCCTCTTGTCCTGTCACTGGCTGCCTGGGAGAAGAGATCATCCCTCACTTGGCTGCGCCCTCCTTTAAGGTGTTTGTAGAGAGTGAGAAGGTCACCCCTGAGCCTCCTTTTCTCCAGGCTAAACACTCCCAGATCCCTCAGCTGCTCCTCCTGAGACTTGTGCTCCAGACCCTTCAACCCTTCACCAGCTCCATTGCCCTTCTCTGGACATGCTGCAGCACGTCAGTGTCTTCCTTACAGGGAGGGACCCAGAACTGGACACAGGATTCAAGGTCTGAAAATGGGGAGATGATCACAGCCTGGTCCTGCTGGCCACACTATTTCTGATGCAGGCCAGGATGCCATTGGTCTTCTTGGCCACCTGGGTGTACTCTGGCCTATGTTCAGCTGCTGTGGACCACAACCCCCGGTCCTTTTCCACTGAGCAATTTTCCAGCCACTCTGCCTCAACCTGTAACCCTGCACAGGATTGTTGTGACTGAAGTGCAGGAATTGACACTTCACTTTGTTGAACCTCATGCTGTTGGCCTTGGCCCAATCAATCCAGCCAGTCCCTTCTTCCCTCCATCAGATCAACACTCCTGTCCAATGTGAGATTTATGTGTAAAAATAATACAAAAATTGTTGTGTCCTAAGCAGAAACCATTCGGAACTATGTCATTTCATGCTGGTATTTCCAGAAAAGTATGAAACATCCATATGTATTTCTAAAATTCAGATAAACTTACAAGCAAAAAATGATGCAGTTAACGGAGTTTTTTTAAACTTCAGGCACGTTTTGAAACTTGTTTGTAAATGCTTTGTAGGTGAACTTCAAATTATTACATGCTTCAGCTTTTAAAACAATTCCTTCAATGTTTAAACTTCTGATTTCCTCTGTGGCAAAAGTTCCCTTTACATGGTATTTCTCTGTATTTAGTTTAAGGTATATGAGAAATGCAAATTCCATTCTGTTTCATAGGAACTTTCGAACCAGTACACTCAATCATTGATTTTTACAGATTTTAGACATTCAAAAATCACTACACAAAATGCAGCCCAGTTCACCTTTGGCTTGGTGGTACATGTTTCTGTGGTACATGCCACAATTCTGGCAGCACTTATATTACAAATGCAAAGTACTTATTATCTGGCTTTTTATTAGCTAAAGGACATGTGAAAAGCCTTAAGGCATTCTTTTTTCTGTAAGTACTACAAACTAAGTCAGTGAATGCTAATTTAATTTTAAACAGAAAAATGTGCTTGTGAAATTGTTGGACTTTGGGGAAGGAAGTTTGTTATCTATTTTAGGTGCCTCCTCACTGAAGCAGTGCATGTTGCTTGAGGAGGTTATACAAGGCCCGCTGAGTGGGAAGTTATCCTTCAGTCATAAGGATATGTCTGTTTGTTTACAATTGCAGCCACACCAGTGCAGTTTCGTACTTGGATGTGCAACAACAATGAGTATTTGGAAATGTATGTGCCAGTCAGTCACTACAGCCTTAGCTACAGTAGTAACTGTGTGTACTAATGTACAGCGAAGAAGACCTTGAGTTCTGAACGGACCAGTTGCTCTTCACTAGATCCCTTTATAGGAACTTAAAGGGAGCTGCGGTCTTCACGGGTGTAGCACGAGCTAAGAATAGTGAGTGGTTTTATGTTACTTTGCTGGATGAACTAGTTTTAATGCCTCAGGCCAAGAACTTAGGTTTTTTGCATACTAAATGAGCAGGGAAATGTATGAAGAGATCAAGTTTTCAGTTCTGGAGAATATAGAGGGTATGCTGCAAGTTCTTCTGCTGAATAATGTAGAAATAGGAAATGTGGGCTTTTGGCAATGAACAGTCATAATCATACCTGAAGTACACCAGTGGGAATGTGATATGGAATATCTTCCTGCTTTGTAAAATCACACATTGACTTACTCAGACCTGCATTCTCTGTAAGTGCTTTTATTGATGAACCTCAGCAAGAGTAGCTCTTGTAAATTCTAGCTTGGTAAATTCTCTTCTACCTTCTGCGGTCTGTATCCTCATCTTTATTCATTTATTTACCTAAATAATTTGTCCGAGGTAGTGTGAAAAGTCTGTGAAATAGCTGCCAGGGAGAGAGGAGAGGATCCAGCTGGATCCCTGTAAGTTTATGGGGCCTTATAGGACTCGTACCAGAGTACTCAAAGAGGTGGTTGATGTCATCACAAGGCTTCAAGGATTTTTCAATGATCTTGGGAATCTGGAGAGGTCCCAGTCAACTGGATACTGGCCAACATTGGCCCAGTATTCAAGAAGGGCAGGAAGGATGACCCTGAAAACTACAGGATTGTCAGTCTCACGTCAGTGTCTGGTGAAATTACGGAGATTATTCTGGGAGTTATCAAAAAAAACCTGGGAGTTATCGAAGGACACTGCAGTCATCAGTGACAGCCAGCATGGGTTCGTGTCAAACTTAATGTCTTTTTATGACAACATAACTCATCTAGCAGATCAAGGGAAGCCTGTTGGTGTAATCTTTTTGGATTTCAGTAAAGCTTTCAATACTATCTCTCAGAGTGTCCTTCTGGACAAAATGTCCAGGACACAGCTGGATAAACACATAACGGGATGGGTGGACAACTGGCTCAGGTCAGACATAAAGGGTTATAGTAAATGGGTTGACATCAGACTGGTGACCTGTCACTGGTAGAGTTCCTCAGGGCTCCATCCTTGTCCATTTTCAGCATCTTCATAAATGATTTGGACACAGGTCTCGAAGGTGTACAAAGTAAGTTTGGCAGTGATACTAATTTGGGAGTAGCTGTTGACACCCTGGAAGGCAGCTGGGCCATGCAGAGAGACCTCATCAAATTAGAGGGTTGGGCAATCACCAGCCATATGAAGTTCCACAAATACAAGTGCTTCTGGGACCCGCATTACAGTAGGGCCCCTGGGGCCTGGTCAATGACAAGTTGAACATGATTCAGCAGTGCCCTGGCAGCCAGGAAGGCCAGTCCTGTCAAGCACATCAAGCACAAGTATTGCTGACTGGGCAAGGGTGGGGATTGTCCTGCTCTGCTCTGCTCTGCTCTGCTCTGCTCTGCTCTGCTCTGCTCTGCTCTGCTCTGCTCTGCTCTGCTCTGCTCTGCTCTGCTCTGCTCTGCTCTGCACTGGGGCGGTCTCACCTTGAATACTGTGTGCAGCTTTGGGCACTGCAGTATGAGAAAGATACGAAGCTATCAGAGAGCATCCAAAGGAGAGCTACAGAGATGGGGAAGGGCCTTGAGGAGAAGCTGTATGTGAGGTAACTGGGTCTGTTCAGCCTGGAGGAGCCTGAGGGGAGACCTCATCATGGTCTACAGCTTCCTGATGAGAGGAAGTGCAGGGCCCAGGACTGATCTCTTCTCTGTGGTGACCAGTGACAGGACCCAAGGGAATTGCATGAAACTGTGTCAGGGAAGGCCTAGGTTGGATGTTAGGAAAAGGTTCTTCACCCATAGGCTGGTTGGGCAGTGGAACAGGCTCCCCAGGGGAGTGATCACAGCACCACGCCTGAGTTCAAGAAGTGTTTGTCAGGCAGATGGTGTAATTTTTGAGGATGGTTCTGTGCAGGGCCAGAAGTTGGACTTCAATGATCCTTGTGGGTCCCTTCCAGCTTAGGATATTCTATGAAATTCTAATACTGCTGCATTCTAGTACTGTTGCGCACCATATTGTTTGCTTCCATAGTTGATTAAAAAATCCACAAGAAACCTCACAACCTTCAGTCAAACCTTCTGTCTTCTAATAGAGTTTCACAAAACTTGAGTCAGTGAGTCTCCAGCCGCAAGTCAAAATAAAAGTGTTTGTACAAACAGCCTTGTTGCAGGCATGGCGCAAAGTTTGAGAATTAATTGGTAGCTAAAAAGTAAAAGCAAAACAAATACATAGTCCCTCAGAAGTTAACTGTTAGAGGCAAGTCTAAGCTTTGTCTGCTGGCATCTTAGATACGATGTGATTAAAGTGGGGTATTGTTTAAGATGATAAATTGTGTTGTTAATATATCAGTGTTCATACATTGTTATAACTTTATTCAAACTAGATGTGTGAGCTAGAAAGGTGTGCATGTTGGTGAGATAGGTGGCCAAAACTCAGGTGTAAAAATTCAGCTTTTTCATATAAAATATTTAACCTGCTTACAAATGACAATATTTTGCACTCTAAATCTGGAGGTCTGCAATGATTGAAAGTCAGGAATGATCAAAGCATGTAATTTTGCATTCAAAAATAATTGTCTCTGAAATCATGTGCTGGTCCAAGTTGTTTTGAAACACTGTTGCTTTGGGGGATTTTCCAGTGGTTTTTTTAAAAGTCTCTATACTAAGCCTGAAGTATGAAAGACAAGATTTTTTTAAAACTGCTTATTTTTAGATGTACAGGGAGAGAGGCAGATTTTCATAACTCTGCATATAAAAATGTGAGAGACTAGAACTCCTTCCTTAGATCAGAATATAGCTATTCCCTGTTATACAGTAATGGTTTTGAAGGTATTGCTCATGCTGCTGAGGTTTTTTTTCCACATCCATCTCAAAGGGCCAGGGAAATGTTTCTCCTCGGTTTTTTGTTTGGGTTTGTTTTTCTTGGAATATACTGGGGCATTTGGAAGGTCAGGTAGATGTCAAAGCAGTTGTTTTCCTTGCAAGATGTTTTCTTCTCTAGGATCATGAGATCTTGCAAGGGTGAAAAGAAAGAAGCAAAGGTGTTACTGCTGAGTAATATACACCTCAGCAGTCACTCTCAGAACATTTTTCCTTCTAAAGTAGCTGCGCTGAAACTGATATTTAACCAGCCATTATTAACAGCAAGGTGCAGCAAGTGCTGAGTGGTACCAGTGGGTCTGGCACTTCAGTTCTGAAGTACTTGTTCTATGCAGAATCTGTGCATGTATCAACATCAGGAAAGGGAATTTTAAGTTATTATAACAATTTCTGATGCTCTAATCTTTATAGTACTGTATCACTAAAGTTACGTAAAAGGCCTCTATGTGACACCTAGTCAAAATAAGGTTTGAAAGGTTTCATAGTTGCTAGTTTTCATTAATAACTTGTTTTCTTAAAGTCAACATTTGGGAGTTTCTTTCCAAAATGGGGTCAAACATGGTGCTCTTGGTTCTGCATGCAGCTGCTTCTGTCCTGATTACCTGCAGCTTTCCAGTGATTTCTTTACTATTTGCATGTTTCTGTAGAATGCTTATTAATAAGGCTGCTCCATATTTTTCTATATGTATATATAGTACTGAGCACTTGGACTTGTATAGCATCATAGCAGTCATTTTTCAGAATACATACTTGCCGCCTATAATGGCAGGAGAAACAGAAGGATTTGGAAGATAGTGCTTTTTTGGGCGGGGTTTGGTTTTCTGGGGTTTTTTGTGTTTGTTTGTTTTTTGGTTTTTTGTTTTTTGGAGAACCATATAATGTATTTAAACTGAGGAGGAATGTATTCAGCCTTGAGCTCATCTATAATCGTGTTTTTGGCATCGTTTAATTAATCAAGGCATATTTTTCCTATGGATTTAAATAGCCTAAGTATATGATAATTTAGTCATCTGGTATCTTGTTAAAATTGTTAAAATTGTGTAGTATTGATAGTACTGCTAAATAAATGTCTGAATTGTTTGTGTTTTATGCCTCTTCCGTCTGTCAGTGGCAACTATGCCTCAGTACTATATATTAGATTCAACACCTGTATGACATCCAGTTCTGTTTCAATTGCAGCCTTGTTTTGCATCCAGATTGCTCTTTTTCAGTGACAGTTGAGATTGTTCAGAACTGTACAAGATTGTCTCCACTGTAGTGCTACCCTGCAAAGCTGAAAACTATGCACAAATGGGATTTATCTTTCACATACATAGAACCCACGAATTAAATCGTGTGTTAAATATATTTGCATTTGTCAAGATGAGAATCCTGCATTTAAAAAAATCTCCTGATATGTTCTCTCTGACAGAAATCTTGTGTTTCAGTGCCTGACTAATCTCTGCCTTGCTGATGCTATTGAATGAGCTTTGTATGGGAAAGCTCCACTAATCCTTATACTTACTGTTTGAATGTTTGCTACAGGAAGCGAGCAGCTGCAAAGCATCTAATAGAGCGCTACTACCACCAGTTAACCGAGGGCTGTGGAAATGAAGCCTGCACGAATGAATTTTGTGCTTCCTGTCCAACTTTTCTCCGTATGGATAACAATGCAGCAGCCATTAAGGCCCTCGAGCTTTATAAGATTAATGCAAAACTCTGTGATCCTCATCCCTCCAAGAAAGGAACGAGCTCAGCTTACCTAGAAAACAATTCCAAAGGTGCCCATAACAATTCCTGCACTGACAGAAAAATGAACAAGAAGGAAATGCAAGGCCCAAGAGATGACTTTAAAGGTAAGATGTTTACAATTTTCATAAAACAAAACACATTTCATGTGCACAAATACAAGCCAACAGTATTCACTCTGGTGGTGTTCTGCTGACTCCTCTAGTAAAATACAGTATTAGGCAATCAAGTATTTTACTATGGATTCAGAAAAATTTATGGATTCATGTTGAACACTGATTCCAAATCTGGATCTTGACTTACATCTCTGTTAAAATCGACATCCATTTGTTGTCCCACGAGAATAATGATTTTTGCAAATACGGAAAGGCTTTTTTAAGTGCTGTTGTTATGACCATTTTAGTTTTGCTAGTTTCATAACTCTTCTGCAGTTAATGAATTACAAAAGTTATACTTCAACTAATTCCAGATTCTATGTTAAGAAACTTAGCAGATGAAAAAAATGATACAGTGGATGATAGGTAGTATATTCACTAAGCTAAAAACTGTTTGAGCACAGTTATTTTTAAGCCAGTGTAAAATGAAATACTGTTCTATATATGTTTTCCAACTTCTGTTTAGCTTTTCAAACCCCCTCTAATAGTAAATACGTACTAATAGAATAATATTAGTTGTCGCCAAAATCCATTATGCAAACACATCCAGAAACCCAGCGAACTGTGATTAAAGCCATTAAGCTTTGAGCAGACCTTTTTTAAGTATTGTTGCAATAAGTGGTATAAACACAGAAGTCCAGATTCATTCATTTTAGTAAAAAATGTGAAATTGTTTACGGCAAAGATTTAAAAAACTATACAGAATCAGCAATAAAGCATAGTGCGGTGTTAGAAGTAACCCAAGATGTTCCAGTCAGTAGCAGCATCAGTTTGTTCTTCATCTGATGCAAGGATGAATTTGTCCCCAAATTATTTATGATCTGAATAAGCAGAGAGGCAAACACTAGGAAGGGAAAAGGGGAGGCAGTGTAGTCTCAGATGAGCAAGAAGCACATTAAGTCTGTTTTCTGATTTGTCTCTTGATTTTTTTGTATTTTTAATGGAGCTTTTCAGATACAGAATTTTCCTTATTCTCTCTAACCATCCCGTCTCCCCAGGGGAAGTACCTAAGAGTCTTCTCAGCCTACCTCCAGAGACAGTCTGTTGGCCACAGCAGTGACTCAGACTTCCTCTGTTGGAGCATCACAAGTATTGACCTTTCTTTGTAGCTGTATAGACAGAGAGCTTTAATGCATTCTTAAAGCCCATATGAGGCTTAGTTACCTTTGCAACTAGATGTTGTCTAAGAAATCTAGCATTCTGAATTTTTTAAGGTCTATTTGCTACAACCGTTACTGGGAAGACTGCAGATAAGATTAGCAAAGCCGAGGAGAAATATGTGTAGCTTGCTTTTATGCTTGACATAGGATTGAAAGTTCTAAATAAATTGAAAAACATATGCTTCAAAAATAATTACTTAAATTAGTTTTCTGGAGTGCTAAGCCCTAAGACTGTTACCTTTGGGGAAGAACCTCTGTGTAGGCCATTGTCAGCATCTCACTAATACCTTAAATGGCAGTGGAGAAACAAGGAAATAGAGAAATCACAAATATATAAAAAGCATAGGTTACAGTTGTAGTCAGAGAGAGAGAAAGCATCATTTAAAAACCAGTGTTATCATTACCTGGGAAGCTATTTTCAATTTTGATCACCAAAATATTAAATTGGAAACAGAGGAGATCAGTTGATAGGTGGCAAGCACACAATGATAACAAATATTCCATAAGTGAGAAATAAAATATAATTAATACATTTGCTAATTAGGGAGTGTGTTGCTGGCAATATATAGATCACATGCAGTCTTTTTCACAGTCAAGGATCACTGTTAAAAGGACTTTAGGTACAGATTTGTCATGAGGTATTACTCAGAACAAGGTCTGTCTGAGAGGAGTTGCTTCACTGCTGATTTGAAATAGAATGGGTGAGAGGAAAAGCCATGTAAAAGCTCACAGATTCAGATACAAGTTAAAATTGGTTTGTGTTACAAGGAAACTTCACTTAGTGTTGTTTTCCTCCAGCTGTTCTCAGTGCTGTAAAGTAAAAATGGGGCAGACCCTTACGGCATCTCAGGTACAGGATGGTCACAGGCTATGGCTTAAAGCTGCTATGAAACTGCTGATGGTACTATTAAATATTTTAACTGGAAATAGCACATGGTTAGTTCCTGAAGTACTCAGACCTTTAAAAGAGTGAATGGGGAATTCCTGTTTTAAGTGTGGGAATCTGAAATTCATTATATTGTTAAATTGTCAACTTGTGCTGATATTTTTTATGCTATGAATAATGTCTATGGTCCTATGGTCAGAGTCAATGAACTTTGAGACTGTGGTCCTCATTTTGAGGAGCTGTGTCATGGAATATCATCTGTATCAGCAGTTATATTTCTCTTAAAAAATAAAACTTCTTTTAAGACAAGTTTTGCTTCTTGGGCACGCATTGCAGCGGATAAAAACAGATGTTGCACTAAGCTTGAATCCTTTCATAATGTTTTCAATAGAGCTGGTTTTTTTAACAGGACAGATTTTAGTTTTGAGCTTTGTCAGTGTCTTCAGATTGGAAGTCAGTATAAGTAGTATGGCATAACGTTTCGTGTGTTTTATGTGCTCTAAGAGTAGCTTAGGGTTCTGTAAAAGTCAATAGGTTGTCTGTCTTTGCATCATCTTGTTTGTGTTTTTAATTTAATAACTTCTTGGAATGAGTAACAGTATAGGTAATCACATTTCAAAATATTTTAATGTACAACATCTTTATTAAACATGTCTATTTAAAATGATACACTTCTATCTGCGGAGGTAAATAGTTGTTCTGGCATGGTTGGCAAATACAGTTCTGAGATGTTTTCTAGATCTCTAGAGGTGCTATTAAACAGATTCTGTTTTAGTTTTAAATTACATGTCAGTTCAGAAGAATCTGCTTGAACTAGAATATCTTTTCAGGGTCTGATCATATGGTAATCTTAATGTAAATCATCACCTGATGTGAAAGCATCTGTGGGTTCTGTTTGAGAAGTAACATAGAAAGCTATACGTAATTTCCTTCTTTTTTCTAAAGAAAAAGGGAGATTTCAGATAACGAATGGACCCTTCAAATTACTTATTTTGTATCAGGAGTTTGGGGAGAGGGAGAGCAGACAAGGTATTTGGAGCAGATGATGTGTGTAAACCAGCTTGTTCATCTGAATAGCGTGTTGATGAGTATACCCAAGTTGCTTATCTTAGTGAGGCCTAATGTACAAAGAAGTAATCCACATGCCCCACTGTATGTGTAATTTAGAAGGCAGCTTAAATTTCAGAGCATATGTTGAGGGGTTTTGGAGGATTTTCAGTCTTCAATTTTAGTATAAAAACAGTTGCAGAAAACATTAAAAAGAGAAATAAGAAATCTTATATTCCCATTAACATACAACAAAACAAGTGATTGAGTCTTTTCTTCAAAGTCTGGTTTTAAGGGAGAAAGAGTGTGTGAAGTCCATAGACATGTGCTGTGCTGTGTTAGAAAAAAAGAGGTTGATACAGTCCAGTTTGTTTAGTTTAATGACTTACACATTAACTGTGCAGATTTACCAGAAGACTGTATTGTCGCAGCCTTATTCATTAAGTCTTTTAAAGTTTAAACCTCTTACTGATTGCTCTTGTTTAGACAATACGGTACTGTTAACTACCAAATGTAGCTAATTGGCTGCAGAACAGTTTCACCATTGTGCACATTCTCTGATTGACATCCATGAATAAAATATTTTACAAAGTCAGTGAATTAAATAATGATTTTTCATGCTAATGAAACTATAAAGTACCTGTCTTGAATTTATTCAGCACTGACACTATTTTTGCAGTTTTAATGATACTACACACAGATTTCTTGGGTAGGGCAAACCAGAAGTATTTTATCTTTTTAATTTTTATCTTAATAAAATTAATAACTTTATCTTTTTATAGATGTGACTTTTCTGACAGAAGACAAGATATATGAAATTCTTGAACTGTGTCGAGAAAAAGAGGATTATTCCCCCTTAATCCGGGTGATTGGGAGAGTGTTTTCTAGTGCTGAAGCACTGGTACAGAGTTTCCGAAAAACCAAGCAGCACACCAAGGAGGAGCTCAAGTCTCTTCAAGGAAAGGATGAAGATAAAGATGAAGATGAAAAGGAAAAAGCTGCCTGTTCGGCTGCTGCTATGGAAGAGGATTCTGGTGCATCATCATCTTCATCATCAAGAATAGGTGATAACACACAGGGAGATAATAACCTCCAAAAACTAGGCCCGGATGAAGTGTCTGTAGATATTGAAGCAGTCAGACGGGTCTATGATAGGTTACTTTCTAATGAAAAAATAGAAACTGCCTTTTTAAATGCACTTGTGTACTTGTCACCTAATGTGGAATGTGACTTGACTTACCATAATGTGTACTCTCGGGATCCTAACTATCTGAATTTGTTTATTATTGTTATGGAGAATGGCAATCTTCATAGCCCAGAATATCTGGAAATGGCTCTACCATTGTTTTGCAAAGCAATGAGCAAACTGCCCCTTGCAGCTCAAGCAAAACTGGTCAGATTGTGGTCTAAGTACAGAGCAGACCAAATTCGGAGAATGATGGAAACATTTCAGCAGCTTATTACTTACAAAGTCATAAGCAACGAGTTCAATAGTCGTAACCTAGTGAATGATGATGATGCTGTTGTTGCTGCTTCAAAGTGCTTGAAAATGGTTTACTATGCAAATGTAGTAGGAGGGGATGTGGATACAGATCATAATGAAGAGGAAGATGAAGAACCCATCCCAGAATCAAGTGAACTAACTCTTCAAGAGCTGTTGGGTGAGGAAAGAAGAAATAAAAAAGGTCCTCGAGTAGACCCACTGGAAACTGAACTTGGTGTTAAAACTATAGATTGCAGAAAACCACTTATCCCTTTTGAAGAATTTATTAATGAACCACTGAATGATGTTCTAGAAATGGACAAAGACTACACTTTCTTCAAAGTAGAAACAGAGAATAAATTCTCATTTATGACCTGTCCCTTCATATTGAATGCTGTCACCAAGAACCTGGGATTGTATTATGACAATAGGATCCGGATGTACAGTGAAAGACGCATAACTGTGCTCTACAGCTTAGTTCAAGGGCAGCAGCTCAACCCCTATTTGCGACTTAAAGTGAGACGTGATCACATCATAGATGATGCGCTTGTGCGGGTAAGTGACGCCAGCATGGAGCTTGGGTTTCTTGGTTCTGACTAGTGCAAGCTACATGGGCTTGGAGTAACTGAAAAAGACTCTGTGTGAAAGCACATATACTAGATTTCCTCTAGAGGAATCTCAAATAGCTTTATAGTTTGAATTCTGAGCATGGTGCTGAAGATTTGTATGTTCAGCAGAACTACTTCTGCTCAGAGTGGTCACAGACTTAGATGTTTGAAATGTCAAATAGCTCTTACTCCCCATTATCAGATCCTGCACATATCTTAATGGTGAGAGTGAACAGCTTCTGTTTCTTTGTCCTCTGCACTCTCTGGATTGTCTTCTGATGGTAGGGATTTTCAGATGGAAGTTGGAATGAAAACCTTTTAGTTGTATACTCTTCTTGTGGACTTCTAAATTTCTAGAAATAAAGCATTGTCGCAATTTGGACAAATACCAATATGACTGAGAAAGGAACAAGACAGACCTGTTAATACCTGAGAAGTGTGAGAGCAGCCTGTTTCTGAATATTCTGACTTCTTAAATTAAAACTAAGCCATTTCTTCATGCATTTTTGGAAGAGGGGAGTCATACAGGATACAAACAATTTTACAGTAAATATGTCCATATATGACCTAAATATGTTCTTTAATTTTAGGAGCCTTCCTTTATTTTTTTGCTTAAAGCTGGTATTTTTTGAAAGCTCATTTTCCTGTGTTATGTTCTTAAAGCACAAGGTTTGCAAATTCTGAAATTTGACTGTGGCTTTAAAACATCACTGAAGAGCCAGACAGTTATTTAAGAGAGGTTTTGGGAAAATTACCTGGTTTTGCCTCTCAGCCCAGCTGTTACTTATAGTTAAATTTGGTAACTTTAACTGCTGAAGGTCAATTGTGAGAGTCCTAAATGAGCTCCTACCTTGATTTTTCTGCATGCCTAGGAATTTCCAGCTGGGTTTGCTGCTTCATGGGAATTGCTGATATTATGACTTCTTGGGGAAAACATTAATCTTCAGTACCAAAAGAAAAAATAAAATTGCAATGCAGAAATGGCTTCTGTCTGTAAACTCACCTTTATATTAGGTAAATAAATATAAAAATACTATGTACTAGTTTTTTATTTAAGAATACTGTTTGTAATTTCACTGCCTATCAATCAGAGTTGTGTCCAGTTACATTTTGTCCTATTAATGTAATGGAATTTATTTCCCTGAATATTCATTCAGATTTGGGCACATAAATACTGGAATAAAAGAAGGGACAGTACTATCTCTTTAGGAGAGGATGAGCTAGAAGAGCATAAGAGCTAGTTTTAGCATGTTCTTTTCAATGTAAATTCCAGCAGAATGAAAGCAAACCTTCCTCCTCATGCTGATAATAGGAAGGAAAATCCATAAATATGAGAAAAGGCATTCTTTCACATACTGCTTGTTGTGGAAGTTGAAATCTTTGAGAAAAAAAAAAAGTATGTTTAGTGTACCTTAGAGAGCTTGTGGGCAACTTCAATTTGCAATGGGGCCACCGCTGTCACTGTTGTGCACACTCTTGGCCCATAGGAAATTTAGGAAATTTAAATCAGATTAAGCTCAAACATACTAATCTAAATTGTGACGCACTTGCAGCAGCCCTTGCACAGCGTAGCAGCCTGAGTTACATGCCTGGGCAGTTGCCATGGATCCTTCTATGGCTGTTAATTTAAGCTGTCAGACCATGCTAAATTGTGGTGACCTGACTGCCAGAGCCCCCGAGGAAAGTAAGAATTTTAAACTGTTTACTCTGGGACACAAGACAAAGGGAAAAGATAAGATTGTTCTAAATTCAAGTAGTCTGAACTAAACTATTGTGGTAGCCAACAAGACCAAGTTTAGCCCAGCACTTCTCAGAAGTGGAAAATAGATTGTATTCAGTAAAATGGAGATGAACACAGGTGTGCAATCGAAGGTGGAGGAAGAGAATATGTGCTGTTTCAAAGAGATGTTACAAGGTAGCTGTTGTAGGATGATGTGGATTTACGGATAATTGTATTGATAAATGTATGAAATGGGTACAGAATCCGCCTTTTAACTGTTGATATGTTTTAACTGATGATATAACGTTATCAGTGCTCAAGGAATGTATTTAAAGTATTCCCCAGGGAAGTGTTAGTGTATGGAACAATATGATGTCACTGTTGACTGTAGTGTGCCTATGTCTCTTTCATTTGTTTCTTCTCGTTTTAATATCAGAAAGGATGCAATAGAAATATATTTGGAGAGTTCAGAGTCTCTTCAAAGAAATTGTAAAGTTCCCTTAAGGGTAAAAAAGATGATGGGGAGGACATAAAAGCTGGATGGAGAAGCTGAATGAGAAATAGTGGTGTTCTCAACTGGTAGCACCTAGTTTTATTATAAGAAAGCAGGCTTAACGAAAGCAAAATGACATGTATTTTTTTTCCACACTGTGTACTTTAAAATGGTGGATGTCTTTGCCCAGGATTTGTAACTCTACTTGTAACTCTTCATGAAAGAAAGATCCATCAAAAGCTAGTGGACATTACAGGCATTTTGATGCAAGCCACACACAAACCTCGGGAAGTCCCTAAGCTGCAAGTATGCTGGTAGCTGGGAAGCTATTGCAGGGGAGATACTGTTCCACACAGGCATGTCTCAGTTTCTTCAGCGAGTGCCTGGTCTGTTCGAGAATTGCATGCTGTTGTTACTGGTACTTGCTGTAACGGGTTGAGAAGTAATTTTAGTAATTTCCACAATTACTTCCTAATTGGTCTGAAATAGGTCTGGAGGAAGCTCTTCAGTCTTATGTCTTCAGCCTTAAAGCAGTTTGATCTGATGGGAATCTAAGATGGGCACCATGAGCTTCACAATCTAAGTGAAAGCTGCATTGGATGAGTTTGCATTGGGGATGGCTGTGGTTTTGGGTGTACAGTATTGAACTTAGGAAGGGTTTCACTGAAAGCTACCACAAAGATCTTTTCAAGATAATAATCATCGATAGTGAAAGCATGTTTTTAGATCTGTTCAGTGACAAAATATTTCTAAACGTGCTTAAATTACAGGTAATTAATTATGAGTGTCAACATATTTACCTTCAAATTTCATGGTTTTTTAACTTCAGGGGTTTGAATATTCACAGATGAGTTTGAAGTGTAAGTAAGTACTATTTATGTCACTAGGTCTATGTCTTTACAGAACAGTCAGTGAAGACTTTTTTGAGTATGGAATAACTGATAACTTCCTGATAAAAGCATTTTCAAGAATATTGACTAAAATGAGGTTGAGATGGTCTTACTCGTATTTTCCTTATTGATGTTGAATATTTTTCAAACAAATATATTGATCAGCCGTCACAATTTCTTGCAAACACACTAAGTACTGGCCTTCCCCTGCTAATTAGTTGAGCTAATTAAGTCACTACCAAGCTGTTTTTCTCCTATCAGTACTTAATATTTTAGCTTTTATAATTCAGTATGTATATCTTCTCACTTTTTGGATTTCATTAAAGCAGATATGGTAAGTGGGTTTTTTTTACTATTATTGCTGTAGGACTTTTTTCCTTTTAGTAAGAATTTGAAGCAGTACTTTTTAAATATTTTTAAAGCAGTATCTTGTTTAATGTTGCTTATTAAGAGAATCTTAGTTCCCTGAAACACATACATGTGAGGAAAAATTTTATTTACAAATTCATTGTTCAGTTTTTTTCATGTATGAAACTGCCTCAGAAACTTATTTTGCCTTTTTTATTGGAAATTATTTCATGAAACATCTTTCTTTGTATTATATACTTACTGTATACTTACTTGTTTGTATGTTAGTCTGAAAAGTCACCTAGGGACAAGGGTGCAATGCTGGAATTTTTAACTCTTTGGTCCCCATTTTTTTAAGGAACCTCTATATTTGCGAGTTGGTAGCTCAGCTTGCAGTTCCTGAAAGCAGTTAGCATGCTTTTTTCTGTCTAGCAGGTTTAGTAGGTTAGCTGTTATGCAGAGTCATGTTGTGTGAGTGTGGTAGTAATGAAAGGAAATACATCCTTATATCCCCTTTTCTACCATTTCATTCCCCGAGCGCTATTTCTTTCATCCCCTTCTCCTGAGTTTACTCTTCTCCCACCGCCATGGCCCAGGTTATATGTGGCTTTCTTCTCAGGTAATTTCTTCTTAGCAGTAATTTAAAGGGTGTGAGTTATGACACACGACTTCTGCAAGTGAAAACATGGTGGATTCCTTCAGCAGAATCTAGCTTGTACTTGCTTTCAAATTAGAAACTCACTTGACAAATTTCACATGGAATGTAGACAGCTAGTGGGCAACAACCCTTGCCTGCTTGTAAATGACTCTGCTGAGTGTATTGATGAGAAAACTCTTATGGGACACCTGAACCCAGTAGGCAGATTGTCTCCTATATTAGCAGCAAAGTATTTCAGGAGCTTTGATGTTCTTTTAGACCAAGTCAAAGTTTGTGCATCCAGGTGAAAAAGCCAGCCCTGGAGTGCCTTGGTTGCATGCAGAGTATGTGACTGTTGATGTGTGCAAGCTCCGAATGCATGAACTGTATAGTACAGCTGGCAAAAAGGGTGCTTTGTTGCTCTAATTATTACTTTCCATGCAGTTTTTTAGAAAAATGTGTTGACCAACTTACATCATGATGTGTCACTGATACTTTCAAGCTTTAATTAGCTGTGTTCTGCCATTTTTGCTATCGGATGTGGAAAGTATTCCTGCCTCTGCCTTAAAGAGAACTTTTATGTTACATGGCTAGAACTTGAGGTGGTTTGTGATCATTTTTAACTGAATAGAAATTTGTTCCGTTGCTATCAGTTTTTTAAGCAAGTCGCCAAACTCTGGTATTACATTAAGCTTTTAAATGTTGTCATCTTGCTTTTATTCAGTGAATATTCCTGTCTTTCAGAAAAGCAGTGTTATTCTGTAAACAAAGTAAAATCACCCAGTCTCTTAACTTGTGGTACAGTACTGTGTTTCAGCAAACAAAATATAGATATTCTTTATGAAATTATCTCTCAGCTTTCAGCTTTTCAGTTCATACATACTGCTGCTGCTTTAGACATGCTACACACCTGCTTTTTAGGAAGTCCCTGGAAAACATAATCAATATTTCAATTACTTGGCCGTCAAACCATCATGACAGAAAACATAACTTCTAAAACTTTGGTAATTCACACAGCTGGGTTGTGTTTATCCAGCAGCATCTGTGTTGACACAAGGTTGAGGTAGCTGTGATTATTAAAAACAAAGGCCCCTAAAACCCCAAGAACCAAACAACTGTAACTGAAGTTTGTACTTCCCTGCTATAGAAATACTGCTGCAGTTCTGCTAAAACCCAGTGCCTCCTTACTGTCATGTCTGACGGTGTTTCCCATTGTGTTCAGTTTTTATTGTGAAGCATCGGTGTTGACACAGATATTCAGAGGAGCAGCTAAACCCACAACTTTCAGTTGAGCAGCTTAGCAGCATTTTCCTGCTTATAGAATCTACTTCAAGGAGCATCAGGCTTTGCTCAAAATACTGGCTTTTGGGTAATCCTTTATCTGACTCCCTTACAGACATCCAGTTCACTGTTCTAATCTGCCTAGCCAGCATTGCTCAGCTAAGACTTTTTCCTTCCTCTTTTTTTAGTGCTGTTTTTCTCAGCCAAAAAATAATTTTTAAATTTCTTTAATTGCTCTGTATGTATAAATATGAGCACTTTCTTTAGTGCATTTCCATGACACAAGAGAGTCTTCACACTTTACTAAGGGTTGCTGTTCCAAAAGAAATGCAGAGGCAACACTTGCTTTCTCAGAACTTATCAAAATCCATAAAACATGCAATATAGTAAATTACCGGTGGTAGAGACTACAGGCCAACAAAATCATGACTGGGGAGAAAAAACCCACAGCTTTATTGCTGTCAGTTGTAAATGACAGGAATCCATGTAGGAGAATTTCTGTCTGTCTAGTTTGAACATTTAACCTGTATTTATGGTTCTAAAATAAATGCTAGTTCTCTGTTTTTAAAAAGTTGCAAGTTGTACTTAGAACATGGCTTAAGCACCATTATCCTAGGAAAATCATTTTTTAGACAAATGTCTTAGGTAGTGTATAGCTAGTCTATATTTCAATCAGCTTACTGCAGGATTTTCTGAAAAACTTAATCTCACTTGGTCTCATTATTGGGGTCCTCATGGTTTGCCTTCATGGTTTTTTAACTGAGTTTTTTAAATATGCTGTGAAGTTACACTCCCTCTCTTTATGAGTGTAGTTTTCAATACCAGGTAGTGCAATTTTTTCTCTGCGTGCTCCTTTGGTATGGGGTGCTTCAAAGTCTTCAAACCCATTAGATAACCACCCTGTCACCCATCCTCCCCTGCTGGGCTGCTTGGATCATGGCTGGCTGACTTGGCAGTTAGCAGGAGAAAATGTGTCTTGCTGGTAGTGTGATTTTATGTGTCGATGGTGTCATTACTGCTGCCTTTACCTTCTCTGCTCTGTTCCTGTTTTACTTTACACTTCTGTAGTAAAATTCTGGGCTGTAAAGAGTGTTGGCATGTGTGGATAAGGTAGGATAGTGAAATAAAAAGTAAGATTTAACATGTTAAGGACACCTGCTGGTAAGTGCAATTTGCAGTAACCGAAATCAGAGGCAAATCTCACCAATAATGCGGTGTTGGTAGAGGAGTGTAGAGGTCCATCTATGCCATAATTTACTGCTGTTGAGTTTTCTTTGCCGCATAGGTATGCTTAGTGTCATTGTTATGCAAAAGTTTAACCAGTGTGTTATGCTTTTAAGCTGCGTATTTCTTATCAGCTGCAAAATACTCTTGCTTAACTTCCAGTTTACTGAAAGGATACATTTTTGTTGTAAGAAAGGGAAGGATCTGTCAATGTGCACTCACAGCCGAGAAATACAACTGTACCCTGAGCTGCATTAAAAGCAGGATGGCCAGCAAGTCAAGGGAGGTGATTGTTGCCTTCTGTTCCACTCTTGTGAGACCCCACCTGGACTGCTGCATCCAGCTCTGGGTCCCCAGTGTAACGAGGATGTGGACCTGTTGGGTTGAGTGCAGAGGAGGGATGCAAAAATGATCAGAGGACTGGAGCACCTCTCCCATAAAGACAGGCTAGGAGAGTTGGGGTCGTTCAGCCAGCAAAGAGAAGGCTTCAGGGAGACCTTATAGCACTTTCCAGCACCTAAAGAGAGCTGTGAGAACTGGAGAAGAAATTTTTACAAGGGCATGTAGTGATGGGACAAGGGGAAATGACCTGAAACAACAAGAGGATAGGTTTAGATCAGATATTCAGAAGGAGTTCTTTACTGTGAAGGTGGTGAGGCACTGGAAGAGGTTGCCCAGGAAAGTTGTGAATGTCCCATCCCTGGAACTGTTTAAGGCAATGTTAGATGGGGCTTTGAGCAAGCTGGTTTACTGGAATGTGGCCCAGCCCACGGCAAAAGGGTTGGAACTAGGTGATCTCTCCAGGTCCCTTCCAACCCAAACTATTCTGTGATTCTGTGTGCTTTAATGGCCTTTATATAGACTTGAAATACTTACTTGTAAAATGTCATACTTTCTATTTGGCCTTAACTGAATTTTCACTTTCATAGCAGCAGTGCAGTAGATCTCTTTAAAGGCACTAAAGAAATAAGAGCAAGATATCTTTGATACTGTCAGGAAAAATTAATCCACAAATGCCAGAGGTTTGTGTCCAAAAAGGAGACAGAGAAGTCCTGTAACTTTTCATGAATAAAGGGAGAGGTCATGGGCATTTCCCATGGGGTCTCTCAGATTGCTAGAGGACGCAGCCTCTTCTTACCCTACTTTCCCGGCCGCAGGTTCCCTCTGTCTGCTCCATAGGGTGAGGTACTCGAGAGGTACAGGCTTCTCCGAACACCTAATGCAGACATAAGTAATATACATTTCTCCTAAATGTAGACACCTGTACTATACATCTCCCCTAAAGCAGACACCCTCAATACACACCCCTCTTTTCTTCTTTTTCTTATGTCTCTATTCCTGTAATTTATTACCACAGTCTTTGGTGAGTCAATCAGTGGAATTCCTGTGGAAATCCTTCCCATTGTTTCTTCTGTTTCTCAGTATAGGCCTTATCTTACCAGCAGTTTGTTTGTAAAGACACTCCCTTATTCCTTTCAATGCTTCCTCATTAAGGTCAATGAGAGGGGGTTGATTTGACTGTAATATTAGTGTCTTTTTTATTTTTAGGGTTTTTTCCCCAGCTCTTTGCTTGAGAGATACAACTACTCATCAAAGGCTTGTTTGCTGTCTTCCACTCTGAAAACATATCTGTGTAATCCTTTCACAAAGCCGTTTATTGTCAAACATGTAGATCATGTTGCAGACTATCTTCATTCTCAGATGAATTTAATTATCCCAGTAACACATCTTGTTTTCTTCCTTTTTCTATGAATTGTGTGCAACACAATTATAACTTTTAAAATAAGTGCTTAAAAGAATAGAAATAGAGAAAGCTAACAGCCTGTGAGCTTTAATGGGCTAACAGATCAGTTCCGTGGTAAGTTTCTTGCTGTGTTAATCCCCAGATTCTAAAACATGCTTAGAGTGATTTAGCATTACTATTGATTTCTCTTACTTTTCTGTTGTGATTTGTGCTTGCTTTCTTCTTAATTTTGGGAGGGTACTTTTGGTTTCATTGTTTGACACTAAACTCTTACAGTAAACAGATTTATTAATGAAATATTTCTGTCTCTTCACTCAATAGCTAGAGATGATTGCCATGGAAAATCCTGCAGACTTGAAGAAGCAGTTGTATGTTGAATTTGAAGGAGAGCAAGGGGTAGATGAAGGAGGTGTTTCCAAAGAATTTTTTCAACTGGTTGTGGAAGAAATCTTCAATCCAGATATTGGTATGTGTTCTAATAATTTACTAATCTAACAGATTTTCTCACAAAAGTTGGCTTGGATGATCTTCCGATCTCTGTTTATGCATTGCCTTTCTATGTCCACCGCTGCTTCTCTCGGAAGCTCTCCAGATTCACTGATGATCAGGAGAGTATTTGACACACATTGAGGCTCACCATGTCATCTGCAGTCATCCTCCTAAAGGAGGAATGATGGAAGGAGTAACTGCATAGTTAGTGAGAACTGTCATTGCTTGTTTGGATAAAAATCAATAGTACAGGGTTTCTTTGCAGGGTTCCTTTGTTCTCTCACCTTTCTCCTCACTTTCCTTTGTGATTACTTTCTACAATAAGTAATCAAACCAAAGAGGAAGAGCTGCTGCAATAAAGCAAGAGTAGGACTATAATGAGGTTTTATTTCCTCCCATTCCTCCAGCTTAATAAATCTGATAGTCTCAGTTCTACAGACCCAAAGTGTGACAGTAATGTCGAATTTGATTATAGTTAAAAGAACCAAGAGTAATTTGATATGTTAGAGCCAAAACTTTACATTTGTGTTTTAGGAGTCATATTTCCATCATATTCTTTTTTCCCTTGCTCCCTGCACCAAACATTTATGCAAGGACATGCTTCTTTTAGTATGCAGCTTCTCTGCTACTCTGAAGAGATGAAAATGTTATAAAATTATAAGAATATTTCATGGCAGAATAGAAATGAGACCTGCCAGGTTCCTATATAATTTCATATTTTATGTGAAATACCATGTTACATTGTACTTCGTGTAATGGCTTCCTTTAAAGGAGCCTAACAGCTCATGGCTGTTAATTGGGTTTCACTGGACTGTTTTAAAAAGAATGCTGCTGTTCTTGGTTTGTAGCTTAGAAAATTTATGAAAATAAACAGAAATCTATTTTGGCCATGTTAGAGAGGAGGCATCAGTACCTAGAATCAGTAACAAAAATCTAAACCTTGGCACTTGCCCTTCCCCATATGCAGGGAAGTTCTTGTAACAAGTGGTACAGAACCATAACCATAAACAACTCTCACACTCTGAAAAATGCTATTAGCTTGGAGAGATTTGGAATCTGAATTAGCTTACTTTGAAGTATGGCAAAATAAAGAAATCTTAGTACTTTGACTGATGAAATTGTGTTTTTAATGCAAAATATTTTCAACTTGAGTTTATCTATACAGAAGTTGTGTGGATGTATTGAAATACTCTTTTTTTTTTTTTTAGTCATGCTAAAGTCTGCTCAAGCTAAGATTCAAGCACTGTGTATATACTCACTGTGTTTAAAGATAGGTAATAGATCAGATGTGCATGCATGTTTTAAATTTTACTTCTGTATTAAAAATGAAAAAAGGTGTGTACACATTTTGTATTCATAGTAACTTCGGGGGAAGAAAAACTTTTTATTGGCTTTTGGCATAAATTTGTAAAAGCAGAAAATGTAGGTTGCATTCAGTATATATATGTATGTATGTATATGTATGCATTACAGTATAGCAGTTTATGTATGCACCAGATATACCAAGTATGACTTTAGTTGATTTATAAATGCTTTCTTTACCTCAGGAAATGAAGGAGATCCTTTAAATGGAATTTAAAATGTCTGTACTCCAATAGGTATATTTGTTGAGATGTATATTATTATTATTATTATAGTTTCTTTGATTTTTTGAGTATTTCCATATTGAACTACCTTAAAGTTTTACTCAAAGGAGGCAATAACTCAGAAAAAATACTGGATTTATGACCAACAGTCACCATGGTAAAGGAGAAGAAGTGATAACTTCATACAATATCTTTGGCAACTCTATGCAATTGTTTTCCCCTTCTTGCAGATTCCAGTTTCTTCTGGTGTTTCATTATGATTTTAATGTACTGTAGTCTTAATTTTGGTAAGGTGTAAAATACTATATTTCATCTTAAAGTGTTTCCTGATGTGGATCTGGGTAAACTGTTAATCCTTCATTATTAGACACTTGCTGGAGTTGTTTGTTTTAACAGTTTCACTTTTCCATCATATTCCAGAAAGTGCAAGTCATTGCTTTTATGTACTAGTGATCCAGAAGTTAGTTCAGGAAATGGAATACAGCATTCTGTGTAATGTTTGTCTTATATGTGCCTGAGTTGCTCATCCATTTCTGATTTCCAGTTGCCTTATCTGATGGGTCAATCTGTTATTTGTGTGCACCCCTAATGGCTGACCCAGCCCTAGTCACTTACTGAGATACATAATCTATTCTGGGGAATAGCCAGAGTCTGTGAATGAGCTTGCAGTTCATTTCCTAAACTGGAATGAGCAAACAGTCTTTATCTCTTGACTGAAGATGATGTTTTTGGTATTTAGAGTAATTTTTTGGCTCTGTTCATGTGGCTTTGTAATCAGTTTGTACATCTGCATAGGTTGTAAACAAGCATATCTTTTAAGAGCTGACAAGATAAATCCTTGTGGCAGATGTAGTTGATACTCTTGGCCACTTGGATCTGACTTCTAGTGTGTTGGGAGTAAGGAGCCTGAGGCACTTTTTCTTGGATTCTGCCTGAAGGTCATGAGACTTAGCTGTACAAGCAACAGGTGACTGGGACTGTACCTGTCCAGGCTGGTCTCTCTCTCACCTGAAGTCTATGGGGGTTTTCATTTATCTTGCTTCAGTATCTAGTCAGGTAAGCAATGGATTTTATGGTGGTTTCAATTTAAATAATTTATAGTTTGTACACAAACTCCAGTTTCATAAACAAGAGCTACTTCGTATCTTGCTACAGTGAAAAGGCTAAGGGACTTAGTCTGTCTCTAGTGTGCACATTTTCTCCCTTCTGCTTCTGGCATGTGCCAATTCAGCTGTTTGTTGAAGTCTTCAGTGCTCAGCTTGTGAGCTGGGCAGGAAACTGGTCACCTGAAATAGTGAACTGAATGAGAGAAGCAAAACCACTCCCTTTAGACAGTGACAAGCTGTTAAAATTGCAGCCCCTTCTGTGAAGCCATGGTCCATTTTCCCCTCAAGTTAAGATGTTTGTAATAGTTGCAGTAACAGTGGTCCTTGAAACAAGCAAACAAATCTTTTGGGCATCTAACTCTGCAGTCATGTGTGATGGTCCGTCCCTGCTCCATCATCATAGCTTCTAATTCACTAGTAGGGCTGCATCTAGTCCTGTTCCGGTGCTGGTACTGGCCTTTGAGGAAAGGCTGTCACCTTTTTGCAATTAGAGTCCTTCAGGTTTGTTTCATCCACATGTTTTTGACTGTATTCTTTTCTTCCACTGCTGTATTTATCAAAGTCACAATCGCTGTTGACAATGTGCTGCTGGTTCCTCAGTAATGGAGGGGATGAAGGTTGTGTACATGCAACTTCAGTGAGTGTTGCAGGATGTTGTATCATGGTTCTCTTGCACACTTTTAGTGGTGATGTGAGTAACTGTTTTGAGCAGCTCCAGTCACCCTAAGGTAAGTAGTTTCTCTTTGCCATTCAATTCAGTATAATATTAAGTTAAATATGTTTTCAAGGCTAGTGCAAATGGGTTTATAATGGTATGTTTTATGTGCCACTTTTATTGAGTGGTAGCCATAATCATTCGACTTTTTTTTTTTTTTTTTTTTAAGGGATGTTCACATATGATGAGTCTACAAAACTGTTTTGGTTTAATCCGTCCTCTTTTGAAACTGAGGGTCAGTTTACCCTGATTGGCATAGTACTGGGACTGGCTATTTACAACAACTGTATACTGGATGTACATTTTCCCATGGTTGTCTACAGGAAGCTAATGGGCAAAAAAGGAACTTTCCGTGATCTGGCAGACTCTCATCCTGTAAGTTCATTGTGTTCTTGGAGTTTAGTAGTGCATTTCCCATGCCATAATTTAATCTGTATTTAAATTAAACATAAGATCACTGTCAGAAGTGAAAGTGAAATAACCACTGAATTGTGTGAAGAGTCTGGACTTGTTAAAGTAAATTCATAAGCCGTAAAACCTCTTGCTACATTTGGTTTCCAGGAGGCAGAATTGTAAAGTCAATGAATAGGGCTCAGTGTCAATAAAGCTTTCTTTTTTTACTGCATAAATTGCTAAATATTGTCAAGCATTATTAATCATAAACAAGTATGTCTCTTCCCAAAGAGACTTCTAAAATTAGGCTGTTTATAGCTGTTTGTAGGAGTAAATTTCTACCAAAAAAAAAGTGAAAGTAACAGTAAACATGCAAAGGTATGATGTTCTGACTGTTTTTTGTCTAAAGCAAAAGACAGATGAGGCAGTTCATGAATATCCCTGCAGTTCATGAATATCCCTATCAGAGCAGTGATCAGTGTCTGTCTTCCCACACCCATTCCCGGCTGGTGGCTGTACACAAGCTTTAGTAGATAGAGCGCACAAGTGTGTGTGCAGGATGTCTTGGCCCTGCTCCACCTGCAATCAGAGATCAACAGTGGCTTCCCCTCATGTTGCTAGTAGGAGTTGTTAGCAAGCTTCTTTTTGTTTCAGACACTGGAACCCCTTTATAAGTAGTTATGCAAAATCTTCCTCTATTCAAAAAAGATGAGTGAAATAACACTGCCTAAAAAGAACTGGCCTTTCATTTTTGAAAATGAGGCCAATCAAAAAATACATTATCTGGTCTGCTTTTGATGGCTGCATACAAAAACATGACAGATTCTACCAGTTTCTCTTTGTAATGATATTGAGAAACAGTGCCCTGAGTTTCCTCAAACTTTTATTACATCCTCAAAGCTTCTTGTGAGAAAAAAAAGTGGATGTATTTCTATGGAACAAGGCAGTCAGGCATTGTCATATGACTTCAACAATTCAGAGCTTCTCAAACCCAAAATGAAATGCACAGTAGTCAAGCCTCCCAGTGCTTTTTCTAATGCTGTAGAGCATGGAGAATAGGATGTTCACCAGCCCCTCAACACAGGTAGTTCCAAGTCCAGTGATTCTCAGTGCAAGGTCCTTTTTAAAGGAGGTCCTGTGGAAGAATCGAAGAGACACAAATAGTAAGAGGTTGAAGCTTACATGTAAACTTCCATGTTTCAGTTAAAACACTGAGGGGAAATTTATTTCTTCTACTACACTATGAAAATACAGTTGCACGCAGATGTCGCTTTTACCTTCACTTTGCATTCTTTAGCCCCTACACTTCTATCTCAGCCAAATAATTGTTCCTTTTCTGCATAGTCTTTAGTTTCCAAGAGAGTCTTGGGCTTTTCCTAAGGCATAGCAGGGAGGAAGGCTGGTTGCTTCTTTGAATAGAGCAAACTCTTACAGGTAATTTCAGATTCCACTTGACAAATTCTGACCTAACTTGTGATTTTTTAAAATTATTTGTTTTGGGGGGTGTGTTCGGGTTTTTTTCAGGGTTTTTTGTTTGTTTGTTTTTTGTTTTGTTTGTCTTTTTGGGGGGGGGGTTTTGTTGTTGTTAATAAATGTCTTCTTACGTTAAAGATTGCCCCATCTGCATTGCTTCAGGATTACTTCCTAGTTGGTTTGGGTTTTAAATAAGACATAGAAGATAAAAGCCTGCTGTCTGAATTTTATCTGATAAAAAATACAGGGGTTTCTTTCATTTTTAACTCATTAATGTTCCCCATACTAGTGTGACATATTCTGTGTGCCTAAAGTAAAGACAGATTCAAAACACTTAAAAGAAGAAGAGGTTATTAAAGGCTCTTAAACTGCAGGTTTGACAATTGCATTTAGGAAGATTGGTGGGTACTAAAAGGCTCTTTTAAGGGAGTTATCACTGTTTCATTTTAATCTTGATATGTTCTATTGTTTCTCTTTACAAATACTGAGCTTAATAAACTGTTGTTTGGACTGCTATGTGAGTTTTTTTAGGTGACATATGTAGAATATAACAACCCTTTTTCAAGGCAGGTGGTTTCATGTGGTCTTACTCAGTGAAATCCATCGAAACTTATTTTTGACAGACATGTATTTCTTACTCTGTTAGGTTCTCTACCAGAGTTTGAGAGACTTACTAGAGTATGAAGGAAGTGTGGAAGATGATATGATGATAACGTTTCAAATATCTCACACGGATCTCTTTGGCAATCCAATGATGCATGATTTAAAGGAAAACGGTGATAAAATTCCTATTACGAATGAAAACAGAAAGGTACACTCAGCTTTTTCAATGGAATCTGTAGTTCTTGGATATACTGTAGAATTATGTAGAACCCTATAAAGGTTTGGTCTCACTTAAAATTTTTAAGTTCAAGAGGGTTTTAAAATTGCTGTAGCACACAGTGGTTCTGAAGAGAAAAGGCTTCTCTTAAAGAAAGCATCGATACCTGGATACAGAACTTCTGGGTGGGATGTTTGACCTGTCTGAGCAGTATTTGAGACTTGTTCTTTTGTGTTACTGAATAGAAGCTGAGCCCAGATAATCTGTATAGAATTACAGAACTATGTGTATTTTGGGGTCTTGTATTTTTGGGAGGTACTTCAAGTGGCATATGTTCAACCACTAAGGTTTTGTGGGGTTTATTTCCTTGCAGGAATTTGTCAATCTGTATGCTGACTATATACTCAATAAATCGGTAGAAAAGCAGTTCAAGGCCTTTCGGAGAGGATTCCACATGGTGACCAATGAATCTCCTTTGAAATATTTATTTAGACCAGAGGAAATTGAATTACTTATTTGTGGAAGTAGGGTAAGAATTCTGAATATACACTAGAGAGTGGAGCTTTTTTTTGATCCTAAGTATATAATTAGTCGTCGTCCTTAAAATTATCATCTTCTTACAGAATTTAGATTTTCAAGCACTAGAAGAAACTACAGAATATGATGGTGGCTATACAAGAGACTCTCTTATTATTAGGTAATTTTTTTCTAATTTTGTGAAGATAAAAAGTACTTTATCTGCTTGTTTCTTCATAATGAATTTAATATTGTAAGATTTAGTATTTTTGTAGTACTGGAGATGCATATTTCTTCTGTATAATTTCACTTTTCTCAAGTATCGTCATTAGAAAAAAAGGAGATGGTATAAGCATTGTTGAATCAGTATAATTCCTTAGGAAATAGGAATAATAGAACATCTGCAGAACACTTATCAGCCAAATTAACATTTAAAGACAGTTAAACTGCAGTGTTTGATAGTATTTCCGATTTCTATTTCTGAACTTCATTGATTGGTAAATACATTCTGAGAGTTTTGGTTTATGAATGCAGCCTGTAAACTTGATGTTGGGACTGATTAGAATTACTCCACCTTCAAAGCTCAGTTACTTTTGAAAGTCTCATTTATACCAAAGAAAGTTAATGGTTTACTTACTTTTTGATTTCTTCCTTGATAGGGAATTCTGGGAAATAGTCCATTCATTTACGGATGAACAGAAAAGACTATTCTTACAGTTTACAACAGGCACAGACAGAGCCCCTGTGGGAGGACTTGGAAAGTTAAAGATGATCATAGCCAAAAATGGCCCAGATACAGAGAGGTAAAAAAAAAAAAAAGCTACATTTGGTTTTTTATAAATGGAAGTGAATTCTGTGCTCTTGAGTTCTTAACCTGGTTACATCTGAAAGCTGAATCTCTAAGAAAAGTATATTTTCTTCAAATTCATTATTTTTGGACTTGTAAAATAGAGATATATTTCTTTTGCATGTTCCGAGATCTGAATTCTTTTCCTGTTTGTTTTTCTTTTGTTCCACAGGTTACCTACATCTCACACATGCTTTAATGTACTTTTGCTTCCGGAGTACTCAAGCAAAGAAAAGCTTAAAGAAAGATTATTGAAGGCCATCACATATGCCAAAGGATTTGGCATGCTGTAATAAGTATAACAAAAGGGATTAAAAAATGATGGTGATGATGTCCCTGTCCAAAAAGGCCATAAGATAGTGAGCTACAGTAGTCACCTGTGTTTGTGCCTCCCTTCTTTACTGGGGACATTGGGCTGGAACAGCAGATTTCAGCTGCTTATATGAACAAAATCTTTATTTTTTCTTTTAGCGTGAAAGTGTTACATATTCTTTCACTTGTATGTACAGAGAGGTTTTCCTGAATATTTATTTTAAGGGTTAAATCACTTTTGCTTGTGTTTATTACTGCTTGAAGTTGAGCCTTTTCGAGTATTTACAAGAAAACAAACTGTACTCTCCCAAGGAAAATATTGCCATCATTTGTAGACCATGTAACCTTCAAGTATGTGCTATATTTTTGTCCCTGTATCTAATCAAATCAAGAACTGTACTTTTTGAAGAGTTTGCTTTTGAAACTTGAAGTCTTGAAAAACAGTGTGATGCAATTACTGCTGTTCTAGCCCCCAAAGAGTTTCTGTGCAAAATCTTAAGAATCAATAAAGATGGAAGGGAGAACTTGGAATGTTAAATTGCAGCCTTGAGAACTTTACTTTAGTCACAGCACAACAATTAAAATTCATTTCACTATATGTTGTCTTCACATGTCTTGTAATAAACTGTGTTTTTAATTAGGAAACATTTCTTAGCATATGAAAGGGTAGAAATTTTAGTTACTTTTTTAAAAAAAGTTTACTGGGGAAAGTGCATTTTCAACTGAACAGCTTTAGAGTAGGGAGTGAAGTGTCTGGAAAAAAGATAGGAAGTTTTTGCTATATTATAAACAAAGCATGTGGAAGTGCACTTAAAATGAAGTTTTATTCTTAATTGCCTATTATGTTGACATTTTAAATAGACAATCCAAAGTCTTCCCTACATGTTATGTCATCATCATTTATTTAATGAATCATTTTTCCTACCTATCAAGGCACATGATCAGTGTTGCACCATAACTAAAGGGATGGCTACTGTATTTTAATCTCATCTAACAATAAGCAAAATTGAACAATATTAAACGTGAGGCCTACTTCATGTTGTACACTTCCAACCATTAAATAAACTGTTAGAAAGTAAGTACTAAGGTTATGTTCATCTACTACATAAAGTATTCAGTAGGTTTTTAATTTAACTCTACAAATCA
The DNA here is from genome assembly GCA_036630365.1 of Acanthiza pusilla. Lineage (NCBI taxonomy): Eukaryota > Metazoa > Chordata > Aves > Passeriformes > Acanthizidae > Acanthiza > Acanthiza pusilla. The sequence continues at coordinate 3,517,963 of JAXCHO010000098.1, forward strand.
TATCAGAAATAAATCCTTTACCTTTCGTAGTCTGTGTTTAATGTTAATTTCTCCTGTTGCAATATACGATGAAGGGATTATGCATTTGTAAGTGCAGATGTAACTGGCATATCTCTTTTCCAATACAAGCTGCAGCGGGTGTGCAGAGCTGAGCTTGTGCCTTGACAATTGCTATAACTGGCTACTACCGATCAAAACCGTGACTGTGTGGAATTGGCATTAAAAGGCTTAGTTTTGAAATCATTGGAAAAAGAAAAGATGTCTTTCAGGACTATTTTAATAAATTCTTTCTAGTAATAGAAACAGACAACTGTTATGTAACTATGATGCTGAATAAAACAATGACCTTTTTTCACCGTGGTTCAGTGAAAAAGAAAACAAGTTACTTTCTTACTTTGATAAATTAGATATTAAATTGTTTGATTAGAAATTGTTGTAGTACTGCATAATTTGAGGGTTGCAGGTACAGAAAACTCTCCAGAAGTGAACTGTAGTGATGTGGGGTCCAGCGATATTCCCATCTCAAATTGAAGCCAATGCCAGAAGGCCTTGGACACACGGGACTGAAACTCGCAGGGGAGGGAGAGGTGCTATCATCTGGTCTTTGATCTCAGGGCCTGCCCTCTTTTATGTCCACCTTGTTGTATGTCCCTGAAGAGGAAAACATGAGATACCCTACACTCCAGTGGAGGGTGGTTGACAGCAGTGCTTGCTGAGCCCTTCAGGTTTGGAGCAACTTTTACTGTAGGTGGTGAGAACAAGCCTTGCCGAGTGCCTTGATGTGCTTTGCTACGAGCGTGAACACATCATGATACTGCTGTGTGGTATGTACTGTGTCCACAGTCCAGTGCTGTCAAGCTGTATCCCTATAACTCTTCTTATCCTCATGTAGCTGTGGTTTGTGGTTACACCCAGCTGATAGGTGTACGTGATTCATGTTGGGGTTTTTTATATAGATCTAAAAGCTGTGCAGACAGCATAACTGGATAGCAATACAGAGTTCTCTAACTGAACTGTTGACATTGTAAATATGCTCTTTCTGTTTTCCTTTAGCATTAAGATTAAAATAATACATAATTGCATTGGCCTTCAAAAGCATAAGTTGTTTTGCAAGAAGTCATTTTCAGGTAAGATATAACTACTTCATATTTGACTGATTTCTCATGTAAATATATACTGCCTCCCCCCAAATACCATTGTATTGGTGATAAGGTGATAAGATCCCCTTATCTCCTTAGTGCTGGTATAAATGCACGAGTTGTTCAGCAGCACCAGTTGATAAGGTTTAAAATAAATAAACCTTGAAGTCTTCTAGCTGCAGGCTGCATTCCTGTCCTCTAGAAGTTCCAGCCAGCCTTCTGTTGTTTGAAAGGGAAAATGCCTTTTTAAGTTGGCTTTGGTTTGGGGTTTTTTTTCTGGGCTCCAGGCACACCTGAAATGTCTTTCACGGTTTCTAGCGAAGTTTAGGTCTACAAAACTTATCTTGGAGACTCAAGTGTACTTATATGTCATGGAAATACCTCTCTTGAGTGAGACAGAAGATTGGTCTTCCAAGGCAGTAGTCTGATGCCAGTGCAGTGGTGCTCTCTCCACAGCATGTCTTCAATATGTTGACAAGAAAATATTTTGGCCATCTCAGCACTGCTTCGTTTGACATGTGAAAAATACCTCTTCAAGCATCTCCTCCTGCACTAATAGACTAACAGACTGCCAGGATGTTTCCAGCTTTGGTGCAAAGGGGCCATCAGGCTTCTGTCTGTTGTGTGCAATCACATGCTTCAAAAATTATAGTAGTGCAAGAAAATAAGTAATGCACTGAGAAGAATCATCTCAATATGGCACTTTTTCAGATTGAATTAGGAGTGAAGAAATGGTTTTGTTTAGCTCTGGAGGTATGTTAGCATATCATTCTGTGTAAACAGAGCATCACCTTTTAAAAGATGAAAGCTTTTGCCTCTAAGATTTCAGGAACAGCTGTCAGGAGTGAGCACAGTACAGTTAACTAAGGAATAGTGTTTTGTGAACTTCTGACTGGGCTTATCTTCCATTTGGCAGGCAGCAGCCTGAGACAGGATGGAGGCAGCCAAGGGGACCCTCTCCAACCCTGCATTCTGAGGAAAGCTGATGCTGGAATGAGCTGGAAATGGGCCCAGGGCTCCAAGCAACTCTGTGTTACAGTAGTCAGTCTGTGCCTCATCCAACAGTGGCTTCACTGCTGAAGCAGGAGCTTCCTACCACGTATGGCACCACACAGGTGTGATGGACCTGGTGGGCTTAGCCTCCAGGTAGCTGCAGTGTGGGCTGCCCAGGGCTGCATGGGCTTCTGCTCTGTGGAGCAGGGAGCTGGACACAAGTTTCCATGCTGCTGATGTTCTGGAAGAGGACAAGCCCCACATCATCAGCTTCAAGGTGCTTCCCTCGCTCTGTTGTAGCCAGTTACCTCCAGGTAAATTTTTAATCTCACAATAGGATTAAAAATTTCCTGGTTGTCTCAATAATTTTTTATGAGAAATATGTATCAGTTGGGTGGAATGTTTGAGCTGTGCCTTATTTATTATGCAGAAAAACTCCAGCATTTTAGCATGCAAGGTGAAGCACAGATTTCTTCCAGGTTTAGCTATTCAAGCCTTTCCTAACAAGAGCTAAGTTTATTACACTGAGCCTAAGTCACAAGGGTTTCAGAAAAGTTACCTACAGTTCTTGTTCATACTTGAAAGTTTAATTAAAGTTGTTATAAAATTCATAAGACCATCAGGGACTTAATAAAATTGATTTTAAGAAATCAGTTTTATACTGTATCATCGAAGGGACACTGCATTGGAAATGAGTTGATACTGGCATTAGTCTTTATACAGGTCACTTCTTACCCAGATGAATTCATTTGGAAAACGCATGAATTTTTCATTGTATTTTTCTCTAGTGCTCTATCTGAAGATGTCTTCAGCTGTTCATTTTTATTTTTCTTCATTAACAAAATTTAAAAGTGTGTGGGAAGGTGGTTTTAATTGCAGATACACAAGTGTAGTGGTGTTGTGTTCTGCAGTATTTGTAGGATACATCAAGAGAGCTGTCCTGATAAGGAACTGAAGTTTGCCAAGTGTGCTTTTGTTTATGGCTGCCTTGCGCAATATATATCCTGCGTTGGGATTTTTCTGTGGTGAAATGTCTAACAGACATGAACATTGGAGATGCAAGTGGAGGATGGAAATCATTATTCTATTTTAGAATAATAAGATTGCATTAGGAACTCCTACATTATTTTGCTGAGTAGGTTTGTAGTTCTGAGACTTAAAAATTGAGACCAGAGCTGACTCTCTGAAAGTCAGACAGCAATTGCTGGAGTTAGGCTTCTGCCCTTGGAAGGACAGGCAGCACAGCTCAGCAACAAACCACTGCATGGGCAGGGATCCTGCTACTCCTGCAGCCTCGGCTCACAGCTTGGACTGACCAATGTCAAGATAAAAACTGCAGCAGCCTGAAGATTTGTGACTCAACTGTTACATGCAAAGCTGACGAAGCCTTTCTTCTTAATGTCACCAAAGACTCTGGTGTGTCTGCTTCCAGACCTGTATAGGACAGCAGTGTGAGTAACAGTGCTCAGGAGTTACTGGTTATCAAATGGAAACTAGCTGAACTTTCCTGTTCCAGACTTTGAGCTGCCCTGCATCATGTGCTGCTGCCTTTGATTTAGTATTTCCCTTTGCAAGCACTCTGTGTTCGAGAAGCAAGGAGTAAAGATCAGGTGAGTCAATATGTTACAATTGAAGGGGTTTTGTTTCCTGATTTTAATTAAAAATGGGAAACTTGGCACAAGAATGTTTTCTAGGTGAAAGGGTGTTAAAAAAAAATCTCCCTTGTGGCATGCACACTGATTTTTATTTGTCATCTATGCATGAAGAATGCTATGAATTGTGTTGCAAGCCCCCTGAAATAAAGCAAATGACATTTTGGCCTCACCAGTACAGATACTTCAGAAGTGCAATGCAGACTTCTTTGTGAGCACCTGATAAGTGTTGCACTGGTTTTTTACCCCTTGAATTTCTCTGGGGAGGGTCCCATTCCCAAACTAAAATCCCCAAGGGAATATCCTTTGTAAGAAAAGTTCCTGTCTGGTTGATCTGGTGTAGGGCTGGAGCCACAAGGCTCTGCTTTCTGCCCTAGCTCTAATGGCCAGCAGCCAGTCTAGGTGAGAGCATTGCTCCTGTGCCAGGAGCTGTTCCAGACAAATCCTCAGACTTTTCAGAAGCAAAGTTGCCCCAGACCTGCAGCATTTTGGTCAAGTGGTTTTATCATCCGAGACAGTTTTCTTGCTAGCTTTGATTTTGGAGGAGAGATAACTTCTTGGTGTTTGAGCCCTAGGAGAGATTCCCTGGGAACTCTCTTTCTGGGACCACCCTTGTCGTCTGTTGCCACCTTTAGAGGATGGGTTTAATCCCCATTTTTATGCTCTTGGTTTCTCCTGCAGGACAAGGGCTGGCCTGGAGCCAGCACTCTTGGACTGCACGTCCTGCTGTAGCAGGGCAGCTGGTGGCAGTGTTTTGCCTGCTGCCTCCAAGCCTCACTGCTGCAGGGCTGTAGGTGGTAACAATGGGCTTTTTCAGCAGTTTCTTCCTGGCATCTGCAAGGTGGGAACCTCCAGCAGCCATACTCTGCTGGTCTTTACCTTTCCTCTGGGAATCTTGGATTCTGAGGATGATTGCAGTTTCTGGGGTTTCCTGCTGGCTGACAGCAGCATCAGTTGGTCTCATCACCTCCTGAGTTTGCTCTGAAATTTTCCCTTCCCTCTACCTAATTGAGAGTAAAGCTGTATAAGACTAAAGCACATATGGAGTAGGCAGCTCTGCTGTGCTGCACAACAGCTCTGCCCTCAGCACTGGCAGTGGCTGGGATGGGGCAAGATGCCCTGCTGGAGTCATCCCTTTTGTCCATCAGTCTGGCTTGGGCCCCTTCTGGCCACCAAACTTTAAATCAGTATAGAAAACTACAGGGGCTCCCCCGTCCGTTTTCTCTCTCTGGCTCCAGATGGCAGCATCCCATCAGTCCCAGCCTCCCTTCGCCGGTGGCAGGAAGCTGAGCTGTTCGGGGTGTCTCCCTCGCCCAGCACGTGTCACCCGTGCTCCTGGCTGCAGTTGGGAACTGCCACCAGCCGCCCCGACATGCTGCCTGGCTGTTTTCTTCCTCCTCTTCTTCCTCACCGGACTCATCCTCCTTTGGCTGCCGGTTCTTATGGCTGATGCAGTCAGGTTATGGCAGTGAAACTGTCAGCCTTGGAGCTCTGAACTGAAAGAGTTTTTGCTTGGGGCAGCTCAGCGCCTCTGTCAATCTGCCTTGAGCAATGAGCCTTCCCTGTGCTGTCAGTGCTTGGATTGAACCATGCATGGAGAAGCCTGGCTGTGGCTGACAGGATAAATGAGCTGGGGTGGCAACTGATGTGTTTGGAAAGGCATGAGGTGCTTTGCTAGAAAAGCTCTGCAGCTTTGTGCTGACAGACATGCTATTTTCCCTAACCTTGATGGAAGTGTCGTCAGAGGTAGCTGGTACTGCAGGGAGATGAGGCACTGGGTTTTCAATAGTCAGAACTATTAGAAATTCCACCTCTGGATCATTTCGTTCAAAAAGGAGTGCCTAAAGTTGCTGCTGTAAGAGAGGCTTACCTGTGAACAAGCAGCCTGAGGACTTGCTTTAAACAGCCTAAATCTACAAGTTATCTGAAACGGTGGAATCCCACTGCAGGAAGATGGATTAATTATCTGCACTATTCTGCAAGTAAAATGTTGGTACTTTGGTGAGGAACTGGCAGTTGATTCTCCTAAAAAGAGTAGATCTTTACAGCACAGTTGGTTTGATTCATCAGCCCTGGAGACAGGCTATTAAAAAAAACCCCAACTTTTGTGCTTCTCTGTCTCCTCTGGAAGGGCAAGTAGTGCCTGTGGGTTCTTGCCATGCTACTCACCTGGAGAGGCTGCTCGGGTGTGACTGCTGTGGGGTGGGTCCCCTCCCAGGGCAATGGGGGGATGTAACTGTTGGCAATAAGAACAGAATGGTTTGGGGATTTTTTCCCTTGTCAGGAAACGAAAGCAATCACATTAAAGCAGACAAAAAGTGGAGATATTAATAGCTATTCATCAAGCTGCTCATCACTCTGGAATACAGCTGTGCTTTTCTGGCTTTTCCACGTTAGTGTTCTTCAGTATCCCACTTACAGAAAGGTTGGTACCACAAATACTAAGGAAAGAAAAATGGAATAGCAGCCATTAGTAAATTCCTTCCATGTTTCTGCACTTCTGGTTTTAGTAATCTACCTCTGATTTTCCCATACAAATAAGACAGATCTCTGTTAGAGCTGGGTAGTGTCCTCCTCAGCCTCTTGGGAAGACAGCCCATGGAGGCTGAGCCATTGGCACTGCAATCTGCAGTTTCCTTGCTGAAGCCCAGAGCTTCTGATGAAGGAAATCTCTGAGAACTGCTGCTGCTTCTGGAGTAAAGCTATTGTTTGTGTTCATCCTTAAATAACTGCTTAAAGAGTGCAAGTCCTCCTCCCTCTGCTCCTAGGGTGTGGAATGGGGAGGATTGCAAACACAGAACAGCAGAACTGTATTTTCCACAGTGAAGCTGCAAGGGCTGTTGGCAGCAGCAAGCCTCAGCCCTTGTGAGCTGGAAATGATTGCAAAATCTGTATTTCAGAAAAAAAAGAATTTCAGAAAGAAACATTTTCAGCCCCAGAGCTTGTTCCTCAGGGCTCGTGTGTTTTGCCCTCCTCCACCAAAGGCAGAGTGGAAGGGTGGTGCAAGGCTTTCCCATCCTCCCTGTAAGGACTTCCCAGGCAGCCTTCTCATGCTCTGGACTGTGAATGGGGCTGGGGAGGAGAGGGGAGTCCCAGATTGATGGCTTCCCTCGGGAAAGCTGCCACAACTGAAATCCTGCACTTTAACTGCCTGTACAGTTGCCAGATCCATTTAGTGCATAATTCATTTTGCTCTCAGGGATACACGATGGGTTTTTGCGAATGCTGAATTATGTAAACAAGGGTTTGATCCTTTCTGTTTGTTCCAGGTTGGAAGCATTAATAGAAGAGCTGGGGGACCTTGAAACCAAGTGCAAATGCTGTCATCTCCCAAATCCTGAGGGTGAAGAGCAGCTCTCCTTTAGTCCACCTGTGTCATCTCACTGGAGAACCTGGCCTAGGTTTGGCCTGTGAATGTCTCATCCTTGGTGTCAGCACTGATACAGACCCAAGTGTGTCTTTCAAAGCCAGCAGCACATGGACCAGAGAAAGCCCTAACGCTTCTGTGCGGGAAAGGACAATGAGCAGTTTGTCTTCTAATGTAAAGTAGAGCCCTCTTATTGTACATTAGGAAATACCTGGCTGGAATGAAACTGTAAAGCTGATGTGTTGGAGAAAAGAGTTAAAAGCAGGACTGTACCTTCCCTGGGCTGTTTCTGAAGAAAAAGCTGCACTGTCAAGCAAACATACCCTCAGCTGTACAAATACATGAGCTGTTTTGCTGTCACTGCTACTTCTGAAGTCCAGTTCATTGAATTTTCCAGGGTAGTTTTCTATTGTAAAAACTGTAAAGTAAAATAACAGTAGGGGATGACAGTAAAAGGATGGGGTGCTACTACTGAGAGTACTTCAGAGAGGAGCAAGGCTGGAATCATTTGCTGTCAAGTCCATGGCTTGAGGCCGTTTCCCTGGAAAAGCTCGCTCTGAGCACCTTTCCTCTTGTTTTGCACATGGAGCAGATGTTCAAACATCTCAGACTTTGCCCATCTGGTGTCTCACTCAGCGCATGCAGTTTGGAGCAGCAGCACCAGCCATGGCCACCCGCTTAGGCCCATGTGAAGTGAGTGCTGTGGCCATTAAACCTATTTCTAGAGCCGTGGTCTATGTTCAAATGCTCTGCAAGCACTGCCCTGTTCCTTGCTTTCTCTTGTGGCAGGGTTGAAGGACCAGCCCAGCCTGTGCTGGGCAATTTTTGGTGGGTGACGTGTGTGAGTAACAGAAAGCTGCACACACTTATATCTGCTAGACAAGCCACTGTTCCTGCTGTGCCTGGAGCTAGGAAGGGGAGGACAGGAGACAGGTGGCAGCAGCATGAGGAGCCTGGCAGGCTCTGTGCCCCATGAGACCTGGCTCCCCTGGGGCATGGGATAATGGTCGGGCTCTTGTGCCTGTGTGCTGTCTGCAAACAGGGATGGCATCAAAACTGGGCCCAGGGACCAAAGCTCTGTGCCAAGCTGCCCTGCAGTGAGGGGAGACCACCATTCCCACTTGGTTTTCTGTCACTTCATATCTCTGTTTCAGCTAATGATTTTCCAGGCCATGTAATGCTGACACAATCAAAGTCTGTCATGAAATACTAAAATCTAGAGGGATATGGATAAGAGAAAACACAGAGTTGCTTGAACATTACTCAAAATATTTTAATGTACATGCTGTAGCCACATTAAAGAAGAGGAAAAAACATCTTACAGAGATGAAAGATGTCAAAGGATGTGATTTCATTGTGCCAGAAGCTGTATGTTTCAAACTGACTGAAGCCAATAGCATCAAAATGCTCTTTTTCTGGCATATGAAAACCAGATCAAGAGGCACAGAAAGGGAAGAGCAAACACGTATTTAACTGAGAGATTAGGCTGTTCTGATCCATTGGGTAAAGAAGCAGTCCTGTGTTTGTATGCTTTTTAAACAGGTACAAATTTGGTATAAAGAGTACTTTAAACAGTTTTACTCATATATCCCTAGTGGGCTGGAACAGCTGTGCTATGCTGGGTAGAGAGGTATTTACAGAGAATGATGACTGATGGAGAGCATATCGATATGCACAAAACCCCAGATACAGTGGGTTTGAGTCACACCCTAGTGAATCTCAGCCAAGGTGAGCACAGTCCCCACCTCTGTCATGAGGTGAAAATTGCAAGTTGAGCAGCCTGAGATGGCACCGCCTGTGCTCACAGAGGTACCCTGCAACCAGCCCAGCTCCATCTCAGCCCTGCCTGCCTCTGGGTGGGACCAAGGGGACTGCACCCCTGCCAAAACCAGCCTCACAGACCTTCCCCATTCCTCTCAAGCCCTGAAAGAAAATAAGGACAAGATTCAGCTGACAGACTCCTGAGTGCCACTGGACCTTGCAAGTGCAGACCTTGGCTACTTTCCAAACCACACCCTACAATCAGTGGGTATTTTGATAATAGAGGTTAAGCCCAGTCTACAGAAGATACATTAAGTGTAGTTGGCTTCTAGGCTAACGATAACAGTTGTTCAGATGTGGGCCATGTGTGGACATTACTACCCAATGGTCCCTTTGCCAGTGTTGCTGGCAAAGCCCCATTCCTTAATCAGTGGCAGGTTTGTTCCCCTCACTGGGCTCAGAAGTGTCAATAGAAGGAGACAGCTGCTTGCCTGGAGACAAGGTCTTACTCTGAGCAGTTGGACTCAGTTTAGCAGAAGTGTCTCTTTTCATTCCACTACCACCCAGTTCAACCACCCTCTTCTCAGTGGGTTTCTCACCAATTTTCCAACAGACCATCAATCCCAGATGCTGCCGTAAGTCAGGGCTGAGGACAACTAAAAGTCAGAGCGCTGCCCACAGTAATACCTAATGCCACTGGAGGATCCCACACCGTACATGCTGAACAGCCTCTGCTACTCCGTACTTTTCAAAAGCCAACGAGATACAGGTGGATGAAAGTAACAAGGGAAAGTTGCATGACAGAAAAATACGGTACAGCAAAAGATGAAAACCAGTATCTTCTGCATTCTCCCTAACTAATGGAAAAGATGGCAGTAAACAGAAAGGGAGATGGAGCAGGCATAATTAAAAGAAATAAAAAGGAAGAAACATAAGCCTAAGTGACTGGAATGACTTTGCAACACAGGGCTTGTTCTCCCTTCCTTGCAGGAAACCTGTTGTGGGAGCAAGCTGGCTGGCAGGGACAGCCTGCCCTGCCAGCCCATGGGGCTTCTCAGTAGCCTCCCTCAGGGACTGCCCACTTGATGCCAGGGAGTTCACTCAGCACCTGACATACGGGAGCTGCATACACCAGGGCCCTCTTTTCTCTTCCCAGGTTTGGTGATGCCTTCCAGCAGTGAGCTGTAGGGGACTCCTTTCCAAGTGAGGGTTTCACCAGTGGCAATGGAACTGGGCTAAGAAAAACAAATGGGAGGATCCCCCACTTCCCCTGATGAAGCAGTTGCAGAGCAGCAAAGGCTGTCGCAGACCCTGCCAGAAGGGACATGAATGAGCACTGCTACTCTGTCAGCATGGTCCTTTGTGCAGAGCCCAGCTCATGAGAGAATCAGACTAAAGCATCCAGATGCATGGCTATTACATACACGTGCAGGGTGCCCTGCAATGGCCAGGTAGCTGACACTGCTTAGCTGTTGTCCAACTGTTTGCACAGGCTATGGAAGAAAAACAATTTTGACAAACCCAGACATCCATCCATGGATTTAATCAGCTAGTAAAGTAGCATGGTTGAGCAAGGTACCCTATAAATATTTTTAAGCTCTTAAAAAGGAAAAAAATGAATTCCTCCTACTTCAAGTACAATGCCTTCTTAATGCACAATGCGCAGGAAGAGACAATGTGTCAAGACCTACAGGTACCAAACACAACAGACATTCTGAGCATGACTTGTAAGAAACCCGCTCTCAGTACAAAAAACTACCCAAGTGCCAGACCAAATCTCCCCCCAAGAAGAAGCTGACAGTGTTCTATTTACAAGAAAATACTGCTTCAGTTAAAAATGCTAAAAACCATTCTCTTGAGTTCATATAAAAATAATCATGTCTATGTATGCACATACATATTTACATACATTTATGGCTTTCTGTGCTTCAACCTTCTCGAATAAATGAGGAAATAGAAATACTCCATTACTACTTTTTCTCCTCAGGTTTTTCAGCCTCTCCTTCTGCAACTGATAAGCTGCCACTACCATATTTTTTCACTCGGGTTTCTACTCTGGCAAGTCTCTGTTTCACCTTTTGTTGAGATGAGCTGAATTCCGCCAAGAGCCTTGCAAACCTAGTCTGTAGCGTATCCAGAGCTACTTCAAGTTTTCCTATTTTTTCTTCCAAGTCTTTTGGGTCAGCTCCTGCTTTTGCTGCCTCCTCATCTATTAAATTGTCTTTCATCAGAATTTGACGCCCTTTCTCTTCCAGAGCCTTTTTGGCTTCTGGATATTCTGTGAGGGCTTCCATTAAATCATCCTTAGACAAGCAGAACAAATCAGAATAACCAATACTCCTAATGTTGGCTGTCCTCCTGTTGCCAGATTTGCTACCTTTGATGTTTAGGATGCTGATTTCACCGAAGTAGCTGCCATCGCTTAGAACTACAAATTGGGTTATGCCGTCATCTGCCACCACAGCCAATTTTCCCTCTTTAATAATGTACATTTCTCTTCCAATGTCTCCTTTTTTGCAAATGTAGTCACCAGGACTGAAGACCGTAGGTTTCAGTTTCAGCACCAGCTCAATGAGAAGCCCGGCTTCACAATCCTGGAATATACGCACTTTCCTCAGTGTGTCCAAATGGACATTGATGGCAATTTCAGCTTTCAACTTGTCAGGCAGATTTTTGAGAACTTCCTTCTCATCCACTGTTTTCTTGTTGGTCCAGAGGTAATCAAACCACTTAATAACCCTGGCTTCCAAATCCTTAGTCACTTTTCGGAATTGCATGTACTGTTTAATGGAATCCACTTTGGCCTGGAACTCTGCCCTGGAAGCATTCATGTTGGAAATCATGGAGCCGACGTTACCGACAATGGTAGCAAAGATGAGCACGCCCACCAGGAAGTCGATGACCACAAAGAGATACTCCTCGTCTTTCACCGGGGGCGGCGTTTCTCCAATGGTTGTCAGCGTGAGCGTCGACCAGTACAGACTGTAAATGTACTTCCTGGACAGGCGTGCGTGCTCCGGCACGGACACGTTGGGATACACCCAGGAGTCGGTTCCAAACCCGATCATCTTCGATATCGCAAAGTATATACACGCGTTCCAGTGGATGATGATAAGAATGTATAACACAAGATTGCCAATACGGAACATGTTGGGATAGTTTGTCCTGGTCTCAGTACGGTCAAAAAACTCAAAGAGCCGAGCAATCCTCAGCAAGCGGTTAAATCGGAGCTCGGGGTAGTTCAAACCGAGCTTGAAATATGCCAGGTCTGTTGGCAGAAGAGATAGCACGTCCAGTTTGAATTGCATAGTTTTGGTATAATGTTCTCGTAATTTCTTCTCATCCTTAACTAGCAAACCTTGTTCAAGGAAGCCTTCGGAGAATAAAAAGACAGATTTTACTTGTTAGAATAAAAATACCATCAACAGTAGTGAGTGACTTACATTTCAGACCTGAGAATGTTAAAATTTGTACTGTTACGCCTACAGACGTTGGTACATTATGAGGTCATTTAATTGCATACTTAAATATTTCAATCAAGTTTCAAAGCTGATATATAAGGATGAAGAACAATGACTCTATTATGACCACAGTGCTTCCTGAGATTTTCCACTCTATTCTGCAACAGCTGTATCTTTTTCTTCTAAGTATCTTTGCAAAAAAAAGAGGGAGATTCAAGTGTCTAATTTTTCATGAATCATTGGCATAAGTAATAACTAAAGTTAAGCAAGTTTTAAGCAATGGTGTATAAAATTGGAATGGAATATTTTTAAATAAATATCAAGAATAAGTAGGTAAAATGGATTGTTGGCCACTTTTTCCAAACTATATGGATATCCTTGAGATAAAGAAATGCAGTTACCCCCCTCCCTGCGTCATGTTTTTCCTCTTGTGTCCAATGTTAAAACTGATGGGATTTTCCTTGGCTTACACTTTTTTGTGTTTCTAGTGAGAGAGCTACTAAGTGGAATTTCGCAATATTTCTTCATTCCAAAGACTTCGAAAAGTATTAGATTTAAAAAATTTATGAGGAGATATAAACCGCATATATATATATATACACACACACACATATATATATATATATACTGTCTGCAGTAAGAAACCTTTACTGCAGACAGTACAGCCACAGTGCTCTTTTGTACCTCTGTGAGCATTAAAAACGTTCTGCAAGGAACGGCCTATGCACTGCAAAATACTTGCTGCAATTGCAAGTGAAGATATCCAGCTGTCAACCCATTGGGCCATTCAGGAAAAAGGGTTCACTGAGAAAAAACCAAAACATTCCTTGTATATCCGGGATTATCACATTTTACTAATCTCTTAGCAATCTACAAGCAATCTATAGCTTTCTCAGGGAAGCATCTGCTGAGGAACACCAGGCTGCATTTCTTTGTGCCCTACACAGCACAGCTATGTTGCTGGAATGTGTGGTGTATCTGTAGATGCCTCATCTATTTTTGTGTATCTGGATTTGGATCTGCAAACTCATGGTGACTACAAATGGAAGTAGTTCCTGTGCCATGCATGTGTTGCATCACAGAAAACTGCTGAAAAAGCTGGTCAAATATGTCCTTTAGTTATACAACTAAAGAGAAAAGCTAGCCAGACAGATTAATTTCTGATTCCGAATTATGAAAAATTACTTTGAAAACACCTTCCTCCTGAAGGGAAATGAAATCTCTCAGCTCTTTTCGTCCCCTTATGGAACTAAAGTCTTTGGACTTTGGAAGCATCACAATATGGAGTATGCTAAACATGACCAGCTGCTGAGACATGAATCTTTTCTGTTTCCCAGTGCACAGTCACCAAACCAGTGAAATACAGTCCAACTGGCCCTGCAGCTAGACAGAAATGCACCACGGAGAAGCTGATGGTCAGAGAAGTGGGGCTACCTAGATCTCAGTTCAAAGTCAGACACTGCCCTCAGACAGCAGGAAGTCACACTCTTCCCCAAAGGCTTCCAGGACCTCTGTCCCCAGGGCAGATGGACCTTGCAAACTCACAGGAAAAAGCAGCAGGCAAAGGCAGAGCCAGGAGGGACTGTTAAGAGAGTTGACAAAGATTTTGCTATCTAAAGAAGCAACTTCTTTCTTGGAGTGCCTGGAACTGCAGCACACACCTGCACTGAAGCATTCAGGAGACAGCTGCAGAAATTCTGCAGTTGCAATCCAGGCCTGCAAATTCAAATTCTAGTTAGGCTTTAACAGCCATATAATCATTATCAGGACAGCCCATGGAAATTTATAACTTGCATTGCCTGGATATGCCTAATCTCTGCTCTGTTCTTTCCTATTACAGTACCAGATATAACTGCAGAAGGTAAATTTAGTTGGCAGTTGACATTTTAACGACACAAAGAAGATGAAGCCCCCCCCATCCTGCCCCAAATACAGCAGTCTTGTGATTGAGGCTGGTACCTGAAACTGACTTTCCTGTTGAACTTGCTAAGTTTAAGACTTTGGCTTGCCAAGAGTTGTGTGCTTCCCACATGACAGCATTTTTAGCCCATCTTATGTTTACAGCTTGTCACAGGACATAATTAACATCAAGCTGTCAGCATGACTTTAAATAAATAAATAGCTAAAAATGGATAATATGTTAAAATGAAAGATTTAAAATTACTCTCATTTTTTTAATGATTAGTGTTCCTTTAGACCCGTTCAAGGGGCATATTGAGGCTGTGTCTGTACCAGTGAAAAGAATGAGACAGGAAATGTTTTCTGGCCTGAGACCAGCTACCATGACAGCTTCTATTCACATGGAAGTTCTTCCAGGCCCCTCCAAAAACACCACCATGAACAATACCCAACCTCTGCTGTCTTCCTAGCTGTGCCCAGACACTGGGTGCTCACTGGCATGGACCAAAGTGCATCAAGGACTATTCCAGCAATTTAGTGATATGGATCACTGTAGTCATTGCTTAGGCCTGTATTATGACCTTGTTCAATTTAAAACAGACACCACTTTAAGGTTAGAATCTCATCCTGCCTGGATTACAGAAACAGGGACAGGAAGCTGAAGAGAACCACTTCACGCATGACATGGCACAGCCCTCAGAGATCCTCTGAGTTCACACTCCTCCAGGAAGGCAGGATCTCAGCAGAGGCTCCTGGATTAACCCTATCCCATCAGCAGGGAGTGGGAAACCCACCCAGGACTTTGCAGAGGCTGAAGGAAACCCAGCTGGCAGCAGAGGGGCCACACTGCCTGTTCCAGGCACAGGACCACAGGCTGAAGGCTGAGACCGGTGACAGGTCTTGCACTTGACCAACTCAATAACCACTTCTGACCTGGATGCTGCACAGCTTGGTTAAGAAAACAGCACTTGTGGGTGCAGTTGGTTTCTTGCCCCAGGTGCCTTATTGTCCTTCGCCACACAGCCTGTTACACGGGCTATTCACTCAGCATCTGGAACGCCTATTAGTGACAAAACTGAATTTACACACAAGTGAAGAGCCTTAAAAAAATCCAAACTGATCAGGCACTTCATCTTCCCAAAACCTTCACTGTTGGGTTCTGACAGGATATTACAGTGGTCGGACTCCACAGGGGCATTTTTATTTCCATCCTTTAAATACATGCAGTATTTGAAAACACTGTAAAATCCCAGAAAAACTCACCTGTTCTGAATCTGACGAACATGTCAATAACATAGACAATGTCAGAGACATAATCCAAGAACAGCCACATTTTAATATGGTCCATTTGTAGCTCATCAAAGCAGGCTCTAAAGAAAGATTTAAAAATAAAAAATTAGGCCAACTGCATAAGCAGAGTACTTGCATTATGTGTCCTAGCAGCATGTTAGTGCGTATTTCTGGAACAGAGATATTATAGGCAGCATATCTTCATGCCCAGACATCTGCACACTAGAGCTATGTCCAAACAGACACCAGGATCTTTCAGAATTCAAAGGTGTTCTGTTCAGGAATGAACTCAAATACATATATGCCACAGAAGTGTACTTACAGAGGATTACACATATCCTTACAATTAAAATGCATCAGATTTCATGGGATACACATCACCATGAAAATAATTCCCTAATAAAAGATTTTTTCTCCGTGGCAAGCCATCCTCATCTACTCATCATCCTCATCCCTACCATCTTACACAGTGTAAGGAAACCATTTCCACAGCCCTGCATCGCTTTGACTCAAACTGATTTCCACATTCTACCACGGAAAAGAAATACTCGAGTTAAATCTTCCTGCCCTTCGAGCATCC
The DNA here is from genome assembly GCA_036630365.1 of Acanthiza pusilla. Taxonomy (NCBI): domain Eukaryota; kingdom Metazoa; phylum Chordata; class Aves; order Passeriformes; family Acanthizidae; genus Acanthiza; species Acanthiza pusilla. Next base: position 3,534,105 of record JAXCHO010000098.1, read on the forward strand.
AGAAGATGCATTATATGAATTTAAGAGTCCCAACCACTGCCCACACCCCTCTCTCTGCTCTCTCCTGGGTGATGGGAAGCTCTCATCCCTGGCAGTGCTTAGGTAGCCTGATGCAGTGGCCAGGACACAGCTCAGCCACCAGCCGGCAGGTGGCACACAAAGGCCACACCAGCGCTCAGGAGGATGCTCATTTCAAGCTACATCCACCTGCTTTTAGACAAAATGGAAAAAAAAAAGAAACGCTGGCAATCTATTCCCAGTGGTACGCACATCATATATCCCCAAGGGTAAATGAACTGTAAATCTTCTAGGCAAGTCACCTAAAAGATACCACAGGGAGATAAGAGGGTGATTTACATAGGGAACATAAGGACTGAAATGTAAAATCGTTATTAACGTAAATCCATACCTGCACACTAGCATACACCAGTTATAGAACACGGGTGCTGCAATTACGGTCAGCCAATTGTAGTACAGATTGCTTGATGGATCAATCACAAAGACCTCCTTTTTTGGCCTGGAAAGTAAAACATGCAGATTTATACTGGAAAGGTAAGCAAGCAACCTGCTGGATCTCCCTCTTCTTGAGGCTGCTCATCTTGTCATGAACTTAGAGCTGCCTGAGAAGAGAAAGTATCCATGCAGGCAGCCCCGATGAGATATCAGGCATCCCATCTGAAAAGCTCTGTTTCTTTGTTTACCCCAACTTTGGAAAAAGTAAATAAGAGGGGAAAGAAAAACACAGATATTCACATCTCCCAGGCCGAAAACCACAGCCTTCTGTATTAAGCCCCTCAACTGAAAAAAAAGTTAATTGTTAAATGTTTCTTATTATCACTCCAGTTAGAAGATTACATTTTATTGCTAGAGACAGAACCTTGCTTTGCAGGATGATTTTTGGTTTTTAGCAAATTCTATGATGGAAATGACTGCATAAACATGCATTTGAACAAGTAAAACACACATGTATTCAAATACATGTCTGTACAAGTAAGAATCTCTGTGTACATATGTACATACAGTGTGTGTGACTAGAGCTGAAACATGTCTTAGTATGTAAAGATAATTTCACACATTCACACTCCTGGCTCCTTGGGCCTCACAACAAGGAAGTGGTGCTAAAGGAGGCCTGCAATTTAAAGATTTAAAGAACAGCACGGCTAATGGCACAGAGTATGCTCAGAAGTGCCCACCTTCAACATGAGAAAGGCTGATATGGAATAGAGAACAATTAGGCATGTAATCAGAGGAAATATATATTAGTGGATTTGAGGTCCACAGCTGCAAAGTTATTTCAACAGTAAAAGTGTGATCTGTGAACTGTATAACAGTGTGCAGAATACGTGACCAGGCAATGCTTGAGTATGTATTTGTGTGACTTTTCCTAATCTCCAAGAATGCAAATACATTAAAACGCAAGGATAATTTATTTCATTTTTGTGTGTATTTCTGGCATTACCATTGGTGTCAGCTGAATGTCCATGTGATGTTAGTGACGGAAGAAGCTTTACTCTAAAAAGTATTTACTTTACCATCTTCACTACTGGTTTTAAACCATTTCTTCTAGAAAACTGGTCACCACCTCAAAACTGGTGACCACGTCTTTGTATGTCAGAGTACACTACTTTGTAGACACTAAAACATTGGTTTTCTTTGACAAAATGTTTTAAAACACTTTTGGCTACTGCAAAGCTCAGGCTTTCACTACATAGTAATAAATGCCAAAAGTGCTTAGAACCAAGGCTTTCTAATTAGACAAAAAATAAAAGTTTTGATTAATGAACATCTTGAAATCAATCAAATTCCATCTGGAATGCTCCCATGCCTATATAACAGGTGCCACCATATACATGCATATAAACTTACATAGTCCTTAACTGTGAAGTCCACTCAAATGTGGTCTCTTTTTATCTGCCATCATTGTTACTTTTAATCACTAGTAATACTAAATTGTACTATATTTGGGTCAGCTTTACGGGAACAAAGCAAGAACAGGATCCATTTCTGTCAAAAGCATTCAAATTACCTCATTTTGTTGCAGAAATACACCATCCCCTAACCAACAGAAGCAAATTTTAGTGATCACTAGTAATGAACTTTACCATATTAAGCAATTAAATATACTAGCCAGTGAAGTAACTAAACTTACTAGCAAACCTTTAATTTTCTACATGTAAGATATTTCTACATGGTAAAATAAACCAGACTTTTAGTTCATCTGCTCTGAATCATTATGGAAATTCTGGAATAATGGAAAGTCTGTGCAGCTCTGCAAAGCAGGCTGCTGTACTAAAGTGTTCTCATAACAAAAAAGTATCTTCAACTCAAAGTGACCAGAGGTAGCTCAATTCCTTTTTGCTGACATAGGAAGCTGTTTCTGAAAGATCTAAACACAGGTCTTCAAGATGCAACAACTTTACCGAGCAGTTGAAATCTTCCCAAAGGGGAAAATGTATTAAAGATTTAACAGGCTAAGAATCTGCAGTCTACAGAACAGTAATTGTGAAAGTGTTACAATGAAAAGCTATCCCATATTTTATAGCGTAGGAGACATGTTACAAGCACACATTCATTCTTTATACTTACTCTTCCTTTTTTTTATCATCTTTTTTGTCATCTTTTTTGTCATCTTTCTTTTCATCTTTCTTTTCATCTTTCTTTTCCTCTTTTTTCTCCTCTTTTTTCTCCTCTTTAACCTCTTTCTTTTCTTCCTTTTTGCTGTACAATATAATGCAAGGCTTAGCAATATTACCAACACTGAAGAACTTAAGGGAGAGGGCAGAGGTACAGGAAACTAGACTAGGCTCCAGACAGAGCAGGACAAGGATCCAACAGGAAAAAAGGGTTTACAGGCTGAGACCTCTCACCCTGACACCACCACACTTCCACATCAGGTAACTAGCTGGCTGATTCTCTGCATTAGTCACCCACACTTTCTTGACCTTTTCAGACATCAGTGTACCAGGCTGATTTTCAGTAAATGCTATCAGTTTGATTGACTCTTCAGAACCCTGGCATTTAAAAAGAAACCTATCAAATGATGACAGAATGCGAAATGGCTTAACAAACTGTCAACATTCTTCGCACAGCCAAAACCTCACTGTGACTGTCTGAAGCTTTAATGGTAATTATACAAAATGAGGCTGAATGTCCTCTCATGGTTCTTTAAAACAAGTAAAACTTTGCCTCTGGATCTGACTTGCCCCATTCTTAGGTTTGTCTGAACAGAAGAGTTTTGAAATATGTTAACTTATGCAGATAAGACCACAAATACTTTTCAAACTTGCAGAATGTCTTTCTGAAGAATCTGTCAAATACTTAAAGCTAGATTTGCTACATGCATTGGTCAAGAATCATGTAATGTGATGTGAAGAACAGTTCTCATTTACACAAGCAGAAAATCCATCATCTGAGATCTCTTTTTTTTTTAATTTGAAATTTGTCTAGTCCTTGACATAGAAAGTGTCCCTCTCAGACAAGCCTAAGGGTTCCTCACACTACAGTGTATGTGGCTAATGCATACATAAACGAAACTCCTCACACATAATATCTGGTTTGGACAAAAGCCATGGATTGCTGCTCCCATGGGAGCTTTGTGTTCTCTGAACTGCCAAGTCTGGGCCTGAGTCTCCCTTTGCACTGGTGCCAGGAAAGGACAAATGAGTTCAATGGCAGCAACATCCCACAGCAAGGACAGCATACGCAATAACAGGGGAAAAGTGCTGCTTACAGGACTTGTGCTTTCCAAGCACATTTGCTCCTACTGCTCAGGCCAGAAAGGTCAGTGCTGGGAATGGCAGTCACATCTAGGAATGTGCTTGTTACAGAGCGAAAGAAGCACTCCAAAGGAGATAACAGCCACCAATTTCAAGATAGTAGCAGCTTTCACCAATCAGCAATGAGCACCTTTTCCAGTCCCCACCCTTAGACATTTCCACTGTGAGGCACAACTACAGTGTAATTTGGAAAAGCCAAGACTCATTTGCTAAAAAATGCTGAGATGCTACACTCTGCCACATCCAGGGAAATCCAAGCTCACCACCACCACTGAAACCTTCACAACTATACACTGCAAGTGAGAATAACTAGAGGAGAAAAGAACATTTGGCTTGACTGATCTTCTATTTATACATGCATCTCAAATCAAAGAAAGAGGTTTTTCATTTACCAATGCAGTGGGAACTGCTTCTCAAGACTTTTTTCCTCTGTCACTGACTGTCCCAGACTTCATGGCTTAATTTTCTAATCTGCCTCCAAAACTCCTTCCTGTTTAAAAACTCCTCCACAGTTCTTTTTCTTTACCAGTGACACTGAATAAGCTGGAATCCAGTACCTAATAGAACAGTTTGTGTCTGTCCTCTTTGACCTCCACTCAGCAGCATCCATGATGTGTATCTAAGCTGTGTGCAGCTTTAAACTTAGAAAACTACTTCATCAGCCCTTATGAGAACACTGTCAGTCTTTGAATTAGTCAAATATTTGCGTTTCTCATCTGTCAAGTACCTTGCAAATCAAGTATGTTGCAGACTGTCGGGCAGGTAGACAGACAGGTCTTCTCTTCATTTAAAAATGATGAAACATTGAAAGAAGAAAGTTTTGCCCAAGGTACATGAGTTATTGTCAGAAACAGAGTAAGGCAGAAGTACTTCCATCCTAATCAGTCCTTTGGGCTCTGTCTGGCAGGCTTGGCTCCAAGCTTATAGCACTTTTTTTGATGCCAGTCTAAATAAAAGTCTGCACATTTCTGTCACTGTTCACTGCACACAGATTTTCCTTTTTAATAGAAGTTATGCAAACCAAACCAAAAAGTTGCTTTAGGAGCAGGAAGATCTCTTGTTCAGTGATGTGCACAAAGGTTTTGCAGCATCGCTTAAAATGTACAGTTTAAACTTGCCTATGATAGAATTATTTTGAGAAAAAAAACCCAAGAGTTTTCTAAAAGTATTTCTACACAATCAGAAGCTGCCTTGATTATATTTTTTTGCTTTCATCTGGAAAGTAATGAAAAAAAATTACTATCATTATGCATGAGAACAGATCTGCTGCTGGATACTAAAAAGCAGATATGTCTTCAGATAGCTGCGGTCTAAGACAAACAACAAACATTGGTGTTGGGTGATTTTAAATTACAGGAGCTCTTCACACTGTTCAATAAATTTCTCTTTGGTGTAACACTGTGAAACAGCTTGAGAATTTTATAAAATAGACTCAAAAGGACAGCTTTTTCTTCTGAAAGAAGTCAGAGTGTCTATTGAAGTACCAGCCTTATTATGGTGCCTCTCACTCTCTCTAAAACAACAGAATCTGCTGAACTGAAACACACACTTTAAAAAGATGGCACATAAAAGCATGTTTTGGTACCCTCATCAGTATCCACTTCACATTTGACAACCTGAAATTTTTGGGGCACTTGATTTGCTAAAAGGGACCAGTGTGTTGAAAGAGGAAAACCACTATTAGAAAACTAATACATGAATCTCATTTTAAAACTGAAAAATTAATGTATCAATTGGTAATGCAGTAAAATCAGCCAGCTGAACTACAGAAGGTAGTAAAGGGACTAAAGGCTTAAACAAATTCACTCCTGGAGAGAAAGGGGTAACATGAGACAAAAAGAAGTTCATGGGGAGCACAAAGGATGCTTCTCATACTAAGAAAACTAGACCCTTCTCTATAATAAAACTATATTCTTAGGAAAGGCTTAGGAAGAACTAAGGAGTTTATACTACAAATGTTACTAGGCTGGATAGAGAAAAAGAGAAGGTGCTAGTAGTAGAAAGGTCTTTGGAAGTTGACAGTACTTACTCTTCATTGGTGTTGTTGCTATAGTTGACATTGAACCTGGCCAAGGGCCAGTGACTGAAAGCAAGTTAAATAAAACACATTAAAGAGTGTACAGATTGTTGGTATTTCACACACGTGTTTACCGACATGACACTGACTCACGAGCTTCTCACATATGCACTGATAAGATTAGGGAGGTCAATTTTGACTGCTGTGATAAGCCCCTTTGCATAACTGCTTCAAGGCACCAGCTCCTTTTTGCCATGTGCTTAGCATACCCATTTGTGACCACATCTGATGTCTGAAGCTTGTTCTTAGGCGTATTAGTGCAAGGCAAGATGCACCTCACTATTTTTAGCCCTGTACTCATTGGGCTACTATTTTAAGCTTTCTTCAATCCTGTCAAGTCTTCTTCACGGATGCAGTGTCAAAGCTTGTGGATAAGTAACGAGCATACCTACCACTGCTGCAGAATTAAGTCTTCATGAAATAACATGAAGTAACAGCTGGGAGTTACTGTCAACCAGCAAAAGCATAAAACTGAGAAGGCAAGGATGGGTGATCCCAAATTCACTTCAAATAGCCTTATACTATGTTTGTTGGCCCAGGATCAATGCTGTCCTCTCTAATTACTTCACATCTGCAGCTCCTACTCATCCAGACACCTGAGAAATCAGTCTGGCTAATTCAATAAAATGTACTCTTGAGCTGAATTTCTAAGGAGCAGATCAAATGAAGATAACAAGACTGTGCTGGACCACAACAAATCACAGTAACCTGTACAGTGCACAGACTTTCAAAGGTTTTGGCTTTAATCTGAATTACTAGCTGAGATTTTTGAAACAAATTACTTGCTTACCTACCAATCTTTAATTATGAAAAAAAAAAAATATGGGAGTCTCTGCTTCAAAGTATAATGCCAAACAGAAAGTCAGCTTTTGCCTTGGAACTCCATTTTCCCATTTTAGGTGGAGTTAAATTTAAAACGCTGTATCATACACTTATAAGACAATAATAATTCATCAAGTCAAAGAACTGTAAACACATAAAGGTTTCTCTGTTGTCTCATTGGAAAAAAAATTAAGCCTGAACCTGCCTTCCATACCAAAGACTGTGCATGTACTAATAAGTGAAGTCAGCATCCAAAAGATTTTGTCATTTCTGCAACAGAAACTTTCTGTAATGTAATCAGATGGACTTCCCAGTAGGTATAACAAAGCAATGACACATTTTGCACAACTTCTTCTTTGGAGTTCCCTAACACTTGCAGATGATGCACACTAAGATCCTGAAAAGCTAAAACTAGAAACATCCTGGATTCTTGAAATAGAAATTGCATTCTCCTTAGTAGAGAGGAGTTTAACCACATCAAGTTGCACATGATGAAGTTCCAATTCTTAGAAATCATTCTGCCTGAAGCAGCATGATCAAAATCCTGTACTTCAAGACCTTGGTCATAGTGTGCTTGAGGGGGAAAGAGAAAGTCTGCTGAAAGTGCAATACTTTAGTAATGTGAAGATTACTGGGCAGCATTAGATAGTATGTTCATCTCCCATGCTAAGCTCCTTATCCTCTTCTTAAAATACAACTTACATCCTAATTACCAAGAAAACACCATAACCTCAGTCATCTTCACTTAAACATATCTTCTTACCTGTTTAGTCCGCCGGGCCGCTCACGGGAACCCAGGAAGGAGCGGATGTTGCTCTGCCTGGTGGACACCTCTACAAGCTCTGGCCCTCTGATACGTTCTAGGAAAGAATCAGGCCTTTGGTCTTCGTGGTGCGAGTGTCTTGTGGCCCACGACCTTACAGATAAGACAAATCGTGACAGCCTGCATGGAACACACATACAAAATCAACTGAACCAGACAGGAACATGAGATGGATTAAAATATCCACACAAACACCAGCATAGGAGGATTTTTCTCCACATCTCCACCTCTCACGAAATTACGCTTGATGAAGTAACTGCGTGAGCCCAGTCATTAGTCACAATTTTGTAGATCAGCTTCTGCAGTGGATCAAGAAAATACCCCACACATCAATTCCTATTCTAACTGTATCGGCACTGCAGGAGCAGCAGATTATTCTTGCCGAGTGGCGGCTTTTACATCTCTTACTGAGTGAGATACTCAGTGAAGTTCATCAGATGCAGCTGTCTTAGATCCTTGAGAATTTCCATTCAAGAGTTGTGTTATGTTACTGCAATATTTAAATTGCTACGCATTCACATTTAAATCACAAACTTCCTTGTATATTCAGAGCATACATAAGTGTAGCTATACACACGTGTAATTCAAACTATCCTGAAAAAGGGTAAAGGAAACTATAAACAGATTAAAAAGGAAGTTCTCAGTATGAATTTATATATTCACATGTTTTATGTTTACACAAAACACACACTTATAATCTTTTTTCATCTAAACTCAGCTTCTTGCAGACTTTGTAATCTACATCTGGTGGTGTCATTATCGGACAACTAAACAAGGAAATACAAGTTTATTCTCCATTTTCCAAAAGGCTGAAGTGTAAACAGTACTCTTTAAATTACCCCATTTTAAAAATATTTTTCTTTGCTCTTTGAAATACACTATGGTTAAACTGACTGTGGTCTGTGTTGTGTGTAACAATGGTATCTGAAGGCAGAGCCCTGCAGTCTCAGATGCAAAGCAGACACAATAAGACTTTGGAGCTCCACTTCAGGTTTATGTTTAAGTCCGAGTAATATGAACAATTTAAGACAATGGTTGGCTTCAATTTTGCTGACTAAGGCTCCATATCCATTATAAACATAACTGAATTCTAAAAACTGAGAGAAATTCTTGCACTCAAAACCCAAGATCCCCATCTCCTCCTTTGCCAGAGCCATCTACCAAAAGGGAACAACCATTACGTTTTATTTGATAGGAAACAAACATTGCATCAGCTATCAGGCACAACCAAATACTTACCCATTTATTTTACACTCTGGCCTCACTGCATGCATTTCCCCAGCATTCAATGTATTTTCAGATACAGTTAGGTAAAAATAAATATTTGACAAATTTGTTTGGGCTTATTCAGCCTCTCTCAGATTCTAAGATTTTTATTAGCAATAAGTAAGTAATGAATCAAGGTCAAATGCAACTTCTGTTACTTCTTATAGACTTCCTTCAGCTGGACTTCATCCATTTTCTTTGGAAAGCAATTGCTCTTCTTTCTTCGCCTCCAAACTGTGACCAGTCTCTTTCACCAAACTGAATGCAATACTGGAAACTGTATTAGTTAGTATGTTACCTTGCCATTGCTCCCCTGCCTGTGAATGAGTTCGCCTGGGATTCAGGTACATGTCTATCCTCCACAGAAATGACTCCCTGCAGTTCTGAAGACGCATCCTCACATAGTGAATGGGTTCTGCAAAAACAATTTTTTCTTTTAAGAATTCTGTGCAGCCTTCACCAGACTTCTCCCCATCTGGTTCTCTCTACCACTGCGTCAGGAAACAGTCCAGCAAATTGTCCTGTCCCTAGTAAATGACATACATTTGATAACCATACTGCTAAGCCTCTGTTCCTATTCTTCTGGAGCCTTCCAACGTGAATTGAAATCGGTGAAGGTACCTCCATACATTTCACTAAGCTCAGAAGCTAAAGCCTACTTATCAGCACTTAAAAATTAGCATCTGAGAAAAAGATGAAATGCTAGCCTAGTTTTTCAGTACTGGAGTTTTGAAATTGACTTCACTGGAACCTAGACTTTAAGAGGACTCACCCTAGATTGTTTTTTATAGTACTCCTAGGTTTTTCTCCGTTTTTCAATCTTTTCACTTTTGCAAAACTTGTCACATTCATTAAGGATCACCTTTTTCCCCCTTTGTAATGCAAACAAGAACTCTCACGAGTCTGTTAATCTGTATTGTCAGGAAAACACTGACTAAAATGATATTTGCAGTACGTATCTTCATAAGACCTGGCAACAGCATTTTGAATGCACACAAGAGGATAATTAGCAGCTCAATTTTATGTGCACTCACAGCTGAGAAACTAACAAACAGAGAATTAAAACTTTATTATTTCTACACAAAGAACAATGCTAAAATAGATCCTGACAGTCCCAGGATTCTCAACTTGTTAATTGTGTTCTACTTCTCTTCCAATAACAAAACACCAATAGATACCACTTAGTACTGAAAAACTTTTATAGCCTAGTTTATGTTGCCAGTGCTGAGAATATTGTGGTTGCCAAAGTTAACATCCTTCTAAGGAACAATGAGCAAACTCATGGTACAGACATTCACTACAGATTACCAGATACACAAGGGCCACATTCAGCTCAAGAACTCTCTTGAGCTGGCTGCTGAGAGAACAGTAGAGCTTGCCCACTATTTTTACTATTTCCTGGATAAATTTCCTACAGACCTGCTGGACAAAGGATACTGGATTAGTTAGTGTTTTAGACTGCACTACCATGGCTGGCTTTAAGTACTTTCATTCCTGTTTACAGAATAATACACATTTTGTATGATCTTAGCAATAAATTCTAACATTGTTAATGGCAGGGCCTAGTAAGTATCTCAGTTCCCCTTATAGCCAATGGCCATCTCAGGCCTTGATGCAGTTGCTTCAGAATAGGAGTCTGGTACCATTTGGAACACCTCAGAATACTTTATTGGACCTCTCCAAAGTACACAGGTCCCTCCTCACATCCACTAGCTCCACCTAAACACTTCAAGTACTCTATGGTATCTCAAATGGCATTAGATGCCTATTTTAGGCAACTAAATACCTCTCATAAACAAGAGAGCCAAAGGAGCCTGAAGAGTTACTGAATTTCAGGATAAGCTGAGCAGTTCCCTGGGTGCTGCTGGCTACCAGTACTGACATCTCCACTCAGGACAGCAGGAATGTAGGCACCTGCTCACATGGACACTGAAATCCAGATGTCTACAGGGCACGCTGAATCCTACTTCCAACTTTCAGATATCCAACCTGTGTCTATAAGCTAATGTGCTGCCTCTTCTATTTGAGCTGCTTCTACACAGAGGCTGGGTTTTAAAAATTGAGATTCATTTGTTGTTTTTTGGGGTTTTTTATTTTTGTTTTAACAAAATGAACCAACTTATAACACACTACAGAGTAAGAATATGGGCACATGAATCACTCCAGCATAGATTAGCACAGCATTTTAAAGATCAGTAGCAGCTTTCTGTTAACTGTTGCAGTGAATGTTTTTCCTCAGTAACACCTCATTTCACAGCAGAAAAGTGCTTAAGTACATCCTTAGCATTAAGCATAAATTTAACACCCACTGACTTTAATAAGAACGAAGTAATGTGTTTAATTGCTTTGTTGAACTATAGCCAACAGGAGCTGGAAGAAGGTAAAGGCAAGGAAGAAATGCTGTTACTCTGGAAAATCTGGTGCTTTTTTCCCAATGTCTATAGTTGCATATCTTGATATGAGAAGAGCTAAAATTCTGGATGGTTTTTATCTTTTGGTACAGACATATTCTAAACCAAATCTGCATTTAAAAAAAACATATAATAAAATTTTTGAGTGGTATTACAAAGATATTGTATATACTTATTAGCAATCATTTCAACAATCCAAAAATCTTAAATATTAGATCTCTTTTACAGAGCAAAATATCTTTTTACTCATCTATGTATCTTTTTACTCATCTATGAACTCTTGCAATTAATGCTGGTAATATCAAACTTTCTTTTAAATAAATGCCTCTTCAAGACCATCATCATGATGATAAAGTGCAATTCATATTTCAGTCCTTCTGTCAAAGTCATAGCCTCTGAAGTTGCAGATGACGGCAGGGATTTAATTCTACATTTAAACCTTTATAACCCCACTCCACATCTCTGCCAGTAATTCCATTCTCTGAGCTGCCAATCACTGACATCCGCTACAAATAGGACATTAAAAAAGGAAAGGAAGAGGCTCATTTCAATCTGTGTTTTCACTTTTTCTAAGACATCCCTGTTAATGGAGAGAAAGGGACAGGGCTCCTGTAAGTCTCCCTAAAGAGACCATGGGGTAGTGTCACTACATCAAGCAAGCCTTACTGTGCAGAACAGAAGCTGCTCCATTCTCACTGCTGTAGGTGCCCTATGTGACAGAACGTATCAGGCAAGCAAAGCAAGAAGAAAAAAAGAACCAATTCAAATGGAGCATCCATAGTAGCTGCTAGGGACATGCAATCCCAAAATCACCATAATGCAGGGAGCCCTATCAACCCATGAGGATTTTGGGTGCTCTAGTCTGGGTAGGCATTTGAAGAGCAAGAGACAGCCTGACAAGGGCCACAGAGAGGAGGTGTTGACCACAACAAGCCAAAAGCACAAAACTTTTTCCAGCCTTTACAGGATCATCAGATATCTTTCTGCAGGCCCAGCAGGCTTTGCCCAGTCTAGAGGAATGACTGGTACTCTGCAAAAGGTAAGTGCAAGCTCACTGGCACCGTTTAAACAGCCTATTTAAAACTATCAAAACTAGAGAAAGGTAAATGTAAAGAAACTATTGCAACTCCTCTGTACAGCGAGAGACTCTGAAAATCCAGTACAAAAATTCTGATATTCTTTATACACTGCAATGTTCCCTATCACAGGAACTAGGCAATTTGCAAAGGCTCCTTAAAAAAAAAACAAACTTCCCAAGGCTTTTCACTGCATGGTGCTGGAAGGATCTTTTTTACCCACCAAATCCCACATACTCTGTTGGAAGCACAGACCCTGTTATCTGTGTGGTGACTTTAATGAGTTAGTGTAATTCCCACTGATGTGAAAATGGGCTGTATTCCTGAGGTAATAGCTCCTGGTTCCAGAACTGCAAGCCATGACAACCTCCCTGTGCCGGTCTCTTCTGTACTTCGGATATATGCTGTTAAGTCGGTTATGTGCACTGGGTCAACAATATCATGACACAACATTCCCATAATTCTGTCTCCCATTCCCAGAGCTAGAGGAGTTCCACAAATTATGCGGCAATCTGTGCTGTTGACTGTGATAAAAGGAAAATATTACCTGATGTAGCCATTTTCAATCCTTTCGATATCTTCATCAATAGTTCTGATAGACAGACTGTGCATACCAGCGTAGGAGTGCTGGGTGTTGATTTTTGCCATTTTGCTTTACATATCAACATCTAAATGACAACTGAAATGGGAAAAAAATTATGCTTAGTACTTAAAAAGAGCTCTTTATTAAAATACTGAAACAACAAAAAGCAATTTCAACCATTTAAAGAACAGTCAGCGATATTTACACACACGACACACGTTTCTTGATTTAATTGCAGTAGACAGGAAAAAAAAAGAGTTAGTAAAAGTGTAACAAAAATTCATCATGACCAAAGAAAAGGGGTTACATGCCATATTCTTTTTAGTCTCTTGGCTTTATGGATACCTACATCACCCCACCTATTATCCCTAGTGAAATTGCATGTAAAATCTCATTAAAAGGAGGTTAGTTAGAAAGTCAACCAAAAAAAGCCAGGTAATACATGTGTTAGGACAACCCATTCCACTTTACATTAATTCCTTCATGCTAATTTTATCTATTTTATGATCAAGCTTTTTATTCCAAAAATGCATATTAACCAATTAGATAATTAATGACATCCCTCAGCTTAATATAAGCCATGCTATAATACTATATTATTAAAACTCTGCACTAAACACATACTAGGGGTTTTATTATACTGCTTCAAAACAATCTCTGTTAAGATGCTTAGCAGCTCATCTCCTACAAGTTTAGGAAATTTATCTGAGTTCCTTTCCAGATTTGACCTTCAATGCCTTACCAAATTCATATCGCATCTGTCGCTTGCAACACAGGTTTTAAGACTCAAGACAAGTGTCCTACAAATGAGGGAGTGAAAGACTTTCAGTGAAAGCTTTGAATTTTTTAAAAAGAAAAACTTAAGTTTTGAAACTCCATTCAAGAACTTTTTTGTTTGAAATATGACTAGAATGAAATTCCCTCAGGATCAAACAACCCTCTTAGACTAGCTGGTGTCCATTTTTCACCTGTAATCCTCTGTCTCACTGACCACACAAAATTCACCTTTAACAGCAAATGAAATACAGATCTGTCAGAAACTAACTTTGTCACCTGAATTGTTCCTGAAGCAAAGCACACTATCCACAATTAGAATGTAATGCATCCACTTCCTTAAAAACCAGATACCTGACTTACCCTCCACTCAATTCCCAGACAGGTAAAGAAATTCATAGACATCTTTTAAAGTTATTTAATATATTTTATATTAAAATTTTTTTATTATTATTTTCATCCGGAAATAATGAAATTACTCTTAAAATAGCCCTTGGACATGGCTTAATACCCCAAATTTTTATTAGTGTTTCCCACTACTAATTTTGTCTCTGTAAATCAGTGAACGTCTAACTGCGTCTCACCTTAAAATGAGCCTTGTTCATGCTGATTAACTGAAATTTTACTGGAGAAAAATGGGCATTTTTATTAAACATTGATAAAAACCATTGAGTTCTTTCAACCCGCTATCACATTGGAATGTTCACTCAGAAGAACTAAGTTCTAAAGTGCAGATAATTTATGCTAAAAACATAACTCAGAGTTTTAAAAGCTTGATGGTGGGAAGAATTATTCATAAGATAAGTAACAAAGCATCAACCTTTTCTTCCTAAAGATGTACTTTCAGCACAAATTCAGTACTGAGTTAAGTTCTTGACTAGTTCTGACACTTAACAGTAACAATTATCAGTTCTGGTGATTAACAGCTGGATTGATGTCTACGTACAGCACTCCTTAAAAACAAGGGTCACCTGGTTTATAATCTCTAACAAAGTACGTAACCTTGTTAAAACAATAAAACTGTAAAAACAATAAAAGCATGAGCTAATAAAACCCTTCTGAAATCTTGGGATGATGTAGAAAATTTGCTACCAACAGCATGTATTCTCTCACTGAGAAGACACGTTGCTTCTGAAACTGGAGATCAGTGAATGGTGTCCTTCTGTTTCAAATACTGTAGGTGTGGCACATGGATTCCCAGACTCAGCATTTGTGCATGAGTTTCCAAAAGTTTGGTTAAAAAACATTGTGTACAGAATTTGTTTAAACTTAAAACTGAAATGGATGAAATTGGATATTACTAGTCTGGAATTAAACACTTTTAACACATACTGGAATTAGATATTCCAAACCTCCTGAAAGGCTTGAGTATGCCAGTGGAGCACTGAATACAGGAGACAGTCATACACCTTATTTAGACTTCCAAAGGCTATGCCACTAAAGAAAAAAAACAAGTCATAGGATATGAAGCCAAACACTATTTTGGATTAAAAACAAGAAGACAGAAAGCAAGAACAGGATTAAATAGTCACCCTCACTACTGCAGAAGTTTAGTAACAGTATTCCTCAGGGCTCCATAGGAAAACCTGTCATTAATGATGCTGATGAAAAGGAGTGGTGATACAGGATAGCAAAAAATTCCATAGGCAAGAGGAAACAAAAGGAGTGCAGGGCACCTCAGGTTGGCCCACATCAACTACAGCAATTTCTCAATCTGATGGCAAGTGAGGTACAACAGAGACAAATGAAAACCCATGAATACAGGTGAAAAGCACATGAACTACTGCCCTACATGCTTCCAAATTAACCATATGGTCTCCGAAATGGAACCTGAAAGGGTAGATTTGGATTAAATATTAGGAAGAAATTCTTCACTATGATGGTGTTGAAACACTGGACCATGTCCAAAGAAGCTGTGGATTCCCCATCCCTGGCAAGTGTTCAAGGCCAGGTTGGATGGGGCTTTGAGCAACCTGGCCTAGTGGAAGGGGAGTTAGAACTACATGGACCTTAGGGTCCCTTCCAACCCATACCACTTTATGAACTTATGACATTTGTACAGCTCAGTGAAACACCCTGCTCACTGCAGGGCAGGCTTGCTGACACAACAACTGATAACATATACACGGAACATGTTAATGACACAAAAACCACTAAAACTGCTCCATGGAACAACAGTGCAGGCTTATCTGGAACACTGTAAGCCCTTCTCTTACACAGAAAGACAAAGCAGAATAACAGCATGGCAAGAATTATTAAGGACATACAAAAGGAAAGAAAGAAACATGGGGCTTACTCAACCTAGAAAGGTGAAGAGTAAAAAGTTATAACATAAAAATATATAGGCAGAATTTCAGCTCCTTTCAGATCCCTTACAATAATTTCAGCAGTAAAATTCACATTTAATATACAATGTGATCTGAACTGTTTTTCTGCATTATACTGGAGGAAAGGAGCAGGGGGATTTTACAGACATACAACTCTACTATCAAGCAATAATATACACTAATATATTTTTGAAGGAGGTAGGAGGAGTGGATGAGGGTGTGTTATGTGTCCGCAGCTGTGGTACAGAGAGACTGAATACAGTACTGACAGAAATAAACAATGCAGCAATTTGGGTACAGTGCAGGTGCTAAGACCTCCTGAAGCAACATAGTTTGGCTCTGCATAAAGCCCATAAAATTCTGACACATTACCAGCTATCTGATAAAGGAGAAATATTTGTTCCTTCTAGGCTGCTAAGAATCCTAATCATGAACCTGTTTAATAGTCCAGGGAGGAGATCAGCATTTCAACACTGGATCCAAAATCCGGCAAGCAACCGACTAGGGAGGAGCTTAGCAGGAGTCAGGCAGCAGGAAAGTCCTGAAGAGTCATGAGGTGCCACAAACACCTTCTGCATGGCCACAGAGAGACAGCTCCAACTAATCTGGGACCTGCAGTCCCAAAACTGCCACTAAACACTGGTTCTTACAAGGCAGTTTTAAGAAGCGAGTAGAGCTCAGCTTCGTATTTAAAACCACAATCCTTATGGCAGAATGGTGGGTTGGCCTGGGCTGGCTGCCAGATGCCCACTCAGCTGCTCTCTTACTCCCCTCCTCAGCAGCCCAGTGGGAGCAAGTAAGATGAGAAAGCTCTTGGGTCAAGGAAAAAGTGGGAAGAAAAAGGACATTGGAAGACCAATTGTCATCACAGGCAAAAAGGGCTCAAACTGGGGAAAACTCAATTTATCGCAAGTTAAAATAGAGTTGGATGGTGAGAAACAAAGACAAAAACAACTCTACCACTCCTTTTTCCCCAGATTCAACTTCACCCACTAATTCCCAACTCTCCCACCCTACCCAGCAGCACAAGGGGTGGGGAATGGGAGGCAGTCCATAATGCTGCAGTCAGTCCATAATGCTTCTTCCCTGACACTCCCTCCTCCTCACACTGTGCCTCTGATCCAGTGTGGGTCCTTACTGCAGGCTGCAGTACTTCACGAACTGCTCCATGGGTCCACTCCATGGGCAGCACTCCTGCAGGATAAACCTGCTCCAGTGTGGGTGCTCCATGGGCCATAGTTCTTGTCAGCAGAACCTGCTCCTGCATAGGCTCCTCTTCACTGGCTGCAATCTGCTTCAGGAAATACCAGGCTCCACCACAGGGTCCTCCACAGTGGATGTGTGCTCCATCATGGTCCCCTCCAAGGGCTGCAGGGGAATCCCTGCTCCAGTGCCCAGAACAACACCTCTGCTCCGTCTCTGAGCTTGGTTTCTGCAGAGATGGTTTTCACCCTTTTTTCCCCCCTCAGCCCCCACATACTGCCTTTCTGGCATCTTATTTCCTCTTAAATGCTTTTTCCCTGAAGTGCCACCATCTTGGCTGCCGGGGATGAGCTGGAGCTGGCTGGAGCCATCTGTGTCCGGCACGTGCAGCCCTTGCTGCTGCTCACAGAGGGCCCTGCAGATCCCTGCCAGCCCCTGGGCACTGCACCCACCCCACACTGGTACCTGCCTTTTATAAAGAAAGATCCTGGGATCTATACTCTCTGCTCTGAATATTTAAAGCTAGTAATTACACTGAGGGTAAAACTTCATTACCTAAAGGCTGACAAGTCTGGTAAACCCACGTTAGGCACCTAGAACAGGTATTTAGCTCAAAAGTGATTCAACAAGAGAAACAGACCGGCACACAGACACATAGTACTCTGTGCCTCAGTACAGTCACCCAGCAAAATAAAACTTGAATTGCTCCTAGCCGTTCAAATACTGACATCTTTACCAATGTCTTAAGAAGGATTTTGACATGCTTTCTCACCTAGTCTTTTCTTCCTTGCTACCAAATATACTTACCTGAAAAAGATGAATAACAATTCCACATTCAAGAATATTAGATTTCAGTGCCTAAATCACTGGAACTGAATCTACAGCTAAACAAGACAGATGTATTATCCTACTAAAAATGTAACAAATTATATACATTAGTGATAGCACTCGCTATTCGAAATGCAAATGTTCATGCTTATTTATCCTCTTCCTTTTGGATTCAATGACAACTGAGGTTTTGTGTCAAACTATTTTAAATGCACTGTCTGGTATAAAGTAAGTATTTTTTACAAGACACCCAGTTGTTTGACAACAAATATGAGCTCAAGTAACATGAAAATTTTAGATTCACATGAGTATTTCCTAATTTTGAAAGCCAGGTTGTACTTACATCTTTAGAACTACATCATTAAAGACCTAGAACTAGAGCTATGAAGGCTGCAGTATCTAAATTTTAGGAGATCTGCCATCCAGTGGATTTCCTAAGGCAGGCATGCAGAAATGCAGGTAAGCAGGAATAAGGCACTAAGAAGGAAGCTACATATGGGAAATGACGGAAGCTAAAATGGGAGACTGAGAATAACTGAGCTTCTAACTCCAGGCCAAAACGTGTGGCACCCAATTCACAGCCATAACTCCCCTCCTTCTCAAGTCTATTCACCTATTTGCAGCAAAGTGCATTGTGCTCAGCAGCTGTACCTCAAAAATGAGAAACCTTTCAAGTCTGCTTCAAATTAAGCAAGCCAAAACCAGTTTTCCTCCTTTTTCCAGGGTCTGCTACCAGAAGATTATGGGATACACTCACACATAACTTTTTCATGGATTTTCAGTGCTCTGAAAACACATATGGCAGCAGGAATGTCTGTTTTCAGCACCCACTGCTATCTAGACACAGACGAGGCCTCTGAGCAGCTTTGTGGCCAGGGTTTCAGACAATCTTCCACCTTCACAACAGGAAGAAAAAAAGCAACACGCAGACACACACTTTAATATTACAAATTGTAACAAATTCAGGAAATTGATAGCTATCAACAAAGCCATCAGTGAGCTGTGCCACCTGTCAAACATCTGTGAAAGAAGTTTGAATTATTGTAGTTCCTCTGAAGAGCACTGAGAGTTCATGTTTGGCCTACTCTAGCAGTTCCCTTTTGGGGCAAAATATGTCAATTCATGCTAACTTAATTCAAAATTGTTAACCAAACAAGAATTAGTACATCTGATACGAAGTAAATGTAGTTGTTTATCAAGTAATAATGACAGATCAAGATACTTATACCACCACTTACTATTCTTAAAGCTTATTTATTTAGAGTGAAAGGACTACAGAAAGAAAATAAGGCAGAATTCAAAATTTTCAAGGTGAAATATGCATCACCATCACAAAGTAAAGGATGACTTTACATGTGATTTTATAATGGATCCTATGTGTTTGTGTAGTTGGTAAAATACTGTTGTTCTTGAAGCTTTCAGCATTTTATTTATTGCTGTGGAAGCAGTGATAAGCTGCATAGGATCACTTACATCATTTTAGTTAAGACACGTTCCAAATCCTCACACAGCCTCTCAGGTTCAACCCTGATAAGTCTTTGGGATTTATTCTGGGATTTGACCTCCACCTACATGATCCTTGTTATATCACTTGGTAATAGCTGTAGCTCAGCTGTGCATTATGTACCTTGTGTATGTTACGTGTGACAGGCTGCAGCCCCAACGATTCAACCAGTACTGGCAACAAATGGACATCAAAGTCTGGACACTGGAACTTTAAGTAACTACATGATTTGAAGACAAGGTGCAACCTTTTTCTTCAATGATTTGGAGTTTTGTAAATTAACCTGCAGATTAGACTCTGGCACATTCTTATGGAAATCAGCTTTGTATGAAAGCTGTTAGATCAAGCCCGGGGGGTTGAAAAAATAATCAGCAGCACCACCTTGCCCTCATGAATTCATTACAGTTTAATTCAACAATTCTTAAATTCTAGGACCTCTTTTAAAAGAACACTTTTCAAAATTTATTACTCTCTGCTACATCATACTGCATTTTCTATAGTCTATGAGCACTGACATCTCCTCAGAATGCATGCAATTTATATGCATAACCTAGCAGCCTCAATACCAAAGATGTCAAATATTCTACCTTTCACAGGTACTTTAGATGTGCATGCACTTCACAAAACACGGCATTATCCGTGTATGTATAATTTATAGTTTTAGAATCAAATGCACATGATAACTTTGATCTACTTGATGGCTGAGTCTCTGGCACCTTGTAGTACCAAAATAATCATTTAAATAAATTTAATTATTTGGACTGTGTTTCCCTTCTGTAACTATGAACTATTAGCAATACTGTTCAATTTTCTAAGATTCACTGAAGTTTTCTGCAGACCATTTTCTGAGGATGAATTATTTTTTAGATTGGAAACTTTTCAGGACAAACTAGCTGTGGCTACTGAATTTAACATTGTAAATTAAAACACAGTAAATGAAAAATCACAGCTAACTAGTCAATTAAGTCACATCGTGTTGTTTCTGTTGCCAGTAAGGGTTAACATGATGCAGGTATCCGTGTTTCTGTACAGCAAATAAGCTCTGTGCAAAGCTTCGGTAGCCACTGTCTAAAATTCACTGGTTCTGCCACTGTCTCTTGTCAATGCATTCATGTATCAAGGTAACTCTTAAAAGTGAACATAGCAGGGGGATGAACACAGCTAAAACACAGCAGGTTTACACTCCTGAATGTGTGTCCATAAAATAAATACGTATATTCACATGTGTGCACATGCATACATGTGAATGTTACCCATTTAAATTCACCCCCTGCCCACTTTATGTAAACTATCGGAGCCATCCCATTTGGCTGGGGCAGGGAAGCACGAGAGGTAGATTGTGTCACGTTTCACAGGCAGTAACAAGGCATCCTACCCAAGAGGATTTAAGAGACGCTAATGAAAAGAGATGGCAACACTGGAGAAGGCTGCAGGACAACGTGCTGAACCGAGATGACTGAGCTCAGGTGCAAATTGGATGACAAAGGCTGGGATGCACAGAAGGCAAAGCTGAGAGATGCTGATATGGAAGGATGATGTATAATTTTTTTAAAGCTGATGTGTTCTTCCCTCAAGTCATTCACTACTTGTTTACTATGATTACCCTTGCTGATTTGACATCCTGACAGTGCCATTATCATCTGCAACATGTATTTTTCTAATCAGATGGTTTTAGCATGCACAGTCAAAGAAAACAACATGAAAAATACAAGAGGAAAATACCAGACTAAAAAAACCCAAGACTGTGCCGACTGAAGACAAATGCTATTTCAAAACCTGTACTATCTGAAACTACACTTTACTCAGTTGTAATGATGACAATTACAGATTTTAAGTACAACAATCCTCTAACTATCTCCTTTGAGTGCAACAACTACGAATCCGGAAAACAAAATATAGTCAAAACAGGTAGATCAACAGGTACTAACATTTACATTTAATATTATTTCTTCAGAGAGCTAAAGTAATGTTCAGGTAATTTTTCCTTCTTTTGCCTTTTTCCTCTTTGCAAATGAGGGGGGGCCTTGCATCAGAGAAAGACACTGATTATAGTTATTATTGTATCTTGCACATTCTTAGGCAGACTATGGCCTGGATTACACTTACAGGAGTTTTGCAAAAGATGTCATATTCCTAGAACCAAAGTCAATTTATTGGAAGCACCAGGAACCACTGGAAAATTACGCCCTTTCACTGCTTGTAGTATTTGCTAGCATTTTTTTTATATAGGGTTTGACAGCCTCATGCTTACACTACAGGCGCCAGACAGCGGAGAAGTTGACACATGGATCAAGCTAGTAAAATTAAGCCTCAGTCAACAGGAATGGAGTAAGTCCCCTCAGCCCCACTCCTGCACAGATTTGTGTCCTGAATCCAAGTTAATCAGAAGCACACAGATCTCTGCATCAATTAATCAAATTAACACTTTTCTTGAAAAGCAAGTAAATAAAGCTCCCAAGTTACCTTTCCATTTCAAGCTTCTGAGCTAAGGTTTGGAATTCAAGCCTGATGCAGGACATGATGCCACTCTCACGGTCACGACAGAAAGGGAGGTTTACTGCCTCCTCCTTCAGACTCACCTGCCCACGCTTTCCTCCGCAGCATCCGAACTCTGCCGCTCCGTCCGTCCGTGCGCCTGGATGCGGGGACCGGGCGTTCTCCTGAGCGCCGCTGCGGGCAGCGCTGCCCTTGCCCGGCCCGGACGCGCTCCGGCCGCGCCGGGAGCCCCGGCAGCCCCGGCAGCGCAGCCCGCCCGGCCCGGCCCGGCGGGGGCGGCGGGGCAGGGCAGGGCCCGCCGAGCCGCCCCTCCGCGCGGCGCGGGCGGATTACGGCCGGAGCCCGAGCGCCTAAGCCCGGCTCACCGGGAAAAGCCGCTCGAAGGGCTTTGCGATCCTGTTAAGTTCTCGGAGAGGATCAAGACGTCAAAGCGGCTCGGCGGCGCCCCGGCACATTTCGTGCCACGCCGAGGAAAGTTGGGAGCCCGCGGCGGGCAGGGCAGGGTAGGGCAGGGCAGGGCAGGGCAGGGCCGGGCCGGCCCGGGGCCGCTGGCTGAGCGAGGACCCGCAGCCCCGGGCGGCGATGCGAGTGGCGACGGGGACCGTGCGGGGCGGCGGCGGGCGGCCTCACGCCCCGGTGCCCGCGGCAGGCGCTGCCCCCGGGGCGGAGCCGGGACCGGGCGGGCCTCATCCCGCCTCGCCGGGGCGGGGGCCGCGGCCCCAGCGTCCCCAGGGCGGGCCGGGCCGGCTCCGGCCGCCTCACGCCGTGCGTCTGCAGCCGCCCGCGGTCCGTGCCGCCGGCAGAGCCCGGCCGGAGCGGGAATGCTCGGCGCGTTCCCGGCCGCGCTCGGGAGGAGAGCTCGGGGCCGGCAGGGACAGCGGCTCCCCGCCGCCCTCCCCTCCCGCACAGCGCCCGCCGCGCCTTCGCCTGCCGCCGGCGGAGGGGCCGGAGGGACGGGGATGGTCAGGAAGGCGGGTGGGGACGTGCCGCTGCCAGCTGAAGGGCGTCCCCCTGGGCAGCCGTCGGGGAATGGGTGTCCCTGCGCGTCCTGCCCGCGGGGAGCCGTGAGGGGATGGTGCCCCACAGCCGCTGGCAGCGCTGCTGCTGGGGCCGACACCTCTCAGTCATGAGACGCGCTTCTCCTCGGTGTACCGATGAATAGGTTTCTTCAGCGCTCTCACCCTCGCTCCCTGACCTCCTTGAACGTGCTGACCCTCATTTTCCTGTGCTGAAGCTCCCTCGAGGCTTCCACACTCACCCGAGCTCCACTTGTTCAGTTCTGATTCTGCTTTTCACAGGGTTCAGAAGAGCTGGAAACAAAGAGTATGTTATGATTCATAAAATGATTCTTCAGCTGGAAATGTCAGCAGAAGCCATGTCATTCCTAACTGAAAGGCTTCTGCACTTTGCTGCATGTCAGTTGAGCTAGATTGAACACAACGGGACATTAGAAATGCATTCAAAGTGCTCGGGTTATTTTACATAAGATGAACCACATCACATAACAAGCACTGAGGAGAAGAAACGACCATGGCTAAAACTCTTAAAACCCCATCAGAAACTCGAGGTGTCTGTCTCCTATAGCTATCACATCAGTCTTCAGAGTAACAGGGTTTCTGAGGATCAGAATAGAAAACCTAGGAAGGCAGAAAACATTTGAAGAGCATCCATTTTCACTTCCCTTCCTGCTGGACTGACCCCTCAGGGGTACTCCAGGCAGCATTTTGGAAGCACTGGTACCAGAGCCAACCAACCAGGTGTGCACCAAGAGCCAGGTTGCCATTGTCCCTCCAAAGTCTCAAGCACTGGTTGCACTTCCCAGGTACTGTAGAGATGTGCCCTTTGCAGGTCCTGGCTTCCTACTTAAACAGATCCAGTTGTACATCTTGCCTTCATGTTCTGGTTGCTACATGAAGGAAGCCTGTGAAGGGAACCCAGGAAAAAGCTATGGGGACTTCCAAAAGGTCCCAGCAAGGGGATCAGGCTGAATCAACAAAAATGAATGTCCAAATCCAGAATGCATCACTTTCCAAAGTCTGTCATCACGTTCAGTGGTACTGGTAGAAGAAATTTTGGAGAAAAGACTGTGTTGAAGTTGTAGTACATCTTCACAGTACCTCAAAACCAGTTGCCTAGGAATTGAAGATAACAGGAAAAAAATAAATACCTTTTTCCTTTTCCATTTTCTGAATTGTTAGGTATAAATTAAAACATGCTTATTCAGGGAACAAATATTGCTTCTTTCCAACATTTTCATAATTTCCATGAAATTTTCTTTCCAAGTTTAGTTCTTGCTTCATTTGTGCAATCATTAAGCCAGTCCCCTGCAAACCATCAACAAGTAGGCTCCACCTGCTGATATCTGCAAGATATCATCCATCAAAATTGTTATGTTCATTGAGGCACTACTGATGATTTTTCTCAGTGGACTAAAGTTATTGGTCTCTGACACCTCTTTAAAACATAACCATGAATTACCATGTCTAATTTCAACAAGGTATTTTTCAGTTTTATATGCAAATTAAAGATTAATTTAGTTCCACACTGTCTGCAATTAAGTGAAGCATCCATGTTAGTTTGTGACTGGAAATTATAATTAATAAGGAAAATCTGGAGTGGCAGCACCTCAAATCAAAAAAGAGAGGGGGAGAAGAAAAAGAAAGAAAAAAGAAAGGATAGTCTTTCACATCTTGGTCCTCAGCTACCTGGTTATTAAACATAGTCTTCTGTGTCATAGCTTGTTTTCTCAGTTTATTCTTTTCCAGCTTATTTTCAGCTTGTAAGTGAAACTCCTCAGTTGGACTGTCAGTCCACTCTCCAAATGCTTCCTGTTTTTTTCATCTTTCATGTCATGAACTTCTCATATTTACTCTCAAGGCTCTGTTCATCTGTGCTCGTCTACTTTTCTCTCATGTTTTCTTGTTTTGTTTTTGTACCGAGATTTCTTTTTAGATTTTTAGTCCGAATTCACTGTAGGGCTAGTTTATCATCATTTTAATAAAATTGGAACACAGTTGCCAATACCCACTTTTAGACTTTTATACTTTATTTTGAAGTCCAGGAAAATGCTAACATTTAAGTCATGACTAATCAGTGCCTTTTCTGTCTAGAAACGAATTTTATTATACATAACACCTCTGCAGCTGTTGGGGGTTGTCCCAGGCTGGACATCAGGTGCCCACGTGAGTGGCACAGGGAGTGGGGGCTATGATCAGTTTATCACATGTTGCCTCTGCCACTCCTTCCATCTTCCATCCACCCCTGCACCAGCGTGGGGTCTCTCCCATGGGAGGACGGTTGTCCACAAACTTCTCTAATGTGAGTCCCTCCCACAGGCTGCAGTTGTTCATTAATCACTTGCTGGAAGATAACGCTGCAGTGTCCTCCTACATCCAGCAGCAGGAGAGCATTTTGAGGAATGTCTGATCTGTGAGGCAAAAAGTAGATCTGAAAAGAAGATAAGGTCAGCTAGACTGACCTGTTCTGTAAATCCGCCCTGCTCTCTGCTGGCGTGGGCTCAGAGCATTGATCTGGAGTTCAGTTTTACTGATTTCACTGAGCAGAGTCAGGCCTTGAGCTGGAAGCAGGCATTGTGTCAGAGCTGTCCTTCCACATCTTGAGGCCAATTGCTGTCATTAGGCATCTGAGCATAAACCCCAGTTGTTCAGTCAGCTGAGGCAGCACACCTCGCAGAGCAAAATACACAGAGAGCTGAGCCCTGCAGGGAAGATGCTCAATAGCCAAAGGGGAAGTTCTACACATAATCACCTTTTGTTGTCAAAAAGAAGTGCTTATTGTCATTGCTAGAAGTCTCCTTCTGAATCTCTTAGGTAATTAATGACAACATATGTGGCTATTAAGCATATGTTTCAGCCTAGAGAAGAGGAAATAGAGTGGAGACCTCATTTCAGTCTACAACTTCCTCATGAGGGGAAGTGGAGGGCGGGTGCTGATCTCTTCTCTGTGCTGACCAGTGACAGGACTCAAGGGAATGGCCTGAAGTTGTGTCAGGGAGGGTTTAGGTTGGATGTTAAGAAGAGGTTCTTTACCCAGAGGGTGTTGGGCACTGCAACAGGCTCCCCAGGGAAATGGTCACAGCACCAGCCTGACAGACTTCAAGAAACATTTGGACAATACCCTCAGGCCCATGGAAGTGATTCTTGGGACTCTTCTGTGCAGGGCCAGGAGCTGGACTTCAGTGATCTTTGTGGGTCCCTTCCAGCTCAGGATATTTTATGATTCCATATAATGATGCTATCCAAGGAATAAAAAGCATCCTTTCACTCCAGTGAACTGCAAGTTCTCAGTTGCTCTAAACTGATATCAGTCCCAGGTAATCAATGGAGTTGAGCTTATTTACAGTACCCATGGCTTTGCCTATACAGTTGTTTTGAGGGGTACTGACATTATTCTGATAGTTCTCTCAAGACTGTTGTGTTCTGCCATAAAGCACTGCTGGAACACATGACAAAGTAATAAGGCTTAATAAATAAATAAATAGAGGAATGTGTTATAAAGTCTCATTTTCTTCAAATTGAGAAATCATAATTTCCTGTTTGCATTGTAGCTCTGCCCCATTTCTTCTGATTGTTCCACTTCAGAGGAATTAAATGAACAAAGATCTGTGAAATAATTGGACTGAATTGCCAACCTGAGAAAAGCTCATTTGGTTTCCTTCCCAAGAGAAACACTGATTAGATCTGCCTTAGAAAGCCATTCGCATTGGAACAGTGTGAGTTATGATTTGGAGAGGATCTGTGGAACTGGAGCTCCACTGAACAAAACAGTGAAGTTAACAAGTGCAAATGCAAGACAAAAAGGTCCAAAAGACAGAATAAACAGAAACAAAGAACAGAAACATCCAAATGAGGCATATGAAATCCACATCATAGGTATTTTCACAGTTCTGGAACAGCCTGACCCTGCAAGGAACTGACTACTGTAGAAAACGGAACATGGCCAAGCTGTTTTCATAAACTAGCCCCAGTAGAGCCAGGGATGTCCTGATAAATAAAAGCAAATGGGCAAACGTACCTGTTTAGTGTTCTACTCTGTAATCTCCATGTTGTCCTAATTATAAGTGAATGAGCCCTATTTATTTTACCTTACTCTGCATCACTGGGGTGAGGTAAGGTAAAGGGAGAAGGTAGGACTCTGCTATTCCTTTTTTAACCAAAATTAATGAGTTTTTACCTGGCTTGAGTAAAAACAAATGCTGAATGCAAAGCAGCTGCTGTGTCCCTTGGAAATCAATGAAAAGCATCCCACACATTTTGGTGTAACAGGATTGGATCATATGGGATTGTTACATACATGAAAGCCTTTACATCCACCTAAAGCCCGTAATTTTTCCAAGCAAAATCACAGTGCAAGGCATTACAGGCTGAACTGTCCAAAGAATGAATGGTAGCCCTCTAACACTGTTTGGTGCTCCTGCCTCAGCAAATGGAGGCATTTGCATAAGAGCAGACCAAGGCAGGGGCAGGTGAGGAGCCTTCCCAGCTGTTGCCCCAGCGAGCACTCACTCAGCTGGGGCAGTTTTGTCACACAGCATTTCACAGGTGCCCCTGCCCTGTTCTCTGTCAGAAGAGAGCCCCAAGGGATGGGGAGCTCAGGGTCACCTCCAAGCAGGGACACTGGCTCCTGGCCTGGGAGTGGTGTGGAAATTCCTGCTGACTGCAAGCCTAGCTGTGAGTTCCCTTACCATCTTGTGTGAGTCAAGCTGCCTGAAGACACAGGCTCCATGAGCCGTGCAGAAGCACTGCAGACAATCAGGGAGCTGTGGAATTCTCCTGTGAATTTTCATACTGCTCTATTTAAACAAACACAATTGCAAATGCAGGCTTGTTAATGTTTCCCAAGTGGCTAGCTTTGGATAATAAGTATACACAAGAGCACTTATTTTATTATGCTGGTTCTCAGGACAATCCTATCTCTTAGTGAAAATAAAACTATCCTGCTGTCTCTAGGGGAATTTCAGCAAAATGCTAGTCAGGCCTGAGGCACTGATAGGGAGACAGCCCAGCTCCTCCAAACGGAATAAATTGACATTTCCAGTCACATAATGGCGGTCCATTAGCAGCAAGCACGGAAAAGAGAAACACTTACGTGAAATATAAATTAGACCTTAAAAGCCTTTCATATTGTTCTGTATGATGGGAATCACTGCCATGGCTGGGCCTCACTAATGAGTCTGAGGAAACCCAGCTGACAGTCTGCAGCCAAATGTTGGTAATCACAGATTAAAGACGTCTCCTTCATGAACTCAAAAATATCTTTACTTGCCTCTAACAACAGCCTGCACAGACTCCGTGATGGACTGTCCTGAGGGACAGGAGACAAATGATGAGTGCTAGGTCTCTAACTTCTGTCTGTAAGCACTGTGTTGAGATGTAAACTTAGAACTAAAGAAATCAAAGAACTAAAGAAAGCATATGGAAGGGCTACTAGGAGCTAACAGCTCCAAGCGTCCACGTTCTAACCCTCATTTCAACAGAAGTTTGGGTAGTCAAATGCCTCTTAGCAGATAGCAGTGAGGTACCTCAACACTGAGTAAAGAGGGGAAGAAAAACTCCTATCCACTTCATTTTAGGGATTGGAACTAGATGATCTGTAAAGTCCCTTTCAACCCAAGCCATTCTATGGTTGTATGATTTGCCTTGGAGTTATTTTAGCCAACACCCCTTATTTCCATTTACTCTATACAAGGCTCAAGGTGTAAGATATGTCTCACTAATACTCATGTTGCAATAGTCGTAAAGAGCAAGCATTTGAAGATGTGACAGAAAGATCAATATTTCAGTAGAGCACTGAGTTCTGCTGAATCTTCTTTTATCTGGCACTGTTAAAAGTCTTTCTAGGGCTTTCTGTGGACCAGAGATTAAAGCAGCGCAGGAGCAGTCCAGCGTGGTTCCCCAGCTCACACAATTTAGATAAGGCAAAGGCGAAATGCTGAAATAAGAAACACTTTTAAAGAACAAATATCTCTGACTGGGACAGGTGGGAACCATTGCCTTATGATATGGGAATAAGAGCAGACAACAAAGGCAAAGACTCAGGAAACCTTTGCCAGTGGAAACGTTCTGTTTACAGGCTTTTCTTAAACAAACAAAGCACCTGAGAGCTGGGGTGGGTGACTGATGTGCTCCTTTGCTGATGGACCTGAACTGAGCATGTTACTGCCTCTCACTGTAATCTTGGTGGGGAGAGTGGTTCTTGTTAGATGATTCTTTTGTCTCTTTAGGGGAGATTACCTTCTTTTGGAGTGTGAGCACCAGGCTACCTAACTCCTTTTAGCTTACACACACACGTGGCTAAGGCATGATCTCTTACCATGGGCTGGCATAGCCCATCAGAGCTTACTGGAATGCAGATATTCCTCAAGACAGTGAAATCATCCTGCTTTCAACCCAGCTCGTCCTAGTTCCATACCAACAGGAACTTTATTTCAGCAAACAAATAACATACTAAAAAGTCCTGCACAATGGTGAAAGACTTTCCATAGCAGTAACTACCAGCAAAACCTAAGTTTCTAAGTTGATGCTGCAAGTGCATGAGGAATGAGGAGGACTTGTAAGGAGCAGCTGAGAGAGCTGGGGTTGTTTAGCCTGGAGAAGAGGCAGCTCAGGGGGGCACCTTGGTGTCTACAGCCACTTGAAAGGAGGGTGCAGCCAGGTGGGGGTTGGCCTCTTGTCCCACACAACCAGTGATAGGACAACCACAAAATAGCCTCAACAGCCTCAAGCTGTGCCTCTTGCCCCAGGTACACCTGTGGAATTGCCTTGGGGGTGTTACAGCTATTTTGGTGGGGCTCAAGGCACGGGTGTCAATATGTCTTTGCCAGTACCTGTGTAGCACCCATGAGCACTATTCTGTTTCTTGTCAAATTAATGTCATATTCAGAAGGACATCAAGGCACTGTAATGCAGCACTCTGGATTAGCAGGCTGCAAAGAGATTGCAACTAATCTTCTGATGTCACTTGCAAGTTGAATGAGAAATGGCAGCAGCACAGCTGCCATTGGGAAAGGGGGTTTCCCAGAATGGTGCCTTCTTTTCAGCACAGAGGAAACTTGGGGAGAACTCTGAGTGCTTTTCCTGAGGGCTAGAGACAGACCCAGAGAGTTTTTGGGAAAAGCTTCAGAGGCTGGCAGTCAGACAGAAGAACTCATGAGATTAACTCTGCTAAAATCCTGAGTGGCTGATAAGACTTAACAATGCTTGCACCTTTCCATGCACAGAACAACAAATTGTGGCTGATTTGATGCTGGCAATGGTTAGAAGGGAAGGAAGGTTTTGACAGAGTATATTCATTAAGATTAGCTCCTCATTTATTGCCTTCCATATAAAGAATAGCCCTGAAGGACCCTAGCAAATTTCATGACCCTAGCAAGCAGCAATCCTAAAGTTTATCCTTAAGCCCTTTTCTTGCCAAGGGAGGCGGGTATTGTTAGAAAGCATGATGTACTAGGTGGTTTTATGCAGAAATAAGGAGATTAAAACTGAGTTTCAGACACTTGTGTCATCCTACTGAGGGACTGGGAAGGAGAGCTCTGCAGTTTCTTCTAGAGAAGAACTAAGAGTCCTTTTGGCGTTAGCACCCTTCTTTCACTGACAAATAGTGTTTAATTCTAGGGCTATTTCATCTACTTTGTCCTTGCCCTCAAAGCATGGACTGATCAGTATAGAAACAGCTGGTGAATGCCATGTGGCTGTAATTCAGAGGTAGACAAACCAGATGTGTGTTCGGCATGGCAATTCTGAGTTAGATAACTCATTCATATGGACTCTAAAGACAGAGAAGAAGAAGACTATCTTCTCCAAAATCAAAACCTTGAAGTGTGAGCAATCATCATTCACAAGGAAACTCCATTCAACTTTCATAACTATGTCAAAAATACAGCATAAAAATAAGAAAAATCAACTTCAGAAACTTCTCATTGCTAAAGTAAAGCCCCAGCATTCAACATCAGACTGTGATCAGGCTGTTCTTGGTACTGCAAGAATCACAGTTATTTTCAAAAAGAAATCATAAAGGTATATCCTATATCAAAACTATTGAAAAGGGACATTGTAGCATGTTGCTTTTTCTGGAAGATAAACAGGGTAGGTCAGGTGACTAAATCACTGCTGCACTCATTTCAAAGAACAGCAAAATTAAAATTAGGACAATAGTCAAGAAATTGCTGGACCACACAGAAATCAGTAGTCACTTTAATTGTGGCTGTTTTGTTTATGGATAATATGCAGGAGTGAACAGTAGAGGGTGTTAGCTTAAAGGAAAACTTGAGTTCGCTCTGTGGACTATGTCGTGTTTAATACAATTCACAACAAAAACACATCAGGTGCTGGGAAGTACAGCTAAGTCTTGGTGTAAATGGCACTAGGGAACCTGTCTGTCACCTCACCTTAAGAGCAAAGTAAAGAAAAAAAAAAGAATTGCAAACAAGCCGCTCTTAAAATCATAGAATTTTAGAATTATTCAGGTTAGAAAAGACCTTTAAGATCATTGAGTCCAACTATTAACCTGGCATGACTAAACCATGTCCCCAAGTGTCCCATCTACATGTCTTTTAAATACTTCCAGGGATGGCAACTCCACCACTACCTGGGCAACCTTCAGTTTCAGTGTTTGACAATTCTATCAGTGAAGTTTTTCCTAACATCTAATCTGAACCTCTCCTGGCACAGTTTGAAGCCATTTCTGCTCATCCTGTCATTTGTTACCTGGCAGAAGAGACTGCCCCACTATTTTTATGTCATGCATGACTAATTAGTAGACTTGAATGATTTTTCAATGTAGCTTGCAGATTGGATAATTATTCTTTTGATGAATTTCTGGGTAGCAGCTCAGAAAATGCTTTCAATTAGATTTTTTTTTTTTGGTGGCATGCTTTGATATCACTAAATTTGCCTTTGTTTTCTGCAGCTTCCTAATGTCAAAACAATTTCTTCCACTCTACACTTAATTAGGCAGATATAAATGGTAATGGATATAAATGGACAAACCTAAGCCTCTCCTGCAGTACTCACCAGAGGGAATGACTTTCCTGACAGGGTTCAGTGCTATTTTAGGTGCTGTGGATTATCTCCCCCAGCATCTAGCAGGCAGACAAAATGAGTCTTTAATAAGTGTTATGTCATATATGCCAGCCTGAACCAGATGTCTTGGAGACCCTTAGACATCACTGGAGTGATGTTTAGGCAGCTGGACTTCATCCTGTTTGTTTCAATTTGGTGGGTCTGAAGAGAAAGAATATAGAGAGATATTTTTAGAATTCCTTACTTTATTTAGACTTCCTCAGGAAACATATTTGTGGCTACAGTATTCATGAGCATCACTTCTAAAATCCCGAATCATGGAATTTTCCTCCCTCTCCATTCACTTAGATGCTAAATCTCTGTCTTGGACACACATGAAGTGCTTGAATTTAGATTTCAACTCTCAGATGAAAATTGTCAAGCATATACCACAAACTTGGCTACCTTTATTTTTGTACATTTCAATGTACATTTGAGTTCATAAAACCCCATGAACATCACAAATGAGACACATTTTAAACGTATTGTAGAGTTGTAAGTACTAGGTGAGTATTATGGGAATTAACTGAAGTCATGTACGTTGGTGTCCAGAGTTCCTGTAATAACAAGCCCTCACAGTTATCTGAGGCCACTCCTGGGAAGATGAAAAAGGCAGTGCCACTGAGCTCAGCACTACACAGCTTGTAAGAAGTCCAAAGCCCTTGTAGGACTGCTCATTTTCTAATTCAAGAAAAAGAAAATGCCAAACAGCAATAGATGTGCATGTAGATACAATGTATAATAAAAATTTCTTTATTATGACCTACTTTGTCAGAGCCACTTCATAAATATTGTGAGATCTGTCTTTGCTGGTTTCTGTGCAGCAGATGCCTTGACCTCTTACCTTCTCCCTGACTTCTTTGAAGTTAAAAAGTGTTTGCCGAAACACCCGTAAATCACATACACACAAGGTCACATTTATACAGGAACAAAAGTTTTAGTGGGAGACCCAGTTGCTGGTGGGAGGTGAGGAATATTGTGTTCAGAGCTTTGGCATGCTGTGAACTTTGAGGCTTTTGCAGCTCAATTGTACAGGTAATGGTTGAAACTGGTCAGACTGGTCATTTGAATGCATTGATCTCTTTAAGAAATACAGAGTGGGTAGGCTTGGAAAAGGGAGAAAAAAGGAGCACAGGCTACTAGTCAGCTGCCAGTTTGTCACTAGGAAAGTTCCTCTTGGTGGATCAGACACCCTGCAAAAAAGGTCACACATTTCTGAGAGAAAGGATCCCCAAAATTCCCACCAACTATGGCAAATGATGGGGCTTTGCTGTTTTGTGCCAATTAAAAAGGACATCCCTTTAAGCTTTCCAGTGTAACCCATTTCTCTATGGAGTTAAAACCTGCAATGTCCTGTTGCTATCACAGGCAGAATTAAGCTAAAGATTCCATGGTAAGAAAATGAGAAAGAAGAGGCAAAGAATTAATTTTTGTCCTGAAGATACAAAACAAGTCTGCATAGCTTTTGTGCTTGGGCTGCAAACACACAGTGACAGAGTATAGCTGCTCTCTGACCACGAGGGCTGGCAGAGCTGAAGGGATCAGCAAGCACAGCATTGCTCATCCCAGCCAGAGCTAATGTGGCTGAATGCATTTAGCCGTGTATTTAATTACGGGAACAAACAGGCCAACACTCAGCTGCCAGCACTGCAGGCATCCCCACAATGTAATTGTCTGGAAACATGTTTTTAAATTCATGTGTGAAAGATATTTAAGCATTCAATACCAAGCTGCGAGGCTGAAGTGTTCCCTCTTGTTTGTCAAGGAAGGGTCTGAATTTCCTTCATCTGTAAAACGGCTGCATAAAGGAAAGATTAATGGTAAAGCCTG
This sequence comes from Acanthiza pusilla, assembly GCA_036630365.1. Taxonomy (NCBI): domain Eukaryota; kingdom Metazoa; phylum Chordata; class Aves; order Passeriformes; family Acanthizidae; genus Acanthiza; species Acanthiza pusilla. The sequence goes on from JAXCHO010000098.1 coordinate 3,567,980, forward strand.
GAATGAATTTTCTTGTGGAAGACTTTTTCTCTGGTACTATATCTCTTATAATTTATCCACAGGAAAATTACCCCATGTCACCTGTTATGATATAAATAAAAAATCTGGTGAATACCAAAATATGCTTCTGTTCAGGAAGAAAAGGACCAAGGTAAATACTGAAAGGTATAACATACATGCCATGGTGTCTATTCTGCCACCATCTTATAAACTATCTATTAAATCCAGGGACATGTTGCCTTTTTATGGACATCTCCGTTTCAGTATCCATGACTTCCTGTAACAGCAATCACTACAAAAGCTTGCTTAGTCCCTCTATTTTGTATGCCTGTATTTATATTTTTTAATACTTTGCACACCTAGCAAGGGCAGTTCAAGGTAACTTTCATGTTAGATCAATGAAAACAGCAGAAGAGAATAAAAGGGAGTATCTGTGGGTGGTAAATGAATGCAGTATGCGTGAAAAGACTTTCAGAACAAAGCCAGGCTCTACAGACAGGCAGAGAAGGTTGAAAACATGAAGTATAGTGGAAAGAAAACAAAAAAAGATTCTGCTATATTCACCATCTGTATTCACTGCATTGCCTGAATTCACTCCCCACACACATTTCTTGGTAAAAGAGTGGGGTCTCCATTTCAGCTGTGAAAAGTGAGTAGATTCACAGCATGTTGTATCAGAAAGAGCACGGGGAGATGGTGATTCTCTGAATTTCTGGCATGTAAGGAGACCATCTCCCCCCAGGCCCCCCTCTCATGTTCCCAGCAGTCCCCCTGCATCCCAGCCAGCAGGGAGAGCAGTGCTCCAAGGGCTGAAGAGCCACACCGTGCCGCAGTGCAGGAGAGGCAGTGGCACTGCAGCACCACCAGCTGTGCCTTCAGGGAGGGCTAACAAGGCTCTCCAAAGAGGGCGTCATGTCAGTGGTCTAATCTGAGGAGAATGTTGGGCTTGAAAAGTCATCATCCCCAAATATTTATTACTTACTGCTGTCCCGGATTTTGTTTTCAAGCATAAGCACTGCGGCTCTACTTTAACTCTGAGCCTAAGAGCAGCTATGTAGCTCCAGCACTGTAGGGTGGATCTTAAACCAGTGCAGGCTGCTTCTGGTCTGGAGTGAGCAATGCAGCATCAGTGCTTCCGTAGCCACTGTCAGGTGGCTTCTGGTTGACTCAAGGGACTGACAGAGCTGTTTGCAAAATAAAAATCTGCATACATACAACATGAAACAAAGATGAGGTGTGCAGGGATCTCCATTCTCCTCATCACTGTCTGACATGGCAAAAACTCCGCTTACAGTCACAAATCTCAGCTCAGGATCAGTGCATGTAGGTAGCTGCGACTACATGTCAAGGCCTGTGTCACAAACTTCCCAATACTCTCCTCAAAAGAGGAGATGAGAGTATTGGGAAGTTTGATCACATGGAGTTAAAGATCACATGGAAAACAGGCATAGGCAGCTGCTTGGGTGCTGCAACGCTCAGCTCAGGGTTACCTGAGAGAGACACTGGAGCACGGAATGCTACTGGTGATGGACAATTACCTCTTCTAAACCTGCTAAGGACTGAGACATGGGGCAATTTCAAAGGAAGGGGTGACACTGCCAGTGCTGAGACCCCAACCTGAACAGATTTTGGAGTGGCAGAACTGGGCAATAAGAGCTGATGTTCAGTTTAGGCCACAGATGTGTTTGTATTTCTTTGCTTCTGACTTTTTCTTACAGCCCTGTAATTAGAAGACTGAGCTTACACCGTGTTGAAATCATCCCTCATACAGTTTTGCCCTGCAGCATGTTTGCTGTTAAATTGGAACCTGGGCCCTGCTGAGCCAGGTTGAGGTGTGCCTCTGCAGAAGCAGCAAGGCTGCACCAGCAAACCTCATGGCATGGCTTGGGCAGGGACAGCACTCACTTCATGCTGTTGGCCTGGCTCCAGGGCCACTGTAGGGAAGACTGGCATCACTAACTGCTTGGTTTTCAAGAGCACACAGCAGAAATCTGCATCCTTTTCTGCCAAGCACCCCCCTGCTCCCAGGAGAAGCACCTCCCAGCTGGAGGAAAACCTCAGCTTTGATGCCAACACTCTCATTTTATCAACACGAGAGGGTTACAGTTGGCCCCAGAGCACTCAGAGCTGTGGGGATGTGTGATTAGGAGGAGCTAAGCGCTCTCTCACAGCGTTGTCATTTTTGTGCAGCAGCCAAGCCCTAGGCAAGCAAGGAAACAGCCGTGGAGGAAATGGTCCATTCCATACCTGTGCAGATTGAGTCAAAGTTTGTTATACAAACTTCCATGAAGCTTCCCTTTTTCTTGGGAGATAGGACATTGATCTGATTTCATGGTTTCACAACTGAGAAGGAGGTTACTGATGATTTTCTAAAGGAATTCAGGCTCAAACACTTTTCCGTTTCCTGCTGTTTTAACAGCTGGTACAATAGGACAGCTAACAGGTGTTCTCTCCCTATGCCTTTCATGCAATGCTGAATGCCAGGGCTGAGTCCCAACCCCTGGTTCCAAGGCTTGATCCCGAATGACGAATACATATGCAGGTGAATATTCCTGTTTGTTTGTTTGTGTACTTTTGTTTAGTCATTGTTGCTGTGTAGGCTATGTTTCTTTAGCAAATAGGAAAAGAACCATCTTAGTAGTTGGAAAAGAATCAGAAAGAAGTAGTCTGAGCATAGTCTGGACAACCCAAACCCCACCACCGCCAACTTTGATGAAGCAGCAATCTGGATTTTTGATGATCTGGTTATGCTCCCTTGACAGAATCTGAAATTAGGCCTTCCTGGTCAAGCTCAACTATCTGGTAAATCCAAATGGAAATTCTTCTTGTTGGCAGACCATCATAATACTACTTGTCTCTTTAAAAGAGATGGAGGACAGACACAAGCATATGAAAACATAACCTCCCATACATCTGCACCAAAGTGTGGAACTAAGGACAGAGCTCACTTCATGCAAATGGACCAAGAGAACTGTTTGAATTAAAAGAATAAATAATCCTAACAATTCCCAAGCTTACTGCAAAGCAATGCAACAAAACATTTAACCAAACTCAGGCAGAAAGAAGTCTTGTGGCCACAGTAGGGAAAATTAATAAATGTTATCCCATGACAGGTGCTGCTTGAGATCAGACTGCACATCCAGAAAGGAACAGTGCAATGGATCCTTAATAAAAAAGTTGTACTGTTAAATGAGTGTTGCCCATCACACACAATTCACAAGGTGTTTATTTTCTTTAGCCACTGCACAGGCTCTCTGTGTTTCTTCCTAAGATGCTGAAAGAACCCACTCTGGTCTTGCTCCTAGGATCTGGTCTGAACTGTCTCTGCTCTCAGTTACTCCCAAACAAGCCTCCTAAACCAATGGAACTGCACTATTTTCCCTCGCCTGTCTCCATATTTCATTCTTTATGTGGAAAGAGACAGTTTAGCACCCTTTTGTCTTTCCATGAGTGGACAACTCTGAGAGAAGACAGAACGTTTCTGGCCAAGCTGTAACATGGTATCAAGAGACAAACAAAAGCTAAATCTGGCAGCTGTTGGGGAGCCCTTAACCACACACAGCTGCAGTAAGGAACAGATGCAGGCATAGCTGAATTGACATCAACTGCTCATTAAACAAGCCATGACCAACAGATGGGAACACTGCTTTATTATCATAGCCTTCTCCAAATGCTGAATGGACTAGATGGAAAATGAGACTGGAAAACGAGTGGGTGCTAAAAATGTGAAATTCTATTGTGGGAAATCCAGCCAATCTACTAGAATGCCAGAGGCCACAGCTGCTCCACTCTTGAACCCAATTCAGAGAACTACGTTTGCCACAGAAAAGGATAGAAAATGTTCATTTTCAAAGGTCTCTCGACTACCCCATATTGGCAGTTACAGTAATTATCAGCATAATTGCTTCAAGTCACATCTCATTATAAATGAAAAAGCAGATTTTGGCTCTGATAGATATTATTTGCTAATGCATCAGGCAATGCAGTGTGTTACAGTGTATCATACCTGCATGTATGATACACATACACTCCAAATTTTTTTCTGATTTTTTTTCTAGATACACATTTTAGAAAATTGACGAGGAAATCATGTCACTGATTTTAGGCATTACAGAACAGAGAGAAAACTAGAAAGAGAGGCAGAAGAATTTTTCTATAGAAAGAAATACATTATTTTAATGCATCTATAAAAACAATTAGTGCAATAACCAAGGACAGAGTTAAGTATCAACAGTCTTGTTACATCAAATAGTATTATTTGAGTTACCAAGACAAAAAAATCATTAGCCAAGAGTCAGCAGGAATTTGCCAGGCCTTCATTCACTCTCTTATAAACACACAGAGTTAACTAACACAGTAAGAGTGGCAAGCACACATATCAAAATAATAAGCTTTCAAATATAGTAATTCTGGAAGAAATAAGACAGAATTCAATATTCAATTTCAACACAATAATGAAGCTAATATATATTAAATAACTAACACAATTACTTAGAGTCTTTATTCACTTCTGTTCATGTTGTTTCCCTAAGCGGGACAAACAGGAATGGGCTATTGATTCCTCTTAACAATCAGGAATACTTTAGCTGAGCACAAACCAAACCATAAATATTCCAAAATGCTCCCTTAATTCATACAGGGCCCACAGCTCTGTGGAAATATAATGTTTTATGGAAATACAAGGCTTTGTTGACCACCTATGGAAGAGCCATGTAGCTGAATCTACATTACCTTGGACAGCACAAATATCCACATGTATATCTGGCAATTCTCATTCAAGTCCAGGAGAACTCACTTCTTCATATAACAGATGAATGTACACATGAAGTCAGCAGAAACATAGGCAGAAGTGTTGATTAACACACTGAATAGTTACAAAACATAGCCCAGTCAGATTACTATATATATATGTATCTGGATATAAGAAGTGACAAGACAAACATTTGGAAAGGAAATGCAAGACACACTGATGGCATTAAATGCTTTTAATGCATTAGACACATACAGATATAGGAAAAACATTTACATAAATATGAAGAAATGCCTTTACTTCAGTCAAACAGATCAGGACTATTGAGCTTTTTCAAAAGTTAACAGATATCCAAATTATTTAGGTATTTAATATTACAAGGAAAAGAATATGTGGGAGGAATATACATCTTTCAGACAAACTCAGTTTAAGAGACTGCTTTTAGAAATCTAAAAAAATGTAAGCATAACCTAGGTCCTGTAAAAGATATTTAGCTATGAAAGTTGTTATTATTACAGCTACTCAAAACATTTCTCTGAGATGCTCAATCTATTTTTAAAAAATCTGACTTTGTTATAAACAATCCAGAAATAATGAAGAAATGAAAACAACTACTAGGAAAACCTGGAATTGGATCACTCTTATGAAGACTGGTGTGTCCAGCATACAAAAGGCAATAATTGAGACTTTGGAGTGATACAGGGGTCTGAAGAGGAAAACTGGGTGTTGTACCTCACTTGTGCAGTTTAAGCTTCTGACTTGAATATCCAGACTTATTTCAGCATTACAAAAACTCCATGAAGACAAAGTCCATTGTAAGATACCTGCTATTTTTAATATGTGGTCCACAGAGACTAACTGAATAATTCATTAGAATGGCAAGGTTTTCCAACTCCTCATCCATGTTATTTAACACCTACCCACATCAATGTAATCAAATATGACAACTTCTAAGGAAAAGTGTTAAACTGCATAGGTGAATCTCACAGATCTAGTGCTCAACACATATTGAACTGCCAAGCAGTAAGTGTAAACTAATGGTTCATACTAGACTGAAAGTTGGGCAAAAGGAAAAAGCAATGCCAGGCAAATTTGTTTCTTTATTCTATTCATCTTTAAAATGAAATCCAGCATTAACACAGTTCAAATAGATGTGTATGTCAGGGGTCAGGTAACACATTTGACATAAATTACAAATTATATACACAGAGTGCTGTGAAACATTAGCATTGTATGAAAATGGGGCAACTATCTAGACCCAAAGGGGATAAAGACTGTCATGTACAGAGATCGGATAAAGAGGTATCTAATTAAACCACGTGAGGATAACCCTATAGTGTTACTTAACATCTTTATCAGCTCTCTGACTTTTTCCTTTCTGATAAAACACAGAAGGATATGTAAACAAAAATAAATTCTAGGGGGAAAAAAACATATTCAACATTTATGGTGTCACAAGAAGAGGACAAGGTACCTTCTTTAGCATGTTCAACCTGTATATGACATTGAAGCCTTCTTAAGAGTACTATGAGATTATTTGCTTAGTCTAGGCAGGGTTAAAATGCATAGATAACCACTGCTCTCATGTCATCTTTCCTCCAAGCTGCACGGAATCAGTTACAGGACTTGCTGATCACATTAGCATTATTTCACATTTACTCAGCATCTGCATCTCAAAATGTCCAAGAGGAAGGCGTCTGGAATAACTGAGCACTTCCAGTGAAGTAGCCCCATCTTTGGAAACCATGGTCTCTCACTGGACAAGCCCAACACTTCTGCTCTCATATAATTCTGATCAGGCCAGTCTTAAAATGCCTATTATATAATGGGCTCCATAATACACACTATAAGCAATGTAAATGGAATTTGCAGACAACCTTTAAAGGATGAGTGAAAACACAGAAGGAACATTCAGAGGAGCCAAATCAAGCTGATTGACAACATGATGATTAAGTGAATTTATAACCCACTACTTCTGGAAGTAAATAAATAATGAGGATGTTGAAAACATATTTAAAATGGTACAAGGAGGTACACCTAGCAAGTATGGATAAAACCCCTGTTATCTTTCCACTGACAATAGGATCTGGAAAATGAAGAGCTGACTGCAATGTAATGGCAGACCTACACCAGCCCAGTCTCTGCTGCAGAGTGACAGGGAGTATAGGTACTGCTGTAAGCTTTAACTGAGCTAGCTCACACACCAAAAGCAATTTAACCTCTGACGCACTGAGCTACTGGTGCAATAATTTAATTCCTGCAATATAGACATAACTTTAATCTAGCAAAGAACAAACAGTAGAGGGACTGGAATATATACTCTGCTTACAAGCAGGTACCAAGGTATGGTGTTACTGTATCCTCACTGCTACTGCAACTGTTAGGGAAATTAAGGTAGCATATGCTGGAACATGCTTTATTCATCCCTTGCCTTTGCTGTGAAAACACATGCTGAGAAAGTGTCAAGAACAGTTTCCAAAGGAGGTGAAAGAATTTCATCACACAGAACATGGGAAAGCTAACTTGGCTAACACCCAGAAATGCAGAAACCTAGTCCTTGTGTGGGGAATAACTAAAGGCCCACCAGAACAGTTTCATTCCTAATACTTATACTTTTCCAGAGCTACTTCTTTACCTCTAAATTCTTCCTTAGAGCTAGACAGTGAATTTCTTCCTCTCTGTTTTGCATCATTTTTGGAGACAAACAAAAGATCATCAAAGTCTGACATCTCCCTGGGATGCCTTTTGTCTAGTGCTGTCCTCTTCTTTTTCTTTTTCCCCCTCTTTTCTTTCACAATACTTTTCTTGGCTTCTTTTCCTCCTTCATCTTCCACAGGTGAACAAGGGCAGGGCTTTGTGGTCTCACCATCCAGGCTAGAAAACCAGAAAAGGAAATTCACAAAGCTAAAAGCACACATATCATAAATCCTCTTTTACAAGACATAGATTTCACCTTTTTCCACATCTTACAGTACTGACAAGAGAAGGACTTACCACACTCTTGACCATTTGACAGGGCTATAAATGTCTTGCAATTCAGTTTCCCTTTTACTTATTGAATAAGTGAAGAATAGCCTAAAATAGTGCTTTGGCCCTTAATCTTATCTGCCTCTTATGACTCCAGAAAGGATGTGGGCATTAATGCTCTTTTGCTGTGTGGGTCCAGATCACACAGTGTTTTACTTTGCATATGGAACTTGTTTTAGCCACATTTGCAGAGTGCTTATTCTGTCATAATTATTTCTTTCCACAGTGATGGCAAGAAAATACCCCAAACAGATGCTAATGTCTGATAATAAAATCATGAGAGCTATATTAGTAACTCTAAAGATTAGAGAATTAAGCATAACCCCTAATATACACCACAAAAACATTAAAAGACAATTCCAAAGAACTCAGAGCTGGAGTTAGCCAAGCCATTGTAATATATCCGTGTGCACTGTGGACTTCCTGTCAACATGGGAACCTGGGATATGCCTTTTAATATTTTCCCCCTTACTACTCCAGGACTTAGCACAAAGGGTCTGTCTCTTTTTAATGTTCTAAAATCATATTGCATTCAAACTTATTGATTCCTTTCTGATTAAATTATGTTTTTATGTTGTTCCTATTAACAATGTCAGTACTTTCTCATTAGATCTGTGCACACCCATGAGCAATATGCTGCAGTGCTCCCCTCTAAGTATGACATAGGAGGTAGGGATGTCTTTTAGAAATACAATAAATAACAAATTTCACTGCAAAGCACACTTCCATGTCCTCTTAAAAGGTAGGGGTTCTAATGGAAACTCCATTTAGTGCACTCATTTCAGTTAATTCTCCAAAGAATTTCTCTGTTCACCAGTGCATAATTCAATTTTCTCCTCACTTGAACATAAAAATAGCAAGTCAGCTTGCTAATAAATTCTCTTTGGAGACTGAATATTTTGTATTAAAGCACTCATTCATGAAACAAAGCATGTAGAATGGACACTATTATTATTGCTTATGCATTTAGTCACATCTTTTGTGACCTCATATGGTACCTCATTTAGAATACAATCCAACTCAGTGGAAGAGGAAAAACTTCTGCCAATTTTGCTGGAACTCAGACCAGTAATATACCTCCCTTTTTTCAACTGGTTATATGCTTTAAGAAGGAAACCATGGTCTTCAGGTTTGCCTTTTGGTGAGAAGAGGCTACCATCATATCAATGATGTGGCCTGGGAAAAGCTATTGGTGCATTTCCAGACCTGGAATTCTGCTCAGTAAAGAGAGGGCATTCATTTGTTTGTGGGCTGTGGCTGCAAGCTGGTGAAAGTTTGAGTTTCAAACTGTGCTGGGATCACTAGTAGAAAATATGTGGAAATCACAGGGCTTGAATCTTAGTTGCTTTTCATTCTATCATTCTCAGCAAATCCATAGATAAGCCCACACCCTCACCCATAATTTTTAGATGTCATCTTTAATGGTGATAATCATATTAGAACATTTCAATGTAAATTAAGAACATCTGTGGGTGACCAAGCACTGGAGCAGGTTGCCCAGAGAGGGTGTGAATCTCCTCACTGGAGATATTCAACCATTTAGATGCAATTCTGTGCAATGTCCTCTTGTATGATCCTGCTTGAGCAGGGAGGTTGGACCAGATGACCCACTTGTGGTCCCTTCCAATCTGACCCATCCTGTGATTCTGTGATCTAAAGTTGCCTGTAATGGTGGGATTTATTTCTCTCTACAACTACCTGAAAGGAGAGTGCAGCCAGCTGGGGGTTGGTCTCTTCTCTCAGGTAACCAGTGACAGGACGAGAGGACACAGCCTCAAGCTGCACTAGGGGAAGTTTAGGCTGGACACTAGGAAGTAGTTCTTCACAGAAAGAGTGATTGGGGATTGGAATGGGCTGCCCAGGGAGGTGATGGAGTCACCATCCCTGGAGGTGTTTAAGGAAAGACTGGATGTGGCACTCAGTGCTATGGTCTAGTTCATAAGGTGGTGTTGGGTCATAGCTTGGACTCAACAATCTCAAAGGTCTTTTCCAACCTAACCGATTCTGTGATTCTGTGATTTGTCCTGTTCATGCAACCTCTTGGAAATAAACTTCCCGTGATGGAGATGATACAATTCTTTGGCAGCAGCGCTCATACTACATGGAAGAGGAAATCCTTCATCCTGTAGGATGTCAAGGCAGATGGAAGATTCAAAACAAAATTATGTTTTCACACACAAAATGTGAAATTGTGCAACTTCCCCTGGGAAGAAGCTATGGCTGATGAAGGTTTACATGGTTTTAAAAAAGTAACTGCACAAATTCATGAAAAAAAATTCCATCAAGGCTGTTTAATACAGAGACTCCAATTCTGCTTCAGAGAATTTTTTAATCCCAAATTATTTTAGGTTGGGAATGTATTCTGGAGAAATATCCCTAGATGATTGTTCTGATCTTATTGTCCTTCCTCAGACTTATTGTTGCTAACTGTCTGAAGTTGTTGATGCTCTGAAGGGTGTCACAATTCAATGTTATTTCAACTGGATTCAACTAGAACTTAATACAAGATGAAAATGTAATCCATAAGCACTTGGAACCAGTGCATTTTCAGTGCACACTTCATATCTTGCTGCACATTAATTCTGCAGAACCTAATTAGGGGCTCATACTCATCTAACACACTCTCTCTCCATCATTCCCCAGATTTAAGCCCAGAAGATGAACCAGTATCTTAGAAAAAAAAACCCAAATTAATGTGCAGCTTTACATAACAGTAAGTATTTTAAAAGGAAAATAAGGTCTACAACAAATAGAAACTCCATCTCACCTTTCAGCAATCCTCGTAACAACTTCCTGGGACTAAGCTTCAAACCATCACATCCCACCAATGTCTCCAGAGTGAAAATACGGCAGTAAATTCTCATATAAACTTAGTTGCATGTGTAGAGTAAGCCAGTTCACAACAGCTGTAGTTAGAGTACTACCTATGGAAACCTGACAGCATAACTGAACTCGAAGTGCAACATTTAGGATTCACATTTATACCAAAAATTTTGGTATTTTTAGGTTCAAGCATACTCACATCTTATAATCCACTGGCTGCACCATTCTGATGTACTGACATGAATAGATATACTTGGTTTGGCTGATTTTAATGAGCTCGCTTCTTATACAGTGTTCCTGCAATAACACAATCAACATTCATCTAATTTAAACCTAACTCTCAAAAGCAATGAAGATACATATGCATAGAAGTCAACTGTTTAAATGTAACTTTAATCAGACTCTAATAAAGGTAATTAATATAAAAGTTTCAAGTACAAAGCAAATTTTCTTTAATGCATGCTATGAAAAATGCAGTAGAATTATCATAATGGCTTATAAACAAAAATCAAACCAAACAAGCATAATTAAATTAATTTCAGACTATACTGTGTTAAAACTCCCTGTGTGTCTTATTTTAGAGGCATGGAACTTGTGAAAGCCATCAAATGTATTATAAAGGAAAGAACAGAGTATGATTTAAGAATAAATTATGCTACAGAACTTCTTGGTTCAGGTCTATTACATGAGCTCTTCATTGCACTCAGAAATCTGATTTACTCTGGCTAGCTGGAGACTCAGCTTGGGACAGTGAGCTCACTAGCCTGGAAAATTCTATCTGCCTCTTCAAAAAGAGAATAATGGTAAAATTGCCAGACTGGTATCATCTCCTAGGTCTACTTACTTCCCTGTTGTTGAACATCAGTACTGTGTAGAGTTTGTCACGTGTTTCCCCCCTCTCTGGTGTTGCTACGACAATGGCAGGTACGTAACATTCATTTCCTGCCTGTGTCGCAGTTCTGGCAAGCACATAGTCTCCAACCTGTACATCAGGAAAGCATCAGTGCAAGAACCATGGAACTTGTGAGGTTTACAAGACATAAAAGGTAACTACTAAGATATTTTTACTTGAATCGTCCTTCTGTCATGTTCCCATGCTTTAATATGCACCTTTGAAAGAAAAGAACAACTTGGTCCTTGCATGTAGTGATCTCACAGTTTCCAACGATTCAGGGAGAGAACACAAAACAAAAATAAAGGACAGAGCTCTACTAAATGTACCTGGGCTCACCTAGCAAGCAGAACTGAATGAGGAAACCCTTATAAACTGTGTATTCCCTTGGACTTTATGCAAAGTTTAAGGCTTTCAATAAGCTTTTAAACCAACCTTGGGAATTTTAGATACTTCCATATGTAACTGATTTATCCAAAATTGTTTTAAAAATTAACACAGAAGTTGCAATTTTATATCAAATTCTGCAGATCTCTAGAGTTGGATATTCTCCTTACAGAATTATCAGGAACTACCATATCAGGATTTGCCTTCATCTCCAGCTGAAAAAAGGCATCTCTAGTTTTATATGTAACAATACAATTATAAACATGTTTCTTTTATTCAAAACAGATGGATCCATGCTTTATGTAGCCATTACCTTTCTTGTGTGTAAAATAAGAATCACCAAAAAACCCCAACTGTGATTACAAACAGTCAGCTGATAAAATTTTAAAGAAAACCAGAAATGGAACAGGAATTACATTTTTTTATTACTGTTATTTGCATTAGTATATGGTTATTTGCTGGATTTAAAACATGCTGTGAAAACCAAATGGTTAAAACCTGCTGTACATGACACTAGGTATAAAAGTCTCTCTTACATTTATAATCCATGTGATAGGAAACAGTAATTCTACTAATAAATAGCCCACCATTCTTCTGGGGCTGGGGAAATATTCATGTTTCATAAAGAAAACAATATAAATTAATTTAGAATAAATAATTTTAATAAACAAAGGAATAGGATTATAATGAAAAGAATCTTCAAACAAATTAAAAACTGCATGTTTAAATAGCATGATATTACTATAATTAAAAACTGGAAAACAATTAGATGTATTTAAAATACATTTTTAAAAATCTATCATTTACTCTAGGTCTGAGCAAATAAAATATAAAATGCATATTTGCAATCATAAAAAAATACAATTTTTCACCTGCAGATGTGGGCATGGCATAGCACCTCCCACAGGTATAGTGAACTTGAGAGGGACATCACAGCTCTCCCCATTGCTGAAGTCAACAAGTGCATAGGTAGAACTGATATTCTTTATCACAGTTCCTGAGAAAGAACAGAAAAAATTATTCAACTTATTTTTCTTTCATCCCTTGTGGTAATTATTTCTGTAAAAAATCCTATAGGCTGTCCCACATCACTGAGGTCAAACATGTCTATACCATAATTTCTTCATTTTCATTTAGCTACAGTAAGCTGTGCTAGGGCAACAGAGACATTTGTACCTAAACAAACCCTGCCTTACTAACCATTCTTAATAATGCTATAAAAAGAAAATTCAGTCTTTTTCAAGCACAGGTCTGAAATTTGTAAGCTGATCAGGTGGATCTCAGTTAACATAATAAAACTACTACCACAGTTAAAAATGCATAATTTATTTTAAAAAAAGCAAACCAACCGAAGAAATAAAGGTAACACCAAAATAAACACACATACACACAGAGAATATTTTTCTTAAGAAACAACAGAACTCAGCTTTATCTACTAATCATTCTGGCTTAAAACTCAACAAAAAGGAAGCAGCATTTAGTGATTTTTTTGAACACATGCAAAAGCTTGGCTTATGGTTTCCTCTCATACTTTTCACAGACAAAAATATCATTGCTCTCCCACTTACCAAATGTATGTCTTCTTATAAATGTGTATATATGTATGTGCACATACAAAATATATATTCATTATTCATTAATATGCACATGTAATATTAAATCTCAAGAAAGAAGTAGCTAATTAGGACCACAATTTACATTTTATCAGTATTAAGGAACATTATGTAATATTGAAAATGTGGACAAAAATGTATACCTGGATAATAAAATCCTGTGGCATCTGATCTTGCAATTACCTTTTGGCTTTTGTGAGTCACAAATACTTGCCATTTTTTTCTTGGCTTAGACTTCAGCTTGACAGTTTCTTCTTCAAGTCTCTGTAATTTGATACAATTATTTCTTCTACAACAGCTAATCTAGTCAGCTTTAATCCATTCTTTGGAATTAATTGAAAATTGAAAAATGAAAATACTTTGAAATTTCAGAATAGTTCTAAGTACAGTAAGTACTCCTGGATAAGTTCCTGTAAGAATTTTCCCTATAAAATCCTGTTCTATATGGTCATAACACTACCTATATTTTCATGTGTTCAGGCAGATATTTACCTTGATGAATTATGGCTCTGACTACCATTTTCCTACAAAAAATTTTACAAAGTTGCACAATTCATATTCAAGGATGAGGTAAGGAAAAATCAACTGTTTTTTCAGAATAAGAAAATTTGCTCTACACATTCATTTTGTCCAAATAGGAGAGTTTTCACAATAATCTGATTTGCATTAAAAGCACCTCACTGTATGGGACAAATCATTAAAAAAATAAAATATTAAATAAAAAATGTTCAAGCAAATCTTCAAGTATCTGGGGAAAGAAGTTTAGTTCCTAACTATAAATTCAAAATTAATTGATATTTTCAACAAATTTAAAACATTCCAGTTTAGCAAAATACTGTACCATGCCTTCCAGAGCTGCCACTGGCCATCATTCTGCCCCACTAGTTTGGGTTCTTCGTACCCTAACTATTTTTGCCATACTGCTCACAGTAATGTTCCTAAATATAAATTACAAGCAAGAGCAAAACATGCTTATAATAAATGAGTTTCACCATTAAATGAAAATGGTTAAATTTATTTTCACCATTAAATAAATCAGTTTCACCATTAATTTTTAAAATATTTATTAGCCTACCTCATGAACAATTTGCAGGCATCCATCTCTTACAATTCTTCTGAATCATAAAAATATGCAACTCGAAACCTCAACTTTTCCACAGATCTACACACTGTTCAGAAAAACTAGCATAACTCACAGACTCTTAATTAGACCCCTGCTTGCTAGGATGTGTATTAGTTGCTTCTTTATCTCATGACATTTTTTTTCCTAAAAAGACATATTTGATTTGATATTTGATTTTCCCTAATAGTCAATAATGATGGAAAAGATATTAATAACTTTGACTAAATTGTTTGTTCTCAGTTTCACTATAATTATCATAACCTCTTTTTTTCAAACACCCCCTAAAAAATCACAAACAACCCCACGAAAAAAAGTCCTAAAAATAAGCAAAACACACACACACACACAAGAGGTAAGGAGATATTTTAAATCAGAGATATATGGGATTTTTCCAGCCTATTCTTTACTCCCACAGAATATTAATTATATCAACAGTTTGGATTTTCAAACTCAGACTAAACCAGAGGCTCTTCACAGTGCTTAATTGACTGCTTGAAGTACAACTCAACAAAGGCTGATTTGAGAGCAGACCTACAGTTCCACAGACACAAAAAGGTATTTGGGTAAAGCATTTACTTAATTCCTCAGGCTCCAAAAGGACAGCTGCTGCTGAATATTTATTATCAACTAATTTGTAATGCTTGACTGCTAACTTGGGCAACTTCCAGCACTCCACATTAATTCAAATACTAAAGACAACACAAGCATCCACAATGAGGATTCCGAGTCCTGCAGAATTCAGGTGGCTCAGAAACACTGTCTAAATTCAAATCCATCTCTCTTTTCTCTCACACAGCTTTTAGGTGTTCAGCACGACTGACCCAGACACTGTCAGAGTGCCCATTTCTGGCATTCAGTATTTTTATTACAAAAGAGCCCCATCTGATTCTCAGGGATTTTCACAATTTTTAGCCCTGTTTCTGTTGAAGGCAATGCATTAAACCACAATGGGTGAAGGAGATTTTGTTGACTTCTTCCAATAGCTGCTACATTTTTTAATTCTCTTTCAAAAAGAATAGGTTTTGCACTTTCCTGCTATAAATAAGAATAGACATGAAGACTACCTACAGATCTCCAAGTGTCTTGGCTGGAACTTTGGCTTTTCATAATCTTGAGACCTCCAGAGCCAAGCAACCACTACTCTTCCCTGGCCGTCAGCAGGAACAAGCCCATTCTGGGTAGACCCAGCCCATTTTTATGGGAGAGCCTATCTTTTTGTACCTATTGTCTGTCTGTCCAGTAGGCTACTTCACTGCTGACAATGGCAAATTTTACCAAACATCTCTAGGTAGTTATAACTTTTTAGTTGTTGCTGGTTTTGGGATGCTTATTTTTCCTTTGTCTCCCTAGAGACCCAAGAACAAAGGCAGGAGATCCCAAACTGTTTAAGAAACATGAATGCACAAAAGTTATCAACAGATCGAGATTAGGAATCCTTAAACAGTGAGGAAGAATTAGGAGTGTAAGAAAAGGACACCAGGAAATGAAAGGGAGATACAGAATTTCTACTCTTATGAAGAATCAAGGCTCAGCAATAAATCTTGCATTAAGAATAATTAAATTAATTGTAAATGAAATACATTTTTCAGAAAGAAGAGACTCAATGAGCCACTAGAGGTCCCTTTCCACCCAGATAAACATGCTTCACAAAACACATTATGCTTATTAACTATTTCAAGTTATTTTTAATCACATGATGAACAGTCAGCAGGGTCACAAACAAGAGTGAGCACTGCATATTGCAGTTCATCCTTACAGAAACAGAGTGTTTTAAAAGTATATTCTTAATGAAAGTCAATTCTGTGCAACAAATGCAGCTTTCTTTCTCTGCAGAATCCACTACTTGCAGAAATCCACTACTATGCAAAACCAGAAATATTTACTATGTGAGGAAATATTCTCCATTGCACCCAAAGGCCAGATTACAACACTGGGGAAAGAAATACTTTATGTTAAAATGAAATGTTACAGCCATTAACAGAAAGCACCAAACTGTCCTGGAATCTATCACACTTGGAGAATAGTAATGCCATGACCCCAGTAGACTGAGGTTGTCTAATGACAGGTCTAATGGCAAAGGACCTGACCAATTCCTTTCACTAGGTTATATAGTCTTGTAAATGGTTTTATAATTCAATGAGGAAAAGAAACCACTAAGAAATTCTGGATGATTGTTATGCCTGGCAAGTTCAAAACAGATAAAATATTTTAAGTCAAAGCAGCTACTTATTAGAAAAAAAAAATCATCATTTTTCTTAGATGAAAGCTGAAAGCCAGCCTAAAGATGAAAACTTTTGTTAAATCTTGCTTTAGTCAGGACAGCAAAAAGAACTGAGCAAACTGAGTATAATACAGTCTACAATTAGTCCTCCAGCTAGGTAATCATCCATGTTTAGTGTTCTATACTTTGCCTGAAAATAACTAAATGTGTTTCCTCACTTCCTAAAGCATTTACACACACCACAAGAGGTTTTCAGTCATCTCATAGCCCTGTGCTGGTGGATGCCTCCTTCACCCTGCTCCAATACAGCACTGGCACAGCCCACTTTTCACAGATATGTGCAAATGGAGCAGACTGAACACAACTCCCAGAGAAGTTCAGTTGTAGGCTTAAACAGAAAGCTCTCATAGCAAGGACACCCAAAAAGGATTACTAATTCTTTCAAGAAGTTGTGTAGCTAATTCAGAACCCATAAATGCTAAAAACTAAAGTGTTTTATTTAAAATTTAGTGAAAAAAATCATAATGAAATTTAGAAGTCTGCTTTGTTGAGTAGAGCGTCAGGATAATTGTGATTTTTCTACCATGTCACAATGACAATTTTCATTCAGTGCCATATCAGCTATTTCCTTGCTATAATGTATTTCAGCTGGCAGTTTATTTCTCTGTACCCATTTTGTAGGCAGATATCACAGTTGGCAAAACCTTCAACAACACTTTTAAAAGGCTCCCCATTTTTTTTCATTTTTTCCCACTGTTCTTCTACCACATAAACAGAATTCTAATTACATCTGCATTTCTGCCT
This sequence comes from Acanthiza pusilla, assembly GCA_036630365.1. Taxonomy (NCBI): domain Eukaryota; kingdom Metazoa; phylum Chordata; class Aves; order Passeriformes; family Acanthizidae; genus Acanthiza; species Acanthiza pusilla. Next base: position 3,585,620 of record JAXCHO010000098.1, read on the forward strand.
CTCACTCTTAAAGCCTTTCAGTTGCAGATTAGCAATTACTGAAGATGCTGCTCTGATTAGACTCCTAAAGCAGGTGGACTCAGGATAAGCGATTGCACAATGCTAATCACATCATGTCTGAGAGCACACACTTGGTTGTCCCAAGGCAACAGCAAAATTACACCCAACAAATGAAACATGAACATGTTTCTGCTGCTCATGTATTGGGACATTATACAGTATAGGTAAACCAATAATCAAAAGAGTTCTAACAGCAATGTAATATTTTCAAACTAATGTAAAATTAATCAAGATCATCTGTTTTTTAAGAAGTAAAAACGTTTTCAAATTAACAGTCTTAATGGAAAAAAGATCTCAAAAAACTCCAGAAAACACACACACACACACATATAAAAACACTAACTTCAATCACATGTTCAGAGTAGCTAGACTAATGTATTAATGAAATTGAGAGAGAAGAAAACCCTCTCTGTCTCGCCAAAAGTGGGTGTCCTCTTCAGGATGAGCTCCAGATGCCACTGACTCAGTTCACAATGCTGTGAGATTGCCCACCAGTTCATGTATGCCCACATTTTCTGGACAGTTAAATTCTAGTATAAAAATTAAGTTGAATCCTACCTCTTCTCTCCATCTTTTCTTTTACAAGAAACACACCAGAAGATTACAGTGAATTACCCCAATATTATAAGCTCTTTTAGTCCTGTTCATCAGATATTAACCCAACCACAAATCTTATATCTAAATTACCTTTAATACATCTTTTCTTTCACTCTCCAGCTATCATTGCAGAGGAGATAAAGATCTTTTGATGTGATTTATTTCTAAGAGGTTCAATTTCTGTGGCTCTCTCAGCTTCAGAACTTCTACTTGCCCAATACTTAAAAGAAGCAATTAAAAGGTGGCTCTCTTTTTAACTACCTTCTTTCCTCTATCAATTTTATTTTGCATCATGCTAAATGTCTGCTTTATCAGCAATGATCATGGAAAAAATATTCCAGAGGTACATAGTGAAGAGAAATATCTAAGAGGAAAAAAATCCCTTCCCATAGATTACCTTTTTATCGTTGCTTCTGTGTGATTCTGAGCTTTTCTCAGTTTCCTTTTTGACAGCTTCCTGAAGATCAGAGGCTTGTTGTATATATGTTAATGCTGTCAGTATCTCATCTTCTAACAATTTTACATCTTCATAGGAAATTGGCCATCCCAAATTCTCTAAAGCCTCTAGCAAAGCTTCTTTATGCTGTATATATTGGACTGGCCCATCCTCTTTAAATCTTAAAAATATATATTTTTTTTAAAAATTAATAATAACAAGTAGGAAAAAAATTAATTATTCAGTGCTTTACAGATAGAGTCACAAATTGTAAAGACAGAATAAAGAATCAGATTCACCCAATTTATCTTCTCTGTATCACAAGTTCTTGCATTTCATCCAGATACTGCTGTGTTTTGTCAAACAATCATGTCTGGCTTAACTATATCTTATAGAAAGACAGCTACAGAGCAATTCAAGTGGCCGAGCATAGATGCCTGATGTCATTTTACATGTCCTTCCCATAAGGCATCAACAAAGAACCTGCAGACATGGCAGAGAAGTTATGGAAATCCCTGGCCCTTCTGGAGTAGCAAGTAGGGTAAAGTGGCAACTATCTAGGCAAACGAAAATGGCATCAGACACCTCCTAAGTCCTGACCTGCCACATCAGTCTTGACTAATCATATCAAAAGAGACACTCTCTTGCTGTTTATTCCTCTGCCAATACTGCACTCCTCAATTTCACTCAAGCGACCACAAGTGTGCTTCCGTCCATGGCTCAGATTGTGTCAATGTCTGCTAGACTAAACAGCCAGTTTAAAACTACCTACTGAAGGTATTTATAAACCAAGAGGTGAAATCGGTATTATTAATCTTGTTGGGGAAAAAAACCCAAAAAAACCACAAAAGAAACGGAACTTTTCAAAATCCAGAACAGAAAGAATTCTTCACATCTTCAATTGAAGTAATATACTTCTTTTTAGTCCTCAAAAAGCAGCTTTTTTCTGGCGCTTCTCTACAGCTTTGCCAACACATAAAAAACCATGAAGCCTAGATTGAGGGGGAGTATTGAAGTCTGTCTTACCAACATGTATAACCATGAGGATGCCTCCCACATTGCTATACTGTTTGATACTGCTTATCTCTCTACTTCTCGAGGAACTGCTTTGTATTGAAATTACCCGACCAGTATCGTTCATTACCTAGACTTCGTTCTCTCTTACCTGAACCCATTATTAATTCATAACAAAGGTCAAGCTAACATCTCCTGAGTTGGCTCTCTCAACCGCTTTGAAAATAAGCACAATATTACCACTTCTCTAGTGAATTTGAATTTTCCTAGTATCTGAGGTAACATCTTAATACACACTAGCAAACCAGAAAGGTCCTCAATCAATAATTTCAGGACACCTGTGACCAAGTTACTAGACTTTGTTTATTACTCACTCCTTCCAGATTACTAATTCTAAATGTTGTCATCTTTTCATAATACATGAGCCTGATCATTCAAATGGTAAACTCAGAAGAGAAATAAAACAAATATTTCAATATCTATGTACCAATATCAATGATTTAATATGCTCCTCTAGCAACAGACTGCAATTGCTAGGACATTTCATTACATGCATAATTGGCCATATGTTATCAATAATTAAACATTTTGGATGACACCCTGTCAAACTTCTATACTCTGCAACTCATTGTCTATCAACAGACATCTCTTTCCTTTCTTTTAAATTACGTGCTGTTATTTTGTTTAACACTCTTCATTTCCTCTCTGCACCAGAATGGGGTTTTAGTTCTCATTATTAATGACAGAACTGTGTGGTGTTTACTCATTAGCTTCTGACTCCTTAAAAGCCTTCTAGTTTTCATTCCCATTTTTCTGTGAAGAAATATTTCAGTTTTCATTAATTGATCTTCACATTGTGCTCTGGCACAAACAGATGCTAACTTCACAGATGCCAGTCCTGTTTATACAGTCATTCATCTCCTAAATCAATATATAAAAATAGGTTAGTTAACGTAGTACAAACTTCCAGAGTGATATACAGTTCCAGCACATTGTTAAGGTGCTTATTACACCTTTACAAAGCAGCCACTGGAGTGCTCTTTACAGGATGAGAGAATATTTACTTTGATGTCAAAGGCAATGCCATGCTGTCCTCCCAAGGCCCTGCCTCCGACACTGATTAAGTATAGGGCAGCAAGATTCAAATGGAATGCAAGTCCTTTCCTTTAAAAATAATCAGCACCACAAAAAGGAGGTCCTGAATTTAATATTTCTCCATATCATATACATATATTTTTGAAAGCAAGGTATAGTTATGAAATATTTGAAAATTAAACCTGTTGGTTATAGAAACAGTGATAAACAACTATCAAATATTTATGAGCAGCCCTTCAGAGGTACATTGGAAAACCAAAAGTAATAGCTTACTTGTCTCTTTCCTCCTGAGACAGCGCTCTCCAAATAACAAGGTTCAGGCGCCTATTAAAGAAAGCAAAGCAGTTTTTGAGGGAATGCAGTTCCTTGTGCAGCTGATCATCTCAAAACTATCAAATAAACACAGTTTCTTAAGACATTTGCACCAATTTGTATTCCAAGCACACTGTATCATCAAATTGTATCCTTATCATTCAGCTATGAAATTATCAACTGCAAAAGGAGATGTGAAAACAGTATCTTCCATCAAATAACAGCATGACTATTTCAGGGTCATAGAAGGTTTAATGGCAATCACTGCTGCTTCCTGCCAGGATTTTCTTTGGATGGCTCTCTTCAGCACCAGCAAGCTAAATCAAATAACAAAACTGATTAAATGCCAGTTAAGCTGCACAGTTCCTCCAATTAAACATTTTCAGAAAATGTAGTCTGAATGTAGTAATGCTAATTTCTATTTCTTTTCCTGCTAAGATTACCCCTCAGTTGTGCCATTCAGGTTTCTAATTCATTAAACTCTGGCTATGAAAAAAAGCTACTGACAAGAAAACAGAAGTGATTATCCCAAAACAATGCGGTTCTGAGATATTTTAAAAGCTCCACTAAACCTCCTGCTTTTGCTTTTTAATACATACATTTGAAACTCTTATTAGGTCGTCTAGCTTATGGTTTTCTCTATTAACATCTCCATCAATTAAGCCATCACTCAATTACTTCATTTCAGACTATAGATATAAACCTTTACAGATGATCCTAATTACTGTAATTCTAGAAAAAATTCCAGATTTCCTTTGGATATAAAAGAATAAATTCATTGCTAAGAAAAATTCTGATTGACTACTAATAGTAGTCTTGCCAGATTTACTGGTGCATGTACAAAAAAAAAAGCACATTAACAACAGATTCTGAATATTAAATTCTTGATGATTCATTTTATGTACTAGAAACAAAATCCCAGCATTTTTAGAATATAAACTACTTAGTTCGTTCTCAATCTACAGTCTCAGCATGCTCCACTGCCTATTTCATCCTTCTAAATTTGCACACTCTTAACTAACTTGTTTATATAAAAGCTTCTGGCTATACAATCTCATACACATTATGGAGCTTCCAGTGTTTTTCTCCTTTAATGCTACATATTCTCTTTGTCAGAGCACAAAAATTCTGCCCTCACCACTTTTCTCCCTCTAAATCTGATGCTAAAGTCAATCTGCATATGGGGAAGATATTGTCATGTTTGCTTCTGTGCTTGAATCCTGCCTGCCCTGATGCATTGTTTCATCTGCATGTGTCAGAATAAATTTGTGACCAACCACTACTTGCAAAGCTGCACTGCAGCTTTTGGAAATTCAGTTACTTAGAAAAGGGCTGTGACATGTAGAGCAAAATAAATTTGACTGGGTTGCTGTTTTGCATGTAGAGGAAAAGCAAAGAGATCTCTTTTTTACACTGTCAATTATAAGGATCTTCAGGCAGGTCTTCTATACCCCTTTTTCATGGAAGTAGGAACTCAGTCCTGCTATTGTAAATACACTGATTCATTGATCCTATTGGCGAACATAAGTAAACAGTAATCCTTATCACCAAAGTTTCAGGGAGGTTGTGGAAATGCTGTTAGTAGATGATCATCAGATTTTAACCAGAAAACAATTTTCTCTCCCTTAAAATCAAAGTCAACACATGTAAAATATTCAATGGTATGGCACAGCAATGAAAAACTTGAATTTTTCTCAGAATTCACCATCATAAATACACCACTTGAATCTTCTATCAAAATGAGTGACAAATCAATTTCTACGAATTCTTCATCAGCCTGATAACAACAGGATTGTCTCACTCACAGAACAAAATAACCGATTTTTATTCACTGAACATCATTAATATTAGACATAGCAAGCAGCATTTGTAAATCAAAATTCTTGATTTTACCACAAAATATGTATATAGGACAATAGGAATGAAAAAGAGAACTATTACATGCTTTAGAAAAAACTGGTATGATCACATCGCTACAGACAGAAAAAAACCTCAAACCTTAAAGAGCCTCAGCAGAAGTAACCAAAAAACAAGGAGTAAACAGTTGACATCAAGGGGGTGTTGGTCATATGAAATAATTACATTTGTAAATGTTATTAGAATAGAGCCTAAAATTATTTATTAAAATAATTCTAGTCCAAGCCTTCATATGATTACTGAATTACACCATAGTCAAATAATTGTATTATTTTTTTAAAAATGCATGAAGTTGGATCATCAAAGTTGGATCAAAGTTGAAAGAAGTAGCTTAGAGACATAATGCCTTTTTCCTGTTTACTTCTATTGTGCTTTTACTAATACTTAATTAACAAACACAACACATATGTCTCTCAAAAAAAAACCCCACCAAATTTAGATAGTCAGTATCTCATTGGTGCCTCAGTTATATTCTTGCATCCATAGTTGGGTAATAGAGAGCTGGCAGCAAAAAGCAGGTCCCTAATTTAACTTTCAGTCTATGGATATAGGAGCTTAATTTTAAATTAAAAGTCTGGCTAGCATTATATGTTTATGGGAGATTACTCCTGAGGGATGAATGGTTTCAGGTTTGGTCCCAAAACGTAAAAGAATTTTGCTTTTGGCATTGTCAAACATACTATGAGTAACATGCTGTTATTTATTATGTCCTTGCCTATTACCTGGTTTTGCACTCTGCTTTTTTTTTTTCTTTAAGAAATATTTCTCCTACACGTTGATGGTGGATTAAAGTGTGCCAACATGCAGAATTATCAATATTGAGCAAAGCACATGTGAGGAAATAGCCAGTCCCTAAGAAAAAACTGAAACATGACTGCAAACATGATAAATTTTTGGTGAGTAGACTTGCCTTTCATAGGATTTAATTGCTTGTTCCAGCTTCTCTTTATAGGCATCAAGATTCACTGCCTGAGGATTAGTAAGTACGATCCCCTTCTCATTGTTGCTAACACGGGCCAACGGTAACATCTATTATAGAATAAAAGACACAAATACCATTTGTCACACAAATTTTCCTCCACCAGCATGACTGAATGCCGAGGCTCAGAACAGCCAGAAGAAACACCGGAAGGCTGCAGAAAAGAGAAATTTAAGCACTACAAATGTCAGAAATAAGGCACAGATTTCAGCCAGTTCTCCTAAAATTTTACAATCCCATTATGCAGAAGTTTCAAATTAAGATTTCTAACTACTAATTCCAACTAAATCAGTACTGTCAATCAACTCACTCTAATAATGAAAGGGTAAGTCACAAGGGAACAAAGATATCTACAGCATGACCATATTCCAGGTTCTAGTGCCTTAAAACACTCTCTTGTACTTACTAGCATCTAATTCTAGCATACAGGTGTGTAAAAGTACATAGTGAAATTTAATGCTCTTGTTCTGGAGGACTTTATTTTCTAAGGAATTAGAGTAGTAAAACTATAGAGAGACATTTCTCACCATCACACTGATTACCAAAGAGTAAACAAGGTGGCCATTGGTCACTGAAACTTGTCTTGGTTAACCACAACAAGGCAGAGGAAAGTAATCAGGTTCACCAGAATCAGGAAGTTCAATACTTTTCAAATCTCCCAATACAACACCTATGTAAATCAATTTCATTATAAAATAAAAACTAATACAACTGCAAGTAGATCTTCAAAAGGCAGAAAAAGGTGTAGAAAAGGAAGACAAAAGAGGAGGAAAGATGCCTTCCAAACTCTCAGTCTGAAGTCCCACCATCTTTCAGCCTCTTAAATTACTCAGTAGTTTGGACAAGAAAAGCTATTTTACATATCAATGTCCTGATGTTGAATATAAACAGAAAAAAATCCAACTAAGAATGGAAAAGAAAGAGAATGTTACTCTCCCCAAAATTGTCTTCAACGTGAATGATTGAGTGGGAATCTTCCCCAAGTGCCTGCCTGAGATCAGGATATAGATGAGAAAAACACAGATGAGGTTCAATTTACATTAAACTAAAAGCCCTGTTGGGGGAATAAGACAAACAAATGGAAAATAGAACAATAAGGAGAATTATTTAATAGAGAATATTTTTCAGTGATGCTTTATTTGTGTTTGAATCATCTCAGCATAGCTGAATTCCAACTTGCAGCAGTATAAATCATTTTTTTAGGAGCTGTGGTGTGATTTTATATCACTCTCTCTTTCCGAGGACATTGTCTCTCTGATTAATAATTCTGTGTCACATCAGTGCCAGACCACATTAAAGCTCCTAATATTAAATTAATCTTAAAATCACTTAGAAACTAAAGACAATGGGAAAATGTCAGTGAAGTATCTTGCCGGAGACAGATGAGGTAAATCTCTGTCCATAATTCCAAGAAAAATCTGACTATTTGTCATTTCCAGGTGAAGTCTGAAAGCTGAAAGGCAGGGAAGTGATGACTCCTCTTCAAGTTCTGTCATGCCGTGGTTGTTAGGATGATACTCAAACTACGCTAACAGAAGTTAAGCAGGGTCTCACCATGTAGGAACCCACTTCTACATTGCCTTAAAAAATTTCCGGAGTAATTTCAAGTACAAACAACATAATTTGCAACATGAATATTTAATATAGTTTATAAAACACTTTGAATAGAATATAAGAGGCAGACAAGTATAAACACATTATTATACTTTTGAAGACAAAAACCAGAATGGAATGTGTTCTTAGCAAATATTAAACTTGAACTATTATGCATACTTTGAGAACAATCAACACTGCTCATGAAGTCAAGTGAAATTTGACAGATTCAGCTGATAGAAACCACAGGGAAACCTTGTTATTGCCAAAATGTTTTGTCATTTTCTAAATTAAATACTTTAACTTTCACATTAAAAGAATTCACTTGTTTCAAAATGGCTTTCATTTCAAACCCAAAATTTCAAAATCTTAAAGACAAAACCAAAGCACAATAACCCTATAAATATTTTCTATTTTAGACCAAAGAAAGATGTTTTTGTTGGCTGAATGTAATTCTTTTGAGCAAACTATTGAGTCAAAACTCCATGACTTGCAAACCTGTATGTACAATGACACAACCTGCAGCAGGACACTCACATGATTTTACAGGGAGGTTTCCCCTAGAATTACCATAGCATAATTTAGACAAGCTCTTAAGCCATTATTTTTTTTCTAAATATGAATCTCGATGGGTAGTTTAATAAATTAACCTCTTTGAAATAACTCAGGTGAAACTGACAGATCACACAGAACTGAAAACAACAGGTCAGCCTTTTGTTAATGAGGAGTTGTCATGGAAACCTTTTTCTTGCTGCATCTCCAAGGTAAACTGTTCATGGTTATTCCATCATCACTGCTGGCAAAGGCCAAAAATAAAAATTATACTATTCCCTGAAAAGCAAACAAGGATGTCTGCATTTCAGACCAAGAAAACTAAGATCTCAGAAAGAAGAATGCAAAATTATCTGTGCATTTATTATCTTCAGTAGTACTGGAATAAACGAGATCCTTAAAATCCCCTATTCAAGCTCTGTGTCTAGTCTCACCCTATTTTCTTCATATGCTGGCATGAAGCTTGAGGTAAAGTGGGTTCTGTAGCTCATAAATTCTACTGCTTTCACCTTGTGTGCAACCCTCAGCCTTCTTTTTCTTTTCTATACTCAGCTTTAGATCCAGAAAAATACATTCCTCTACACATAAAACAATAATTTCTATTCATTAAAATAACACTGAACTTAATTCCATCCTGAACTAGACTATCAGGAGCTCCTATGAATTTCCATTGATAACCACTTGTACGCAGTACTTGCTGAATCCTAGTTTAGACTATTTTCAAAGACAGTCTGTTTAACAGACTGCTTTTTTTTTTCTGCAAGCGTGTCTGTAAAGGACTCAAAGGGCTCTTCACCGAGAAACATGGAAGAAAGAGCTCCTCTTTCTTCAGAAGAAGATGGAAGAAGAAGTGACTGCTCACAAATGAGATACAAGAATTACGTAAAATTCACTGTGTCTTTTGTTTGACATTTACAGTAGAGAGTTTTGCACAGCTTTGTAATCACTGGGTGTCTAAATTTTTTTGAAAAATTACCCTTTTACATCTGAAATGTTAAAATGTACCCTTATAAACCCTCTCATATAAAAAAACATATTTTAATTCTATGAAAAAAAAATCACACTTAAAAAAAATCCTTACAGATCATGGTTTGACTTGGTTTTACCAAAAGAGAGGAACTGGTTTTTCTTCTACAGTCTGCATGCTTTAGCAAAAATTCCAATTCCTAAATTTAAAAAACAAGCATGAAAACTTTAAAATGTAAAATTGTGTACATTTGTTATACATCTTTTACTTAGTTCTATACCACATTCTATTACAAATCCCTTGTTCATTCTTTATTATTTTTTTAAAATTCTGTTTAGCTTTTTCTTTGAGAATTGCTTAAATAAACAGTTTTTTTAAATTAAAATGAGCTGCAGCATATTCATATGACTTTTGTAGGATGCATCATACAAGAAAACTTGGAGCAACTTGCCACGAAATGGATTTCCTTTAAGTGGAATGGCAATTAGAGCTTTATGATACACAATCCACCATAAATTTTGCACAACCTTAGAACTGTCTACACCTACCAAAATTTAATTGTAATTACCAAATTACTATGCTTTTCGAAAGGTCTTAGCAGTCACATGTAAACGTTGAGAAAGCATAAATCCACAAACTGTGCACCTGCACCATTTTCCAAATGACTATATGGAATAAAATACATACTCTAGTGAATTAATAAGTATCAGTGGAGGCTGTGGTGCTCAAGAAATTGCCAAACACCCAATGGCTGCTCACTGCCATCAGCTGGTAACTGTGAAAGAACTTAAGGGTAAAGTATGCAAGAAGTACTACTATTAACCATTAATTTTATCTTCTTACTGATGCAGGAATGAACATTCAGATATTCATTATACATTTAGTGCACATCAACAATCTACAATACCAGAGAATGCTATTATGACATTCATAGAAATTAATTTTAAAAATTCTTTCAAAAACACTACCAGGTTTTGTTCTAGTTTTCAAACAGTGTAAGAGTTTTACCTTATTAAATACTTTAGAAACTACATGCTTGTCCAGAACTGGGATGTATTTGGTACTGTGAGGGACAGTTGTAGGAGCTATGGCATCCATGATGGTGAGTCGCCTAGCAATCAAGCCATGGGTCTTTAACCAAAGAGCTGAAGAGATATCTAGAGAGCTAGAAAAGAGAGACTGTGAGATGCAGTACAAGGTACAAACACATTTGAAAGGTTTGAAATGACTGAAGAAAAATATAAAATATAAGTTTTGTTATGCATTTATTTATACACACACATACCTTTTAGATGTCCTTTTCACATTCTGCATTTTCAGATCTAAGAGAAAACATTTGCATTTTGTTATCTTAGAGGTTTTGTGCACACAAAAGTATGCATAAATAAGTTGCTGGTAATAGCACCATTTTTTTATTTGAGCCTACAAGCAGCATCACACACAGACTATGCAACACTTCAGTTGCAAAATTAATCAATGAGAATTAGTTTTTCTTGGTTTCTTGATGCTTGATCAATAGTAACAGTGTTACCATATGCCCCATGAGCCTAATTAACCAGCAATGAAATTTATAAAATAGGGGCAATTTATTTTTTAAACTGAAATTAGTTTATTTATTTTTGACCAAAACCAAAGATTAACCATGTTATGTCCCAAGTCAAGATGCAATACTAAGTATTACCACTAATGAGATGGACAGGAGTAGCTAATTTAAGGTACACCACTCTGAAAATCTGTATAAAAGATATATTAAAAACTAAACATAAGACGCTGAAATGTAAAAAAAGTCAAACATCTTTAAGTGTCATATGTAAGGTTTTAGAATTACTTAGAGGATGTATCACAAAGTACAGAGTTGGACTAATTACTGAAAGAAATTAATACTATGTGGATGTATTTCTAAGCCCCATTGAAAACCCTGTTGTAAACTGCCAGCTTGGGAACTGGCAGGAGTCTGGCCACAGCTGTAAGGGCCTATCACAATACCCAACTTCATGTCCAACTCTGCATCTCTGCTGAGTTTCAGTCCTTTGTACTGCAGATGTGCACACCTTTGCCTTAAAGGAGGCACCATTAGTTACAAATGTAACAAAAGAAATGTTATACTCTGCCCCACTGGAAGCATTTCATTCTGTCAACTTGCCTTTGAAAATGGGTGCACATTTTACACCCTTCCTGACAGAAAAACTCTTTTCCTCTGGACATACTCCTTCCTCTGGGCCTCCTTCCTTAGATTTCACACCATGGCTCATGATTCGCAGCAGGCTTGTCTTTGTTTGATCTGTAGTTATTGAAAGGCAAAGAAAGGAAGAGCAAACTTACTGCTCACATACATGCCTGGGATTTTTGAGTTCCTCTTTGGTATTCAGTTTTTAAAGGACTGCCTACACAAGACCTCAAACACAAAAGTACTTCAACACTAAATTGTACTTTGTACTTTCCCCAAGGATGAGGGTTTATTTTACTTCAGCTGGGTAAATTTGTTTTCAGGCTGCATACAAAGGACACTTCCAGGAGAAATGTAGTATTATGGGTGTAGTAAGGGGAAACATCAGTGTAAGTAAAGCTGTAACTGGTGAAATATAGATCACCTCTCCATTCTTGCCAATTATGTACTTATTTAGAATAAAAAGAGATTAGGGTTTAATATCTACTGTTTACAGAGGTTTCAAAACGTTCTGCTAAAATAGCTGGTTTTTCATGGCAGAACCTGTGACAAAGCAAAAATGAGAAGACATTTGTTTGTCTGTTTGGGCCAAATGAGTAAAATAGTTGAAAAGTAGAGATGAAGAGAAGGTAAGATTTTCAAAATGATGATTACTTAAGTCAGCAAATACTTAATTTCTTGCCAAAACGAGGGATGATTTTTGCTATTCGCAACAGGATCTTCTCAAGAGAATGAATTCTGCTAACAACCACAGCTCATTTGAGTCTTACCTACATATAATACTTTCTTTCTTCGGGCTGGGCTGTCAGCAGTGCTTTGCCAGGTTTGCTCATGTGATGGCGCTGATGGCTCTTCTGAAGTGCTGCACAGCTTACTGCTAAGAGAAGCACTCAGTTCTTCAATGTGTTTAGATACAGGGGCACAGTGTATGACTGCTTGTCATTACTGCTTGTAGGTGACAAAAAGAAATTACTGCAAATATATAACACTGGTTTAAAAAATACTAAGTTGGAGTTTTCTGGTAATTTAAATACTGATTTCAAATGCTTCAAACAGTGCAAAATATTTTCTTTGTTATACTAATACGCATTTCAAAGGAGAGTTCAAAGGAGGTTAAAATATTCTTAGCTTTTTAATTATTTAAAAGTTATTTCTTAGTTTATTTAAAAGATGTTCATTACTCTTAAGGTAACACCCTCATATATTTTTAATAAGGACAGAATGTTCTGTAATAGCTGCTTTGAATCCCAGTGCTAAGTAAGCCTACCATCAGCAATGAAAATACCTGCCACACACACATATATATGCATAAATATATATATGTACACACAGACACACACACACATATATATATCTATGCCCCAGCACTGACAAAAAATAAAGTATGCAAATTCTGAAATAAACTCTTTAAAACATTTTCATACTGGACATTCTACCTTGACATTCTACTGGACATTCTACTCTTCCACACATATGAAATCATAACACATCACTGTCTACTTTTAATCTATTTTACTTTATTTTCGTACCTTTCACTTACTATTTTAAATAGATTCCTGTCTTTAAAAATCTGATTTCTTTTAATTCAATTTTTTATGCTTTTTACTATCACTACACAAAGAAATACACAAATATATTTGTACGTAATTTATGTTTCAATAAGCATATTCCAATGAGCAGCAATTTAGTCATAAAGTACCAAGCCAGCTCTACTTAGATGACAATAATGTTTAATGAATTCTCTAGATCAGAGGGAGAAACTTTACCATGTATTAGAGTAGAAAAAATTATTTCCCCTCTTTGCTTTAATTATTTGTAATATGTTGAGACTATTGGTATATTTGAGATAGTTTTGTTTCACGCAACATAGTATTAGTACACTTTTCCAGATTTTTCTTTTCCATTACTTTGGCTGTTAAAAAAACCCCAAAATAAGAAAGAAACAACCTTTCCTTAAAAAAGAGAAGGTCAGAGGTTAAAAATGCAAGACAGTGAAAAAGGAAAAATGTAACAAATAGTTCCCATCTATTATTAACATAATAGCAGCATGAGGACATACTTATTCTCTGGATAATTTTCTTCATTGTAAGAATTCATCATCAGACTTTTCTCATGAAAGGTCTTCACTTTCTCTAGATCTTGCTCTCCTTGATCAATTTCTCTTTTCAAAAGATGTATGTCTTTATTCTAACACAAAGAAAATCAAATGTTTCAGTACTTATTCAGTACTAATTAATTACTCCTAAATATGTTTCATTTCTGAACTGAAACTATGCAAGTTCTGATAATAATTCTGAATAATGACTCAGGACAGCTTCCAAATTTTGTATACTTTTTCTGGTAGCCTCTTGTGCTTGGCATTATAGCCTTTCAAATTATTCTTCCTTTCTAGGAAAATGACAAGCGTTCCCTAACTAGCCAGTTACCTCTTGAGATATGAACAGCTGGATTTCTGAATAAGGTAATGAGGTCAGCAGCTCCACTCATTCCAAGCAAGAAAGAAAATAAAAAAGCAAATAAATAAAATACAATACAAGGTATGTACATTGTAAGTGTGACCTGTCACCATTCTACAGATCTTGGCTGTATCACATACTGTCCCAGGGAAGCAAAAAACATACTCTTCAAGTGAACATTGGAACTGACTAGGAATCATTTGGACTGGAGGAGGAAACAGGAAGGAAATTCCAACAATGATCCCTTTACAGCTCCCACAGGGCCACAGGGTCCCATCTCCAAGTCTGGAGATGTACAACACAGACTCTGGCCCTCATTTTTCCAACATGAGCTGCATCACACAGTCCACACCAGCAGAATCACTGAAATTGCCCAGTACACTGCTATTTTTCAAGAGCTGGATTATTTTCACATCTTCCTTCTAACTGGTGTCTGCAAAGTTCAAATTTCCTGCTACTGTCCTGTTCCTGCTTGTTCTCATGGTTCCAGTACCACCATTTCTGTAATCTATGCAATCAATTAACTGAATGTTATCTATAATTAAACGCAAGAATATGTTTCAGTTAGTCTATTCAGAAATTTCCTGTTGGGGATTGTTGATCTGCTTAGTCACACTTGATGGATGACTACTGTTCTAGTCATTTTACTCCCTATGGATCTCTCCCCAGCAGCTACTTTAGAAAAAACTTGTAACAAAATCTGTAAAATCACTCATTATCATTCAAATTCAGCTCTGCATTATTTTATTTCTTAATAGGATACAAACCATATTTTCATTTTAAACACTAACTTATTTCTGAAACAGCAGAGATCATGTGTTTCTTCCAGAGCTGATTTGGTCTACAGGTACTTTTAGGTTTTAGTTTTCAGGGGTGGTGGGGGAAGGGGACAGGGGAGAGAAAATGTGTTTGCAGCAATAGCACTACAAATGTACTTTGCATTATATTTGGGCTTTTTTGCTGTAGTCTGGAAAAATTTCACAAAACAAAAAAATCTTATTATTGCTCTCATATCCCTTCAAATCTGACTCGGATTAACCAGTTTTTTTTTTAGTAATCTGTTGTAATATAAAATCACAATAATGCAAGTCATGTGGCTCCTCCAAGTTGCATGAAGCAGCAAATATATTTATTTTCAGATACTCACAACAATAAACTCTGGAGAATCAGGATCAGTCAAATAAATGTTGTAATAATGAAATCGTCCCTCTGTTTTAGTTGATAGTTCGTACAAAAATTTATTGGCTTCTATATCATCACAGTTGAAGGATACAGTATGGATGGGAATTTTACAGCAAAGCTGGACTTCAGCCAAAATCATTTGGGGTGGCTGAAAATAAAAAAACAACCCTTAGTTTAAAAATGTGGCAGCTAGAAACATATTTATCAAAACATGGAGAATTTGTAAGAATTTAATCAGTCATTCTGTTGCTCAAGAGACTGATATAGATCCGTTAAAAGCATCCACTTTAAATGGATTGTTATTTCAATCATAAATTAGCTAAATGAGCTAATTTTAAATGGATTTTGAAAGACCGATAAATGCATTAAGGTCCATGATGGAAATTGTAATATAATCAGTACTCTTTGATTCTGAAGTTTTAAAAGACATTAATAACTTAGAGGAAATAAAACTACTACACTAGTGTTTAGTATCACTGGATATATCTAAAAATATTTTTGGAAGTATATGAGTGCAGGTCTTTTTAAGGAACTAAATCAGTTCAAAGAAAAGTTGATTTAATACCAGGAAACAAAGAAGAGGCTGAGAAAATAGAAAAGCTTGCTTCCTACTCCCACAAAGAAATAAAAATTAGGTGAAAAAGTAGATCTATCACTAAAAATGCTGAAAGATCTGGTAGAAAAAAGTATTGATTCAATTCTCTAAATTTTGATAACACTTCAGTTGTTCAAAATACTCAAAAACTTGACAAATTAAGCAATATAATTGTTGTGTTGGTTGCACTTTAACAGTTAAAAGCAAGATTGGCCATTTCCTTTTTTAACTGTTAAGAAGGTATAACATAAATCATAAAAGACCTTATTAACCAGGTAAAAAGAAATTACTTGTTCACCAATTTTGAACATAATAAAAATATTAAAAATAACAATATGAGTAAGTGTACATGAAGTCAAATTATTCTTTGGTAAAATATTAATGTATGCTCTTAGCTAGAAAACCTGTGAAACAATGCCAATAAACATCCAAGAGACTTCACAAGACTCAGCACTGCAGGCATGACATTCATCTCATAATTCCAACTTCTGACACCACTTTTCTGCATTTTCTGTTTTCTCATTTTAGAAATACCTGGTCAGGCCTCCCATCAGTCAAGAGATAAATAGCCTGAGTGTCAGTATCAGCAAGAGCAATCTGGAGAGCTTTGAGCGTATTTGTGGAACTTCCAACCTAGGAAACCAAAGAGAAAAAGACAAAGAAACAGCTATAAATACTAACAGTTCTTTGCCTCTGTTCTTAAATTCATAATGACAATGCACTGATTCAAGGGATAATACAGAACCAAAATGCCTTATAAAATGGTCAAAACATTTATGTCATGTAGCTAGAAAAAGCTAAGCAAGTGTCAAAGTAACATCAATTGGTACCAGATTGGTATTCAGTGCTTATGCAAACACACATAAGCAAAATGCTGGCAGCAGAAATCTGAGCTGTACAAGCAAAAGCAATCACTAAATGACTATAAATAGATACGAAGACATAAGATAAAAGAGACATTCTCTTTATTTTTCCCACTCACACTCCTGCTTGCCAACTCATCACACTCCCTTGAAATGCATATTTTACTTAACCAAACAGTTCAAAAGTTGCACAAAGGAGTTGCACCAGTTTATGTCTCAAAAACTGGTAAAGGAGTTCTTGGTTTTCCAAGCATATTTTTGCAGACTCTCTCCCATCTACCCCCTTGGCACATTAATGCAAATATCATTTATATTTCAGCACAAAAAAAGCTAGCTATGGCAACAAAACATGCCCAGCAAACTAATACTGTGCTCACCACAAATTTCCATTGGAGTAATATCAGCACTTTTCCTGTGTCATTCACATACTTAGTGATCACGATCTATCTTTCTTCTTTTTATACTAAACTCAGTGAAATGCATTTCATGGCTTAGGAACCTAAAACCTAGGTTTTGTATCTTCAAACATCCACCTTTCAAACATTGTGTACAAAAACTTCTAAACAAAAGCTACATGTAAGGTTTTACCAGTATGGAAAACTATTTCATCAAGTCTTAGTCTTTTAATGGAACCAAAGCAAAACCTCTAAAAAGATAAGAGTCTGTTTTGTGCTTGTATGACACCTGAGTACTGCTCTGGAGGGCAGCGAGGATTGTAGTGGTGCAAGAAGAGACTCAGTATTTACATATATAATGTATTAGAGAAGATAAATGTAAATCTCTAACATTGACCTATACATACAAAAATATGTTAAGAGATAGCATTATTTCTTCAGTCCTATTAATTGTGTTAGAACTTCTTCCAGTCCTTCCCATCAGCAATCAGTTCTATTAAAAAGGGCAAAGGAAATCAGGTGAAATGGAACAGGAGGTACACTCCGAGAGTTACCCTGTAGGGCTGCATAAGAATGCATGGGTCAGGCAACACGATAGCTCATCTACTTCATAATCTTATCTTTGAACTCACAAGCAATCCTTACCAGTACCCACTCATAAGAAACAATAAGCCATTTTCTTTCTGTTAAATTTATCTACTACTCCTGATGTTTTAGTAAGCATTATAAAGTTTTAGACACATCTCTCATTATCGTGTGTGAATTTGCCATCCTGGCTCTTTTTTATAATAGTTTTGAACTGATATGAAACAAAACAGCTTCTTTCACTTCTCACATCATGGGAACATAAGGTGGATGCTGATGATGTGCAGAAAAAAAACATGTGCCTTATGGAAAAGGCTGTTCATTTTAGGTTTCTCAATTGCTACTGTTACAAATGAACACCAGTTTTATCAGTGTTTAAACAATGATGACATATTTTCAACTATACAACATTACTACCACTAAAATTTTAAATGTTATCACATCTAAAGGATTTTTAAGGAGCTGTTAGTTACTGTTTATAGCTCAGCTTCCTTATTCATAATCCTGGGACCAAAGAGCATAAAATGGGATCAAAGGATCTACTCTGATTAATATTCCAGACCAATCCTCTGTTCATTTCAGCTTCACTGTAAAGCCAGCTTTTTGATCTCAGATTTACGCCTGCAATGCTTAAAAGAGGCTAAAAGGTCAGCAGCAGATGTCATCCCTGAAAGAAAGTACACTGTTCTTGTGCTATTTCCTATTCCATTTCAGATATCTAGATTTGAACTTAGAATGAAATTTATAATAAAAAAAATCACAATTTTATGAATAATGATGGAAAAGGCCATTCACAAATGCATATACAAGATGGTATCAAAATATGGTAGTTCAAAGTACTATTGAATGTTCACGATGCTGTACAACATACTTGGCTTAATCAGAGCCAAGTTTACAAGTCTCAGGGAAGGCAGCAAAATGAGGCTAAATAAGCTCAGTTACAAGTGTTCAGTACTCAGGGAGGACACACTAATACTTCCTTTCCTCTGTGTATTGGTCTGTTAGTATCTTCTGAGAATACCAAGTTACTGACCTTGCTTTGTAGTCTCAGACATATTATGTAGCTTCCCCAATTCCCTCATCCCCAGGAATTTCATATTAAGTCTGAGGAAGAGCTGTCATAATGCTGAGGAGTTTTATTACATGAACACAGGGTTTTGTGCTAGAAAACATAATGTGGGATGTATCAATACCATGTCATGACCGATTTCCAGTCCCATGCTCATAACATTTCTGTCCATATTTTACACATTAAGTGGTCCTGAAGCTGCTGATAGTTACAATCTGGTGGATGACTGTGGCTAACTACAAGCAGTTCTGCTCTGTTTCAGGGAAAAATCCTCAGATTTTGGCCACTGTCAGAGAAAGAATACTGGGTAGATAGACAGATGTTTGTTCCGATTATCTTTGTTCTCCTGTTTCTACGGCACCTAAAGTTAGCTGTCTATCCATCAAAAGGGTCTAGAAATGCTTCTCCAGTTTGCTGGCATTGGTTTCCTGTATCACCTCTGAGCTGTAAGTTTGCCAGCAACACCTCTCATCCATGCAGCAGCCCTGCAGCAAGAATGACAAATTTGACACAGGGGATGAGCACTGACATGGATCCTATGGAATTCAAATAGGCCAATGCTTACATTGTAGCCACTAAACATAGCAGGCTGCAAGTTGAATTATATGACCTTATAAACAGGTCCATTATTAAAGGATTATTATACCTGACAGACACATTGTATTCAGATCTACTGAAGTTTACACATCATCTATATGTTCAGTTTACTCAAGTCAAATGCTTAGTTTATCCAAAATCACCCCAGCCACACAGGAAGTGGGGAAACCTATACAATTTTGACCAAACATGCTTTGTGATAATTAGCTGCCATATTACCTCAAGCCCTTTTATCCAAAGCCAAGCATCTTGCAAATTTTCCTCATTAACTTCAGTAAGTTTATCTTGCCATGCCACTGCTTGGGCACTAAATTTCACAAAGTTAAATCTCTTCTTGTGTCTCAGTTGCTCCTGCAAAAGACAGTAACTGAATTTTACCTACTATTAAAGGTAAGAATACTTGTATCCTGGAATACTGAGTACTAGCATTGTTTTAATTAATATATAGTTAATTATATTGTTACAATAAATCATTATAAAATATATAATAAAAGTTATGGTGTACAGAAAGACATACAAAAACAGAGACAATTAGTGCTTGCAACTATTAAGAGCGCTTGAAATTCCCAAAGTAAGTCTCCATATAATTAAATTTCTCAAACAATTTGAACAGCAAATGTCTAGGAGGGCATGAAAGACAGAGATGAAACTGAGTAAGATCAGTGGTGTAAGAAAGAGATTATCACTGCTTACCAGAGGAAATTGAGATCAGAAAGAAAGTAAGATACCATTTAGAGGAGGAGAACAAGAATCATATAAAGAGCACTAGCAAGGGGAACTACGACAGCAGGAGAAAACCAAGAACTTGCTGAAGTTGCTTTTGGACAGAAGTTATAAGTCAGGGAAGATTTGTGCAACCAAGTAGAAACTTTGGGAGCCTGGAGTCTTTGCTTCCCTTTCATCACAATTTCTGTGCAGCTGCCTGTGAAACCTTCTGGCACAGTATCAAATATATTTCTAGTGCTGATCTGCTTGGAGGACCACAAGATACACATGTTCCACAAGGACCACATGTTCTATGACTTGAGCACTTAGTTCAAAAACCTCTCTGTCATAGTTGCAATTTTTCTAGCTCTACTAATGATTGCTATCAATGCCAGACTGAATTTTTATTTCAGTTACTTCTCTTACGACTACAGAAATTTCAGATTAATCATGCGTCTGAAATATTAATATAAGCTTAGGTGACATCATTGTAGACATCTAAAACTAGGCAAGACAAATCCTGTCTTAGGTGTGTCTCCAAACACTCACAGCTTTTGAGGTACTTCTGCACTTTGCAAGTCCCTTTGCAAAGTTCTGAGTCACTGTGAGATGCAAGGACCTTCAAAATGTTCTACACCCTCTATTGTAGATGTATGAAAGTGAATCTAGAACACACATTACAAATCACAACAAGCCAATGGAATTGGATGATACTGCTTAAAAGTAAAAATGAAAATGCCAAAAGGTGTTTCATTGCATAGCTTGGTTTTTGGTTTTTTTGGGTTTCTTTTTTTGTTTTTCTTTTTTTGTTGTTGTTGTTGCTTTGTTTTTCTTTTTTTGTTTTAGAAGGGGCATGGCTTGAGGGAAAGAACTACTTAACCCTTTTTAATTTTTAATATTTCTCTAGCTTTTTTCAAATAGTTGTATAAATGAGGGGAAGATATAAATTCTTAACTGAAAAATGAGCACACAAAGAAAAACCTAAATATTTTCATAAAGCTGCTATTTTTAAAAAACAATTTAAAAATAAATAAAAAGTAGAGTAACAACCATCCAGAAAAGATCAGCTTACTTTAAAATGCTCCTCAGCCTTCAGAGTCATCTCTTTATCATACCTGTATGAGCTGAAATATTTTTTCCTTCACTAGTGGCAGCTTGTTGCTCATAGACTGGGATGTGTCAATAAGAATATAGACATCATCTTCAAACACATTCCCAAAAAGCCCTCTGCTTCCTTGTTGAAGCCACTTAATCCTGGGGGAGGAAAAAAAAATCAAAACCTGTTCTGTAACATCTTTGGAGCTCTGTGTATCAGAATTTGAAAGGTAGGATCTTTTTGTCACTGCTGTGCTTCTTATTCTCTTTCCCTAAGCACCTGTTAGTAGTCACTGTCAGAAGCCCTTGATGAATCAGTCCCCAGTCCCTACATAACATCAAAAGACATTTTTATTTTTTAATCTCAGTAGAAATCTGGAGACAGGAAAAAAAAAAAGATAAAACAATACAGCACCTTTATAAAGTCAGTTATCAGGTAGTTAGGGGTGGAAAATCCAAAATGGAAGCAACTATAACTACTGTCCCTGTATCTGTTCTCCAGACTCATCTCAGTAAATCATTTAGGCTTATAGTACTATGCCTCCCTTCTCAGGAAACCACTTGAGAACCTATTCTCTAAGGAACTTAAGCACTTCGAAGACCCTTAATATAACACAGATGCTTCAATGGTTTGCGGACCTTGAGCCTTAAATACAGACTTAGATTTACATTTTAAACAGGATTGGAGTGTGCCTGCCAGTTAAATATGGGCATACATACTGCTGTGCACAAGAACATTTCCTCAGTAATGGCTGCAGCAAGTCCAAATCTGATTTCCCCTGAGAGTCACAAAATACTCACCTACTCTGAAACAGAGACATTTAACATACAGAATATAATGACCCTGGGGAAAATATTCATCTCCACAAAAGGTTTAAAAAGAAATGATATCATGGACACTTAAGGATCCTATTACATTAGCTACTGATAGCTATTTTGTCATTAGTTATTTCCCCCAGTGTTTGATGAGGTCTACCAAGACTTTTTAACATTTAGATAAACATTCAAACTGCAAGGCCTTAATCTTGACTTGGATTTCGAAAATACATATTCACCAAAACTGCTTATCTCAAATTTTCCATTGAAAGTATGGAAATCTTATCCTAAATACAGTAAGATGAAGATAAACTAGAAGGAACAACAAACTCTGTTTGACTTAATAAATATAGTCAGGCTGCTATACTTTTGGTAGGGAAGCAGCACTAAAATGAAAAATTCACCAATAAAATGAAAATTCATATCCTGCTTGTTTCGGTGAGATAGCTCATTGTCCAAATATACAAAACAGAGGGCAACATTTATTTTTTCTCTTCTGCAATAGATTTTCCTTAGACTGCCTATTTGTTGTAGATGTCATACAAAACCTAAGTGTCTATACAGCTGCAGAAATGTAAACCAGGCAGCTAGTTTGGGCAGTGAACTTCTGATCATGTGTATTACTTAGTAGCTCATGCCCTGACCCTGATCTCGACTGTCCTAATTTGCCTTCAACACAGAATTGCAAAAAGGGCAGATAACAACTATCAGTATAGGCACAAGCCAAGCTGTGCTTCTTGGTGTTGCAAAGGATCCTAGGTACACAGGATGAGTGTGTACCAACTTTTATTGATGATTCTTGAAGTTGTCTGCCATTTTATAGTCCCAATACTTTGGCAATTTTAGCAGTAATTAAAAAATGTGCAGACTGACTTTTACACCTGGGTTTCAGAATGAGAACAAAAGATGAAAGCCTTCATCAGTTTTCTTATAAGGCTACTAAGAAATCCTACATACACGATTCTGATTTAAAATAGACTTCTGGCTTAGCTGCTGCTCCTGTCAGTTTACCAACCACTTCAACTTATTATGACAGTAAATGACAAAGTTTTCAACGCTCATGTAAAATAATCAAACTGATTTTATGTGGCAGAACACTAACCTTCCTTCCACTTGTCTGAGAGCTGTTGTCATCTTCTCTTTGTACTGCTTATACTTTTCTGTAGTAACATATACATGAACTACAGATCCATCTTTCCAGACGGTATGTACAAACTTGTCACAGTATCTCGCATGAATTAGCTTCCTCTTTGTCTCCTACAACCAAGAAAAACACATTTCGTGCTCCAAAATATATTATTTTGCAGTGCCTTTAATATTTGAGGAACAAACTTCAAAGGTCCATGCTTGTTGCACATGAACGGGAGCAGACGGGTGGTCACAGAATTTGCTCCTGGCAAGAGTCAATAGAAACTGCATTTATTCTTGCAGCTAGCAAAAACCAGAAGCTTATCAAACAGTGCAATGGTAAAGCTTGACAAACCAAATAGAAGACAAATTAATACAAATTTTCTTAAGGACCTGCAAGACACTGCAGCAGCTGAGACTAACAGATCCTCTAAAGATGACAAGCAATCTTTGCCCCACCCCACCAAAATACAAAGAAAACCAAGGCATTGCTTAAGCCGGTCCTGATTCTTCCTTTTACGTTATATGTGAACCAGCAAGGAGTCCTTAAAGCGGTCATTCTCAAATAGCTCTTCAAGACTTTTTTTTTTCTTTGTCTCAATAATTAATAAGCTGATTTGAACAAAAACTACAAAACAACAAGGCCATACACTATATCATCAATTCATTCATTAACCAAGTTTTCAAGCTTTAGAAGAAAAAACAAACAACTCACAGCATCAATTTGTGAAGATTCACCCTCTGGTTTAGTTTTTATGTCAACAATCCCATCTACATGGCGAAAAATACAATCAGCAAGTGCATCGTACAATGTGAGCTTCTGAGCTTTCAAGCCATACTTCTGCAACCACTTCTCAGAAGTCAAATATTTGTCAGTTGTATGTTTTGGTAATGGATGATCAGCTTTGTTGCCTAAAAAAGAAAATAAAACAAAATCTCATAACATGGTTCATTTTGGATAAGCTATTTTCAAAAATAGACTCTGATACTGGAATCAAAATTTTCGAACTTGTTCTGCTTGCTCAAACAACAGTGGAGTGAACAGATATTTCTGAGTGATTTTTAATCATCTCTGCTTTTTCTGTGGGGTTTTTTCTTATCAGACAACTCATTGTAACGAATTCCTCTGTAACTAGGAAAAAACTTACACTCCTGCTTTGTCAGGAGCAAAGACAATAAATAGTGAGAAGATCATATAAAAGGAATATTCTTAGTTGAATTACAAAATGCCAGAAAGTATTCCTGAATAGGATGTTGAACTTCAAGGAGAGTAATTTGAGAAAATGAAACAATGGAAGACATAATTGAAAATACAATCTAGACCATTGGTCAACATTAATCTTTTTAGAGATGGCTATTTAAAGTAAAAGGCAAAGTAAAATGTCATATTGTCTTATAAATTTTCCAAGGACTATCTTAAGGTAGGGTACTGCACGTCTCTGGAGGCCAGTATAGTATATAGATAATACAGATAAAAAAATAGGATACAGGACTCTCCACTCACTCATCACTATCCCAATAAACCACACCTAAACCAAATGATCAGGCAGTGGGTCTCATAGCAGGGTGAATTTATTTCATCACACTTTGATTTTGGTGGACCAAGGTGGTACAAATACCTACTCAGTTTAGAAGCAGCTACAGTGACTGCAGTAGTGAGATCTTGAGCCTGTAAATAAACCTGTGGAGGCATCTACTGCCCTTACACACACAGCTCAGCCAACATAAGGGCAAGTGCACAGTCAGAGTCTGTTCATGTGGAAACGTTTGCTTTATGATTGCTTTGGTCCTTAGAACAATTGTCACAAATGTGCTCACACAATTTTGAAAAGACAATTGTTGTTTCCTTCTTCCGTGTGCTTTATGTAGAGACTTTTTGCCACAAAGCATTTTAAACAGATCAGGAAGGCAAAACTGGGAAGAAATGCATGGAAACTGAAAGACTGTAGTCTGGATCAATGGGCAATAGCCAAATAATGCTGAAGAACTGAAAAAATATATCACACTGTAATTTCATTTCTTTTAATTTATTTATGAAGCGATTATGTATCAAGGCAAACACTAAAGGAACATTCAAGCTATGCAGTCAGGAACACATAAACAAGCATTGACATTAGGGCTGTCCTTGCAGTTTTACTGTGGTCTCTTTGTTCATATGCACTACAGAAGAGATGTTTAACTTCGTATGGAAAGTCCTCCTAATTCAGAAGATGCTCTTATCAGTATAACAAACCATATCATGCCTTCACAGACAAAAAAGCCTCTAGATTTAACTAGAGTTATGTTATGGACAGATATTCAAACCCAGTACAGCCAGAGAAAGTTCCCAGCCTCAAATCATCATCACTACCCCAGTCACACAAGTCAATATAGTTCAAATTCCTGACCAACTGATTGCACAAAGCATTCCTCAGCACATGATCCAGAAAAGGCCATCTGGCCCCAGCCTCCAACTAGACAAAGCAAAAGCAACTGCAAAAACAGTACTAGAGCCACAAAAAATCACCCATGACTCGTGCTAATTCAACCTGAATCTTGTATCAACTTACAGAAAAAAATACCACTGGATACCATGTAAGTATTTTAAAACCAGAACTAATGAAGAAAATAAGCACGGACAATCTTGGCTGTGATCCTGAAAACCCACCCCCTCAATTGCAGTCCAGTGCTGAAGCTGCCTAGACTCTACAGACTCCTAAGCTTCTAGTATTTGTCTTGTCAGTGGGATCAATCTGCTGCAGAGAACAGCCAGAGTATCTCTATCTTAGCAAGGCTGAGGAGTTTCTCACCATCCCTTGTTAAAGCCTTCCAGAACAGAATGTCAGAAACCAGCTATGCTTCTGTCTCCAACAGGGTTCAATCCAATCAACATGCACAGAACAACAAATGAGTCATATTCTAGGCCAAACATAATGGTGGGAACTATTGCTTTAATGAACAAGTGTAGGTGTTCCTCCATGTTTCTTAAGACAAGAGCTGTCAGAGTGCTTATTCTGAATTGTTTTCAGACCTCTGCCTTTGATTACAAAAATGCAACCCCACACTACTTCCCTTTAAGGGGAATGAACTAGCTACCAGGCTGGAGGCTGTCCCAAGAAGACTGTGATGGGAGAGGGATGAGGTATTTCCCCAGCACCGTGTAGAACAAAACTGAAGATTTACTGTTAGGTAGACAGGAAGAGACAGTAGACAGGTAGTGTTCAGGTAGACAGGAAGAGATCACAAAAAAAAAAAAAGAAAAGCTAACCAACAAAACCCAAAATAATTTCCCTGTCTTAAAATCAAGGTAACTTCTAAACGTAGGCACTGGTGAACTAAAAATGGTGTGTTTCAGCCTGAGCTGTTAAAGTTTAGCAAGCTTAAGCCATAGTAAACAGAGATTTGTATTGGAAAGTTTTAAGCAATCCTAAGTTTAGATAACAATTATAGGTGCTACCCTGTGTATAGACATTTCTGAGGAAATCATCCCCAAATTGATGTGCAATCAAAACTGTTCACAAAAAGATGTTAATCATTAATATAATGGTAGCTGTCTTGAAAAAAACATAAATTATACCATCTTGAGAAGCAGACTGGTCAGATTCTGATAAAATTTTCTGAACTTGTCTCACTGTACTCTGGGCTTCCTCCAACTCCTTCCAGATCAAAAAGACGTCTTCACAGACACCAGCTACTGCAAAAGAAATAATTAGCAGAACTTCACATTTTCAGGCAATTTCCACATCTTATAGCTCCTCAATCACCACAAAGTCATTGGCATATCTAGATATAACCTTGTTTTCTTGAGGTCCCATTGCAATGGCAAGTGCAGTTCTCTGACAGACTTCAAAAAAGGGCTCAAAGCTGACTCCAGGACATGAGAGGTGCTTAGTATGTTGGAACTAACCTCCAAAGTTGGCCACAGATGGCTTCCACTGTGGAAGCAAATATATTTTAACTTTCTTGGAAAGTAACAAGGAAATTCCACAATGAAATTCCCTTGTTGCGCCCTGGACTTCACTGCAAAACCTGGCTTCAAATATTAAACCCAGTTTTTACATTTTAAACAGAAGACAATCCCTGATGACTATCTGATGCGATTTTGCTAAAGATAAGTTTATTTTCATCCCAACAATTCTCAACAGTCATAAACAAATGCTACCAAAAAAAAAAGAAAAAACCAAACCACACCAAAGAAACCAAAACCAAATAAAAAACCCCACAACAACAACAAAAAAACCTCAAACACAAAAAACACCCAAACACTTCCCAAATACTTCCTCCCAGGCTATATTGTCAAGAAAACTGGAAAAATCCAAGGATACAGAGCTGAGACAAGTTTTCCTGATTTCGACAGATATGTTTTTCTTGATTAAAATAATCAAAATATTTATTTCATAAAGAGAAATTACTAAAATTGAGACACCTTGAATACCTAAGCAGTGCAATCACTATTAAAAATGTGTTCAATTAGGTTAGTCTCAGAATTTAAACTGCAGTATAAGACAATGCAGAGAAACTGTGTGCAGTGTTACAGTTAAAATATAAAAGAAACCAAATTATCAGCTATCCTAACCACAAATATGGGTTACAACCTATTGCACATATGTCACAACCTATTAATGAACTGCACATAAAAATGCTGAACAAGGCAAACGATATCTTATCCAGGGGTTCACTTAATGTACAGTGATGGTTCACTGTATAAACGACATGCAAACTTTTCTACTAAAGTACGCTATCAGTAAGCAAACAAACCTAATCATTTTGTTCTTTGATAAACTTCCTGGAAATAAGGATAATAATAAGAAAGTTACACAAAGTAACAACTCAATTTTAATTGTGAAATGCTTTCAGTTTCCAAGAAATATTCTGAATTGTGTTATTGTACACTGCCATCTCCTGGGACCTTCCTGCATTTCAAAAACATCTATTGCAGCCATTAGGACAAAGATCAACACTTTCTAAATCATAAAAGGCTTTAGTCAGGCAGATCATTCCACAACATAAAACACAAAAGGGAGAAAAAAACTCAGTCTGTAATCATTACCAGTTAAACCAAAGAAAGAGGAACTTCAGAAAGAAGTCATTTTTTATTTTATAAGCAATCTCGCTCCACAAATGCAAAACATACAAAATCTGAGTATTGGCAAAATTCCAGAATGTGGCGATCTAGAGGTTTTCTGATGAGTCCCAAGCCACTCAATGTATACGTATACATACCTGTGGTCACAGTTAAAACCACAAAACACAAGCATTCACACCATGCATGCATATATTTTTTAAAATTAAGGGTGTTAAGAATGCAATTCCAGTGGCACTGTCTCCAACTAAATGTGGATATCCTCCACAGGCTGTCAAATACTGTCAAATACATCCAGATTTAATGAGTATTTTTAATGTAATGTTTGAAAATATTGATAGAAATATGTATACTTCAACTACCTCTAAAACATTACCAATTATATCACTGTGCTGCTTCATTTCACCTTAAACTGATGCTATGGACTCATCAGTTTTACAGGATTATTGTTACTCTCCCCATTAAGTTAGATGTGTTGAACTGGTGAGGAGATATTTTTTCCTTATTTATGCTTGCAGCACAGAAAAGTAAAACTGCATGCCCTTTCAAAGCAATTATGCTTGGTGTCACTTGCTACACAGGACAAATGCAGGCACCAAGAACTGCACATTGTTAAATTCCAGTTGCTTAGAAAACCTTTTTTCTGGTAACATTTTTTCCTGGATTCAATGGGAGAGGAGCTTGCAAGCAGTGATATCCACAACAGCTTTCTCTCTCTGCACAGGAAGCTCAGCTGGACCTCTATTTCAGCCTCTTTTCACCTACAGCTAAGGAGGAGTGGAAAAGAAAAACTCTCTAAACTCAACCCCCAAAATCAAAACATACATACACATGCAAGGCATAGTATGTTCCAGATGTGGCTCTCAAGTGTGGCCCATCCCTCAAAACACATCACTGGTAAATGACCAGTAAAGCACAAATCTCACTTTGGTTTAAATTCCCTCTGCTCACACCTCAGATGGGCCATTTTATGGGGACCACCAACTGAAGAAATTCACGCCTCCGCAGGGTGCAGTTCACAACCACCCCAAGCCAACCATCTCTTGCACACATTCAGGCATCCATGTCCCAGAAACAATCTTGTCTTTAAAAATTACTTTATCGAGGGAGAGAAAGGGCCCTCTCCAGTTCCCCCTGTCATGAAGCACTTCTCCAGCTGCCCTGGCTGGCAGTGTAACAGGCAGAGCTCTGGAATCCCCTGGCTCTGATTCAAAAACCATCCCTCTGCAATGGCAGGAGGGTGGCCACCAGTCACACAGGAGGGACACAATCTGAACACCCAGCTGTCCACGTCCGGCCTGCACCAAGCGCAGTCAGTTCCCCTTGGCTCTCCCCGCAGCCATCCTGATCCTGCAGAGCACCTCATGCTGGGTAACGCTCCAGGAGTGCCCTGCCTGCGGGTAAAGGTGTTCCTGCTCTGGAGAAGGGAGGCCCTGGAAAAGAGGAAGAGGATGAGGAAGGGTGCGGGGAGAGCCTGCAGCAAGGGGCAGAAGCATTTTGCTGACATTGGCGAATTGACAAGCAAGATGGTAGATCTAAGCAAAAACACAGACACACTTGCACATGTACATGGAAACTCATAACTGCCCTCATTTGCATTTCCCAGTTATTTAACTGGCAGACAATCTCAAAAGAAGCAGCTTCTCTACACGTACCTCCCTGCAAACAAACCTATCCAGTTTGACAAGTCACTGTAACTTATTTGATTTTCATATTGCTAATAAAAAAGCCTATATTTAAAAAAAAAAACCTACAAAATACCTACAATATCTTTGAAACAGAAAGCAAGTACCAATACAAAAGCAAATCATGGAAAACAAGCATTTCTTACTTGTCTGACTGTCAGACTGTGGAAGCAAGGAAATCCAAATATAATGGAATAAGATCTATTTGAAGATGAATTTGCTGGCAAAGGAAGATGGGGAAATTGATTTTCTTCACTGCCAGTCCCTTTCTCAACCTCCACGTGGCAGCAGAGCACAGCAATATACCCTCAAGCACTGATTTTTAAAATCTCCACTTAGAGGAGGAAAAATGAAGGCACAAAGGAGCATAATAGGGTAGTCCACAGCTTTCACCTGCGTACCTGCCAGGTCAAACAGCATTGAAACTCACTGCAGCCCAACCCTGCCCCTTTCCCTCTGGGCAAATGGACAAAGCAAATGAACTTTGTAACCCATGTGGTATCACAGAGCCACTATCTGCATCACTCTCTACACATTAGCAAAGAGATTTGCCAGGTCAAGGTTAGGCTCTGAGACTAGACAACACACATGCAAGAAAAAAGCAGAGCCAATGATTTCTGCTACAGCTTCCAGGCAAAGCAGCTACTCTTCAGTCATTATCCTGGCTCTCCAAAGGGAGGGTTCTACCTTTCCCATGTCAGTGTACATAAACAATGCAGAGTTCATTGACTTCAATGTCATAGAGGGGAATGACACTCTTTTGCTTCCCTTTTTTACACACAACAACCTGAAATTTTCCCTGTGACTATCAGGTAAATGTGAAAAATCAAGCAAACCTAAGAACAGAGCCTTACAATGTTCACAAGGTCAAACACTTCCCTGTTTGGATTTATCACATCAGTAAAATCCTGATTTCAGTCCATTTGCATTTTTTCTACACGTGCCAGCTCATCTGTTTTACCACAGAGAAACCACTACACAGAGATTTACAGTTTCTATGTCAGCCACTGAGGACCCTCTATTCATTTCAGGATCTAGTTCAAAGCACCATTGCTTTTCAAGCCCTATGTAGCACTTACCGCCCTGTTACTCCAAGCAGATGACACAAATGTGCCCTTTTTCCGAAAGACATCTTTTCTCCACAGCTTCCACCATTCCTTGCCCTCTCTGTCTTCAAATTCCAACTTAAATGTCACCTTCTTTCCACTTATAATTTTAACTACGTAACAAGATTGCTTAATTCTACAGCTTTTTGCAGATGAATAAACTGCACAAAGAATGTAGGCAGAAGTGATAACAGGAAAATGAGTGCTGGATGAGGACATATTATCACATTGGTGAAATTAGGCTTTATGCAAAAGCATTTCTCTGCCATAAGTAAATCTAAGGCTGCCAGCATAAGGACCTTAATTCTTTAATGACTTACACCTGTTTTGATCTCAAGCACCCACTCAAAGTGAGCGTAAAAAAATTCAAATTTGTCAGTTTCTCACACTTGCTTTCTAAATGACTGCTCAAGATGCAAAATAGGGGAGAATGGAGCTCTTATCTAAAATTTTAAATAGTTCACTTCTGACTTGTTTTGGTTAAGCAGATGAAAAGGAGTGAACATGAAGATATCCCATATTTGCAAAATGCTGATATTCAGCGGATACCCAGAAACTATCAGATGTCCTTAAAACAGCTTTTCCAGTCCATAAAATATGGTTATGAGGTTCAGTTTCCAGCTGTTACATTTGTGGTGCAAAAAGGAACATAATCAAAATATTCCTGTGTCTCCCTTTATTTTCTAGAAACACCACATTTGGAAGATTAAATCTCTGGTTCATTCTCTATTTATTTCCTTGTGTAGTTTATGCCATACATCCAAGAACCAGTTTCAGAGCCCATTAGTGAGTAATCGGCACTTCTATTTTTATTGCCTTATTATTACACCCTTGAAGGAGTCTCTGAAACAAGAGAAATCAGACACAGATCAGAATAATGTCTTCAATGTGTTTTCTTTTCTGAAAGGACTTCAGATTCTGCATATGACTGAAATGCTCCAATTGGCTGCCAGTGATGTCACGACTGTGCTTGTAATACCCAGTAAATGCAGAAAGCTAATTGTGTTCCTTTTTAATGTGTAAATTCTACTCCATAATAGCAATAAGACACAACAGACAATGCACTTCAAGGGGATTACTGCCCTTTTGAGCGATTAAAGCTATTCAGCTTTCAGCTTTAGAAACAGTGGTGAGGAAGTAATTTCAGTCATATAGGAGCTCTAGGCTCATCTATTGAAACAGGCTGACTGCCCCAGGGAAAGAGGGAGTCAGCTTCCCCCATGCACACCCCCAAATACGGTAGAGCAAGAAAGCACTCATGATAGACTGAAGCCAGACATTATACTGCTCTGCATTAGTATGAAACGATAGTGTTTTGAAGCAGACTCTGCTGTCCGTTTCTAAACTCTGCATGGGTGAAGCTTGAGCGTCCCTTCACAAAGCAAAAAAGCAGGTGATAATTCACTCCTTTATTTCTGGCCCCCCCAGTGGTTCTTTCTCTTGTACTGTTATAATCATGGTCTGAGTGAAGGAGAGGTTAGTATACAAGAAACTTGGTTACAACCCGAATATGGGCCAGTTAGTCCAGGACTGACAAAAAAGCCTTACGTGAGCAAACAAATCCACCTTACGCCATACATTCCCTAACAGTGAGTAGAGAGCAACCCTGTTCTACCTTTGGGGCAACATTAATGCCCCCAGCATAACACGAGTGGGGGAATGGAAAGGTGTTGAGCCATTAGACTAAAGAGGTCTTATGATTCCTGATGTCTAGAAGATTTTTTTTTAAACTCTCTTGCTGAGAAAGACATCAGATTTGACACACAAAGCCTCACTTCACATCACAAGCCAGTCTCCTCCCAGCCTGTCTGAAACCACAGTCCAGGCCCACTGAACACTTACCCAGAGGAAGTAGCACTGTGACTAATAAGAAACACACTGAGTTTTCTGCCCAGCTCCACCCACCAGTGAAAATGTTTATTTTGGTTGTTTCCTCCTGGTATTTTTTCTATCAGTCCTCCCACCATCACTATGCACTGCCTTCTCTACCGTCACTTTACTGTGCTTTTTGCCTGTCTTCATGAAAAATTCTTGGGAGAAACAAGTAAACCTCATGTTGATTTAATCCCCTTACATCGCATATGAACTTAGCCTATATTGATGTAGCTGTTGTATTACATGGTCTGCCACACTATTCCTCTTCCTTTCTACCATTTCTCTATACATTTCCACAAGGCCACTGGCATAAGCACACAAGTACTATTCTTCATTTTTCTAAATAAATTATCTTCTTCTCCCTTTTTCTCACTTCTCTTTCATTCTCACATGCACATCCTCTACTCTCTTCATTTTTCTCTTTTCCTTGCCCTCTCCCTCCCACACAGAGAATTTCCATTAGACCTCACCCCACCCACACCTACAGGCTTTTTTTGATTTTACACTCATCAAGTTCCTATACTACAATTCTATTCTGACATCTCACAGATAATATCAGTATAATCTTGAGGCTTATATTGTCTACCTAGTGGCATTCGCCCTTTCACTTTTCTGGAGTTCAGGGCAATTAACATTTTTCCATCCTCTTCATATTTTAGTGCAGGTCCAGTAACATCTCTACAGTCATTCTTCTCAGCAAAAGCATGGAATCTGTAATACAAAATAAGTTTCCACCAGTACACAAACTACAAAAATACTTCTCTAATTTTAAACAGATGTTTTTCACACATACAACTTCAAAATTATATCTAAAGCTTCAACTACAGTAAGGTTATTAATAATACCAAACTTTTTATATACATTTATGTACTTTCTGGAGTCTTCCCATGTAGAGTATTATTTCATTTTGATATCACTTACTCCAAGGCACCTTATTCTTCAATTTCCTGGAAATTTATTTTAATTAATGCTTTTAACAGGCTGTGCAAGCATGTAATTTGAGATGTCTGAGATGACACTAACACCTTTTTATCAGATTATCCTCCCAGTTGAAAGCCTAACAGGAACATTTATTTCATTATCGACATACAAATCAGGATGACAAGCAGACTTCATTTATCTTCATTGTCAAAACAAAGAAGCGCCCAGAGAAGGAAAAAGATGCATTTCTAAAACAAAACTACACTAGAAACAGGTTCAAGCCATGAAAAGCCCATGAACTTAGCTGTTCCTGTGGGAAAGCTGACTTAAACTTATAGACAGTTATTGGGCAAATATCCACCAGCAAGTTATTAACTGGCCCTGTAAGTCTCTGCACAAAAGCTAGACTGATGTAAAAAGACAACAGTGAGAATCGTATCAAACAAAACAATTCCTCTCAGCTCCCAGCCACAATCCTTTTTGCCTCTGTCTCCACCATACAAGAAACATTCACTTTCCTTTAATAAAGAAGGTAAAAACACTGCCAAAAGAGAATTAGGGATAGTGACTGGCAATGTACCTGGTGGCATGGCTCTAAATGACCACAATCATTTTAAATACATGTCAGACCAGAGCAAACATAACACTTTCCCACAGTCTTGTTTTTGGCAGACGCTCCCATCTCCTAAAAGCTATTTCTAAACACAGATGGCTATAAAAGAGCTAAGCAGCTGCCATCTTACCAATTGCTCTGCTGTCATTTGGGAGATTTCTACTGTTGGAGGTCTTCCCAACTCTTGCACAAACAACGGTGAAACAGAAAGAGCTAGCAGCCATTTCACAAGTCTGTAACTCTACAGTGACTTCTGTTAAGCAGACAAACACCTACTGACTCCTACTGCTTTCCGGCTGTTCAGCATGAGTTTGGTATTGTGGATTTTCTATTTGTTCATTCGTTTTCCTTATTTTGATAACAGAATCAAGATTTAAGTCGTCTTATCCCTTTCTACTGAAGGCTGATTATCACCACATGGCTGATTCCCAGGAAAAAGTAGTGAACAAGCCATGTGGAATATATCAATTTCCACCAACCATACCAAAATGATGCTAGAGAGCGTGGTACAGAACTGCTTCTCCATACAACCAGGCCTGAAGAACAACACCCCAGCAATTTTCTGTTATTCCACGAGCTGCTCATTTAGGACAGGCATTTCCCTTTCAGTGCATGTCTCTATGGCATTTGATCCAACAAAACTCTAGATCTTTTTCTGGTGCTTGTAGATAGTACTAATGTACAAAGCAACACAACAGAAACTCATTTCAGTTTATGTTGTGACCATTTCCCCTGAACAGTTTTCCAGACTTCAAGAGAGAGGCAGATGATAGACAATTTAAGGTATAAAAAGGGAATGGCCTTTCTGCAAGCCAGTGAGAACATATGTGGAGAAAAGCTGGTCTGTTTAAGTAGGGCCTGCATTCTAGTCATATCACTTCAGACTATTTCCTCATCCCCTCATCACTTACTGAACTGCTTTGTCTCATTTTCCTCGTGGTTTATATTGAGGTATGTCCCAATACCATTCCTATCAGCAAAGCACTTCATGACTACTGAAATCTTTACTGTTCTTCTTTGTCATACCTGCCAGAGGCCAAGCGGCTCAACTCCTTCAGAAAAATAATAGTTTCATCTTCCCTGGCATTGAAAGACACTGTGTTGACTGGACAGGAGCCATCTGAAACCTTCTCAAGGAGTAGCTGCTTTGTGTCCACTCGAACATCACCCACAGCAAAGTAATAAACAGCTTCAACCTGTCATTAAACAGAAAAGAAAAAAAAAGGTAATTGGAAGGTATTGTTTTACATCAATGTCTGATACTTATTCAAGCACTACCCTGTGCTCAATATTGGTAGGAAAATTTGGTAAAACTGACACATTACTTAGGCTGTAAGATTTTCAGACCTATGGTTCTTCCTCTCATTTATGCTAGTAACTCAAAGGAAGGCCATACAAGATTTCCTCAAGTGAGAAAAGAATCTGTCCCACAGTCCCTGAGTCTGATTCTGCCCAATGCAAGTCTCTTTCCACAGAAGTTAACTGAAGCCAAAGAGAGGTGTAAGGAAGGACAACTGCATTATTAGTCAGGAAAAGGCTCTGTGCCATATGCCACTTTTTTCAAGAGACATGCTACACTGGTGCATTGCCAGGGCTGAAAATCTGTAGGAATTTTTATACCAGACATAGTTTTACTGGCAGCATGTATTCTGAGGTTAGGAAAGATGCCAGTCAAGGGAGGTGCTTGTCCCACTCTGCTCTGCACTGGTGCAACCCCACCTTGAATATTGTCTGCAGTTTCGGTCACCACAATATAAGAAAGACACTAAACTATTGGAGAGCGTCCAAAAGAGAGCAGCAAAGATGGGCCTCAAGGGGAAGCCATATGTGTGTCTGAGGTCACTTGCCCTGTTCAGCCTGGAGAAGACTAAGGGGAGACCTCATTGCAGTCTACAACACCCTCCTAAGGGGAAGAGGAGAGGTAGGCATTGATCTCTTTGTGGTAACCAGTGACAGGACCCAAGGAAATTGGCTGAAGCTATGTAAGGGAAGGTTTAAGTTGGCTAGTAGAAAAATCGTTTACACAGAGGGTGGTTGGGCACTGGAACAGGCTCCCCAGGGAAGTGGTCACAGCACCAAGCCTGACAGAGTTCAAGAAGCATTAGGCCAACACTCTCAGGCACATGGTGTGATTCTTGGGGAGGGTCCTGTGCAGGACCAGGAGTTGGGTTTGATGATCCTGTTGGTCCTTTCCAACTTAACACATTCTGTGATTCTGTGATTATTAGAATGCTACTGCTGGTATTCATAGATAATTTGCATTTTTTATACTTCCCAAGGCAGAGGGAGCTTGGCAGGTTTACTATAACCAAACACGCTTATATTCTGAAAATGTTATTGCAAGAAGAGAGAAAAGCTGAAAAAATGTCCTTTAGTTATTGCTGGAATATTACATTATGAGGGATTTTATGTTACCTGCACTTATCCACATAACAATCCTCATGGTGAGTATGTTTCTTGAATTTTCACCATCATTAAAAACAAATGTAACAACAGCTATCCTATGACAACTTTCAAGACAGTATGTATAGTATATCAGTCCTATAGCTTGGGACATACCAGCTGATAAATACCTGATAAATAGTTGTTTAACTGAAAAAATACACTTGAATACACCCACCTCTGTGCTCAGTATGGAGAGGATCATCCTGGAAACTATGCTAAGGCACATGGAAAATAAGAAGCCAACATGGCTTCACTAAGGGCAAACCATGCCTGACAAATTCCATAACCTTCCACAATGGGGTTACTGACCTCATTTACCTAGACTTGTGTCAAGCATTTGACACTGTTCTCCATGACACCCTTGTCTCTAAATTGGAGAGATGCGGATTTGTGAATGCACCACTCAGTGGATAAGGAATTGACTGGATGTTGCACTCCAAGATTTGAAGCGAACAGCTAGATGTCCAAGTGGAATGTCCACGGTGTTTCTGAGGGGCCAGTATGGGGACTGGCAGGTTTTAACATTTTTGTTGGTGACATGGGCAGTGGGACCAACTGCATCCTCTGCAAGTTTGCCAAGACCACCAAGCTATGTGGTGTCTGACACACTGGAGGGACCCGGACAGGCTTGAGACATGGAACCAAGTGAACCTCATGAAGTACAAGGCCAAGTGCAAGGTCCTGCTCCTGGGTAAGAGCAATCCCAAGTTCAAGTACAGGCTGGGTGGAGAATGGATTGAGAGCAGCTCTAAGGAGAAGGACTTGGGGCTGTTGGTTGATGAGAAGTTCAACATGATGCAGCAATGTGCACCTGCATTGCAGAAATCCAACCATACTCAAGGCTGCATCAAAATCAGCATGGCCAGCAGGTCAAGGGACGTGAGTCTGCCCCTCTACTCCACACCCATGAGACCCTTCCTGGAGCACTGCGTCCAGCTCTGCGACTCCCAACATAAGAAGGCATGGACTTGCTAGAATGAGTCCAGAGGAGAGCCACAAAGATGATCACAGGGCTGGAGCACCGTTCTTATGAAGGCAGGCTGAGATAGTTGGGGCTGTTCAGCCAGAGAATAGAAGGCTCTGGG
Source organism: Acanthiza pusilla (assembly GCA_036630365.1). Taxonomy (NCBI): domain Eukaryota; kingdom Metazoa; phylum Chordata; class Aves; order Passeriformes; family Acanthizidae; genus Acanthiza; species Acanthiza pusilla. The sequence goes on from JAXCHO010000098.1 coordinate 3,623,587, forward strand.
GAGACGTTATAGCACATTCCAGGACCTAAAAGGGCCTACATGAAAGCTGGAGAGGGACTTTTCACAAGGACAAGGGAGAATGGTGTTAAACTGAAGGATGGTAGATTTACATTAGATGCAAGGAAGAAATTCTTCACTGGGAACAACTGTCCAGAAAAGTTAGGAATGCCCCATCCCAAGAAGTGTTCAAAGCCAGGTTAAATGAAGCTTTGAGCTACCTGGTCTAGTGAAACGTGTCCATGCCCATGGCAGGCGTGTTAGAACTTAATGGTCTTTAAGGTCCCTTCCAACCCAAACCATACTGTGACTCTGCGATTGTATGAATATGACTAGGAATCCCAGGACGTGCACCACAAAAGACAACTATTTGAGTCTGGGATGGCACTGAAGAAACATCTCTGCACTCACATAATTTCATGCAGTACTAAAGCAACTTCAGTATCACCTGCAAGTGTGCTCATCCATTTCCACTACTGCCTTTGATATTGATTTGTATTCCAGCTCCCTGAGTCAATAGACCAGCACATGAACGCCTTAAGTCCAGTTTGTTCTCAAAGCCTCCAGATTGTAGGATCCCTGTACCACCCCATATCATAAACTTATTGATACAAACTGACATGGATTTCTGCATTTCAAGCTTCCTCCCTCATCTACCTTTTGGCACCTTCCTCAACTCTGGAAGATGTGTCCCCCAAGCAGCAACCCAATTTTGGGCTGTATCAGACAAACTAACAAAGCAGCACGTTGCCATCTTGAACTTCTCTTTGATCTTGCAGAGGGGTGAGACACTCCACGTGGGAGGCAGGGGCCATAGTTACAGACTCCACTTACTTGGGAGCAAGCAGGTTTGTGGTTGACCAGGTGTCCTAGCATCACTGATAATTCTAGACAAATACTAAGGGTTAAGAGAAAAATGAATGCGTTTTATTAAAGCGCAAGATTAACAAAATACTTATTAGCTTTAGAGAACAGTACACAGAAACAAAAAGAATGAACTCTTGCACCTATCTGTGTTTTAGTTTTAGTTTTACAAAGTTCCCTGTCTGCCTCCTGCAGCTAAAAAGCTATCTGAGCCTGCGCACAGATCTCCCAGGTGAGACCCAGTCCTTGGACAACATCGTGTTCCTACTGTTTTTGCTGAAGAGGCTCCTGGCCTGGAGGAATGCATGCATATTGCACATCCATTTTTCCCTGTGTTCCTTCAGATTCACATCTTCTCCCCCTCCGTTCCAAGACTGCCATTAATTCATAAACTTGATATTCAACAAGAATAGAAATTTTCTCACTTTCTCCAAGGGATTTACTGCCTGCCTCTGCAACTTCTAAAATGCTGACATTTACTGGGTATAGCTGATACAGAACCAACCCAAGAAAATTAAAAAAAAAAAAATTGTGAACCACAGATAATCCACTCTACTTAACTACAAACCCAGCAATGACATGCCACAAAGGAAATGTTCCTTATAGATTAGTGGGGAGAGGTTAAAACCTTTCAATCACGTCCTTCATATTTTGAAAATTTTAATTTATACATTTAAGCAAGCAAACATACTTCATACAAGAACAGAAAGGAGAACAATATGAAAAGTCCCTCATAGTCTTGATCTTGGTGGGGAAGTGTTTTGGATGAGCGATCCGTGCTTTATGGAGCGGCACCTGTACAGAACTGCAGGTTAGACACTGTGGATGCATTTGTGGCAACGTTACAGCAGAGTGATCTTGAGCTTGGGATTGACAGGTCATAAGGAAAGGAAATCGAAGGAGTCATCACACACAGGAAGAAAAGACCAGCAAAAGGAATGACAAGAAGAGACATGCCTAGGGCAAGAAAAAAAAAAGAGCTATTGTTTTGGAGCAACTTCTGTGGATGAAGCCAGTTCTTAGGAATGAGTTATTTATGACTGCTCACTAAGTAGACAATTTTTGCCTAGGACTGAATGGAGTATCCCCTAGCTGCACTACAGTGAAGCCTGCACTTAAGTGAACTGTCAGTTAATGAATAATAATGACTCTGTTTAGGAGTAACTGCAGTTTGTTTTATGTTGAGCACCTGCCACAACTGACTCCCCCAGATTGCATATTGGCCCACCAATGTCTGGAAAAATAATAATAAATATCTCACTGTTGGACAGATTTTAATTTCTGTTTATTCAGAGACCCATCAGGTCCAACAGGACTTTTTTTCATCCAGACAATACTGAAATCTAAATACAACTTTTTAGTTACTCATCAGGAAATCAGTAGTATACTGCAAATTGAAAATGTTAATAAAATTTATGGAAGGGGGATTTAAAAAAGCATTCATAAAAGAATTTGCACTGGTAAAAAATTTGTTCCTTACTCAGCTCCTTTTTAATATTAGTTTCCAAACATCAAGGCTCATCTGGACAAGAATCCAGCAGCATAGGAAACCAGAAGGTAACTCAAGCAAAATTTACCTTCTCCTTCACACAATGTCCCAGAAAGAGATTTACAAAGGAGTTAAGACTGGATCTGTGCACAGGGATGGATGTTAATGGCAGTGAAAACCAATGATTCTACTCCACACAGTAGGCCAAATTTTGCATTAAATTCAGGTATTAGAGAATTGAAAGAATATATATTGTAAGGAAATGTCATAAAATATCACTTTAATAACACAAGTTTTAAGTGACTAGCTCAAAATGATGGCATATATGTTTCATTTCTTGTGACTCTGCTTTAATGAATAAAGTAATATGGCACTTTTAGACATGAACAGCATTTAATTGCAGGAATAACTGTGCATGCTTTGTCTCTGTTCTGGAAGAAAGTCCAGCTATCATCTGGCTGATGGAAAAGGATTTGCATAGCCCTATTATGAACTAATACTTACATAAATCCCTGTACTCACTATTTTGAATTTTAAATATAACCTTCCATGAGCAAGTTTGGTACATAACAAAATTAAAATGGTTTCCCTGCTTTCAATAATATTGATATGAGAAATTTTGTCATAAACTTGAAGCCCTGAAAAACTTCTATGGCAAAGAAAGTGGAAGGGAAGATGTTTTCTCTTTCCCTTAATGACTGAATGTTATTTATTCTGGGTACTCTAGAAAAGAAAATAAACAAGTTTCTGCATTCAAAATACAGTACATTTACATAAAAAGACAATCATGAAGCATAGTATGCAGCTACACTTGAGGGAAAATAAACCTTTCCAAATGCTGTCATTAATATTTATCTTTGCAACATTGATCACGGCAAATCACAGCAGCCAGCCTAGCACTGAATATTCTTAGATTTACTTGAGGCTTCTGAAAAGATGTATGAGCTTACCGCTTCATCACCCATGGCTTCCAGCAGGGCTTCAGCAGAGCTGGTATGGCTGACAGCTGTCATATGGTCCAGCTTCCAGAGCCACATAACTGCAGACTTTACAGTATGCTCAGACACAGGAGTACATTTCTGTTGCCACTTCTTAAGACCCTGAGCAGCCCTGAAAATGAGATTAACTATAAATCAGAGACAATGAGAATAATTCTGGCAGAACAAGAGTGGAGCTCTGCTATTGTTATAACTCTTTAATGTTCTTAAGTAATAATTACAATATGCCACAGATACTAAATCTAGACTTGCAATAAAGGAAGCAGAGAAAAATGAATTAAACTATTAGAAAAATACTGTAATTTTATAAGATTTTTTTTTAGACAATTGTTTCCAAAGTAGGGTCAGGAGAGATAAAGTATTTTTAAAAAGAGCTCCTGATTCATAACTCTCCTTATCATAAAAACTCAACCAGGTTTTTAAAATATGTGCATGGAAAAAAAAAGTGTCTTCCACAGGTCTTGTTCCACAACTTGCTCCTTTGTGTCAGAGCAGTTTAAGTGACACGTTTTTTTTTGTAGTAGAGCTGATCTTTAGCTACCCATCAAAAATAAAATTTGTGATGCTAAGCTTTTTGATATTTTAATTGATAAAATACCATAGTCTTAATGGAAGAACAGAAGTACAAAGCCAATGAGCAATTTTGCCTGTGAACTTGTACATAAAAAGACAGAAAGGCATTAAAAACCAACTGGTTCCAGTATCTTTGGCATTCCATCAAGAACTATGTTGAAGAGTTTCCTGCAAATCTAGAAGACAAGTATGTTTCCCAAGCTTCTTGAAAAGTAATAATTTATATGCTATATTGTCCTTTGTCTCCCTCTTGCAAAAACTATTGACAAACATAATTATTGTTTCAATTTTGACTTCGCTTTGCAGTTCATTTTGAAAGAAAAAACTCTCTGTTCTCAAAAACTATGAAAGTTATCTGCTCTGGAAAATATCTTCTTTGGAAAATACCTACTTTTGCAACAGATTGCCCTGAGAAGCTGTGGATTCCCCATCCCTGGAAGTGTTCAAGGCCAGGTTGGATGGGGCTTTGAGAAACCTGGTCTAGTGGAAGGTGTCCCTGCCCATGGCAGGGGGTTAGAACTAGATGGTCTATTCCAACCCAAACCATTCTGTGATTCTATTACTCTCCTTTTTTCAAATCTCAGTTGTATCACAATCTAGAGAACTAAGATAAGGCACCAGAATCAAATCTGCAAGACAACGCTTGGGTAACATAACATTAAGAATCACTGCGTAATTGCAAGTTAACATAGTGGAACCAATTTTTAAAATTGTATGACCTAATTTGTGCATCTTTTTTTCCACTCATCTATCTAAACCCAAACTTACACTTCCAACTCTCACACGAGAATTTTTGCAGATAGGCAAAATTTGAATAGCTGCTTCTATTCTTCTAACTAAATGCAAATTCATTTACTCCTCTTAGGGAACAAGCACTTGGAAATCTACTTTTGTTATGGAAATTTACTATTGTTTCCTAGTGCTGCTACTGATTTCTGTGACCATGGAAATCTATAGAAATACAAATGGCTATGCCTGTGCCTATGGCACTTGGGGGAGTGCACATTTAGCTGCAAGGTGGAAACCTGTAATGTCTAAAGACACAAGAATGCAATAGGTGGTCGGATAGAACCTCACTGCTGTTGCAAAGCCTTCTGACTTTGTAAAAGGCATGTATCAGTATTTGAGTTGTTACTCTTTATCTATTCCCCAGGGCAGCAGTAGCCTTTTGCTAAATGGAAGCAGCAAGTTCAACCTGACCATGAGTGAAAATTGGTGGGAAATCTACAGATATTAGCATAACATGAATCACAATTTCCAGTACAGAAAGCACCTTATCCAAACATGTGTCTCTACAACATGGAACTCCTTTTTTGTCTCCAGCAATGGGCCAACATGGACTGCTTTGTCCAGCCTGGAGAGACCTGACTGTGGCCATTCAGTACTTGCAGGGACTCAGAAGAAAAAGGGGGAGAGTCTTTTTAGTAGAGCCTGTAGTAACAGGACAAGGGGTGATGGTTTTAAACTGAAAGAACCTAGATCCAGACTAGACAAAAGAATTTTTTACAATGAAGGTGCTGAAACACCAGAGCAGGTTGCCTAGAGAGGTGGGAGATGCCTCATCCTTGGAAGCATTCATGGTCAGGCTGGATGGGGCTTTGAGCAAGCTGGTGTATTGGAAGGTGTCCCTGCCCCTTTGCAGGGGTGTTGGACTGGATCACCCTTAAAAGTGCCTTCCAGCCCAAACCACTCAATGATTCTGATTTTTTCTGCTTACCGAATGAGGTTGAATCTGGCAATTTGAATCACCTGTTCCACAAGTACCATAGAAAGTGCATCCCGACATAGGTCAAATTCAGGTGGAGCTGCAGTGCCAAAATCCAACACAATGACAATGCACTGTTCTTGAATCACTCCAAATATCTGCCGGCTCTCACTGGTTAACCATTCCATTCGCTGCTTATATAGCTCAATAGCTCCCATTAGACAATCCACAAAATGAAGAATCAGTTCTTTTTTGGCTGTCAGCTTTATTCAAATAAGGGAGAGAAGGAAATTGAACATCAAAACAAACAATACAAATGCAGCCCCAAGCTCAGCACAGCTGCAACAGCTAGTTTGTAAGTGTCAGATATGCCAGCCAAGGTAGCAGTGAAAACAACCCATTTTCCTTCCACTGTTTCAAGAGCAAATACTTGACAAATGCATCTAAGCTATAAAGAAAAGGCACTGCATTTTGTCCTAATTGCTTACCATAATCTTTTTATATGAGCATGGGACAGTGCCAGTGGGTTGTCTGACTTGTCTGTCTCAAAACTGGAGCAATTAGAACGAACTGAACAGAGGCTAGGATGTAGAAAGGGCTGCAGAGCAGATGGGTGAACAAACAAGGACACAGAAACTTTGTTAGGTTATCTTTGTTAGGAAACCTTCTTAGGTTAGAACTTTGACTAGCTTTTAAAAAATTTTTACAGCAATACAAGGCAGCATACGGTTTGGTTCTAGGCGACTTCAATCTCCACCTTGTCTTTAGCATTTGAAAGGAAAATGTAAAATGTTTCTTGTTTGTAGTATTATTTCACTAACAATGCCCAGCATTACAGATTAACTATTTGTGGGTAGGTGCTTAGGCAAATTTATTTCAGATAACTGCAATCAACAACTAAAACTTCCCACACCATTTCAGTAAAGAAAAAATTTAGATTCAGTATTAAAATTAAAACCAGCACATCCTCCTTATGAGTAAGTGTATACACATTCACCATGACCCGTGGGTCTAAAAATGCACCACAGATTCCCCCCATATCTCTGACCCATGTGAGCTGATCTACTGGTTGCCTTCTACCTCTAATTTCCTTTCCACAACTAAGTACAAAACCTTGGAAATACAAATGTTTTTAAACAATAACATTTCTCAGGGAGAAGATATTTTGTGTGTCAGTCTGCATACTTCTCCCTCTCATTTGTATTTTTCTGTGTTCTTTAATATCAGCTTGGGCCCTGTAATGTGCCTCCCAGATACAGTCTCAGGCAGTCTGCCAAAGGAATGTAGGCCTGGGAAGGGGCACTTAGAAGTCCAGTTTCCTCCTATGACAGTCAGACTCATACAAAGAAGTTTATTGCACTACACCGACCAAACTCCATCTTAAAATAAAGCAGTTTTCTTAGAATACCCCCTCACTTGTAGTAAACGAGTGCAGATTTCCATTTCTCTGAGGGCCAGGAAACTTCTGACTGTCCAGCCTAATTTTATTCATGGCAGTTCATACCCATTTATTTTTGGACTAGAATGCCTTTTAGCACAGAAAACTACAGCTTCTCCCTGTCCCTGCAGTTTGCCTTTCTGTAGTGTTCAAGGGCAATAATACCACCCTTCTGTCTTCTTTCAGGCTTACATTTTAGCATCAACCAAGCCCTCTCATGAGATCATCACTCCGCTGCAGTTCATCCTACCAGCTCTTCTCAGTGCCTGCTCTGGTTTGAATTGCTTCTTCTAAGCCTGTAGTAACTGCATACAATATTGTACTCAGTATCCTAAAGGAGATCTGACAAGATCTTGTATAATAGCAAAAATGTCTTTCCTGCTGCTCACAACATGTCCTAGGATTAAAAGACATTATGTAGATATTTTATAATGAAGTAATGGGAATAAAATTATGGGAAAAGGCTCCCTGAAATGGTTTTCTACCCATTTTTAAGCTTTGTGCCTCAGAAGTGACTCTAGTCATCAGAAAAAATGACAAGCCATTTGCTTTTGTAAAATCCTTTATAAATTAACTCTCTCCCTTCCACACTCACATGCACATCTCTTCAATCAGAATCCATCCTCTTAACAATGGGGCCGCCAGCAGCTGTTGCTAAGACATTCCTTAGAACATGAGCCTGGGCAGAGATCCAGCTAGCTGTCTCTATAGAGCAGGCTGAGCCTTTTGTGACCTGCTGGCACTAAGCAAAGCACTACTTTGCATTGGCAATGACAGCGCAGTATGTCTTCTTATTTCAGCGTCCCCATTTGTTTTATTGATTACAATTTAAATTTTTTTTAACTCGTTCTGATCATCTTCTCTTTAAGGGTTCCCTCTTTCGAGACAGGGTAGATGTTGCTTAGAAACTGCAATCTTGTCTGGAAAAGATTTACTGCAATGCTGCACCCAGGCAAGAGACTAAGAGATGAAAAAAGGTATCTAGTTTTTCTACCACTGATAGCTATCACTAGCAGTTTGACAAAACAGAAGAAAAAAATTATCAAAAGATAAAGTTCTCATGGAGAATATAAGTATTTTATGCCAAAGGAAGGAATTTTAGTCACATCATTCTGCTACAGTGATAATAACTTCTAAGCACATTGGAAGTTACCACAAATCAGCCACACTTACATTATATACGCTGCCATCTTGAGCTCTCTTGTATTGAGGAAACAGACCATCTGCATAGCGAGAAGCCACAGGTTTCCCCAAGGTGGTCACATAATCTAGAGTAAAATTTACAAAAGATCAAGTTGTTAATCTTTGGGACTACTTCAAACAGGTGTTTTTCAGGCTGATGTGTATGTCATCCATGTGTGAGGCACATGCATCAGTATTGAGCTCTTGACATTAGAAAACTTGAGAGAAATTCTACTTCTGTTTTTGTTTTACACTTATTTTCTGTTTATATCTATTATGGGGCCCTGAGGCTCTCAACCTCTGGCTGCATCTCCTTTTTTTCCTGGCTGCATTCCCTGGCTGGACCCTAGACATGGTGAATCACCTCGCCCTGCTGCAGGACTGTATTCTGTTCAGTGAGGGCACTGCCTGGGCTGCAGTCCCTTTTGATTCCTGGCTCATTTTCATCCCATAGAGCAGTCCTGCTTTTGCTGCTTCCTGCCAGTTTAGTCAGAAGTGAGGAAAAAAACCATATCTAATTTCTTATCAGCCAAAAAGCTACATGGGACTTTAATTATTGTGAGGTTTAGGCAACCTCACAACAGGACTTGCAAATATTTGTCTGTCAAACAAAATACAAAATCTGGTACAGATAATGCTGTTCTCTTACACAACTAAATGGGTGCACAAGTGAGTGCATCTAAGGAAAAGGTTGCACTCTGCACTTTCAGTAGCTAGAAATCTTCTCCAGGATCTCCACTGATAGGAAAACATTAGGGGTGGGAATAGTTAACGTCATAAAGCAGCTATCTGTACACCACGCTGCCCTGCCAAGCTAGTACATTCTGCTCCTAACACTGTAACAACTTTAACCCTGCTTAACAGCTTCTTCTTCATCTGCAGCATAAAGGATTTCAGGAACTGCACTGGTGATCTTTGAATGCCCCATGGACACAAGCCAGCCAAAATCTTAAATTATGCAACCTAGAACTATTGCAATTCATTACAATTCCTACTTCTCAGGCAGCAAGCTCTTCAAAGAAAAGAATATATTACCGTGCTCTGCAAAGCACCATTATGGCAGTGGTTAATAATTATTAGCAAACTCTTCCCCTCCAGCTGTCAGATAACTGCAAAGGAGCATTCTTCTATAATCTGACTTTGCATGAAAAGCAGACTAAATTCTACTTAAATTTAACTTTTTCCTTAAAGCTGGATACCTGGAAATAATATACTATTCCCAAGCATGTTAACTAACCCTGATGATCAATAGTAGATCACAGATTATGGCATGGCATGTATTATGTTTGCCATCTGAAAGTAGACAAAGATCTTATCGTGTGTTATTTCAAAGAAAAAGATTAAGAGTCTCAGCAGCACCAGCTATTTCCCAGCTACAGTTAAATTGGTGAGGATGTGAACTGCAGTCTGGGGTAAAGAAACAGTACAGTTGAGCAAGGAAAACCATTCTCAGATCCTAAGTCCTTCTCCTATCAAAACGAGATGGAGTTTCTCAGTCCTCTGAACCAGCAGTGTCAGCGACTGTGGATACAGATTCCATTTCTGCCATTATGGTAAGAGACAATGTGAAAATCTCCACTGTGTACATTTGTGTGGAGAATGAGTGTGACCCTCTAGACTATTCAAAGTTGGGGGATTTATTATCCCATTATTGATTTGTCTTATACCTTTCATGTGCTGGAATCCAATCTGTGACAAAATCTGGGACAGGGACAATTTGTTTCTTTTGAGACCATAACGTTGAAGCCATTTAGAAGATGAAACAAGGGATTGTACATCTGTTCTCCACTGAGTGACTGCCAGTCTCCTTTCCTTCTCTTTTGAATTCTTCTTGTGGGCCTCATGGGAATCTTCAGGATCTTGTCTGTGCTTTGAATCAAAGGCATCTGCTATAGAGAGAAATGAGGGAAATAAAATATTTATATTTTAACCAAACTATTTCAAAACCAAATGAGATTAATTTTTCTTTTCTCTACCTGTATTCCATGGTCCTGTGTACACATATGGCTCACCTCTTGTTTTCCTCTTTTTATACTGAATAATGTTCTTAATCTGGAAAGCTGCTCTCAGTCCTACCCATCCACTTGTTGTTATATCTTTTTATTCATCCAAATACATTTGCCTTCAATTTATTAAAGAAAATTTCTCTTGTATGCTGAAATCCATGCCCTGAATTCTAAGTCCAGTTTGCCAAATGGCAGTTCTTCTAGCTCCTAAGACATCTTTCCTAAGTCTTGGGAATCAGAACACATAATAGGCATTCAAAGATTGTCAGACCATCACTACATACACATTAGAAGCATTACGCAATAAACAAGTATTTCCTAAAAATTATTTGTTGAACTCCTACCATAGGCAACAGCACTGCTCCCAGAAGATCCTGACTTTATTTCAAGGCTGGTGAAACTCCCTCTGATCACATCATTTGCCTCAAGTGTAAATGATGATTCTGTCAGTTTCTACTCTAGGCTGTGATGGATCACGTGCAAGGACAGGAAATCATGGACATGAAGGTCCAGGTTCATTTCAAGTTCTACAGGACATGGAACACACCTCAGCACCGAAATATGGTTTTCTATGCTAGCTCCACTTGCATTTGGCAGCAGTGGCAGCTCAGAGCCCAGTGTGCTGAGGCAGAAATGGAAGCAATGACAACAATAATGCCTCTGTTCCTCATCACAGAGGTTCTAGGAGGACTTTGGTATTTCCTGTTCATTCCCAAAATATTCTGCATGAGCTAAGCTGGCTCTAGTTGATTAAATATCCTTGCTGTATCTAAGTTTACTTTCTATGGACTTTGGAAATTTCTGTTCATTTTCCCCAACACCCACATCACTAAGTGTTCCCTGTCCTCCATTGCCCATATACTGTAAGCTGCCTGTAAATGTACTGCAGGTATCAAACTGGTCCAAAATACAAAGAAAGGTACTTCTGTCTTTAATGCCTACAAAATAACCTTCAGTCTAGTATGGAGTATGATCAGAACTCTCTGCTAAATTCAAGCATTATAACAACTGTCCTGGTTCCAAAGCTTCATTAGACAGACAGTTCCTCAGTTAACATTACATAAAGGAAATGATAGTGTTATCTTCAGAAATCATAATTCAGTGACAGAGGGCTTCTACACAGTGTAGACTGGCACAAGTTCTTTCACAGTCATGAGTCCCACAAGCAGGACACTGGGCTGCCATGCCTGTAGAGGTTGGCACTTTACCAGCCCTCCTTTGCTCCACGCAGAAGCAGCAGTGACAGATGTTAACTCTAGAGAGAAGCAGGTGAAGGTTTGCAGCTGCTCGAGCTTTGAATATAGTCAGGCATTGTTTATAGCCACTTCAACAGTCATTCCCAGTTTCCTTCTCCAAAAATACATAAAGGCCAGCACAGCACACCATACACAGCCTAGGTGAGAGTGGCACAGCTTCAGAATGGCTTGAACACAGCTAGGACCATACACGCCAAAGCGCTCCAAAGGAAACTGGAAGTTATCTAGGAAAACATGGAATCTATGCAAAAATAGTGATGATATACTCACTGTCACTCCACGCAAGTCTCTTAGATGGATTGGCAGTCATGACAGATCCCTTGACTGGCAGCTCCTCTTTGCTTTATTCTGAAACCCTGAGGAATCATTATGTTGTAAAACAATTAAAATACTGCCATGCACAGGTCAATATGAACTGGAGACCAGCTCCACATGCCCACCCAATAATAAACTGCAGAAGGATGAGATCAGGATTTTCCTCAAGAAAAAGAATATTATGAAGTAAAAAGGATAGCTACTCCCCATCTCAAGAAAGGTTGAAGTCAGATTTGATAGGGATACACAAGCTCAAAAATGGGAAATCAGGAACATTGTTTCACTTCCTTCACTCTTAAATTACTGTAAAAAAGAGCCAATATGCTAAAAAAATGAGTGTGGCGCTTTGGCCTGCTGTCAGCCAGTTGTATCATATTCTATTATTGCTTTGCAGTATACCTTACCTTTGCTATAATCCAATTTATGACTAAACCTGTGAGTACAACATGAAATTTCGTGAAGAGATTCATAACTTTGCCTATAAGACTACAAGATGATTCACAAAGAAAAAGAATTATGTATGTGGTATAAGGCCCAACTGTGAATAAGACATAGCAGATGAACAGAAGACAAAAAGCCAGACAAAGCAAGGTAGCATATATTGGCTGAGTGTATTGCTTTGAGACATCATGCTTTGCCATTGCCTTGGTTTTTCTTTTAATAAGTAAGATGAATGAATGAATGAATGAATGAATGAATGAATGAATGAATGAGACATATTTATGAATCACTAGCAGGCCAGCTGTAAGCTATTGTCATCAAGCAGTTTTTCCCACAGGAAAAGCCAAAAGGGGATAAAATATTTAACCCAAAGACTTAGCCGTCCCCCTTTCTTCATTGCAGAATGGAACATACTATTTATTCTTCTTACATGGGCTTAAATACCCACATGGAAACATATAAACCACTCCAGTCTTTGTCCTGCTCATGAAGAAAGGCATGAACAGTGTGAAGGGCAGGGAGGACTTTAAAGAAACAGGACTCTGCTCTGCACCCTAGTACACCAGGTGCTGTGCAGCACAACCCCGGACTAGTCTTGGCATGAGGGCAGTAAAAGGAAACCTTTGCCACAGGGGAGCCATGGCACACAATGCCTATAGTGAAAGGCCACAGCAAGCCTCAAGGCTTGTGCCATTTTTCTCTCAGAATGCAGGAAAAGTACCACAGCACTCTCACAGTAATAGCTGACACACATTTCAGGCAGCAGCCTGCATCAGAGAATGAATCCCAGGTGCTATCTCATTTTCCAGATGCCCAGGGGTATGGCAACAGATTTTCCCTTGCCTTAGCCTCCAGCACCACCCCCAGTTGCTTGAACAACACCTGGATGTGAAATGCTAGCTCTGTATGAAAAGGAGCATTTGAAAGCAGACAAAGCAACTTCCCATGGAAACAGTGAGTTTTACCTCAAGTCTTGGAAATAGTGAGCTCAAAACCAATGATAACTGGGATAACCTTCAGTACAAGATCTGAATCCAAACAGGTTATTTCCAAAAGGTGAACTAGAGTTCATCTGGGCACCTCTACCCTTTCTATCCTGGCCAGTGCAAACAAACTGCTAAAGCCATCACCCACCACCGGCTCAGAGTGTGTAATGTGCGGGTGGCGATGTTTGCTGAGGCCATTCTACAAGGCTGTTCCTCACAGGTGGGAATGCCTTGGGAAAGCCCACATGCCTAAGAGCCCAAGAAGCTGCCTCATACCACCTGAAGTGCCAAACCCCAGGTAAAGGAAGTGCAGAGGGCTGAGGCTGGTGGCTGCCCACTGCAGAAATGGAATCATGGAATCACAGAATGGGTCAGGTTGGAAGGGACCTGAATTGGTCATCTGGTCCAATCTCCCTGCTCAAGCAGGGTCATCCCAGAGCACATTGCACAGTATTGCATCCAGATGGTTCTTGAATATCTTCAGCTGAGGAAGAACTCAACCTCTCTGGACAATCTGTACCAGTGCTCAGTCACCTGCACAGTAAAGAAGTTCTTCCTCATATTCAGGTGGAGCTTCCTGTGCATCAGTCTCTGTCCCTTGCCTCATGTCCTGGTGATTAGCACCACTGAGAAGAGTCTGGCTCCCTCCTCTTGGCACCCCGCCCCCCCCCCCCTTTAGATATTTATACACATTCATGAGGTCCCTTCTCAAACAGGGCACAGGTGTCATAGAAAAACCACAGCGGGGGCTGAGGAAGAGGGGAGAGCGGGGCAAGACCCTCGGCGAGCCCCGGCGGCCACGTCGCTCACCGGCGCTGCGCCCTCGCAGCGGCCACCTGAGGTAACCGGCCGCGTCCCCGGGCACGCCGCCTGGGAACGGGCGGGGAAGGGAAGCCGGGGCCTCTGGGGTGAAGGACCACGGCTCGGCGGCACACCCCCGCGCCTGTGCCGGGACCGGGGCCGCCGCCTGCGCTGCCTCCTCTCCTCCCTCAGCGCGGTGGCGCCCGCCTGGCCGCCCTCACCTGCCTCCGGCCGCAGCCGCACCGCCGCCTGCCCGGCCGCCCTCGGTGCCGCTGTGAGCCTGGAGACCGCGCGGTTGCTACGGCACGGCCGGGCCTCACCCCGCGCCCCAGCCAGCCAGCCAGCCAGCAGAGGAGGGACGGCGCGACGGCTGAGCTGCCCCAGGGCGGCACGGGCACGGGCACGGGCACGGGCACGGGCACGGGCACGGGCACGGGCACGGGCACGGGCACGGGCACGGGCACGGGCACGGGCACGGGCACGGGCACGGGCACGGGCACGGGCACGGGCACGGGCACGGGCACGGGCACGGGTGTCCCTGACCCTGCCACTGCCACCGCTTCTGCCCCTGCCACCGCCCCCACCCTGCCCCTTCCCCTGCCACTGCCCCTGCCGCGGGGAGACCGATGCGGAATAAATTCATCCTCAGCAGGCTCCGGCACAACGCCGTGCATTCATTCCTTGGGGAGCCAGAAATACACGCGCCAACTTGGAGAGTTACAGAAATCTATATATAGCGAATTCAAGCCTTCTGGTCTCGTTAATTCTTAATTTAGGCTAAGCCGTTGACAATATTTATAACAAGAGCAGCCACGCATGTCCTTTATTTAAATCGGAGGAACAATATACACTGGCTGGGGAGTTGATGTGCTCACAGAATCACAGAATTGGTCAAGTTGGAAGGGACTGCAGTGGGTCATCTGGTCCAACCTCCCTCTTCAAGGAGGGTCAGCACATTGCACAGGATTGTGTCCAGATGGCTCTTGAATATCTCCAGTGAGGGAGACTCCACAACTTCTCTGTGCAATCTGTTCTCATGTGCAGACACCTGCACAGTAAGGAAGCTCTTCCTCATATGCAGGTGGAACTTCCTGTGCATGAGTTTCTACTCCTTGCCTTGTGTCCTAGTGACTGGCCACTGAGAAGTGCCTGGCTCCCTTCTCTTGGCATCCCCCATTTACATAATTATATGCACCAATGAGGCCCTCTTTCAGTCATCTCTTTTCAAGGCTGAACAGGCCCAACTCCTTCACCCTTCTCCTGGAGAAGCCAAAATAAAAACTATTCTAGTGTAGTAAAATATACAAAAATATGTGCATCATAAATCTGAACTTGGTATTAAAAAGCTCCTGTTAATGTAATACAGCCAGAACGCCAGGTCTTTATTTACAGTATTTGATCTGTAAATGTTTGTGAGTTCAGTTTCCAGCTGAGAGACAGATAGGGCTGAGATTTGTGCTTTCCCTGTTTTGCTCTGGTTTACTATGCAATGACAGAGTAATAAAAGATCGGTCACTTTATAGGATCAATGGATCTTGATGTTCGGATAGAAACACGCACACACAAGCCATCCTGCAGCACGCCAAAGCATTGACTTCAACTCTCCAGGATTCATAAACAGTGACAGGCAAGAAAAGTTCCTTATAAGGCATGTGGTTGGGATGAGAACATGACTTTCTGGAGCTCCAGTTTCTCATACAGTTGGAACCAAGGGTTTAAAGACTAGCCTAGGCATGGCAAATCATTCGGGATTGCACAACTCTTCCCCTGAGGTATAGAAAAGGCATTTATTTCTCAGGCATGAGACAGTTTCCCATCATATCATTAAAAATAGTAGGTACTGACTGTTCTCAGGATCCTTGCAGACACCGTGACTGCCATAGCATAAGCTTCTGTCAAGACCTATATTTTTGGGGCAAGGCTTAAAAAATTTCTCTTGAAAGTATAAGTGCAATGGATTTATAAGTAGGTACCCAAAAATCAAACTAATCAATCTGTCAATTTGTTATGCTGCTTCCAGTGAAATTTTTTTCCTGTTTATCCAACACTCAATATTCCTCACTCAGGTAATTTTTTATGCACTATACAGAAAAGCTCCATCTATTGTCATGCATTAATGTCTGTAAATGTACTACTTACAAGGGTTTTTTTAAAAAGTGATTATATGTGCTGAAACTTTCTCTGCATAGAGTGTGCCAGAACCCTTCACTCGAGGCTTGGCTGCACTAAACTAAATATGTTGCAAGAAAACATTCCTTAAAATGCTTTGAACTGCAGGGCTTATAGAACCACCTGACAAGCCCAGGGGCAAAGGCTGACAAATGCAAAGCCACTTCTGGCTCCCATAGGCTTTATAATCAGCTGGCTGTTGTCTCTTAGGTAAAATTCTTAGGAAAATAAAATGCTCTCTGCACATCTCATAAACATTATTCATGTGGAAGCCCTGACTTGGCCATTGCCTGCTCTGCAACTCATGAAAATGAGGAATGTATTCTCCAGATGCTGCCTGCTGAATGAGGCTAGGCTTAATAATCAAAGAGATGGGGGATCCAAGTAACTTGGAAGTAGGAATTGACTCCTTGTGAATTGAGATGATAAAATTAAATCTGGAGCCATTCTGTCATCTGACCTTTAGGCTGAATGACAAAGTGATTTTGATGGGTGGAAAGCATGTTATTATGTCATTGTAAAATGCATCTGAGATTGCATTAGCAAGTGTGACTTTGTCCTGACTCAAGTACTTCACCTATCAGAATATATATTTGATCACTTATGGATAAAAATCAGCATTCTCAGCATTTTCTCTGTAGTGGTGCTTAGAACATAAAACTGTTGGCTTGTGTTTTATGATGATTCCTTTTCAACCAAAATAAAGACATAATCCACTCTTTTTCTGTCTTTTGTTTTAAAAACCCCAACTCTTTAACATAATATCTTACTTCTTTTAGATTATTAAAACCACGTTTAACATAAACTTGCTAAAGTTCTTTATCCATGCAAAGCAGTGTACATGGTGCATGTAATCTAACTGCTAATGTACTAAGAAAGAGACTTTCTCTCATATGGTACACAGGATCAGTAGGTAAGGACACTCATGGCACTGATGCTTATGGCTATGATAGTACAAAGAATGAAGCTTCACCAGGAAGTTTAATGCTGTCACACATCCTTCCCCAGAGTGTCATGCTTCCTGTTGACTCCCTTTCAAAGAGAAACAGGAATCAGTTGCAAGGGGTAAGGAAAAGGATAAAAACAAGCTGGACTGAACATGGGTTAATGCTGTCCTTACACATTGTTTAGAGTGATTGTCTAAAAAAAAAAAACTGCATACACCTAAAAACAGTTAATCAGCACAGAATATATAAAGCATAAAAATATCATCAAATAAGTAAAATACTCCTTTCAAGTGTATGTTGTTCTCACCCTTGAAGAGCCTCCTAAAATTTATTTTAAAAAGTTCTTCAAAGTATGTAAAAACCAGAGGTAAATCAGTTAGCCATAGAAGAGCTGCCCTGGCTATCATCAGTAATATACTGGCATCAGTGTGGGATTTCACCTGTTCCTGCCCAGAAGTCAGGCAGTCAAGGCAGGACAGAGCATTGGGCAGAAGAGCTGGACTTAGAGCAGGCTCAGTCCCATCTATACAGCATTGCATTGTACATTTACCTGAAGAGAAGTATTTTAAATTTCTAAATATTCCTTAAATTGTTCTTTCAGGTTTTAAGGTAAGCCCTTAAGTTTTGCATATCAGAACTGTGCAGCCTACCACTTGGGACTGACTTCTAGTCCATGGATACCTAAGTAATCACTCTTTTAGGTGAGGATATTTTGGGGAGGTGGCATGAAATGAAAGAAACAGACACTGTGTCCTGGGGATGAAGGGAGGCATGGGGAAGGGCAAATGGGGATAAACTAAAATTTTAGGGAGGAAGGGTAGAGACAGGAAGGGAACTAAGGATAATGTGACTGATGTGCAGTGGCAGGGAGAAGCAAGAACCAAAGCTGTAGAAGTGGGATCCACATTAAAGACATGGATACACTAGATAGGAAAATGGGGAAGGGCTGGACTGTCATGGTGGAAATGATGTGTATAGAGAGGTTTTTTATCTCTTGCCCCACAATCTCCATAGCAAATAGGATGCATCAAATAAACAGTCCTGTACTGTAGGAGCACTGAACTGGAAAAGGAAGGCACGGGAGTAGGAGGCTAATGTCACTGCACAAAGGTCTAACAAACTTTAATAGCTGTAGAAATAAACTGTTAGCCATGTAGTGTTGATGAAAAGCTGGGCATCTCTTGTGAATGTCTAGTGCCCATGTTTAAAAATCTAGTTTCAGGCCTTAAGGAAAGAGAGTTGTGTTTCCAACAGAAGCCAGCAACTGGTTGTCCTCAGCAGCCCACCCATGTTTTTAAGTTGTGCATGTCTCCTCTACTTAGTCATACACTGCTGCTTCCTGAGTCCGCCAGTGCAGTCTTGCAAGAAGCGTAGTTGCTGAATATGCATATACCATTCTGCAGCTTTTATTTTTATTTGTTCTTTTACTTTTCTTTAGATCTATACTTAACTAGAAGTGTTTCCAAACTGACAGAAAAAAACAGAAACTTCTCCCTCCCAGCAGATTTCTGTCTTCCAGTCACGACATGTAGTATGACCAGGTATTAATGGAGGTGACCTTGTCACTGAAGAAGCAATGCTACTTGGAACAGTGCATAACAGATCAGTCAAAAATTAAAATTAAAAAGTAATGAAAAGATTGCAGGGCTTCATGACCTTTGTTTTTAAGACAGGCACTGCACATCAAGGTTTGCCACTCCCTGGTACCCACACGGTGTTTGTATCTTCTGGAATGGAGGATGAAAGATACAAACACTGCTGATTCCTTATTGCCCTGGGGTGATATTGCCTTACCTAGATCACATGAATTTCTTTCCAGGTAGCCTGCTTGCACAAGCTCAAAAGCATGCTAGCAGGCATAGTGCCAGTACTGGAGATACTACACTGAAAGGAGAATGAGGCTTAAGCTGCCTGGAAGTGCTTCCTGTGTTCCTCAGCAAATAAAGAAGAGGCTCTCAAAATTCTTGTTCTTCCCCAAGTCCATTGTCAGTGATGTGCTTCTTCCCCTTTTTGGAAGTCAGCTCTTGTTTGCTGCTTGTCTTTGAACTGAGGGGTTCTTTTTAAGGGGAGTGGAAAGAATGGTACTGATTTCTTGTTCCAGTGAAGAATTGTCTTATTATTTCCTATCTCTGTCTTCCCATCACAGGATGATTCTAGTTAACAAGTAAAAAGTCCCTGCCAACTTCTACTGACATCTGCCTGCTAATATCCTTTGGTCTGTGAACCCCCAGGACAGGGGTAGTAGTTTATCAAGAAATGAGGAATGGCAGTACAGGTAAAGAGGCTGGGAAGCACAGAGAGCAAAAGTGGGAAAATAAGATGGTTGGCTTTTTGTCCAATGCTGGTATAACGTGCAAATGAAGGAGACTAAGGTAACCATTAATTACTCTAGCTTAGAAAACAGAACAAAATTCTTACATGTGAGAAAAGCTAGGATCTGGAACAGACTTAAAGCTGGAGTATTGGTGGGACACAAGCAGCTTAAAAGATAGAGGTTAACATACAAGGGAACAGACTGACTAAGAAGGTCCTGCCCATTCCTGTGTTCTTAGGAATAAGGATGCTAAGTGCAGGATAGAAATGAAGGAGGATAATGAGGCATAAATGGAGAGACAGGAGGAGTGAGAAAATGAATGCATGAATAGATTAATTTGCACTGGAGGGGAAATTTTCAATGGAGTATTTGAAATAAGAGCATGTAAAACCCTTACTAAAATTTGCTTTGGGTTGAGACACTCATTTTATACCATCATAAAAACATTGAATGTGAATGTTTGGGACACAGCTGTGACAGTTTACACTGAAGATGCTTCAATTGTTTGGGTACCAGAAGAGCCCAAAAATCTAGCAAATATTCTGCCAACACATTTAAAAGCCAGTAAATAGCTTAGCAAGCTGAATATACTACGATAAGCCAAAGCTAAAAGTTCATTCTTTCAAGGCAAGATGAAGAATGAACAATTTCCTGTAGTAAGGGAAGGTTTGGCTTATCATAAGAACTAGGGAGCAACAGTGATAAAATTGTGCAATGGTTTGTGCAAACCAACAGATTGACTTGTCTTCAAAAACACCAAAATCTTTCTGGCAGCATCAAGTGTGAAAGGGTATAGAGAGGTCATGTGTGACAAAGTTATCAAGATACCTCAGAGTCCCTGGGATTCCAGCCAGGTTGGAGGCAATTTTTTGATAATATCTAAAGGCTGTATTTAACTCAAAGGACATTGATTTATAATGATACAGTCTTTATGAAAGTCAGGGTCTTTTATTTATAAATATCTAGAGCCACACTGCACCCACAGTACTCTAGCTGTTCTGTGACCCTACTATTAAATCAAATCATCAATGAATGCACAAGGAATTCTGATATTGTATTTTATTTTCTTAAGTGTGTGCTAAGGTGTTACATACATTTCTGTCACGTTGTTTGCCTTCCATAGAGAAATATGTATTCACTAGAAATCCTTGTTACAGTGAGTAAACCTATGAGATTAGGGAATGTTTGCAAAGACAGAAAAGATGATCAGTAATGGTTAAAAACATTTTTATAAGAAGTTGCCCATCTTGTATAGCAAATAACAGAGGATCTTCACTGTAACAGCAAATCAAAGTGGGTATGTTAAGATTTCTAATCAAGCCTAGACAAGAATTACTGTAATATTACTGTATTACTGCCAAAACTACAGATAGCAAGTGTGGGGTAAGAGAAGCACCAACTGATAAAAATAAGTGCAAGACCCCGAAGCGATGGCTGCTGCAGGGGGAGGCAGCATGAAGGTGAGCTGCAGGCAGCCACAGATGAAAACAAGCACAGCAGGAGACAGAAGGGGGAATCCAGAGGAATGGGAGCTGCCCCAAAATATCCCACTACCATTCTGCAAGGTATGTAGTGTAACAATAAATTCAATGTTTTAATATACAAATGAAAAGCCTAGATCAGTGAGCTGCTCCAGTATAGACCAGGTTGGATATTTTACTGTAGACAACAGAAAACCCAGCTTTTTCTATTTTATGGAAAAAGATGTGGACTCATCTGCTCATCAGACATTAAAAATACAGCAAAGGACAGTGCATCAGCTTGAAAAATTATTTAAGTTAAATAGTATTACTTTCACGCAGAGTTTAGTATCATGGTGTTATCGAAAGGGATAACTGGAGGTGAGAATTGCAGGAGGCATATTGCTGATCACTTAGGCCCACAAAAAAGGGTTTATCTCATATGACTTCAGATCTCTATGAAATGGGTGATTAATTAGAGCTAGTCACCTGCCCTCCTTGGCAAGTCAGTGGAGAGAGATGAGTTAGCCATCTCCCCACACCCACATGTGCTCTGGCTGCCCGGGCTGAGTGTGCCAGCTTGCCGCTCTGCGAAGGAGGGAGTGCCTGCATTCTCTCCGGTGTTAGAAATGGTGGGAATGCTGGGCAGGTGTGGTCCTGCCAGTGGGCTCCGATCTGTGCCAGGGGCCGAGGCAGACGCACCTTCCTGTGTCTTGGTGAGAGGGGAGCCTGCTTTCAGAGGCACTGAGCTGGGCTGCAGCAGCACAGAGCTCGGCTGTTCACCGCCCTCCCACCATTCCCACCCGCACCAGTCCTCCACAGGGCAGGGAAGATGGGACTGAGACTGTGAGGGCGTCATAGCTCTGCCAAACCCAAGCTGTTGGGGTTATATGCCAAAAGGAAAGGTCTCAAAGCTGCTGCCTAAATCTTACCTGAGATTGCAAGGCTTGCTGATAAAAAGGGTTAAAAAAAAATTGTTTCTGTTTGTAAATGCAGCATCAGCCCAACAACAATCACTGAGAGATTTATAAATATCCATCCTGAAAGCAACATTTATACCCAGTCACTGTATTTATACCAAGACCTGTTTTTTGAACAATAAAACAATTACCTTCATTCACGCTGAGGGTTATTTGGCCAAAAGAAATATATCATAGATGACAGTTCTTTACCTAGCAGGATGTACACAGGACAGTTATTTCATTTAGGAAAAAGTGGTGTATAATTTGTAAAATGTAGGATATTTAAGGATTGTCTTTGTCTCACTGACAGATAACTAGACTTTTATGTTGTATAAGTTACATTATATTCAACAGGAGACATCAAACCTATTAATGCTATATTTTAGAACATTTTACTGTCTTTTAACAATATAAAATAGATCTGGTGTTGATAAAATCCTGCACAACATTTTGATAATACAGGAAAGAAACATGTTAAACGATTAAGACCTGGTTTTTGCCTTTTAGTTTTCATACATTTCCTTGGGACATTTGTGATGGACATGTTACTTAGAGTACTCTTAGGCAGGACTTTGTTTTTAAATAACTTCAGCTCTTTCCTCACTCTAAAGGATTTTAAAATATTTGACTACCATTGAGCTCATTCAGAAGAGATCAGTAACCTCAGTGCCTTGTAATTACAGTCTAAGCACAATTAAGATAATAATTCTCAAGTCTAAATAATTCTTTATAGCATAGTTTCATAAATATTCTAAAGAGTTATGAAATAATTAATAGATAACAACTTTCATGAAGTACTTGCTGACATTTTAATCCCAAGGTGTCACTATGGGCAGGACATACCTCTCGGAGATAGTGCAATTGAGACACTGCCCAGGTGATTTGTAACTTGGCCCTGGTTCCTCCTGCTGGATTGTCATCGGATGTCCATGAAAAGGACAGTGACATGCATCATTCTGTGGTAACCATCAAAGAAGTTGTTTTTAGTGACATCTGCACCTGTGGTCCTCCAGGTAAGGATTTTGAGTGCATGTGGGCTTAGAATATGGAAAGAACCAGAGAACTGATTCTGGAGGGAATGTTTTATTATCATCACGGAACTGCATTTTGCACGGGCTTTGAAAGGCGATTAATAGTATAAGGACCAAAAAAAAAAAAAAATTAATTACGTCATGATGGAAGAACCTGCCGACTAGGCTTTTTGTTTTAATCAGTGCCTTTTGTTTCTTTTCACCCCTGCTGCCAGCTTCATCCCACAGAGCAGGAGCCGGGATGTCTGCTCACAGCTGTCTCGCTGCATGGCTGGCAGGAGGTGCTGATACTGGGCTGAAATTCCAACCTGCCTTTGGGAAGCAGATGCATGGGTGTAATTATACTAATCAGTGGAGTTTTGCCCCTCACACTTTTCCCATCACTTCCATCTGCAGTTCTTTTATTGTAAAATAAATAGTATTATATGACATTAATTTTAATTTTCCACGATACCCCACAGTTGGTGTGTGTCCTCATAACTCAGGCCCCACTTTACAGGTGACTCACGTAATAGTCAAAGTTATTAATTTGTTACAAGGCTGCCTGCAATCCCAATTTTTAAAGTGTTTCTACATGGCTCACAGACTTAAAATCTGGAGCCACTCATATTGCTTATTAGTTGAGCAAAATAATTGGAAGCGTTAGTGTAGCTATTGTTTTATAGGGCCCCGGGCCATGGCATTGCATGCTGGAGATTCAGTGGAGCCTCTCATCCCATCTGGGTGGCTCAGAGCTTCCAAGGCAGCCTTTGTGTGGGCCAGGAAGTACCTTTCTTCATGAGCAGTCCCACAGGCTGCGATGGAGCCACTCAGAAGCACACGTCCATGCCACGTGAGTCAGGACACCAGAATGTGCCCCTTAGGTGCTAATTAAAGTCCACTTCACACACAGGAATATACTTCCAATTATCATAGTAGCCTTGGAATGCGTTGTGGGATGTGGAGGAGAGCAGAAGCTATTGCAGAAAAAAAGTAATTGGAGTGTTTAAATGACAAGGCCCTCGTGATTAGTCTGTGGTGTTGTATGAAATATCCCACAGTACCTCAGCTCCAGGTTCCAAAACAGATGCTCGTGAAGGTTTTTCCAGGACTTCCAAGAGCTGGCTTCTCAACAGTCCAAAAATTTGAGGAAATCTGGCTTTTTTTAGTTTTCCTTCTCTTCAGCTTCCCACGTCACTGCACGGTAAAGAGCCAAAACTATTAGCTGTTCAAAGAACTTGAGGGAAGATTTGTAAAGGAAAAAAAAAAGTGTCATTCAGAATGTTGCCCTGGGGGAAAAAAAATTCAAAAATCTACTTCCATGGGCAACCTCAAGTTTATTTTTTTGTTTTGAAATGACTTCTTATTTTGGAATTTCACTTGGAATAGAGATTCAAAGGGTCTGCCAACTCAAGCTTCCATTGTGATTCAGCTGTTTTTCGTCCATAAAATGAATAACTTTATGTCCTGTTTCTTAATTCTTAGAAGTTTATCATCCATTTATCATTACCCTTCCTCATCCTTTCTCAAATACTATCCAAAGCACTATTCAGGAAGGAAAAAGGGGACAGCCTATCTGAAAGACTATGCTGAAACCCAGAGTATTTCTTTTTCTACAGAGAGATACTGTATTTTGCTTTTTATTCTACTTTGCTTAAGAAAATACTGTAACAAGCCCTTCCACCACTTTGCACCTAAAAGCTGTGAATCCCATATCAAAGATCCATTTCAATAAGAAAATCTGTGCCATTAAGTGGTCCCCACTGTGCCCAGGACATTTGCAAGCAATAGTCATATCAGACTCCATTTCCTGCAGGTATTTCATTGCCTTCAGATGCCCTTAAATATTGTCTGTCTTGACGTTGTCTTGCAATGAATATTTATATAAAGCTGTGATTGCACACTGTGTCCACACGTCGTGGTCTGCATCAGCAAAATAAAGGGTCTCAATGCCAAAGACGGCTTTGAGTTTAGCCACAAACTAACTCACAAAAGTGAGCAGAAATACATTGTAAGATGTAGGTAACTAGCAAAAGGGTGTTGGCCCTTACAGTTCACATTCTTTTTGTGAAATCATTTGCTTTGACAAGCATTTAAATAAGCACATGGTGACAGGTACACCCAACTATCGAGTACCTTTGTTTTTCTGGTATTGTCACAGCATCACAATGGTAAGCATAGAAAATGCTGTTGCCTCCAAAAGCAAACAAGGAGCTCTTTAGTAAGCTGCTGCAGAAAGTCCTGCTCTCCCTCTTTTGACTCCTTGGTTAAGTGTCCTCTCAGAGACTCCATTAGTCTTGTCCTTTCAGGTCTTCCCAGAGCAGTCTCAAAGAAACAGAACAAATCTCACCGCTGTGGAACAGCCCCTGTTCCACCTTTGGGCACAAACTATAAACAAGCAGCAGAAAGATGCTGCCAAAAAGATCTGGTTTTGAAAAATATTACCAGCATCCTGGAAACCAGAATCCAGTATGAGCCAGCCTTTAGCATAGATTTAACATGTTCAACTGAGGGGTCATAACTGATGGGTTGAATGAGGGGTCCATGAGCAAGATAAACACACATTCCCCCCCCTCTGCATTTGGATGGATCTGCACATGTAGCAAGAAAAATAGAATTACTTTTCAATGCTTCAACAGAATCTTCTCTTTCAATTATTTGCTATACCTTGTCCTGTGATTTCTATCACTCTGAAGAAATTCATACTTGGAACACACAATGATATCATCAGAAGTTTTTGGGAAAGGAAGAGATT
Organism: Acanthiza pusilla; assembly: GCA_036630365.1. Classification (NCBI taxonomy): domain Eukaryota; kingdom Metazoa; phylum Chordata; class Aves; order Passeriformes; family Acanthizidae; genus Acanthiza; species Acanthiza pusilla. The sequence continues at coordinate 3,649,255 of JAXCHO010000098.1, forward strand.
GATAAAATTAGTAAGAATTTAAAAAGGTTTAGAAGATGTTCACATCTGAGAATGAAGAACTATTACAAAAACACAATGTATATTATCTATTCCTGAAAACCTGCCCAGATGATGACTGCTGAAAAACACATGAAAATATAAGCGTGAGTGACCATCAGCTCCCCTATGACACAGATATCAGCGATAGGTATGTAAGTGTCTGCTTTGAGGTAAGGCATTGTGTTTGGAAGAACATTCCTGGTTTAATTTTGAGAGGGGAAGCCAGGCCTACAGCTCATTTCATTATATTGTGCTGAGCGGTTGTCTCCTTTTTATTCTTTACAGTGTCCTCTACCACAGCACTTCCGTGAATGGAAGGCTTTGAGACCAATTTTTGAGACTGGCTACTGAGGGACAGTGATAATGAGGGCTGATAGGAACAGCTGGAGAAAATGGCCAAGATGTAGCAATTTAATAGATTTTATATAAAAAATAGCATGGCACTTTAGAGCTCCAGCTCTTGGCAATTAGTGAAAGTGCAAGGTGATTATAGCTCTGTAGCACAGAGGTCTTCCTCTCTCAGTAGTCCCAGGTTGCCATTCAGCGCTTTCACATACCTGCAGCACTGTGCCAATTACCATCCTTTGCTAGGAAATCCCTTTCATTTGCATAGAATTAGGTCACTGCCCTGCTGCTTTTCCCACAAGCACAGGAAAATGCATGGATGCTTAGAAAAAGAGAGGAAGGACACTTCCTATTTCTCAAAGAAGCAGAGGCAGGCAAGTAAAACATCTAAAAAATGACACTAAGTGTAAAACAACTTTGCCCTTCTACTTCTGGTTTTTCATTCCCACTGATCAGAGCTGCTGCTAAAAAGATAAACCTGCTCAATATAACCACAAAATGGAAGACAACAAAATATATACAGCTGCGTATTAACAATGACAGGCTGAGCATATTGGAGCATAATTTTAAAGCACAGCACAGTCTCACAAAGGTGGCTTCCTCAGAAGAGTGGCTTTGGTGGAGGGAGGCAGTTTGCATCCTCTGCTCTGGGCTTGCAACAGACACATCCGCCTTCTGTTGAAGCCCTGGGTATTGGGGTGGTGTCACAAACAGGAGCATAGGGGCTCCCAAATAACACTTAGCTCCTAATCTTGCCAAAGTGCTTTGCAAACGTGAGGCTAATCTCACGGCAGCATGAGGAGGCAGGTGTTATCTTCTACCCAAAGTCAAATGACTTGTGCAGCTGCATAAGTCAGCTTGTGCAGCTGACACGTGGAGTCACCAGAGCAGAGTCAGGGGGACAATACAGAAAGGTTTTTTGAATCTTCCTCCATTGAATCCATTCCTAACTGCAGAACTCATTTCTTTCCTCAAAAACTGTAAGGCAAAATTCACCATGAATGCCAGACAGCACCTTAAGTGCAGCCCCTTCAATCTGACACTGAGGAACATCTAGCATTTAAGGATTATTTTACCTCTAGTCAGGGCTTGTTACCTACCATGGCTTCAATCAGGCTTTCCATCTCAGACTGTGGAACTCGATTCATGTTACTATGAAACTGGCAGTGGCATGAACTACATTTACAAATCAGAAAAAACTCTTTTCCAGCTATTTTTGCCAAGCAGAGAAAAAAGACCATTAGCAGCAAAATGTCTGCTTATGTAATCAGCCTCAGTTAACTGGGGCTACGTGTTCATATAATTGGTTTAAAATATTTAATTAATGCTTATAAGAACCTCCCAGAGGTTGTTAGCGCTCTGTGTTGTACTTGAGTTGCCCTTCAAAGATAAGACTCTAAGAGAACAGCACCATAACTGTTTTGGAGAGGGGGAGACTGACAAATGTAAAATAAACCTCTGTATCACAGTTTCTGATGCTTTTACTGCAGCTCCTGTTTTACAACTACCTCCCTCTAATTGTTAAACAGCAGCTGTTTTCTTAGAGGCACCACAGCAGAAAAGAGACTTGAAACATACTACAAGTAGATGAGATGGCCTCAGGGGGCTTTCTCCATGCACAAGAGGATGCCATGGAAGAAGCTGTTGTGGAGAGAAAGGAGATAATAAGGTATCATCACAGATATTACATATAAAAGGGTTGCAAGAAATCTAACCTATTGACATAAAATCTTAATCCTCCTGACAGGTGTTTACCTGGTAAAATACAAAGATTTGTTGATTTTCAGTTCATTTTAGAGTTGGTGAGGCCTTCTTAACACAAGCTGTTGCACTTGCTTGAATTAATGCATTTCCCAGCCCAGTAGCAGTAGCTGAGCAGAAAATTTCTCTTGGAAAAGTCTTTCATTTGGATTTTGACACTACTTGTGAAGGAAAAGCAATCTCTGGCAGCTTATCCAGGTGTTATTTTCCTTCCCAGATTAAAAGGTCTGTCAGAATGACACTGGCAAGCTTGTGTTCTTCTTGAAACTTGTAACACTGCACCCTCCTTCTTGCTTATTACTTTAAGGGCATTTTCAAAAACATTGCTTTTCTCTGCCTCTTCTCAGCCTGTGAAGACCTGTGCAAACTACACAACTGTCATAAATGACAGGAGTGCAGCTGAAGTCAGCAGTGATAACATCAGGCTCTGTATACAGAGTCCTACTTTTAAATTTTTGTTTTGTTGAGAGGGGAGGGGGTTTCCTGTGAGTATAGTGAAGTGGTGGTTGGCTGCTTGCTTCAAATAATTTCTCAGGCAAATTTTACCTAAGATTGTGCTTATGATTCTCTTCTAGCCCTGAATGGAGAAAACAAAGCCACACAGGAACAATAATTAATTACACAATATATATTACATATATATGTGTGTGTGCGTGTGTGCGTGTGTGTATATATATATATATGCATCTGTGTGTGTGATATGTCATCTTCATGATAGAATGCATAAAATCGCTTTTCCCAGAGAAACTGACATATGAAAATAATGTACCAACTGGAACACAGCTCTTACCCAGTTGAGCCAGAATCTATAGGAAGCTGAGGGAACCTCCCTGTAGCCATCTGTGTGCACTGGGCCTGGGCCAAGCTGGGGTTTCTAAGCAGCAGCTACCAAGAACTTCAACTCTAATCCTGCTCCTGAGCCACAGGACAGCAAAGTTTTTGTACTATAGCACAGCAGGCAAATGCTCATCCCAAGACTTTACTGTGTGGCTCAAGAAACACTGGAAAACAATACACTAAAACAATGTTTGATTTCATCATTGAATCTTTCTGATAAATGCAATGATGATTCAGTCATTCATTATTTACTCCAAAAGTGGATTAAAATGTGCCCACCACTGAAACAAAAGCAAAGTTTTTACAATGCAGTAATTTCTTTCAGGTCTGAAAATACATGTGCTGCAGTCAAAAAAAGTTATTATAATTGTTAATTAGTTCAGTATATTTAACTGATGTATTCTGCAGCAACCTTAGAATTTAAATTCTGTAATTGAAAGTAATAAATTAAATAAAATAAGAAACATATATTAATTCTTAATCCCATTATACATGTACTGTATTTTAAGCATGAGGGAACCTGAAATTCACAGTAGATGTTTAATGAATACTCAGATCTGGAAGATACAATTTGTCATAGCCACAGAATTAGCTTGGTAAAGATCAATCCTGACAAGTTAATTAAATAAGTCTGAATATATTAGTTAGTATGAGTATTTACCAGCATTTGTGTTGGGGTTTTTTACATCACACTTTATTTTGACACATAGAAAAAAAAAGAAAGAAACAAATAAGAAAGTCTACAGCTTTTGGAACTGCAAATCTTGAAAAACAAAGGATTAAATGTTTAATATCTACTAGATGAAATTCTTCATGCTTTTTAGACAAAATATCCTTCTTAGAAAACTCAGCCAATATTTAAAAGAGTATTTTCATTAATGGCTTGACCTTACAACCCTTTAACCTGATGAGTCATTCCAGATCATACTAAAGCTTAGTCATGAGGAAGAATGCAATTTTTGGATCCTTAGCATCTGACCTCACAAAGTATGATGCAAACTACCACCACTAGTGTGAAAACTATGTGCAGTATCAGGGTGCAGGAATCTCTTGCTGGAAGAGATGGAGCTTTTGTGCTCCCTCTTGGGTAGCTCCTGCTCTCTACTGACTACCACCTCTATCCATGTGAAAAACTCGAGCTCGAGCAGATCAAATGCTTGCAAGATCCAGCTGTAAGTGTTCTGACTCCTAAAGGTCCTAGCCTGGCAACAGGCTGAGTCTTCTCCAAACTGGCTGCGTATCTGCAATCCTTCATGAATGTTTTTTTTTTTAGAGGGTTGCCATTGCCCAGAACTGCCTTGCCAAACATGAAATCCTTGCCTTCACAATGATCATGAAATGTGTCTCTCCCGCTCTCCCTCCACACAGATAAGACAGATACACAAGGGCACACCCACACACACCATCTACACCCCCACACACATACACCTGTGCTGTGGGGGTGTATATGTATAAGTATACACACAATAAATGTGGGCTTGTTTGCTTTCTCTTTTTTTTAGGCTGCAGGAAGCCTACGGTTTTGAATTCTTCCAAGATGGCTGCCAACATCATCCTCTGATAGGAGGGAAAGGACAAGAAGGAAGAATCTCGTAAAATCCCATGACTTAGCTGGGATTCAGGACAACACCTTGTCACTCATAAAGAGCATGTGAACATTGACAGCAACTGAACAAGTCCACAGCACAAGTTAGCAATGCTTACATGGTTTCCCATTTTGAACGTTCCTATCTTGAGGTATATTCCTGCTACAAAACAGCAGGCAATGAGAAACTTGGAATTTCTGTCACTTTAAGAAACTGTTATCCTTTAAGTATTATTGATCTTTCTGAGCAGTAAGAGGTTTTACCCTTGGCTGGTGGTTTGTTGAAATACAGCAAAGGATGTATTTTCTCAGAGTTGTCCCATATCAATCTTCTGACACCAGAAAGCCACATCTAGTAGACCCACATCTAGTGTGGCTATAAAACCTCCCTGCAGCTGTTGCCTTTGCAGTGGACCCTGTCCAGATCCTCCCTCCCAGCATGGAGAATGTAAACAGAAGATATATTGCAGCCTGGGATGCTCTATCCTATAGTTAATTTTTTCAGCTGAGAGTGAGATCCAATTCGTGTTCACGCTCTCTCCTTGTAATAGCTCCGTGACTGCAGATGAGGGCTCTTCCTACTGTTTGGGAGGAGAAGCTACTGTGACAACCCACACCACATTCAGAACTTGACAGAAAGTCAGGTTGTCTGGCCTTCTACAGTTACAGAGCTGGGGAGATAGGTGGTACTTTCTCCACTCACACATATGCTCTCAAGGCATATTTTATCCCCATTCTTCCACCACATCACAGCAACAGGCTGGATTAGTAAATAAAGCAAGCGTGGAGTGTGGAATGGGAGGTTAAACGTCGCACTGGAAAGTCAGCAGTTTTAGTCATCGGGTAAAATCTCCCGTGACGGCATTCCTTTCTGAAACCTGATCCTGGAGAGAACAGCTTACAGAGCTGAAGAGACGCCAGGCAATGATCTACAGCCCTGGCCTTCCTGAAATGTATTCCTCCCAAGCATCTGTAAGCTGTCAAGTCATGCGCGTAGTCCTCACGTATGTGTAATACATCTTTGAGCCATGACTTTTCTCCTGTGGTTCAAAGCTGCATTTTCATGTGGCTCTGAGCACTTTAACTATGTGCAATATTGCCATACTGGTCCAAACAAAATAATTTTATATCAGCTTCCCTATTTTTAGAGGACAGCTTATGTTCTGCTTGCCTGAGTGAACAGAAATCTTTGGGAATGGCCCCCAACAAACTTCTTGTAAGCTGACAGTCTAAATGCTACAGCTAAATTCAGGCAATTACATGATTATGAGGACCTTACATCTGAAGGATATCTTCAGACTTTTCCAGGAAGTTCGGATCTGTCAGAAGAATTGCAAAATTTTAAAAAGTTGAGTAGTCTTTCTGTTCAGACCTGTTATTGCATACAGTAATACTGTTGCTAGCTAAACATGGTTGGACTCAATGATCTTAAAGGTCTTTCCTTAACGGCTCTATGGTACTCTATACTTTTAATGACTTAGGGGCTTTTGGAACCAGGTGTGAGGGAAGGAGGAAGAGAGAGGACTTCTCCTTGGAACCTGGACATTTGGATTTCTTTTTCAGCATTAATCTGATTCCCAAGGAAAGTGTAGGCTACATCGTAAATCAACCAAATTAAATAAAGTAATTTTCATAATACATTCCAGTGCTGAAGTACTCAGTATGTGTAGAGTTTGAGATGAATATGTCATGTTTTTTAGCCAACCTCTGGAATTCATATTGCAGTCACAAGTTGTCCAAAGATCAAAGCAGTGATCAAAGACAGAAGGCAGCGCTTCTGCATGGGATCTGTCTGGCTGCATATAGAAAAGACATGACTGTCTTCTTATTTCCTGGTAAGGTTGGACAAAAATGTAATTACTTTTCTGATTTTATAAAACATTTCAAAAGATCCCTAAGGGTAGTACTGTTTATAACAGCACCCTGAAATGTCAGCTGAAGGCACTGCTGGAGTATCTGCAGCTCATGGTTCTTTCTTTTACAATCTGGTTACCAAACTCAATACCAAACCTGCTGTGGTTTCCCACAGTTGTTGATCCTAGGATCTATTTGTAAGGTATACCTTTAATTACTGATATAATTATTTCCACCAATGTATGGGTTATGTTCTATACATTATTGCCTACAGGTAGTATTCATGTCATTATCCATGTATCATAGTCACAAAACCACATGCTCTTTACTGAAGAAGTCTTTACTGTCATTTCTGTACACTTCTCTCCAGAAGTCCTCCTGTAAATACCCTCCAAGATTTAAAGATTGACTTTTTTTTATTTCACATGGAACCAGACTGTCTCATCAGAGAACAAGCCCAGCCCTTACAACCAGCATACTTCCTGCTCCACATTAATTCTCCTGTCTCCATCAGGCATTATAGATGGCTTGTCAAAGGTGGGATCATTCTGTCTTACAATGATAATTAAGGGAATTTCCAGCACACAATTATATTTGATTTTTTTAACCTGCTAAAACAGTGAGCGGCCACCTTCCATTCAAGGTTGCCCTACACCTTGATAATAAATATGGTACTTTGAAAAAAAGAATCAGCTATAGTTGATTAAAGCTGCAGGGAGTTTTCTAATGAAGAGCATATTTTCAGTTAGATTGGCATGCTGGCCTCCGAGGATAGATAACACTCACTACTTGGTATTTACTTTAGGATATTCCCTCTCTTCTTGTGAGATTACTGAAAGCTTGACATGCCTACAACATTCTCTGTAGTCTCTGAAAATTACTTACAGATGACAGGAAGGGATCTGGTGGCCTCCCATATTTGTCTTGAGTATTTTCCAATTAAAGAATTCAGGCAGTGGGAAAACTTCAGCTGTATCTGTTTAGTCAAAAGAAGCCCATGACCAAAAGCTGTTCAGCAGTCAAGCACAAAAAGTAGTGGGACAATGGAGTTATGGAAAATCAACAAAGCAAGACCAGCAGAAAGCATAACTTTGTGAACACCCAGAGAAAGTTGATCTCCCTGTTGTAGCTGGTATCCTTTGCTCCACTTCAAATAGTTGTATTTAAGTGATTTCTTCTAGAATTCTTAAAATATAGGTGGTTTTGTTCACCATGCCTGGATTCATAGGAAAGGAACAGATTGCAAAACTGAAACATGCATATATCAATTCTTTAGCAACATACAACATTTAATTGCTTATTGGTTTCATATAGTATTTGCAGACGTGTCTAGTAACTGGAAGAAAGAGTAAGATGAACAGTCTATGACTGATCTCTTGATCACCTTAGAAAATAAGTGCTTTTAGAGTTGGGCCATTTTTCCCTCGTATAACCTCATGGGTTCCTCTTTTGTCAGAGCCTTTACTGTTAATAAAAATTTACAGTATGCTAGGTAAGCAGAAGGCAGTTGGATTACCAGGTGTGACGGGACCAGAGGCTTCCAAAGGCCCTTCTCCCTCCTCTGCAAAAGGAATGCACTGGAGTCACCACAGGGATAGGAGGTGCAGCATCACAGTCTCAGAGGTACAGCAGATGGCTGGGAAGATCTCAGGTATCTTTGGCAATGGGGGTTCAGTAACTCTCACAGTCAGAATTATGGAAAAAAAAAATTAAACAGCCTTCCTTCAGCAAGGAAACAGGCACAGAGACAGAACATGCATCCAGTGTTTCTATTTATGAGCCTAGGAGGCCCTGCTTACTAAGCATTTTCTCCACCAGGAAAAGAAAAAAGCAGAGCCTTCTGCAAAGGGCCTATTGGGCCACATGGACTGTTTAGAGTCATCTGATACACTGGGAGAAGGATAAAGAATTTAAATATCTGAAACCATCACAGTGAGGACTGTAAAAGAGAACAACTATGTTATCAGGTGATGGCATGTGCTATAATTGCTAGATCATATGGAAATAACATTCAGCAGCTGTTATTTTACCAGTATTAATAACTCCAGTTCTCCCATAGACATAAAGGAATAAAAAGTCTGTCTGCTGCCTGCAAATCTTAGACCACAAGCCATGGGCCTCAGACAAGACTTTTGCCCCAAATGTCTTAATTTTATTATAGAGGGAGATAAACAACATAAATTAAGTGAAGTAAAATGTTCATTTGCCTGGTAAGTATAATAAATTTTCCTACCCATCATTGTGCTCCACAAAGTCTGAATACATGTGGACTTATGTTCAGTGAGTCACAGAAGAAATAAAATAATGCTGTTTATCTTTACACGTCAGCCATAGTGCTATATGGAAGTCATTCTACATTAAAGATCTTATAAAGTTAAGTGAAATTTTACTGTCACAACAAGAAATTACTCTGGCCTTTCTTTTATGTGAAGAAGTAAAAAAAGAGAAAAAAATCCATTAAGTACAATTCTAATGTTCATCTTCATAAGAACATCTATTTTACTTGAGACAAAGACTTAAATAAATATTTTATTGCAAAAGTATTGGTAACCCACCTGGATCAGTGCCTTAGATCACCCTACAAATCTTTGACCACACAGCAAACAAACTGGCAGAGGCACAAGTCAATATTCTTTCACCCTAATAAAGAGGACAAGCCAGTTTGGCAAACTGCCTTGGTTGCTGTTCATCTACTGAGAAAAGTGTATTAGCAGCAAGCCTGGTCACCTAAAAGCAGGACTCTGCAAGATTCTCCCAGCTCAAGGGCCAGATTCAGGTTTCGAAGAGTCTTGTAAGTCTCCCTTCATTGCCCTGACTTGACTTAAGCCTTCCTCTGCAAAAACCTGAGCAGGTCTTTAACTCAACCATTACCTTTCCAGCGACTCAGTTGCCTCCAGGTTGCAACACCCAGTGCCTGCTCTCTCCTAGGCAGGTGAGAGAATATGTAGTTTAAAAATATTAGGCCAGACAGCACTTCCTCCAAAAGATGGTGCAGTATTTTATTAACACACTATGCAGCTTTATACTGTAGTTGCTGCCTCTGACCCAGAGGCAGTAAAGGAGGGCACTGCTGCTCTCCATGCTGGGCTTTTCCCTGGTAGCCATTGTGTACTTTGGACTTATGCAGTGGGCTCAAAACAGAAAAAAACACTTCTAAAAAGAAATTTGTTGGCCTTGAGTAGGAGGGCTTTCCAGTCACGGAGCTAAAAGGAAAGGGAAAGCAGGACAGCAGCTTGACAGTGCATCAAGGCCAAAAACTTTTGGCAAAATTTTTCATATGTAGGCTGTGCATCTTGCAAAGCAGAGTCTTATAAATCTTTTCTTGAAGTGCAGGAAGGAAAAAAGCAGAAATGCGGCTCCTTGAAAATTGCAACTAAACAGCAAACCAAAAAGCAACAAAAGGGCAACCTCCACAGAGGTGGGTACTTGCATTGAGGAAGCTTTCCTGGGGGTTTCCCTCTTCTGGTCAGAAGATGGTTTTAATGAGGCTGAACTTTGTGTATTGAATTTAGAATGAGTAATACAGGCAGATTGTGTGCCCAAGGGGAGACTATTAGAAACCTTTGTGTTAACATTTACTTTTGAAAGAGTTTGCACAAAGGCAACTCATATTTTGTTAGCCACAGAAGATAACTCCATGGACAGGTTAGCAACAGAGCTATAAACACCGAAACAGAAATTTAGGGTGTTTTTCTAAAGGTATCAGCTGTGAATTCCCAGCCTTGGGGTGAGTCATTTAGACCAGATGCAGCATTTCAAGGAAACATTTCTAGTGAAGTGACTAAAGAGTTGGAGGAGGCCCAACTGCAAAGCATTCATACGCATCCCATGGGTCAGGTGAAAGAAGCTGTTTTAGGGGCCCCCAGGCCAGATGGTATTTGCAGATGACGCAGAGACAAAAGCCAAAGGAAGTGGAGTTGCCCATGTAGAGGGAAACCTCATCCAGAAAAGCAGGAGCTGCAGAGATGTCAGCACCCAACGACCGGAGCAACATGTGTAAAGAGCTGTCCAGGCACCTGCCGCTCTGTGCAGAAATCAACAGCTGGAAAGAGTTGTGATTTGGTGAAAATATGATCCAGGAAAATACTTACGAGGCTGAAGGGGGAGGAAATTAACTGCCTGAATAACACTGGGAGCTACTAATGACCAGCTGATGCAGAGTTCAAAAGAAATTAGTCTCCCATCAACTTTGGGGGTGTGAAAACTCAGCAGATTATGTTCTGTGATCAGTATTTCTATTGCTTTTGTACTGAGAGTCACCTTCGTCTAGGGACCCTGAAGGTGTTCTTGGCTACTGAAGCGAGTAAATGTGCTCTGGAGCAGAACTGAACCCCTCCACAGAAAGATGGCAGAAAGAGACGTGGCTCCAGGGAGTTCTTTGGGCTTCAGGTGCTTCTAGAATGACTGTGGAGTGACAAAGATTAATTGCACCCCATGACAGCTCTAAACTAGGTCATTGTGTAATAGTATGCCTAAGTGAACCTGTTGGAGTATTTGAAACTACAGCTGTGCCATCAGGTTTTCTCCTTGTCAGGTTGCTGCCTCATGTGGCATCAAAAGTTGAGCTCTAAGTAAGAACAAAAACATGATTGACATTACCAGACTCTAAGGACAACAGCCAAACATCTCACAGCATGTCATGGCAAAGAATTGTGAAAAATCCCACTTTGACTAGGTATTAAGGAAATATTTACAGAGGACAAAGAATATAAGCCTCTAATAAAACCCATTTACCTTAAATTTGCAAGGATTTGAGCAATGCAACTGAGTGTAGTATCAGGTGACATACCACAGTACCTTTGCTTTTTTTTTTTTCCTTGTCACAGTGGGTATCTGTAAGGTATTACATTGGGTGGTGGAAAATGGCCTGACCACGTCTACATCATCTTGAACTTCCCATAATGGAACGCTTAAAAAAACCTACTCAGCCACTTCACCAACAACTGAGTCAAAGCTTTGCAATAGCTGTAAGAAATGTAATTCAAAATAGCAGCAAGCTTTCCTGCAGTCAGGAGCTGAATGTGTTATTGCTTTTGACTGGGAGTCTGCATTATCCAGTTACACTGACATTGACAAATTAAGACAGAGCACAAACCACCACAAGGTCTGCAGAGTACCTTTTACATTCATGCGTATACCGGAGATATTTCAGAGAATGAGAAATTATCTAATTTAAGAGATGAAAACTGAAGACACCCAGGTAAACCCATAGGAGGAAGATCCAGACCAAGCCAAAAGGTGTCTGAAGCTTTTTAGAAGATTACTTAAGAAGGCTTAATTCTCTGGGGATGTCATCGGTTTCTGCACTGAAACCTTGAAGAGACAAATTGCACAGGATGGATGAGCCTAGCTGACAGAACAAACATTTTTGTCTCATCGATAATCTAGAATCAAGAATTCGGGGTATCCCCTGACTTGAGCAGGCATTCTCACACTGGAGCCTGTGAAGATTGGTGAACTTCCTGCAACCACAGAAATCACAACAGTGATCAAACTGATAATGCTTTCAAATTCTTGCTGAACAAAATAGGGAAAAGTTGCAGAGAGCACCTGGCTGTGATGCTGTATGGTTGTCTCTGTGGGAAATTGCTGTGTATTATATCACACTTTTTGTGTTTGATGGGTGAGGAGAGGAAAATAAATGGAAGTTGTGCCATAGATTTTACTCAGAATGCTCCTCTAAGTCTTAGACTTCTATATGTGAATGATAAAATAACCTGGAAGAAGAAAACTTTACATACATAAAACCATGCCTAAAATACGGTCTTCATCCTAAGGTATTTGCTTTATTTCACATTTGATCCCAGCTGAGTGAGAAGAACACCAAGAAAAACTTCACAGTACCCCACCCAGACTTCAAGATCAGTTCTGTAAACTATAGGACCTGTGTGTGCAGGGATTATACTTTTTGATCATATAAATGCACAAATTGAAAAGAAAAAAAATTAATTTCAGACTAAAAATTGACACTGCTGTGTAAGTAAAAAACAGCCACCACTTGTTCAGTGGGAGAAAGTAGAACATCTGGCCTCCAGTCCTGTAGCTGCCTGGCTGAACAGGGTTTGGGAGCACTGAGGAGCTATTGCTGCCTAGGAGGAAGGGAGTGCCCAGCATTAGTCACCAGAAACCAGGTCTGAATCATTGCATGGAGGCCTGATTCAGCAAGTTAAACATTGGTGTGAAACAGGAGATGGATCCTCAGCATTCTTCACTGAAGCAGACAACTGCTGGGAAAAGCAGGGGGACACCAGTGACATGACTGGAGATCACGAGGACGTGGGACTGGAATGGGCCACCTGGCTCTTCAAGGGCTTGGACCCAGGCATGGGATACTGGTGTGCTGGGCGATGATATCTTGTCTCTGGGGAGGGCAGTGATGACAAGGGGCGTGTGGGGTGGCCCTGGGAAAGCGTTCAGAGTTTGCTTTCCCCCATCTATTTTTGCTCACCGTGAGCAGACAATACAAAGGCTCACACTTAGGCCTCCTGCACCGGAGAGCAACTGCCCACAATTACGCAAAGCAAATGTGTGTTTGGAGAATGCCACATCAGCAGTCCTCCTAGGGTGCGTGGAGGATTAGAGCCAGCCCTGTATGATGTTTACATAAGAGGATTTGATCTGTGTTTCCTAGTGTGATTCACAGGGCTCTGCCCTGCTGGAGTAGCTAAAAGTTAATTCCTCTTGCTTCTGTACTTGGCCCTGGTACTCTGCTTTTTCAGTGACTGCATTGGTAACAGCAATATTGCAGCAGGCATTTCAGTCCAATTTTAACATAGATATTTTTAATTGGCATTTTTTTCTCCACATATTTTTCCTAACTGTATTTTTTGTGCTTACAAACTTATATTTCAACATAAAATCCTACTTTCTTTATTTAGATGAAAACCAGAACACTAACATTTAGAAACACAAAGTTGCCAGTACTGTTTAAACATCCTTCTTTAAATATGTAGGTTTGCAAAAAAGAAACTGGTGCCTCTGTATTTTGATGAGCTAAAAATGACACTGGTTTCAAAGATATGAAGCATGAAAAGAAATGTTAAACTATAAATAACTCCGTTCTCACTTGTCCTCCAGAAACTTGCACAGCTTCCTATACATGTAGCCACTAAGGTACCAACTCAGTTATCACTGACCAGGTGTTTCCCTGTTTAAGCAGAAGGCCAAGTGATTATTGACAATTGTATCTGTAAAAGCGAATAAAACAGTACAGAGGTGGTTCTGACACTAATGGAACCAGCCTTAATCTGCTACATGTAGTCACTCAGCTTTTTCATCTTGGAGCAGGGTACTCTGCCTTTGCTATCTTTAAACAGAAGTCTACAGCCTGCTCAGTTGTCGGATCAATATGCTAGGTGAAAGTAGTAAAAAGTGTGAGAATTTCACAAAACATCACTGTAGCACTAGATTTTGTTGGATTTTTATTAGTTTCAAAAATATGCTTCCTCATACCTTTTCTTATGAAGTTATGTTTTCTATTCAGAGCCTTGGTGTTCTCTCTTCCTCCCTTGCAATTGGTGTAACTATTCTGTATCTCAGTTTTCTAACTTTAAAAAGATCACAAGACTCATGAACCACATAAAAATCTAACAAAGCCTCACCTACCAACATTTTTAAGTCTTTTGCTTTCCCCATACTTTAGGAGCAAGGTGCCAGTAAACTAGAAGGCACTGTAAATAATCATGTTTTGAGCAGGATTGAGAGCTTAATACCTGAAAGTTCTGGACATGACCAGTCCTTGTTGGGCTCAGGCTCCATTATGATACTGAATGATCTCTGCTTTCTATCTGGCATGACTTCTGCTATGCAACTTTTTCATGCAGGGTTATGGTTAAAATGCAGGTTATCGCAGCGATTTTATCTTGGTTTGCTCTTCTTGCAGATTTGTTTGTTTCAATTTTAAGGATGGTGTGGCTTTCTGGATACTTCCAACACCAGCAGATGTTGCTTAAACAAGAAGTTTGACTCTCCAGATCCATCTGTTGTCGTTTGCCCAAATTGTTCCCTGGGGATGTTTCTCTTACTCGTATTGCCATGAAGGCAGGCTGATGGCTGGTTCCACAATCTCCTTGCCTGCTTTTCATCTAGTCCCTTTCTTCTGACATGTCCAGCTTTTGGGCTACAGAGAGACAGGCCTCCTCTGGAAGAGCTATTGAGTTTACTTGATACGCTCATGCAATCATGCTGTGTCAAAGTACAATGAGACGCAAAGGAATGTTGGCAAGAGAACATCATGTATAAGCTATGATTAAGACATTAACAGAACCATTATTTATTACTCAATTTTCTATCACAGCAACCAAGATCAAAGGTTTTGTCTTTTATTCCCCTAGGAAAACCTTATCTGGATCAAGTTGAGTCATACTATTCAGTTTTTCTGTGGAACTCTCTCCCACGTGGGTTTTTCAAGAATTTGCAAATGTACTTGCTTCAGCTCAGCCCTCTATGACCCTCTCCTTCCCGTTCGCCACCTAAATCATTTACGCACAAGTAAGTCTAGATTTTTTTGCTTTCTGTTTCTTTTGGAGTCACAAGAAACCCATTTGTCTTTGAGAAGCTTAATTTCATTTCAAAGTAATTTTAAATATGTCAGTTTAGAGCTGCTCTGGTTTTAATTATTTTTCCTTTGGTTTCAGTATGCTGCCATTTTTACATTTTACTTGAACAATCCAAAAGGATTATGCACTATGAAACATGAAATTATATACTAAGAGTGTTGTTGTCTCGGGAACAGTTTGCTTCCACTGCACAGTGACTAGCAAATCACTCTGTGTCAGTGTACGACTGCTGCAGTAGCCATTGTGGGAACTGACTACTGTAACTAAGCAAAAGTACTCATGCAGGGTGGTGCATGCAGTTGCTTATGGTCTGAGCCAGCTGGATGTTAGCCAGACTGGTCTGGGTATCAGGTAGCTGCACTAACCAAGAGCTCGGAGCCGTGTTGATAAGTCCTGCAGAGAGAACGGTTATGGTAAATGCACACACAGTGTCACCTCGTCACGGTTTCAGTTTTCATATCAGAGCAGGCCTGCAGCATGGTAGCTGAAAGTATAAGAGAAGGCAAGCAGCTCTCCACACCCATCCATATAGATATAATCCCTGACGTATGTATAGGGTCTTTTAATATTCCAGAGAGAACATCAGTTCCAAAGTGCTCTGTTTTCTCTGGGTTCTCAGTTCTCTCTGCTAGATGAAATTCCACCTCCACCCTGATGCGTGCCCAGACGTCTATGCCTCAGTTTGGACAAGCAAGGCTGACAGCTCTTGTGTTGCTTGATGGGAAAGCAGCACCTGGAAGAAGAGCAGCAGGTCCTTACTAAAAACAAACTTCTTAAAAAAAAATTAACTAGTTATGCAGGAGCCTTAACTCAGGCTTCCTTGGCCCTCCAACCAACCACAGCTTCTCATCCAAGGCAGCACTTCATCTTTTGAAACTTTTTGCACTCTTTTTTATAACAAAAGACTGGGATGTTTCATACTCAGCCATATTTCAGCTTATTCAAACTGGGATTTGATAGACTCTTGATAAAATTTTGAGGACAGTAAAACATACTAGCCCAGTTAGGATGAGCTGGCACTGGGAACTGCAGCCAATTCCTGAAGTACTGGCTATATCCCATTTGTTCAGCCCTGTGCTGTTACTTAAGTGTCTTGCAGGCGCTGTGTTAACCCTGTCCTGCTCAGCTGGTGCCCCTTCTCTCTTTTTCTGCCTTTTCTTTTTTTCTGCCCTGACTGGTGTCTCCTCTGAAGGGTGAAAGGGAGGAGACAAGACTCACAAGCTCTACACCTCATCTCCTCAGACCTCACTCTTTCCCCTGGAGCCTTAAAGCACAAAAAGCACTGCATAGCAGACTTTAAGAGAAGATGAAGAGATCACAAACATGGAAGCTGAGAGAATAGAGCCTTGAATGTTCACACTGGTACAGTCTGTACTGGGGCTAGCCCTCACCCATAGATATCTCTGTAGTGCTTCTTGGGAGCCTTTACTTTGCAGTGTGGGAGATGAGGTAATAAGCACTTGGAGACATGTTAAAGTGATGTCAATCAGTTCACAGCAAGAGAACATCAGGGAAGATCTTCCCAAACCTACAAGGCTGTACCATGAGAGTCTACCCTAGCCTTTGGTCTCATCTTTTTTTGGTTTTTTTCTATTTTAACTTGCAGAAGTGAAAGAGATGCTTACTCACAGCAGCAAAGGGGAAGTCAGACAAGACTGAAGAGCCATCATTTATACAATCCAACCCAGAAACAGAAATGAAAGAGACAACAGCAGGGCAAAAAAGAAGTGCATATGTGAGAGCCTGTATACAGAATGGCAGTACTAATGATAACCTAGGCTGCCTGAAAGGACAGGAAAGTCCAGACATCCCCTTACTTATACTTCATAACATAGAGCATATGACTCAGTTAAGATGGAGAAAATATTTAGTGTTGTCTAGAGGGCAATGAGAATAAGGTAATCATCAAACTCCTCAAGCTCCTCCAGAAGTGAGACAAAAAACACAGAGCAGCGGATGCACCACATGCACAGAAAGCAGTAAGAAACAAATTGAACCATTTTCAATTTTTAAGGCATTTAATCAAATTCGACTATCAGAATTTCATCCTGCCTCATCCTGCAAGTTGGCCTTCATGTGCAGATGTCTCTGACTTCAGGCCCCTCTGACGAGGGGCCCAGGCAGCAAGCAGAATCCATAGCATTTGATGTGTGCCCTCTTTGCACGCTTCATCTATTGTTCTGTTCAGCTTGTGAATTGAAATCAACAGTACCTCATAAAAAAAGCCCTCCTATGACATAGGTTCCATGTGCATTGGCAGCTAATCTGGGACTGATAAACTCTGGCCAGGAATTTCAGATGGAGGTGTCTGTGGCTGAGCTTCTGAATTTGCATGGATACAACTGGATAAATGATCAAGGGTGTTAATGATTTTAAACTTTCCATGAAAATGAGTTGCACTTCACCAGTCTGAGTATTAACTAACATCTTTTCACCCAAGCACAGAAATCCTTTGGCTCTGGTACATCATTGCAATGCTGTTGGATGTGCTCTTCAGAAAAGATAGCACATAGCAGAGTGTATCACCATTTTGGTAGAATCCAATTTAACCAAAAGAACAGGTTTCCAGTGAAATTTCAACACTCAGAACAGCTTCAGGAACTTAAGGATGTAGTCCTGATTATCTTTGGGCTGAACAAGGTATTTGGTTCATCAGCATTCTGTTCAAGCCCATTTCTTTTCTATTTCTTTCTCCTTTCTCTGTTTTTCTACTGCATCAGTGAATTACTTCTGCAGTCACGGATGTTTTAGCAGGGGATGCCTGCTCTTATGGCAGAAAATTAAATACACAGGATTTAACATAAAATTAGCAGCTATTTAGCAGGATTCTGTGGTTACCACACTAAGATACCATGTCAGCAGTCTTGGATTTCTACCAGACTATGACAGAGAGGAGTGCCATGTTAGAAAGTTCCAGCTTTGCTGAATCAGTGTGGAGTATGGGTGGAATAAATATCACATACCTTGCTGTCACACCAAAATACCTATCAACTACACCAGAAATCGTGCCAGGCTGCCAAACATTGGGAGGCAATAATTCTGTGCTGACAGCAAATGGGGCTGTATTGCTGCACCCTTGGGGAATGAATCTGGAAAGTCTGGAGCATACTAGCAAGGCATCTAACAAACAAATGGTCAAACAGGAGCAGTTCCCTTCACTGACATTACTCTTATCCACAAAGCTAACCTGGTGTTGATGTCTTCTGCTAAGTCAGGTTCTGAGGTGGGATAGAGCCCTTTGTGTTCTATCTCCCAACTTCACTAAGACCCAGTGCACAGCAGTGCATGGGGTAGAGCATGAGGACGCTGCAAGTGCATTAGGTCAAGCAACAGTCACTGTACCACAGCTACACAACACCCATTTCTAGCCAGCCTCCTCCATGACTTCACCTTTTATATATCAAACCTGTATGCCAGACACAACTAATTAATTCATCCCAGATCTGCCCAGCCCACTCTGCCTGGTGCCAGGATCACAAAGAGGAGGCATACAATGGTATGGCATTTGAAAACACTGATGTAACAGTAGGGAAACCTGAACTGGTGGTCAAATAAACGAGGCTAATGGTTATTTCATGCATCTTTCCAGGTATATATCCACAGCAACAGTTCACATCCCAGTTCACAACAGTAATACTACAGCTAGCACTATTGCCAAAAAGTACTGCATCATTTCTTTTATTAGAGAGAAGTGGCAAACCAAAATCACACAGACTGTCATGGCTTTTATCAAGGCAAAACTGAATGTGGGCTCTCATTGGTCAAATGAGTGTCAGATTATGAGCCCAATCAGAAGGTCATCATCCCTTTCTCCAAGAAAGTAACTTCTGGATCATTACATTTAATTCCTAAAATATAAAATTCTTAAAGAAATTCGGGATTTTTTTTAATCACAGGGTTAACAAAAATCATATAACATATCTTGGATTTTAATTTAGGTGCACGATCATATGAGTGATTAATCAAACAGAAAACTGAAGTAAAACAAAACAATTTACCACTATTTACCTAGAAAATAAAATCATTGAGTAAAAAGTAACAAGGGTTCACTGAAAGTAAATCTTGTAGACAATCCTGAATTTTAAAATCCCAGTGTATCATATCTCTTCTGTTTTCTTCATGCGCAAGTTTCACAACACCACCAATGTTGGAAATAAAGGCCTCCAATGACTTGAAGGTGGCATGCAAAATGAAGCAGTGGGGGAGTCCTGAGCCACTGGTCCTCAATGCAGGGCTGCCTTCAGCACACAGGTTCAGACTGTATTGGCAAGCGAAAGACACACCACAGACCCACCGGGTAGTAAACACTGCTTTAGGGTGCTCAAAAATGTAGCCAAGTGATGCAGAGCACTGAAATGATGCAAAGTCGTTTTGGCAGCTCAAGCTTATTGAAGCATTTCCAAAAGGACAACTTTTCCCTAGCAGACTCAGTGGTGGTATGTGCATCATTTCTGTGTCATCCATCATAACATTGAGGCAAATGAAGCAATTTGAGGAAGAGCAACAAGCATTATCCGGAAGAGTGGTTTTACAGAGAAAGGTTAAAAGAGTTTACTACATCCAGTTTTGTTAAAGCAGAGGTAGATGGAGGCATGTCTCCAGTCAGCAAATGCTTAAGTAATGCAAACCTTAAGGATGGAGAGGAAATACTTGGGCTTATACATATGGGAACAAGTAGGAATAAATGAAAAGAGGGCAGGGAAAGACTGAATATCAGAAAATCTTGTTGGCAATGAAGAGCAGAGCCTGTGCAAATTTTCCAGAGGAATTCTTTCAGTTATTTAAAAAATAATTTGAAAAATACTAATAAACAAGCTACTAGGAGTAAGTCTGTACTAGCAAAAGAGTTGATTGTATTACACAACAGCCTCCTCTATCCCCGTTTCTTCCTTTGCTTGGTTTACCTTCTACCAATTAAAAATGTACAACATTTGGTAAAAGCAAAAAGAAAGTAACTTGAGGCACATTCATGACAGAAATCTCAATGCTGATTAAAGAGAGTTCATGTGCTCTGAGATCCTGAGAAATGGACCCCACAAAAATTTCTCATTTCAGTGCAACATCACTTGGATTTGATCCATGTCCCGTGGAAGAGGTAACGCCCTGGAGGAGAGACAAGGTGGTTCAAACAATGGATTGTTGCTTTTGGAGTCTGTCAGGCAGGTAATCTCTAGCAAGTACCAGCAGTTGAAGAGGTTACAGCTTCTAACTAACCAGCCTGACTCTCTCCCAGAAATTTCTGCCTCCGTATCAAGGTGGCAGAAACCACACATCTGTATTTTAGCAGTTATGGTTCCTTGCCCAAAAAAAAAAAAAAAAAAAGGCTATAAACTATCAACAGAGGTCTCTTACATGGTAATTGAATGCCAGCACTTTGGTGTGCTTAGGAGGAATACTTTAAACTGCCACATTTACTTACTTCAGTGCTGGCAAAGCTGATAATAGCTGCAGGAATCAGAGTACAGCTTCCCATTTCAAAGTCTTTCTGATGTGTTCTCCTGTAGAACAGGGCATTTCTTCACCTGATAAGTCAGCTGTTGAAATTTAGTGTCTAAGTATTCATATAATTTCTGTTTATGAACACAAATACATTTCCTAAGAACCATATTCTATGTCTTGTCATAGTTTATTATAACAAGCTTTTTATCCAGTATAGAAAACAGATTTAAAACTGTTCAACAGGCTCAAGTGATACTGCAGTGTCCAAGTGTTAATATTTATACACACTGCATGTATAAACAAAGCAACTTGAAGACTCTCAAATACGTATGAAATAATATAACTCAGATTAAAGCAGAAATAAATTAATGGAATGCTTTTTGTTTTATCGTTTACAGACATTGGACCATATTGTATTGGCTTTTCCTGCACAGAAAACAGTGGGAGTTCTGGACAAAGATGAAAGGGAGAATATATACTGTGAGCTGTTTGTTTTCTACTCGTATCTTTTTCAAAAGACATTCTGTATTTAGAACAAATAAAAACTGCCCATATTCTAATGCTCTAAGGTTGAAGATTCATAGATAGCATAACAGTAGAACTCATGATTCTTCTCTCATTTTTATCATGGCCTTTTTATTCTTTTTTAATAGCCCAGTTGGCATTTCCATTTTTACTCCAAAGCAGATTTTACCATGCTTACATCTTAGTTTCATTAGCAATCCCATTCATTTTAGTGGGTAGGATGCTCTACAGCATGAATTACGAGAAAGTCTGGCTGCTTGGTTGTGCAACACTGAATTTGAAATACGAGAAATAGGAAATAGCTGACTTCTTTTTCCATTAGAGGAATGTGTGTACAGCAGAAGCCCAGTTAGGAAGGTAAAATCAAGATCATACAGGGTCCACTGTAATAAGAAAGCATCACAATCTGCTGTTTGTCTGAGTGCTTAGGTTTGATTGTGCTCTTTGATGTACATACCTATCCCCCACAGAAGTCAACATGTGGGCTTCTGCTCACAGCAGCGATCGAGCTTTATATTTACTGTGGTTTGGGTGGTTCTCAGAACTATCAACAGAGACTCATGCTCATAAATCACTGATTTGTATATACCCATTTTCAATGCAGAAGTCAAAAGATTATGCAACTTTTGAAAGATTAGTAATTACACAGAAGCCTTTGGTTCCTCCTCACATGTCTTCTGGAAATGAACACTATTGCTGGGAAAGGTTTCAACCCAGTATTTCTAATTTTCCATTTCTCCCTTGAAAATAAACCTAGTTTATGCTGTGGCCATAGTTCAACAAAACAACCATATCCAGACTTTCAAGGTGTCTTTGGGGAGTTCTAACAATAAAGAACTGTGCATGTTATGACTGGGTAAGAGCCATAATAAATGTTACTATTTTTAGTTAGTCTGTTAGTCAGTCCCTTAGAGACTCTGGATCTATTACACTACCAAGATCTGTTATGCTGTTGTGACAGCTGAAACTCAATGATGTGTTCAACCACTTCAAATCCAGTGTGACGTGTTGATCAGGTGCTGAAATGAGCAGTTAAGAACGGCATGTGGATGCATACAGCTTTTTTATTCTAAAAAGCTAAGGCAGGTCTTCAGTGAACAGACTTTGTACTACAGACTTTTCCTTCCAATGCTATATCCAAGATGACTTTGGGACTATCAGTCTTGGGCAGACAATACCCAGTTCACATCCCTACTGGAATGTCACCACCTGGCACAGCTGGTCTGAAAGCTTCTGTCAGCACTGCTTCCATGGACCCGGTTCCACTGGGCCCAGTTCCCACTGCAACCTCCTCTTGACAGACAGCAACCTCATATACATAACAATATGCCTTCTCCCTCCTGGAAATTCACGCTGTGCGTTCCCAAAGGCCTTATAGCCATGCAAGTCACCCAATGGGTACTGATAGGTACATGTGTTCTCTCAACGGCGGCAGACGCGTGCTGTCACGCTCTAGTTCCGGCACAGGCCCTCACCGCGCCTCAGGCGTGCAAAACCTCCCTGTCCTCCGGTTCTGCTGCGGCCAAGGGTGCTACGGAGATAGGACCGGACCGGCCCAGCAGCTAGGGCGGGGGGATGCCCTCAGGGTGAGGGCTATCGACAGCGCTACCGCACAACACCCCGGGCTTCCAGCAGGGAAGATAAAAGACGGAAAAAGAACAGAACACCGGAGAGAAACGCCCCCGTCTCTCCAGCGAGGCCGCGGGGCGCCGCGCACAGACAGAACTACCCGCCCGCCGCCATCTTGGACGCGGCGGGCAGAAGCCCCGCCGGCCTCCGCAGGGAAACAACAGCGTCCCCCGGCCCTCCCAGAGACGCAGAGAAAGGAGCGCTAAAGAGGCGGAGTGACCCCACCGCGAATTGCCAGCGCTTACAGAAGATCTAAAATCGCATTTTAAAAAGCGAAAAAAATAAGGAAAAAAAAAAATTAAGCCGAAGCAATCTAGCCGCCAAGCCCGTGCCCAGAGCAGGCGGGTGAGGGGAGGGGCGCCTTGCCCGCACTTAAAATGGCACCTGCTCCCCGCCCTCGCCGGTAGGGGCGTGGCCTCGCCGGGGGGCGGGCGGCCCGTGACACGCGCGTCAGGAGCCGCAGCGCGCGCTCGCGGGGGTGTCCGCCCCGCCCCTCCCGCGCCCCGCCCCTCCCCGAGCTCCTCCGCGCGCGCGCCGCGGCCCGGCCGGAGACAGACGCGGACACTCGGCGGACCCGCGGCGGCGGCGGCGGCGGCAGCGCGATGACGGCGGCGCCCGGCTGCCCCCGCTGCTCCCCCCGCTGCCCCCGCTGCTCCCCCGGCAGCTGCCCCTTCCCCCGCGCCGGCGGCTGGGCGGCCGCCTGGCGGGGCGCGGCGCTGCGCTTCGCCCTGGCGCTGCTCCTCCACACGGCCCGGGCCGAGAAGGAAGGTGAGACCCAGATTTCCCTTCCCTTTCTTGTACTCCTTCGCCCCGCTCCTCCTCTTCTTCCTCCAGTGGCGGTGGGGCCGTTGGCGGCCGCGGCCCGCGCCCGCTCCCCGGCGGCGGCGGGGTGGGGGGGGCGGCTGGGGAGGCGCCCCGGGGTCGCCGCCCCTTGTCCCGCATCCCGCCGGCTCCCGCATCCCGCCGGCTCCCGCATCCCGCCGGCTCCCGCATCCCGCCGGCTCCCGCATCCCGCCGGCTCCCGCATCCCGCCGGCTTCCGCATCCCGCCGGCTCCCGCTGCCCAGGGTGTGCGGGCAGCCGCGGCGCTGCCTCCCCCGCCCCGCCACCGCGGCTGCCGGGCTGCGGGTGTGTGTCCGTGTCCGTGTCCATGTGTGTGTATGTGTGTGTCGCTGACGTTGGGCGGGGGTTTCTCCTCCCTGACAGCGGCGGGGATGGGGATGGAGCTGGAGCTGCCCTTTAAATAGGGGAAAGGGAAATAAATAAATAAAGTACAAGGCTTTCTCGCGTTGAGCTGGCTTCCCTGCGGCAGGCTTCCAGCAGGAGACGAAGCCAAGCCAATCAGACGGGCGAAGCTGCATGAGAAAGGGCAGAAATGCACACTTTTGCATGGATCGGATCTTGATCCCTCACCGAGTGACGGTGGGGACACCGCTTACCCTCCCCTAACTTTTGATAGGTGTCCGGAGCATTCACGGGGTCGATGGCATTTTCAACAAACTTTATAAAGTCCCTGTCCGACTTTCCCTAACTTACAGTGTCTGTGATTTTGGCACGAAGTCTTTTCATTGTGGTTTAGCAAGGAAAAAAAGCCCCGAGCGAAACACCTAAGCATGTTCTGTAGCATTGCTGAGAACAGCTTTCAAGCATTTCCAAGGTGCAGACTCGCAGTCTACTTGAAAGCATGGCTGTGTGGCAGCATTATAAAGCATCAGGTAAATGTAATGTGTTACAGAAGTAGGTGAAACAGATTTACTTTGGCTGGACAGGAGAATTTGCTTTTCAGGCAAGTTGCTGCACCGGAGGAGAGAGGAGATTGAGGTCTGACAGGAAGAAATGGAGTAAGAATAAAAAAGAATAAGAATAAGAAGGATATGGAATAGGAGCTTAGCAAGGAGAGAATGGTCATGTGCCTAGACCAGACTCGAGGGAAGGAATACATCCTAATAATGAATGTGTAGGAAAAAATGTAGATATGCCTTTCTAAAGAAGAGCTCAGTTTCAGTCATTTCCTAGGTGCTTCTTTTAACAAATAATGATGATGTTGATATTAAGGTGAGTAAAAACCCCAGTCAGTTGTTGCACAGCCACTCTTGTTCGCTTGACTTTGTCTACAGGGAATGTAATATTCAGAGAATAGTGTGAGTATGAGCCCATATCGTTAGAGTGGTAAGAATGTGTAAGTTTGTCAGTGTGACCTGTAGTGTCTTGAGGTACTGAAAGAGTTCAAATGCTTGAGAAATTCTGATTTTTAACTCTGATT
This sequence comes from Acanthiza pusilla, assembly GCA_036630365.1. Classification (NCBI taxonomy): domain Eukaryota; kingdom Metazoa; phylum Chordata; class Aves; order Passeriformes; family Acanthizidae; genus Acanthiza; species Acanthiza pusilla. The sequence goes on from JAXCHO010000098.1 coordinate 3,674,089, forward strand.
GTGATTACATGCGTTCACAGGTGGCAAGTTATATGTGTTTATAAGCGGTGTTAGTGATGTCATATACTGGTATGATAGAATTGATTCATGCCCTTAAAGTTGTGACATTTGGGGCCATGGTTTGGTTTGGTTCATTTGTGAAGAAGATATTGGGGTTTTTTCTCTCTGGACTTCCTTGGCATTCCTAAGTGAAAGAAAGGCAGTTTAAGAGTCACGAAGTTTGAACAGATATGATTGAAGCTCTTCAAGAAAATTGAATTGTTTGTACTGATAATGTTTCCTTCTGTTTATACAGTCTGTTACTTTAAACTTATCCCAGCAACACATCTGTCATTTTCAAAAGGTGAATTTGTTTCTCAAATAGAACATGGATTTCTTTTAGTCTTCATATTTCTGGCACTTGCTTTTCTTGCCAGGTGTTCTGCTGCTTTGTGTAATCTATGAGTGGTATGTTTAAGGTCACTAGTAAGTGTTTCTTTGGTGTTTGTTTTTGTTTGTTTGTTTTTGGGGTTTTTTTTCCTAATTAGTCATATTTTATGGACTCCTGAGCAGAATACATTGGCAACCTGCACTTGTGGATCACATATTGGAAAGTGTCCTGCAGTCTTCTTTTTGCTGAGTGCAATGACTGTTTAAACCCTGGATTAAAAGAAAGCAAAACATAATCCAAACAATAGTTTTAAAGCAAGACAACGATTAAAGGGTCTTGTGAGATGTAGTCCCAGTGATCATAAACTACAGTATAAGTGCCAGTCTGCAAGAGGTAGTAACTGAGCACAGGAGAGAAAAGACCACTTTGGACATCCTGTCCTTAAGTGCCTTAGCTTTTACCAGGTTGTGTCAAGTAAAATGTAGTAAGACACAGTTTAAAAATAATAATCAGGAAGCAGGGAAGTAGCTAGGAATATCCTTTCCGTTTCCCAAATGTGGGCATACATTTTTCACTACAGCTGCAGGAAGGAAGCTGTGGAGAGGGATTAGGGCTGAGGTTGTGCATTGTTGCCCCTGAGCACTGCCCAGTTGAACGTGGCTATAGTAAGACACAGTGCAGTGTGTACTCCAGAGAAGTTGCTACAGAAAAAACTTGATAGAAGCAAGTGCCAAGTGAATAGTGTGAGAAGAATAGATGAATATGACAAAAGAAAGTGAAAAATGAAGGTGGAGGACACCCTTTTCCTCTTACCTTGCATATACATGAGGAAAAACTGGGGGAAGGATGGAGCTGATGGAGAAAAGATTACACTGGCTTCATGCGGAGAAGAATCAGCAAGCAGTTCTTATGGATGGAGCTGTCACAAGTAAAAAGAAGATTGATGCTGGAGTATTCTACGTAGACATAACTGTTTCTAGTACCCAATCTTTGTTAAGGAGTTTGAGGAGGGAAAATGTAACATAAAAGCAAGAAGCAAAACTGAAGCAGTTTGCATGTTCTAGCTGTAGATCAAAGTCTTGAGGAGCTGTGACATTGCTGTACACTCTCTGTGCTAGAGAAGTAGAACGTGTGGAAATTATCTGGTAGCTGAACAGATAGGAGAGCAGAGAACACTGCATATGAGCCAGCCAGAAAACCTTAAATATCAGTTTCAGACTAAACACTGATGTGTGACTTTTCTTTTTTTGTGCCTAGCTGGGTCCTCAGTGCCCATGTGTTGGTGAGGAATGAGTAAGACTGAGAAGGTTGTAAAATTTTATGTTTGGTTTTTTTAATTTAGGAAATCTGTGAACCATTGCAAAAGAATGACATGGCAGGAAAAAATTTCAGTCTCAAAGAACCTCTTGCTATTTAGGAAGGGCAGAAAATAGAGTTTCTTTGGCAAATATGTATGATTTTCAGGCTTTTTGTAAGGTTTATCCTTTCCTAGTGTAATTGTCACATTCTGTACTGTCACACAGATTGAGGACAGCTAGCAGTTTATATTGGTGTGGGATTTCTTTGTGTTTTGGCTTTTTTGTTTTGGTTTGGGTTTTTTTAGGTGGGGAAGGACACACAACATACACACACTGGGTTTTAGGTTGATGGAAGCCATAACCCCATGGTAAATAAAGTATTTTGAAGACAAATGTGTAACATGGAGGTGCTTTTTTACCTGGACTGGTTTGTGTTTGTTCCTTTATTTATGTACGTTTTTTTTAGTTTGTTTGTTTGGTTTTTTTGTTTGTTTTTTTTGTTTGTTTGTTTTTTAAAGAAAATTTGTATTTTATACAACTCATTTTATTTTAAAATCCCTTTTTATTTGGCCAACTTACTGAAAGTCTGTTGGGACTACTTTGATAGTTCTCTTACCTACCCATCTGTTCACAAGATAGGTGCCGGTAGAGCAAGATTGATATTTAGGCTAAGTTCAATCCCTGTCTGTAATTTTTGAAGTTACCTTGGTGCTGGATGTGGGAAAAATTTCTATTTGAACATCTATGTTATGATACCAGTTAGACCAGTGAAAATACTACATTTTTTTCCTAATGCTTGATGTATTCTCTGCTAGCTTCCTAGAAACTAAGTTAGTTATTGAGTGTAAATGAGATGTTGTCATCAGAGCAGTACACTGATAGTGTACAGTCCACTGATAGTTGGAGTTGTGATTCAGTTTTTGTCATTCTTTCTAATTTCAAACAAGTAACTTTTCCTTTTGGTTTTTTACTGGTATCTAAAATAGTAAACCAGGATACTTCACATGAGTATCGAAAGTAGATTAATGTTGGAAGATGATGTGGGAGAAAGTTTATATGTTTAAAATAATATTATAAAATGTCTCTTCACTTATGCCGCTTATTTGTCATATCCTGCTGTCAGAACTAATCTATAGCATGCTACTGTTAACTTTTATGCTGATGTTTTGACCCTGACTGAAATCAAAGTGTGATTCAGAAAGAATGACCTCAATCAAACTGAAAACAGTCCAGCAGTTGAAGTAGCACATCAAAATCATGAAGAGTGTGAGGAAAACACAGTGAATAAAAATTGACCATGCTGTCTCACTGTGGTTTTGAAACTTAAGTTTGGGAGAGCTGGTTAGGTTTGCACTGTGTCTTTGCTCTTGTGAATGAAAAATACTGACCATGTGCTTGGATTGAATGGTCTCTTACTTGCTTGTGAAATCTTTGGACTAAGTTAAAGGTTCTACTGCAGTGGACAGGAATTGGAGACCCATTGTTCTCCATGACCTTCAGTATAATCTCAAAGTGCGTGCTATTCCCTCCCTGCCTCTCTTTCTCCTTTGCTGGTGTCCAGTTATATTGCATGTGTGTAGCAGACTGGGGGTCCCCTTATGTGTAGAGGTCCGTTGAAGGGTGGTGTGCTCAGTTCAGGGCCTTGGATTGTCATCTCTTGAAGGAACTTGCTGTGTATTTGTGTAGTGCCTAACATGATGAAGTCCCACCAGAGTTTGCAGAAGTCAATAGCTTTGCATTATTGAAAGCTTTCTGTTGTGGTTTTTTTGAACGATTGCAATATGGATTGCTCTGAGTCATTTGGATGTATTTGTGCATGTTAAAATTTTCAGCTGTTTGCAGTAAAGCTTGGGCATTTGCTGAGTGTCACTTTTTTTCAAGTCCTACCCAGTTTTACACTGCGTAAAGTGATACGTGTTATGGTTCCACGGTGTGATTACTGAGTCTGTAAGTTCAAAGCGTCTTTTCAAACAGTAAGCTTGGTAAATGACCTGGGAGTCTGACAGTGAATGGTGGATGCTGTGGTTCATGCATAACTAGCAGTAAAAGTTATGTGACTGAAGCACAGGCTAGAACCAGTTTGGTTTGTTCCTGTGCTTGTGGGTTCAGCAAGAATAGAAGTCTATAATGATCTCTTCTATTTCTCTTGCTCGTACCTTCCATCCAGTGTAGCACCCCTGACTTTTTGAGTCTACAGCATAAACTTACCACCTGTAACAGAAACTTAAGAAAGTTTCTTTCTTTTTTTTTCTCCAAAAGACAGCAGTTGGATTAAATTTCTTTCCACTCTTCATGGTAGTAAGTGGGGGCACTTGGAACTGGACTGAGTAATACCTTGAGCAGCCTCCTGTAACTGGACATTTTCTGATCTGGTGACTGGGGTGGAGCCTCCAGGGTTACTTCCAGCCTTCATTATCCTGTAGTTCCAAAAGTTGAGCACAATTGGTCCTTACAATGGAAGCAACTGATTTGATCCATTTACACTGTGGGAATCACCAAACTTGAGTTTAAACTACAGTTATTTTAAAAACAATCCCTGTTTTTTAAAAAAAATTGTGTTAATATTTCAGCATTTTTAATTATTTATACCAAGACAGAGGATGCAAAATTTCTTCTTGCATAGGGAGAAACCAAAGGAACCAGCAACCATTAGAGCTAAATACTTCTGGTTTATCTTTCTAGTAATAAATGCAGGCAAAGAATAATCTTGTGTCATGTAAGTTTGTTAGAGGCAGGTGTTAAAAATTTAATGGGATGCAGGATTGTTGTGTATTTCTGTTTCCTCAACTGTCCTCATGGAATAATTAGTGACTTACTGACTGCAGCAAGGATGTGATGCAGCATTTGCATTTCACATTTTTGAAATATGGTTTTAACATTTTCTCATAAGCAGTCTTGGATAACATTTGCTCTGGAATATTAAAGGGACTAAACCAGGATCTTGTGCTCTCTCCCTCTTTCTGAGAACCTTGGATGTAATGGGGAAATAGCAAAGAGCTGAGGGATTGCCATGTAATTCCAATCTCTGAAAAGGAGGAAAAAATTGAGGTGTTTCACTAGTTTGAGATTTTCCTGCTACAATTGCTAGATTGATCTTCTCACTAAGACTATCAAAGATGCATTTTTAATACCTCCTCTCCTATTGCCTGGCACAGCTAGTGGCAGAGAACCATCTGAGGAGTTTTGCTGTCCTAATCAAACTGGTTTTAGAGATACCTGATTGAAATTTAGTGGAAGGAAGTGTACAGGAAATGAAACTATGTAAGTAACAGCTTCTTCTGTCTGTATATGCTATGAGGCCACAAAATTTTATTTAATAGAACTGTTCAGCTGACTCTAATGCAACATGCTTAGTTTTTTTAAGTTAGTTATCAATGGATCCTTTTACTATTCTTCATAAAGCAGTTTGTCTTAGCAATGTCTTAAGGGTTATCTGAGGGGTTTTTTCAGTTGAACACCCAGATCTGCGTTGGACTGTATGGATTTGGTGTAATAGGATGTGCATGGCCTTTTTAAAGTTACTTTAAAAAATCCCAAACAACCCTTGGTTATAGGGTTGAGTTTTTAAAGTTAAGTGAGGAAGCGCATGTAACAATATGATGTTAAACAGATTAAATCACCATTTGTGGGAGTGATGATAGGAGACAAAGTTGTAGGCAAGCATGGTACCAATTCGAATAGTTTGAAACACTTATTTCCTAGTAAGTTTTAACCAAACCTAATATAATATGCTAAATGAGTGTAAAGACTGATTATCCGAAGCTTGTAAATAAATATGAAATCATCTAGAAACACAGAAGAAGTCTTAGTGAATCAACGATTTACACCAAAATACTGTACAAATATTTACAGGGGGAATTTGTAGATAATGATAAAAACTATAGAGGCAGCTAGATAAACTGCGGAGTGTATGGTTTTGGTTTATTCCCAGCAGTGGTTCATGCTTTACCTCAGAGGCTGGCACCAGAGAGCTCTTCCTGGCTCTATTCTGGGACCTGTCCTGCTTTATATCTTTGTCACTGATCTGGAGTTGGAACGTACCAATGCTCAAGGGCAAGTTTGCATTTCAGAGAGATCTGAGCAGGACAGAACAATGAGCTGACAGGATCTTCATGAAATCCAAAAAGGACAAACGGAAAGCCCGTCGTATGGGACAGAATAACCACCTGCAGGGACTATAACCTGGAAATGCTGTGCATGAGTCAGCACTGTACCCTGGCAACATACAGGAGTATAGCCACTGGACTGAACAAAGTGATTATTCCTGTTTACTCAGCACTTAATAGACCACACCTAAACCACTGTATCCAGTTTTGCTCTCTGCTATCCCACTGGAAGTCTGCAAGGATGGTCAATATGTACATGATGTATGAATGGAGGCTGAGGGACCCATGGAGATAATGCTTTGGAGGGATCTTGTGGCAGCATGCCAATATCAAAGTAGTTGATGGAGGAAAATGGAGCCAGATTTCTCTCAGAGATGCATGGCAGGAGCCTCAGAGACAGTGGCCATAAAGTGAAACAGGGAAAGTTTGTTTTGTGTCAGGCGATGCTGCTCTCTGATGATCCGAGTAAGAGAGGCACTTGGACACTATAAAATAGCATTGAACATTCTTTTTATTAAAGCTAACCACATAAAGAGAGAATAGTACAGATAATCTTGGATCTCTTTTGATGCTGAGAACCCTGAATTGTACAGCACCAAACAGACCTTCAAAGAGTCCATGTCAGGCCCATGCTGCACGTACCCTGTGGCTGCAGGGGGAGCCCAGCCAGCCCAGACATGCAGCACAGCACAGGCGTGGGTCTGCTCTGCCTGGTTCTTGCATGGATCACTGACTCCTCCATCTGTCACAGTCTTCCGGTCAGGATTGCTATGATCTTGGGCTTGACATAATGAGTCTGTAGTTCACCATGAGGATGGTCAGGCATTGAAACAAGTTCTGTAGAGACGTTGTGAAATCTCTGACCGTGGAGGTTTTCAAGGCCCAGCTAAATGACAGCCTAAGCAGTATCATCCAAATTCAGCATTCCCTGGGCTTCTGCAGAAGGTTGAGTTGGATGACATCTTAAGGTCTGTTCCACCCTCAGTTTCGCTGTCTCTATATTTTGTGTCTCCCCTGTGATATTAAAACTTGGTTGGAGCTTGTGATAGTTTTGTTGCAACTGATGGGAATATCTGCAAGACAGGAGAAGTCTGACTTTCCATGTAACTCTGTGGTGAAGTCGGTGCTGTGGTAATAGTAAATTAGATATAATTTAGGTGGAAGCAGAGTTGTAATTGTACCAGGAAGCTTCATGGGTTGCTGCATCACTAAAAAGTGATCACAGATAAAAACAAGACCATATCAACCATTCTTTATTTTTGTAATCATGGATCACATAGGCTTTATTTGTCCCCTAGTTTTTGTTCTTTCTCTTGAAGAATTCGTTTCAACTGGAGTATTCATAACCCATCTTTTGTGTGAAGTGTAATATGGCTATTAGTTTTCATCTTTGCCTGCTGCTGGCAATATAACAATACATTGAATTGTGCTTTATATGTTAATATACAAGATGTATTAAAGTATTACTTAACAATCTGTGCGGCTAATATGTCTGAGGAAATACTGAGAGATATGGATATTTAATGTTGTGAAGTTTTTCACTATTCCTTTTCTGCAGTGGAGGACCTGGAGTACTTGGTCCTTACTAGAAACCATTTACTTCTTGTGTGTTTGCATTGATATTCTGAGCCTGTGTGTCACTTCAGTCTGTGAAGCTGGCAATAGGCAGTATAGAGGTACCAGAAATTACCATTATATAGTATATGCTGGGAAGCACTGAGGCTACTCTTGCCCTCTAAGTTGTCTCTCCTAAGTATAAGAAGGTAAGGAAGGTGTGTATGTGTATAACTTTTATATTATGATGTAGCTGCTTTTGTCTTATCATATACCTTGTCAGTTGCCTTTTGTGTAGTTTAACTAGGTCGTAATGTGCCCAAATAGCTGTTGCCAACCTGTGTCTTCCAAAGTAATCAAAAGATTGATAAATTCCTTGTTTTGGGAGAAATGTGATTATATTTGATGCTGAAGGGAGAGATGATTGTCGGAGACTGAATCTTCACAGGTGAAGTCACTCTGCCAATCAGGACTACTGAATATCATTATTTGGTGGAGAAGAGACTGAAATGAACTTCTAGTTCATCAGGGAAAATTTAATCAGAGTTTCAGTGCTTGGTAAGTGCCTTGAATTCTTCCTTTGATTGAATGAAATTTCTCTAAGGAAAAAGGCTAGAGTAAAGATCTCAAAGATTGAATAAAGCATTTGTTTATTTAGCATTGTTTAATTAATTGTGCTTTAAAAGTACCCCTGTTGTGGAAAAAACACTCTGAATTGAATTTAGCAAAGGTGTGCCTATGTAGGTTGAGACTGGGTACTAGGCATATTGAAGTAGAAATGAGAGGTATTTTTGAGTGAGGACTGTTGTCTTAGGGGGCAACTTAGTGATGAGGGCTTGTTGCAATCTTCAGGGTAAAATTAGATGTCTCTCCATAGCGTATTCTGTCACTAAGCCAAAGGCTATGGAATTATTGGGTGAAGTAATGATCTGTGTTGCACAGGGTGTCAACTTAGATCATCACGGCTGTTTGTAAGAGTCTGACCAGAAAAGCTTATTTATTTCTGAGGGGTTACTGCTTCCAAGGTATTGTAGGTAGCTAAAATGTATTTCTGCAAGCATTTTATTTCTCTATGCCTACTTGCACCTTTAATTTCTTACTAATGTTTTCAGAGTTTTCCCCCTAAACTAAAATTTTCCTGTGCTGTTTCATTCTTCTTGCTCTGTATTTTATCTTCTTTCAAAACTTTCAGCAGTTCTCCACCCATTTCTCCTCTGGTTTTATCAGACCTTGCAGCCAGCTCTTTCCTGCTGGTCTGTGTTCCCACATGGCAAGTCAACAGACTGCTTTGCTCGGCAATCAATAAGTGGTGTTACTGCCACATCATTAACACTATGGCTTTAACATCAGGCCTTTTCTACCTTTTCCTGGCCTGTGATTGTTGTCTTTATAAACTTCATGTGGTAGCTAAACAGGCACTATCTCACCCCTCTTTTCCTTGTCCTCAGGCTTAATAGCTGTTTCCAGTGGACATTTGAGTGTTGCCACGTGGGCATAGGAGGGGTGGAGATACTGTGCTCCTCCCTCCTAATGATACTTCTCTCCAGTAACTTGGTATTGACAAAATTGCTAATGTTGCACAACAATATCTAAATAATTGTGTTGACTGCGTCCCCTTGTTGGTCTAAAAATTCATGCAGTTCCACCCTGATAACTGACCAAGAAAAAAAGGGAGGGAGGCAAAATCAGGGCAGGGAGGAGAGCTGAACTCTCACTTAGTAGATTGCTGTTTCTGTGCCATAAGATGAGTGATAGAAAGCACGTTCTGTAGCAGGTAGCAAGGTAGGAGTAAGGATGGAAAACGGAGCAGTGTCCACAGGGCAGAAGCTGTAGCTCTTACCTGATTGCATGCACATTGCCAGTGAGACATTTAGATGTTAGGAGGTATCTGCCTGGCTCTGTCACCTTCCTGTTGTATGGAGGGTTTTTTGGAAACTCTGAAAATTGCATCTTCCTTCTTTTCTATGGTGTGGAGAACAATGCTTGCTCTCTGTATTAAGGTCAATAATCATCTTGGATGTACCTTTTTGGTAGGTTTTTCCACTGTGTTGCCACAACCCTTTTTTTTTTTTTTGAGTAAGTGAGGATCTGTTCAGTGGTTCATTTCTTAAGAGTATAAGTTAGGAAGACTGATGTTAATGGTAATATCTAAAATTATTGTCATTTAATACGTTGTTCTCCTGAGGCTCCAGAAACCATGAACTGACTGCCATTTCTTGCAAGCTATGTATTGAATGTTTCTATATGCCAGAAAGATTAGAATTCCATTAAGTGCATGTTATCTTTTTGCACATCATTTTGCAGTGTTACATGAGTAGTAAAACTGCCACAATGAAAAGTTTCTGATCTAAAACTTGAGAAATGAAGTGAGATCAATTCCTAAGAGTAGTTTGGAGGGACTGTTGTTTTTGCCTTCTCATAGCAGGACAACTTACCTTGTTTTTGAGGGTAGTTCCAATTAATTTTATGTCTGTACAAGCTCAATAACAATAAATGTATAGGTGTATAACTTAATTTAACATAATGAAATTTTAAAACTGCCATCATTAGAATAGAAAGCCACATTTTGTATGGCCCAAAGCCAGAAAAAAGGATGCTATTTGCAGATGTTTGTTTTCTCTGACTGCTTTTTAAATTTTTCACTCTTTAAATGATGTCTGAGAAGTTTCAATGTGTGTCAGGAGTATTGTTCTTTTTGGCTTAAAAATAGCATGCACTAAAGTTTTTCTCCAACTGAGAGAATTATTTCTCCTTTTTATTTATTTTTTTTTTAAATTTATTTTAAAGTATGTTTTTCTCATTCATACCCCCCCCATGAATGGAATTGAGTGTTGCTTCCTGAGGAGGATTTTGGAGCCAGCAAATAAATATCTTTGGAGGAATAAATGAAGTTACTGAAAAGTTTAGAAGTAAAGCACCAACTTAAAGCAACTGTTTTTTTCATAGGTATTTTAGAGCATCTGGCAGCTTTTGAAATAGTATTTTGGTGGTTTTTTTCCAAGTGAAGTTTTATGATCTTTATTGCTACCACGTGAAATCCACCATTTTGTACAATAGCAGATAATTTTTTAACTCATTACAAAAAATTAGATGAAAATAAAAATTGCTTTAGTTGGAGTGGATGGCAATGCACATTTCTGTAAGGTGGAAATATAGGCTGAATACAGAATAAGTATCTGAGAATGAAGGTATTTGAAGAATATGTGATTTTTTTGTGTGTCAATCTTAAATCATCTAATGTAATTTTGTTAAGAAAATAACTAAATAAAACCAGATTATTAGGTAAGGCCCGTGTTACTTTCAGTGAGATTTTTGGTTTCTATGTATGTTTGTATAGTTTTATTGCAAGGATACATCTATCATAGAACACATCCAATCAGTGTTAACTGTAAATGAAACCTTCAAGCAGTTGCACTGTCCTTTGAAGCGTGAAACAAATGTTGTGAGCCAGATGTGTGAGCAGTGGCTTCAGGGCGGAGACCCACTTTCTTCCTTTCTCGGTCTAAGCAGTAGCTTCATTGTCTGTCTGGGGCCTGTGTTCTGAATCAGAATCATGCTGTCACTTTCTGTTTCGTGGCTGGCTTTAAAAACTGAATTGGTGACTGAATTCCTAAAAATCTGCATCAGTCTTAACTAAGGGGAAAAGAGATGAGTGGATGAGCGGAGTGTGACAGTGCTGTGTAAAGAAGCTTGTCTTTTATCTGAAGGCAGAAATGACACAAAAGTAAGTCAGTGAAAGATTATATGCAGGGTGTCAGTGATACGCGCAATTTGTGCTCTTGTGTGCAATAAAGTACAAACCACTTGATGACTTTTTTCCCCCCTCACTGTGAAATAGTCAGTAATGCGCTGAGGTATCGCAGTGCAGGTGATCTGCTGTCTTTGTTTATCTTGTATTAACTTGGGCATAGGTTGATGCATATGAACTTACCCAAGTATGTATTGTGTAAAGTCAGAATTTTTTTAAATCAGTAATACAAAATGAGGGGTTTGATGAAGATTCTGTCTTTTTGTTATTTAGCTTAATGTATTGCTTTTTCATGTCACGTGGTGATTAAAACGCATTATCTAGGAATGGTTCTATTTCAAATCTAATATATAAATAGAAAATACAGATTTGGCCAGTTGGCTTTTTGAGGAATGATCATTAGAGGTTTTAATAAAGAAGAAAGAATAAATATGTTTCTATGTAAAAGACTTAGAAGTGTGACGTTTGTACATGTGATCTTGACTGCTTTGTGTGTATTTTCTTTGTTGTGCTGGTTTTCCCTGAGGTCTGTTGGAAAAATTATTAATTTCCTCTTGTTATGGAGTACTGGAAAATAAACAAGCAAATTGCCTAGGTAAGCGGTAGAGGATTTAGCTGGAAAGCAAGCCTACTGGCTGGTGGTTCTCACTTGCCTGACATTCGCTGTCTCATGAGAGAATGACCTTTTACATTTCCAGTGAACAGTCACCTGTTGGGATGTAGGCAGAAATCCAGGCTGATAGCTACACTGGCTCTTCCGTCTGGGAGAACAGGCCTTTCTTTAAACAGATTTATTGTGTTTAACACTGAACTGGGTCATATTTCTTGAGGCTCACCAGACTTCTGTAGTCTTGAAGCTGATTAAAATGGTTGCTTGCATTACAGTGTAATACTGTTCTCCCTTATCTGTATGGTATTTTATTTTTTACAATGTAATTTTCCATCTATAAGAATTTTTTTTTAATTCTCTATCCACCTGCCTGTATTCCACATGCTGATCAGTTTTCCTCTGTTCAGGATGACTGAAATTGTGTGACTGTGCATAGGCAGCTAATTCATAGTCAAAGCTTTAAAAATAACTTGTCCAGGTTTGGTTCTACAGTTTAACCAGTAGTGATACAAATGTAGTAATTACACTTACACAGACAGAAGTGAGTGGCATTTAGCACATTGTAGTTGGCTCATGTGGTTATAGTTACCTTGAAATGAGTTTAACCAATAAGACAAAGGGTTCGAAACTGGAATTACAAAAACAACATAGTGTAAATTAGGAGTGATTTAAATAAACGATCTGTCCCTATTTTGGTACATTAGGACACTATTTTCAGAATTTGGAGAAAATTGATAGATGAGATGATACAGGTTTGCATAAATCCATCTTATAAGAAAGAAGATGGGTTTGGATAAGAGTTATGAAAGAAAACAATTCTTGCAAGCATGTAAGAGAATATGTAATGATCATTAACATAAAAATAGATGAATGCACTCTTATTGAGTAGCTGTTCCAGAGCTAAGTTATATTTCAGAATAGTGTTTTTATAAGCATATATGCCAGAATATACTTTCCTATTAAAATGAAATTACAGTGGCTAAATGAAAGATTAGTGTGCAAAGCCACCTTAAAAATCAGATCTGTCAGAGTAGGCCTCAAAACCTGTGAGCCTGAGATTTTTTTTATTTTTGTGCACCAAGAACCTTGGCATATTCATTGCTCTCACATTACAGGCAAATTTATTCTCTTTTGTGTAATTCAGTCACAGCTAAATACTGGTGTTGGCTAAAGTGATTTTGATATTAAGTTTCTGTTTTCTTTGGAGATGTGTAGAATTTTAACATCTTCTTCTTGTTACTTGATGGTTTGTAGGTCTTTTAGCCCCAAATATGAAAGGTTTGGACAAGAGACAGTCAAAGTAGGGATGTGTTTGAGCAAGATTTGTCTACTAGCCCTATAAACTTGTGAGAAGGTGCTGCTGAAGCTTTGAGGAATTTAAGTGAATTCAGTCACTGCTGGTTTAATTTTTTTTATGTTAGATGTTTACCATCAAGGTTCATGATGTTGTTGGAAAGGGCAAGCATTTCGGAATCTGCTGTAATAATAACTAGATAGTGCTTTCACTGTTCCAGAAAGCCATGGTTTGTGGACTGGGAGCTATGGCTGTGATGGTGGGTTTTCTTTTGCCTTTTTTTAAAGAGTTCGGAAAGCTTGGAAAGTGCTGTCAATAGAACAAGGTCTTTTGGAGCAAGTGGAAAGACTAGGTTCATGGTCTTTTTCTTTTATTGCTTTCTTCATCTTTTATTGGCTTTTCATAGTAAAGCTGTCTTAAAGAAGTCGCATTTTAAAGGTTGTAGATTGAAAACAAACAGAAAATGAAACTTAGAGTATTTTTAGTGTTTGCTCCTATATATTCTGTAAATAGTGACCTACTGTCTGAAAAGAGGAAACCGAGAATACACAGGCTAGAAGCTGAAAAAATGTGACCCTGAAATCAGGTAATATCCTAGTAATGGGAATGATTGAAATTGTTGCAGATTCTCATGAATCTGTTACATTAGCTTTTTGCAGAAGCTTTTTGTGGAAGAGGTTTTCTACTGAGAGGAATTTGTGTATACCTCTCAGAAGAAAGTATTTTGTTCAGCACTGGTGAAGAGGAAAGGAGACTATGATTCTTCTGGCCTTGAAATCTGCGGATATGAATATGTATCCTTTTCCTTCTTTGGTCCATGAACATTTAAAGTTTGACTAACAGCTGGTATAATTACCCTTCAGGGCTTCAGTTGCCTGTAGGGTCAGGAAGAAATTATTTTCCAAATGTGTAATTTGGCTTCTTGGCTGCTGATTTGTGCAGTGGCAGATCACACTGTGACAGCTGAACTGCTTCCTACCCCAAACATTATGTTGTGCCCCTCTTGTAGCATTTGCCAGTCATGTGGCAGGGATGACTGAAATGGCACAGGCAGCAGTAGTTAATTTGCTGCATTTTACTATTCCAGAGTATTAAAGTATTTGCTACCGTATTAGACTGGTAATGGACCATGATGGTATCAGCTCAAGCTTTGGGAAGAAGTTTTTTCAGGAGAAATTGTTAGGGACTTAGCAGAAAAGAGTCATCTTCCTCTGTAGCATGGGGAATGGTTCACCTAATAAAGCATGCCCAAGTGATCTCATACTCAATTACTTACAGTGACTTTGCGCTTTGCTAATAACCTGTTGCCTATTGGGGACATACATATTTTGTGTATAAGGACAGACAAAACTGTTTTTGGACTTGCATTGCAAACTCTGTGAACTTGCTTAGGTCAGGTAGCACAAGTGCAAAAGGTGAGCAACTGCTGCTAATTCTGGAATGGGCAAAAAAGTACCCAGAAGGGCACTGTCAGCATTTCACTTTGAAGAAGACTTTGTCCTCTCTGTGGTCCCTGTTGGACAGTTTGAGAGCTGCTCTTAGAGGGATTTGGGTGATTCTTTATGACTCGTCAGTGGAGGTTTTTCTAAATGTAATTAGCTTTGCCTCATTGGAATGAAGTGACTTGTTGCTCCATCCTGAATTGAGAGTCTGAGAAACCAGTTGGAAATACAAGCTTTCATCTCATGAAGGTATACATATTTACTTGCCATTTCCTTGCTTTGATGAAATAACCAAAAAAGAGAAACACAGGCTTGAAAGTTAGTCTAAACCAAAATAAAAAGTACAACCACAGCAACTTCATCACTGTCTCGATTGAGATGTGCCTGCTGTGAAATGCCCAGCAGCCAGGCTTTGCAGTGCATCTGACTTCACCTGGCACTGTCATCTGCTCTCTGAAAACATTTCTTAAATGATATAATGATGAATGGCACTTCTATTTAGCAGTGTCATCCGCTCAAAATGTTCTGTAACATCTGTTGCTTCGTTCATAAGTTCATAAGTTGTTGCAAAGATGAAATAACTAAAAAGTGGCTGAAAAAGTGTTTGTGTTTACAGAAGGTCTATCTGAATTTAAGATGCTTGGGTAGAAAACTTGGGCTAATTTCTGGGGGCTTCAGTGTGTGTTATTCTTGTGGAAGAATTGTTGCTGCTTTGTGCTCTTTGTAGTGATGGTGAATCATTTAAAACAGGGAAAAAGCCTCAAAAATATTAAGAGTTTGTGATTAAATAGCCTTTTATGCTTTGTTGGTTGATAGATCATTTACACAAAAGGTTGTTTTCTAATGAATTTTTTGTTTTGCCTGGTGTCACAATCAAGTGCTGTGTATTCTTTGTTTCCAAAACAGAGATGTAGAAAGCAATGGAATGCCAAAATATCCAACCTCAGAGGTGCAGTTCCTTTAGATTAATAGGAAGGTGTGCTTGTATCTATTTTTTTCTTAATTGTGGTTGCTGAACTTGCAATATATCAAATACATGAGAAAACATAATTTCATTCTGTATTCTTCTCCCTGAGTTAAAAATTCAGAATTTTACCTCTGCATCAGTAATCTGTAATTTGGGGGTTTTGCACAGAATGTATTTTTCAGGCTTTCCATAAGCATGACATTTCTGTGAAATCATGATTAACTGTTATACTCTGCAGTTTAACCTAACATGTCAAAGCTTCATTTTCTTACGCCATGCACTGCAATTCACTTACAGATTTTTTTTGTGATTTTAAAATTAAAATTAAACAGTGCACGAGATGTCTTGCATCATATGTATTGGTAGTTAAATTGAAAAGAATTCACTTGTTCTTTGTTCTAGCATTAAACTTTAAACTGGCCAGCCTATTCCAGTAATTTAAGTTTCAAAAGCCCAAACTTTCATAAGCTGTAGGGCTTGATTTTGTAACAGCTTTTTAAATGCTGTTTTGATTTGTCAGTGTTTGGGTGTTTTTTAATCTCTTGCCCTATGTTCTGTATAGCTCTTCAATATAAATGATTGACCAAACTCCTGATTCTTAGATCAGGGATGGATTTTGTTTGCTTTGGGTAACATTGAGGTAGTAACAATAAACACACCAAAAAAAATACTAAGTTATTGCTGACACAACTGACTAGGACTTCTCATGCCACTGTAAAGATTGCAAGACATGCATATTGTTCATAATCTGAGCTCCCCCTTTCTCCTCTATGGTGATTCTCACATTCTGCCTGAGCTGGGCCACTTTCTCAGCCTGTGGCCCATTAGAATTGTGGGGTATGGCAGCTTGAAAAGTAATTGTATAAAGCTTTGTTGTTTGGGGATTTTGTTTATTTGTTTCATGTTTTTGGTGTACTAAGAGACTTTTGGAGTTAACAGCAGCAATCTTTGTTTTATGTTAACTTTCACTTTGGATCATATGAAAGCAAGGTTGTGGAGCTTGTGCCTTTAAGAAGGTATTGAAATATTTGGGGAAGTCATGAGTACAGAATGGGATTTGCAAGCAGTGATATGTTAAGCAGCATGGTGAATTTTTGGTACTGAGTGAAGTGTCACCAAAGCAGCCAGTGAGGAAATGTTTGGGACAAATACATGTCAAAACTAAGGTTTCTTCTGCATGGTAGGTGCCTTTACTTCTGCCTACCCAAGAGTGCTTTTTGTTTTCTGAAAGTACTGTCACTTACTCTTTTAAAGCATCCTAGAGTGGCATTGTTGGTGACCTTATAATAATTGTTTTTGTTAGAACATTTAGCTTCAAAGTGGGAGATGAAGGTTTAAATCTCCTTTTTCAGACTGGGATTCAAAATCCATCTTCCAGAAGTGCACATTGTGCTCCTGTGTGCTGGGAAATCCTCAATTTCTTCCTGTTGAAATTGTTCCTCTTTGTGGAAAGAGAGGTGTGCTATCCCTCACTCACCTACGTCTAGCTTGAATGGCAAATGGTAAAGACAGTCATAGGAAAAGGATGTTGGGTAGAGGAGGAGTTATTTATATAGCTTTTTTTTAATATAAATAACTTTTTTTTGAGGTTGTTACTGCATTTTATTCTAAAGATCTGCTTTTGTGTATGTGAGAGAATAGATTTTTGGGAAATAAAATGTAGAACTCTGAACTTTTTAAATCATACTCATTCTTGTACAGATTATTATATTTTACAGGAAGGGCAATGCCCTTATTTCTTTGTCTTCAGAAGAAAGTAGCATTCCCTACATTTTAAGAGGAATTGAAAAACAATTGCCTGACCAAACATTTAGAGGAAATGAGTGAAGCATTTGAGGATCCTATATGTGACTGAGGCATGAACCTTTCATAGAGTTTAGTCTTACGGTGCAAACACTTCTAAACTGTTTCAAATTTTAATGTTACTGTCAAGATGGAGAGGATTGTTACCATGCCAAGTGTGAAGGAGGCTTTCCAGATGTACAGTTAATATCTTTGGTGTGTAAATGAAACAGAAATTCTGTTTGTTTCTGAATTCTTTGTGAGCTTAGGTGTATTAAACTCAGTTGTTCAGGTATCCAGCCTGTCATATTCCTTGAAGTACAGAGTTAGCTTGGTACAATCACTCTTTTTAGGGACCCTAGAAGGAGTTTTTCCCTTTGGAGTTAAACATTTTTAAGCTAAAAGACTAATTTGCCAAGTGTGGTACTTCTTGAGGAAAATCAGTGTCACAGATTTGTGTTTGGTATTTTGTTAGATTTTGCATTGTTATTTTGGTTTGTCAAAACTCAGTATACAAAATTTTAGATGTTTAAATTGTTCTTTTGATTTAATAACAAAATCAGTTTTTGTTAAGTTACTTAGCTTTTGTTTTTCTTTGCAGCTTTCATCCAGTCGGATGGCATAATAGAAATGCTGCGTTTCGATGAAGGAGACCTATTGCAGGTATGTGGTCTGAGTAAATCATCTGAACTAGCAATGTTTCATCTTCTTCTTGATAGCTGCTTTTTGAAACTCATGGGTTAGTGGAGTTTTGAAAATAATCAAGCATTAAACTCAAATCTGTAGAACCTTCGGACTTTTCTAAAGTTATTTTCAACGGTATGCTTTGGTGTGTCCAGAGGTTCTGGTTCCTTGATGTTTTGTGTTGGGAAAACTGGTGGATTTTACCACAGGTTCTCTCTGGCCTGTTTGTCCAGTCTTTTTTCTCAGAAAAATTGGGGGATACTTTGTGTTTAAGGCTCATCTTGATCTAGAGTTGGGATACAATTGGCTAATTCATGTGTAGGAACTGCAGGTGTTGCAAGATTCCCAAACCTAAAGGCAGTTCTTGGGACCAAGTTACCTTGGGTTTAACGAAATTCTAATTACTGCAGTAATTTCTGTTGCAAATAAGTGTTTTTCATGTATGATGTTGCTGTTCCTGTCAGCTTTCTTTTGGTGTGAGTCAAAACCGAAAGAAAGTTAATTTTAAAGAATATATGCTGAAATTTTGAGATGGTGGTGGTAACTGGGATAACATACATAGCAACATGGCTTGATAGTACAGCTACATAGCTCTGAAGTTCTGTTGACCAGGATTTCATATGCATGCCTTTTGTGAATTATATGTATGTTGAAAATATTTTTCTTAAAATTTCTTAATGGTGATAGCCTACTACTTGAATGGGAGCAGAGGAGTTACTAGTGGCATGCTTGATTTATAATTCCTACCTCCTGTCTAGTCCAGAAAAGTCAATATATGCATTTCAGATTTATGGCAGTGTCTTTTTTTTTTTCCCCTGTCAACCAAGTTGTTTGGGTTGGTCTTTTTTCTTTCTTCACTGCTTGATCCTTAATGTAACTCAAGAATATCTTACTACAGATGTGAAGACTAAAATGTACAAGAGTAAGGTACTTCAAAATTATGTAAATCAGTGACAGGAAATAAATATTGCCCTAATAAACAGACAAGAAAACCAGAATAAAAACACCCCCAAAAAACAAACACCTGCCAAAAAAGCAAACAAAAATGCTCCAGGTTCTTCACTTGCCAGTTGTGTAGCTGTCATGTGCAAAACACATTCTCATAATAGATGTCTGTGTAGGCTTATATTTGGACATGTAGAGTAGTGGAAGTTTTCCATATAGTGGTTACAGTCTCAATTATTAAAGCTTTTGACTCTGAGTATTTCTGTGACTTGCATGAATATATCACATATCACTATAAATATAAGGAAAAAGCCCACAAGGCTTAGTTTCTTTTCTTTTACATACTCTCTTAGAACATACTTTAACACAAGTGGTTTAATGAAAATGGCAGACACATCATTGGCCCAGTGTTTAAGGTAAAGATGATGTAGTCGCATTCACTCATTTGTATTTTAGGTGTTCCTTTTTCACGAGGATTCTTTTTTTTAAACACTAAAAATTAGTTTTACGTATCTGTAATTATCTTACTCATTTTAGCATTCTATTAACCGCTAGTTCTTAGACCAGAAAGTAATGGAACTACTCTGAGCCACTCAATAAGTCATATAAAGATGGGAAAGTAAAAGGATTGTTAATTACACTAACTATTGCAAGATGCAGCAGAGACAAGAGAACTTGTTATGGTGGGACATAGGCAATTCTGCATGTTGCACCATAAAATTTGTAGTGCTTTAGGTTACATTGGGCTACCACTTTCCTTAATATGTTGCTGAATGTTTGATTTAAAACAAAACAAGAGAGACAAAATTTCTAATAAGTGGTTTATATGTTTTATATTATGGTTGTGGCTCTTAAGCCAAACGTACTTATTTAAGTGAAACCACTTCCTTTTAATCAGAATGATAGTGTATACTGTTTTCCTTATCTTAAAAATTATTTGAGTTTTTTATGTAGATTTTAATATGGTGACCTCTTGTGACTACTTACTGCAATTTAAAAAAAGCAATTACTCTCTTGTAAAATCAGACTGATGTCTTGTGAACAACAGTTACTAAAGTTTTAAACCTACTGTGATGTCACTGTTTCTCTTTCGGGCTTTCCATAAGCTTTCACAAATGTTTGTTGTTCATAACAAATACCATGATGTAGTAGTAGATCAGTATTGTCTGATGTTATGTCACCTTCAAGTGATTTTTTTTTTAATATAAAAATAACCAGTTCAGTGCATAAAGTGATTAGTAATCATTGAGGTATCAAAGCTATCTTCAGTCTTGGTTTATCCCCATTTCCCCCAAGAATTTGGTATCTTTAGACCGGAAGCAAGCTTTTTCTTGTTTAAAATAGTTGCTTTCCAGGTAAGGCAAATCAAATGCCAAGCCTTAAATAATTTTATTGTTAGGGATTCATGCCACGTCCTTCCAGTTAGTGTCTACCCTCTTGATACTGTTTTTTTGTACTTATTTGGAGTACATACTGTTGTTAAAATACTCCTTATGTGTTTCTATCACATTTTAGGAATTTTATTGTAAAAAATAAATGAAATATGTTGAAAAGTTTGGTTTGACCAGTCTGACTGGAATAGCTGTTCATTGAAAGAGAATAAATCTTTAAATATTTAAGCAGAAAAACATTTCATTGGTAAAAATAGGCTGACAATGGAAATCTCATGAGCTAATGCTCCTGGATGACTAGCAAAAGTAGAGACTACTCTTTGGGTGTGGACTTGAAGTTTGTGGTTTAGAAAGTGCTATACCATGTAGTTCAACCTTCTGTCTTGCCAGCAAAAGTGAGAATTCTATTCTTTAGCATATGTGTTCAGATTAAAGGTTTATATTTAAATAAATTTATGCTAGTTCTGCCTGTGGATTTAATTAAAACTATGAGGGAATTTCTTAATTCTGTCTATTCACATGAATTGTTCCCTTCAGAATCTCAACTTTTTGAACTCTTCAAATAATTTAGAACCTGGACATAGGGCAAGATTAGTAGTGTAAATGCAGTGTAGGGTTTGGCGTTTTTCTTCAATAGCAGGTGGTTTGCAGATGTCTGTATAGTTGTATGGCACTTCAGAGACATAGACTTGATTGATTGTAATGGACCTTGGGAGATCATGTATATGTTTTTCAGGTAGTGGTGTGTGTAGATGGGCTATGCCTGGTAGGTGCTTGACTCTTCTGCTCTTCAAACCTCTAGAGAAGTACATACTTGTTTCATGCCTAAGCTGATGCTGCTTTTTTCTCAAACAGGTGTTCATTTGGGTTTTTTGTTAGGTTGTTTTGCCTCTTCATGTTAATTTTATGTTAAAATCTACCATTAGCTTCTTCATGCAAGTTTTTTAGAGCACTCTCTACTGGATTTTTATTTGTCACTACTTGAAGTGTAGTGCTTATTTGGGACATTGTGCTCAGAGAGAGGACAGAGTAATTCCTTCCCTGTAACGCTTGTTTTAGTAATGCCAAAGTGAGTTTTAAGTTTTTGATAGCATTTTGTTTGCTTGTATAGTTTGTATTTCACTGTGCTTCCAAGATACATTGTTTTCTTTAGTGTGCTATCAGTTGTTCCCAGTTTTGCATTTAAGTGCTCCTTCAGCTGAACTTCGCTGTGTCTGTGCCAGGCTATCTCTTCCATGTGGTCTGATTATTTGAACTCTTGTCCAGACCTGACAGATGCTTCATGTCTCTGGCAATGATGTCATCTGCAACTATTAGGAGGGCAGAAATAAACTACAACTGTTACTTCTAATAATTTTTCCTTTCATGTTAAGCCAACATACTGTCTCACTTTTTGAGGACTTTACTTTGAAAAGTGAACAGTAAAGGAAAATTTCTTTTCAGAGCAAAGGGGTTTTTTTTTTTGTTGTTTTTGCCTTTTTTTTTTGTTTGGTGGGGTTTTTTGGGGGGGGGATTGTTGGGTTTTTTTGTTGGTTTTTTGTTTCGGTTATTTTCTGTTAAATTTTTGTTTGGTTGGTTTTTTGTTTTTTTGTTAAGTTACTAAAGGACTTGTTTCCCAGGTTTTCTATTTGCTGTTAGAGCTTTTGCCTTACGTATCTAATATTCTTCTGCACAGTGTAATTAGGACCACTGTTTTCTAGAGTGATTGTTTGTTTGTTTTTTTATTCAGACTGAGTGTTTGGAAAGAACTTCTGCATATGTAGCAGTATTTTTTAAATAGTGTATTGCTAAAATGAAAAAGGAAAGTGGTAAGACTTTCGAGTCAAATTATCTTAACATGAATCTGCTGCAATAATCTTTAGTGTATGAAACCATTTTTTATAGGTAAACTCCTAGAAATTATTTTACTGATAATTACTGGTTTGCTGGATAACTGAAATAGGGAAGAAAAGAAAACCTATGTGCCTGTATATACTTTAATACATATTTTCTGTCTTTGTTCATAAACTGCTGTAAGCTGCTTGTTTCAAAGACTGGTAGTGAGAATTACAATGGTCCTACATGTCAGAGAGACAGGACCTTAATATGACTTGCAGTGGCTTTGTAACACAGAAGATGTGGAACCAAATTACCTTTGTGGGACTCAGCAATGTTGATCTTTTACTGGAGGAAATTTAGTGTTTTCTGCATGATCTGTACTTCATTCTCAGTGGCACACCAAAGAAGTTTCTTAACAAAAGTGGCAAGTGTTCGGTTCTGGTGTATTTGCAATAGTGTTTTCAGGGAGTAAAGTCTAAGTGTATTTTTAATTAACTCCGGTTTTCATATTGTATATTGACTTTTTAAAGAGATTTCATGTGATCTCCATTGATAGCTGTATAGCCAGAGTGCTAAGAATACAGGCTTCGTAGGTGGGCAGGAAAGTGGCCAGACCATTGACCCCGATGGGTGTATTCTACAGGGCAGAGTTCAGCTGGCAGTCGTTACCTGTGACAGAGCGTGCAACTGAGCACAGCACTGCTTAGTGCTGTCTTTAGCAGCCTGAATGGTGGTATGGAGAGTACTCCAAGTGAGTTTGGAGATGGTACCAAGTTGGCCAAAGTAACTGTTACACTGGGAGGCAAAGCTGCTCTTCAGAGGGACTTCAGCAGGCTGACAGGAGCCTCCTGATGGTGTAAGCTAAGACAAATGCACGGCCTGCACCTAGGAGGGAGCAACCCTGTGTGACAGGATGGGCTGGGCCATGACAGCAGCAGCGCTGCAGAAAAGACATGGAGGGGTTCTGGTAGACAGCAGGTTGAACAGGATTTGTCCATGCACTGTTGTAGCAGAGACGACTGCCAACCTGCTGAATTGTGTGGAAAAAGTGTGGACCCAGAAGATAAGGGGTGTGATTTTCCCCCCACCTGTGGGGCTGCAGCTGGAGTATTGTGTCCAGTCTGGGATACCCAGCATGAGGAACCCAGCACTGACATACTGGAGCAGGCGCAGCAGAGGATTACAGGATGATGCAGGGCCGGAAGGCTTCTCACGTTAGGATATATTTTTTCCAGACATTAGGATAAAAGACCAAGAGGAAAACTGATTGCTGTGGCCAGTGTGGAATTAACAGGAACCAGATTTTTCATTGTGTGCAGTGAAAGGATGAGAATCTTTGGACATAGTTTCCCAAACCTATGTAAGAAGAAAAAATTGCTTTTAAACTTGAGGTGTTCAAACACTGCACCAGGTTACTAAAAGAAGTTGTAGAATTTCTCTTTTGAGATACCCACAACATGATGACGCAAAGCTATGAGCAACCTTGCACTAGTGAGATCTCCCCTGAGCAATAGCTGACTTGATGGCCTCTGGAGCTTTCTTCCTATGTGTGCTTTTATAATGAAGTAAGAGCCATGATAGTTCATTGCCATTGCTTGTGAGCTGCTGAAATTCTTCTTTTTCTTGTACTGGAAGAATTGCCATCCCCAGGCTTTAGATTAAAACTAATTGGTGCCCAGGAGTGACTGTTGCAAAGCCAATGTCAATAGCGTGTGTTGCATCAGCTACAGTCAACGGATGTTTTTGTTTCCTTATGTGAGTTTGGGTCATGAAGGAGCATTGCAAGAATTACTTCAGTCTGCTTTCAGCTACCTTTCACGTGACAGCATTTTTCATTACCTTAAGCAAGATATTCATCATTAATTATGTTTCTTTTAATTATACTAATTATTAGCATAGAGCTCCTGAGTGCAGCAATGAAGATTTAAGCTGCCATCTACATATCACTTTTGTTGCTGTCTCTCAACATTTAGTTTTAAGCAGCCCAGTCACTTTCTACAAGAAGGAACCAGCCTTGTTATGAAACAGCAAGATGCAGAATATTGAGTCTTTCAGACTGCAGCAGTCTTTTAAATTGGTATGGATACTCTGTTGTGTAGGAATACAGAAAATTATGGTAGTTGAGAATTTTGTTAACATTAAAGAAATATACTTGGTGTCCGGAAACCACAGGTCTTTATTAAGAGGGTCTGCCTCCCTGCTTTGCTCCCACTGTCATTGTTGAAGACTTCTGAGTTCTAGTTTACTTGCTTAAACATAGGTAACCTGTGCTATTTGAGGTGTCCTGGGGCTGTCCTGGACATCTACATGGACCTGGCAGATATGGCACAGGGCATAGGAGAAATGATGTCCTTCTGGACATCAGTCTGAGATCAGGCAGGCTGCCCTAGGACATTTATCTCAAGTGGCAGCAGATGCCTATGTTTAGATGACTGAATGTAATACGATCTCTTACCAAGAAGTGAAGAATAACTATTATAACAAATCGGTGAGACATTAAAATTAACGTGGTGGTTGTCATTGTTTGGTGGGATTTTTTTGTCTTTATGTTCTGGCTGAAGTTAACAACCAAGGATATTTCTTTAGAGACAGCCTTCAGGCTGTAAGGTATGGGTTTTGATTCTCCATGTATGCAAGATTATTGTCTGGTATCTTCCACAATTATACTGAGTCTTTAAAGTGTACTTTGAGGTACAGATTCTCTGTGAAATCTGTCTTGAGAATGTAAGCTTGTGGAGAGAAACTATTCTTAAGTCTTTAAACTGTGGCATTGGCTGACTGCCTTCAAATTTTCTAGCTCACTGTGTGCAAGTTTTCTCAAGATCTTTATTCTGAAATCCTCTTGGTTTATAGTTTAATCCTTCTAGGGTTATATAAGAGATTAAATTAAGGCATGATACTGTTGGTAGCAACAACCTAAATGTTACATGCTGTCTTTTAAATTTAAAAAAAAATTTAAAAGTATCATCTGTTCTCAAGACTTGAACACAACCTTTTGGGCGGAAGGATCATAAATGCGCAGTACTGGTAAAGGGGGTGATTTTTTCCTCGCTCACTTTTTTCCCACTCAGTTGTATATTCTTCTGTTTCTTTTGTGCTGACCTTAATTTTTGTTGTTAGGGATTTGGATTGGGAAATTAATCCAATTGAAGGGGTTTTTTTCCTGTTACTTAGCTTATTATATATCTTGAAATATTAATAGTGTGCAGATGCATCATACTTCCTGATCTGTACATTGCAATATTGTTATTTGCAATGCTTCTCCAATACAGATAAGGTTTAATAAATGTTTTATATTAATCATGTTTTGCTAATTCTGCTCTTTTACAATGTATCCTTTATGGAAGAAAAAACTAAGCTGTATTTTTAAGGAGCATAATTTGATTTCTCTTTACCTGATAAATCAACAGAATTAAACACAGCCTACACTTTAAATAGTGGATTGATCGGGTACATGACTTTAGTTTCTGGCGTTTTTATTTGACGGTTTTCTGCAGTCACACAGAAAAAATAGCAGGTGAGACTGCAGAACAATAGGTCCACAACTATACTTGAAGATCAAATTTTTTAAAAAGTATTTAGGGCTTGTAACTGAACACAGTTGTATGTTTTTGTTTACTGCATGACTTGAAAGATTGACGTGTAATAAAAATGAGTGGTAATTATAGAAACTGCCACATGAGATTTATTTTTGGTTTAGTTCCATGATGCTGTGGCTGCTGAAGTTGGTATGCTGTTTCTTTGCTCTTGATTGACCCTGATCCAAAAAAACAAACAAACTTAAAAACCCTAGCAAAGTCCACAGAGCGAAATACCCACAAAAACAATCAGACCAAAAAGCAAACAGGTCCTGCTAAAAAAAAAGGAAGTGTCCTTAAAATTAATTTATAATATTACTTGTGTTTAATGAACATCTGAAAGCAAAAACCAGGCTTTTCCTTGTAAGCATGAATCTTTGATGGATTTTTGTTCTTAAATATATTTCAGAAATACCAACCTTAGCAGAGTGATTTGAGATTTTAAACCTGATCTGCAGATATTGGACTTAATATTTTCATAGCAAATCTGTGATTTCAGAACACAGGGGAAAACCTTGGGTGTGCAGGCAGATAATTCAACTCCCAACAGTTAACTACATCCATGACAATGTAGAAATTGTACTTTTGTGAATTATGTGCACTTCCATTTGTTTCTGCACTTTTTTGGAATTAAATATGATCTCCACTGCCCTCTGTCTAAAAGTTGGCCTGGGTGGGGTCTTAGACTGAGTCTAATATTAGGGGTATTGACAGCCAGTCGCGATGCTTAAGAGTACATAGAACAAACAACTTTCTCTATTAAATTGTTTAAAACTTAATAGAACATGCTGTCTTGTTAAAACCAAAGCTAGTTGTCATGGATGGGATAGTGCTGGTAATCCCTATTTTAGTTGTCCTGTCGTAGGATCTGAACCTGTTAGCTCCATCATCTGACTGTCAGGTAACTGCTGGTAACTTAATGATGTGCTTTAGTTAAGTTTTGAAAGAAAAAAAAATCCTGCATTTTTGAAAGGTTTTATTTAATTCTAGTGATTAATGTTCTTTTAAGGATATTGGTAAGGATTACAGGGTTTTGTATATGGTTCTATATACCTGTTAATTTCAGAGTGAGTTTGTTGTTGTGGTCTAAGCCCAGCAGAAGCTCAGCCCTGCACAGCTGCTTGCTCAGTTTCCCCTATGGGATGGGTGAAGGGAATCTGAAGAACAGCAGTGAGAAAACTCATGGGATAAGATAAAGACACTTTAATAGGTAAAGCAAAATAAAGAAATCACTGAATTATGATCTCACAATATTCTGAGTTGGAAGGGACCCACAAGGATCGAGTCCAACTCATGGCCCTTCACAGGACAGCCCTAAGATTCACAGCATGTGCTTGAGCACAATGTCCAAACACTTCTTAAATGCCTACTTCAGTGCCAAACCACCCTCTGGGTGAAGAACCTTTTCCTGGTATCCAACCTAAACCTTCGCAGACACAAGGTGTCACAGAAGTCTAACACCCACTGTCCTTATGTCAACCCATGAGTGTTCTCATTGTTTAATTGAGAAAATAATGTGTGGCAGTTTAAAACTGGAAGATTTACCTTTGTCTTTCCAGTGTGAGGAAAGTATAAGGTAGGGAAGGAAGACATCTTCATTTTTCTGTTTAATATCTTTAGATTTCAGAGCTAATTAACTTGTTAGGCAGTACTTCCTAGAAAACTTTAGATAGAAAACATTCTGTACCTTAAACTTTCATCACTTGACTAAAACTGATTTTAAATTTCCTCCTTCTTCATTTTAATTGAATTTCTCTTACAACCTGTTGTAAATTATGTCAGAGTAGTAAGTATTTACCTTTATCTTATTGGAAATGAAAAATGGAGTGTAACATTAGAAGTTAAGAAGCTGAACTAAATGCTTATCGGTATATGAGTAGTATACCTTAGCTAGGAAAACATGGAAAGATGTGTAAGCTTCTTTCCTATTCTATTAAAATAATGGTGTTTTAATGAAGAATAAGAAACGGACTGTTTTCCTAATTACAGTACAAATGTTGTAGGCAAGTTTAAAGGAAAGCTTGCTGACTTTCAAATTGTAATAACACAGTATAAAACAACTTAGCTTGTTTTTTAGTGTTTTCTTCAGTGAGGAAAAACTGCAGTGATTATTCTATACTGTAAAGTGTAGTTCCATGTGAACCCCTTCCTGCAATAATCCTTTAGCAAGGCAGTCTGACTCTATATTTCAGAGTCTTCTGTATTTTAAACCAAAAAAATCTAGTGAATGCTCTGTGTTGCCTTTCAAAATTGCAAATAAATCCCGACGTTACAAATAGATTAGCTTTGTTTTACAGTGGTAAATAATACACTTCCAGCTTTCATTAGTTTGATGTAAATTGGAGGGCGAGTAAACCAAATAACTTAATTTTAAATCTGGGAAACCACTTAGATTTACAATCCAGAATTCATAATGAATCAAACATTAATGTTTGTAGACTCAGTGATTTAATAGGAGTAATGATAAAATATTCAAAAAGCATCTCCAAATACCAAAATAAAAATTCCTTTAATAAAAGAATATTTTAAGTAAAGATAGTTTTTAAGAAGCTATTTTTAAAAGTACTTTTAGCTTAGAAAAAACAAAGAAAATGGCGTAGTTTGTATGTGAAATAGAAATCAATGAAGTGTCCAGCAAAGGGATTTGATTTTTGGTTCCAAAATGAGATAAGACAACTTTGCATTTCCCTTGCAAACTAGTGACATCCTTGTACTGGAGCTGAACTGTGTCACATGAGCCAAGGTGCACTATTGACTTTTATCAGACCTGTGAGCTTTCCTCCTACTCTCAGGAGTAAATATTCAGCTTGGCCATGAAATGTCTTTAAGAAGAGGACTAAAATCCTCAATTTGATCTCCAAATCCTGTGGGAAGACAGTTTTCCAAGTCTGGTATGTTTTAACATTAGCTGTATCAGGAGGTCATTCCATATGCAGGCTTCTAAACCAGTTGGTGTTTCTTAGACAAGAATAAACTAATTGGGAATCCCTAGACAACCTAACCTCCTTGTTTTCAGGTAATTAACTGTAATGTCCAGCAGAGTGGAAGGAAGGGTATGAATAATAGAGGCTAGAAGATCATTAGCCGAGAAGGAGATGATGTTTCCTAGTCAAATGGAGATTATAGCCTTCTTTGTTTTCTGGGTGTTAAATTACATCAATGAGATAATTGCTGGACTGTTTCTTGTTTTGTATGCTTTTCTTTGTAGTTTGTTTCTTACATCTGTGCTAGGTTTTTCTTTTGCTCCATACAGTATTATAATTTACTGGACTTTTTCATTCTCTCAGTTTTTAGGTTGTTAAGTTGCTGCTTGTTTTATAGTTTGTGGACATTCCTACCACTGGACCACAGCTCTTGTCCAGGGCCAGACTTAAGTTCCTTAATTGGCAAAAGCAAATTTGCATTTTATGCTCCAGTTCAGAACTTCTCCTTTTGTCTTTCAAGATCTGATTTACTAACTTGCTGTGGTTGCCAGGTTGTTAGGTTGGGGTTTTTCCCCTGCTGGAGGTATAATGCTGTCAGTGTCTTACATTTTTTTTTTTCTTTTACAGACTGAGACAACTTTAGGCCTCAGTTCATATCAACAGAAAAGGTAAGCATCTTTCTAAAAGTTTGATACAGATTTAACTGTAGGATTTGCGATACTTTTCATAAGAATGATAAAGGTTTAGTGTAAAAAAGATCAAATGCAAATAATGTGATTTTTTTCAATTATTTTTCTCATACAGAGGAAATGAAACTAAAATGTGAGACAGGTTTTTTATATTGAACAGCTAAATCATAGAACGGTTTGGGTTGAACAGGGCCTTGAAGATAAGTTAGTTCCATCCTGCTGCCATGGGTAGGGTTCCTGTCCCTCACCACCCTCTCAATAAAGAATTCCTTCCTAATATCTCATCTAAACCTGCCCTCTTTCAGTTTAAAGCCATTTCTTCCTTATCCTATCACTAAATGACCTTTTGGAAAGTCCTTCTCCACCTCTCTCGTAGCCTGTTTTAGGTACTGGAAGGTGCTCTAAGGTCACCTCAGAGCCTTCTCTTGTTCAGGCTGAGCAGACCCAACTCTCCCAGCCTGTCTTTGTAGGAGAGCTGCTTTGTCCTTCTGATCATCTTTGTGGTCCTTCATGAGGAAGAAATTTCACATGTGGAATAAAAAATTGAAGGATTCTTTAATTCACTTTGTAATCTATATACCACAGAGTAATTCTGTGCAATTAAACTGGGACTCTGCTTGTGGATTTTTTAAAAATTATTTTACTGTAGTTACTTTTATTGAGGAGGAAGTGGGTTTGGCTGTTTCAAAGGTTCTTGGTGTCCTTTTGAAGGAGAAACTTGATGTTGTTTTTGATAGATTCTTCCCTGCCCTCCTTTGTCCCACCACAGAATCATTAAGGTTGGAAAAGACCTGCAAGATCACCAAGTCTAACCTTCAGCCAAATGCCACCATGCCCACTAAGCCATATCATAAAGTTCTGCATCTGCTTTTTTTTTTTTTTTATGGTGATTTCACCTCTTCCCTAGGGAGGCTGTTCCAATGCTTAACCACTCTTTCAATTATGATTTTTTCCTGAATATCCAACCTGAGTTTCCCCTGGCACAGCTTGAGGCCATTTCCTCTTGTCTGTCTCTGGTTGCCTGGGAGAAGAGTCTGAGCCTCCTTTTCTCCAGACTAAACAACCCATAACCCCATCTTGTCCTCTCCTGTCCTGAAGACATAATCTGTTACTGAAGAACTTGCAATGTATAATACTTGAGTAGAAGAATAAGTGGCCTCTTTTTTCCCTGGTCACTAATTTTTCTCTAGATATTCTTGTTTATTTTATTAGTTCATTGATCGGTAATAATGAAGCTTGTCTCTTGTACAGTAGCATTCAGGAAACTGTCATAGTGCATTTTCAGTAAATATAGCTATGTTTTTTCCATGACCTGTTTTCTGTTCCTTTTCAGGAAATCTAGTAAAAGATTTCAGATCAGTTCCTATTTTACTATGTGTATAATTGCTTAATTGTGGGCTCAAGATCCTTCTTTTTTGCAAATTTTGAAAAACCTATGAAATCTCCAGCTGTGGACAGCAATGCAAACAGCTGTAGCTGTATGCTGCATTATGTCAGTCAGATTGCTATTGTGTGAACATGAGTTTATAGCAATGATAACTGAACTAAAGGTAACAGTGACTAGTGTATTCTATGTCTTGGATAGAGCCAGACTTTATGGAGATTCTTTAAATGGAATAGTATCTTATTTAAATCATCTCATCTCAATGGCAGAAAGTAAGTGCCTATATTTGCATCCGCGGATTAGGTGCAATATTTTTGTTTCCCAGAAAACAACTGAATTCAGTGGTTCTTGAGATTGAGGCCATGGATTCAATTGCCTACAGGATTTTTTATTTTAATTTCTCAACTAACAAGATTGCTTTCTGTATTGGAAACTTCAGTGTTCTGCAGTGTATTTTATTAAAACACTGGTTTAGATATTTGAAAAGAAAGAGTTCATTCCACTTCAGAGGACTGACCTGTTTGAAGTTCAGTGTGATGAAGATCTGCATCGCAAGCTCTCTGATATACCAAATTTGCTTTCCATTTTTCTCTCTCACTGCTGTTAATTGGTTTTGTATCAATCTTCCCTTAAAGTATTTTTCTAGGTGATTTTTTTTTTTTATGGCATTGCTAAAAACAATACATAACTTCTCTAGATCATTTGTTAGTCCTTGTCCTTATCAGAGATTGTAATATCTTCTTTTTGGTATAGCCTGCTGATATTTCTTCCCTATTTCGACAGTTTATTCAGTTCTCTGATCTACTTTTTAGCACTAATTGGAAGGAGGGAAATAAACTAGCAGTTTAATTTGGTTTGTTCATGCCCATGGTCAGGTTACAGTGCATCTATTCAAGCTTCTCCCTGTTCTTTCCCCAGACACTCCCCCATGGGATTTGTTAGCTTTGAACTTTGTCTGATATGAGTGTGTTTTCCTGATACAGGGTTAATGTTGATTTATCTGAGCTAGCTACTACCTGAGTAGTTTATGAAAAAAACTGTAGCTAGCCTTTTTATTCATCTGCATTTATAGTAGTAGCTGCTGCTAGATGCTGAAGTGGTCAGTTGTTTTGTGGGAGGTCACTGTATTACTGAACCTGTGATTAATATGCATATTTCTAAAATAATTTTAGATTTTAAAATTAAAGTCTCTTTTCTGATATATGCAGCTTAGCCTTATTTTTAAATATTAACAAGTTGTGGATGCTCTCAGGTTACTTACAGAACATTTTTAGCTGAAAAAGTCTGCAGTGGCTCTTTCGAGGATTCTGGCACAAAACATACCTACTGTGAAGTATTTGCCAATTTGTCATTTTAAAGGTTCACATGGTTATTTTTAGATACGCTTTTATTTGATTTTGCGGTAATGGAAATAAAGTAGTGGCTTTCTAAGAGTTCGTGTTTCTATGTAAAATCATGAGATTTCTTGCTGTTTCTCAGCTTAATGCTGCTGTCTTTATTTCTTTACAATTTATGGCACAAGAGAGGAAATAAAACCCTTTAAACAACTGCTAAAGCAATGTGGGAAAAAATACATGTAGAGTATGCTTAGATTTGAATTTTCTACAGTAGCAATTAAAGATGTTACAGATAAGATTCTACAGCGCACAAAACTCCTCCAGGAATCACAGAACAGCTAGAAAGGTAAAGTGAGGATACAGAGACACAGTTGCTGCCCAACTTGCAGAAATCTTTAAATATTATATGTGACAAGCATTTTTTTCATCTCCAAATGCGACGATGTGCATTGATTATCTAAAACTGAGTGCCTAGTACTCTGTGATAAAAAGCAAAGCGTTACAGAAGTGCTGCAGGATGTCCTTAAGACATAAGAATATTGGGGCTCAGCACAGATAGATGCCCATATCAGCTACAGTGTTTGCAGGCATTGCTATTTTGACCATTTTCATGACAGCATCTGTGACTAACATTATTGAGGCATGAAGCTGCACTTCAGTATATTGCATCTGGTAGTAGGTTGCTTCTGGGTAGCAGCAGTACCTTAGTGGTTGAGGTAAATGCCCGCTCAGATTCGGCGTGGATGGAACAGGGAGGATAATGATCCTGCTGGGGACGGTGTGTCGTTCACTCTCAAGTCTCATTTTTAAAATCAAAATCTTGCTGTAGATGTAGATGTAGAGAACATTTAAATTATGGGTTCAGATGACTCCTGGCCAGTTCTTAGTCTGTTGGTGCTTGTTGGCAGGTATCAGCAGTCCTCTCTTCCAGATGCATCTTTTCTTTTTCATGTTGTTGTTCTTGTCTTTAAAAGTTAGAAAACTTGGAGGGGTAGGGAAGGAAAAATGTTTAAATTGTGATATAAGACCGGGAGCCGTATTTCTACATGCATACAATAGTAATTAACTTCATGTCATTATGCTGTAAAGTTGCCCTACCCATGGGTGTATCCAGACTTTGGTGAGCAAGTGCCCAGCAGAGCAGACATTATCATCATTTTCTAGTCTGCTGCAAGTTGACTCATGTTGGGCCTTTCAGTAGGCAAAGTTTGTGAATCCCAATATTGCTTGTTCCTGTTTCAATCTTATTACAGTTGCTACTTTTATTAAAATAGTTGGCATTTGTTATGATGTCATTGCCTTTACCAAACTTTACCCATTTGAAAATTCTATGTTGTCCAACTGGCTTTCCAGGATAATATAGCTCTGTGGCCCAAGAAAATGTTGCCTAAACTTTACATGTATATGGAGAATTGAGTATGTCCTGATTGTTCAAGTTAGGCCAAGTTAGTCTTGACAATATTTCTAATGATTTGAAATAATGATATTAACTATCACTTTTGTAAATAATGTAAATATTTTTTAAAATTTTTCTGTGAAGGGAATTGATATGTCATTCTCCCTGTAATTACCAATACAAAAGAGATGCTGTCTGGATGTTCAGAGTTTTAATTTTGGAAGAAATGGACAGAATTCTTTTTAAGATCACTTTAAGATGAGTGGTTTCTGTTTAGCGTTATCTTGGCAATGGAGGTACATGAGCTTTTTGACCTTTTTCATTTAGAAATGCACTCTAAATGATTTTTAAAATTGGACTGTAAACTCGGAGGACATACTGTCCACTTGTTTTATCCTTTCAAAACATAACTGCTAGTTTAATTTTCCAGTTGCATTCTCAGAAGTCCAGTGTCTCTGTAAACTTCATTTTGTTGAGCATTTGTTCTATGAGGTTTGACGTTAGCCTGAGAAGGTATTCCCAAGCACTCTCCTATTTGACAACTGTAATGTGTCGCAGCCGCACTTAATAGTAGCAAGAATTCTGATCTTTCTTGTAGATCTGGATACAGTTTTTTCTATTAGATTATTCTTCTGTGTTCACTTCTGTTGTACTGTGATCTGCACACACATGGCCTATGTGCATGTACACACACACATGCACACACACACGTTGAAGTATATACTAAGGCTGACTGGATATACTAAGCCCTGATAGTGTTTTATTACTTTTATGTGGACAAAGCTATTTTTAGTGACTAGGCTCTGTAGCACTGGAGATGCTATGACATCCAAACATAGAAAGCTGGAAATTAATAAGTGTGCTGTGTATTAAGTGTGAAGATTCAGTCATGGAGTTTTAGAGTGAGTCATTGAGACACGGTAATTTTATTTAAAAAGCTTTTGATTTAATATTGGTTAAAGGGTACAATTAGGATTTCCTAACCTATTCCTAAACTTTTACTCCTGTAAGTACCTTCCTTGTTGAAGTGGTTCTGGAGTATGGAAAGGCATCTGAATTTGATCAATAATTAGTTTTCCTGGAATTGTGCTGGATGGAATTGGATTGAATTTTTGTTCAAGGCCTCCAGTTTCATAAGACGAGCCACATATGTCTGTCCTCTTCCCTGGCTGCTCCTTCTTGTTGAGGCAGAACTGTGTAGTTCTGGGTAGAGCTGGGTTTGTAGAGTAGCTTTCCTTACCCAGGACAAGTGGCTCCAGCTCTGTCTTTGGGCATCTGGGATTGGTACAAAGTCAGAAAACAAGGATCTAAAACAAGAATGCTGCTTTACTATCAGAAAAAAAAGAGCATTTGAGAGAAAAAGAGAAGCTGCCGGTCTTGCCATTCAGGAGCTATTATTCTTCATCTATTCTTTAGCCTTCCCTGGTTTTTTTTTAGATGTTGTTATGTCTCTGTATTGTTTTTTGTATTAATAGAATTTTTACTCAGCCCAAAATAAAGTGTTAGAGTTGCAGAGATGTTTAACTGGGGTCACAGTCACATCATTCTGACTAATAAAAAATGTTCAGTCAATGAAACTACTCTGTATTTTTTACTTAACATTTTTATGGTGGGTTACTGATTGTGCTCTATATAACTGTACTGATAAAATTAGCAGTTGCAGAAAATGTTTCCAGGTACTTTGTTGACTTCACTGCTGTTCAAGTGCTATTTAAGTTTAGGTCCTTATCTACTAGAATTTTCCCAAAAGGTTTCCAGTGGGAGGTTAGTATAGGCAAAGCTAAGGAATGTTTCCAGAGCAGTGTCACTGTCTTCTGGATATTGCAAGTTTTGAACAGTATTGGCTGCTTTCTCACATGTGGCCTCAGTACCATCAAATGGGTCCAAGATTGTTTATGTACTAGTATAGAAGTAACTGGAGAAACTCATGATGTATATGTAGATTACTGTTACACACTGGACAATATCCAAAACATCTTTCATAGCAATGTTTGGACATTGCTATGAAAGATGATGTAAACCTATTTAGTGTGTTGTTTCACTCAGCCATCATTATATGGAGGAGAGGTTTGCACTTCAGTTATGTCCATTTTCAAGATACGTGCTCTTGCATAATCTCTGTTGGAGACATCACATAATCATGTTGTAAAATTATGGTATTCTGACTGGACAAGTTTGTTCTGTTTGTTTCTTCTTTTGAATTAGTTGCTTTATTAGTATTAATGAACATTTTGCTAAGAAAGGGCTATTCGAGATGGATAGGGAGCAAAAATGTGTAATTTATTAGTATCTTCTACAGCATTTCAATTTTTCTTGCAGTGTATCCCTGTATCGGGGAAATTGCCGACCTCTCCGGTTTGAGCCACCAATGCTGGACTTCCATGAACAGTAAGTTGAAGACTTTTGATCTTTTTAGTTATACAAATCTTAAAAAAAAAAAAAAAAATCACCAAAAGACAAACAACAAACAGCCAAACAAAAACCAAAACCAACTAAACAAACAACAAAACAAACCCAGGAAACACATAACAAGAGCATTTAAAGGTTGTATACGTAGATTGCATTAATAGGTTGTAAATGTAATTGACCTACATGTTTTAGAAAGCTGCTGTACTCAGTCTTAAGCATCATGTAGCAACCTGTCAGCTGCCATGTTTTTGATGATGCGGGCACTTGTACTTTTTAGGCTCTTGTAGAGCTGCTCTGCAGAGTGGGCAGTTTTAAGTCTAGAATTTAATGTCCTGAGGTGAGATTGCCTTTCTGCTTGAATGTAGCCCACATCAGGGAGCATGTACTGCAGCATATAAATTTTACTATTGCTTTGATGGCAAAAAACCTGACAGTGGATCTGCAATTACTAGAACAGTAATGTTGAGTTATGAAAATTCAGCTTCAAGGAGGACAAACAGCCTCCAGGAACCTAGCTCCATGCTCTCTGCCTTGCAGCTTGTTGCTGTTTCCATTAAACAAAAGGGAGGAGGAAGGAATTTAACAATTTCATCAATGTACCTATTTGTGATCAGTTCTTCTGAGAGCTGCTTCAGTCTTAACTTGTCTTACCATTAACTGGTTATTGTGTGTAGGTGGCCCTAATCCCTCTTCTTCTCAACAGTCAAAATTGGTTCTGGAGTTGGTTTTCATGGATGCAGCCTCTGTACATGATTGATAATTTGACCAACATAAAGGGCAGTGAAGGCATTTCAAACATTTTGTTATCAGTTCAGCCTGGAAGAATGAAAACACCCCAGGTGTGCCTCAGCACAGCATTGCTTCCCCCATCCTCAGCCAGTACTGCTGCTGGATGGAAGGCTGTTTTGTTTACAGATAAGCAAGAGATTATTAGTTAAAATAGAGTACCCTTTTCTGCTGGAAAGGCTTTTGTACAGTGTGCTGACTACAGAGGTGTGCAAGGAAGCTCCTGTGTATTGACACAGTGTACACTTCTCTTTTGGAAAGTTGAGAAGCCATAACTGTATGTTGTTTGCACAGAGTAGCTTTCCAGAAATAACATCTATACAAAGAAAACCCAATGTAGATGTCACTAAATAACAAAGCTATATGAAAATGCCTCATTTTACAGAACTTATTTGTGCTCAGTCTAACAAAATTGTGGCTTTACTTCTGATTAAAGACAGAATAAGTCAGTCTGCTCCCTCATCCATTTTCCTTCAAAATTTCCTTTAGCTTTTGATGTTGTGTGTTTATGTTGTTCTTCCTGATGTTAGTAAATGGTCCTAGGCAAGAGAATATTGAGTTTCTAAATTGAATAGCAAAATACTTAGTGGTGTGCCCTACTCTACTGTATCTCTGCTATACAAAAATTAGGTTATAGTTAATAAATTATACCAGTGAATACAGTACAAATTCAAACTTGTAGAGGAGTGGGCCTTTATTCAGACTTACTGTAAACTTACCCATTGATTTGAGTTTATTTTCTTTTAAAACTTGTAAAAGTTTTCAGTTCATAGTAATTCCAGACTTTGATATTGGAAGTGTATTTTGTGCAGCATTTTCCACTATGAATAAAGTTCATGCTGTCTGAAATATCTTTTAAAGGTTATCTAGAGTTTGCATGGGTATCTGAGGAAAGCTACATGTGCTTCTTTGTTTTGTGGGTTCCAAAGATGATTTTTTCCCCCTTGCTACAAGTAGATCCAAGACAGTGTCATAAATACTTTAAGTCGTTCTTCATTGTATTTCGGCTTTTTATGTAAGCTGTTCTTGTCAAAGCTAAAAGCACTGAAGAAATAGTACAGATCTAGTACAGTGTTAAAAGTAGCACAAATCTCTTACTTGGGAATGGCTCTGTACAATACATGCAAAACTGCACGGGGGATTGCTGCCTTCTGTCAATTAAAATAAGGAACCTGTGTGTTAGATCTTGATTCATTATGTGGTCATTTTCTGGTTTGGGTGGGTTTTTTTGGTAGCACTATATAATTAATTTATCCATTGTCATTTAGGTCATAGTCTCAGGCAGAAATCCTCTTCTGATTTATTAAAACTTAAATAAGTTGTCAAAAGCAGTTCTAGAAAAGGTTTAGATGTGGAGCCCTGAAGTTTAGTTTAAAATCTGTGAACCAACTCTGAGAAATGCTGAGTAACCCAGGCTTTTGGTGGGAACAAGCTGCAGGTGCTGAGCACCTTGGAAGTCAAATAATGCAGATTTAAGCTTTTGAGGTTTTTGCTTTTTGAAACAGACGGGGTTTTCACATTCAAATTCTGTCTTTTTTGTCTTTGTTATTAATGGATTTTAGAAATGGCATAAAATGCACATTTAGTTTCTGAATAAGTACTATACCCAAAGGGTGTTTTGTTAATAGGTAGCATGTAGCATTTAGTAGAGCAAACTTGTTCAAAGTTCATGTTTATGCTGAGCTATCACCATGTATCATACCTAGGCTAAAGAAAGTTTTAATATTTATTTTCAGTTGTAAGTCAAGCCATTTTTACTGTGACATTCTTGGTCTGATAAGAGTGTGTGGGATTAATCAGATGTTTCAAAAACATGACAGCTTAAGCAGGAATAATATTTAATAAAAGTTACTTTATCTAAGGATCTCAGCAAATCAAAACCAGTATTAAGTTAATAAATACGTACTGTAGATATACTTCCTGTGTTCCACCTGGATATGAGATTACAATGGCATTCTGCTTCTGGTATATAACACTTGGAGGTTTTTTTAATGCAGTTTTAATATAAAGCAAACACTTTATATTCTACCATATTCTGCCACTTTGAAGGCAGTCCAGGTAATCTCAAATTTATCAAAAGAAATGTATGCTGTATGTTAGGATATGCAAAAGGATATGCAAATCTTTAGCTCACTTGAAGAGATCCCAAATGTTCTCTGTATACTAAGCCTCTGTATATTAAGCCTCTGGGAATGGGATAGAACTGAGACAGGTTCTCCCATATCACTTTGCCAGGGGACTGCTTGGACTAAGTGTGGAATACTCATTTGGTTATTTAATGGGTAAGCCTTTTCCTTGTGTTTCTGAAGCAACGCCAATCTTTTTCTGGAACAAATTCTGCAACATCTTGGGTATCCAAGATTCAGGGCTTTAAAGAAAACAGGAAAAAAAAACCCCTCCACCTAAAACCAGCTCCACAACTAGCTGACTTTGTTTTTACCTGAATTCTGTTCCTTGTATTCTTGCTTTTAAACTGTTCTCTCCACTGTTGTTAAATGGGAATAACTGAGGTGTTCTAACCTACAAACAGTAACCATTATGTATCCTCCATAGCTTTGGGAGTTGGTTGCTCAGAGGCTATTTTGGCAGAACAGTCATTATCTATATGACTTTCTGTGTTTAAGATAGGTGTTCATATTAGAGGTCTTACAGGTGACCACCTGGGGTGAAGGCTGAAGAATACTTTTGCAGGGTTATTTATATTCAGTTCTTGAACTTGCTTTGTGGGAAAATATGGATCTTCACAATCTCAACACACTGCCTTCATCTTTGTTAATTCAACTCTGACTGTATCAAAAATAAAGTTCTTCACAACTAAATTTTTTGGTAGAAGTAATTTTTGATAATGAAACTCTTGGGTATTGAGTATTTTAGGATACTACCACAATATAAGCTAGAACTGCTTATCAAATATTTTTTTAAATTTGGAATTATTTTAGATGAAGTTGACATTCTACCACTGTTTCATAGAAGTTATTGGTAATGTACAAAATTATAGGTTTTATCACAGTAATATTTTAATCCTTGATCAACATATTATTCTGTGGTGAATGGAGGTTCACTCAATTTGAGCAAGGTCCCATTCTCAGACAAAATTTTCTCATTGATAGACATTCTGAAGTTCTGTCTTTCAGTTTTATGTTGATAAACAATCTCATTTTGCATTTCCTTTGAAGTATTTTCATTAGGGGATTTTTGTAATGTTTTCATGTTTCTTGTTTTTGAGCACTAATATTTGACAGGGTATTATATGAAAGCTTGAGCTGGGCTTGAAAGCCATTTCTTGGCAATGTTCAAATACTGAAACCTTCTTGCAGGTGTGGAGACCTTATGTTACTTTAAGTGATGTAAGGGACATACTTTACTCCTGTAGCTTTAAGGACAGGATAGTGTCAGAATGGGTAAAAATCTGGAGAATACAGCCTCGCTAAACCTGTCTTAATATACCTTTGAATCTAGACTGCACTACCTACAGTTACACTTCTAATTACATGAACTGAGAATAAGAAGACAAATGAAAAGGGGGCATTTTGAAAGTCAAAGGATATCATAAATGTGCTATACTGCAGTGTAAACTGATTTACACCCTTGTAAGGCTTGACTGCTGTAAAACTTAGGAGAGGACTAGCATGGTAAGAGAATGGAGAAATCATATTGTTAACAGTTTAGCTCTTGGAAGTTTTCCTGAACTATAGATGAAATGATAGTGAATGAAATGATCAACTAGATATACAGTAGATATACATGTCCTTAAAGCCATGGGAGTTACTTCAAGTAACATAAGGTTGATATAAATGCAAAATGGTCTTGTTTTCTTCAAGAACTCTAATCTCTTATACAATAAATAATGAAGAATTTTAGCAACTAGAAAATTTATTCAGATCACTGTTTTCCCTACATTTTAAGTACATTTACAGCTGGTGAAAGGACCTAGAAGTTGACTACAATGTACATCCAAATGTTTACACAGTACATTTGATACACTTCTAATGTGTGAGAGTTGGAGGAAATGTTGTAAAAGGAGACTGCATTTCCCTTGGAGTTTGATGAATGTGAGAAATTGCAGATGG
Source organism: Acanthiza pusilla (assembly GCA_036630365.1). Lineage (NCBI taxonomy): Eukaryota > Metazoa > Chordata > Aves > Passeriformes > Acanthizidae > Acanthiza > Acanthiza pusilla. The sequence goes on from JAXCHO010000098.1 coordinate 3,714,671, forward strand.
TAAATTGACATTTCATCCAGATCTGCCTCAGGTTTTGTTCGCATATCATGCTAGACTGCACAATGCTGTCGAAAGTTCATTACACTCTTAGATTCATTCCAATCACACTTGGTGACATGGTTGGATAAACTCTGCTACTTGTGTATGTGGTTTTGATAACTGTTTGGAAAAGGCATGATTTTGTTGTATGGAATCTAGGTTCGATTCCTAACATAAAATGGGGCACTTGCTCTATTTAGTATGTTACATGGACACCAACTTTTTGACAAGTCTAATGTCAAAGAACTTTCTCTATTTGTTAAAAACTAGTGCAATCTAGAAGCTTAGAAACAACTGATTTTGTAGGTTAGTACATATACAAAACCAAAGCCATTCTGTTTTCTTTTGCGTTTCTGAGTTGGAGACATGTTTGAGAATGTAAATTTATGGGCTTCAGCTGCTCATAACTTCAGGTAAAGAAGCCACTTGCCTGTGTCACCCAACTGGTCTTGTGCAAAACAGGAAGAATGCTCTGCTTGTTAATTCTCTAGTTTTGTACATCATGCAGACTTCCTTTGTGTAAGGAAACTAGCATTTTCTTCAGAATGGGGCACAGAAGGCATTCCCTTTCAGTCTCTCTAGGTAACCTTGTTAGACCAGCTTGTTTTCTTTCTTTTAATTAAAAGTGGTTGGATATATTGCAAGTCAACACCCAAGTTCTTATTGTTGGAGCTTGCTCAGTCTGATCTTCTGGCCAGAGAACTGTCTTCATTGGTTCAGGAAGTTCCAGAGCCTAGGAGAGTGTCATGGGCACCTGACTTTGTATGCTTTCCACATTACTCTTCTGCCTACTAGGCGTTTGTTATTCACCCCGTCTGATAGGATAGTGCATGACAGGATACTGATTTAACCCTTGTGAAACTTCTGATACGTTGTGTGGCAACTGGTTTTACAATTGTTTCCGCTGTTGCCAAAGATGCTAAATGAAAAAAATATGTGGGGGAAAACATATGTCAAATTCTCAAATTCATGAGGAATTTACTGGAATTGAATATTGAGTATATTTACCTATATTCCCAGCATTTAAAAATGTAACAGAGGAGCTTTTGGTTTACTTCATTTCTCCCTCTGGTCTCATTAGAAAGACTAATAGATGGAAGAGGAAGAATGTATCTGCTGAATTAATTTCTTTTGCTCTTCAGTAAAAGATTTGTATCATTTACAAGTAATAGACTTGTAAATGAATCAAGTGAGCATTTTACAGAGGTGTTTAAACTATATGCAGTAATAAAAACAATTAATTGCTCTTTTAAAAGGGCATTTTCTCAATTTGTATTTGCTTCACAATGAGTAGCTAGATATTTTTGCAAGTAAAGTTTGAGCCAATAATTCAAGGACTCATCTCCCCAAAATTTGCAAAAGCTGATTTCCATTTTTAAAAGAATCTACCTTTTGATCCCTGGAACAGCAATGAATTCCATTACAAGGACGTGTTTAGAATACACTGCAGATACTAACTGAGACTTTGGAAAGAGTTGAGTTGCAGCAGTAAAGAACAGGAACACAGGCTTCTTTACCCATTTGACCAGGCACCTCACCCTTTTTAATTAGCATCTTCTCATCTAGGTTATGGTATCAGTTGTTTTATCAGTGTAGGTGGACCTAGCATTATGCAGGGACAAAGGATCAGGAGCAAAATCTTACACGATTTGACAGTTTGTGTTTGCCTGAAGGTCTGTGTCTGTATGAGCTTCTCACAATGAAAAGTGCTAGCTGGGACTGCTCTGGGAAATTCTGCTCTAAAATTTGGCATCAGCTACAACTATACTTGTGCATATTATTGTGGTTTGATAATCTGTAGCTTGGAGAGCATCCCTTATGCGATTATTGCTTGGGATGCAGGTTCATTAGAGGTGTCTGGTGCACACTGCCCTACCTGGATTTTACCATGTCTGATGGCAGAAAAAACAGGTGAGCTTTATGAGGTCCTGTTTCTGTATATGTGGCTAACATCAAGCTTAAAGAATATAAGGAAAGCTGTATCTCAGCCAAATGTAATATCAGATTCATTGTTTCAAAATCAGAATGATCAGAAAAATAGTAAGGTAAAGCAAAGTCCTAACCTAATCAGAACTTCTTTTTAGTGCCTTCTGCCTTTAATACCTGTAATTATACTGTGGTAATTTAGTTTGAAATATGAAATTAGTGAGCTGTGGTATTAGTCATGGCTCTTTCCCTACCAGTTTGTTTTTACAGACTTCAGCCTCTCAAACAGATGTAGAGTCCCTTCTTTTCAGAACTGGAAAAACATGAATGTCTTAACGATTGTTAATATTTGGAATATTTCCTGGCTAATGAGTTTTATTTCCAAACTACCTCTCTGACATGAGCAGACTGATGCTTCGCTGTTGCCAGTTCATTCAACATCATTTTCTTGGCTTTGTGATGTTTCATACATGATGCATTGTAAAAAGTGTCACTGAAGTCAACTCTGATCTTAAGTTTTCAGTACATAGCTGTTTCTCTTTGGACACCACAGATGACACACCAGTCATTTGCTCACATGTAATACAGTGATTAAAATCTACCCATCTCTCCCTTCCTGCTGTTGTGGTTGGAAGGAACTGTTCTGTTTGATTCTACTTTTTGCTGTTAAGCTCCTCATATGAAGAGTGGCTGGAGTGCTTTATTACAGAGTAGGTGGATGTTTTCCGCTTCTTGATGAGCTGCTGAATGTACTGTGCAGAAGAGAAGTGTCCAAAAACTGCACTGTGGCAAGCAAAAGAGTTGCAATAAGATGCTGGAGCATGTCTTCCACTAAGGAGAGTGAAAAGTTGTAGTGAGAAGTAGGGAACAGATGATCCTCAAGCGGAAAGAACTTTCTTCAGTCTTGGAGGAGATGGACTGTTTTTATTTCTTCCTTTGTTGTTTTTTTTTTAAATTTTGGTGTTGGTAGAATCAGAGTACAGGTTTAAGGCTTGACCACTTTGTCTAAAAAAGGCATTTGCTGCAAAAGTGTTGCCTGCTACAGAAGCTTCTCAAATAAAGCACACAAGGCCATCTGTAGTAATGTCAGTGGAAGAGTCTTTGAAGCAGTGGGTTCAGAATTCAGGGGATGCCGGGTAACTCCCTATCAGGACCTTCGTGGTTGTGGATTTGCGTGTTGTTATGGTGGGGTTTTTGGTGGACATGGGGGTAGAGATGAGGCAGTCTGGAGGGCTGGCACTCACTTGCATTCCTCTGGTCTGGTAAGCTTTTTCCTAGCAAAAGATGAGTAGGTGTATAGGTTTACTGTTTGATTCCATTGATCAACAGTGTAGCAGTTACAGCAGTTAATGCAAAATGGCACAACTGATAAACCATTTCCCTTTCTGACATCTCCATGTATGCTGGCAAGAGCTATAAGTATTTTCTGTTAGGGCTTAACCTGGGTGTTTGGTTTTGTACAGGTTTTAAAAGGTGTGAGAAATTGTGGTCTTTGTTACTGGTGAAGTTAGAGGAGTCAAAATGAGAGTTTTTGACCGTGAAAGAAGGATCAAGAACAAGTATTTGCTGATGGAGGCATGAAATTAGATGGACTCAGCAAGCAAAGCAAAGAGATGTACAGTAGAAGAGTGCAGATATATTTTCCTGTTAGTGATGATGTAATTTATTGATGTTTCATAATTGTGTCTTTGAATTAATAACGTGGTCTTGAGCATCTGCTTCTTTAGCCCACATTTCATGTGTAGGAGGTTCTGTAACCACAATCACTTTGTAAATTGTGGTATAGTTTGTTTATTGTCGCTAAATTCTCCATTCAATGGAGCCTTTAATTTACAGTAAAGTTATGTTGCTTCGTCTGTTGAGATACGCTCCACACTCTGTTGAGATACGCTCCACACCCCCTTCTAAATTGAAAAACCATGACTGCAATAGCACATATTCATTTGGTCTGTTAAGGTTAATTGAGGATGGGGGAACAGCTGCCTGTTTCTGGTCATCATCACTGCAGGTACTACAGGTAGTAATTCTTATCAGTAGTTTTGGTGTCCTTGCACTGTTTGCAGCAAGTGTCTGGGAGAGAGTGCTGCATGGAGTACATGTAGCCTGAAAGTTAAGACTTAACTATTTTGAATTTCTGAATTCAAAATGGAGCAATTTGTAATCTGTAATTTGCACACTTTATTAGTGCTTTGGTGCTGGTACTTAACATGTATGAGTTAAAAGGCATGAAAAAAAAAATCTGAAGAGACAGTAAAGTCTGAAAAATAATTGCTGAAACTGGAGCGTCTATTGTCATCTCAGCTGTTGTAAGCAAAAGGAAGCAAGCCTAAAGCTCATGTCAAATAAATTTGTTAGCATGTCTCATTACTGAAAAATTGTGCAGTTGTCTGTGTGACTTCCATGTTTTTGGGTACTTGAAATTTAGAATTTATCTCAAGCCTTTATTTTTTTACTTAAGGTATGAATTCAAATACAATATAGAAATAAAGTTGTTGCTGCAATGTCTGCATTAATTCCATAGAGCATATTATAAAACATAATACCAGGAAAATTCTGGGTTCTGGGTAAGACTACTTAAAATTTATCATGGAAAAAATTGGCATTTAAGCTTTTGTCTAAGGTGTGTTCTGTTTATTTTCAGTTGCTATGTATGCCCTGTCTTAAGATAATTATTTAGTGGTTCTAGCATAGGAATAGAAAATTTTGCCTCTTTTGATTCTGAAGTAAAAACCTGATAATAGAATTTCATGAGCATGATCCAACATTAGGTAAGCCTTCAGGAAAAATAAGCAATAAAATAATGGAAAAGATGTTAACTAATTCTTATAGGTCCAAGTTACATATGTGACTTGAAAAAAGCTTTAAATGCAAAGGTCTACTGTCAGTATTCGCCACTTTTATGCTTCTATCTGATGTAATGGGGAGAAGTCTAATGCTCTGTTGTCTAGGTTTTTGACATATTGACAATATTTTCTCTCTCTATTTTAACAGGCCAGTTGGAATGCCAAAAATGGAAAAAGTTTACCTACATAACCCTAGCTCAGAAGAAACAATTACATTAGTATCAATATCTGCTACAACATCACATTTTCATGCATCATTTTTCCAAAATAGGGTAAGTTTTTTTTGCTTTCTCAAAGTGACCTTTTCTTCCCCCTCTCCAATCTGAATGGAAGCTTCTTTAAAAGAGTGACTTACTGCAATAATTACAGACCTGGATGTATTAACGTGCTTCAGTTCTTCATCTCATATCAGACCCAATTTGAACTGAACACAGAAACACAAGGAGTTCTGGCTATGTTGGAAATGTATATTATGACTGATGGTTTAACAGCAGATCTGCTTTGTTGCTGAAGTGACTACATTTCTTTAGAGCACTTACAGAAACAAACTGTTCCTATATTTTCTCTGAAATTTCTAAATCACACGAAGTGGTGTTATTGTGTACTAGTCACTCCAATGTATTTGGAGCTGTAAGTAATTGTGGTACAGGAACTTGCATGTTCAAAAGCATGGTGTCAGCAGGGTTAACTCCTAACCACATTGCTGTCAGATAGAGTCTTCTAGTTTCAGTTTTGTCTGCAGGGGCTGTGGCCTAGCAAGAGCCATATAAACATGAAAAAAATTTAGAAAACCTGTCTATAAAAAGCAACCTTTTGCATTTCTGGAAGTCTCGTAGCAATTGCATTTCTCCAGTGATCTGTGAACTGTCAGTCTAAAATATTTTTGTGATAAGCTGAACTCTAAATTCAGAATTCAGTTCTAAGAAATTAAGTTAAGTATGATCCTGCACTAGATAGCAGTTTTAAATTACTGATATTTTTATTAGTTTGTTACACATTTCATTTGTCTGAAAGTTCTGCTTTTTCTTTTGAAATCTGCAGTTGACTTTCTAACTTTCAGCATTTCTAGAAAGACTGCATGAGGATCTTCTGTTCATCTGCATGATGCAATTTATTCAGTAAACAGTTTTGCTTATTCCTCTGCTTGCTTGCTTTTATTTTTTCCAGAAAATTCTTCCAGGAGGAAATACGTCCTTCGATGTAGTTTTCCTCGCAAGAGTAGTGGGAAATGTAGAGAACACTTTATTTATTAACACTTCTAATCATGGGGTATTTACTTATCAGGTAAGAGAATTATCCTCTTTCTGGAAAAGTGAAGTGTGAATCAGTCAAAACACTATTATGGGATGCTTAACCATCCAAGGATATTTGCACAATAGTGGTGGCTTGTTGGTTTGTTGTTTTTTTTCATCAACACAGTTGAAAAAGTTTCCATCCCTGCTGTTTGTTGTAACACAGATACACCACTGTAAAGATCTGTAGGGCAGTACTGTAAGCCAGATCAATGAAATTATGTAGGATTTTAAATCCTCCCAACACCTTTTTTGTGTGTGTTATTTTAGTGGCTCATTGTAGTAATCCTAGCTCATCCTTTAGCTCTTTACTTGACTGATCCAGTGACAAGACAATATTATTCATTAAGCTGGCAAAAAATTACTCACTGAAGATTCATAAAGATAAACCAGATAGATGAGAGACTGAAAAGTGAAAAATTAGAGAAGTCCTCTTTGTTGAAAGAATTTCAATGACAGTGTTTTGCAAACAACGACAAAAATATGGATTCAGTATGGATAGTTTCATACTGATATTATTAGAGGAACATATCATATTTCATTAATCTTTAGGTGGTATGTAGTATTCCAGAGTGTCAGAAAGAAAAAAAGGTGTTTTTTCAATTTCCTGTTTTTCAGTATACATATAAGTAAATGGGAGATTTGAGGAACAGCCTTTAGCTGCAATCTAAATCAGTTTCTTTATTTCAGAGCTTTAGTATATGATACTGGTTTTATTGGTTTTTAGAAGTATACTATAAGGTTTATTGGTGGATTGCTAAAAGTGGTGTGCATGTTGGGCTCTGCACCAATTACGTACAGCTACTTAAGCTTGTGTTTCTTCTTCTGAACCAGGTGTTTGGCATTGGAGTTCCGAACCCCTATCGATTGCGCCCATTTATTGGGGCACGCGTTCCTGTAAATAGCAGTTTCTCTCCTATAATAAATATACATAATCCTCACAGTGAACCTTTGCAGGTGAGCCTAAGAGAAAAATCATTAAATGCTCGTTTATGGTATTAAACTGAAATTTTGTTTATTTTGGTACTTCTTAAAATGCTGTTTGAACTTTAGAGCTATTTGAGGTCATGTCTTTCATATTATATGACTTTTTTTTCTGCTCAAATGCAGATCAGTTCTAGACATTGTAGATTACAGTCACAGATTTCTTTATTTCCTAAACTGAGGTTTTTCATTGAAAGTTTTGTTTTTAAGATTACTGTAGTTACTGGAAAATAAAGATTTTAACTTCTCTAGTAATTAGGAAGAGTACTGAAGCAAACAAAGTTAAACAGATCGTGTGCTTTTAATCCAGTGATGCCTCTTAGCTTCATTCTGTCTGGTTTGCCCAGCATAAGGTGTTGTTTCAGTATACCCCAGTAAGTGATGTTGGAAGACATTCTTATGTTCAGACAGGATTGATGTCTTTTCCTAACCAAATTCTGATTCTGTTAAGGAAGTGATTCACAAACTGTAAAACTGTAAAAAACTCTAGGGAACAGCTAAAAAGCATAGCACTAGCAAATGGCTATATCAGCATTAAAGTGAATTTTTAAGATATTCCAGTGGTCAAATAGTCACTAACCTATGCTGTTGCACATGATAATACCTGATAACTAAAACAGGATCCCCTTAAGGCTGAGTGCTAACATTTTCCTGTTATCCACCACAGGTGGTAGAAATGTATTCCAGTGGAGGTGATCTCCATTTAGAGCTTCCAACAGGTCAGCAGGGAGGTACAAGAAAGCTATGGGTGAGTAGTCACATCTTGCAGCGTTCATTGTATTTGTTTGGGGAGGTTTTATTTTGATATGAGGTTAGGCTTTGGGGTTTTTTTGCTAATTTTATTTCTTGTCATGTAATCATTAAAATACCACATAAAAATGGAAACAATATCAGGCTCTGTTAATGTTATGGTAGTAGGAGTTGAATGAAAGGTTTAATTAAGATAAGCCATATGTATTGAGCTGTGCTTTTTTGAAATGCAAAGAATAAAATGATTCCCAGTAGAATGAATTATATCTACCTGAACTTTCAGTCCTGGAGGCCTGTGAGCTGGATCTAACCCACAGAAAAAGTATACATGTTTTTGTTTGGTTCATTGGTTAGGGTTTGGGGGTTTTTTGGGGGTTTTTTGTGTTGGCTTTTTTGTTGGAGGTGGGGTTTTTAAACTCAGAAAGTCCTTCCTGCAAATTACTGTGAATGTACACATAGGTTGAAAATGAAGCTGAACAAATTAGGGAAGAAAAAATCTATTAGGGAGTACTAAATAAAACATCAGTGTGTCTAGCTGAAGTAAATCCCTAGATCATGAGTTAAGGGTGGCTGGAAACTGTTCTGAAAAATATTCCTACATGCATGTCCTGCAGCTACTCCCTACTCAGCATGTCTGCTGCTAGAGACAAGGTAGTGGATTGGATGGACTCGTGGTCTGGCTCATTAAATCTGACTTTAAGTAATACATACTGATATCTTTAAGTGAAATAAAATTTAGAAGCATCCCAAAGGTACAGCTTTTGGCTCCATGCTGTGTATCACACTGTTGATAATGTCCACCTAGATTCAAAACATATTTTCATTTTCAGTTAGAATTATTTGATTTTTTTGATGACTGGTTTTTTGGTTTGGGAGAGACTTCAGAGCCATTGGGCTCCTGAGCTTGTCTCTTGCTCAAGTGTATCATTACAGTCATGTGACAACTGTATTTGTTGTAAGAGGACATTTCCAAGGCAAAGTAAGTCAGGGTATTTCCAAGGAGTTACAAAGGACAATCGCAATCCTTAATTCTTATCTTTTGCGGAGAAAGTCCATTAGAATGGCAGTATTTTAATTTTCGATGAAAAAGTTGCAAGGAAGTGAGTATTAAGACAGATCACATTATAAAAATGCAGTGGAAACAGATGCTGAGGGTTAGATGTTCACATGAAGATGGATTTTAAAAATAAATGTCCTAATGTTTTGACACTGCTTTAGTCAAATTGTGTTGCTTCTAAAGATAGCCCCTTCTTAGTTGTAAGGAGAGCTCAAGGGTGATGTTTTTCAGAGCATGTAGCTTTTCAGCTTCACTAGCCCAGGTTGCCAGTTAAAGCAATGATGACTCACATGTGAAAGTTTCCAGCGTCTTGCATGAACTAATCCTCTTGTTTTTTATATCCATCCATTTTCATATCCATTGGTATGCATTTTCATATAGTCATTGGCATTTCAAAACAATAAGGCAATTTGAAGAAATCAAACCAGCAGGAGGAAACACACAAACATGTCATTGTGTTGGTTATGTCAAGAGTTACACTGCAATTAGAAAAAGCTTCAAAGTAGAAGATATTTGCAATATGGTGATGATACTTTGACATATGGATATACATAATTGTATAAAATTATTCTGATGCCAAATGCTTGAATGATTGGATGAAGCAGTCTGCGTATGCAGGAGTATTTTTGTAATCACTCTTCAAAGTTACTTCAGAGTTCTGACCAACTTTGGATCCATAGTTACTCATACGGAAGAGTCAGATCACATCCTTTGGAACATTAATGAATGACTGCATGATGTTGGGTTTGCGAATAAGTGTGAAAACAGAACTTGAAATGTTCTTACTTTGATATTCAACAGTTTTCAAAAAATACATCTACAGTCATTGTGCCTTAGAAAATTTCCAATCAAGGTTTTCATCTCCTATTTAAAAACCAGGCAACCAACCAAAAATCCAATCCTCAGACCTTCTGTAAGGTGATGAGGAAGACAGTCTGATGTTAGTATGATGCGAAGTTTAGTCTTGTGCTGCAGCTGTGTCCAGCAAATACAGAAAAATTTCAAACCCTGAATGAATGCAGATTAGAACTGATATAATAGACATGGTACAGAAATTAAATACATTTTTACTTGTTCCTGTAAATTGCATGTTGACTAATAAACCTGGAGCTCCACAAGCTTCTAGCTCCATGGAGTTGAGCACTGTTTTAGTTTGTGTTTAGCACTGAAACTGTATGGCTTGTCTGCTATGGAGAAAAAACAATTAGAACATTCAGAGTCAATATTTGATGTTACTGTCAACTTTTTTTCTGAATATCTTTTGTTTATTGGCAGATTCTGTTAATTTAGTCTACTGTCTTTTTACCACAAATTTAATAAGTAAAACTTAGAATCATAGAATCGTTACCTTAACCAAATGGGACATGAAAGTTCTCTTGCATCAGTGTCATATTAGATGATTACAACTATCCTTTATAAATTTAATGGTAATTTTAATTACATGAAGCCTATCTCTTCCCGCTACTGCAGCTTTTTCTCTTAACACAATTAAACTCAATGCTTCTATTGTAATTATTTGGTGTGACAGCTTTTTTTGTAATTACTGCACTCTCATAGATGTACTTTGATTATTTATCAGGAAATACCTCCCTATGAAACAAAAGGAGTGATGAGAGCCAGCTTTTCTTCAAGAGAAGCAGATAATCATACAGCCTTCATTAGAATAAAAACAAATGCCTCAGACAACACAGAATTTATTATTCTCCCTGTTGAAGTAGAAGTTACAACAGGTTTGTAAAAGAGGGATTGGAGTTTTGTTGATTTTCGGTTTTGTTTTGTGTTTTGATTGGGTTTTTTTCAGTTATTCAAATTAATTAACTCTTAGTATGATAAGAAAATTGTAACTTTTTTTTTTTTTTTGAAGCACCAGGAATCTATTCATCAACAGAAATGCTAGATTTTGGTACACTACGAACACAAGGTAAACCATTCTTCAGTTCTCAAAGTATCTATCAGGAATAGGGTGGGGAGGGGAAAGCCCAGTTACCTTTGTACTGTTCAGAGTTGCTTGTGGAATGATGCTTTAAAAAGACAGATAACAGCGTGTTACAACAGTGCACAGATACAAGAGTACTTGGGATGTGTACAAGCAAGCCGTATTTTGCACACCAGGTTGTAAGTCCAGTACTAACGTTAGTTTTACACAGTTGCACATGGCTTAGTCTGAAAAGCATTTTAGTTCACTTAGTTTGTGAACTTGTTTTGAAAGATTGTTTTACATCTGTGCAAGTTTTAATGATTTTCAGACACGGGGAAAAGTGAAGGTGTGCAAACTTGATCAAATGTTTTATGATAGGATCTTTTTTTAAGGCCACTTACATATTTGTGCTTAACAATTTACATTTACATTAATATTGTTTAATGAAATAAAATATGCGTATCAGAAGGTAGTAAAACCAGAGGTATTTTTTGAAATGCTAAAAATTTTCTTTATTGCTGAAGAAAAACAGTATATGTTTCTCTTTCAACTAAAAATAGATAGCTTTTGAAGAATTTTTCCTTGCAACTTCCTTAACATGTAATGATTTTCAAGTAAGACTATTTTTTTCTGAACATTAGTGCATCTGATAAAGTCATTCATCATAGCATTTGTAGCCTGTTCATTTCTTAATGTGTTGGAAGTATGAGTGGTAAGCTGAAGCATGTAATACCTACTAATACACAAAAATGCAGTTCGTGTGTCAGATTCTTGGGACTAGCTATTTTGTCTGGCTGTTCTGTCATGTTATAACTTTTTAACACCGAACAGTGGAGTTATATGAGAAGCCAGCTAGTGTAAATGACTTTGTGTAAGATTCACATGTTAAAATAGCCTAATAGACAGGTGTGTTTTTTGTTCTTTAACAGATCTGCCAAAAATTTTAAATCTGCATTTATTAAATTCAGGAACAAAAGATGTGCCAATTACAGTAAGTTTTATTTTCTTTCTGTTTGAAACATTCTACTTGGATTTACTTTCTCTCATAAAAATTGATCATTCACAGGTTCACTATGTAGTGTTCAGAATTAGAAGCTAGGTGATGTGTGACTGAAAATGTAACTTAATAGCAGGACAAATAATTTTTATGCATGGTAAAATTAATTTGCTTCATAGCCTCCTTTGAATGTTCTGAACAGCATTTTTGGGCTGTGCCTGCAATATCTGAACTTTTGGAAACTTTTATACTTGAGAGCATTTAATTCATGTTCAGTGAGTGAGGGATTCATAGAGTCTGTGAGATTCTTTGTCCTCATCATATGCACATCACATTTAGGCATCAGTGTAAGATGCGGTTGCCCAACATAATTTCTTAAGATAAGCAGAGAGTAGCTTTCAAGAGCTGACTGTAAAATGACCCTTGTTTTCTTGAGCTTATCTGCTTTGTTGCTTGAAATGAGAACCCAAACACTCTAGAGCCCTTTGCAGTAAGATCACTGTAAAGTAAAGTGCAGCCAGCTTTAGAATTCTAGCGTTTGGGTTTTCTACTTTCTGTTTTTATTACAGAATTTTGGCTCTAGTCTGGTAGTCCACCTTTGTTCATTCATACGTTTTTCCTGTGTGATTTTTCTCATTGCCCACTATTTTTCTCACTTCTTCCTTCTCCCCTTCCTGTATTCCTTCTTTTCCAGATTTAGTTGTGTAGCTAGCTATACCTTGTCCCAGTGCACTTCAAAAAGTGTTGAAGTGTTGAAAAGAAACCAGAGGAGCCAGAAGAATGACTGAAGGATTGGCAAAGGTTCTTTACTGAGATCTTGGAGAGCTTTTCTGTGTTTATAAAGCATGAAGCTGTAACTATGAGGAACAGTGTTTTAATAGAAGAGGTCTAGCTAAATCTTAGGATACTGGAAACTGAGGCTAGATGAATTTAAAATAGAAACACGATACATATTTAGTGATGAAGATAAGTTTTCAGTGACAATAGTCCATTGCAGTGCTTGCTAAGCTGTTATTCACTAATAATTTTCAAGTCAGGAGAAACTTACAGTGTACTGCAAACAAGAGAAATTTATAGTATAGTGCAAAAAGGTTTTAATTCATTGAGGTCCTAATGCTTATTGCATTAATGAGGTCAGGTGATCCTATAGGAATCATGGCTTTGTAAGCTGTAACCCCATAGAGGGTTTTAAAAACCCTGTATATGATTTTTGCATTGAGAAGGTTGGTAAATTTATTAAATTATTTTTCCAGCTATATTTGCATGTTTGTCTGCTTAGATTTGACAGTTTTTCTTTTTTTTTTTTTTTAAGTGTGTAATATACTTGCTGAGAACAATGAAGATAACCATATTTTCAGACCATCAGTATCACTTATAACACCTGGTAGTGTAGTGCTTAATTCATACTCCTCCATTAAAAAAAAAAACCCAAGCCTATCCATGTTTTTAAAAATCTGTGGTCTTTGGACTAAGGACTATAAACCATGAGTATTGATCTTATGGAAGGTTGTCACTTGATAACCATTATACATGTCATGACAAAACTTTTCCAGATAAATTTTTTTTTTATTGTGCATCAAAGCAGTTGACTTGATATTTTTAAAGCCTTTGGAATTAAAAAGTTACCACATAGGTCCAGACATGTGTTTTTCAATGTATCACATGGCACATGAAGTCCATTGTTCTTTTCATTAAGGGACAGCTTTGTTGGGAAGTTTCTAACCTTTCTAGCTTTTGAAGCACGGTGGGAATTTCTGCTGCTGTGCCAATTAAGGAATTTCAAAGTGGTAAGCAAGAGTAGGAGATTTTTGGAAGGAACCTGGTGAATAGCTTACTTCTAGGAAAGCTTGACAAATAGACTTCTGACCCTTTAGAGCGAGGGTTTAAAAGTAGTGAGACGGAGCTGTGTGACAAATTTCATCTTAATGTCAGAAGAAAAGGCCAGGGCTATATTTAGCATATGTTTAAGCTGGGTGCTGGAAGACCTAAATATCTTCAGGTCATCGGTGTGTGAGAGACCGCTAATACTGTTGCCAGAGTTGTAGTTGTTCTGCCTTCAAGTACTTAGTCATTCTGAGGTCCAACAAATTGGTTGAGGAGAATAAGAGCAAGTCACTTTCTTTTTTGAGTTCTAAAACTCCTTACAAAGCTCCCCCATTATTAGGGAAAATAATGCTTATTTCATGACAGGATGAACTAGTCATGCTGCAACAATTAAGCCATGCTGTCAAAAATCTGGTAACTGTGCATTGTTTAACACTTTCTTTTATCCCTTGTCTATAATGAAAATTCTGTGTTTTCTTGAGGCATTTTAAGCCTATTTGACTGCTAAAAGCAAAGGGACACTTCAAAACTTGAGCTCCTGATCATGTTTGATGCATGAAGAACCAGGAGCTTCAGGACAGCCTTAGTGAAGCTGAGTTATATCAGTTTGAATTCAAAAGTGTTTGTATAAGGAAGTATTTCGTTCTGCCCCAACTTCAGAATAGGGGTTAATTTCTTATAGCAATCTGCAAGAAGTAGTTTGCTTCATGTTTTCATCTGCATGTTTGAGTGTGTGCATCTCCAAGTTATCAAGGATTACAGTTCAGCAGTTGTTTATTCCATGGCTGTTCTGGATGGTTCTTTACGGATAAAGTGAACTTTAGTTAGTTAGGTGTTTCTCTGTTTAAACAGAAGGCCAAGTAATGACAGTTGTGTCTGTAAAAGAGAATAAAACAGTAGAGAGATGCTTCTGACACGAATGGAACCAGCCTTAATCTGCTACCTATAGCCTCAGGGCTTTTTCATCTGTGCTAGGTGGGCAAGGCAGAACTAAGTTCAGGAGCCTCTGACTGGTAAACCCTATAGATGAACATGTGCCAGTCTTTCAACTGTACTCTTTATTAGAATACATGTAGTCTGAGAGTCCTTAAACCTTCAAAGTCTTTCTCAAGAGCTGCTGCAAAAGCACCAAGTTTTAGCTCCTCTTTGTGTCCTTTAGAACATTTAAGGTATTAATTTCCTGCAGTTATGCAAAACATTGAATGTGTCTTCACAGAGCGGGGTCAGGAATCTTGAGTGGGGCATTCTGTGGGAGAGCCATGTGTTACTGAAGCATGTCTGTTTAAAATTATTCTTCCCTGTAGAAGTTGATGTTAGGAAATTTTCTGAGAAAATTGGTGGTATTGTATTCTTGACAGGACTTGTTTTGTATATATATTTTAGGACCTGTCCATATTTGATGGTTTTTACTGCATCTTTCAAGACAGGTTTTGCTTGAGCTTTATGTGAAAGAGGTTGAAATTGGAGGAAAGTGAAGCTGAAAGGATTCTTAAGGATATTTGTTTTTTTTTAGTTGTCTTAATTCTGTCTTTCCCTTTGTAGCATATAATCAAGCAGCAAATGAGAAATGTGCATTATGTAGTTCAGAAATTTTCAACAAAACAGTGTAAATTCCTTCCTTAACTAAATTCACCAGCTATAGTCATTTTGAGTAAATACATGTAAGTTTGTTATGCTTGTGGCTTAAGACGTGCGTCTCTGAAACCTGCATTTTTCTGGCAACAGGCTGCCCTTTTAATATTTCCAGTTTGATTTACAAAATTAAATCAGCATCATTTCAAACCAGTAATTAAAGAAAGCATTTTGCATGAAGAGAGCTTCTAAAAGTGCTTGTCTTCTCTGTCATGCAAAAGTTGTGAACTTTATCACTGCTTTGGTTTCATCTGCTTCAAGAGTTTTTTTAAAGACATGTCAAGATTTCAGTTTTGTAGTGTTGATTTTGTTGGAAGAAAATTGAGGTAGTTATTATTGACGTTTGAAGAGAATTACCAAATATCTGCATGCCATGTATGCAGATGGTGGACAAAGGTCAGTACTATAAATCCAAAATACAAAACTTCTGGTTGAGTTAATGTAGATTATTCATTAGCTGCAGGAGTAGTGCTGCTTGTTCCCTCTAAGGATCATGTGGTCTGCAGAACTTAGTTATGTATGCACATTTTTATGGCTGTAATTTACGATCAAGGACAGCTTGGCTTGGGAGAACTGTAATTGTTTTGTACCACTAGCTGTCTGCCTTGCTCCTCCCTAACCAAGAAAAGCTCAGCTGCTTATGAAGCAGGTGCTAAACCTCTGCAGCCCAGCATAAGGTAAGGCAGCACTCATTTCAGTTCCCTTAATACAGCATCCTGTAATTTGCTGGGGCTTAACAGCTGCTACATGAGCAGCTGAGCTGTTCTTAAAGCAGAAGACAGCTGGGAAGGAAGGAGCATGGCAGCCATCCTAATTTAAAGCAAAACAAGAATAAGAGCATTTAAATGCTTCACGCCCAGTTTCTCTCCGTGGAATCTAGATAGAGAGTTTGCTAGGAATTTTTATAGAGTCTTCAGATTACATGGAATCCCTTATCCTGCTGCATAGCAATGAGTACCTCTACAAATCAGCTTTGGCTGATAACAGGCACAATAGCACTTCCGGTGATGCCCATTTACCTTTTCCATTTAGTTTAAAACAGTAATCCTCAGATGTAAAAGGTGACCTTGTAAAGTGTTAGTGTAGAATGAGTGTCATCTCAGATTTACAAAACATTTCTCTGTACAGTTAGTTTTTTTTCCCTGCAGACTTAGCATGGGATTAGAGACAAGGCAGATACCTGTATCATCACTGGTAGTTGCACAAGTCAGTTAACAGCTTTGTTAGTGAGTGCATCAGAAACAAATAGCCTAGCTATTGTAACCCTTTTAATAAAAATTAAATCTTAATTTAAATAAAGCTTGTTTTCTATTTTGTTAATATGTTTCTGGCCATACTGTCGCATAATTCAGTATCCCCAGGGAGAACTCTCTGTTACAACTACTTTCCTGTATACTGACTGAGTAATTTGTAGGACCTGAAAAAATTCCAAAACCACTTGTAATGCTTTGTTATAGGAAAGACAGACCTGTAAGAACTTGTCCAAAACTAGTTGCAGTTGTATCACTGTGAAAGACACATGAAGACTTCACAGCCTGTTAGTAATGATAAATTTACAGGTGCTTCATATTTTCATTGTTTGCAGAGCGTTAGACCTACACCACAGAACGAAGCTATAACAGTACATTTCAAGCCCGTTACGTTAAAAGCCTCTGAAAGTAAATATACCAAAGTTGCAAGTATAAGCTTTGATGGTAAGTACTGCTCCTCTCTTCTTAGAATTTGTCAAGTGCTTCTGAAAACTTACTAAAGTTTCATTACTTACTTTCACTCTCTTAACGAAATGGTATTTGTAATTTTGAGAAGGAAATGGGAATTTTCCTGCCTGGAAAAGGCTTACACTTCTTCTGAACTTCACTTATTTCTGAAAGGATTGGTTTTGTTCATGATCAGCAAGTATCTTAGACTGGTAAACAGAGATGAGAAGAGAAGGTATTCCTAATTTTTCTAATAACCATACCAGTATTTGTATGCTAAGACACTGATTATTTAAATGTATTTTTAGTCTAAACAGGCATTTGTTCTTGAGAAATCCTAATAAACAAGGTAATAGGTACAAATTAACTCATGGGGAAATTACAGTTAGAGAGAAGAAGAAAATTTTTTGCAATGAAAACAATCAGCCATTGAAAGAATCTCCCCATGAAGAGGTGGATTCTGCAGTGTTGGGCACTTAAGATCAGTCTGGCCAGGGTGCTGAGACATCTTGTTGGAGCTGTTCTTCTGCCAGGAAAGATTAGACTGAATGATCCTTAAGGTCTCCTTCCAGCCTGGTGTTCTAAGATTTTTCTCCTACATAGTATAACTTTAAATACTATGCTGACATTTTGTAGAAAGGCGCTTCTGTTTTTGTAGAGATTTTAATCAACTGTTAGAATGGTGGTGGCTACTCAGATGTTACTGCTTTAAGATACTAGTTGCTGCTGTAAGTCTTTCTGCCTGGATTGCTTAAAAATTAAACCTTATAAATGCAATACTTGTGATAGACATAATTTTAAAAGTTCCATGGATAAAGAGGAGAAGATTGATTTTTATTATCATTTATTGATTACCACTTCAGAAATTTAATAGCTGATGGTTTCTAAGACAAGCGAAGTATGTTTTAGCTTACAAATTCTGAAATAGGTGAATTCTGTCAACCTGAGGTTGAGAATACATTCAGATTTTGAAGCTGGTGGGAATTCTTATATGAGGACCTACTGGTTAACATATGGTACATTTTAGAAGGAATGGTAGTTCCTGGGAAAAACACCCAGTTAAGCTGCTTAATGTGTTTAAGGAATTGACTTGATGAATTCTTATCAGTGAAGCAGCCAGCCCTAAATATTTGCAATTTCAACTGTCCTAATTACATGGAGGGCTTTAGGGGCTTGGTGGCTTCTCTTAATTAGTATTTGAATCCCTTGGTCTGGTTTTTTTTCTGGTTGTTGTTGTTTTTTGGTTTGGGGGTTTTTTTGTCTGTTTGTTTGGTTTGATTTTTTTGGTTGGTTGGTTGTTTTTTATTTGGGTTTTGGGGGTTTTTTTGCATTATTGCTACCAGGCTAACATTGTTCTGTGATCTTGGAGCAGACCTGTGAGCATCACTCTTGGTGCTTGTGTAGTTTGGTTCTTACATGGATTGTACTTCTATTTTTGTAAAGTTTAGCTTCCATTTCTTCATTATTAAGAAGGTTGTTGCTTTTCTGGTCCAAAGTTCCTCTCAAGTGGTAGCTCTAAGTGAGGGGCCCAGCAATCTCAGACTTCTGTTCTATTAGGGGAGGGATAGATATATTCTGTACTCTTAAGGAGGAGTACAGCTCATCTGAGATCCAAATTATCCTCTGGACATGTTCATGTTATTTATATAACAGGAAAATCAGGCTTCCCTGTTGTACATGAGCTTACTAAATCAGGCAGGTCATCTAACTGGTGTTAAATGGGGAGAATTCCCAGTTGGGATCTCTTGCTTCCATAGACTTTACACCATGTCAGTTTGCTTACTGAAATTTCCTTAAGCTCCACTTTTTTCCTTCCATGATAATTAATTTCTGGGTTAGTGCTGTGGTTTTATTCTTCCACTCATGCTAGTCTAACTTAATGGATCAGTTTTGGTCAGCTTTAACAAACTTCTTATATTCTTGTACAGCATCAAAAGCAAAAAAGGCATCACAGTCTTCTGGGAAAATCACTGTTAAAGCGAAAGAGAAGAGCTATTCCAAACTTGAAATACCGTATCAAGCAGAAGTGTTGGATGGGTAAGCTTCCAGTAACTGAACCTTGTCCAAAAACTAAATGCTGTAAATTAGCAGGGAAGATTCCGGTTTTTAAACAAATGGGTGAGGTAGTTTTAGCCAATCTTAAGTTGGTTTCAAGGCTTGAGTTTAAATTGACCTTAGTGAGGTTTTTTTTCAGAGCAACTGAAGACTGCAGATGAGGCATTTAAAAATTCAGTGTTGAAAATTTTTCTGGTTTTGCATTTGCTGTTCTATTGCTATATGAAGTAAGAGTAGAGAAAATATTTTTGGTTTTAAGCAAAATTTTGGAATAACTCTCAGTGTTTCCTTGGGTTTTGTTCCTTATTTACAAAGTATGGCTAAGGTGACTTCAAAAACATTTTTAATTATGTGCTTCTTTATCAACAGAACTGGCAGAGTATTTTAAAGGCAAACTAAGCCTTACCTATCAGAATTTTTGTGCTGCAGATACATGATTTGATTAATAAGAAATATGTGTGATTTGCCAATTATCTTAATACTTCAATGCTTCCTTTTAGTCCTATTATTTTGATTTACATATTTTCTTATCTTATTTGAATTACTTCATTGTTAATGTCCCTGCAGTGCTATTAATATAGTTTCAGCATGTGGGGGTATGTACCATTTTTGCTGTTTGAAATAATGAATTCTAGTCTTTCTGTAAGGAAAACACCCTGAGGAAAATCTTTTTCTTTTAGTGTGTTTTAATTCTTTTAATATGTTATAATTCTTTAATTCTTTTAATCTGTTTTCTTTTAATAGATATTTAGGATTTGATCATGCTGCCACACTCTTTCACATCCGTGACAGTGCTGCTGATTCTGTGGAAAGACTGATCTATCTAACGAATACCTTCAGTTTTGCAGTCCTTATACATGATGTTGTGTTACCAGAAGAAGCAAAAGCCATGTTTAAAGTAAGTCCCATTTCAGTGAATGCTTTTACCTATTAGTAAATGCTTAAATGTGATGCACCTTGTTCACTTGTAACCTTGGTCTTCATTGTTTACTGATCTAGGTCCAGAACTTCAGTAAACCAGTCTTAATTCCACCTAATGAATCCAGATATATTTTTACTCTTCATTTTATGCCTTCCACATCATCTGTTCATATAGATAACAATATTCTACTTATCACCAATGCTTCTAAATTTCACCTACCTGTCCGAGCATACACAGGATTTCTAGATGTAAGTGTTTTCCCTTTTTTTGCCAACTTCTGTCTAATTAGAGGCAGACTTCATAGGATTCTTTAATTCTTTATTCTGCTTTGGTGTCTGCTGAAAAATTTTTTTGTTCCCTTTAAAAGTTTTAGTTTTACATAGGAAATTTAATAATGTTGAATTTTGAGATTGTCATGGTAGTGTTGTATTAACGTTATTAGTGCATTTTTTAATGAGCTTAGAGTTTGAGCACACTTTATATTTCATTTATGCTAAAATACTTTTATCAATCTTTCTAGTACTTTGTACTGTCTCCAAAAACTGAGGAACGATTTATAGATTTTGGCATATTGAGTGCAGCAGAAGCTACCAGCATTTTATTCGCAGTCATCAACAGCAATCCAATAGAGGTAAGGATGCATTTATTTTTAGTTTATCTTTTAAAACATTTACATCAGTGTTGTTACTGAAAACAGTACTTTTTGTTCTTTTTAAGCTGGCTATAAAAAGTTGGCATATTATAGGGGATGGTTTGGCTGTAGAACTTCTGACAACTGAAAAGGGAAACAGAACAACAATTGCAAACCACCACGAACTACAAAATGCTACTGCATCTGATCAGTCTTCAGTAAGTAATCCTTTGAATCCATTGCTTAAAGCTAGATAGAGGGAGAAACCTATGCAACTTCTTTCAGTTTCATTTTAGCAGAGGAGAGAGAAGAATTCTTAATTTTTGTCTGAATTCGAGTATGATAAATCGTGTAGACTTCCTAAATTTATTTTAAGGAGCAACATTGTATTCAAATTGCTGTTTCTGAAGTTTACCCTTTCAAAATCAAACCAGTCTCCATACCCTCAGATGGTGTTCATCATTAATCTGGGATGAGCGGAAATCTATTACCACAAGGAATAGTTTGTGTTAGTCACTTATGTATGTGAACTCTTTGTTCATCACTGAGGGTGATTATAAATGGATTTTGAGTCTGTTTTTAGTGAAATTTCTTTTTGTTTAATGGAATATATTGATGACTTTTTCTACCATTTATAGGTGATCCTAGCATCAGGCTATTATGCAGTGTTCAGAGTAAATCTAACAGCAAAGGAACTTGAAGGAATTCATGATGGAGCTGTACAAATCACAACAGATTATGAGGTATATTTATTGTATAATAAATGGGTGTTGCCCAAAATATATGTTCTGTCTTTAAATGTTGTATTAGTGGACAGACTGTAGTATGAGGGAGAAGTTGAGGCTGGAAGGGAACTCCAGAGGTCAGATTATCATTGCAAGTTAACCCTACATCATACAACAGTAGTGTTACTTATGCTTTTATTATGATTTTCATCCAGCTTTCAGAAATATTTATTTAAATCTGACCTAATGCTTTGCAGTTTGGGTTCTTCAGTGATATGGCACATCCTCAAAACATCAATGCATGGATCTTGGGGCATATCATGTGCTGACAGTGTGCTTCTTGGTACATTATCATTTGCTGAAATTGAGCTGTATTATCAGACTTTTTTTTGTCAAAGCACAATGTGAAAGCTGTTTTGGAGAGTCATAGAATCATTAAGGTTGGAAAAGACTGGGTACCACCATGCCCACTAAACCATATTGCAGTTCACTGCAGTTTGCTGGCAGTTGATGAAGCAGAATCCTTACAGTGATTGTTATGGAGGGAACAACCAGTTGCCTCAACTTCATATGCCTTATTTTTGCAGGAGACAAGAGTCTAATGACTAACACAATCTGTATTTACAATGTTTCTGTGAGATACGGGGAAAAAACCTAAATGTGATTGTGCTTATTAAGTCAGGAAATTACATCACTTATTGAGTGGTTCTGATGGTGCTACAGAAAAGGGGAAACTCCCAATTTCTGTCAGTTATCTGAGATTTTAAAGGTTTTTTAATATGTTCACACATGTATGTGACTCTTCAGTTACAGATTCTGAAGCATTTAATTTTCTTTCTTGTTACAAGTTACACCACTTGTATGGGTACTTGCATCTCATTGCCATCCCATCCACACTGCTTTCTCTATGTGTGTCTCAAGGTATTACAATGGCATCTTAGTTTTTTTGAGAAGCTGGGTGTAGATTTTTTGAGAAGCTGGAGTGCTTCCCTCATTTACTTTAAAGTTGTTACCCTCCTGTTTTCCAACAAAGTAAGTCCCATTCAAGTGAGACCTATCTAATACCCCATTGGGGAGCTTATTTTTTCAGTATGCTTTTCTGTTCCACGTAGAATAGAACTGAGGATGGCTGAGTAAAGGTTTGCTTCCTGACAGTATGGAGTGATTGTTCAGAATATGATGATATGTTGAAATCTCCATGTTTTAAATGTGTGTATAATCCTAGACAGCATTAATTGTTGAATTTCAGGGTTTTGTTATTCTGTCCAATTTAAAAGTGGAAGAGGCATTTAAAGGCTGAAATTTAAAGTGTTTTATTCTAAATTTTTCTTGGGGTTTTTTTTTTGGTCCAGATTTTAACTATACCAGTGAAGGCCGTGATTGCTGTAGGCTCACTGACCTGCTCCCCAAAACACGTTTTTCTTCCACCTTCTTTTCCGGTAAGAGAGTTGAGGAGGATTAAATGTTTACTTGCTGTGTTTTTCTTTGTGTGCCTTTTCAGAGGAGATCCCTGTCCTGAATTGTTCTATGTCAAATTGCTGTAGAGATTGAGTTACTGAACTGTTATGATCAGTTTGTCATTATCTTGGGGGTGGTTTGGGATTTTTCCCACACTTGTTCCAGTCATGAGTTGTCCCTACATCTCCTCTATAGCCCACTTCAGTGGAATCTTGGAATACTGATGTAATGGAATAGGTCTCATCAGAGGAAGATAGGTCAGTCAGCAGGACTTCAGTGAATATTTGCTGCAATTGCCACATATTCAGTCTTCCTTCTGATCTCCTGTGCCACAAAAAGTCTTTTGCTGCTCTCAAGGTCAAACTGTGATGCCTACAGTTGCAAAGATCATTAGTGGTTTTTATCTTTCAGATCTATTTTTATTTACTATATAACCTATTTTTATTTACTGAATATCCATATTTACTATATGAATATTTATTACACTGAATGCCATATCTAGAACTACATCTATGAACTGCTTCACAAGCTTTTGATAAGCTGCAATAGCTGAAAGGTCCATTTCCCTTTCTTTCACTGGAGATAAAGCAATTTTTATATTCTGTATCTTAATCTGTTAGAATTATTAGAAGTTATTATTACTATGAAGAATTCCTATCGAGACTGTCCCTTTTGAGTGCCACATTAAAATATTTTGTTCCATGATGGATCATAAAGAAGTAATATTATTTTAATCTCTTTTGAGTTTGTTCTAGCTGAAATGGCTAAAGAACTTCTCAGTATTTCATAGTAATAAGCCCAGTCTTGCTGAGCTTGATTTTTTCAGGGCAGTGCTTGTTGATTGTGGCTTTTTGTTTCAGTTTCAGAGTTGAGTTTTTTTGGTTGGTTGGTTGGTTGGTTTTTTGTTTTGGGTTTTTTTGGTTTTTGTTTTTGTTTTTGTTTTATTTTGATTTTGATTTGGGGTTTGTTTGTTTTTATTTGCTTTTGGTTTATTTTGTTTTGGCAGATACTACTTCTTATAGCACTTGTGTTTCTCAAGCATAGCTTCGTTGCTGTCATTATTCTTTCTCTTCCCTAGATTGCTGTGATTTTTATTGTTTTCATGCTTTTTTAGTAATGTTTTCAGACAATTATTCATTCAGGGGAATAGTTGGGCTCCTGCATTTTGTTTGGGAATATAGGTTCAGATATAAGTATCACCTTTGACAAGATCATAGACTATTTACGATGTTCAAGCCCCAAGCTTTTCAGAGCAGTCAGCTTCATTTACTACTTCCATTAGTTGATCACTTCGGTCTTTTTATATTTGAGAACATTAACAGCAGACTTACCTTTACTTTTACTTGGATTCATTTCAGACTGAACTTGTGCTCACTGAATTCATGCTACCTCCTGCATTTAGTTCTTCTGTAATGCCTCTATTGCTTATGAAAATAAGCCTAAAATAGCATCAGTTCTTTTTGTTTCAGTGTTTGGTAGAGAAACTTGACAGCTACACCATCCAGGAATAACTAGGTGCTACTATTTTAGTAACACATGCTTTTCAGTTCATACTTAGGATGTAATTCTCATGCAGCTGCCTGGTTCCCAGAGCTGTCTGTTTATAATTTTAGTGTATTTGCACCTAAGTGTGATTTCTGATGTTCTGTTGAAGTTTGTCAGGAATACACTGACAGTGTATACACGCCTTGTAAAGGTCAGTGTCTTGATTTAAACAAATCTTAGCTGTGTTGACTTCTGCTTCATAATGTCATCTTTAACTGACAGTGCCACCTCTCAACTCTTCCCTGATCAAAGCTCATCTTTGAGGACCTGTGTGCTAAATGGCATTGTTCTGTTTTCTTACTACTGATGAACAAAATTTTTTTCCTTTTCTTCTGTTTCATGTCTAAATGCTATGTAAAGGTCTTAGTAAAATCCTGTTTATTAACAAACCTGTATATTGTCCAGTTGATGACAGTTTGTTACTCATAGGAATCCACAGATGAAGCTCAAACATACCTCCTATTTAGTTTAACAGGACTGTCCCCTTAAGGATTTATTCTTGCAGTTTCTTTCCCTCTGCAATTGCTACTGTTGAGACTGCTGCAATATGTGACTATTTCCTGAGGCCACAGTCAAATTTTGAACCTGCAAAAGACCTCTCCCATGTATCCACTTAAACTTAGAGATTTTTTTTAAAAGCATGAAGTATTAATTTAACAGGAACACGAAAAACATTAAAAGTCTTGGGTATTTATATTTGCTCATATTGTTTTATTGGGTTTTCTTTAATGTAAATCTGAAATCTTGCCACTGGTCCTAAGTTACACTTTTCTTCTGCTTGTTTCTGTTTTTCTTAATTGTTTCCTCTGTACATGGCAGGGTTGGGTGTTGAGGTAAGGTATAAAACATGACCCCAGAATCCTTTATTTACAGCTGAGGACAGGGGTAGAGCTTGAGCATTGTAAGGATTTTGATCATGACCATTAAATTACATTTTCTGTGCTTTAAAGGTAAAATAATGTTTGACTCAGAAAAGGAGGCAGGGTGCAAAGGTGTGGGGAAAAAACTTCCTATTTTCTTCTTAAATGTAGTTTTGGTGTCTGATGTTTTAATTGCATTTGGGAGCAGGAAGGAGGATTTTAAATGCCCTCCATCACCTGCAGAGTTTGTAATCGTAGCTTCCCTTTACTGTTCCTTTCAGATTATTTCTAATTAATAGCAACTAATTACTGTAATTGCTAGCAGTGGTCTCTTACAAAAAGATTGTTTCCCTTTAGTAATAGGAGGCTCAGAAAACTGAAGTCCTCTCTTGCCTTTTCACTTCTGGTACTTTTTTAGTGATGATTTGATTAAGGAGAGCTGTTGTCCTAGCTCTTCCAAGATACTTCAGGTGTTCTTATTTTTCAAAGAAGGATGAGCTGTGTTTGGAAGCAGATGGAGGAAAAAATACAACTTCAGAAACTTACTACCTTGAAGTGTTACAAATGGCATTTCTTTAAGATAGTGTTGTTTAAAATCTCAATTTAACGTTTCAGCAGTGCTGTGGTATTTGCCAGCCTGCATAAATAGATACATATGCTAGAGAAAAATGCATATCCTGCAAACTTTTTCCTTTTATTTTCTTCAGGGGAAAATAGTTCACCAGAGCCTGAACATTATGAACTCCTTTTCTCAGAAAGTGAAAATACAACACATACGGTCCCTGTCAGAAGATGTAAGGTTTTATTATAAGAGGCTAAGAAGCAATAAAGAAGATTTAGAGCCAGGAAAAAAATCAAAGGTTTGTTTATGCCTTATTTCTAAATGTTTAAAAGTTCTCTTTTCTATATAGCATTTGTTAAGTTTCTGTGTTCAACAGAGATCTTCTTTCTTTTTCCTTTGGTCATAGATTTGCTGTGTTGTTTAATTGATCTAATCTTACCTGTTTTGCAGATTGCAAATATTTATTTTGATCCTGGTTTACAATGTGGAGATCATTGTTATGTAGGATTGCCTTTTCTGTCTAAATGTAAGTAATGTTCAACTTCATAATGAAAGTCGTTTAATATCAGTTATCTCCTTAAGTAATGATTTTATGTGAAGATTTAAAAAAACAACATTATTTCTTACAGTGGAATCTAAAGTTCAGCACAGCACAGCAATGCAAGAAGATGCATGGGATTCTGACTGGGATTTGCATGAGAATTTATTCAAAGAATGGACTGAAATAAAGGAGAACTCAAGCCATAGGTAAGTATTTTAATCCTGTTGTTTTCTCAGGCCTTAAATCAGTAATAATTCTCTGATCTATGTGCTCATACAGAATACAAAACTTCTTAATATTGCTGTGCTGTTTGAGAGGGGGACGAGAAGGAATTGCTTGGCCTTCTCTGCAAAACCTTTAAAGAGAGCACTTTAAAAGTTAAAAAACAGTGATCATTTCCTCAAACGAAACACTGGAAGTTACTATTCACTGGAGTTGCTGGAGTTCTTGAAAAGATTGTAACAGCAAGGCAGTCTCTACTCTGCAAAAATTTCCAAAACCAGATTATACTGTTTGTTCAGTATCCCTGCTTAAACTGTTTTAAAATACTATCGTCAGTATCCCTCTGAAGATTTCATAAGGTTTTCTGTTGTTACTGTACTGAGACTGTTGCATTTCAGTGAGTTGCAAAATTTTCTTGTATTTTGCCTTGAGATGATTAATGGTTGCTACTTAATATTTAGAAAAAGTCAAACTCTGTAGACTGCTACATACCTTTTAAACATCTGGCTTGTACATAAAGTTCGTTTAATCTCCAAGAGGCATGAGTTAACATAAACAGCAAGTGTGTGTCTCTTGTGTTGATAGCATCCAGACTACCCTTCCAAAAAGGTATGTGAAGAAACAAAATGTCTGTATGCAGCTAAACAAAATAACAAAAGCATTCCATCTTTATCACTTCTGTGTAATAATGCTCATACAGTAATAACTCGTGAGAAAATTTGATCTGAACCGAATCCTCTCTTTAGCCACACCAGTGGCTAAGATGGTCCTGTCCCCTACGGTAAGAGAACAGTAAAGGAGAATTCTGCTAAAGATTAGTTCCAAGTAGTAGTTCTAGCTTGAATATACACTATAATATTACTTATTATTATATGTTCTAGAGTATTTAATACTTTTAAAGAGAGTTAAAATTACCCATCTATCTAAGGGATCATTCAGGGAAAGGAGAGATGACTTCTGAATACAGAGGGGTTATGACTTGGACATTTGCAGTCTCTGCAAAATACTTTTCTTGAAATCTAGTATTTCATCTGTTTTGCTGACTAGAGAGCTCAGTACTCTTAATTTTGTTTCAGTTCATGCTGGAGAGCTTGTAGGAGAATGGGACCAAGTCTATTGTGGAGGCTGGTTAATAGCAAAGAACTTCATTCACTGATGGAAGTAGTGGCTGGCACCAAGTGTGACTAGCTCAGATTTGATTTAGGTTTGTTAGACAGGAGTGCAGGCACACAGTCTGTGTATCTATTGCATTTAGAGCAGATGTACTAATTTATAGCACATTACACATGTGCAGGCAAAATACATTTTCTGGATTGTTGATGCTGCATTGGAGTTTTTCCTTTCTACTGTTTGTACCTTTGCAAATCATCAAATCCATTTTGGGTTCTTTTTCTTACTGATCTGAATTGCAATTATATTCTCAGAATTTGTTTCTGCAAGATATAAAAGTAAGTTCCATAACTGTTTCTCCAGACTTCATGCTGTATTTGAAGTAGACACAGATCTTCAGAAGGATGTCCGGTTGAAAATTACAGCAGAAATGGCCTGGCCTTCCATCCTTAGTTCACCACGCCATCTAAACTTCCCTCTTACCAACACAAACAGCTCATCAGTAAGTTATTTTAGTGATAGTATCATTTTAACAGGTGTTTCTAATTGCATTAATGATAATGTAAACTTTTTAAAAATTGTCTTTCTGAATAGGAAGAAGAAATTTTTCTAGAAAATCCAGCTGATGTTCCTGTGTATATTCAGTTTCTTCCAGTAGCTTTGTATTCCAACCCATCCACTTTTGTTGATAAGCTGTTAGAACGGTAAGTTGTTGTGGAATCTTTGGGGTGTTCTCACTCAGCAGAAAAAATGCGTTTTACAGGGAATAAATGCATGATATGGCTATTGTGTTGGTAGTTAGTGTTGGCCACTTCTAGAATTTGGATCATTAGGCCAGTTGAGAACTGAATCCATTGCCATTGAACGCACATCTGTATTTTTTATTGAGCTAAAATGTGTTCACATTTCTTCTTTAACTTGATGTACAAGGGGAGGAAGTAAAAAACAATTAAATCAAGTGTTGCTTTCAGGTGCATATTGAATTCTACCATAGATATTTGATCTGTGCTAAAATCCATTAATGCAAGTATGTCATTAACTTGCCTGATCTGTGAGAAAGAAAAAAAATCACTATTTCATTTCAGGTTTAATTTGAGTAAACCAACTAATTTCAATCAGAGGACTCTAGAGTTCCAGGTCTTCAGAAATTGTGTAAGTATTCAATACATTCTTGGTAATTTTAAATTCAGATATTTTATTCTTTTAATAAGAGTTCAGCCATACATGTCTTTAGGTATTAGTGTGAAAAATGTGATGCTTCTGTTGAGTATTAGGAAATTGGGAAAAGAAATATTTCTTCAAATGAAACTAATAAAATATCACTTTTTCTATATGCTTACATTATAACACAACTGTGGAAGTTACAGGAAAACTGCATTTACTTACTCTCTTACTGACAGGATTGTTTTCTTCAGAGTAGTTATTAGTTCTAAAATTAGCAAAGTATTGATTTTTCCATTGCTTTGTTTTTTTTAGTGGTTTGAGTTTTTTGGGCTACTTTTAAGTGTGTGCTTTTTCGTATAGAGTATGCCACATCCTAAGCACTCCTTTTTTTTTTCTGACTTCTCCTCTCCATTTGTAGTTTGTTTCAGATTAACATTCGATGCTTGTTCAGTGTCTGAAGACAAATGGCAAACAGGAACTTTGAGCAGTTCTTCTATTTTGTTAGCTTAACAATGGAAAATTCTGAGGAGAAAAAAGTATTCCATAATGGCTTAATGCTAATTTAGTGTTTGAAATATATATGTAAGAACTTCTGATCTCTTTCTTCTCTGAGAACGTCGTGAATCTACATGGCTGAAGTTTAGCTCAGTTCTGTTTTATTGTGTTGTTCTGCTTCCCCATAAACATAAGCAGTTTACTAATAAGTAGGGAAACTCTTGTGCTATCAGAGTTTCTGATTAAAAAACCGGAGTATGTCAATGAGTAGTCCTTGTAGTAGTATGTCCTTTTTTAGGACAAGACCAATTTTCTAGCTAAAATGATACCATTCCCGTCAAGTACATGTAAAAATGTCCTATTTTTTAAAATGTTGCTTTGTTTTCCCCACCCTCTTAAGGTCCAACCACTACAGAGCACTGTGGGACTTACAAAGGGCCTGGCTCGTCATTCCATTTTAAGTCTAATACTAAAACCTGGTGAGAGAAAGTCTGTAAAAGTGAAGTTCACTCCAGTTCTTAATAAAACTGTTTCATCATTAATTGTTGTCAGGTAAGATAGATGTTTCTGAAAAAAGTGTGAGGTTTTGCTTTCTTTTTCTGTTTATATTAAGATCATACTTGTGATCAGCTATCAAGAAACTATTGCTTTTACAAGAATAATTGTAGAATCCTGTTTGTCTGCAGAAAGATTTAACTTAAATGTAATTGTGACATGTTTTATAGTATTTTAACTGTATTCAGTGCATATTCAGTAATAAAAATACATAATCTACTGTTACGCTTACCACAGAATCACAGAAGGGCTTGGTTTGGAAGGGGTTTTTAAAATTCATGAGTCCAACCTCCTTGCAATCACCAGGGGCATCTTCAGGTTTCTCAAAGCCCTGTCAAACCTGACCTTGAATGTTTCCCTGTCAAACCTGACCTTGAATGTTTCCAGGGATAGGGCATCTACCACCTCTCTGGACAACCTGTTCCAGTGTTTCAGCACCTTCCTTGTAAAAAAACTTTTTCCCTAGATGTAGTCTGCATCTACCCTCTTTTTGTTTTAAAACGATCAGTCATCCTGTCATTACAGGGCCTATTAGAAAGTTTGTCCCCATCCTTCTTATGGGTTCCCTTTAAGTACTGGAGCTCCTGTACGTTCACCACAAAGCCTTCTGTTTTCTGGGCTGAATAATCCCAATTCTCTTAGCCTTTCCTCATAGGAGAGGAGCTCCATCCCTCTGATAACCTTGGTGCCTCTCCTCTGGACTTGCTCCAACAGGCCTGTGTCCTTCCTGTGCTAGGGACCCCAGAGCTGGATGCAGCACTCCTGGTGGCGTCTCGCCAGAGCAGAGGGGTGGAATCCCCTCCCTCACCCTGCCGCCCACGCTGCTTTTGATACAGCCCAGGGTATGATTGGCTTTCTGGGTTGTGAGTGCACATTGCTGGCTCATGTCCAGCTTTTCACCCACCAGTACCTGGAGATTTGATTTCTGAAGTACATCCTACACTGTCTTGAAAGAAGGGACTCTAGTTAGAGATGCCCTTTCTAAGATCAAGCTACAATGCAAGTTCAGTCTTTCTAGTAAAGAGCATTGAATAACTATTTCACTTTTGTATCAGGTGTGATGCCTTAGTAACAGAGACACAAATTTTAACTAGTATTTCACTGGGGTATTTGTATGCTATGTTGTGATTTCTTAGAATTTTGTCTTGCAAATACTATGTTTGAGACCCCTACTGTTTACTTCCATAATGTGGGAAATTATCTGTGGAACAGATTGTATGTTTGTTCTAAGGATTTGGGATGCAGACTCATAGTCTGTAGAGAAGCTTTTATTAATATTTTCCCCCTCTGCTTTTTTTTACACAGAAATAATTTGACTGTAATAGATGCCATAATGGTACAAGGACAAGGAACAACTGAGAGCTTGAAGGTTGCCGGCAAACCTCCTGGTCCAGGAAGTTCTTTACGCTTTAAAATCACAGAAGCATTATTAAAAGACTGTTCAGAAAGTGAGTACTTCTTGAGCTAGTGTGCTGAAAAGAAAAATCATATTTTATGGGTAAAACTTGAAATGTGTGGAAATACTTCCCCCTGCTTCTAGTGCCCCAGAAATTCAATCCTTTAAATACATTAAAATTGCTACTTTATTTAGGCAGAGTACGAAATATGTTACATTTTTTGTTTTAACATGAAAACTAGGAAAGGGCAAACAGAAGCTCTTTGTCCACTAAAATTCAAGACAGAGGCGGTAAAGACTCTGGCACGTTTACTAGCAAAATCTCTCGTTCCTAAATTTAATACGAATTGGAGCACGGGTGCAACTTTTTGTATGCTTCTGTTCCTCACACCTTCATAATCTTTAAACACATAGCCATTGGGGAAAAAAGGTTGGGTATGTTCCTTAGTGAAATAAAATCCCAGCCAGGTTCTACTCTGAGATCAGAGGTTTTCTGCTCTGTGGCCCCAGGCTTGCTTCTGAGAGGAGAGACAGGAGTACCTATATTACCAAAGGAAGTGGTGAAGGGTTTTAGTTGTGTCTGGTATTAAAATCTGCTTTGCTACTTTGCAGTTCTCCAGACATTTTTAAGGTGCCATGTTAATTATCTGAGATTATTCTGCTTTTTTGAAGGGTAAGAATACTTGAAGTAAAGCTTAGTCATTGCCTTTTACTTGTTGTGGTTAGGGATTTTTTTTGCCAATAAAATCTGTGTAGTTAAGCCATGTAGTTTTATTTTTAAGACACAAGAATAAGGAAACAAAAAAACCATAATTCTTCTCGTACTGGGACTTTCAGAGAATACCACAACATTAGGCAGTACATCAAAGAACTTTGCAGCTTAGGTGATTTCTTTGTGAGGCAGCAGTGCTGTCAGAGGTTAGGAGGTTTGTGTTTTTTCCCTGATGAGTTAGAGGGCTCTGGAATTGTACAAGTGCCGTACCTTGACAGTGAGGGGAAACTGGCTGCAGAGATAATGTTCTTACAAGTTACTTAAAAGTTTATTTCCATGGGCCTTGCTAGTTCCCCTTATGATGTAACATTGAGAGAACTCTCTTCTGCTTAGAATATTATTATAGTGAAGGATATCGGCTCAGCATAACATTAATCTCTTCTGTTTGTTTCTAGAAATGAAATACAAAGAACCGAATTTCACACTGAGAAGAACATTCAAAGTGGAAAATACAGGGCAGCTGCAGATTAATGTGAAAACAATGGAAATCAGTGGCTACACATGTGAAGGATATGGATTTAAAGTAGTTAACTGTCAGGAATTTGCACTAAGTGCCAATGCCTCTAAAGACATTGTCATATTGTAAGTGGTTTTTGTTACATCTAAATGGAGTCTTATATTTGGAATTTTAATTTTGTTTCGGGGGAAGCTCTTGGTTAAATTCTGAGGGCTTTTTGCTGAAGTTTTGAGTGTATGGGCGTTTTACACAGTGTTACACAGCTATGACATTTTTCTCTCTTCTTGCAAACACTATTTGAGTTTTCATGATACCATGTTTTCATGACTGACTATAGTATTACTTCTGTTACTATCCAGTGAGTGTAAGTCGCTGAGTTGAAATAATGTTACTATAAGGGGTTCTATAAATTTCCCTCATTTGACTTGTGAATGCACATGGGACCTAGACCTACATATGGTTTTGGTGCATTGCAGTATGTGGAAAAGAGCCTTTGGTCTAAGGATTGTTATTGTAATGCACAGTATTTTAGTCTTGAATATTTTGCCTGTTGCCTTAATGATTGTTTAATTCTATGAGGTTTTATTGTATAAAATCTCTGCACCAAACTGATCTTTTAAGATTACTTTGTTGTAAAGTTAACTATTCAGAAAATGGTATCTAAAAAGTTCAGAAGTTGCTTCTGTTCTGCAAGTGGATGTGTGAAATATTGTTGCAGTGAAATAGTATTTCACTAGTATTTCTGCACAACCTTAGTTTGTGGTGGGACTGTGACAAAGTGGTGATGCTTTTGAGAAGTCACATTTGTGACTTAAAGGTGAAGTGTTTAAAAAATTTATACCTCATACAGTAATTGGTTCCATTACTTACTTAGACCTGCTGTTAAATTTTTACTGCATTCATAGCTTTTATTAATAGATGTGGTAAAAACTTATTTTCAGTTATTCTAACTTTGCATGGTATTTCAGGAGTAATCTAGTATCAGATGTGTTAAGCATAGGTGTTAACGTAGCAAACATATCTTGAGGTATTTGAAAAATACACAAGTATTTTTAGACTGTGTGGTAATTGATGGAGTTGAGTTGTGGGCTTTTTTAATTTGTAATATATGAATTATAAAAATCGCCTCAAACCTTTGTGCTGTTCATATGAAAAGTTCTAATGTGCTTTATGTTGTTTCCAGGTTTACACCAGATTTCACTGCTTCCAGAGTTATACGTGAATTAAAATTCATCACTGCGGGAGGCTCTGAATTTGTATTTATCTTGAATGCATCGCTTCCATATCACATGTTGGCAACGTGTGCAGAAGCGCTCCCCAGGCCCAACTGGGAACTGGCACTGTACATAATCATCTCAGGAATAATGAGGTAGTGTGTGTGTGTGTGTTTGTTCTTAGTGCTGTTTGTGCATGAACTAGCACTGCTCGAATATGGGTTACAGGGAAGCACCTGTGTATTCAGCACATGCTATAATTGTTGTAAAATAAAATAGGGTGAGGTCAAAAATGAGATTGAATTAATAAGCACTCTATAGATTGAGCAGGAACTGTTTAAGGCTGAGCAATACCGACTTTCTGCCCAAACCAAGGACAAAATAGTAGACCTCTTGATTAAACTTATTTCCTTAAGAACGATACATACTCCTGTTAGCCCTGGTGTAATCTGTAGGGGTTTTGATAAATAAACCAAACTTCAAATATATTAGGTATTAAAGCACTGCTGGCAGTGAATTCCTGTAGAAATGTAAGCATTCTTCTGGAATATTGTGTTTTAGAGAGATATGAGGCAGTGACTGTGATGAGCTTAGCAGATGCCTTGGATGAATTTAACTTTGCTGCCACTTGTTATGTGACAGACAACTGGTGATACTAATAATGGGATTTCTGAGAACCTGAAGGACATTGTTTGCAACACTGCACACTCACAGGTTATGTAGTAGGATATTAATGCACTTTTTTCCTCAGCAAACAGACATGTGTTTATTGTATCTGGTTGAATTAGGAGTTGAAAATGTCACCATTTTCATAGTCTAACCTCTACCTATCTTTATTTATTTGAAATCAGGAGTTATAAACCCTGTGTCCCTACTCACCTCTTGGATATGAGACTCTTTATCCTACTGTTCTGTGCAGAGAAAACCCTAGCATGGAATCTTACCAGTATGAGTTTTTAATTATCAGTAGCAACAAATGCTACTTTTCTTTAGTGTTAAGCTTATCTCTTAGTGTGAAATGTGTTGGCACTCTAGGTGCCTCTGAAGAAAGTGGTGCTCTAGGTGCTACAGGATCTGTGTGCTACAGATCCAAAGCATTATCACATAGATGTCATATTCCTTTTTTTTTCCCCCACAGTAAGTTACTAGCTCTTCTGTTTTACAAATGTTCATTTGGGCTGTCTTCCCCTGTAGGGGTTAACAAATAGAGAAGATAAAGTTACAGCCCACTTAATTTTCTTTTTTGACTCTTCAGCACTTGCCTAACTAATGCAGTGTTTAGTTAGGAAACTGCATTTTCCAAAGTAAGAGGAAAATTTCTGTTACTTAGGAAATTTTGTGTCGTCACTAACACTGCATTACTTAAAGTGCTGAGTGAGTACTTATGTGATTTTCTTCTGTACATTCGCTAGAAATGTATAAGCTGAGTTTGCTTTTAGTTCTTTGACAGAGTAAGTAATATTTGTCAGCTCATAAGTGTAGTTTGCTTGGATAATTTTATATGTGCTGTATTTGTTAATTAGACTTCACAAAGAATAGAGAATACTAATCCCTTCCCTTACTGTGTCTTTTTCTTAAAAATCCTTCTTAGCAGCAAACTAGAGAAGAATCCTAATATATTTCATCATATTCCAAGATTTCTGTGCATAAACTGCCTCTAACTTTTAGTATGCCATCATGTATATGTTTGTTAGCTGCCACTAAAATTGCTCTTCCATATCATTGGAAAGCTATCCTTAATTTCTAGGAATGAACACTAGGAGTTTGTATAGTTCATGTTTTTAATTTAATAAGGTGGTGTTTATTTTTACCTTCCCTAAATCTCTGTTGGCTTGAATAATCACATGCTTGTGACTCCAGGTTTTGAAGTCCAACTTTTTTTCTTTTAGATTAATACATTGCTAGGTGCCTGTCAGACGTGCATCTAGCTTCCATTCTCAGTGCTGTGCAAAGCTGCCAAATCTTGTGCGTGTTATGTTTCTATCAGACAAAATTGTGGTTTGGATGCAATTTTCAGTGTTTTCAGTGCAAGATATAAACTTTTTGAACTGTGTGATTAGAGTCATTAGCTTTAAAATGCTCAAAACTTAAGAAATAAACCCTTAGATGGCTACCTTTCTTCTCTGCAGTGTACTCTTTCTCTTGGTAATTGGAACAGCCTATCTAGAAGCTCAAGGAATTTGGGAGCCATTTAGAAGACGCTTGTCCTTTGAGGCCTCAAACCCTCCCTTTGATATGGGAAGGCCACTTGATCTCAGGAGAATAGTTGGAATTTCGTCTGATGGAAAGTAAGTAAATGCTCTTGCATAAGCGAATGTTCTTTTCCCATTTACTTCTTCTTTAGTTACCAGGCCAGTAAGAAAGTAATACTGCTCTGTAGAATAGGTGAATGAATAAAGATATCCTCACAGTTGCTTATAAAAAGATGGTTTGGGTGAAAAGATGAATTTTGTGATTGTGAGAAATATTCTTCTGGAAAAAAAAAGGAAAGAAAAAAAGAAATCCACTAAAAACCAAACACTGCCAAGTCTTCTGTTAATGCTCTCAAAAATAAAATGTATAGACTGTAAAAATTTGCAGGCCAGAAGTTGTACCTTAGATGTCTTAAGTTGACTAAAGATTGTCTCTTTTCAGTGTTCTCTCCATGGATATCAACTGTCACTTTACTGTGTTTTTGTTCCTATGTACAGGGGTTGAGTACGGGAAATGGTAAAGGCTATTGACTTGCCAAACGCATTTTAGGCATTTTTGCTGGTAGTATGCCAAGAATAGTGTAGTACAGGGCTTCTTTCGGATATAGTTATTCCCTTTTCATGGTGAAGAATGGAAACATTGTACAGTATGTTTAAACACGTGTTACTCTTGCAGCTTGAACACACTTGGATCGGATTCTAATCACAATTCATCCAGAGGAATTTATGGAGCAGGCAGTTCATCTTCACGATCCGGTGCAGGGAATCATAAGCAATGCAATGCAACAACACATCTTCACAGCAATAGAAATGCACCTGATGTTGAAAACATCAAATCCAAAACCAATTCAAGTATACCTAACAGGACTTCAGCACAAGCAGCTTCCATGCAGTCAGTGAACAGAACGGGCCCCTGTACCTTGGATTCAGGTGCCACAGCTCAGACTCATGCCGTGGGCAAAAGAGCCAAGGGGACAAGGCAGAACCAGCAGCTGATGCAGCAGCAGGCACCAGCTCTGGCAGAGCAGCCCCTCCAGCAACCCCCAGCATCTGGGCCCCAGCAGCAAGAGCAACAGACTGAAAGTGCTTTGCCACAGCTCCCGCTCCTCAGCCCACCTCACAGCGAATGTGCCAGCAGCAGAAGGCACAGCTCAGAGGATTCAGATCTCACTGGGCTCATAGAAACTATGGAAAAAGACTTTGACCACCCAGAATCCCCTTCCCCTGATGTGTTTACAGAACAGCCCCCATCTCCACTAGCAAAAAACAAAGGTAATACAATACTGCTTTAATGGGGTGATTCACTGTGTAAGCCACAGGACAAGATGTAGTTAACTGTAAAAGGTCATTTTCATAGTGTGAAAAGCAAGCATGTCTCTACAGTTCTCTGCCCTGCTCTATGTGCCCCTGTCTTGAGCTCTTGTTACCTTGTGGCAGTGAAATTCTCTGTGCAGTGCTAGCTTGTCATTCTTCCTGCAGAAATGGTGGAATGTTTTGATGACAGCAGGTGTGAATATCTAGACACCTGATCCTCTGAAAAAGAAAAATACTTTTTGTTGCTACTTCTTTTCTTTTGGGTTGGCATCTGTCCCTCCCACCTCCATCATTTGGACTTGGGACTCAGGGTTGAGGAAAAGGAAGTTGTCCTAGAGTATTGCAAAAAGTGAGGCAGAGAGAAAGTGAGGAGGGAAGATAGAGAGATGGGTAAGTAAAACCCTGCAGTATTGTTTGGGAATGGAATTCTTCATGCCCAGACTTGCAGTTGTAGAAAATCCTTAATGTCAGGTGGTCAGCATTAATATAAGGCACCTGTGTCTATACATTACATTCATTTTTTGGATGAGGCTAGAGTTGAGTTGGACTTGTTTATCCATCTTTCCAATTGTCTAGTGCTTAAAATAATGTATTGAATTTAATACATGAGATATGCTTAGACTTTTGAAATTATGTCAGTTATTGCCTTCTTATGAACACTTCGTTAGAGTAGTATATTTCTAATTATGATTTTTATATTAGCAATTTCAGTTGCATCCCAGAGTTAAGTGATCATTTAATCTTAATGTGTTTATTTCTAAATGATTTTTCACTTTTTGCTACTAGCACTAGTACAGAAATGGCACTGATACTATGTTGCTTATTAGAGATAAAGTTAAGAAAATGAATCGTGGGAATGCGTATAGCAGTGCACCATCTGTAAGATCATGCACCACCAAAGAGGAAGACTTCATTCTGTTAGGTGGTAATGAGCAGAAGGTTCTTAATTAGATCAGAGTGGATGTTAGGATGCATTTGGACTTTCAAAGTGGAGACTCTGAAGTTGATGAGAGGTTTTGGTGTCTTGCTGAAATATGCTACTCTATTTCTGGGCTGTCTTGTTTTCAGTTTTCACAAGGGGGGGTGATTGGGGGAATTAGGAGAACTGCCATCAGGTATTGATTTCATAAAGCCTAAAATGAGACTCCAGAAGGTGATGTAATGGTAGGGAGCTTTCATGGACAGTATCCGTGTTGGCAAACAGTGCAGTGTTGGAGCTCTGGAAAGCAAAGTTAGTGAGGATGCAACATCCTCATGGGGTTACATATGATCAGGTGTGCAGTGGACTGATCAATCCATGTACTGAATGCCTGAAAGCACTTCTGGAGGGCATCGTCCATTTCTAGCTCCCCCTAAGAAGGAAGCAGCTCTTGCACTTGAGAGCTGTTTTGTGATGCAGCTGCACACAGTATGTGGAAACTACTGAGTTTGGTTTCAAAAGCATACTCCCATTCCAAATAATGTATTGTGCCCATTTCCATTCATCCTCTTTGAAATATAAAAATGTAAAAACCATAGGGGGAATTCCATAATCTGTCTGCATCTACATACACACACAAGGGTATTTGTCTTTAGATAAGTATTTAGAGCTAATGACAAACATTTGCAGAAGCAGCAGCTTCTGGACTAAAACTGTCTGTCATAAGATCCTATGCAGAATTCCTGCCTTAATAGTCTTCTGTTTTAGCTTCCAAACACTTGGGTCCTACCAGACTGCTTCAGAGGCTGAATTAGATTTTTGTTAAGCAGCTGCCTTATGTTACATTTTAATATCATGATAACACTTACATAGATTTTCTAATTATGAACATTAAACTGTTCAGCAATCCTGAATGTAGAGTACATTTGAAGCAAGTTTTGGAACGGGGCCTCTGAGGCACAGCCACAACGCCCACAATATGCTGGAGGCCAGCCGTGAAAAAAATTTCATAGAAGATCTACTTGTATTTACATATCTATTTGCATTCATGCTAAAAAGAATACTTTTATCTCCAATGTTTTTGTTGTTCTAGATACTGAAAACACTGATACCTATGTCTTAAAAAAACAAGTTTGAAGGCACTGATACGTGTCTGGTGTTTGTCAAAATACTGAAGGCAAATTTTTGTTTCGGTACAAACTTTACCATTTTGCCAAATGAAATATAACAGCAGTCATGATGCTTCCAAGTCTCAGTTCCAGCTCGAGCTAGTACAAATTCCAGAAGAGGCAGAATCCAGTTATTCAGCACAGGTTCCTTGAGTCTTTATTTGAGTGAACAATTAAATCCATCCAGGAGGCTGTATGCAGGCTCTGTGTGGCTCATAAATGACAGCGCTTATTCTGAAGAGCAGTATCTTAAGAAAGATCCTATGAGTAAAGGCACATACTACAGCTAGTAGGACATGAGAATGTTGTGAAAGCTCACATCCTGTAATATCATAGCAGCAGGCGATGGTGAGCTCATGAAGACTCCACACACACACATGCACATTTGCTCTATATTGGGAATAGTCCACTCTGAAGGAATAAAATATATCAGGAAGAGAAAGTGTACTTGGGTGAGAGATTTTCAGGTTATGGTTGCTTGGGTTTTATACCTCTTTGCTAGACAAATACTACTAGTGATTTTTGTCATCCACACTAATCTTATTTCAGGTTGATTTGTTGGGGTTTTTTTCAACTGACAAGCATGCTGATCATTTCTGTTCTTCATTCGTTTGGATGATAGAGCTTTTGCCATCCTTGGAAATGTGTGTTTAATGTTACATAGTTCAACTGTCAAATTGGATTCTGTGGTGTTTAAAAGGAATGCCAGGAACAGAGCAGAGAGGAATTATAGGCAAAGAGGTGGCCACATCCGGAGACGCAATGGGTCTATGGCTCAGGAGCATAAATGTGATGGGGGAGATAAAGGTTCTTCTTTTGCTCACATTTGGTGCAAAGAGGCAAAAGTGGTTGGTGTGTCACAACAGGCAACAAACTTCAGAAGCTTAATCACATGGGTTAGCCTCTGAATTGAAGGGAACTAGCCCATCTCTGAGCACTGCTGCTGAGAATCTGAAGCATCCTTATCTTTCTAGGAAAAGGGAAAACAATTCAGCGCAAGGCTAAGCCACAGAAGAAGCGGGAAGAAAAGGACAGAAGAGGGAAAGGAAAGCAACAGGAGGATGAGCTGAAGGATTCCTTGGCAGATGATGACAGTTCTTCAACCACAACAGAAACCTCCAACCCAGATACAGAACCACTTCTCAAAGAGGTATGGCACTGCTGAGAAAAGGAGGCCCTTGTCTGTCACCTGTTGGAGTAGGAATGCAGTCTCTTTCTCCCACACCATCCTCAGCTTTCATGTAATACTTAACAAAGGAAGAATGTTAATATAAAAGCATGTTTCCCGTTTCTTGCTTTCATTCTGTTTCAAATCTGCACCTCTGGGTGTGAACATCCTTGAGTCCTGTAGGCTCAGCACTAAAAATGCCCAGGTGACTGTGGCTTGAATAAACCAGCAGCTGTCAGCAGCATTGTGGTAATTGTCTCCTGGCCTCTTCTGTTTGCAAAATAAAGCACCAATGTGTGGACCATAATTTCATGCAATAATTAAGGTGCATGCTGAATCCATGCCTTTTGTCAGTTACAAAGGGTCAGATCAATGGTGGTAACCTGTCAGCACGTAGTTAACTTAATTACCTTATACAATACTCCTACCTTTATATAACTCATTTGGCTCACATGCTTCAAGGTAGTAGGCTGAAATTTACAACTTGTGTAGTGGTTGGATTGTCATCAATATTTTGTCTTAAAGCATGACTAAACAAAGCAGAAGTAATTGCAAAGGGAAGAAAACCAAACCTAAATTTTGACGTCGAAATTTGAACTTTATAAAAGAGAGGGATTCTAGCTGCGGGGAAAATAAAAAAAAATCCATGTAATATACTTTGAAGGTTACCATTGAGTAAGTTGTCACTTGAAAATCACCACTGATATTTTCAGGATGGCTATTTGAGAATATACTTGTTTTTAGAAAGTCTTAGAAGTGTGGTTCAAGAAAATAATAAATTGAATGGTGAAGTTGCTCATATTATATGCTTTGCTGAAGAGTCTTTTTTAGGTGGCCTGGACTGTATGCAGCAGATACAGTAAGGGTCTGAGTACACAGTACATCTTATTAAGTAGACTCATAGGCTGTGGCCAGAGGAGCCGTGCATTTGCAATCATCAGATCTGCTTGGAGCTCATTAATTTGCTATTTTGATTTCTTCTCCAAGTAGAAGAAATAGAAACCATATTTTATAGGTAAACTCAAGTCATAAAAAGAGACCTTCAATACTGCAAAAATGCTCAAGTTTTCCAGTAGCACTCTTTCCTCAGCCCCCTTCATGTTACATGTGTTCTGATGCAAGGTCGAATTCACTTTTCATGATTATTAACGTGTCATCATGTCTTTTATAGGAACCTGAAAAACAAAAGGGAAAAGTTGTAGCAGAAAAACCTGAAAATGAAATAGTCCCAGTAAAACAGAAAACCAAAAAAGTGCTTACAAGTATCAAGAAAGAAGTCCCTGTAGATGTGAAAACCAGGTAAGCATAATGAAGGCCTTTTAGTAGGGAAAGTATCATGCTTAAAGGGAAGATGCATTGATAAAAATATCTGTGTTTGACTGTTGTGGCTGCCAGTTTGGCAAATGCCAACAACAGCAACCTATAAGCAGCTTCCTCTTCCTTCCTGATATCAGGGAATATCTGAAGCTTGCAAATAATGAATTACTTAATGGGAATACATAAAAGTGAGAGCTAAATCCAGAGATGAAAATGAGGCGAAGCAATGTTAGGGTTTTTATAACTGGTAGTGCATACAAGAAATTGGGTTAATGTTTACAGGGGCAGCCCAGCGAGCCAGTGTTAATGTGAATGCCTTTAGCTGCCCTTGGTGAAACTGCTGCCAGAGTTTTTTTCATATCATAGAGTAGGGTCAGAATCTTGGCTATGTTATTAAAGGAGGCTGCTGCCACTGTCAGTCCCTGTCCCTTACTGGCATATGGTTGATTGCGGACTATAGGGGAAAACATGAAGAATCTTAACCTTACTACAGCTAGTTCATTCCAGAATAGTATTGGGAAATCAGATTGGTATCCAAGTGCCACAAAAGTGAATTTTACCAAACTTAGGTACAGTATATCAGCTGTGTTTTTCCTGTTGTAATTAATAGTAAACTGAGTTTGTAGTTAGAAAAAACTAATTTTCTTCAAAATATTTCTGAAAACATTGCCTGGAAAAGTCTCGTCCTTATTTATTGTTACAATTATGTACTTTGCTCTATCTTACAAGTTCATTACATGAAGTGACAGTTTTCAAAGGCCACAGTGAGAGCTGGCTTGCAATTCTTCTGCAAGAAATGGGGCAAATAGCTCCTCCCTAGAAAGTCTGAGAGACAGGATCAAGTACGTGGAGAAAAAGAGCAATATACAGCCAGTTGAATTTGGTGGTTCATTTGAGTAGTTTTATATTATCATTAAGAATCAGTCCTGTACATTTAGGGCAGTAGCTTATAAGGAGCATGGGATGTGTGGGGGAAGAGTAGAAAAAGGGTAGTCCATTTCTTGTTGCCTCTGTATAATCAAACAGGTTTTGTGATCCCAGAGCTCTAGGATGAAAGCTGCTCCTGGAATGTGAGTGAGCCTAATACATGTGGAGCAGTGTGGGTAGAAAATGAGCCAGAACTATGAAGGGTGGAGTTGTATGTAGGAGAAATACAAAACTGTGCTTATTCTTAAGAAAGCCCAAGGAGACCAGTATTTTGTGAGACAGTATGGCCCATATATGTATGTGTATGTATATATATAGATATATATATATATATAAAAAATTAAAAGTGAATTTCAGTACTTCAGAGCTTTAAAATAAAAAAACTTCTGTTTTATTTTAGTCCCTTGGAATTGTCTTATACTCCCCCACTGGAAAACAAACAGCGCAAAACCTTTCCATCCAAGATCTCTACACAGCACCTTTTGTCAAGTGGCTCTAAATCAAGAAACCTCCCCAAAACAAGAGGTAGTGTGAGGCTGTTTTTTGTCAATTCCTCAGGAGTTTTATATCATTGTCTGTAACCCCTCTTGAGTGCTTAATTCTCACTTTCTCCGAGAAGAAAGCTATTCAGTTTATTATCCACACACTCGGCTTTTCTTTTGTTTTAGTAGGTCCAAGCAGTAAGCTAACGGAGAACAGACCATCAGTATTAGCAAAATTTCTCCCCAGTGGTTCTGGACAGGAGCTAGGAAACACCAGCAGCTCAGAAGGGGAAAAGGATTCTCCACCACCAGAGTGGGACTCTGTGCCTCTCCACAAAGCTGGCAGCTGTAAGTAATTGCTAGGCAATGGCAGAATGAGTGTTCTGCAGTTAATATCTGTAGATAGGCTTGATCTGTTTATAGATCTTCCTGTCTCCTTTTCACTACGTAGCTGAGCTCCATTTCTCTGCTGTAGGCTTCATATTGATAGTATCTGTTATGATTTTGGAGGTTTAAAAATGGTGTGGTCAGAACATGGGTCACTCTACAGCTCTCCAGCAATGAACAGGATTCAGAAGCTGCTGAGGAAATTGAGAAAATGAGAATTACTGCTCAAAAAGTACGGTTTTTCTACAGTAGATGGGGTTTTGCTTGGTCAGGACTGCTCCAGCCAAAGTTGAAACTAATTAGGTGATTTGTCCCTGAGAGGGAACACTGCAAATACCTTAATGCAGTGGTTAGCTTGGGACACTGTTACAGTCTTTTTGGTTGCATTTTAAGTCTCTTGTGTGGGAACCGACTCACCTTCCTTCTGGTTGCTTGTGTTGCAAAGCAGTCTCTGAAAATAAACAGTAAACCTGAATAACCATAGGTGAACACAGAGCTGCTGCTTCCATCGCTGGGAGCAAAGAGCCTTCCTCATAATTCCTCCATTTGAGCAGAAGGAATAGCAGGAGTCTGAGAAGCCTTTGCTGTAATGTAAATACTACAGAAAGATGTTCTGTGTTTCTCTTTATAGCTACAGACAACCTCTATAAGCTC
Organism: Acanthiza pusilla; assembly: GCA_036630365.1. Classification (NCBI taxonomy): domain Eukaryota; kingdom Metazoa; phylum Chordata; class Aves; order Passeriformes; family Acanthizidae; genus Acanthiza; species Acanthiza pusilla. Next base: position 3,758,843 of record JAXCHO010000098.1, read on the forward strand.
TCTCTGCAAACCCTGAATGCAGACGCTTTCCTGAAGCAGCGGCAGCCCTCTCCAACACCCGCCTCTCCATCTCCACCTCCTCCTCCCACATCCTTTGCGTTTGGGCCACGAGGAGGCACTTACAGCAGCATTGTGAACAGCAGCTGCAGCAAGTGAGTCCAGATCCTACCTCCTACTGATTTCCCAGGCAATAAATGCTTGTGGAACCATGTGCTTAACAAGGGGGCACCTCCCGATTCTCAGACCTGTTTCTTCTTCCCATGGAAACTGCTTGTCTGCAAATATACCACTGTGCGTTTCTTCCCTTGCTGTACAGCTTGGTGGATTAGAAAAATGCACAATTACATGAACTGTTGAGCTGCTCTAAATGTTTTCTTGAATGCTAGCTTAAATTGCTGCTTTTTTAATCAAACGGCTGAAGTCCAGGACCTTACTCTTTTTTTTTACTTTTTTTTTTTTGTTTCTTCTCATTTTAGTGAAACAAAAAGCAAGCAGCCTAATGGTACCAAACATAAGCTGGCAAAGGCAGCTTCCCTTCCAGGCAGGAATGGAAACCCCACTTTTGCTGCTGTAGCTGCAGGTTATGACAAGAGTCCAGGTACTAGAACCGGTTTAGAGTTCTTAATGTTTCTAAATATTTCCTGAATATTTTGTTATTTTGCTGGGGTTTATTTTACTCATTTTTTACATACATATTCTTGCAGGTGGCAGTGGTTTACCAAAGGTTTCTCCAAGCAAGACAGATGTTTCCAGCAATATCAGCATTTCCCACTCAGTTGTTGACAGTGATGGCTCTGACAGGTAATTTTTATATTCTCTAGGCAAATACCTGGACCCCTAGAAAAGAAGATTGAGCTATTAATGGCATTTTGAAGAGAGTGACAGAATTCATTCTGGTTAGGTTTTTTTAAACTATTTTTTAAAGTCCAGGCACAGCATCTCTCACCTTGCAGAACAGTTTAGAAGTTGCAAGTGACTCAGAAGTAGAGAGAAGGATGTTCTGGATGTGATGGGAACTTTCCCCTCCTTATTCCAAGTAACTCAACAATCTTGTGATCCTGGGCATCCAAACAATGAGAAATCAGCTTGGCTCTCTCAGTACTGAGGAGTGTGTACCAAGGTCACTTGAAGGTTCACAGGCAGAGTGTACCTTGTTGTGCAGCAATACCTTTTACTCTGTTTTAACACTGAGACCAGAACTATCAGTGGGCTTTGTGTTTTCAGTAGGGACAGGATACAGCTGCACTCAGTCATATTCCCCAAGGCACATGTCTTTTCTGACATTTTGGCAGTGAGCCCCTGTCTCAGTTGTAAAAAGCAGTTATCTTTCCAGAGTGAGAAAGATGCTTGAATTCAAGTTCCCATATGCAAAGGAATTGCTTTTGCTTTTCTGAATGAAGTTTGTGCTTGGAGTTTTCGTTTGTTTTGGTGGATGTTTTAACACTGGTTCCAGTTAACTCATCTGTTACTTTTAAGAAGCTTGTGCATGAGTATGAGTATTTGTATCACTTCTGAGTGACTCTAAATTTTATCTGCTTGACAAAAAAACTGTGGTATGGTTTGGATTCCATGTGTTTTCTGAAAAACTAATCAAAGAGCTACTCTCATGTTTGTTTGATGCTCAGTCTACAGATTAAAGGATACTGTGTCTATATTACTGTGTTGCTCCATGGTGGGTATATACACAGGAAAATAGTATTTCACCAAAAGCTTTTGTTAAAACAAAAATAAGCTGATCTCCTAACTCTTGATCACTACTAAATATATATATGTTTAGAATATGTTTAACTGTATGTTTTTATGTAGATATATATATAAATATATATAGTTAAACATACACACACATATACTTTTGTATATAGATCTGTAAGTTAAGATTGTCAATACTACTGTGTTAATAAATTGTGTATTGTGTTCCTGTTATTCCATAAAATGTAGTTCGGGTTTGTGGAGTCCTATCAGCAATCCGAGCAGTCCTGATTTCACACCTCTCAACTCCTTCTCTGCATTCGGACACTCTTTTAACTTAACTGGAGGTGAGTTTTTCTGCTCAAATATTTTTCTGTATTCAAATACAGGTCAAGAAATGTTGTGTCTCCATTCAACTGGTTTATGTACAGACAGTGTTTCCATCCTCACCCTTGAAAGGGAAGACTACGTAGGAAAGTGTGTTAAAAATTTGGTGGCATATTCTGTTTCGCTCCAAAGAAAGTTAGTGGAACTCATCAAGTGTTTGATGGGCTGAGAACGCTTGGGTTTGGAGTTTGTTTCAGTAAAGCATCTTGATACTTGGTTTTTTTTTTCTTAGTCTTATTCCTTTCTATCCCTCCCCCAAAGCTTGTAGGTCCCATAAATGTGCCACTAGGCTTGTGGTTTCCTGAGCATAAACACCTGCCTAAAACCATGGCTCTGTTAAGTGAAACAGTGGCTTCACCCTCGTTTTGCTTTCCTCTTGTGTTTTCCTGCCATATTTGTGTAGCTGCACAATGAACTGATGCATACTAAATCCTGCAATTCATTAATTTATTTAAATATTTGGGTAAATTTCCATAAATTGAGATGGACAGGCATTGAGATTGCAGGGCATGGATGCTCTGTTTACTTAGGAAGATTTGTGTAGCCTACATGGGTGTGTGTTGTGTGTTTTGAGGTGGCTGAAAAGATAAGCAAAGCAAACTCTGCATGTGGTGTCTGTGTCTACTGAAAAAATGCTATCTACTGCAACAGTTTGATGTCTGCTGGAAATGTAAACGATGGCAGCTGCTTCTGTGGGGTTCTTTCTCCTACAGCAGCAACCTGTGGCTCTGAGGGGCACCAATAAAATGCCTGGGGTCAGTTCTGTGTGTGGGAGGCAGGCAAGCCATGACTCCTGGTGCTCCCTTTCCTTCTAGCAGAGATGGGCTCAGGGCTTGGGCGTTCCCAGTGCTGCCTCCTATCAGGAGTCACCTGGGAAGGGAGTACTGCAAGGCAAATGAGTGCTGCAGTTATGGGGAACTGCCAAGAGTATTGCTGTGCTTAGGCTGGTGCTGAATTATCCACAGCAAGTGGTCAACTCTCTTTCCCCACTACAACCCATGACTACCTTCGTGGCCCTGTCTGATGTTGGTCACATGAGATGAGATCTGTATTAATTGTGTGACCTCTTCTAACCTCACTGCAGCAGGACCTGCTAGAAAAGTATGGGGAATAACTGTGAAAAGTATTGTTCTTGGAAAAAGAGGAAGAGTAATGTACTCAGTTTTATTTCATTTTATTTTTAGAGGTTTTTAGCAAGCTTGGTTTAGCTCGATCTGCTTATGGGCAGGATGTTCAGAGAAACTGGAGTGAATTCAATAATGTTCCATCATCCATCTGGGATCCTTCCGCTACAGATTCCGTACCCTCCTGGCCAACAAGCTCAAGTTCCCCTACTCATACAACTGCAGTAAGTATCAGTCCAAATACAGTGGTTTATTACTGTTACCAACCTGTTCTGTATGTGCCATCTAATTTAATTCAGAGAAATTGGGGGTGAAAAGAAATCAGCTGAAGAATAAAGGAAGAGGGAATTTACACGTATTCATCTTGGTGTAGTTAATCTGACATGGCTGTTGGACAAAGAGTTACCAGTCTCCTCACTTGTGGATGATGAATCCATGTGCAATTGCTTCCCATAAAAGTATTTCTCACAAGAGCATCTTGCAGCACTTACAAAAGTGTGTTCTGCTCCCACATCCTTCAGGTTTGCTCCTGTGCCATGGCTGGACACTGCATATGTCACTTCCAGTTTGACAGACAGTTGCAAAATAGCCAATATGACTTCCGCACTTTGATTCTGCTTTCTGAATCCAGTATTACACCTGTTTGTAAATTAACAAAAGGTCCCAAAACCAGCTACCTAAAAGACCTTAAATATATTCTTTTCAGTTTAGGAAAATACAATAAATAACTGAACATAAGGTGAAGTCTTCAAACTGACTACTAATTTGATGATTTTGAGTATAGCAAAAGAAGGAAAATCTCAGCTTTTACAGATTGTAATGCTGCACTGTCATTCTTGTGCCATCCTTGTGTCAGACTAAAACTTACACTGCAACAGCTGTCTTCACTACCAGCTGAAATCCTTCTTCGTGTTGACTTCTGAAAATGTTTTTGTAGTGAGTAAGAGGCAGTGTTTACTTCACCTGGGAGCAGTTCAGATGGAGTGGGGGAAGCCAAAGAAGGTCACACAGCTTCTTATAGACACAGGCTCACTGATCCCGCCCTTGTCATGTGGTTACAACCAGAGCTGGAACCTCACTGAAGCTATGTAAGGAAAGATTTTTGGGTTTTGGTCACACGGAGGGCAGGTTTCTCAGCATTTGATAGAGGGAGGGCTTGAGGACAACCAGAGCAAGCTCTCTAGTTCTTAACTTGTATTTCCCAGCTGCTTCTGAGAAACATTTACAAGTGTGTTTCAGGAAGCATCAAGATGGAAGCCAGACAAATGGTATAGATGAAGTGTCAGTTATTTCATTTAAGTACTTTGATTTGGGAGGAGACATTTTAAGTGCTTAGTCAAGGAGAAGATCACTTAATAAACAAGAAGCAAGCAGCAAACTGTCTGAAACATTGAAAGCTGTTGTAAATGATAGTGATATTTGCAAGTGCTTATGGTGAGCCAGAACAGGAAAGCTGGGCTTTTCCTGTTACTGAGCCTCCTTGCTCTAGGTGCCTGATAAGAGGGCAGGTACCAGGCCAGAGCCCTGCCCTTTCCTCTGTTCTGGGACAAGAGCCAAAGCCATTGTTGCAAACGGCACTTGGCTTCTGTGTTACCCTTTTTTCTAGGAAGCTTTCTGGAGAGTTGATTTTGATCATTCTCCTTCCTTATTCCTCTTGCTTTCTCCTTTTATGCACAACTCTGCCTTTGTGCTAAGTAGCCTTCTGGATCCCATCTCCCCTCAACCTTGCTGCATTGCTGATACTTCTCTCCAAGTTCCTTTCTAACCGCCTTGCTTTACTCCCCTTTCCTCCATTTCTCTGTGTAGTTCTGCCTGCCAGCCACTTTGTACCTCCCTCTGCCAGCCTTGAAAGGGCGTAGCAGGTGCTCTTCTCTGCTGCTCCTTTCCTGGTTGCTTCTGATTTATGAGCAAGTGCCTTTCTATCAGGACCTCCCAAACACTTTTGGGACAAGTAGGAACAAATAGTTCCTGGCTCTTGCCTGCAGAAGGAAATAGGGTGGACTTCTAGTGTAGGGTTGGTGCCCAAGCAGCAGAGTGAGTGTTTCCTGCTGTAGGCTTAGTAGTCTGATGCTTGTATAGCTTAAATATAACCATTTATTTATGTGACAGTAATACACTGTGACCCTGGTCTGGCTCAGTTTCTCAGTGACATTGGAGAGTCCTGATGTCGTTGGCCTGGTTAAACCCCCAAGTAATGCTCAAAACTCCTGTCCAGCCCTTGGTAGAAAATTCTGTGATATGTTAGCATCCAGCCAGTTTCAGGTATTAGACTGAGCCTATCTTCTCCATTCCAGAGCAGAGAACAAAAACCTAAAAGGAAGAAATTTTCAGATTTTACCTTGTTTTCTTTCTTAAAGGGATTTTTATTTAAGTCTTCATATGCAGAGTACACTGATACTGGTTAACCTTCAGTGTGTGTGTTATGTGATGGCAGAGATCTTGGGAATGGGTGCCCTATCTCCAGCCTGTAAATCCAAACATAAGGATGTTGGTGCCTTACAGCACTTATTCAATAAGTCCACTGCCTTTTGGGTGTATCAAGTTTACAGTATGTTTGCAAATTGAATTTACAGCATATGTACATTAAATCTGTTGACATTGAGGTATGTAGTGCCATAATCCTACATGTAGCAGGTTCTGTGCTAATATTAGCTTGAAAATTATGCTAACCTTTCTCAACTCCATCTTTGGCTGCTTCCAGATATCACTTTCCACCACACCACAGGTCAGGTTCCTCTGCCTTCTGCTTGCTACTGTTTGAGCTTTAGTGAAACACAGTTGACAGAACCTGGGCCTTATCCATTCCTGCACGTGTTCTCCAGGCTTGCTTGTACCTGTCCTGTATATCCCAGATGCATTTGTTATGTGCTGGAGCACCATGACCTCCATCTGCACCATGACCATTTGTCAGAGACTTCCAAGTGTCTTGGGCCAGGACAGACTTTGTGGAATTCGGTGATAAATGGCCAGTTCTCCTATCCCCTCTCCCTTCATCTGGAGAAATTTTGGATGGGGGAAAAGTATATGCTGGGAATATGGGATAGGTACAGTGGGACTGAACAAAGGCAGATTCATCCAAAACAGACAGTTCTGACCACAGGGAGATAAATTTGCAGACAGCCAAAAAGATTGAAAAAGGACTTTGCTGCTACCTTCCATTGCAACTTGAATTTTGTTGGTTCTTTGAGACTTAAACCATGTTTATCTACCTCATTCTAACTAGTTTGTTTAAGCTTAAGTGTTCTGGCCCTTGTGTGTTGAATACTCATTGTGCTTAAATTAGCAATGGTATGGGGATGTGTGAGCTCAAATGAAAACAGCTTGAAAGCCTATAATGGACTGTGCTCTGCAGCCCATGCAGGAGCAGTGTGGTTCCTTTGGGCAAGCTCTTGTGAAGGGAGCTCAGAGCTTTGTGTTGCAGGGAGGATGGAAGGGGTTCCAGAGCAGCCTTCTCGCTGCTGCTGCTCCGATACTTGTCTTTTGGGGGCTGTAAACAAGGTGAAAATTGAGGCTACCAAACTGCCACTTACCTTACTCTGTCTTTCCTACAGTCAATCCTGGGCAACCCCAGTGGCCTGTGGTCCACCACTCCATTCAGCAGTTCCATTTGGTCAAGTAGTCTCAACAGTGGCCTTCCCTTCTCCACTCCAACAAACGCATTGTCAGGCATTGATCTCATGGGTAGTGAAAACTCTGCCACTGCTCCGCCACCGCCCGCTGCTGCCACCATTGCCAATCCTGCTGAAGACATGGGACAGACCTACAATCCTTGGAGAATTTGGAGCCCAACAATTGGAAGAAGAAGTTCAGATCCTTGGTCAAATTCACACTATCCTCATGAAAACTAAAGCAAAAAGAAAGAACTCTTACCTGGGTCATGATACAATTCTGAATACAAATTTTTGAAATATCATTTTCAGGCCGTTGCTTTCCCCCTCCCCACTCCCCCTGTCAGTCATGCTTTCATCACTCGCTCCTTTTTAAAGTCTGTCCTGCAATATGGTAGTGTGAGATTGCAGATAAGCTTGGAAATGTCTGGGTGTGGTCACAAATCACAACTATGGCTGAAGCCTGTAAATATGAACAGTTTCACTGGTTTCGTATTTTACCATCTGCCATCTTTATTTAGGAAACAATTTGAATTCTAAAATGGTCCTGGCATGCAATACTTTCATGAAAAGTTTGGGTTTTTAAATTTTTTCCAGTGTTATCCTCCAAGTTCTAATTTAAAATCAAAAGGCACTTTGTGCTAAAATGCAGAGTATTTTTTTAAAATAAGGCTGTCTTTGTTAACACAGGTTGTAAGAATGTAAAAAAGGAAAAAAATCAACAAAAAATACCAACAAAACCAACACAAAACCTTAAGAGCAAAGTGGCTGAATGTAAGAGCATTCTGTTGAGACTGTAAAACACTTTGTGCTGTTTGTACATTTGTAAACCTGAATGCATTTTTAAGTTGAACTGAAATGCACACAGCCAAGACTTGTGCAAGAAACAAGATACCATGTGCATTTCTTACAGATACAACTTTGGGTTGTACTTTAAAATAAATATGCTTTTTTCAAGATTTGTCTGCTGTAGTTCTGTTCCCCTTGTATTTTCTGAACTTGCCTGTGCATGGCTCCACTTGGCACAGCCTTTGGGCCAGAATCTACTGCACACAGAGCCTGTGTTACCAGAAACTTCACTGCAGATGAAACCTGGCTTCTCAACAGTGTGGGTTTGTATTGCAGCAGAGAATAGAAACTGTTTTCGGGGTTATGCACTGCCACCCACTTGAAAATTCACTGGATAGCAAAAAGCTGGAAAAATGTCTGCATTGCTTGAGTTTCCAGGTATCAGACATAGGAGCAGCTGCTGCTGTTTATGCTACGCCCATACCTTTGTAACACTGTTCTGGCATGGGTCTGAACAAGAATGTTACTATTCTTAGATATGATTTATCTGTCCCTTTAAGGTGCCTGTTTCCATTCATTAACAGTAAGGCAAGCCCCAGTGACTGCATATATTCCTCTGAGCTGAAGCCAAGTAAAAGTGAACCCTTCCATTGCCAGAAAGCATTAACAGGCACTAGCACTGTAAATTTAGTTATGACTCAGTGGCACTGCTACAAATTTACAGCAGCGGATTTGTATCAGAATCCATCCTTTAAAAAGTAAGAACTGTATATTTTAGTTAATATTCCTTCTAGCATAAAGGTTTTGTATGCAACGAAATATGAGTGTCCCATTTATTTAACCAAGTGAGCCCTTCTCCAGCGTGCATTATGTAAACAAACTCTCCAAATGTCAGGCTGCTGCCTTCCTGGTGCCACCAGCAGAAGCTCAAAGACACACATCTCTCAAATAGGAACCTGCTGGAACTCCTGTGTTCTTAAAATTTGTGTACTTCTAGAGCCAGGCAAGGTCATGAAATGTTCAACTTGGATTTGTATGCAATTTCCTTCTAAGTGAGCAAACAAGTCTCTTACTGCATGAAAATAAAGAATAAGTAGTTAAGTTCCTGACATGCCAGGGCCTGCTTCTGTGCAAATGGAGCTTGAGAAGATAACTAGCAGTAACTTCAAGGTGAAAGGAGCTGCTTAAGGTCATATGCTACCTCTTTTACCCAGCAGGTGTTTACATTGGAATTGATTCCATAGAGGATAGAAGCAGAAATTAATTCTGAGGTGCTAATAGTCTGCAGTGGTTTAATCAGTGAGGATAGGAATAAAAAATTCTGGTTTAAGAACATTTCCTTTTGAACAAGACAAGGCAAAACACAAGTTTTGCCCGTTCCAAATTTGTGAGCCATTCCCTTGTGATAATGCAAATAATCTTGGCCACTATTAAAATATTCTTAGTTCTTGTTTCGGAAGAGCTTCCCTTTGAGCACCAGTTAAACATAAGTTCCAGGAGTGAAACCACCTGAACTATGATGATCTTTGACACACAGTTTTCAGTTTCCTAAGCGGGGAGAAATCATGTCTTTCTCCCAGGGGATATATCTGAGTTCTAAATGCTCCCTGAGTGTCCTATCTTGCTTCTCCAGGTTAGTTTTGGAGAGCACCTTCACTTTGTTTTGCCTTCTTAAAGAAAGCAAAAGAGTGGCTGTAAAGAGAAGCCATAATTGCAATTGACTGGATATAGGTGAAATAAAAACTAGGCAAAAGTTTGGTGTAACTAAAGTAACCTCTGTGTATGGTAAGTACCTGTGCGAGATGGCTTTTACTGCCTCTTCCTGGGGTGCCTATGTGCCATCTTCTGTGGTATTGTCAGTCTTGACATGCACTGAACACTCTTAAGCAGGGGCTGAGGTGGCAATGAGACAGAACCATCCACAATCACAGAATCATGGAGAGGACAGACCTCTTACGATGAGGTAAAAATATAATGGGAATGAGATTTGGACAAAGCACGTGCACAGTCTTGCATGGAAATCTAGATGGGGTTGAAAACATTTTGCAGCATACTGAGAGGACAGCCTGAGCATGGGGAGATGTGAGGTCAAAAGCTCGGCAGCAAGAGGTGACTGCTTGCAAAAGCAGAATGTACAAGACTGAAAGTCAGACATGAGGCAAGTTCCATCTGGAATAAAAAGATCAGAGGAAAAAACATCTTAAAGTGCTCAGAAGACAGGCTGTCCTGGAAACCATGGAGCTCACAGAGTCCTTTGGATAATTTAAAACATTTACTTGGAGTAAACTGGGGCTAAACTGCCATGAGTCAGCGCTGCTCTTCCAGACCTAGAAACTAGTGGGAGAGCTAAGTTCCCAGCAAGGAATAGAAACAATTACCATTAATTTTGGTAATTAGTTTGGTGCTCCTAACAGGCAGTTCTGTTCTGCCAACACTAAGAAATAGACTTTAAAAGCCTAAAAAGTTTCTGGCCTGTTATTAAAATCAGGAAGCCTGAGGTAGGAAGTATGGCCCTAACATGTGAAATCAGTTTAATTATCATCAGCTCTATTTCCAAAAGCTCTTGAAAGGTATTAGATACTTTATTAAAGTGTGCGGCGGTATCAGAACAGGATCCCCAACTCCAGTCAAAGGACAGGGAGTGTTTATTTTGGATACACTTGAAGCAGTGAACAGGGCTGGCCCACTGCCCTGTGAGAGAAACACGCAACTGGGGAAACTCCAGGGCAGGGTAGGATGAGAATGTGAGGGAACACCAGAATCCCAGCATTGGAGCACCATGGTGAAGTTGTACGGAAGTTGTACTCTGCACTTCAGCTGATGATGAGCTGTGCCAGCCTGAATGAGAGGTAAAAAGGAGTACACAAAGTATGAAGCTGTCTTTCACTGACACTATTTCACCCAGATGTTTAACACTAAGTGCAGCTTTACCTGGGCTTTGTCTGTTTTCCCAACCTGTAATTATGAGCAAGTTTTCTGAGCTCTGGTGTTTTGGCCTCATGAAACAATGACAACTGAGCTCTCAATGACTCAGTTTGTTAGAAGAGGGATTGAAAATAACACAGCCTCTACTGTATGGCTGCAACTGGAAGAGCATTCAGTCACCTTGTGTTAAACAGGTTCTGCTTCAAAACTGAGTCTTTTGCCCAGTACCTGTTTTTGTCTAATGGCACTCACTGATGGCCTTTATGCTCAACTGGTGCTTTACTCACATACATACTAAAGCAGTCTTCAAGATGACTGGATGAGCTCGCTCTTCAGCACCCTCTGAACACAACTTCTGACCGTGCTTGCTGCTACTAATGTGCTGCTTCATGCTGTGGAATCCAGCAGCAAGCAGGGCATGGCCTTTTTTATGTGGGATGTGGGTACATATATATATGGAACATGAGGACTGTTCTGAACAATAGTTTTTTCTTTTTTTTTCTTTCCTTTTTCTTTCTTTCTTTCTTTTTTTCTTTCTTTTTCTTTCTTCCTTTCTTTCTTTCTTTCTTTCTTTCTTTCTTTCTTTCTTTCTTTCTTTCTTTCTTTCTTTCTTTTCTTTCTTTCTCTTTCTTTCTTTAAGCAGGACTGTGTAAAAGTAGCTACTCAGATCCAAGGACATCAGTTGGATCAGTTGATCTTAAACAGCAGATTACATCGTACCAAGGAAGTGGAGAAAGCAGAAAGAAGCATCAATACAGATTTTATGTCCACTTTCTAGGAAAATCCCCTTGAGGTGATTCTGTCAAGCTGGGATCTCAAACACTGGTCCTCCAGGAAAGACCCTGTATCTGAAACTTGACTTTGCTCTCTATTAGCCTATTACAAAGCAAATGTTTGAGTCAGACTGTCACTAGCACTGGACACAGTGGGATCTTCAGGAGGTACACTCACTCTGCTGAAGTTTTACAAGGTAACACTCAAGTAGTCCTTGAGTGGCAGCAGAAGTGAGTGGGATGTTCTCACACTACAGTAACAGGCTTCACACGAGACTCTCTTGCAAGCTGTGAAAAATCACAGCTCAATTACTTGCCCTAAACAAGCCAGAGGATCGGGAGTCTGGCAGCCATGAGAGAGAAGAAGGTATTGGCTGGGGAGGGCACCAAGGTGGTGGGGGTGGGTGGAGAGATAATTAAATAGATACAGGCTGGCCATTTTATAGTTAAGGGACTAATAAAATATTCCCAAGGCGGGGAAAACCCCCAACGGATACAAAAGCAACCCAAAATGAAAACCAATTAGCTATTCTGCAAAGTTTCCTGAGTGTTTTTAGTATGGGTCCATGGCAGGATGAAATCACTTGTGTTTCAGCTTCGTGACAGGAATCTTGCTGGGAAAATGTGTACCAGGAAAGCAGCACCTGGAGAAGCTTCTGCCTCACCCGGTATCAATCCCTGGCCCATTCTGGAGTTATTATCAGGGAAGGCACTGCTCACCAGAGAGAGGACATTAGCCTGCTTTATGGCAATGAAGGAGACAAGAGAAGCCAGGGAGGATGGCCCACTGCCCCTCAAGAGGGAAATATGCAGAAGCTGGAATCAGAGGGGACACTGAAATGCTTCTTCGGTGGCTATTGTAGGCTTTCTGGAAGGGGGAAGGACTTTTAGCCCCTTCGGCTTCACATCACACTTCTTCCTGCTCTAGCCTGTCTTTATCAGTCAAGTTAATTACCAGAAAAATCCTGCCAATGTTGAAGAGTCTGACAACAAAGAGTGAAGCAGTTCCCTAAAAACTATGCAACCTTGTTCATTAAATGGGTATGACTCAGCTTACAGCTCATGGGGAAATTCCTGATGTGCTGTATAAACTAGAAATTGTTTTGGACAACAGTAATTTTAAGGAATATTCACTTATGTTGCATCCCAAACTAGTTTATTCCTATGAGCTTCCGATGCACGTCTAGCTGCCAAACCTTGCCCACATTTGCCCACCTGCCAAATTCTGTTCTGTGCCTGAAGATTCCATCTCCAATTCAAGGGAGGGGTGGGGCGTAAAAATCCACAGATCTTAAGAACACATCAATAGTATCTTAATGCTTCAGTTAAGCTAAGCAAAGGCCATGTCAGAAAAGATTATATTCATGCTTTGAAATAATGGAGAGGCACACAAGGAATAAAATACTTTGGCTGTATTTCGAAAGTTAGTGAGAAATTCAGATTTCATGTACATGTACAGGAAGGGAGGGTGGAAAGAAGAGGTTTAGATTGGCTGTTAGAAAAAACTTCTCAAAAAAAAGTTGTCAAGTGTTGGAACAAACAGTCTGCTCAGGGAATGGTGGAGTCATCATCCCTGGAGGCATTTAAAATACATGTGGCACTTGGGGACATAGTTTAGTAATGGACTTGGATTGCTGGGTCAACAGTTGGACCTGATGATCTGAGACATCTTTTCCTACCTAAATGGTTCTGTGATTCTGTTTCTATAAAAGATGGTTCCTTTCTTTGAAGCAGCTGAACTCAATATTTTTTAAAAATGCTCCAAAAGGAAAACTCATCACCGCTCAAACAGAAAGCAAACATCCATGCTACGACAATCAGCACACAGAATATCTCATGGTTACGCAGAGATTAATTTCAGATGTGCAAATGTGGGAGCTGGGCACTGGCCGTGAGTTGAACCCACGGTTCCAGGTATGTGAAATGAGAATGAGGTGCATTGTGAGCTGACTTAGTGCCCTTGCATTGATCAACTGCATGCAAAAATCCATATGGTGCAGTTATTAAAACAATAAAAACTGCATATTGCTCAGGTCAGCAGGTTCAGCACCAGAGAACTTCAGAAAATGGACTGTATTTGTCCTTTGTAATTTAATGGAGCCTCCTTGTGAAAAGACTGATTTGATCTATACAGCAATAATAACTCACGGGGGGAAAAAAGAAGGGTTTCAGGAACTCTGATTAAATCGGCACACTGGAAAACACTTCCCCTAACTCAATAAATTTGAGTAATGCCATTTCCTCCCTTTGCAGGGTGAAGAATGAGTCCCACTGTTGGATCAACAGCCCCCCTCTGTGGCTGCAAACAGCAGTCCGGACACCACAGCAGGGCCAGCGGCTTTAGGATTTCCTCTAAGGCTTTTCCTGACACCTTGGAAAAAACATTTCAGCTTTAGTAGTAGCATTTTGCTTTAATTAGTTGTGCACTGGGAAAATTAACACCCCGTTCCCCACTGGCAGGCTACACAGCTACCATTCCTCAACAGAAATGTGCCACGAGTCCTAAAGCAAGAGGAACTGGAAAGTTCCTGCTGTTCAATAGGGAAAGTCCACAAACCAGGGCAAAAACCAGTCATACCAGGCTTTTACTTCTCTCCACAACGTGCCAGACAAGCCTAATGCAATCAAACTATTTATTTCCTGTATTTATTTTTATATTTCTTTCATCAAACTATCTGAAAGGAACAACTTTTCTTTCTTTCCTCTTCTATGCATGTTCAGTATCTCTTTTTCTCTGTCTGCTCACCTCACAAACTTATTTCCCCAAGACACTCAGCTCCTCCAATTTACACAAAACGTTTTTAAAACTCATTTCTACACTCCTGTTTGAGGAATTCTATGCAGTTATTTTGTACTTTTGTTCAAATCTCCAAACACACACATGGTTTCTGTTCTCCCCCACTATCTTGCAATCCACTTTATCCTTGTGAAAGGCTTTTGCTGAGCTTTATTTCCAGAGCTCTGCATCCTCTCCCCTTAGAGCATTTCAGTTCTTATTTTTTTGTGCTGTCCCACTAATTCGTTTCAATCCCAAAGCCCTGCTGCAGCCCTGCTCTCTTCCAGGTTGCATTGGAAGCCTTGTGGAAGATGGATTTGAGGAGTCAGTGACCTCAGACAAGCCTCAGTCTGGGCCCCTGCTTCAGGCCGGAGAGGCAGATGTGTCACAGGAGTGACCACTGTGTCACCCACGTGTGCAGCACCACAAGGGACATGCTGGAATGTTCTGTGCCTGCCCTGGGAACAGCAAAAAGAGAGGACAGGACACTCCTGCCTGTCAAAAGGACATGGATGGTTTGTTCCTTATGCAGCACAACAGTCACTACAGCCTGAAAGGGGACTGAACCTCCCCAGAAGTGGCATCTGCAGAGCCTGCCATGGGAATTCATCTGAGGTCTGTCCAATGCTGCACAAAAGCAGAACTCCCAGCACCTGATAGGGCAAATGATTTACTCACCATCTATATTCCTTTTCTCATTCTACCTTATTAAAATGGCAGCGTTACTACACTGTGTGCTGCTGTGTCTTTGCCCTGTGCAGAGCTGAGGCCACGTAAGGTCCCCTACATACCAAGATTCATTAATAAATATTGCTAGTACAGAGAAGGGCAACAAGGCTCATGAAGGCTCAAGAAAATGTCTTATGAGGAACAGCTAAGAGAGCTGGGGTTGTTTAGTCTCGAGAAGAGGAGGCTCAGGGGACACCTCATCGCTCTCTACAACTCCCTGAAAGGAAAATGTAGCAAGGTGGGGACCGATCTCTTCTGCTGTGCCTTCAGTGAGAGGACCACAAGAAATGCCTTAAGCTGAGACAGGGCAGATTCAGATCAGATATTAAAAATAATTTTCACTGTTTGTGTGGTCAGGCATTGGAACTGCTTGCCCAGGGAGGTGGTGGAGCCACCATCCCTGGAGGTGTCTAAGGGGTGTGTGGATCTGGCGCTGGGTGATGCGATTCAGCGGTTTAGGGGTTACAGTGACAGTGCCAGGTGAGCAGTTGGACTGGATGATCCTGTCGACCTCTTCCAACCTTGGTGATTCTTTGATAAAAAACCCTACCCAGGTCTAAGTGCCTTCAAAGCTTCTGCCCTTCTCAGTAGCACTTTTCTGTCAGATCTGAGTCCTGACTCGTGGCTCAGCTCTTCAATAGCCCACCAGCAGCACCAACACAGTGCCTGCACCTGCAGAACACTGCAGTGGCACTTGAGTACCAACACAGGGGATGACCCTGAACCACCCTGGCTCATCCACACATGGTCATTCTCAATCCCTGCAAGTCCTTCCTTGGAAAAGCTGTTCACCTTTTTAGCAACACTATTCACCAGTTTTGCATTCTCTAAATAATTATCAATTTTGACTTATAATATGCAAACAAGAATAGTTATCATACTGCTGTCTATCTACATCTATAGCCTGACAGTAGAAAGGAATGTATCCATAAAATAAAATAAATAATAAAACCCCAAAACAGCTACAATTTATCGATGAGCCATCTTCTTTCTGGTTAACTACTTCCACCACAGAGGCAAACTCATAGGTTAGTTCAAGTATTCTACGCACAATCTGTATAAACATCATAATCCTCATCTTCTGAGGACTCAAATGATGAGAGCCCAAGAAGAAATAAAGAAGTGAATAGTCAGAGAAGGGGAAGTAGAGACGATGTGACAAAATGGAAAACACCATAAGGGCACTAATTAAATCAGCTCAGACCTAACGTTTCTGAAAACACACTTCCAAAAACGCGAATCATTTTAAAAAAAATTGTGCAAATACATGTGGAAATCCCATGCTATGTTTACTCTGCCCTTTCACAGATATAAGTTAGAACCCACTGTCAAGACAGGACATGAGATAGGGCTATGTTTTCCTATCACATGGTACAGACATTCTGAGGTTTCTAATTCAGGTTGGTAAATTTTGAATCCAGCTGGCTGCTCAATCTTACTTATTAACTGCCTGTTTAATTAAGTAATTCTCACTTACTTCTGTGCCTGTCCAAGAAGGAGCCAGAAAACGAGAGTTTCTCTGGCCCCTGGGTAGACTGCTCACAAAATGCAAGCCCCACTGGGACAACCCTGTTCATGGAGGGAACATTTGGGCCACAGAATTATTAACAAGAGGCTGCTTCTTGCCTTCATCCCAAACTGTCAAAACCAGGTAGCTAGCCTAGAATAAATTCACCCTGAAAAACAGTTTGTCCCTGGAAATGCCCCACGGCACTCATCCTGCCTGCCTTACTTGCAATCCCTCCTGGCAAAATGAGAATCCCTTTCCCATCTCTCCACTCAGTAAAATCCCCACGGACTTCTCACAACCCAAACCAGCAGCACTTCAGTGCCTTACTGAAAAAACCACCTGGTGCTTTTGGAGTGGCCTTCTGAGCATGACTGAGGCAAAGGGAGAGGAGCAAAGAGAAAAAGAAGAGCTCAGTTTCCAGCATCCTGTGCAACAGTTCATGCAGTGAAGCTGCAACAAGGACTGGAGGGGAAGGACAGTGCCTACTGGGGATGGATTCCTGCAAAGCGTTGGAAGGAGGGGGACAAGCAGCTCTCAAGGACGTGTCCACAAACCATGGTACTCAACCAGGTGTGACAAATGTGGCTGGGGTAAAGCTGTGGCTGTGCCTGCAAGGCCAGAGGTACAAATCCCTGTCTCTATTTCCAGAACTGGGGTGGGAAAAGGAAGCCCAGGCTGAGGGGAGCCTTAATGACAAGCTTCCTCATTGGCAATTCCCAATATAGAAAGCCTCAGGAAGCTCATCAGGCAACTAAAGCACCTACAAGTTGGGCAAGCTATGGGCTGCAAATGTCCTTTGTAGATTTGATCAAAGTGGCTCTTGCAAAGCTTTGCTGATGGCAGCAGTGGAGACACAATCTGGAGCGTGCAACTCACTGCAGATCCAGCCATACAGCCAAGGATGAAATGCAGATTTTGTGTGCTGAGTCAGCCCATGTTACCACACAGGACCAATCTAGACACACATAGTCAACACAAACGGTGCCCATTTCCCCAGTAAATAAGCATTCTACTGGCTGATATTTCTTAAAATGGTTTATTCTAGCTCCTGCCATCAGCCATGCCACACAGGTGTTTCAAAGTTACCCACTTCCAGGGAATAATCCCACACAGGTATTGTAAAGCCTTATTTTCCACACAGAAAGCTCACTGAAGAACTAGAAGTTTCATGAGAGTATTCTAAACCTAACAAGGAACTGAGAAGAGTCAGAGAAACTCCTCTTCAGCCATTTGCCTACAGACCCTGAAGTTTTGGATCTGGCCACAGCATTTCAAGGGAACACCCACTCGCTCATACAGCTTGAAACTAAAGCTGACTGAAAATTTACGTTTGTGTGCTGTGAATGGAAGTCCTGACACACTTAAGGGAAATTTGGTTGAAACACAACGTGAAGAACATGGAATGAAACATCACAGTTAGAGGAACAAAACGGGGCAGAAAAATCCCCAGACAAGAAAGTTCTGACGTCAGAAAAAAATACAGAAAAACCCATCAGAAGGACTGTATCCCACTGTAGCTAATGAATGCTATTCCAGAACTGAGAGATGTCTCTCAAGCACCGAGGCAAGATCACCTCATGTTTATTACAAACCCATAACATGAAGGGCATTTTACCAACATTTTCAGAGTACTTCTATAGCAGCAGGTAGTCTCCAGGATGTCAACGCTAGGTTCTAGTGCCATCATCTGCCTGATACCAACATCAGTTGGTGGCAATTCAATCAACATCTTGAAATACCTAAAAGAAAAGTGAATTATTTCAATCTTGCCTTTCAGAACTTCTCAAATCTATACTGTATGGTAATAGCAGCATTTTGAGACATGACTACAATTTAAGCAATTTGTTGACAAATATTAAGACCACTTAGAAGCTATCTTACCTTCATGTAAACATGCTTTACTGCTATATTATTTTAGGAACTCCAAAGATCAACTTGCCTCTATTTCAAAATGGAAATTGCAGATGCCACCAATATGCTGAGCCAATGGAAAACTAAAAGATAAATGGCCACCAGAGTATGATCTTTAGGATGTTTCACTTAAGTGCAGGATCTGACAAACACTACAACAGGATTCTGAATCCTGTCAGATTAAACGATATTACATTCCCAGCACGTTTCCCCAAGAGATGCTGCACACTGGGAGAGGGGATGGTCTGTGCTGCCAAGCAGCCCTTTCCCACAAAAAGTGATGCTTGAGGGAATGTGTGTGAGCCCCACACCACCTGCCTGGTCTTGCTGCCACAGTAGCCTCCTTCCCTCCTTCCCTCCCTGCCTTGCTCCCTTCCTGCCATGGCTCTCTCTGCCCAAAGGAAGGTGGTGGCAGCTGCTCTGGGGCCACTCTGGCTGGCAGGACATCCTGGCATAGGTGGGAATATGCAGGAGTGTGGCTGCTGGAGGTGGGAACATGCAGATGGCTGCAGGTGGAAGAGGGTGAACAGGAACCCCTAGCTGGGTCATGGAGCTCCTAAAGCTCCTCCATGTCCCTGTCACTCAGGATCACAGAGCACTCTGAGTCAGAAGGGAGCCACCGGGACTATGGAGTCCAACTTTTAAGTGAATGGCCCACACAGGGATCCCACACCCTCGGTGTTATTAACAGCACATTCCCAGAGTTTATTGTGGTGAGCAGGGTTATGGCCATTCCTGGTGTTGGGGCCCAGGCTGAAAGGCCTCTGGTCAGGGTGACCCTTGTGTCCCTGCTGGTCACTCTTGTTACTTGCCTGTTACTTGCTAACCCCTGTTCAAATCATGTTGTGAGTAAATGGATAAACTGCAACCACCCTAAGTTGTGAAGGGAAAAATATTTCATGACTTGGGACAGAAATTTTACCTGACATTTAAAGCAATGAGAGAAAAAAGAGGTTGCTGTTATGCTTTCTCCTTCATTGCCTAGAAGTCTTGGAATTCATTGGGAAAAGCTTTTTTAAACTCACATGCAGTCAGCAACAATATACAGATTCAAGATTTCTGAGGTGAGTCTTAGAAATGCTTAGGGATCCACAAACTGAAGAAGGCTGAAAAAGCTTACCCTTGGTCTCCAAAATTGCCTACAGTTTCTTCTGATGTGGACTTTTCTCTGCTTTAAATAAGTGGTTTGCTATTTTTTGCTGTACCCTTCTCAGTTTTCTATTCTCTCATGCATTTTTTGTGTTTCATCTATGAATATTTCCTCTCTTTTGTCAGAGTACACATTTCAGACTTTAAGCTGATACATTTGTGGCATCAGGTAGTCCCTTCTGAAGTGCTGTCGGTGTCTGTACTCAGATTCCTGTACCAGAGCTTGAAGTCCTGCCTGAAGGCTCCAGCAAAAGTCACGGGAAAGAGATCAAGTTCTGGCTCCCAGCAAAGCACGTGGCCACTGCTGCTCCCAGCAGCTCCCTGTGGGACAATTTCCAGCACATGGGCACACACATTTCCCTTCTCACCCCCACAGTCTCACAGGCAATCCAAACTCACGGTCACCATGGCTTCCAAATGGAGCAATCCTTATGGAGACACATTCAGCTTCAAACATGTGGCATTTTCTCTGATAGCTCAACGCCTTTTAAAGATGTTAAATCTTCAACCATCTTGTGTGGGAGCTCCAACCCCGCTTGCTGCTGAAGATCCACCCCTGTTCTGGAAGAAAGGTGTGTCCAGAGCCTTGGACCAACCCCATCTTCCCGAAAGTTCTGTTTGTTCGAAGCCTTATTGGTTCTGAGTTATTGTACCCCTCCCTCAAATGTCTTTATTGGACCCCTGACCCTTGTACCTTCCCCTTGTCTTACCCCATTGGCTGTTACCCTCCCTTAAAAGGGCTGCACAGGGGCATTTCCCTGGTGTTCTCCCCCCACGACTCTCCTTTCCGGATCCCCTCCCCCTACCCCTAATAAAGGAGAGTTCGCGGGAGAACCCCTCCCGCAACCCTTTGCCTCTTTCGCCTTATTCCATGGGCACCTCGTCGGTCCCTCGCTGGGGACAGCCCCACCTCAGTGTGATCCAGCCACGCCGGGCTCGGAGCGGCACGGCAAGCCCCCAGGCATTTAGGGGCTGACGTCTCGGCCGAGGACGGCCAGGAAAACCCAGGCGTTAACAACAATCTTGTAAACACCTCGCCTTTTAAAACTGGAAACACTACTGGTAGATACTCTCTTGACACCAATTAAAAATTTTGAATTTTGAAATGGATATATATATTTATATATATATATACACATGCACATACATGCAGATGCATTTTGCATTTGCAGTTCAGGAATTCCTATCTGTCAAGCATCTTCTCCTTACGCATTTTGAATGAAAGCAGTGTGGGTTTTTATCTTCTACTGTTTTTCCTTTTGTGTGACTAGAAAAACTAATTCATTGCACTCCACCTATTATCCTCAGCCCTCTTTCACACAAACAAAAATTCTATTTGGCAGTTCTCAAATGCCCAGTGGCCACAGAATTACATTATTATGTTCTATTCTTCATATTTTACAGAAATCAGAATGCTCTGAATTATTGTCTGTTACACTATTATATAAACTTTATTTAATTTTAAATCACAATGATAATCAACAAGGATAACCTATCCCTGTTGAAAAGCAGCCCAACTGCTAAAGCTCCTGGAGGGATGAGTTGGCTCAATGGGAAGCAGCAGCAGAGAAAAAATTCTGCTAATGGAAGGAAAAGTGGAAGAACAGAGAACAAAGCTCAGGAAGCTCTTACAGAATATTCATGGAGAAAGTAGATAAAATTAAGGAAGAAAAATACTCATATCACTTTTTTACATAACTGCTGCTGCACAATGTGTAG
Organism: Acanthiza pusilla; assembly: GCA_036630365.1. NCBI lineage: Eukaryota > Metazoa > Chordata > Aves > Passeriformes > Acanthizidae > Acanthiza > Acanthiza pusilla. Next base: position 3,779,932 of record JAXCHO010000098.1, read on the forward strand.
CATGTGGGACAAGCTGGTGCCTCACTTGACTACAGAAAATTGATAGCAGCTGTTCTTTAGCAGTAGTTAGAAGTAACTACTTCCTGACTTGCACATCTGTATAAAATGTCTCCACACGCAACTTGGCTTTATATACTCTCCAACAGATAAAAGCGTATCAAGTCAAGGAGCCTGGAAATGTTTATTTTCACTTACCACGAACGTATTAAAAGTAAGCCACCACTGTTATTCTTGTCAGTTCTTTATTGGTTTTCATCCTAAAGACTAGCACATTTACAGCATACATGGATTGGATGAACTAGAATATATAAAACAGTAGCCGTATGTTTTTGATATATTAATACTGCCCAAAACCAAATAAATAAAAATATTTCAATGCACAAAGCTTGGCAAATACAGTCATGTTGGGACAAAACTGTGTCGTATTATACAATAATTTTACACGTATAAATGAAACAAAAGGCAACTGTGCTGTAGGTACTTTCACAGAACATACACAGAACATACTTGGCAACAGTTTTCTTCTTTTACCTTTGTATGTTTCATAATTTAAAAAATGTACTCAAAAAAGGAACATTAGACAGAACTTCATTTTACAGTAATCCTCAGATTCGCCTCTCCTGTGCAACAGAAAAGCTCATTTCCCCTTGTGAAGGTCCCATGTGGATTCCACGAGCCACGGATTTCTCTGGAGGAGCCTCTGGAGCCCTTGCTGTCGGTGCTGCCCTCGGGAGGAGCCCGATCCGTGCCCATCCCGCCAGGGCCACGCGCGGGACACACCACAGGGCCACCGCGCCTTGGGGGTCGGCACAGTGCCCCAACACAGCCAGCGGCACCTGGGGCTGCAGTTCCGCCACGTGCATACAGAATTCAGCAACTTTTTCAGATTACATTGGTATACAAAATAAATAAAGGATTGCTAAGCTCTAGAGCAGGTCTAATGATTGTTGGCCACCATCTAGGAGAGCGGCGCTGCTAATTGTTACAAGAGACATCTCGTTATCCTTCCGAAGCGGAACATTGGAAGATTCTTAGTGTAACAATACAGGGCTTAAAATTAACCATGCTTGAAATATACAAAATAAAATTATCAACTCATAAAAACTAAGGGATATAAAGAGCATAGTTTATACAAAAATAAAGTAGCATTTAATAATGGGCCAGGGCCTGAAGGCTGAGCAGAACTAATGGAGTATCATGTCTAAAAAGATCCCATTGAAAAGTTTTTCATCATATAGTTGTTTACTTATTAGCAAAAAATTAAAACAAAATCAACATTTATTAACTGGCAAACAGGGTTTGTAACATTTCCAAGGGACTGTTCTACTGTAGATGATTTGTTCAGATCTGGGGTAGGTACTACAATACATTGCCTTTGCACAGAATTCCATTTTTTGTTATCCTAGAGAGTCTGAAATAATGGTAACAGCCTAGTTCAGCAAAACTCTCTGACCTGGCTTTGTGACATGCTGCTCAGTGTTAAACTGCAAAAAGCAAAATGCAAAAACTGCTGGACCTGTAACCCCCAAACCTACATGGGAGCAGAATGAACATGGCTGATTGATAGAGCAGTGACAGCACAGACAAACATCAGTGAGAGGCAGAAAGAAATCAGAAAACAGCCATATACTTACCTGGCTGTTGCTACTCTCACAAGAATAAATGGGCAGATTTTTTCTATTCTAAAACTTAGATCCTTAGAAACCAAGAAGGAAAGGACACTGTGCTGAATGAAACTAGCTAGAGATCACTTGATCCTATTAGAATTTGGAAGTGAATGTTTAGCTGCTTTTTAAAACGCTATCTTAGCTTCGAAGGCATTCTTTGGGAGATTATTTCTGAGCAGATCTGTTGAACATTTTTTATCAAATGCTATCCAACTGACCACCTTTGTCATAAGCTAGAACCCACCTGTGGTTCTCAGGCACAAGCAGTAGCACTGAGCAGTTGCTTTCTATCAACATAGGGCATTGCTACCTTCCTCAGAAATACCCTGACACCAGTCACACCTCCCCCCACCAGGATTCTCAACAGGTGAAATGCAAAGGTGAACAGAAACCAATTTTGGTTTTGGAGCAAGGGGGATGCATTGGGCACTGAGCATTTTTGTAATTACATACAAAATTCATATACAGAAAAATCGTACACTGACCAAAATAATGTAACGCCCCGAGATACTAATGCTTACAATCCAGAAGTGGTGTTAAAAAACCATGGGTAAAAATGTGTTAATTAATGTACAACACCATGGAATATACTGAACATGTCATGTGCAACATCAGCAACTCGCTTGTTGCACCTGCCTTGGAGTGGGGAAGGGCAGGGGGAACTGTTGCTGGCATTAATGGTTAAGGATCATGATGTTTCTGAAATACTTTTAAAAATCCGTTGTGTGCTCAAGGCCTTTTCTGCCAAAGATGACAGGAATTTGTTTTATTTGAACAGAATTATAAACCAGACCTCACATGTCTGGGCTTTTATATATTATTAATTTCATACATGAAGATGGCATCCTATATACAGTAAAACGATTCTTTCTCCTGGCTCTTATTGTGCTGATTTTTTTTTTTTTAAAGTTAAACCCCCTTTTCTTGATTGTAACAATGCATTCTACAGTTACTAAACTGTCTAGGATCCTTTTTATTTACAACTTTTTGAGTTTTACTCCCAGTTTTAAAAAGTTTAGGAAAAGCTCAATCTCAAATCAACTCAGTATAAAAAGATGTTATGTGAAACAGCTGCCTGAATGCCGTTCCTAGAGTCCTTGCCCATCCAGGAGGTACCTAGCTATTTGCATATAGGTAATTATTAAGTAGCACAATATCTGCTCATCTTACATACACTGAAGGCTATTTAAACGGGCAGAGAGTCATCACACTATTCTCAAGCTAAGGTGTCAGAATAATTGTTACTATAGATTCCAATTCGGTAACATGCTCTGTATGACCTAGCGAAACATACAAAAAGGTTATTTATCTCTTCTGGATGACAAAATCATGTGTTAATCTAGAGTGTATCCACATGTTTTAATGGAACAGCAATTAAAGGACATAGTATGCTTATGTTTCAACTTTTCCATAAGTTCCTTCTGGAGGCCTGTAATACTTTGGGAAAGCCTTCAGTTGCAGGGAATTAAATGCATACTTGCGACATCCAACATTCTTCATTGTATTTTCTCGGCGACAACCCTCACTGGGGAAAAAAAACAAGCACAAAAAATGACAGCAGTAAAAGGGGAAAAAAAAAGAAAAAAAGACTTAAACTAAGATGAAATGAACTGGTTATTTTATAGCATTAAAATAAAGTTGGTTATATTTCATGAGCGTTTAATTAATTTGCCACTGCAAATATTAAAAGAGATGACTCATCATACAATGCTGGTAAGAAGCACACAGAATGGACACAAGCTATGTCTGATTGCTAGTTTTGCATTTCTAGAAAGCAGCAGCACACCTACTGAAAAGGTTCTTTCACATCGGTTTCATGTATTTCAAGATGCATTGTTGTGGAGTTCACATGCCATTCACTGCACAAGGGATCCCAAGGGATTGCTCAAAAGCAGTTCTGCTAATTTATTAACATATAAAGCTGAAAACCAAAAACTGCTGATCTCTCTATAAGAGACTTAAAGTAATTTTATTGTTCCCTGTATGTCACTATTATAAGTACTTACTTAAAGATTAGAGCTGATACAAAAATAATGTATGACTTTCCAGTTACCTCTGCATGCATAAATGGATTTGAAAACCAACACAGTGTAAAAAAATCCTAATCGTGAAATAGCAGTGCAAAAAAGACTGGCTGCATTGACAGTCATCATCCCAAAGAAACAAAGCTGTGCAGAATTTAATTTTCACCCAATATTTTGGTGCAATTGCCCCACATTACAAAGAGGTTCTGTGCTACAATAGAAAACTACTCCGGTTATAAGGCTTCTTTACATTTGTAAATCTAATTCAGAGTTCCTTTGATTATATCCAAAAAAACAGACATACAAAGAGGAAGCACTATCCTTTAAATATATATTATAAATCAATTTAGGCTTACAGGAGAATGTCTTTCCCTGATTGAGGACTGGAACCTAAACAATGAACACTAGACCTTCATGGCAAAGTGTACAGTACAGCATCATATGGTGGAAATGTCACATTAGTCCTGTCTGGGAGATGGCTGCAGCATCTACCAGGTAAGGTGTAATCATCTGATTCAGAAGGAGGCTTTGGATTCTGGTTCAGTTGGAAAGCTCTCATGCTCTTACAGACCTCACCGTTCTTCTAATTTTGGTTCATGAGATTGGCTGTAACTGTGTTCTGTATTTAACACCTAGTTTTACTCCATAAAATATAGTCATTTTTTGCTTTAAGGAACCGTTTAACTAAGTTTGAAATTTGTCTCCGGAGCACATTCCGTGCTTGCCTTTTATAGAACGGATCATCTGTGATGACACTATTTTTCTGGCACTGGTTTGTGTTTCACAAAACTCCCCCAACGGCTGTTGCAGCCAAATAGATACATCAAAAGTTTGCACAAATCATACCTCAGAGTACTAATAAAAGCAGTAAGTTTAACTAGCAAATAAGGAATGCTAGGTGAGCACTTTAACTGCAAAGTAAATAATTCTCTTCATAACACATGTCACTGCATCTGGTTATTGCATGTGTCCCTCATAGCGCAGGCATGGTGACAAAGATGCATTTCACACACACCATTTCATGTGCCATGTTCCCTCTCCTGAAGGCACACGTGCAGGATGCACTACTGCATCTTAAATCTGAGTGCCTTAGCAAAGCACAGACCAGGCTCCAAAAGGAAAAAACTCAAACTTGTCCCCACCAAAGTATAAGAAGAAAAAACCTACACTGTTTTCAAAAAGCCTAGGCTTTCATTCCAAGTGATTTTAAGGTTGTCTTACTGCAAACCTAGTGATAATCACGAGCAGTGCCTTCATGCTCTAAACAGATTGATAATCTCAGGGAGTTCAGTGGATATGCCTCCCACCTTACTGCCAGGGGGTGGCTGGGCACTGGCACAGGCTGCCCAGGGAAGTGGTTACAGTACCAAGTCTGCCAGAGTGGAAGAAGGGTTTGGACAACGCTCCCAGGCACATGGGGGCATGGCTGAGGCTGTCCTGTGGGGCCAGGAGCTGGACTCCTTGATCCTCGTGTGTCCCTTCAGCTCAGGATATTCTGGGATTCCACTAAAGTTACTTTCACATCTGGTTAGACAGAAGCCAGGGCAGTCCCCACACTGCAAGATCAAGGCCACAGCCCAACCTGACAGCTGCTCACTCTGTAAAAAAGCAGACTGGGGCACCCCAGCAAACAAACCAGCGCTAACCAGACAGAAGAGATGATTGCATGGAGACACAGCAGATCAGGGATCAGCACAGGGATATGTCCAAAACCACCATACCGTGATAAACCTCAACAGCAGCAAGGCTGTACCTAAACATATTGCAACTAAAAATAAATAGGAAACGTGCTTTATATATAGAGATATATAAACATATATGTCTTTATGGTGTTTTGGTTTTTTAGATTTTTTTTCTTTTTTTTCTTTTAAAAACAAAATTGGAAGAATAGTGAGGAAATATAGAGATAGTGTACTGTACAGTCTGATTTCATGAAGACACAAATAAAACCACACACTTTTTTTTTTTTTTAGTTAGAATAATTAAATCCAAATTTAGGATTTAATTCTAATTTTTATTCTAACTGTGCTTTTTGGTTTTTTATTTCAGCATACTTTTCTCAGCAGCTCTCAATTCCATTAAAATTGATAATAAAAGCTAAAGCTACTTATATTTTTTGAGCAAGTTAATAATAGTAGAAAATACAAATCACAGTACTAGTTCTCCTCAGAAGCCCAATGTCATCTCAGGCACCAAGCGAAGTAAAACTCTTTATGAATTTATCAAACTACATTAAATGAGGTTAGTTTATCAGCTATTGCTATTGACAAGCTCTGCCAGACCACAGCATCAACAAAGTCTTTCAGTTTAAATAGGCCTCCCCTAGTTTGATGTTTATATATAATGATGATCATCTGCAATTACTCTGCATCACTAGACTAGGAAGCCACTTTAATCTCACCACTTAAATAAATGTTCACTTGCCAGCACTCGCTTATCACTAAGCCACTATCAGCATCATAGTTTATTAAAGCTGTCCAACACTTAAAAATGGAAGTAACAGTAATATTTAGTCTAATGTAATTAAAATAAAGCCCAATGGAAAACCTGAAACCCACCTACTAAAGGAGCTAACTGATACCTCCCTCTTCTTGCCTGAAAATTAAAGACCATTATCCTTAACTTCTAGCATGACCCTATTTCACAACAAGTTCTGTAAGAGAACACCTGAAATAGGTAATGGATCATTAGCAGGCTAATGCCAATCATATCCCCTTCCTAAGCACAAGTCATTCTCATGTCTTTAATACATTGCAAAACGCAGATCTACAAATAGAATGAAATAATTCTGCATGCAGCACACTGCAAGTTGTTTTCTGAGTGTTTTCTAGTCTATTAGAATATACTTAACCATGAGAAAGGAACAAGACTATGGTTCTAACAAACTGTTCAGTAACGTAATTTGGATGCTATGCTTTGAAATGAAGGTAGAAATTTGTTACTTCTTTAAATAAATTTCTTACAGTTTTTTAAAAACCCCACCCATGTTTTTATTTTTCTCTTCATACCTCGTAAAAATGAAAGGCAAGATTAGCATACACCTTAAATATACAAAAAGATACAAATTCTTTTCAGACAGAGTTCCTTTCTCTGGAATACATGAAACAAGTAACACAAAACTGTATTTGGTAAGAGATCGTCAGGCCGGCTAAAGTAACGAGGTAACAGGCCAATGTCAGACTATGTTACAAGCACTGAAAGCAGAACAATAATTTAAAGTTTCAATACAATTCTTTTTGATAAAATAATTTGATGTATATTTACAGTTTAGTACAATAGAAACGTAAAATTGTAAGGCATAATAATAATTCTTGGCAGACAATGCTATGACACATTCCTTTGTCCAGCAGATACCAAGTGGCAATACACATTCAAGCACTTTTTTGTTTTTGTTTTTGCTTTTTTTTTTTCCTCTTTTTTGTTTTTAAACTCTATCTTCACTTGCAACGTAATCTGGCCACCAGGTATGCTATGCTCAGAAACAGCCACACAATCAGTAAATTGGGGCTGAGAGCTAGTAAAGGAATAGAGTAGAGGAGGCTGGGATCTAGTCTGAAATCTCGGATGGGCACCAAGCCACTCAAGTTCTTCTGGGTGACTATCTCCCGTGTTCCAATGCTGTGAAAAGGAAGAAGGTTGGGAAGAGGGAAAATAAAACAGAAAGGAAGATGGACATGCAAATGAATGGATAAAAAGAGATGGCAACACAAGGTGGTCAAGAAAATGAAAAAACATGGAAGAACGCACAACAAAACCAGAAGATGAAGTAAAGAAAGAGTGGAAAAACATCTCAAAAATATGTATCAGTACAGTTATAGAAATAAGGAGAGGGAAAGAGAATAAAAGAGAAAAATAAGAAAGAAGTACTGTAGTCTAGTGAAAATAAACACATGTAGGTTGAACATAAATGGTTTTCCATGTTCATTCTTTCAGATTACCAAGCAATAATACCCCATGCTGCTCTGCCATGCTCTGGCATGCTGCAAAGAAGTGGAGCTCTGAAAAGCAAGCTGAACATGAATAACCATTGTAGTATTTGACCCTTTCAAACATCTTTCCATATGGGCTGCAGTGATTTAATTTAACCTCTTAACTACCTGTCCAGCACATTAATTAAAAAGAAAAAAAAACAAACCACCCACCTATTGTTCTGCTTGGACATGAATTCAAGTATTTATCAATAGGCACTTTTCTGAAGACATGCTGCAGAGCCCAGCTCATTGAGCACTGAAGGCTACAGCGGAGAACAACTCTTCAGGTAACCTGACGCTTTGCGGTGTGTTCTTCAATTTTGGAACAGTCTTATACCCTGAGCAGTCCAACTTTAGTTTATAAAGCAACAACTAAATGACCAAGATGAACAGAGGGATGGAGCACCTGTCCTACAAGGAAAGGCTGAGAGAATTGAGTTTGTTCAGCCTAGAAAAGTGATGGCTTAGGGTGACTGAATTGCAGCTTTCCAGTACCTGAAGGGAGCACACAAGAAGGAGGGAGAGAGACTATTTACAAGAGCATGTAGTGACAGAACAAGAATATGTTCAAAGTGAAAGAGAGAAGGTTTAGATTAGATATTAGGAAAAAATCTTTACTCTGAGGGTGGTGAGGCAGCCATGGATGCTCCATCCCTGGGAGTGTTCAAGGCCAGGCTGGATGGGGCTTTGAGCAACCTGGTCTAACTGAGTGTCCCTGTCCATGGCAGGGGTGTTGGAACTAGGTCATCTTCAAGGTCCCTTCCAATTCAAACAATTCTATGATTCTGTGATTCTAAATGCAGCCTGTAGCCCTGATGCTGTTAAAACTTGTGCACTTGCTCCATCTATAACAAGTCATCCATAACCTTGCTGGGTGTGTAGCAGGGTTAATGTAAGCATCAGACAATGTCCTGCAAGAAATCAGATATATCCTGGAGGTGGTAAAAAAGAGCATTCAGGTGCTGGTGACACCTCAATTCAAATGGAATTAGGTGGGCAGGGAACTAAACCAACTGTATTTCTGACCAGGATATTTCTGACCACAAACTGATGATCAAGATATGTTTTCTCTCCTGGTGCCTACATTGGACAAGGGCAGATTGAATCTGTGATGCCTACAAATCCCAATTATCTTGTAGCAGTGGGGAGGGAGGTGTGTGTGCGATCAGGAAAATCACTCAGTGGAAACCTAGTGCTTACTGGAAAGTGGTGGACATAGGCACAACAAAATAACCTGGAGGAAGAAAAGTGTTTTAGAGTAGAGACAAAATGTAAAGAAATGGGAGAGGGAAAGAAGGAAAGCTAAAAATGACGAGATGGCATTATGAACATCACATGTCCCATCTCCACCATTGAAAATTAGTATCAAGCTATTCAATTTTACACAAAGATGTATGCACAGACACATATGGTGGGAATGGAGGCAAGAGCTGGAAAGTACTTTCCTTGTCACTGTTGGCCCATGTAGATGCCTCCCCGAGGGGTGAAAGGTCACCTTTTGGAAATATCAATTATACCAAATTGTACAATGTCTTAAATCAAAACATTTATCAGCAGACTACCTCTAGGAGAGGACTAGGGTTAAGAGACCCAGCAAATTCCCTTCTAATTTAGCTTGCATATGGGAATCCTCTCTGTGAGGAGGGGCTGGGGCTGCCCCAAGCTGAACACTGCTGGTTCCAGACAGCTTCAGTGACCCACTGCAGGCACAGCTGAGCCCTGAGCCATGCTGGTGCCTCGGGGATAGAGTGTGAGAAAACGCAAAGCACTGCATGGCAATGAAGAGTGGTGGGAAAAGACCTGAGAAAGAGCCCTGTGAGCACCAAAGTCAGGGAAGGAGAGGAGAAAGAGCTGAAGCAGTTTCCTGTGCAGCCGTGGAGAGGAACTGCCCACACTGCTGCCCATGGAGGACCCATAGTGCAGCAGGTGAATATTTACTGAAGGAAACTGGAGAGCATGGAGAGCCCATGCAGAAGCAGCTTCATCCTGAGGGACTGCAGCCCATGGGAAGGACCCACACTGGAGTGAAGGAAGAGTGCAAAGAGGAAGGAGCAGAGGAGAGCTGTTATGGACTGACTGCAAATCCCCGTTCCACATCCTCTGTGCATTGCTCAGCATGGGGAGGAGGTAGAGGAGCTGAGAATGAAGCAGTGGAATACTTTGGCCTGGGACAAGAAGGGCAGGGGAGGCTAAAGTTTTTTATTTTTGTCTTTATTTTTTAACATTCCAAATCCATTGGCAACAAATAAAAAAATTTTCTCTGAGTCTGTTTTGCCTGTAGCAGTAACTGGCAAGGGATCTCCCTGTCTTAACCCATGAGCTTTTCCACATATTTTTTGCGCCTGTCCTGTTGAGGGGAGGTAATGAGCAGTTGGGTGGGCATCTGGCAAGTAGTGTAGCTCAACTCAACATGATTTTACTCTTAAATCAGGTCAATCAGTGAAGAAATCCAACCATATCTTTATCATAGCTGTTTTATTGCAGTGAGTGGTCATATCTGAACATGACTCCTAGGATTTATAATGTAATCCTTTCAGTCAGCACCATGCAGCCAGAAGAGATTATTTCCCTCACTTCATTTCCAGCTATTTTCAAGAGCCCTATCAGAGATGACTCTTTGTTGGCTAAATTGCTTGTGTTGAAACTTCCTAATTCATTTAATGAAAATGAGCTGGGCTACCTGAAAGATACAAAGGATTTTGCTACCCAGGGTGATTTTGACTGAAATTGCCTTAGAGTATATTCCCACAAACAGCTCCACTGGCATTTCTGCCAGGACAGAAAGCTGGCAGGGGAGGGCGGGCAGGGAGTCAAAGATCTAGTGGGGAGTGTGGGCTGCAGATGGAAGAGGCTACATGAACCATTTGGACTCTGACTCTTGTTCTGGATTTACTGCCCAGGTAGCCATTTCCTCTGCAGCTTGGACTTCCAGACATGTCATCATTATTTTACTATTTGTGGGCTGGGAGTTACTGTGTGTTTGATTTAGGACTGGAAAAGCTGTAAATTATTTACAGAAAATGAGTTTATTCCAATAGAGTATTTGTTTCTAAGGAGAAAGCCATGGACTCATATCTGTGAATTTCTACAAGAATCTACATGTGCACTCCATGTTCTCTCCTATTGACCATGCTCACTGAACACAATTATCACAGATACATAATTATCACAAGACTAGTAAGGAAGGGAAGCCCCTGAGGACAAGTAAGTGGGAACTACCACCTCTGAGACCAACATCACATGGAAGAAGATGGTGCTTTCTTCATTTTTTCAGGAATGGTGTAAGCAAGGATGCTTTTCTTCTCTGGGAAGTTGTCAGTAGATAAGAGATTAAATACTTTGAGTCTCACAAATTACTAGTACTTCTTCCCTCTCCTTCCAACTGCCTCAGAAACTTCAAAAGTCTTTAAGAATGAACCAGACCTTCGTTTTCCAGTACAGCTACAGAAATAAAAGATCCGAGTTAAAAGAAAAAACTCCAAGTTTTCTGAATGACCTGGAAGCAATTTGCTGCCCCTTCTTATCCTGTATCTATCATCTAGGTCAGGTCAACCTGTCCAGGCTGGAATGGGATTCAGTGGAGTTGGACTCCTGCATATTTGGTCCATAATCTGATCTCTCTCATTAAGCTTTGTTAATTCTGTGCCATTGTTCCTGAGTAGAACTGACAAATAATTTTAAAACCACAACCACCTATCCCAAAAAGCAATGAGATGTGAGGAAGAGTGATGGGGTTGAAGAATGGTCTTATCTTGGTATTCTTTCAGGACTACTCAGTATTTGTTCTGCACAATCTCTCTTAGTCAAAGATTTAACATAAGAGAAAGTCATGTCCTTCACCTGCCAGAGCAAGTCCCTGATGTTGGTAGAACACTCAAACCAAAGGTTTTGATTAAATTGGCCCTCTTTCAATATCCCTGTGATGGTCAGCATAAAACATTATTTTTCTTGGGCCAATATTTTATCTGATCCTCTTTTATATTAAATTGGTAGACTGAAGGACCAAAACAATGTTATTATTAACCTCTCTCTCTCTATTGTGTCCATGACTGCATTAAAAAAACCCCAGGACCCAGTAAAGAATTTGAAGGAAGTAATAAGATTACCAGTATTTTTCCTAGCTGGTTTTATTCTTATTAAATACACAACTGTGAAACTGTACAACAGATGTCTATATAAACAATTTGCATAATTTAAATAAAGATGTTTGAAAACCAATTGGTCCATTTTACGTTAGCAACCTCTCCCTTCACAAAGCTGTTTCAAGTTTTGTTTCTAATACCAAGGTTTAATTAGTTTCTGAGTGCAGTTTTCATGTACTGTGCTAACTCTGTGACAATGTAGCAAAAAGTGCAGTGAAAACCTGAAAATAAAGAAGTCCAGTGACACCCAATTAGATGTAGATATAAAACCCCCAAATTACTAGTGTCAGAGGCTGCAAGTGTTATTATACGAGACATTTTTCTTCTAGGTAACTGAAGAGTAAGAAAGGGTCAAACAGCAAAAACATACAGAAAGGATAAGAGAATTGAACACTCTAGAGAATTTGGTGAAAAGACACACAGTACAGTACATTCGATAAGAGTGAATGTTGAAAAACAGGACTGAACAGCATTGTTGAACTACATTGATAAAGACTAAAGCTAGATTTCTTATCCTTTCTTTTGGTATGTGACTTACGGAGTTTTCCAGCAGTGCTTGAAACAAGGCATTGAACAACAGTAAACAGATTTTATTATTTTTAAGAACAGTACTTAATTCTGCAAACATCTCTGCTGCTTCAGAATACAGAACATCGTTATATTGATAAGACAACAGCACACTGACAGGTTGTGATGAAATTTGGTTGCTGTAGTGTGAAACACTCATACTGACATTTCACCCAGTGAGCAGTGTTTCACTGCTAAGGAATACATGTGGCAAACCAGTGCAAACTGCAGGTGTCTGTGTTTCAAAGAACAAAAGACAGGTCATCCCTGAGTAATCTCCCTGATCTAGAACTAAGAAACCTAGTGCTGTGACAGTTCAGGTAAAGCCATCATTAAACAACTTTCAAAGAAGCACCAGTTTCCTGTTCTGTAAGCCCAGCATTAACTGAAAACATGTTTTTACATGCTTGTCTGAAAACTCCTCATTTTCTACTGAAAACTCAAGCCCATCTAACATAAATCTGGTAAGAACCAGCTTTAACATATGCAACTCACATGCATGGGAGGGATGAATTCTAGCAGTCAGTTCTACAGTTTCCTGACTTTAGTTTACTTTATTTTTCTTTTGATGGAAACAGAGACCACCACTCCTCTGCAGTTTGCATGGTTCCTTATTTAGGAATAAGTGATGTGGTCAAACTCTTACCTCCTCATACACTCCAGAGCCTGAGTGAAGACCTGTGGAGCCATTCCATGTTCATGCTGCAGGATCAAACACTGCTCCAGGGTGACCGACATGGCAGTCCTATCCTTGGCACTTTTACAGCTCGTAAATCGAACGCCATTGAGTCTGCGGCATATCTAAAAATGGGATACACAATCCATCACTCCTTCTACATGCATAACTTTCTGTCAGAGAGAACACCTGCATTTCCCCTTAGAGAGACATAAATGTTGTGTAGGGCTTTGATGTCAAAACGTGTCATCTTTGAGAGGGCAGAATTTCATTGCGTGAGTTGTAGGGAAAATTCTGATGTGGAAAATACATTTTATCTCCCCATGTCTCATTCTAGAGGAGATCTAGCCTGGAAGCATTTCCAAGCTATGTGCAAGCAAATGAAGAAATTCAAACATATCAGTAATAGAGAAGAGGATGCACACAGAATATGCATACAGAAAAGCAGCTGGACTATGCAGAGATGCTCAGATGAATAAATACCTCAGCAGCTTGCCAAAGGATATCAACATTCTTGTTTTTCCTTGCATGTACATTTTGTCCCAGAAATCTTAACAGCTCAGGCAGGCACGTCTGACTACGAGATCGAGGTAGACCTATAGAACAAACAAAACAAACTTATTCAACAATTCAACCAACTTAATCACTGTATTCATTCCACTTACTCATCTGTATTCATAGATTTTTTTATGAAGATAAGTGTCTCTATATGCCTGTTGCAAACACATTTGTGTTTTCTTGAAACTATCAAAGCTTAGAACAATTATTCAAGTTCTGAATTACTTAATACTATCAACAAAACAAATTCAAGCTTAATTAAACTCAATTGGAAATATAAATCCCAACTATTTAAAACTTCGGGGACTCAGAATTTAACAGCAATATAATAAGAGAATGAACAAAGGGAGCAAGATTGGTATAGTCTCTTGGTTTGTGTGTCACAGAGGTGGCAGGAGAATATGCATGTCTTCAGAGAAACTCTGAAGCTATTTTATATTCTGCTCGCATTTTTTATTTTAAATTTGCAAGCTGGTCAGCTTTCAGTTACAAAAAACACCCTCTTTGACAGGACACCACATTGTCATGATCTGTTCATTAATATTTCACTAAGTGGAAATATAGTTGAAATTTTTCAGAGTACCTTCAAGTATTCATCTTCTGTGTTCAAACTGTTGCACATCATCTCTTACATATGTAGCAACATACTCCAGACAATCAATTACAAGTATTCAATAGTTTTTTTGTTGTTTCTTTTTTTTTCAAAGGAGTAACTGCAGAGAACACCAACTAAAGCTCTGACTGAATAAATAAGGAGGTGTGCACTGTAAGAGATGACATTGTGATAAAAAGAATCCTACATGAGTGACATATGAGGGTTTTTTTTAGGCCTACTTCTCAGCAAATAGTATGTTAGACTACCCTGATCTCATCCTACAACAAGGTGAGCTGGTGAGTACATGAGGGAAGGCTGTGGGCATCATTTACCTGGACTTTAGCAAAGCCTTTAACATTACCTCCCACAGCATTCTCCTGGACTAACTGGCTGCTCGTGGCTTGGTCTGGCATACTGTTCACTGGGTAAAAAAACCCAGCTGGATGGCCCACTGAGTGCTGGTGAATGGTGCTACATGCAGCTGGTGGCTGGTCACCAGTGTGGCTCCCCAGAGCTCAGTTCTGTGGTCAGTCCTGTTTAAAATCTTTATCAGTGATCTGGAGGAGGGGATCAAGTGCCCCCTCAGTCAGTGGCAGATGGCCCCTAGCTGGGCAGGAGTGCAGATCTGCTGGAGGGCAGGAAGGCTCTGCAGAGGGATCGGGACAGGCTGGATCAATAAGACAAGGCCACTTATATGGGGTTCAGCACAATCAAGTGTCAGGTCCTGCACTTGAATCACAACAGCCCCAGGCAGTGCTACAGGCTGGGGACAGAGTGGCTGGGAAGCTTCTGGTAGAAAAGGACCTGGGGGTGTTGGTCCAGAGCAGCTGAACATGAGCCAGGGTGGGTGTGCCCAGGTGGCCAAGAAGGCCAATGGCTCCTGGCCTGGATCAGCAATGGTGTGGCCAGCAGGACCAGGGCAGGGATTGTCCCCCTGTACTCAGCACTGGTAAGGCCTCACCTCAAATCTTGTGTTCAGTTCTGGGCCCCTCAATAAAGGACATTGAGGTGCTGGAAATGTGTCCAGAGAAGGACAATGGAGCTGGTGAAGGGTTTGGAGCACAAGTCTCAGGAGGAGCAGCTGAGGCAGCTGGGGGTGTTCAGCCTGGGGAAAAGGAGGCTCAGGAGGGGCCTTATTGCCCTCAACAACCACCTGAAAGCCCAGGAGGCTCTTCTCCCAGGCAACCAGCAACAGGACAAGAGAAAATGGCCTCAAACTGCAGCAGGGGAGTTTTAGATTGGATGTTGGGAAAAATTTCTTCACTGAAAGGGTTGTCAAGCACTGGAACAGGCTGCTCAGGGAAGTGGCTGAGTCACCATCCCTAGAGGTATTTAAAAAACATGTAGATGTGGCACTCGGGGAAATGGTTTAGAGGTGGACTTAGCAGTGGTGGGGAAACAGTTGGACTTCATGATCTTAAACATCTTTTTCAACCTAAAGAATTCTACATTTCTATTCTATAATTAACAATATTGTGCCTGTCTGGGTCTGGTCTGCTTGAACTCTACACCTAGAAAGAAAGTAACACCTGCAAACAAAACAGGGCACAGGCCATCTCAAGTCTTTCTAAAGACAAGGAGAGCTAACAGAACAAGGACAAGGAGCTAGAGAAGCTAAGACTAATTAATTTCTTAGAAATTCTGCAGAGCTTAGAATTAATAACACAAGGACAGTGGAAAAGGAATCAAATTTTGTTGTGTACAGATCTTGAAAGGAACATTTCCTGCAATCTGCCAGCAGATACTTGATTGGGCCCTTTGTCCCCTAGAATTATCTGTTTGGTTTTCCTTTTGCCTCTACGACCACAGACTACATCACTGGGCATAATCACCTGGTTTGCAGCTAATTGTAAAATGCTATTCTCCCTTGACAAGGGTTCACAGAAAAATACACTGCCCTTTGTATATCCTAAATATCACCACAAGTTTCAGGAGAAAAAAAAGGCAAAAGCTAAAAGATGATTGGATCAAACATAAGAGGTTTGGGAAACAGGAAAGAGACTGAAGTAAAAAAAAAAAAAAAAAAAAAGGGGGAAGCAAAATTAAAGAGGAGAGGAAGAAGCTGAATGGGAATTATTATTATGAAAGACTAGACAGAGACATGAACAAATTCATTTTAAACTGATTAATTTTTGAACCTTACAAGAAAGTCTGATGCTAGATTACTGTACAATAAAAAAATTAAATTTTGCAGCTAACATTTCAGAGAATTAATTATGCAGGATTATGAATGCCTGGATGAGAGAATCAGGTTCGGCTCTCAGCTGTATCAAAAAAATTCAAGATAACAGAAAGTGCAATGACTTTAACAAACAGAATTCTTACTATCCTGTTGCATACTGTTGCATTTGTATTTCTGGAATAAAATTGCAACTGTAAGACACATGAAATAAGCTTACAAGAGGTTTGATAGTAATAATGATGAATTTTCACCATTTTTGTTGTCACATGGAAATAACACTTATGCCACTGCCTCCTCAAGTAAAATCCCAAACAGTAACAAGCAAGAAATTAACCAGTGAAAAATAACCAGTAAAATTTAAGCTTGTAGCTATTGTCTCTCTTCCAGGTTCTCTGTCATTGGCTGTGGATGCGACAATTACTGGAAAATGCCACAGGAAAAACAGAGGGAGAGTGACAGAGTTCCTAAAAACTGGCAGATGCTCTCTGTGCAGATTTTATCATAAGTGCAGGAAACATCACCAAAAGCTGCACATAAAAGTGCTGCTGCTAGAACCTGTCACTTTTACACACCTTACGACAATCTAACTGCTTAGCTGGATGTTTATACAGTACGTAGTGCCACTGAGAAAGAGATGCAAAAGTAACCTTAAAAAGGAGAGTTAATCAGTCTGGCATTTAAACCTCTTGAATCTGCTCTGCTTAGTACTAAAGTATTAAATTTGCATCATTGGTTACTAATGCTGGTGTATGATCAACGTTTAAACAATGAACATAAAGCAAACGAATTAAAACATCAGCTTGAATTGTGCTGTTCAGCCAAATTTGTCATTAATTACAAAATACTCACAATCATCAGGCAAAACTTCCTTGAACTGCTCAAAATATGAATTCAACCGCACTAAGCTTTCCATGTTAATTATTTCTTGCAGTGAAGTGTCTCCAAATCTTTAAAAAGAGAAGAAAGGAACAATGAAGCCCAAGGTAAAATGTTGCCCTTCTTTGAAACAACTGCACTTGAAAATACAACTTATTGACAATAAGTTCCCTAACCATTCAAATGCCAGATGAAGTGCAACAGAGAGCTGTTGTAATGATTCATTACAGAGAAAGAAAATACGTGAGTGTGAGGGGCAAAAAGGGAAGGAATGTATAAGAAAAATTTGTAGAAAATAGTATATAAAATCCTTTGGCTTTCGTGTCTCTCTTTCAATATTAAATTCCTACCTGGCAAAATGTTTTATCTAAATTTGAACTTTTATAATGGATTTACTAGTTTACTTCATAAACTAGTAATAACCATAGCATCAGCAGATAGGACTGAAAATGTTGACTTCAGGTATGTAAGTGAAAAATATGGATCTAGGAGTAATAAACCATGAATGTAACAAATATTGTCAACAATGCCCTGATTCATCTCATCTAAATATATCTACACACACAGATGTACACACACAGTGCTGACATCTGTAAATGTGCTAGTCATCTTGGGCTTCTTTAGTAGGCAACACGGGACAACAGTAATTGCTGGAATGCTTTTGTTAGACTTTTTCTCGTTGTCCACCATCACAGTGCACACTCCAGCCCAGTACCGAGGCTGCTGGCACAACATGCATTTGCCTGACTTCACTGGAGCTCTCCATTAGAGCAGTCCCCTGTCAATGTACCCTTTACAGGATATGGCCATAATAGGGGGAAGCTCTGCTGGCTCTTCCAGAACTGAACAGTTTCCCTAGAAAATATAATTACATAATCATATTTTTCAGCTTTACAATAGCAGTGTTGCATTACATAAATACTGCTAGGGTATGTTAAAAGAGAGGTATACCTTGCCCATTATCCTGGATTTTGACAGTGACCAGGAGAGGGAGTCTCAGTGAGAGAGCAAAACTAAAACAGCAAATACACAGCAATACTCAGAATGATCTCTCAGCCTCTAGTAATCAGTCACTCACAGAGGTCTTAAGTCACAAGGAGCACCTGTGTGCTAAAGAGCCCTTGACAGATTTCCTCATTGTAAATTCACTTCTGAACCCATGAGGTAAGGAACTTCACAGCTACATGGCATATAAAGAAGGACCTCCCTTTGTTTGGCTTTGACAGATTCATTTAGAACAGTGTACCCTTGTTGGTGTATTGGAGAAACTAATCGCTGTTAGTTATGCAAGAGCGCAATTCCACAGCAACACAGCTCCACTGCGGAACTGGCAGGAAGGTTGAGCTTGCCTGACTGGATACCTACTTCTCTGCTAGGGTTTGCTGCTCATTGATGCCCACGTTGAAGAGAACAGGCTGAACCCTCAGTAACATTCCACTTTGAATCTCACGCGGCAACAAATCAAACAAGGCGCTTGGCAGAGGGATCCTCACGTTAAATCCATCACTGAAAAGAAATAAACAGCTATTAGACATAAGGATCAAAAAGCTACATTCCAAGAATGTGTTATTTCTCTAAAGAGAGAGAACACCTAGAACATAATATAACTACTAAAAAGCAAGTATCAGTCAAAACTGACTTTAAGGAACTGCCACAACTTGCTTCCAGTCAGAAAATCTATTATAGTTCAAAAGCAAACCCGCAGCAACCTGTAATGTTGTATTTATATCCTCACAGACATTTAAATCAATCTGCCAATTTCCTGACAATATCTGATTTTGCTCTGCTCATTAACACTGCAGTTCTTCTACAAGTTGGCTAGAAGAAACCAAATTTTGGCATGTCCCCATCTCATCAAGAATAAGGTATATTTATTTTTTTTACCGATTTCCAGTGATGACTGGCAGCATGTCAGTAGATGTATTTGATGTAGCCTGAGTTACTTTAAAGGTTACATTCCTCAAGTCCATGATTCCCAAACTCATGTCCTCCAGCATCGCCAGCTCCTCACCTAAATCCAAGAGGAAAAAGTGAATTGTAATTACTTGTTATGCACAATTCCCCTTTGTCAATTTGATGACAACAGTAGGTCACCACTCCATGAAGAAGTTCCACATGAGATGGAGAGGTCCTGCAGCCCAGGCCTCCCCCTTGACCTACAGGCAATGTCATTACTGATTTTTTGAATTCAGCAAGTTTAGAAAACACCAGAACATCTGGTGTTATCTAGAACAGTCCAGACAACTGTTAAGCAGTTTTTATGCTTATTTTTCAAGTTAGATGATGCTAGTAAGTACTTCTCAGCATTGTCAGAGCCATGATATCCTCTGCACTGGAGAAGATACAAGGTATTTGGATTTGTCTGGTAAAGCATTCCTGAACCAGCATCCAGACAGCTTTTCAGACACAGGAGTGAAACACTTCTGAGTGAAGTACTTTCCCTTTTTATATTCTCTCTTCAATCTCACTTTGTGCTGCAAGACTACAGAAGGTCAAGAAAATTCAAAAAGCATATTTTGGGCACAGTTTCTCCTAGCTTCCCAGAACTTTAATCAATTTATTTTCTGAGGAAACATAAAGACGACTGTAATAAGTTTTAGTCTTTCTTAAACCTTTGATATTCTATTATAAAACAAGCACACTTTATCTTCTAGAAGCAATTCAAGTGAGTGCAAAGAAATTCAAAGTTGTTAGATAATTAAGTACTTCAGCTATAACCTAGTTTTGCAATTTAGTTTTCAAAATCATTTTGTAGCTGAGCTGCAGATTGTCCCAAGCACTCAGATCCTGCTGTAGCCAATTAAATGCAGAATTTGCTGACTCAACAGCTAATCCCACCCACTGGCCCCGTGCCTTTACCATAAGTGCTCAGCAAGCTCTCAAACTGTGCCAGCAAGCCAATGGTGTAGAGTTGTCTTAGAAATCCATCATCGTGCAGGCAGTTCCTCAGCTTGATAATGAAACCACAAATGAGAGCTGTCAGCTGTGAGAGAGAAAACAGACAAGAATGAAATTATTCAAGATAAAAAAGATTCTTCAGCCCCAAACAAAAAGGATAGCATGTATAAGAGGTGCCATAAAATCTGTCAAACAGATGCTCTTTTCCTTTAACATCACTCTTCTTTTCCGTGCAGCTGAAGAGAGACAACCAACCAATGAAAACCAAAACCATTCATAAAATGAGATTCAGGGCATGCTGCCTTCATCTCACAAGCTGCCCCAAAATGGGGCTGCTGTACATCTCACACCTTTTTCTTTTCTGAACACGATCACTTGTGGTAGGGTCTGCAACTTATGAATTACAGATGTTTCTCCTTAGAGAATTGCTTTAGCTTTAGACAGAAAAGCAATACAGCTAGTTTCAGGCCGAGAATTTTGACAGTATGAATAAATTACTGTTTTTCAAAAATTACATTTGAGAAGGCTTAAAAATGCAGTATCTGTTTGCATTATACAGATTCAAACACTGTTGTTACAAGATATTCAGAACAAGATCCTGAAGATCTAGTACTAAGGTCAGTACTATGATCTAAGATTAATACTAGTCTTCATGCACTGTCAACAAAGAAATTTCCCAGCTGAGTGCCACATACTATGTACACAGCTGTATGACTTTGTTACAGAATTAAACAGAAGGGAATAAAGTTCAGAGCATGATGCGTAAACATAGTTGAAGTACTGAGTTTAAAAATTATCTGCAATATGAGGTGAGTTTTATATAGGAAAATTCCCCTATTTTACCCCTATGAGATCACAGAATCAAAGAATCATTAAGGTTGGAAAAGATCTCTAAGGTCACCAAGTCCAACCGTCAACCCAGCACCACCACCATGTACACCACTAAACCATGTCCTCGACTGCCATATCTGCACATTTTTTGAACACTGCCAGGGATAGTGACTCCACCACTTTTATGGGCAGCCCACTCCAGGTCTTAACAACCCCTTCCATAAAGAATTTTTTCCTAATACCTAATCTAAATCTCCCCTGGCACAACTTGAGTACATTTCCTCTCATCCTGTCACTTGTTTTACATTTATGATATTACATTTTGGGGCAAAAGCCCTGACAAATGATGCCCAAGAGATAAACTGTTTTAAATAAATGAACGAGACAGTGATTTCAGGGAAAGCAGACACACTACAGAAGTGTAGTTTAGTGGGCAGAAGAAATGTGGAAGTTTTTGTAGTGCAGACACCTGCTAGTCAGTGTCTGACACAAGAGATGCCACCAGGTCCAGAAACAGAACTTCTAGGAAAAAAACCCAGAACTCATTTCTCTTCCTGTAGCTGAACTTCTCTCCTTAGGTGCCACATGTTCTGTTGGATTTTTCAATGCAGAAAACCACAAAAGGTAACTGAGGGAGTACACTTGCTACTCACAGGCCTTTCTCCCCCCCTCTCACATCTTATTTCTGCTTTAGCTTGGTGGCATGGGAAGGCAAAGGTTGTTTCTATATACAGCACCATATTTTCACTAGTTCTGGAATAATATTTTTTTAAAAGTGTATGTATATCCAAGGGGGCACCTAATTTATATATTGTAAAATAAATGTAAGTAACCAATAAGGACAGGATAACACAGCTTGTGAGGGGAAATCAGTGTCAAACCTGAGAAGAGATCTGAAAAACTCTGAAAAGAGTAATCTTTCATATTTCATAGAAACCCCACCAAATGCAGAAGTAAAATCAAATCATGCATATTTGCTTGCTTACAGTCTGGCAGAAGACAACATCCCTGCGATACTGAAGGCTCAGGCAGAGCCCTATTGTCGGGGCACTGTCCTGCATTAGTAAAAAGACCATGGCTTTCTTTGCCTTGTCACTCATCATGGCTACGCAGTCAGTGAGTGTGGTCAGCAAGGGATAGAGAGCTTCACTCCATTCACCTGGTTAAAAGAAGAAATAAAATTAGCAGCAATGGAAGCACTTTATTTGAAACAAGCACACATTAAGAGGAAACTTCCTGTTGCAAGTCAAAGTTGCTGAAAATTCACATTTAGAACTCATTTTATTCTGGCTGGATGGTTATTCCCTGCTTTGTAATAATTAAGTAGTCTTACAGAGTAGTTACTGCATGAGGAAAATATGCAGAATTTTACTCTGTAAGGTTGTTATGACTTTCCAGACCATGCAGAAGTTACCAGAATTTGTGCCCACATAACAGGCTATAGAATAGCTGATTTGGAAATCATAACAGAAACACGAATAACTATATACAGAAGCGTATATAAGTGCATGTTCATGTTCAAACACACCCTTTCACTGCACGTACATGGACAGACAGTAAGGAGACCACTGGATTACAGAAATAGTGACCATCTGCTTAGCCATTTTTGTCAAAGAGGTTCCTCCCAAATATGTTGCCTTTGAATCTTTTGTGTGCTCATAGGTGTATCACTCAACTGCCTCACCACCTTATTGATCCTTGTTGCACCTCAGTGAGGCAAGATGATGTTCATCTCCTATCTGCAGCTAAGAATAATAAGGTGGAGAGGTGAGAAATTAATGTAGGTAATCCGTGTTTTCTCTCTCCTGAGTAGTTTTAAAGGCTTAAAGATAGCTAACAAGAAATACTAAATATAGTGATTTAGATGGGAGTCATACAGATTCTTGGAAGTGCTTTGGAGCTTTTCTTCTACTGAAATACCCAAGGTATGACCCAGAGGAATTCTGTTCAAGGTCCTACACAGGGAGCATAGAAATGAAACTGAGCTGTCCAAGTCCTATTTTAGTACCCCAAATATTGTGCCATTGTGCCATTCCTTTTCCCTCAGCCTTAAAATATCCCACATTCTCAGTTCCTTTTCTTTCCTTCTTTCATCTTTTGTCTTAATCAACCACTAATTAGAAAAGAAATTCAATGAGTTTACAAAAAAATTATTCAGATGCTATACCAAAACCCATTCTCTCTGCAATGTAAAAATAACATAGAAAAGGGCTTTGGTTTTGCCCTCCTTAATGTAATGTTGAAACAGAAGAACACTTCTCTTTTTAAAGGGAAGGACAATATGTCTTATTTTTTAAAGCACCAGAGCTCACAAACAGAACACACTTAGTTCCCACCCCAGCTGGCTGTAGGAAGAAGGCAATGTACAGAGCAGAATCTGCATGGATGAGACACTGGAAGCCCCTGAAAGGAAATTGTTTGGAATTTTGACTCAAAGGCAGAACTAAGAGTCATTAATAATAAATGTTCCTTTGATAAACAGCCAAAGAGGGGAACTCTGGAAGTCTGCTAACAGCAACATAACTGGCAAGATTAACAGAACTGTCCTTTTGGCTTTTGTTCTATGTGGTAGATAGATAACCTAATAAACTACACAAAGGGGAAATTGTTTGACTCTGTTCCATTGCCTTAAAAAAAAAGCAGGAAACATCAAAAGAGCAGGCAAGGAAACACAGCTTGTCTTTTAAATTCTATTAAATATTTTATCTCAAGATGAGTCAGATGCCATAACATGGCCTTATGAACACTTAGAAAGCAAAATAATACTAACAGTGTTTCTCTTACTCAATTTTGAAGCTTTTCTATGAGCAAATGAGAATGACAAAAAGAACTGAAAATATCTTCCAGCACATCATCATCTCATTGTCTGGATGTACATGCATGTATATAGTTACTAACTCAGTGAAGATTTAAAACTGTAGTGTGTCTGACAGCACTTCATTTGAAAGGTATGTTTATCTGTGGTAACCACAAAGTACACTGGTGAAGATAATGCAATTATTAGATGGGTTTTTTCTCCCAACATTCACATACAATGCAGGGGCTCATCTGGGGTAGTGAGCAAAAATCCTCTGTGCTGTGTATTCTCTTGGTTTAAAATTTTGGCCATGAAAAACAAACCCTTGTCAGTCTGCAAAGTTCTAAATGATTTTTGCTACCCACTTCACAGACGTGTCACCTGTAGACAATGGTAGTTGCTATTAACAGTAAGCAGGAATAAAAGGAATTGCACTCCCAGTCTCAAATTAGGTTGGAACAAGGCAGGGATGTTGGGAAGGCCTATGAGTTTGCATAGCAAACGTTAACTTTCGCTGATTATATACTACTGACTATTTAATAAAAAAATAAGGTCTTATTAAGAGAACCAAATACATAAAGCTTGTAGGAGGTAATGTCAGATGGGAAAAGGTCTTGTTTTTTTCGCCCTAAGGGTCTCTCTTCTCCAGAGTAATAAAAGTATTAAAACAGCTGTCCTCCAGAGCCTTGAAAAGATATTTTTAGTCTTTTCCTATTAAGTACAGAAGTACAAGGACAGAAGAAAGAAGGCTAACACTGGGCTGAGACTCCTAAATTCTGTATCTTGAAACATTTGACTTGCAATCCCCAATACTACTTGGTATGCAACCACAACAGAGATTTTTCATTAGCCTTGCTGACTCCTCCATGTTTTGCTCATTCAGAAAGGCCAGCTCAACAGCCCATGCGAAAGGGCATGTCTGAAATGCTGAAATGTCTGAAATGTCAGACTCCCACAGACTACAATGACATTTGGAACAGGCCTCAAACCATTGTCCCCTGCATCAGTTTGCTAAGACACATCAACTGGAGAAACCAAAGAGGCCACGAGCAAGTACTCTCCCATATCTGGACATGAGAAATGACCAGATGCACCCCACACTCTTAAAAAGCAATAACTTCTCAACAGCTTAGGTAACTCACGTGGTGTTGTAAAGCATTACCATTTCAAAATGGTCCATCTTAAAGCAAGGCACTTGTTCAGTTAACTATGAACAAACCCCTGCAGTTTTCAGAAGAAGCAGAAGCCATGAATGCACATACCTGGGGCAGATTCTTCCGAAGTAGGGCTGCAATCTGCACAGAAATGGAGGGGCAACATGCATGATTAAGGAGCAGCAACACAGTCTAAATACAAGCAACTCAAATGCTCAATGCCAGGGTTCTCAAACATTTTCACTGAGTGCAGAGGAGCTCAGCAGACATACTGTTGCCCAGAGGCACCGAGAGCATGGGCTGTCTCCTCCACTCCACTGTTTCTGACCAGAGGAACACCGGGATGGGGACTTGGAGGAAAGCCAGTACCTGCTAGCTCAGAGGCTCGCTGTGGATTACCAGCAAGTGCACTGCCAATCCCCAGTGATCCACAGGGCACAATTTGAGAACCACTGGTTTACTGCAATTACAAATTAAGCTGGCAGTAAGGCTGCTAAACAGAAGAGCAAAAGACCAGCAGTAAGTTCAATGCACTCAACAGAAAATGACTTTAAGGCACCCACAATGCAAGAGTAATAAAAAACATACTTTGCTACCTTAATCAAAATTCTGTTACACGATTTCTGAGATAATTAACAAAAATGTTGGAATGTATATTAAGGGCTGAAACCCCACCAGTGAAGTCTGTGAGTATTCCATACTCACTTCAGCGGGAGGACCAAGCTGCCAGAGGAAAATACACTACAGGTTGATGCCAACAGTAAAAAAAAAAAAGTATACCCTGTTACAGCAAGTCTTGCATTAATGAAAAGTAGTTTACTAAGTTAACAGGATTTAAGCTTCTGTTGTTTATATCTAGATTCACTAGTCAATTGGTTACAAATTTGAACATAACAACAGAAAATAGAAAATTCAATAGTGTGCATCAGGACAGTCATCTCAGCTAGATAATCAGAAAAAACCTCTCAGTAAATTAAAATTCATCATGTTCATTAAAGAAACTACATGTCCCATGCAATTTTAGTAATGAATATCTAAGCCTATAACATAGGTACATCTGAAAATTTTTTTTTACGTTTCCCTTCTACTATTTCATGCAGTATTTTCTTTCACAAACATTCATTTCTAGAGAGATCCTGTAAAGTCCTTCAATAAAATTCTATTGTCTCTCTATTACCAATTCTGGAACTATCTTAGTTGGCTGCTTTTTACATTGCTTTCAAAATAACTTCTGTCTGCTCTCTGTTCATTTACTCAAAACTCAGAATTACTAACAGGAAAAATATTAATTCTTTGAATACACAACAAGGAAAATGTTGGATTCTGAACTTAGAGAAAGGACCTTCTTTGTCCTTCAGTTCTGCCCTAGGTTCTGTCAGTTAAATGGAAAGATTTTTTTCCTGTTTGGGAGGGACAGCAGGGAAAAGTTACAAAACTTCTTTGCACTAACAAACTCTTTGGTAGATACATGCAGCCAATTCTACTTTTATATGGCATGGGTGTCAAGATCCAGAGTAGACTCAAAAGATCCACTGAAAATGGAAGAAAAATTTTTTTCTAAGTTGTTTTCAGCATGAAATTGTCTTCGGAAAAGCTTCTGATATCACTCATCACAGATTTTTCCTGGATTTTTTAATATTAAAAATCCACAACATTCAATAATTTATGTGAATGTGCATTGAAGGTTACTGATTAAACTTACATGTAAATACATATAACACTTCATGTAAACTGGCTACAAAATAAAAACATTTAAAAGTATCAAACTGGTAGAAGAAATTTAGTCAAAGATTAATAGAGTACATATTCTGAAACAAGAATCAACTCTCCTATTTCTTAATAATACACAAAACTGTCAGTTTAATCTAGAAAAATATGGTTGTCTAAGATACTAAACAAACTACAGGTAACGTGCAAAGCTACACAAAAATATATTAACATTTACTTTAACTTTCTTTTTGCTTTCTTTTTCTTAAGACACTGCCTTCCACTGCAACACTAACAATGTAATGGACATGAAGTCACAGACACACATAAGGGACAGAGGGCCATCAAATGATTAGACAGAACAGGAAAGAGGAAATGAGAACACAAATCAGTCTTTTTAGAGCTTTGCTTTGCCCACCTGTGCTATTAAACAGCCAAATCATAGTGACCACATGTAAAGAATGTGAGAATAATTCAACTAAGTACATAAGTAAATGAAGTAATTCTGAAATTTAATGCACAGCTGCCAAACTGTCAATCTAAACTGATAAGGATATCTTTCATTCACATGCTCACAACTTTACACTGGGTTCAATACAGCACCCACTTGAGCTTAAATTTTGAATGGATTATTCAACTAAGAGCTTGCACTGCTAATTCCTACCCTCCAGCTACAAGAAGTCGAAATAATTGAGTGCGTCAGCACCACAATTTGGGTTAAAATTTGCTTTGAACTCCATTAGGTTCATCTACATTCAGCTCAATCTAATGGGATGCTTGGCTCCCCTCCCATGCTTCAGCAGTCCAGCTGGGACCATCAGCTTTTCAGTAGTGCCTGCACATCCCTCATGTTTTATTTACCTTTTAAAGAAATTCACTGTAATAAGCTTTAATTGCTGCAAAGAAGCTGAAGCCAACAGAAAAACTACCAGAGGTGGTGTCTGTCATGTGATAACCCACACAACTGTTTTACCAGCTTAAAACACAGAATTTTCACTCTGTGCCAAGTGCACTCTCACCAAGTGCCACTGTCATCAATGTATTTCACAATGATTTCAGTGGGACTGGGATTTCAAAACAAGTATTGGGCTTAGCAGCTCCCAGCACACCAACAGCTCTTTCTGCCTGACATCACTGCTGAACACCACCACTGAGCTGAAAACACATGGAGAGCTGTGAGGGAGGCTGAGGAATGATGCCAGCACACAGGAAGAGAGCAGCAGTGAGAAGCAGTGTCTGGCATACGCACTTGTCTTGAGAGAATGGCATGCACAGGATGGTGTGGATGAAGATGGTGGTGAGGATGATGAAGGTGGTGAGGATGATGAGGTCTCATTTAAATCTTCTGGATTTATCCAGTAGGCACGACTGTCCCGATTACCTTTCTTACTGGTACTGCTGACGTCACACTGGAAAACGTCCTCACAGCTGTCACTCTGCAAGCGCTCCTTCTGGAGAAGTTTGTCCACTCTCTGTATGATACACTCCAGACTTTTGTCAACATTCAACCAAACTTTCTCCTTAAAAGAAAACAATTCTTTCTCAGTTTAAAACCAAGAAACGTTGGGTAACAAATCCCTTGGCAATATGTTTCCTCCCATGATTCTAGTCACAATTCCTCTGCAAAGTTTCCTCTGGGCTATCATGGTTACATGTGTGCACACACAAATTATGGATATATAAGTAAGGTATACCAGGATGTCGACAATACATAGCAACGTATCTTGTGTGGTAAACTGCAAAGCTATTTTCTGTGTAAATTTGTCAAACAATTTTAAATTCCTCTTCCTGCACTATTATTCCAATTTCTAGAAGGCATTATTGTTTACTCTTGAAATTCATGTTTGACATAATAATTGTATACAATCACACATATTTTTTTTCTATATAACTCAGTGAACAACAGATAAAATTCCTGTATTATACTACTATCTAAATACTGAATTAGCTTTATTTGTATCTTATTACTGTGACTTGGTAAGTCAAAGTATGCCAAAATGATTACAACTAGCAAGGATCCATTCCCAAAATTAATTGGATCTTTTTTAAAAACTGGTATTTCACAATATTAATAATTGTTTTAATTAACCTTAAATTAACCTTGCCTATTCATGAGATTTAGTTAACTTCTGTTTATTTAACACAATGACAGAATTTACACAGTCCAATTCTCATTTTGATTGGCAGAGTGGTAAGAAAAATAATATAAATACTTTGTGCAAACATAATAAAAATAATAAATAATAAAAACATAATAAAAACGTAATGAAATAATCATAATAAAAACAGTGATTGACTGCAAGTTCTAAATGGTTACAGGAGGATTTTTGTAAGAGGAAGGCTAAATTGCACAGCTAGCACACACAAAATACACTTTATTTGGGAGAAATGTAAAAGCCCATTGTAGTATGGTCAGTTTTTTGCTTTAAAAGCTATTTACTTTCCCTTGGAGCTCACCTTAAAAAATGCTATGCACCTACTGTAACAGTTTCCACTGTTTAGGAGATCCAGAAATATTTATTAAAGCCTGCTTGTATTCCCATGCCAAGGAGTAACTGCCCGTGGGACAGAGACAACATCTTTTCAAGTTGACCAATATCTCCTAAATACTCACCCCATGCTTATCTGGTGAGCAGCTACAGAGCTTGTTAAAAAAGAAAGTAAAAAGAAGAAAGTATTCATCACTCCACTCAGCAAACATACCCATTCCTCTTCATGCCAGTCCACCTGCAGAGAAGATCGGCTATTCCTTCCCGTCCATCTGGCCACAAGTGTATCTTGATCATTCCTTAGCATCACTTGTTCCCCTTCTCCAGAGGTCGGAGATGCTTTGGAAGCTATATAGTCTGGCCTTGCAGCATTCAGTCCGTGTATTGAATTTGCCAACAGCTTGCAGTCACAGACTGTGACAAGTTGCCGGGTCTATAAAGCAATAAATCCCCACGTTTTAAAAACTTCTCATAATTCCATACACAACTTATACTATCTTTTCTTTCAAGAAAGAAAGAAAGAAAGAAAGAAAGAAGGAGTATTCTGTAAAAGAAACTATTGCTTTAAGGCAGCTTTAGAATACCTTTACAGAATGTCCTTAAAAAACAGTATAGGATTCTGAAACACAAACGGTACATTTCCGAAGTCTGTACTACTATATTAGATTTGCGATTGCTGAAAATTTCACTAAGGAATGTGCAATTCACCTTTATTTGCACTTCATTCTCCATTTGCTGAAAGCTTAGAAGAATGTGCAGACACGTGTGCAGTGTTTGAGCACTGGAACAGGCTTCCCAGGGAAGCGGCCACAGCATCAGCCTGACAGAGTTCATGAAGTGTTGGGACAATGCTCTAAGACACATGGTGTGATTCTTGGGGTGTCCTGTGCAGGAGCAGGATGATCCTGATTTGTCCCTTCCAACTCATTATTATTACATGATTTTTATACCCTACACAACAGTTGCCACCCCAGAAGGATCAAGCTTCACCCCAATAATCCTGTCCTAAATCATAACAAGATTTAAGAGGAGGGCTGAAGGTATAACCCCCTAATCAATGCAATTTGTTCCCTGTCTTATTTAGTTGTGTTGTATTAAAGGATTTCTCTAAGTCATATGAATATGAAAATTATGTGGCCTGTGTGTTTATTAAAAAAACAACAAATGAGACTTCACTACAACTGGATTAACATAATCCAGTTGTAGAAAATCCCATAGATCAGTTATACACACTGTCGCATTTAGAGTGAGTATTATAATAAATAATACATTTACATGAGGTCCCATTATTTTTTGCACTCTGCAAAGTGGTATGCATATCCCTTCCACTGGGACAATTTATGGCAAGCTGATTGGCCACTACTGCTGTTTAGAACCCTCAGATCTGCTTCAAGGACAGAAGAGGTCAGTAAAACTGTATTTGGGTTTTTTCTCCTTGTAAGATTGTGTTCAGCTGTGGATCCACTCTGGCTTTTGTTAGCACATATCAAGAAATAACTGGTTTACATCACTATAATTCAAGCAAAGGCTGTGTCACCATTATTCCTTATTCCACCAGTGGAAAAATACAGAATTGTTTCATTAACTTTTGCACAGTCGCTGCTCCTTGACAGATGACTCAGAACATTAAAAAATCCCAGGTGGTTATGGAGAAAAGGATATAAAAGAAAGCGAAGAATGCACATTACTGCAATATGATGAATGAATAGAGGGAATCAGAGGACAGCACTCTCCACTGCATTTTCAATAGGAGATGAAGGCAAGAGTGTGAAAAGTAGGAAACAACCTAAATAAAAGCAGGAACTTTTAAAGGCTGATATAATTTTTTTCTTTAGGGCTGTACAGGTTACAAAACATTACTGAAAAAGGCAATACAGATGTTTCAAGAAAACCTACCAAAGGTAGAGATAAAAAAAAAAACTAACACTGTGCTTCAGTGGGGAAATAAATTATTTTCCTACCTTGTCTGCTAGGATGGCAAGTGTTCTTTCAAGGCCATTAGCTGATCTATCCTTGGCAGCTCTTGAGAGCCTTTCTGCATAGTAACTGACTTGCGTTTTCAGAGTGTTGATTTGTGCAATAATTTCCTTCGCTCTAACGATGTCCTGTGGGATGTATATTATAGACTGGGAACCTGTTGAAGTGCTGAAAAAGAAAGACTGATTGTAGGGGGGAAAATTGATCTAGAGGTATACACATTACAGTGGCATGCTGGGGAATTAATGGCAGACAACAAAAATTTACCTAAACTAGCGATCAACAGTGAAAGTCCAGTGGGCAATTGCACAGCAGGAACATGATTCTAGAAACTCCTCTGGCTTTACTAAAGCATTCAGATGCAAATTTACTGATCCCTAATATCAGGGGGCTGTGGGCAGAGTTTGTACACCAGAGGGACAGTTTTGCTGAGAAGAATGTGGGTGACAGATTTTTGCCATCAGATACAGAACCACTATTTGCAGAGACATCTTGCTCCATTCTCCCTCTCCGTACAACACAGATACTGCACTGAGGCCTGATTTACAAAAATGTTTTATAACATGTCTACTAACACCATGAAAAGAAAATCTGTGCTCCTTCTAACAGAGAAATGCCACCCAGATCTGTAATGCAAACATTGCGGCATTAACAAAAAAACCTTTCTGCTAGTATATACTTTCCTCTGTTGCAGACCTGAATCAAGATACACCAGCAAAAGCAATTTTATGATATGTAAAAATCAAACATGCATCTCCAGGCTAATCCAAGGACACTCTCCTCTCTTTAGTTTCTGTTAGCACACACTTAATATACTAAACTAGGCACAAACATATCTTTATATTGGGATACTGCACATAGCTACAGTAAGACTGCTTACTTGACAGTGGAGGATAGTTTATGCCCTTTTAAGTTTAGATGTCTACAGAAGTTGCTTATTCAATCCAAGACAGATGCTCTATAACTGCTGGAGAGAGAATAGCACTTCCAAAGGGTGATTTAACCCTATTTGAAAAAAGCATTCACAAAAGCTGCCTTTCAGCTTAGGGAATTACTTAAAGCTGAAGCTGTGTTCTTATTAACTATTTGGAGCCAACTGACCACTACTCCCTTTGTCAAGCAAAATGCTGGGTTTTTCCTTCCCAGTAGGAAAGGTACCCAAAGACCAGGCCTTTACATCATCTCCAGCTGTGCCAAGTGCAATGCCCATTCATGACACAACATTAAGCATGAGGTGACACCAATTGTGTATTATCTTAATTTTATTTGTTTTTTCAGTCATGAATGGCTTCAGCATAGTAACACAGAAGAACCTACTGTTTGCACCAATCTCAGCACTGTTAAACGGAGAGTGCCACACTGAGAGGCTACACATAGAGAGGAGTTTCTTTTCCAGGCACAGTTACCACAGATCACAACCTTCAAGGAGTGGGAACTCCTCTGCTGCCCTTAGAGCAATGCTTTCTGCAGTGTATCTGTGAGGTAGGACAGGAGGGCTGCGTTGGGCACACTTTAGAATCTTGCCAATTCCTGCCCTTAATGGAAATTAAGGCAAGGGGGAAGCTTAATGCCAGTATCTGCCTGAGCTCCATTACAAAAAAAGATGAGGGATTTGTTTTCAAAGGATGTAACTCAGTAGTGATCCTTGAAAGAGTTCCCTTGTTTGTGCTCTGGTCACCCACCCGAGTGGAGCAGAGAACAACCACTCCCCAGTACTGCTATGCCATACAGCAAATTAGTCTCAGCTTTTAGGACTTTCCCTGTACTTGATTTGTGCTCTCTGGTGACTGGTGAGCTTAGTGGCAATTCCTCTGAGCAATTTCCTTCCACGACAGTGTGGTTAACATGCATAAAGACATATGTGGCAGAAAAGGCCATGCAGCATATTGAGATTTGATTTAGAATTATTATATTTGTAATCATACACATTTGCTGGGATGATTGGGGGAAAAATTTATGGTGTAAAGTTCACATATACTTACTTTCCAACCTGCAATTGCTTTTTCAAATGAACAGCTCTCATTGTATTATACCAGCAAACTGTAACACAGACTTAAATTCTGAGTGAATTAGGGGTTCAACCTTCGTAAGAGTAATTTAGAGCAGAACTTCTGCATTGTTGAACCATCAAGTAATGCCTGCTTTTCACAGCATTGAACACCACAACATGAGGAAAAATTAACAACAGTTAAGCGAAAATGTTTAAATAAAGACATGGATTACAAAAATATAAACCATGCCCAATCTATCACTACTAATATTTAAAAATATATAGAATTATCTTCATTATCTTCCATCTCTGGCACAAAAGTTTCTCATTCCAGATAGTTTTCACTGGAAATAACAAAGGAAAAGATATAAAATCCTTGTGTTCTGATTTTCAGTTTTCTAACTTCTTATGATCAGAGAGAGCCAGGAAGCTAGCTGTTCATTGCAAACAAACATTGCAGATGAAATGAAATTCATTCACACATCATGTTCTACAAAGCAGCTACAATTACTCGGAGCACAATTAGGGATGCCATGATGCATGACATAAAAAAGCCCTGTACACTGTAAAACACACCAGATCTTTGCCAAAGAAAAGAAAAATAAAACAACCCAGAGAACAGAAACCCTCTATAGAACTCTCAGAAACAGAAAACTCACCAACACTCCTCATAACTGCTACAAAAACAAAAAACCAAAATAAAATTAGCAGATTGTTAGCAAATACCAAAAGCAAAAACAAAACAAACTATGTTTGGGGAAAAAACTTATTTGAGTCACTTTTTCAACAAGGTGGGTACATAAACTTAAAAGCAGAAAAATGACAGATTGCCAGATGACCATGTGTTGATCTGGGGAAATGCTATGAATGCACCAAGCACAGTTATGCCAATGAAAGGAGAAGGAACTGAATGTAACAATGAAACTGAGGAGATGGATCTCTGTTCTACTACACTGGCTTTTTTGCTAACATAGAAGTACTTAAAATGAAAGATATTCTTCAAATATTGAACCTGCAGTTTTCATGGACCCAGAAGGAACAGTTCCGAAAATCTTAGAGGAAAAGCATTGCACAGAAATTAAACTTTCCAATCAGCTTAAATATTGGGTAAAGGGGAACAAAAAACCCTTATGGGAACTTAGCTATTGCTAAGGAATAAGGGTGACTCCAATGGCTAAGCTGACAGAAGGATATTATTTCAAAAAGCAATAGTGGTATTGAAAGAGCCTAGCACAGCAGTGTTCCCAGGTTTAGTTTCCTCTAGTCCTATCCTAGTGCACTCTGTAAGCCTGAATAATTCTAGCATAATTTTTTGTATTTGGTGTATTTTTGCACCAATCTTTTATCAGTGCATATCTGACTGACGTTCACGGGCTGCTGCTATTCATTTCTCTGCTGCCAAAATTAATTCTGCTGTTGGTTCCCACGTCATTCCCTCCTCCTATCAGCTCCAAATCCTACTAATCCTTTCTTTGGAAGGGCATTATAAGGTCTCCTTTTCCCTGGCTACAATGACTCCTTGTCCTGCTGCTCTTGTGTCTTAAATGCTCCATACAGCAGCAGAAGCAATGCAGACCCCTGCAGCTCTCTCCTCCCTGGGAGCTGGAGCCATCCTAGCAGATGTGACCTTCCCAACTTCTGCATGTTCCTCTAGCTCATATATCTGCACTTCTACAGGTATTTTTCCAGGCACTATTTTCACTAGGCAGCCCCTGAAGCCAGGACCACAGGCACCATCCTGCCTGGAGGGCAGAGGCCACATTCAGAAGCCTGGTCTGCGCATAAACCTTCAGAAAATGCAGGAAGGGCTTCAGCAATAGTTTCAGAACTAAACCCACTTTGCCAACAAGGAATTTACCAATCAGGCACAGCTGTTTCCTACTAAAGAGAGCTCAGCAACAGGGCCTTGAAGCTATGAGAAGGGTGAAAGTCTCCTGAAAGTAATGGATTGAAAGCATGATGTAGTGCAGCTGAGGAGGTTCAAGAGACAAATGTTCTGATCCACAATTAAGCGGAACCCAAACCCAGCACATAAAATAGCTAAATTAAATGAATCAACAAGTATTCAGAAAAATTAAAGATTTCATAAAAAGATTATTAGACAGGGGCCATCAGTAAACAAATAAATACAGTAATAAAAGGAGGAAACTGTATTCCCTCTCCTTCTTCGAAAAAACCCCATGGAAAAATTCTCAATACAAAATATTGTATAGTAGTAAGTACTATTGAATGAAATAAAAACATAGAATGGAGAGATTTTCCAAATCACTAAGCATGGACCAGGAGAAAAAGGCACAATAACAGCTGACACAACAGTATTTCTACTTACTGTTTCTTTGCCTCTTCAAATTTATGCAGCTTTTTCCGCAAGCCACCTGATTTAAAGCCTTGACAATGAGCTGCTGGTGCTCCTATGGTGACTATGTCGTAGTTCTGATCTGGGATGGACAAAAAGGACTTACAAATGAAAACTTGTCATCTTTAATGTGGACAAACAATCGTGTAAGTTCAAAAACTTTCTGAAAGTAATTTTTGGAAAGCTTTGCCAGTGTTTTGAATTGTTCTAGAGGCCCTGGAAATCCATCAAGCATTTTTGAGATGAAAGACCCATGCATGAATGTAGGTCCTCTGTTTCTTAATCTAGAAGACTGAGAGTGAAAAAGAAGCCTTGAACATTGGTCTTTATACAAAGCCTGCCATTACTGGAATCCCTCACATGGACACATGAGACAAGTGTGTGTCCATAGTTGGGGGGAATTGCTGTTAAAAGAAGGGAAAACACAGGTTTTCTATGAAGAAACAAGGTTGATGTGAACAAATATAACTTTGTGTAACTGTACACGATGACTCCACAGTAAAAGCACACAAGCTTAACAAGAAACAACAGTCAGTACATTTG
Organism: Acanthiza pusilla; assembly: GCA_036630365.1. Taxonomy (NCBI): domain Eukaryota; kingdom Metazoa; phylum Chordata; class Aves; order Passeriformes; family Acanthizidae; genus Acanthiza; species Acanthiza pusilla. The sequence continues at coordinate 3,815,932 of JAXCHO010000098.1, forward strand.
CTATTCTGCTACAATTCAAAATGTCTGGAAGGGACACGGCAGCTTACCCCAGCCCTAGCACAAAGGCTAACTCGTGCCACCTAAGGTTCAATTAACTCCAGAATCTAGTTTTGTCACCTGTAGAAAAGCAATAGTTATACTTACACCTCTTTTTTTGCAAAGAGATTTGAAATCTGAGGATAGAAGGTGCCACAAAAATACCGAGTAGCACTACTACAGTAGTTTGCGGAAACTTGGCTGTATGGTTGAAGATGGAAATTACAAAAATTGAGAGAAAAGTAACACGATAAAGTGAAGAAAAACAAATACCTGATCCTCCATCATCCTGGACTCTCATTCTCTGTATATGTAAATTCGTAGGAACAAATTCCAATTTTTTATCAGCTTTCAGGCTACTGGCTTTAAATGATGGACCTGAAAAATGCAGGACAAAAATAAGCATAAAACCCCTTTCCTTGAGCCTATGCTAAAACATTCAAGAAGCTTCACTCATCATTTGCTATGTGCTGAAAGTAAAGCAGAGAAAATTTTTTAAAACCCCAAAATAAAACCTTTCCATTCATACTTGTTCTCTACTTTCAGAGTAAGATAAGAGAATAAATAGAGCAGACAAATATTCCCAGGTAATTAACAAACTCACAGAAATATTAATAAAGACAAGAAATATAAGAGCATTTTTTACTCATCATACAGCATTCTGGATTCCCAATTTCACAGAAGCACTAGCAATCCTGGTAGAAAAGAATCATGTTTTTATCCAAAAAAATCACCTTTATACTGGTGCAGGTCAGTTAGATTTTCCTGATAAGTTAAAATAATCGTTTGGTACTGTGTAACTATCTGTCGACGAAGGCTTTCCCAACAAGGAGACAGTTCTCCTAATTCTTCTAGTTCACAAACCCTGGAGAAAAGAAAGAAAATGGGGGGAAAGAGAGGTGTTTATGTCTATAGTCCACTTGACCAAGAATGAGTTTCACATTGTATCAAGGTAGCACCATCCTCAGCTGACACACTCTCAATTTACCATGGTCTGAGCTACTCACCAGACTGGAAATGCTTCCAAACACACATCCCAAAGCACAGCTGTCGAGCTCTACTCCAGGGTACATTGATTTCTCACAGGCAGAATACACTGTGCTCCTCCCAGGAGCCTCAAGTGTTGGTCATAAGCAGAGCTTCCCACCTTTCTGCAGGAGCTCTCAAACTACACGAGAATTTGTAAATTATGGAACTGTCATCACGTCAAGTGACTTGGGACAATGAGGACCTTCTAACGCCACTCCACTGAACTATGGTGGCTCTCCAACTAAATCAAAACTGTGACAGAGGTTAGGTGGGATATTAGCACCCATCTGACATTTGGTACAACGAGTAAATTCACTGGTTAGATATGTACACAACAGTTTGCAAGGCCAGGGAAGGCCAAAGAAGCATAAGCATTAACAAGGGTTTGAAGAGACTGAAGGTGAGCCAACAAAACCTTCATCTGAGATCCAGGATTTTGGGCACTCAGGTTTCCCTCTAGGTGGCATAACAGATGACTGGATATCCTCAGATATGAACAGGAAAACCCTGGTTTTCCCACTGCACCCTGACTGTCAGGTTTCCAGTCACACATGGCAATCCTGTGTTATATACTGTTCCCCAGTAGTGCTGCTGAGAAAATGCTCAATGTATTTCATGTCATGTTTGTATTACTGTCTTCTTGGATTAAGATATTATTTGGAATAAAGGGGAAAAGTAAACAAATCAACATGAGACACAATTCACCAGCACATTATCCCAGAAAAGGTAGAACAATCATATGTCAAAAGGATCCACCAATTCTTTTTGTAGTTCTTTCAATATCCCTAATTCCATAGTTTTAACCAATTGTCTGTGTATAATTTAAGACAGCATTTCATAGAGCAACTCCCACTCCACAATATTTAGGATATTTTTAAAAGGAACTGAATTTCCAAGAAAAACACCAGACTGATTTGCCAACAGGCAACAAACAATGTAAATTACGTTTATTAGTGACCTGGATAAAGACACTTCCAGTTTCATCTTGAGAAGGGCTTTCTGCATAAGATACTATTATGACTATCTCATCAAACTCCCTGCTAAAAATTAGCCAGGTATCTGAGCCCTGGTCTTCCTAAGGCAATTTCACAGCTTAACACTTCAAGTTTATTTGTTTGTCCCACAGAGCCAAGACAGCAGGGAATATGTATGCCATAAATAATGAGGCAGTCACAACATCACACCCCCCAGTTAGATGTTTCCTTTCAAAGGGCTCTGGCCCAGAAGAGCCCTCTTTTATGTAAGAGACAGCAGTTGTGATTATCCAAGGACATTTTAAAAGTCACCAGGATGTGAAGACAGAAGCAGCTGTGCTTGTGTAGCTGTCTGTCATTCCTCGGGGCTGCAGCACTGAGAACAGAGTGCTTGGGCAAATCTGAGCGACTCTATGAATACAAAGTGGGGGTGTGCATATTATTGAGGGTCACCTCAACTGAACAGAGACAAGGGAGCTTTTCTCAGTAATTACACAAAGGCCTATTCACCTTTCAGCCATACCATCTAGGGTCATATTAACAATCACCTGGGCTGTTATTAACCTGTACCTGTTTACAACAGGCATCCACCGATCTCAGCATGATTTTAGCAAGAGCCTCTGAACAGTCATATTTCATAGCTAAGGCCTCAAACTTCACTGTCTACAGTCTTACAGAAAGCCACATCTTTTCCTTCATTCATCCTATATTGTCCTTATCTTCTTCAAACTACATCCAACTTACATGGCATCTTAGGAATAAGCTTGCCAACTCTTTATTATTATGGTTGTACCTCCTAATGAATAGGTGCTTTTAAACCTACTGTGAAAAAAGCTGTAGAGAAACAAAGATATAAAATAAAAAACAAATAAATGTGCAATGACATATCCCTAGCCTGCTCCATCAAGGTTGTAGCAGGACAGCTGGACCTCAGGACAGCATTCAACCTCTAGAATCTAAGTGCATATCACTAAAAACATAACATCAGAAAAAACAATTGATGTGAAGTTCAGAAACTCAATTAGTTTTCTCATGCATTACAGAAAGTTTCTGCCATCTTCCTGTGAGAGTTTATAATTTTCACAAAATATGGAAATACGTGAATGAATGGATTAACCCCTGATTTTATTTCACAATATCCCAAAGGAACTGAAATGTCTTAATAATGAGAGCACTAGTTAGTTTTAATTAAGGTCAGACTTAGTTAAGGTCTATAGGATTGGATTCAAATACAGCCAAACTAAAAGCCCAATACTCAAAAGCACTCAAAATTCTTTAACATTCCAATCTTGGCCTTTATAAAGAATATATAAACCATTAGACTTGCAAACCACAGCCTACAAATGTAGGGAAGTAAAACTCATAAAGATAAGTATGTTGCCTGGAAAAGAGTTAATTGCTTCAAATAGAAGCAAATTCAGAATAAACCTACAAAATGCTTAACAGATTTCCTTCTCCCTCCCACCTCCTGAGACAATGTCATTACTGTACTACAGAATTTCATTTTACTTGCTTTTATTCTGTTTTGTTTTCCATTCAAAACTACTCTTCTGACTCTCGAAGCCATTTCTCATCTCAAGGAGTAGTCAGTGCAGTAACACAGATATGTTTATTCCTTTGTAACTCAGTAACAGCCACATCACTGCTGTATTACTGCACACATAAACCATCCCAAAACTCACCTTGCTGCATCTTCTTCTAGAAGCAGCTTCACAAATTGCCTAGGGATGTGCAGTGAGAGGATGCTCTCTGCCATCTGCTCCAAGATTCTCAAGTGGTTTCCATCAGTGGTTGGGAAACGATACATTCGGCAAATGGCACCACCAAACACTAAAGAATTAAAACCATATTATTTAAGCCTAGGGTTTGATTTAAAAGTGCACAAAGTCTCTTATTTTTTAAAGTGAATGGTTTCAGTTCAATAATATGCTGAAACACCCTGCTGCAAAGATCTGGTTTAACCAGGCATCAGTCTACATTTTCCAAGCATGGTCATTCTGCAATGACCATTCTTCAAGTGTTTGCAGGAAAAGCCTCCACTCCAAATAACTTTAAACACTGGTAAGGAAATTAAATTAAATACATATTCAACTTTTAAAATGCTTTTTCTTTTTGTCCTTTTCTTTTTCTATTTTTTTGTCTATGTACTGTGCATTTTCCTCTCATGCAATCATTTGCTGGAAAACTAACCTTTCTGCAAGATTTTTTTTTCAAAGAAACTTTCTTTCCTCTGTCCCTCTTCTCACCCTGCAACAATTGCTTAGGAAAAGACTATGAAATTGCATGGAAAATGTTATATTACAGTCAACTTAATGGCAGAAGTTTGCTTCTGCTGTTTTTACAATACAAAATAGTGCAGATGATAAAATGATTTATTCTAGTATGACCCTCATAGGACTGCTCAATCAGCAGCCTGTTCCTATTCAAATGAAACATCTGCTGAAATGCCTTGGGGCCACAGGCACACAGGGAGAGATTAGTTTTTATTGATGCCTAAAGCTTGCTTGTTAGAGCCCAGAGCAGCTTACCAGATTTCAGTAGTGCATCCTTCCGCAATGAAGCATATTTAGATCTGATTCCTAAAGATTCTGTTAAACTTTCATCAACTGGCAACACAGTCTGAACAAAAACAAAAAAACCCAGAAATAGTAAAGAATGAAACCTCAGTGCCCAAGCAATATGCAGTGATGACCTATCACACAGACTTCAAAGAAATATTCAACTCAACACCTGCTTTAAATAAATATTTCAAATATTTTTACTGTAGACAAAAAATATTGCAGGCTGAAATAATAAATCCTAAGCATTTCTATTTACTTTTACTGCACAGTTCAAAATTCTGCAAAAATTTTCATCCAGCCTTTCAACTACCTTATTCTAGCACAGCTCCAGAGTCCTTACAGGTACTGCATCAATAGGCATGAAAGATCTGGAGGATATAAAGTGATACTAATGCACACTGTGAATATAATAAACATGTAAGAGTGCAATGATCACCAAGGTATTCAAAATGCAGGCTTTACAGAATTAAACATATGTCTAGGCTGAGGAAGTGCTACAAACATCTGCTCTCAAGCAAATATTTGGGGATCAGCTAAAAAAATCCAATAGCCAAGTAAGCCCTTCAGTTTTATTAAAATTCTGGGAATTCCCTAACATCCTCGTTACAGTTTTCCTTAGAGGCACTTTCCAATTCACAGTGTGAGATTAAATACCACATCTCTCTGAAACTGGTTATCCATGCACCACATGCACCAGAGAACAGTACCAGGAGCCTCTTCTGATGAAGAACTTGGGTATTTGAAGCTAAAGATTAATCAGTTTAAATTAAAATTTTTCCCAAGACTTCTAACCCCACACATGAGCACCAAGAGCTCCACAAAATTCAAAATGGCTTTATTCCCATTAGGCTGATCCTTACAGTATTTTGAAAACGTAAAGCACTACTAAACTGGACAGGAAGATGGACAGGAAGGTTGACAGCAGATGTCAGCCTAGCTTATTTCAATGCTGGCAATAAATCTGCATCCTTCTGAATTTGATACAACACTCATACTCACCCTTCCATTAATTGTATCAGGTGACCTTGTCACTGGAGGCCTTTGGTCAGATTTTTCCTCCATCTGCCACCCGATAACTGTGATGTTACCTACACGGTCACTTTCAGCCGACCTGCAACAAATACTCTGCGTTGAGATTTTTTTGGAGGAGGACCTGTTCATCAACAAGGAAACACTTATAAAAGGCTATTAATCTTCAAACTTAATGAACATTTTAAATAGGAAGCTTTTCAACTTCATTTGGAATAATTTTATAATGGTGTATTCCAACAGGAGAACATTCCCCCCATTCTGTACGAATGCTGTATAGAATTGAAGGCAGTCTAAAACAACGTATGTGTTTCCATGCTTCCGTAAAACCAGAAGGAGTTCAGATTTTATAATTAGGCAAAAGCAGCTTAAATTGTGAACATTAATGTGGAGCAGATATTTGAGTGTATGTGCACACATGTGTTGCTTGTGCGCTTCAATATCTGAAACCAAACTCCCATTGGTGCAGTTTAACTCCAACCAATGCAGTTGCAATTGGCAGACTTTGATAATATGTGGACCAAACAGAAGTAGCACCAAATCTTCCTCTCAACATAGAAGCCAGTCAATGTCACCAGTTATGGGGCTGATCACATCTTGTGCTCTGCAGATAGCCTATTCAGATTGGGAAAACTGGGCACCTGACATTCCATAAAGAAAAACCGATGCTAAAAAGAAGGTGGTGACTAAAAGAAAAAGTTTAAAAATAATAGAGTATTTTTATAGGCAGTGCTCTGTGCTCAGCTTATACATCTGAGGGTAACATGACAATGCGAAGAAATGAAGGTATTCACGCACTTTGATAATCAGAATACACTTCATATCAAAACAAGAGAGTTTATTAAAGTCCATTTTCACCTTAGTCATGAAATAAGAGGTTTTCATCACATCTTAAGCATGTTTTGAAGAATAAAGAATTAACATTTAAATGAAGGAAAATATTACAAACCTTAGTGTTATATGCAACCTGTGGTACTTCTCCTGAAGAAGATCTTTTACAGTGAACGTCCCAGAACCCAACAAATACATCTGAAAGAAGATGAGTTCCAGAATTGTATTTACCTTTACAGTGAGAAAAAGCTTTGTCCGCACTGAAGTCCAAAATACAACTATTATGCAAGTCCAAGAGCAAAACCATAACTAAATATGCCATACATAACTACTTAAAACATCCTAAAATTTAATATATTTGGTAATTTATAAAAATTTTTCTTCTACTGGAGGACAATATGCATTTTTGTTTCTCTAGGATATGAGTGGAGGCACATCAGCATGTATGAGCTCAGGCCAAGCAATACATCAACACTGAAAGCAATGACTGAAAAGGGCTCAGGCTGCATCCGTGACCCAAACTTGGCTCCTCCCAAAGGACATCTCCTCTGGAGGTATTCATTTTTCCCTAGAGATTCCCCATGAAGCACTGAACAGAGAGCATTGAACAAGCACTGAGGAAGCCATGGAAGAGCAGACACATGTATTGTGCTATCTAGAATACCATTTCAGGTATTGTGAACAGTCTGAGAACAAATGGCCTGAATTTCCCACAGATCCAAGTAGTAACACGGGAGCACTGAGACTTAGATTTCTTTCAGTTAAAGAACAAACCTTAGCCCTGAACAAAACCACTAATGTATCAGGGCAGGGTGATTTCTGGAATTTAGCTGCTCTATTCCAAAGGAGAGTTATATTATGGCATTTTGGCACAGGCTAGAAGCCTTAGTTAGGGGTGTTGGATCCTATTCATTATCTAGTTCACTAAAGATGTCCACAACGTAAGAGCACAAGTGACAGGACCTTTTTAATTTAAATCCATGGTTTCCAAACTTACTGCAGACAAGCCTTATTTGAGAAAACTGGCAATGCTACTCACTCTGCCAAGCCAATCTAATTTGTTCATCCTTTCCATACCCATCTTGTTTTCTGTATGATCAGTGCTGCTATCCCTTTGTTTTCTTCCATAGAAGTTACTAGTTTTATCTCTTTGCCTCTAATTTCCTTGCTCCACACTGACTGGACAGGCAACAGAATAAAGAAAACTTACTGTTCCCTGAGATCTGTCTTTGACGTCATACACGGAGAGTTTGATTTGTGTCAATTGATTGATAAGAGAGTCTTGGAAAAAGGCAATGCTGCTTAGAAAGATAGGATTACTTGTTCCCTGTAATCATAAACAAAAAGCCAAAAGTTAATGTAAGGTGATTGTTAGGAAGAACTGATTCCTGTGCTAGCTTTCATTTTAAATCTAATCTAGAAGTATCTCACCACTTACCTCAATAATTTCTGTCTGTGCATGCTTCGTCCAGAACGCCTGGGGAGGTGTAGTTACACTCACTGCTACAAAACTATTTGGTTTTCGATCTAGCGATGGAGTTAGCAGCTCACTGCAAGCTTTAGGTATGCAACAGATAAATAAATTTAGATTCAGGATCTTTTTCATATTGCTGTAAGACTCTACATTTTTATAAAAGCACATCATATACCTTGAGCAATCAAGCCATGAAGGGCTTAATATTCATTCTACCACCACACTACAAAAGCAGACATCACTCACCTTTGTGCACGCAAACAGTAAACATGCAATCAGATCAGTCTGGTGCCAAGCTCCACAGCTGCAATTTCAACTTGTTCTCTTCCAAGACGTGCCTATCCACCCCCTGGCAAGCTCATCCTAACAGCCTACATGCATAGGTTTTCCCCTGGGAATCTCGTGAGCGTGGCTGCATTTGATTCGAAGTCATGCTCCATTAAGCCCATTATCAAATGGCATTTGCCCAGGGAGAGCCAACAGAAGCGCCTGAACATTGATCAAGCAGCACTGCTATGAGGAAAACCTCAGCTTGTAATTGTAAAATGGCAGCAATTTATTGCCTCTAAAATGTTACTGTGAGCTAAACTGCTGGGAATCGACTACGGTGAGTAGGAAATAACTTCCAAAAATTTGAATGAGTGACTCTACACAATTACATTAAACTTTGGAGCCAAATTCTATCTAGCTAGATACAGGTAACTACAGTGTGGTCTAATTCTGCTTCAGCTATGTGCAGGAAGTTACTTCTGAGATTTACCTAAGCAGCTTTGCAATTCTAGATGTTTTCAATTTATCTGAAAATATTTAAAGTACCTTATTCAGCTCTGAGAGTGTTTGTTATGATTATTATTCATAACACAATTACACACATCTGAGAAAATTTTAATTTTTCATTTCAAGCATACTGTTAAGAGCATAACCTTCCAAACACTATTCTGCCAAGAAAACCATCCCGCAGTTGAAAAGGAGGACTGAATTTTCATGACGAAAATATTTTTCACTTGTTCTTCAAGTGAGGTGAGTCAATGCACAAGCTTCTTTTCCAAATTCAACCATCTCAGAATTCAGGTCACTTCTGCATCTTGCATTATCACTTGACAGCAAAGACCCCAGGAAAGAAGGTACGTGCAATTTGCAATTCTTAGAAAACATTCTGCTCTAAAGTGGTGTTTCCAGCAAATCTTCAGCTTGCCTGAAGACCTGAACTGCTGATATACTGACACTGAAGACAGTTTCACTGTATCTTCATATCAACAAAGTAAACATTTAATAATAATATTCACATAATAAATATTAAAAATTTTATAGAACCGATGTTTTAGTTACAGACTTCTAGAAACTTCATAAAAATCAAACTGCTAGTTGCTTATCAAAAGATACTGTACAGGAGCACAAAAACTGTACCACATCTCCATAAAAATCAGAGCAAAGTGGCAAACCTTACTATATGAAAGGCACTTAAAAATCAACACTTACAAAACCCCACACATATTCAACCACATGCATCATCAAAACTAGCATAAAATCACCAAGCTTACCCAAACTGAACTCTAAAATCGGCTCATCTGGATCCTGAATGTTTCCTGTAAATCAGAAAAATTAACACAAGATTAGCCAAACATCACTGTCATGGGAATTCTTTCCTGAAGTTGCAATCACACAGAAAAAGAAATTAAATTTTATACCTTTTTTTTTTTTTAATTCAGTGAGCCATGACTGGTATCTAAAACATTTATTTGGTAATCCTTAGTCTCTAACAATTATTTGGACTTGAGATGATTTCAGTTTGTAAAGCATATTAAAATATGTAAAGCTATGCAAGATTATATGCAATATGGGAATAGTAAATGCTTAATCTCAATAGTAAACAACAGGATTAAAGCCTGAGCCACCATTAACTCCAAATTATTAAATCAGATATGTCTACTCTGTGGTAGCTAATAGGACAAAGTTTGAAAGTACCTGTCTCTCTTACTAATGAAAGAAGGCCTCTGAGGGGTACAATCCTAATTTACTAACCATAAAAGATAAGGAGATAAGCCTTAGCTCCCTGAACTTCCTTGAAAATTTTATACAATGTCAAGCAAGGAGATTGCCAAGGCTCTTCCTACACCTTGACATTATTTTGTTATTTTCTCCCCATTGCTTATCTTTGAGTGATAAACATAACAGCACGAAATCTAGCTTAATTTCTTTTTTAAAATCCCTCTCCAATTTTAATGTTTTGTCTATTTTAGAAGTGGTAAATTCAAGGGTTTTAAAAGTTTTTTAGCATAATTCCTTTAACTCATTACCTCCAGATAACCAGACACACCTAAATCTTTGAGCAAATAAAAGAAAAAACCCAACATTAGTACAAGGCACATTTTAAAAGAAGCAGCAACAAAGCAATAGCTGACAGGAAGATACGAACCTGTTAGAGAAAGGCCAACCATGTCAGAGGTGACATCAATGGTGGAGGCCCTCTGCACAGTGCGGGATTTGGCACCATGGCGGGGACTGTGTTCTCTTGCTGTCATTTTCTCATGAAGAGCCCTTCCTTCCTTGCTGCTTGGCTTTACTGATGTTTGTCTCACAGAGTAGCAGAGTGCAGCAGGTTGTCTCCAGCTGCTATTCCTCCAACATTACCATGCTACGCAACAGAGAAAGCAAAAACATACACCAAAATTTTAGGCCACTATCAGCTACTGCCCTTTCCAACAGCAGCAAGCCTACTGCCATAAAACCACCTAAGGTCATTCAAATGAAATGCCCAAGGCAGATCCAATGCACAGTAACTCCATTTGCAGGAACTGTGCATCTGTAGCATTTTACAGCAAATTGTTGAAAACTGGACCACGTGCAAGAAAGGTTCTGCTGTCACAGAATAGGGCTTGAGAGAGACTTGTTAACCGACCAGCTGCTCTTCTCCTTTGTCTAAGTTATTAAAACATCCTTAATGAAGTTTCCTGGTTTTCATAATCCCCGGGGAGGATAAGTAAATTTGTCAGATGGGGTTTCTGTCTGCAGAGGAAGGACAAGGGATAAGGACAAAGGGACAACAGGTCAGTAGAGCGCCCAACAAAAGGGCAGGAAATGTAGTTAGAGTCAGCACACTGTGTTGTTCTAGACTCTACTGCCATGAGAAAGGGATAATGAAACTATTAAAAAAGCCTGCTGGGCCAGAGAGATGTTGAAATTCTGGGATGCTGGTGGAAAGAAAAAGCAAAAGGGGATGCCTGCTGATGTGGCATGTGGCAATATCCGTGCTCTTCCTCCACCCTACACTTTTTTGGACTACAGACATCCATGACAGTTCTTACCCTCACAATGCCTATGAAGTGAAACATTACAGTAGGAAAGAAAATTTGGTTATCATTTTAAATGTGAATGTCTTTCAAGCAGCCATGTTAGCACTGCAGTTATGGCTCTTTTGTATTTGTTTCATATTATTATGACAAAGTCCATTAATTTAGGAGGTGAGGAGTAAAATCTGATAAACCTGAAAGGTACTAACAGAGGTGACTAACACCTTCACAGCAGCCCCTCATTCATTCTACAAAACATTTGAACCACACTGCAAAATGGGAGAATATGTATTTTCCTTTTAGGTTGATGGACTAAAAATGAGCAAGATGCATTTTAATTAAATAAAGCATCTAGCTTATACTTTGTTCTAAACCAGCACTTTAAACTTGTCTGAAGGCCTCCACAGGAACATTCAACCTGACTAACTTAAGTTTCTGAACTTAACTAGTCAGCATCTCCCTCTGGAGGATTTCAGAAGAATCTCCCTCTCTCCACAGGGTACTCAAGCTTCTTAACTACCACTGCTTCACTGGACATCCAAAATTCAAATGCAAGTATCTAAGATAACTGAACTGAACACAGCCCTGGCCATCTACATCAGCTTAGGAATTAGATTGCAAATGAGGAGCTCATTCTAGAGAGGAAGCAATTTGGGCTGTGTCTATGAGACAGGCCAGTCTGTTGCCACTCAGAACCAAGAATTTGATTCAACTCAAGTTTATATCATATAAGCCAATTCCAAATAGGAAAAAAATGAATTCTTGAACAGAAGTAGTGGAAATTGAGAGCTCTGAACATCCCATCCCCAAAAGCTCTGAAACTCAGTGACAGCATACAAAACAACACTCTGCCTATAGATATAATTTCTGTCAGCCAAAAACTAAAGCAAGCAGTTTCCCAATCCATACTGAATCACAGAATAGTTGAGGTAGGATAAATTCTGGAGTTTATCTAATCCAACCCCCATGCTCAGAGGAAGCTTCTCAGGACTGTGTCCAGTTGGTTTTGGACAAGAATGTACCTCTTTGGCCAACCTGGCTGCTCCAAGGTTTGATCACACACAGTAAAAAAAGATTTATTGTATTTATTAGTGCTTAAGTGGCTAGTGAATAAACACTTTCTCAAATAGTACTGAATGTCCTAGTATTTGGTCATATAAAAGTTCCATCAAAATTCTTTGGCAGTTTCCAAGTCTTTCCATTCTCCTAATATTTTTCTTCTTTCAGCAGTAGGCTTTCCTTGGTTTGTTCTTTATATAACGTGATGTGTAACAGTCTGTAATAACAGTCTATCAAACCTAACTGCCTGATGAAAAGACCTACAGAATGTACTTGCAGACATTTAGACAGGATGTCATAGTCCCTTCCCCCAAAACCTAAAAATACCTTATTAGAGAATAACTAACATGTTCACAAAGGCACAGGTCAGACAGCAGTTAGGTTAAAGAGTCCAGGTGCTTTTCAGCTAAAATCTCTGCAGTTGCTGACATCCTTAAAAAGGGTCAGTCCTTGATAAGTTGAAAGAGGATCAGGTATCTAATTTGTTTTGAAGCCATGTCTATTTAAACATTACAGAGCATAGTAATTTTCCAAGGCTCTCTAAGATCTCAACTATTCATTTAAATTGCAATATTAATTTCTCATCTAATGATACATTTTTATATCACTTACAAGGACCATACTTACAGAGGGCTCTTCCTCTCATGTGGGGAGAGATTTTGTGTATCATAATATCAGTTAAATCCAGTATCAGTTAAATCCACATCTAAAAAATTAACAAAATAATCAGCATAAATTAACAATCTTTGTATACTGCATCAATCACAACCAATAGGCAGGTACCATTCTCAGATTAACTATAAATTTAACTTCTGATTACCAGTGCTCACAATAAAGTTTACTGAAAATAGAAAAACTGTATGATCCTCTACTGGACCTCACCCAGCACTAGCCATGGCAATACCCAGGCAGAGTAGGAGCACAAAGAAATAAGCTTATGCTGAGAAGGACTGACTTTAGGTCAGCATTTGGTGAGTGGGTAGAACAGCTGTAAGAAACATATGTTAACATGTTTACCAAACGGCTTGGTGCTATTAGGAAAAAGGAATGTATATGATATGTTGAGTATAAGACAGCATTTGTTACTACACTTGCTTTTCTACAGCTAATCTTTCAAAATGTTGTTGTTTGGAAGAGTTATAACTGCTACTGTCAGGAGAAAAGATCCTGTGTCAAAACACAGAAGTTCAAAAGATCAGGATGTAGGTCTCTTACTCCATTGAGTGAAAATACTATGTGAGGGAGGCTTCTACGAACAGCTGGCAATGAGCATACAGTAAAAGTGATTTATTTTTAAGTTTACTACAGACTAAATGACAGTTTGTATTTGATAGTGCTACCATCTCATTCAAGTGCATTTACATTAAAAGGATATGTCTTTTAAGACCTCCCATCTATCCCACATTACAGTAAAAGAAATGGGGAATTCCAGTCTCAGTTTCTTGTTTTAATCACCAGCCCTACCAGTTACCAAAGACTGCCTAAGAATTTAACATGAGATCTTATCACTTACAGAAAGATTATACCTCACCTAAATTACATAGGAGGCATGTATCTGATCCCAGCTCACCGCTCAGGTTCTCTCTGCAGCCAATGGTGAGACACAGGCACTTCCAGAGAATGGGGGACTATTTTCCAAGGTAGGTGGGATGAGTCACCCCATGAAGATTCCTCTCTCTAATTATAAAAATAATTTAAATGACTAGGTTAGGCCTGATGCTGCAGCTGGGCAAACTGGATCCCTCCCACAAGTGTGCTAGCTCAGGCAGGGGTGAGTTCCCTCTACTCAAGGCACAGCCAAACAACAGGTGCTCTGATCCCTCTCCGGAATGAAAACTGTTTCACAGTTACAACCTTATGATCATGTTTTTGATAAAAATCAATGGAGGTAGGATTCTTACCAAATTAAAGGAAGTATTAACAGATCACACAGTTTCCTTAGATGGTATCTATCCTTAAATGGATAGTTTCCAAAGACTGGTACCACTCCAGCAGCCAGCAATCCCAAAGGCAGACGTAATTGCAGTCCAGGCAACCTCCCCTGAGGATGGCATGATTTACCTACGCATAGTCTTTGGCTTTGCCCTTACTAAGACTGCAGACAGTGGATGTTCACAAGATGTGCAGCTTTGCACTTCATGAAGCTTTGCTGCAAGCCTACTTTTCAACAGAAACATGAGAAGATGTTGTTGACCTCCAGTACCAGGAATGGCCACGCCCACAGTTCAGAAAAAGGTACTGAGCAAGCGTCCCTTCAGTTATGTGAATATTTATTTAGCATTCTATTAGCATAAAAACGTATGACCAGAAGAAAAAGTCTTCATCAGATGCCACTTCTGCCCTGCTACCCTCGGTCCTGTCAGTTGGCTGTGAAAAGCAAACGCTATTTTGTTCAGCTATGCTGCCTTGTGTCCTCTAGCACTGAAAGTCTGGGACACTTGGTATCAGTCTGTTTGCGAGATCTCAGGCAAAAATTATGATCATCTCAGCCCCAGAATAAACCCCTGATGACTAGTTTGTACAAGCTAACATTCTCCTTATCTCATCAAATATTTGGTGAAGTGCTTTGGTCTGTTCCCTGCTTGGGAAAAAAAAAAAAAACTACCAAACTACCTCTTGAAACAAATGTGTAAGGTGAGATCAAACCTTTCAGCCTAACATCTACTTTTCTGACACTCCTTACACAACTGTAGGAAATAGAATTTTTCCAATTCACACATCAATAAGCAGGAGAAAGGATACTCCCATTACTGATTGAATCAAAGTCTACTTTGAGACTGTACTTTCCTACAGCCACAGTGCTCTTTGATCAGGTAAAGAGGCATACCAAAGCAAAAAACTGAATAGCAGTGGAGGGCTAAATGTTACCAATACATCTACATGAAGAGAATAATAGACAAAAAGGGACAGTTTGACAGTTCCCTTAAGGCTTAAAAAAAAAAAACAGGTGTAATCCTACTGAAAGTTTACCATCATGTCCAAGAGGGAGTGAAAAAGTAGTTGTGAGATACTTAATGAACTGCAATTTGTTTTAGAGCCTCTAGACTCTCCAGACTATAAGGACCATTCCCTGAACCTTACAAATTAGGATTCCTGTTCCTGAAAAATCTGTTTTGAAACATAAAGAGGGATTCTTCAGCCAACTGCATTCTTCAAATAACATCTTCATTAAAAGTTCATCACAAAATCATGAAAATGCATATTGCCTGAAACAGTATTTTGTATCTGCAGCATAGCCTGATTTCCAACTAACATGCTATTAACTGCATCAATATGGACAAAATAATGGAAAGGATGAAATGCCAGACTACGCTAAGTTATTAATTAGTTGCCTTTCATTTAAGAGCACCATCTCTATCATAACTACCATGCAGAGAGTGCTTTATTAGTTATTTGTTACCTCCAACAATAGAAAACTTTGGTAATGACCAAGATTTGCCATGTTGGCTCAAACCCAATCTTTCAGCAATTCCAGCAACCCACCCCCAACAGCTGCTTCAATTAATATGTATGGAATTTAACCACACAAGGATCTGAGGTGAAGGTCTGCATCAACCCTATCACTCTTGGCTGCAGAGGCAGGCCAAGAGCAGAACATCAGCTCAAAGGGCAGCAGCACCCCGCAAAAGCCTGCTAAGACCTACTCCAATTAAGAGCAGTTTTCTTTACAGTCTGACGTGCACTTCGCTCCTCTGTCTCATTTAATGAGAGACTGAATGTCCTGAATCTTACACAGATCAAAACAAAAAAAGTCAAAGCCATGAATTTGGCACCTTGAGTCAGATCCTTCCAGCCAAATTCGTGGGGGCAGCAACACATATTATGTCTACCACAGATCTATGGGTTGACAACAGTTTCAGTCCATTCTTTCCATGATCTAGGCCTTGGGAAGGTAAAAGAATGCAAGTGATGCCAGCATCCAATATGAACCTTTGCCTCCCACTGACATTACTTCCCCACAAAGACATAGTCAGCAGGTGCTAATTTGTCAGCTAAGAGGCTGTATCTCCCCCTCCCAGCCTTCTTCTTAGGTCTAGGTTCCCCTCACAAACTGGTTAAATGTTCCCTTCTTCTACACACCAGAATCTTGATTAACAAAGACAATAATATTATGTTTGGCCTGAAGAATCTTCTTGTTGCTCTCCGAAGCTCACCTGAGGATTCTGAGCAAGTGGGTAACCGCAGCAGGAACAGGGAAAGGTCTTCCACAAGAAAATGAAATCAGCTGCTGCAAGATACAACAAATATATTTGTGCAACACGGAAATCCCCGAACGCAACCTTTGAGTGATATTTAGATAAAAGGACATTTCAGCACCAGGAAGTAGTTTGCTTTCTCTTTGCTCTCCTGTCCACAGATCCCACTTACTTGCAGGTAAGCTTGTAAATCGCAAAATTTCTTCTTGATCCTTCCCCACTATGAACTTCAGCAAACTCAAATGATTGAAAAACTTAATTTCACCTCTTTAGTATATTTGTGTACTTTTTATAAGAAACTGCCGTTTATGCCACTTAGTTCTTTGTGCAAATTAAAACTATTTGTCTATATTCACAACAGAAATACAATTAGCATTCTTCTTAATGAGGTACTGTTTTAATTTCACTTGTCATTGCAGTATTTTTATTCCTTTAATGCTTCTATGAGCACAAAAATACGCACACCCAGAGGTGGAAGCGAGCATCTGTAATACACACGTCTGTTAGCTGAAAAGGAAAAAGCACAGCTCTGTTTGGAGAACAGTTTTTCTGAAGCTGAACACAGCCCAATGCCATGGAAAATGCTGAGTTTGCTACAGGGCAGTTTGAAGTCTAACCCTCTCAGCCTCCTCCGTCATTTTACCAGCAGAAACTGAAACAGCTTACAAATGATCTTTACCCCAAATTAACCTTTGCCCTCTTCACAAGAAATGTGCAGGGCACTTTGTGGTAAAGCTTCCTGTGAACAGGATGACTACTCTCCTCATGACCTGGGGTTCTCACACTGCCTACACAGACACGGAAAAGTCCATGAGGACAGAGGACATATTTTCTGTTGAGGAGTTTGGACTGGAAACACTTCTCTGAATTTGATGGTCCTTTCAACACCCTCCCCACACCTGCCTCTCCTAGAGCAGTATTTTATCATAACCATAAAGGTTATGATAAAATGCAGAAACAGCTCTGCTCTAGCTGGAAAAAACAGAGAGCTTAACTCCCTCTCTGAGCTCCTCCTGCTGCAAGAAAGAGTGAGGCAGGGGAAAACAAAGACAGGAAAAAAACCCAATGAAACAAAACAAAAGAAAGAAAGAAAGAAACTAACAAAAAACCCACAAAACCCCCAACCACCCCCCCAAAACACAAAAAAGAAGAAAAAAACTCCAAAAACCAACCAGCCAAACAGAAAAAACAAAACCAAACCCCCCAAAAAGCAAAACCAAACCAAACCAAAACCCCAAACAAACAAAAAACCCCAAAACAAAACAAACCTCAAAGCCAAAAAAACCCCAAACACCAACAAAACAAAAAACACAAATAAATCCAAACTCCAACACTTTATGACTGGAAATGGAGATGAACCAGACACACATAACATTTGCTAACGATTTCATACTGCTGTTGATTACAGATCAATGGCATTAACATATTCTCCCTCATACAGGCAATGAGAGGGGGACCACAGACAAGACAGCAGGATAAAAGCACTGAAACAAGATCTTTAATAAGAAGTTTTCATCAAGGGTGGATTACAGCAAAAAGTCTAGGGAACTATCTGATCTAACTGCCTATAATATTCATCTGTTCCACAGACTAACATAGCACTAATTAAAGTTAGTGCAGACTGGTCAAAACAACCCAGGAATCACAGCCTACCGACAGCACTGTCCTCTATGTGTGTGATGGGATCTGACAATCTACTCTGAAATCACTGAGCTTCACCCATGCAACAGGACTGCACCCCAGAGCCACAGCAGAATCTTTATTTTCCTGACACTGCATTTTCTGACATGGAAGGAATGATCCATTAGGTCACAGGCACACCAAAAAAATCTCCCAAGCACTCTTCATTTTCACATGGCATTGTTCAGACTCGCTGTGATTCCTGCACTTACTGTTTTAAATGTTTATATAGATGAAAAATACACAACAGCATCTGAAGACAAACTAGCAATGCATAAATTCTTTCTCTAACATATGTGTTTTCAATAAGATATAACTAACTGACTCAGGATTTGAAACAGTGTCAAGTATTTAGAAAATTAAAAATAAATGTTAGTGTAGGAGTAGTATTCCACAAAGGTTATTACTAAGATTTAGGCAGCATAGCGAAACTAGAGTCTTAAGCTACTAATGCAAATCTGCTGATGCATATTTCTCCATCCATTTTTTTTGTACGCCTGAACTTTTTTTGTGCATGTATTTCTGATTGATGTAACTTTTTCTCTTACACAGTGCATGCCTAGACTATACCTAACGGCTACAATACTGGATATATTTTCAATTTTTTTTTTCTGTTCCACTATCTGATTCCTTTGTGCTGCTTTCATTTCTTCTTCCTGGAAAATAAAATTGTTTGCTTACACTGACCTTTCTAAATCAATGGGAGAGAGGGTTGCTGCAGGACAAGATCCTGACTGCATTTCTTTCTGGAGTCACGTGAACAAGTGGTAGGATGCTGGCAGTTTGGAAGCGTAAGCATCTAACTCCACAGAGGCCAACAAGAGACTGTGCTTCCCACCACTGTTCCCGTTTCAACGCCTCGGTGGAACAGCTGTCCCAGTGAAAGGAATCCTTTTTAATGCCAGTACCACCCTGTGGGTTAACACTAAGATCATCCTGTAAGATACAGTGTGGGGAGGAGGGGGGTGTACTGTTTCAGTTTCTTGCCTGTTTCTCAAAATAGTTTCCTTGGCAAGTTAGAGGAGGCCTGTCTCTAGTGATGTGCCCCAAGGTTCAATACCAGGCCCACTACTGCGTAACTTACTTATCGATGACTTGGATGAAGGGGCAGATGCCCCCTCAGCAAGTTCCCTGGTGACACCAAGCTGGGATCAGTGGCCAATAGCCCAGAGTGCTGTGCAGCCCTTCAGAAGGACCTTGACAGGTTGGAGAGATGGGCAGAGAAGAACCATCTGAAATTCAACAAAAGCAACTGCAGGGTCCTGGACCTGGTGAGGAACAGCCCTGGGCACCAGCACAGGCTGGGGCTGACCTGCTGGAAAGCAGCTCCGCAGAGAAGGACCTGGGGGTTCTGGCGGACAGCAAGCTGTCCATGAGCCAGCAGTGTGACCTTGTGGCCAAGGACAAAGGTACCCTGGGGGGCAGTAACTAGGAATAGCACTGCCAGCAGATCGAGGGAGCTGATCCTGCCCCTCTGCTCAGCTCTAGTGAGGTCACATCTGGAGTGCTGTGCCCAGTTCTGGGCTCCTCAGAGCCAGAGACAAGGAGCTCCTGGAGCAGGCCCAGGGAGGGCAACAAAGAGCATTATGGGACTGGAGCATTCCTCTTGCGAGGAAAGGCTGACAAACGCTGGGCCTGTTCAGCCTCCAGAAGAGAGTGAGAGGGGACCTCATCTATGAATGCAAATATCTGAAGGGAAGGCACGAAGAGGATGGATCCAGGCTCTTCTTGGTGGTGACAAGCAATAAGACAAGACACAAAGGGCAGAAACTGATGGACAGCAAGTTTCACCTGAGTATGAGGAAGAACTTCTTCACTGTGCAGGTGACCAAGCACTGGAACAGATTGTTCAGAGAGGCTGTGGAGTCTCCCTCACCAAAGATACTCAAGAACTGTCTGGATGCAAGCCTGTGCCATGTGCACTGGGATGATCCTGCTTGAGCATGAGGCTGGACTGGATGACCCTTCCAACCTGACCATTCTGTGACTCTGTGATTAACTTGTAGCAGAGCTATTGAAACCCAACCATATAGGAATCATGACATGAATTGATGGTCATCAATCAATTTAAAACATACTGGAATAATATCTGAAATATATTGAAACTGGCCATATTTGACTGCTAAATTTAAAAAAGCCTGAATCAGTAGCACAAAACTGGAATACACAAAGAACACAATCTACAAAGAAAATAGATAAGTGGTTTGTGTGTCTTTGAAGCATTATAACAGGAAATCAGACCAAATGTCACTGACATATTTCTATGAATTTCATTGCAAATCAGTATCTAAGATCAGCGGCTTTCTAAGAGAATACCATGTTTCAACAATTGGTCCCCACTTGTGAAAATTCCCGTGAGGTTTCCCAGTTTTGACTGCAGCTTTACCAAAATACTATCTTCTTTGTTGAGGTGTGATTGAACATAAAAAGCTATTATAGACAATAAATGTTTTGTAGGGACATTATGATGTTAGCTCTGAGACAGAAATGACAAAAAATAGTTTGGTAAGAGTAACAAAGGTATTTCTACTGCTATGATGGTTTTCATGCGTAAAATGAGCAAACATATGAACACTTGAGGATAAATAAAAATATTGCAGGTACTGAGTTCAAAGGTTCGTGTCTCCTCACTCCAACATATTACAGGTTAAAATGCTCCATTCAGACAGAGAAGGTAGCAAGTACTTTTGTAGCTGCAGTATATGTTGTGCAACAAGTTATTCTGCTATAACATTCTTTTCTTTCACTCTCAGCTACTACCAGACCAGATGTAATAAACATTTCAGTCCAAAATTCCAAGAATTCAAAGAAAATTAAGACTCCTATAGGGTATGGCCATGGATTTCTGGAGTACAGGGCTTTTAAAAACAATTTTCAAGTAACTGTAACCACAATCTACTGGTTTTCAACAGCTACTAGTGATCAATTTTTAGAACTGATGCAGTTCAGTGGTCTTCAAAAATTTATTTTAAAAAATAACAACTGCTGCAGGGATAATAGCAACAATCCTCAAAAAATATGTATGCGAAGACAAAGGGCGTATATTAATGCTGAGTTCCTTGCAGCACTCAATGCTCAAAAATAGGAACTTAAATGTCAGAGTTCTGTCAATTCTCTCAGCACTCACATGACTTCTAAAACTGGTGTGTTACTACAGGCCAAGTTTACCTGAATCTCACTTTTTTTAAAAGCCAATTTTGCATGAATACAAAAAAGCCTGAAAACGTGAAGGATGTATCCCAAATTACTTTCCTAAGTTCATGACTAACTCACTCTCATGACTGATACATTTGACTCCCAATTTTTGCATGTTAAGGCAAGCCACAGTGACGCCGACTTTTGCTAACTTCTGTTGCCTCCCACCACACTTTATCAGAAATTCATAAGCATGCTGCGTACCTCAGTGTCAAACCTCCACAGCAAGGCAGCAGAAATGATCATTTTGCCCACAGCTACCTGTCTTGCTCTTCTGGCCCAGATGAAAGCAGGAAGCTGCATTTCAGCCACATAGGTTTACCATTCATCATCTCATCAAAGCCACTTTCAGCAACAGGTTAAACTAAGATACTGAACTGCATCTCAGTGTGGGCACATGTTCCTAATCCGCTTTTTCTGCTGGAGAGGCAGTACCTTCTGGACAAGGGGTGGGACCAAAAGCTGAATATGAAGACTGCATCAGGGCAAAAGCTTAATCAAGCTTGGAGTCTTCTCTGAGAGAAGGCTCTAGAGACTGAGAAAAACAGTATAATGAGCAGCACTGGTATTCTGTGAGGCATCTCCATGTTTGCACTCCCATATTCAGCTCACAAGCATCCTGAGAACTTCTGAGCTGGGCAGCACACCCAGACGTCAGTATTTTAAGGTCTGGAGGTAACAAAACAGGCAATGTGTTACCAGAGTCCCTCGCTGGCCTTTGCAGCTCTGTTACCCTGCAGCCCTGTGATACCACACTGCCATCACTAGTGACTGGCCATAAATCTAGCAGAGGAGCTTGCAAACGCTGAGCACTTAGGTTTTTCAGGCTTGCTTTGTTTGAACTTTTGTTGACCTGCCTGCAACTTGTTTTAACCTGCAATTAAACTTGGTTCAGCTGTGACAACAATTTTTCCAACTGCATGGATGTCTGTGACTGATTTGTTTTTAATTTTGTTTATATTTGCATGGTACCATCATCATTTCACAACTCAGCACAATGATGTAGTGTAGAAAAATACAGGCTTGGTACAATAGCAGAGGCCTTCAGACATGGAGACACAGGATGGAGTTCTACTCTATGGGATAAAAAGAGACAGTACAGAGTGGGCACTTGGAGGCACTGAGCCTATAGCTCATCCACAGTCATTTTAGAACTGCAGACTTAAGGCTGGACAAAATTGGTTTCAGAGTGATCAAGGGTACGGATGATATCACATACAGTAAATATGGACTAACATGGAGCTGCAAACCAACGAAAAAAGAGTCAAGTTTAAAAGCTTATCAGCAAATATAAAAATGATCCCAAGTGAATCCTGGAGTGGAGAAGAAGAAACTATCAAATGTGAACATCATATTCCTCAGATACTCAGATCCTTCAGTATCTGAAGTCCTCTGGATGCTGACAACTGCTGAAATGCCTCCACATACCCACCAGCAGAATGAAACCCCTTTACAGTCCAGAGAAGGAGGAAAAAGGTGAGCATTACAGCATGATTAGAGGTAGACATTTTATGACATTTTATTCAATGAATTTAACTGCATTGTTACTTCTTGAGACTTTCCTTTATAGAGAAGCATAACTTCTTTTCCAGTAATTACTGGATCCTGCCAAGTAATGATTCCTGGATCAGGCTGTAATGACTTTTAATTATAAAAACAACCCGTCTTTAGATATAACGTGGGTTTCATCTTTGCACTTCTATAAAAAAGATTCTGAGTGTAACAGCACATATGTGGAATTTTGTGCCATTCTTCACTGTTTACATGTACTAGCAGATGCTGCGGTCCCGTGCTTTATGAGCTAATATTTTAAACAGTTCGGAGCACTAATTTTACTGTTTCCAGCCTCTTCAGGTCCTGAGGATCTCATCTCTACAGCTTCATTTACAGAGTTTTTATAGACTAAAGATGCAAGAATGTGAGCTAGCCGTAAGAGGCTAGTTAGGACAGTTTGTGTCATTGGGATAACTTCCACGTTACAGGCACAAACTATTTGCTTCCACTGAAAACACAACATGATTGTCTGCCCACACAGATATCACTGTGAATCACGGGCATCACTGTAACACATCTTTGTCAAACATTTTTTTTAAAAACAGCAAATGTCACAAAACTCAACTTTTTAACTGTTGGAAGTTAAAAAGCTAGAATAAGCTAGAAATAAGCTAGAACTGCTTGACGAAACTAAGTGGGACATTATTAAACTCAGTTATCAATAGCTTTCAATCTTTTTTGATTTGAAAACGCCCTGAAAATTTTCCAGTGGAAGAACAAGCTAATTTAAAGCTACTGATCGTGGGTTGTATTCCTCAGTCACTTCCCACCAATTTTATTTGCATAGTTCGTGGACAATTTAAAACCATCAACTTAAACATTCTAGGGATTAAACAGCTGTTTCCATCTGCTCAGAACTACACCAAATATTCACTTAACATTCTAAATTTTTCCATGTTTGATCTCAATTTAGAAGCAAATTTGTATTTGGAAAATGTGAGCAAATATCTTCCTGGGTATTTTCCAGTGCTGAAAAGGGAAAGTCTATTAATAACTTTTTATATGCAATTAAGAAAGAGAAAAAAGAAAGTGAACTTTTTTCAAGAAAGCAATCTTTTTTCAAGAAAGAAAACAAAGTGTAACTGAAACCCTACAGGACAAATAGTTCTTTTTAAAGTATACAGTTATAAACAATATGTATATTTGCTAATCCAAATAAAAGTGAGTTAGAAAAAAAATCAGAGTCTGGCATCACCTATGCGGGAAAAGTCAGGGACCACTGGTTGAAATGCAGGAGAGTAGCCTCAAACTTTTAATACTGAAACAACAACAAAGGCCTGTGAAAACCCAGCTACTAAAGGATGATGCAGAAAAAGTGGTATTAGTGGGCATCCAACAAGCACTTTGTTAACTCTTCCATTCTGAATATCTCTGTGGCTAAGTACCATAGGAGGGGTGGCCCTGGGGTAATACAGACCAGATTTTAAGGAAAACTCTCCAGGCAATGAGCTACCAAATCGCATACTTATTTTGGCTATGAAATTATCTGAGTGCTAGAGAACATGACGTATGCAGTCTCAGTTGACAAAAAAGACCGTGAAAGTCACAAAAATACTGTCCTCTATACTTCATTTACACTCTACAAGTTATTATATGACCTAAACCCCATAAATTGTTTAGCTAATTTATATGATTGGTACTGTAAACTACAATCTTACAAACAGATGAATGTTTTAAGACATACAGATGGGTGAGAAGGTGTAGAAGTTTGACTCTACAGTCAGGTAGAAGATGCAAAAGTCAACATATTTATTAAAATTTGCATAAAAGCAAATGTCATTAAACTGCAGCTATATCTGCCTTTTACAACTGCAGATAAAATTAGATTGCTTGGGAATGGACAGCAGCAGCATCCAAATAATTAGAGTTAATTTTTCTCCCCAGTGACAGTCCCCAGCCCCATCCTGCATAAGTAAGAAGAGAATTTGCAAACACTTATTCAAATGGATTTTCCTAATGCATTCTGTCATGTTATACAAGGACTCCTTAACCTGCCAAGATTACAATTCAGAATGCAGGATTTTAACAGGGCATAATACACTATGAATTTCTCCTCAATTCTGGGAAAGCAGCGACCATGTGGTAATTGCTGTGTCTGTTTTCCAGGCACTTTTACAACCAAAATCTTTTCAGTTCTCATGTCTGGATTTTCCTTTTTGATCACTAATATGGAAACTGACCTCAGGACAAAAGGTATCTTACTCCTTTTGTGATAAATGACTTCAAAGCCAAAACATTAAGTTACAATATGCCAATGTCATCTCTGTAGCGATGGATGCAGCTGGACATAGAAGAGATCTTTCCTATTCTGTGAGGCTCCTACTTCGCAAACTGATTTAGTCTAGTCTAATGAAAGATGTTTTGTAATGGATGCCAAGTACTTATTGGTACTTATTGGTGCTTCTCAGGAAGGGGAAAAAGGACAGTTTTTAAACAAGATCCACAAGAGTGGCACCAGATGACTGGAGCTGTGCTGGGACAGTTACAAGCTGCTTTAAGACTCGAAGTAAAATCATGAGATATTTTTGTCTGTACTTGCCTCTTGCCTTCACTGCATAGCAAGATATCCAAACTCACAATTACAGACAAGCTGGAGTACAATCAAGTGCATTTCTCCAACTCCTAAAGTTGAATAAATATCAACAAATGCATACGGTAACACACAATCAACTGAAACCACTCAATCCCAGTGCTTTGGGGATCTGTTTTGTCCATGGTATCCATAACCACTGCTCCCCAGCTAGACTTTTGCTCCCAGCAGAGCTTTCTTTAAAAAATAGTCCTCATTAACTTTTTCTTTCAGTTTTTCCCTGCTTTGATATCAAATAGTATCTGAAAGCATTTCTCTCCCAGATTTCCTTCTCAAAGAAATAGAAGACCCTGTGTGGCAGGGTTGACTTCGTAACTATTACTTAACCCATCAATGCAAATGTGTTAACACATATAACCCATTGTTTGAGGATAAAATGCACCAACAGGCACCACACAAAACAATGCTGATTTGTCATACTTTGAATCCAAAATAGAAAAGACTGTTCTTCTGGTAGGATATCTTTTTCAAAGCTGATTCATGGAGAAATATCAGGGAAATTATTGAAGTTTTTTGTTATTAAAGTAATTCAGAAACTAAATGCTACTTTTCAAACTATTGCTAATTGTCACATATCTTAATTGTCTACAGAAGATTTTTTTCAGAATTTATCTTCAACAGCCATTTAAGTACACTGTTAAAAACCTCAACCTTGAACTAGCAAAGGGTCATCTGTTTAATAGTGCATGAATTGACTATGAACATTTTGTATTATCCCCTATCTCATTGTTAAAAATATTTAAAATTCCCCTGAACTCTAATTTCTATTCTTACCTAGTTCGTATTTCTACGGCTATGAACTACAAAACGGTAACAAAATAAAGCAATGGTAACTCTTTTTTTCAGTAACAATGGAAACAACAAAATCACTATGTTGATAAATAATTACAATTCCATGCCACGATTAAACCTTGTTAGATTGACATGTGAAGATTCTCATAACTCTTTTGCTAAAATGTTCAAAAAATATAATGAAAAAATTTCAGAGAAGCAAGCTATTTATACATTTATATACGTGCACAATTAGAATGTAAAACTTTTTTTTTCCCAACAACAGTGAACAGTGGATTTTGCAGCAAAATGTGGTATTGTGCAAAACAGATTGCATTCTGATTGTTTACCATCTTTTCTGTATTTCCACTACCAACAGGTTACTACCACGGCATTTCAATCACTAGTTTGACATCCTTCAACTTGTTCTTCACATCTTCTTTCCTAAAGCTGTTACTTTATAAGTAAGCTGTTAACTTTTTTCTTTTTCCTTTCTTAAAGGTTAATAAATCTTCTTCATAGTAGAATTACAGAGTTCCTGTACTAACCTGGGCTCATACATTAAAAAAACCCAGAATGTATGGAGAGCCCCAGTTGTTTAAGAAATAAAGCAGTTGAAAAATATTCTAAAGGAATGTTTTCCTTTAGTTTTTGTAGCAGTTTAGTTATGGAAAAATTTTCCCTTCTCTCTAAACTGAAGACAAAGTCTTTACATGCACCTCAAACTAAAATGAAAGCCTTTAAAAAAGGAAAATCAAAGGTAGCTCGCACTGGCCGCTTTGCCTCCCACCACCCATAAAAATAATAGTTGGTGCCTTAAGGGTTTAATTTATAAAGTCAGGTCTTGTTCATCTAATGCTAACAGTCTCTGCTGAAGACTGTCTCAGCTATTAGGTAGAGTCTGGGTCACCTTATAGGATGGGATTAACAAAATCTAAGAGTGCCAGCTGAATAACATGAAAAACACCTCAAGGTGGAGATCTACAAATTTCTGAAAAATCACAGAATCACTGGAATAGGTTGGAAAAGACTACTAAGATTGAGTGCAACTGTTAACCCAGCAATGCCAAGTCCACCACTAAACCATGTCCCCCCAAGTGCCACATCTACATATCTGTTGAATACCTCCAGGGATGGGGACTCAACCACTTCCCTGAGCTGTTTGTTCCAGTGCTTGACAACCCTTCTAGTTAAGAAATATTTCCTAATATCCAATCTAAACCTCCCCCGGCCCAACTTGAGGCCACTTCCTCTTGTCCTGTCACTTGTTACTTGGGAGAAGAGGCTGACCCCCACCTGGCCACAACCTCCTTTCAGGTGATCGTACAGAGTGAAAAGGTCTCCCCTGAGCCTCCTTTTCTCCAGGCCAAACATCCTCAGCTGCTTCTCACAGGACTTGTGCTCCAGACCCTTCACCAGCTCCACTGTTCTTCTCTAGACATGCTCCAGACCCTCAATGTTCCTCCTGAACTGAGTGGCCCAGAATTGAACATAGGATTTGAGGCATGGCCTCACCAGTGCTGAGTACAGAGGGACAATCCCTGCCCTGGTCCTGCTGGCCACACCATTGCTGATCCAGGCCAGGTGCCATTGGCCTTCTTGGCCACCTGGGCACACCCACCCTGGCTCATGTTCAGCTGCTGTTGACCAACACCCCCAGGTCATTTTCTACCAGAAGCTTCCCAGCCACTCTGTCCCCAGCCTGTAGCACTGCCTGGGGCTGTTGTGACCCAAGTGCAGGATCTGGCACTTTGCTTTGGTGAGCCTCACACTTTTGGCCTTGGCCATCAATCCCACTATCCCAAGATGCTTCCAGGACACTATACCAAACCTATAGATGTACACACTGCAGTTTCCTCCATACAACTGTTTTTCTCTACACCTCCATTTTGAATGTTTGGCAATATTTGACAGCTGCCTGGGTCAGCTCCATAAATTGCCTTATCTCAAATCACAGCAGATTTGACTGAAGGAAAGTCTCCAAAGTTAACATGCGCAACCACAAGTGAAAATGCCTCCCTTGAGAAACACCAGATCAATGTTCTAAAGTTCCACTAAAAATAGCTTGGTGTTAATAGCTGAGCAGCACTTTTTAAATTCTTTTTCTTTCTTTGCTCATGTTAAAATGGACAAAAGGCAAAAGTACCTTCAGACAGCTTATTATTAAAATGTTTTCAAAGACAGTACGCTCTTACAAAGGCCTGTGCTACAATACCTTTTTCAGACTACCTTATCTTTGCATTCCAAGCATTTCTGGGGTTACAATTTAGTAGGAACTGCATTAAGTGTAGGGGTGTTTTAATATGGAAATTACAGAATGATCTTGAATATAAATATTCCGTAACAAATATATTCTTATTTCAAAACAAAATCAGCATAAACACATTTCAAGAATAAGTTATCTCTGTCATGCTTGACTCCAAACCCCAAAATACCTTGGCAAAATTTAGTTTCATTTTTATAGCATATATTTTATCCTAACAGCAAACATACTATTAAAAATAACGACAGAATATGCAAATAAGTTGGAACAGCCTTCTCTCTTGTACTGCGTGCAGTTCAGCAGAGATAGAGTTCCAGTAGATCCCATTTTATTGTATAAAAACATTTAGGTTTTTATTACTGTTTAAGAATCTGTGTGAACAAAGCATGAGGACAGTGTTTACCTTGATTAAACACCATGCTATGAAAAGGTTAAGCAAAGTGCACAGTCTTTGGATGGGATTCACATCACTGAACTGTACTGAAGTTAAGCAAAATAGGTAACTAGATAGAATTGAGTAGGGAGGAATAGGAATCTTCAAAAGGTCATTTTTTCTGACTTTCAAACAGCTATCTTAAGATACTATGAAACAAGATTAAATTTGCATTCCAAATCTCATGTTTATTAATGATCTACAACAGTAGATTTTGCTTATTTCATCCAGCACCATCCCCCTCACCCCCCACTACCTCCCCACACACAAAGAATCTAGGTTTGCTGGAAATTGTTCTGTTTCTTTTCCTTCCCCAATATGACTGCGAGATGCCTTTTTCCTTAAATTTAGAGGTGGGGTCTCTCAGCCCTTATAATCTTTTCTTCTCCAGAAACATCTTCAAGTGATGTTCTTCCAGTTTTTCTGGGCATCCTTATAAGTGACAGCCATGCAGGCCTGAGATGCTCCAAGTGTTGTCTCTCAGGAAGATGTTTAGACAGATTTTCAAGATAAACCCCCGGTTTACTAGCCAGAAAAACATGACTTGGAGCTAAATAAAACATAGAATACAGGGGGAAAAAGCCATATCTAAACTGGGACAGATTCTAAATCTGAAGTAGTTGACCATGACTCTAATAAAAAATAAACCTGAAAAAGCCCTGACACATTTTCACACTTATCCCCTCAATCCTCCACTCCTTGTCATCCTTTCTCTTGCACTGTCATTAAAAGCACTCTGTTTCCAACAGAACAGCCCCCTTCCAAACTATTGACAATTCAGTCCATAGACAGAGTTTTTCTCCACTGTGGCATCTTTCCAAGTAAGGACTGTGAGATCATCATACAATTGTTTTTACCACAGAACAATAACAACTTAGTACCACTATACAATAATTAATTAGGAAGCAGAGAGGAAAAAAAAAATAAAAGAGAAGCCATACTACTCTCCCCTGATATTCTTCTAGGCACTTAAAAACCTCAGAATCCCAGTCTGAGCACTTATTAAACAAACAACTAGAGAACTAAACATAGTGCTTTCAGAAGTACATTAAAATATTTCTTGTTGTGGTGTTTTCCTCCTGCTATTTTATGAAGATTTCTGGTAAAGAGCAACCTGATCAATATCTTAATAGCTGACAAAGCCAATTGGAGCAACTCAGGATTTGCAACAGAGCAGAGAACACATTACTTACCCTTGATGCAAGGATTCAGCTCCTTTTTGAACTCAGCGTTGGGACCAACCAGCATCCAGGAAAAAGGGCAGCTCTTCACTAACATACAGTTTTAAGTTTCAGTGTTTGTCAAACTAAGGAGGAATCTGGGGCAAGGGCTGTCACTGACTGTAAGTGCTGCACCCATCATTTGTCACTAAAGGCACATCAGGGATCTACAACCACAGTCTTCACTTCAGAGCAAGCTTCTCTCTCAGTGGTCATGAGTTTGCTATCCAGCAGTCAGCTTCTAAATGTATCTTTGTCACAGGCTAAACTTAACACGCCTTTGTCCAACCCTACAAATGCACTCAAAGCCTGATTTATCTCACAGCTTTCCCTGTGCGGTGCCGGGGAACTGCAGGGCAATACAGCAAACAGTAAGCACCATGCTCTGTAGGACTGATCAAAAAGCACAAGCTGCCAAACAGCCTAAGGCCAAAGAATCCAAGCAATCGTTGCCCTTCCTAAATCCTTAAGCTCTTCCCTAACTGTATATCAAGCATTTTCCTACCGACTACAGTCATATATTATGCAATTATCACTATGCATTCTGCGTTGGTTAAATATTTTATCCCCATGCTAGGTACACACACAAACTCAATCACATAGACATGCCATATATTCTGTTCACATCACCTGTAAATCACACAAGTAGACACTTTTGTTTTGGCATCGTAATCTTCCTACAATACCATACTGTTACACATAGACCTGCATTAGTCCTCTGGTGGTCTGCAGACATCCTGCTTGTTAGCCATCACCTAGCTGATATCAGCCACATTTCAAAGCTCCCCAAGACTCCAGTAGCAGAGCTGCAGCAATTCCATTTCCCATTTTACCAGCCTTCCTGACATATCCAACAGAGCTGTCTCAGACTCCTCTTGCAACACAAGTACTTCGATCATCCCTGCAGCTTTTCACAGAATGGCTTGGATTGGAAGGGACTTTAAAGATCAACTAGTTACAACCCCACTGCCCCAGGCAGGGACACCTGCCACTAGACCAGGTTGTTCAGAGCCCCATCCACCCTGGCCTTGAACACTTCCAGGGATGGGGCATCCACAGCTTCTCTGGGCAACCTGTTCCAATGTCTCACCACCAACACAGTAAAAAAATTACTTCCCCATATCTAATCCAAATCTACCCTCTTTCCGTTTTCTCTGCCTCTATTACATATTGAGGCGAAGTTTCTCAGATACTGCAAGAAGTGTTGCATACTTATTCCAGATCAGGTTCCAGCCCAGATGCACCCAGCTGAGATGATCTCCCTCAACTGGAAATACCTCTTTTGACACTTGCCTGTACCCCATACATCATCTTCATGATGGTGTCCAGTTGACAGACTAAAGACAAACTTGAACCCACTTACCCTCATATAGGCCTTTCTCCTTCAAAGTCTTCCATTGCTGAACTCCCTCTTCATAGGAAAAGTTGTTGCATTACTTCCTAAGCTGAGGCTGTAGCACCATCCAGTTTCAGGCATTCAGCACTGATGCCAGAGTCAGGTGCCCAGGCTCTGTTAACAGTCAAGACAGAAAGCAGGAATTGGGTGCCCAATTAAAAATCTGCCTCTTTCCACTGATTACATAAGAGCTCAGACTGTCATACTGCTAATTTTGACAACAAGGTTAAACTGGGTAAGTGAATTCATGACAATGTGTGGCCTGACACTTTGCTGGGTTGAATTCCATCCCTTTAGTATTACCTAATTGTCCAATTAATTGTCATTCCATCTAAAACTGCACACTGGAAATTAACACCTTCCTCCCATCCACAAGTTTCAAGAGTCTGCTTTCAATACAGCATGCCAACAATACCAACTCCACAAAAAAAACCCCAAACCAAAACAAACAAAAAAGCCTCAAGAAAACTAAACAAGTCAACTCTCAGAGAATAATTCATCGCATATCTACCTCCTTCCATCTCTTCTGTGCCAGTTCTTTGGCCGAGTTTACAGCTCTTATACTAACTGAATCTTCCGCCACCTTGAACAGTAATTTTGATGCAGCACCATGTTAAATGGCTCAGTAGAATCCAGAGAGACCAGATCTAGCCCATTTTTTTTTCTAGAAAACCTACTTTCTTATTAAAAAAAGATACTAGGCCAGTTTGACATGACCTATCTTAGCAAAATAGATTGTGTTTCATCCTGTCTCCACTCAACTCCCATGTCTTTAATTATTCATTACTTTAAAAAATTTTCTAAGGTTATTAGGGTCAAATTAATAAGCCTGAAGTTGCCTAGACCACATTTCCCATATATATAAAATTCAATAGTATGAGCAATAAAAATCCTCTAAAAATCTTAGTAGCAGATCATCCATATTTCAATGACACCTAAAAAAAGGTACGTTTAAGAAATTCCCAATTTGGAAACTCCCAATGGAGCAACTTAAAAAGTCGTTCTGACAGCCAGAAAGTCTGATCGATTTTAAAATACAAGAGATGCAAAAACTGGATGCTTCTCAGAAATGCAAAACCATGAGTAAAACACCCAAGACTTCTTGAAATCTCCTGAGACCCCAAACCACAGGATATAGTTACAGCCCTTGTATAACTTTATATGTGCTGGACTCAATGATCTTGGAGGTCTTTCTCAGTCTTAATGATTCTATGGGAAATCCCACTGCAAATCTGAGATGTTTGTGGGATTCTGTTTCACAAGCCTCTAAAAGTTGCACAGCACCTTAAATTCTAATTATTCAGTACAATTTGCCATATTTACAAACTGTTGAATATGTTCATGTAGACTTTTCGATTAGTTGGGTCACTCAAGCATGCAACATCTAGAAAAGTTTCTGTGATAATGCATGATGATTTTCTTGCTAATATTCAAAGGCTTTTTAAAAGAATAAATACACTACTCATTCCAAGAAAACTCTTCAACATACTGTAAGAATTTTTTTTTTTCCTTTTTCTTCCTTTTCTTGTTTTTTAGCATTTTGGTATCTCTACCAGCTTGTCATAGAAACATAAAAAACCACCAACCTTTAAAAGAACAGAACATTTCCTTAGTCTGCAATTTTAAGCTCTTCTTCTGACCCACATCTGCATTTCTCTGCCTTAAGCTGAAAGTAATCATCTTGTTAAAAGGTGATATTTGTATATGTCTCCTCCTTCAGACAAATTTGGCTTGAATTTTAATACACTTATTGATTCATTCTTTAAACAGCAAAAGTGTGAGTTGTGCATCCTGGTGCTTTAGAAGTAGGTTTGTAGCTGTCTGTACATGTCACACAAAAGTCAAAATAGGTAAGCAGTTAAGATTTCTTCTGAATATCATGCTAATTCATCAGGCTAAAAATGTCTATTTGGGCTACATTAATAGCTATTGGGCGCCCAACAGGAAAGGTGGAAGTGGGAGGGCAGGCACCAATCTCTCCTCTTTGGTGACCAGTGACAGGATTCCATGGGAATGGCATGAAGCTGTGTTGGCAAGGTTAAGTTAGATATTAAAAGGTTCTTCACCCAGAGGGTGGCTGGGCACTGGAACAGATTCCCCAGGGAAATGGCCACAGCAACAGCCTGACAGAATTCAAGAAGCATTTGGACAATACCCTCAGGCACATGGTGGGATTATCGGAGCTGTCATGTGCAGGACCAAGAGTTCGACTCAATGATCCTTGTGGGTTCCTTCCAACTCAGGATATCCTATGATTAAATAAATTCAGCAAGGCAACTCAGCTTAGGGACAGCACATGAGCAGATGCATAACGGTAAGCTTCAGTTCCACTGAAGCAAGCAGAAAAGTTAAGACTTCTCCTCATGTAGATTTTAAGACTGACCTGACTTTTTGGGAGACCTCAGATCACTGACAATTGCTCCTGACTTTAAGGGCTGCAGATGCTCAGTGCCTACAAAAGGACTTTTATTGAAATGCCTGACTTCAGATTAAAGATACGAATGTGAAAATTGTCCCTGCCCTCCCCAAAGTTATGAAAAATCCTCCACCAAAGTTAAAAATAACTATGAGCCTATTCTGCTATTTATTCTTCAGAGTAGCATGCTAGCAATGCCTCAGTCTGAAGCATACTACCACTGCCGATTTTTTGTCTTTTATTGCAGTGCCTCAAGCTATTGCAGTCCATATGTATGGAGACCATATAGAGCATTTGCAAGTGTTTGCACTGCAAAGTCCAGACCTTTTGACATGTGGAAGTACCTGAGGACCTACACAGTCACTTTCTATCTTATCTTCCTA
Organism: Acanthiza pusilla; assembly: GCA_036630365.1. Lineage (NCBI taxonomy): Eukaryota > Metazoa > Chordata > Aves > Passeriformes > Acanthizidae > Acanthiza > Acanthiza pusilla. The sequence goes on from JAXCHO010000098.1 coordinate 3,850,312, forward strand.
GCTAAATGGAAAATACTAATGGAGGTAGGAAATTATCCTTATGCAGAGTTTCCAAGAATGAAAGTAGCATGGTAGGCAGCTGGTTTTGAGGGTTGGTTTAGATGGTTCAGATTAAGTGTTAATCCTCTCAGTACTTTTAAGGAAACAATTACTGAAATCCTCATTGTTATTCTGTGGTAGTTCATCTATGTAACTCCCAAGGATAATGCTGAGATTATTAACAATTAGGTAGTGGACATTCTGTAATTTCAACATTGTAACAGCTTTATAATTAAAATGCAAACACAGGAGTAAAATTAATGATATTGAATTGAATGCAAGCTTGGTCAGGATAAAGTTCTGAACACTTTGAAGGGCTGGATGTAAGAGTAGCATTTAATTCCAGAAAAAGCTTAATTGTTTTTGTGCTTGCACGGAACACAATATAAGTAAAATATTTATAAAAAGAGATAGAAGTCTTATTAAGGAACCAAAGTAATAGCCCACAGATCATTGTCATCTCCAGACACTTAGAACACTGGAAATTCTGCCTCTGTCTTCTCCCTGACTACATGCCCTTTATAGCTGTTCTCATTAGCTATGTGACATCATGTCCTCTTACTCTTCCTTCTTTCCCTCTCTCTGCATTCAGGCTCCATTTAATATCATTGTGCCTTTGTTTAACATGTTGCTCAAGCTCAGTCCTTCATCTCTCTGTTCACTGTTAAAAGGCAGCGTTAGCTCTGTATACTGAAGTCAGCAGTCAGAAAACCCCTAATGGAATACAGAACATTACAGGAAGGCCAAGTGCCACACATGATGCAATAGCTGCATGTGCAGTTGCTGCAATTATACATGCCACTTTGGCATGGGGCAGGAATCATTCTATCATCAACAAGAGGATGATGACTATTATGCTCTAAGAAACAGGATCACTGCACGTTTAACACAGCCACACATGGCCTGCTCTGCATTTATACTTTACAAACTGGCAATAAGGAAAAGGGAACAAACTAGCAAATGCTGGTGGTTTTTGTTTTAAAAAACCCCCAAACTGTAAAAGCAGATGGTAAACTTGCAGTAAAATCTAACAACAATCATAAAGCAGCTTACTGTGCTTATATTAATGATCACCTGTCCTTAGTCAGTCACCCGTGCTGTTAGTCCATTCATCTACACCAGTATATACTTTAGCAGGGCACATTTGCTAGAGATGTCACCCAGAGAACTGACTGAAGCGTAAGTTCTGACTGTTAAAAAGGGTGACATAACCTATCTTATACACACATTAAGGAGCCTCAATCAAAAAAATTATGTGGAGCTTTACATATGCAACACAGAGTTTGACTCCTAATAAAGAAGCCACTAAATCTACATCTGTGGAAAGGAAATATGCATCAAAATACCAAGCGAGTAGGCAAACAGAAGTGGTGGTGTTCTCTTTTCCTTCTCTCCTATTTTCTCTCCAGACCTACTCAAACACAAAGCTTCAAGCAGGTAGTGCGATCTGACAAACTACAGAGCAGGTCGCACAGCCAGAGCCTTATTTGAGAAACACTTAATTAGGATGATATGCTGTCTCTGTAGGGGAGCTCCAAATGCTGGTTTTTAACTCTGTCGTTATGGATTTCTTTGCAAGTGTGGAGACAGAACCCACAAGGGAGAAGTCATAGCTGTCTTGGGGCAGAATGACAATTCTTTTTTAATTTCTTCAGCAAGAAGCAGACCTGAACTGGATGGAGATGCAGGATTGCCTCAGGCATTTCTTTTCCAATGCAGACAATGGTTAATAAAAAAAAGAAAGATGGTACGAATGACTAGTATTACTGCAATTCCTTTTAAGTCACAATACAGCTACAGGGTCTGGCAATGTTAATTTGCTGCTGGCAACTTCATCCCGGCCTTCTTGGGATGGAGAAAGATCTGTAAGTGCATGCCTGATTCCCAAGCTGTTTTTCACTGAACAGTTTAAGATGGTGAAAGGAAAAAAATTACACATAAGCCCCTAGAGCATCCTGTTGTGTGCCCTATTCCATTCTGCCCCAATTAAATAACCAAGTCCATGGTATTGACCCTTTGCTTTAATTGCAGATGTAGGCACAATCATGGCAGCACACCTCTCTAGACTTTCCAGTAATTGATTCTCAGTCTGTACTAAGACACACACTTGACACAAGAAAAGCAATGCTACAGGAGAAAGGGCACCTGCTGACTTTGTCTGCTTGATGTTACAAACGAATTTGATCTCCCTTAGCAGGAGCAGGGGAATAACATGTCTGCGAAGTCAATACTGTTCACCATTGACTCGACTCTACCATTCATTATTTGCTGAACTCTGTAAAAGGGCACTGAAGGCACTACATCAGGGACAAGGACACTGAGGGTCCATGCTCAATTTCTGCACACAACGATAAGCATCACATTTGGCCAAGAGCACCCTATTTCACCTCTCACTACCTCCTATTCCCAGACCAGCAAAACCTCCTGCCTCTAGCAGAATACTCATTTTGTTAGTCTGCTTCATACTGCCTTGCAGTTCAGGCCACATCCCACATATCATCAGCACATGTGCCCCAACTTCTCTCATTCTCCAGAATACCAGAAGCAGCTGGTCAGCTCAAAATACAGCTGCTCTGAACACAGGAGGCAAGAGGAGCCCTAAGACAGAACTTTGCTTGGAAATGAGTGCCCAAGACTCTTCTCATTTCTGTGAGCAGGAACCCCCCAGGACACAGACTCCTCTCTCAGGGCCTAGTAATGTGACCATCAGCCTCTGCACCCTGCCACACCACAGGGCACAAAGTAGCCCTTTCACTGTGGAGAAGCAAATACTTGACAAATGTCTGTGAAATGCCCAACTGGGTTCAGTTCCCATCCTGAAAGATACTGCTCTATGCTCAACGACAGGCAGACCTGCCTTCTTCCATCTCAGGATGTTCAAGGAGAAAAACGAAAGAGCAACTGGTTTGTTCCTATGGTAGAAGCAGGTGACAAATATTGGCTTTTCAGCACAGGCTGAACTTTAAATCTCACAGACTTTCAGAAACACATAATTTGTTCAAATACAAACATATCATACTGTCACTAGCTATTGAACTACCCCACCTTCTGTGGACAATGCACCAAAATAAGAATGGAAAACCTCTGGCCAATGTAATGAACTACCCGAAATAAAAACCAGACCATAAAAGCATGCCACTGGTACTAGAACATAGGATCTTCAGCACTTCATTATTTCCAAGGCTGAAGCTCCTTTAGGTTTGTCTACTTCTAATTGATGATGAATCTTTGAACCTTTGCATTCAGTGTCAACAGATCATCACACATTGTAATACTAATCACTAAAATTACCTTACCTTACTCCACCTTCCACAAATGAAATTCAGCATGTGTATCCAGTTCTTTTTTTAATGAACTCTGAAAGACACAAAAAGGACAAATTATTTCTGACTGAATCAATCCAAATAAACAGGCTAGTAGTAAAGGAATTTCTTTTTTTTTTTGGGGGGGGGGGGGCGGGGGGGAGAAGTAATAAATATAGGAACAAAAATCCCACTAAAAACCTGTAAAAAACGCAGTGTTAACATTTTATAAGATAGCTTCTCCATCATTTGAAACAGAATTGTTCATGCAGTTTCACACCTTCACATCTCTATTTACACTCAGAATTATAGAACAAAGCCATTTACTGTATAATTGGGAGGTAGTAAGTAACTCTATGGATCAAATTTTTCTTAAGATCAAAACACAAACTTTTCAACTAATATGCTTTCCAGTATGATTTGTAACCTGAAATATCTGCCATTTTGCTTCAACAGAGCATGTCTGAAATCTTTGACTGTGGTACCACGAAACTATGGCAAGGCAACAGGTTCGTATGAGGAGAAGATGCTTCTCTATTAAAATGTACAGATGGGGCAAACATATAAATATATGCAGTAAGATTAAGAAAGCTAAATCTTTAATTCACAGAAAAACACACTGATCAGTCATCAGTCACTCCTTAAAACATCAAATTCAAGGAAGATTCATACATAAAGCAGTTTTCAAATCTGTGATGCAGTAATCAAGATGCAATTCATCAGTTTACAGCAAAACTAAGAAGAACCAGGACTGAAGTAAAAGAAGAAGTTTAAAAGTACTAAGATAAGACAGCACACTACAGACTAACAAGAACTTCTGCTACCAATTGGGAGCTTACCAGTTGAAAAAAACAAGAAGAAAGCAGACCTTCGAGTCTGATAACACAGCCACAAAAACGGAGATACTGCACTAGGGTGTACCAGCCAATGTGCTCTTGTTGCTACAAGAAGCAGCAAGGAACTAAGGATAAGCTAAACACCATCCATCTCACATCTCGTCTGCAACAGGTAGAGAAGGCTTATGAAGACAACAAAGAGCCACCTTCTGCAAAAACACTGTTAAACTCAGCAAAGTGGAAGCTGAGAAGAGTTAACAATTTGGTCTTCAGAAATATGTGAGAAGGGCTATACACCACCGAGGTGAAAAAAGTGTTAAGAAAAACAGGATGTTAACAAAGTAACAAACCTAACCTGAAGAATAGCAACCAAAAAAGATAGCTTAGCCAAGGAAAACTTTGTTTTCCATATAATAGGAATGTTATGCCACTGTTAAAACTAGACTTAACAACTCAGGAAACTCTATACAGCCCTGCGCTTTCATGCACTCATCAGCAAAGCATCTAAAATTTCTTACAAACTTATACCTCTTCACAGAAGTGGCCTGTAAAGCAGCTTACATTTTGTTCTCTTTTCACTGTCCAAGGTGAAGGCAGAACAAACTTGAGGTTCTATGACAGTCAGTTCAGATGAGAAGTTACCAAGTGTTTAAGTAATCCTGGCTTTTTGTCCTCAATGAGGACAGACACATCTGACATTATATGGAGCTCCTTTCATGATTAAGTGTGATATGAGAGTTTTCAGAAAAAAAGCAATATACTATTTAAAATAATTTTTCTTTTGGCAAATTCAGTTCCAAAGTTCCAATATAATATCCTTTATAACTCCAACTGTATTTATTTAGCATGGTCATTTTTTTATTTTTCTATTTTAATAGCAGGGCAAGTAGTATGAAAGCTCCTTGACACCATGAAAACTGCTCCCAAGGCAAGTCATTGCCAGTCACGGTCACAAGATCAAGGACTGATACCATGGATATACAACATTATAATCCTGTAATATACTGTACCACCATTCACCTTCAGGACATCTAATATAGGCACTTGAACATGATCAGTTATTATTAATTTCATTTAAATGAAGAAAGTAAAACGGCAGAGATGATAAAGGAATCTAAAAATTCTGTTTACAACACTGTGACAAAGACCAGACTAGTTCTATGGTGACAGGCAAATTCCTTTCAACTTTGTGGCTTAGCTCACCTATCTGCAAAACAGAGACTATGTGACCTAGTAACTACCTTGAGCTTCTCTGCTGCCACATAACATTTGTATCTTGTTCACTACCTTCAGGAAGTCACACCCATCTTGCAAAGCAACACTGAGATTAGGAATGTGTTTTAAAATCAGCCCATCTGTGAAATTTTAAAAAAAATATTGCAACTCCTGCAGAGAAGGCAAGACCTACTTACCTATATCTCTGCAAGTTCTGACCTTCTGCAGATGCCCTCCTGCTCTGCACTCCCTCTGAAAGCAACTTTGGGTTTTCAACTACATTTCTAGAGGCTGCCTTTAAGTTCTCCTCTTTGAAGCAACCACAGTTTTTAATTGCACTCCAATTCTGTTGCACTTTGGTACCTGATTAAGCACCATCAAACTGCTAGTTTTAGCCATAGCAACTAAACTGAAGACCAGCAGCCTATGCCCAGGTATTACATTTCCAGAGATGCCTATGGCACTTGCAGATGAACAGGTCTAACTGGGCACAAATTCAAGCCACCCTTTTCCACCCTAAATTGTAAAGTTTTTTTATTTATATTGCCCTGTAATAGCAGTAAAACCACTGCAGAGTGTGGTAATGAAATACTGCAGACCACACCATCTTCTTGACATGTTCTGCCTTCTGCCTCTGGCCTTTTGGAAGTCTTTGTGACAGAAAAAAAAAAAAAATATTCTATTAAAAACTGCAGCATGGTTTTTCTTAATTAAAACCATATAAAAATTGTTTTCCAATCGATTGATGATGGCAGGTCAAATCTTAGAGCTCGCTGCCAGATTTTAAAAGCCATTTAGATCCTTCACTGTAAGGAGATGATATATAGTGAGGCTTTTTTTCTCCCCAGTCACTTATACTCACATCCAGAGTTACCACACACACTGAGGACAACACCAGTTCTCAATTAAATCTGCCACCCCATTATTCCAAAATACTGCAGAAAGTGAAGTGCATGACACTATTTTCTTTAAGAAAGCATCAGTGTGATAAAAACCAAACATAAAAATAACAGGAGTATACAGCTCCCACCAGAAATCCCTCACTTTCTCCTCCACATTCCCTTCTTCCCTCTTTCTGACTCACTGGATAGCAGCTAAATCATTCCAGGAAAGAAGGCACAACTAACACTTCTCCTTTGCAATTACTGTGATGTCAACACCTCTGAAGCATACCTGCAACCCATGGCACCAGGTGTGATTTTATCTATTAGTTAAACAGGGAAAAACAGAGCTACTTTGCCCAGAGTCTAGCCTTGATAGCTTTTATCCCGGTACAGTCCAACAGATGTGCTATCCCCACAAGAGTTGTGCCAATCTAAAGTATTGTCACCCATTGCTTGTCTTCACTTTTCCCCTCCATGGGTCAGCAAAATGGCACACATTGGTACAACCTAAATTTCTTTTAAAAAATATCCAAACAAACCACATCAAAACCAAACAAAAACAAGACTCCACCACCCCACCCCACTTCTCCTCAGAATACCCGGACAGAAGAAAAGAGTAAACCAGGACACTTTGCAAAAGGTACAATGCAAAACCAAAGCTCCCTAACAGGATCAGGGTGGAGAAGGACTGTCTGCTAATTATACTGACAAATTTGAGGAGCAAGAAGCTCTGCAGTGGACAAGAAGCTGAAGATGAACCACATGACAGCAGAGCTGCAAACCAAGGCTCATTCAAAGCAAGTTGTTAGATCCAGTGTAGCTCAGAAGACATTTCCTGTAAACATATTTTAAAGGCTCAAGTTTCCAATAATCAGCCTAAAAACACAGGTAGCATGTTCTTTTTCCAGCAGACAGAAGGTAGAATATACTGTGTGTCCTGCTGTGCTCTGTCTGATCTTCTCCTTTGCTTTGTGGCAAACAAAATATTGCACTATCTGAACTCTTCTGCAACTATATATGATTTCCTGAATTCTTTCTTCATTCCCCATTTTGAAATACCAGTTTACAGGAACATAAGAGCATGAAGATAAGCTCACTTCATTCTGAGCAAATCATTATTGTGATTAATGTGGCACCTCTTTTTACAGTACTTACACAAGATGCTATCACCATGACATCAAAACATACCCTACAAAAAAAGAGGAAACTTGCCTTGTCTTCATTGGACTTCCCCAGTATTATTTCAGATTTGCTTGCATTATGTATGCAACCTGTACTTACACAACATTAAAATTTTATCCATTCTCAGCCCCTGGTTGTGAAGAAATAAAACACACATCTGAAACTCTATCACTTGGTTGCAGAAGTGCTTTAGCGTTCCTAATGCTAGGTCATGGTCCTAAATGAGACACAACTTCTGGTCGAGCAGAAACACAGGTACAATTTACCTTGCTCAGCACCTGATTTTTATGGAATGAAAATCATAGCACACAGCAATACCTCCCCAGGTTGAACACACATAAAGTCAGAACCCACAGCATGACCCAACATTAGGTCCATCCCTCAACACTGTCAAATACACACCTCCACAAAGTCAGTCCAAAGATGCAGTCCTGCAAAATGGGAAGCCAGGAAGAGATTACAAAAGACAGTCTCAAGGTCAAACTGGTTTGCTCAAGTGGATCCTGTATTTCATATACTAATTCTACATACTAAAGAGAAGCCGTGGATTGATTTTACAAGCATTATCAACCCAACCATCTATGAAGTGCTTATGCAGAAAAGATGAGGTCACACCCATGACCATGGTGCACCAACTTGTGATAGTGCTGACAGTAAATGAATGCTGTTCAGTATCTAAAATTATTACTCCCTTCTTTCATTTATTCTATCAGTGTCACAGTAAGACATACTTTACTTAGCTACCAAATGCCCACAATGCCTCTCTCTGTTTTTTATTATGGGAGGCAATGTTTTCAGGCTAGATAATATTTTACTGTAAACTAAACATCCAAGGAGCAATTGCTGGAAATTATCTTCGCACAGTGTAACCAACTGATAATTTTCTGAGGGTGTTCAGTTTACACAAATTCCCAAGATGTCAAGACATTAAGATGGGTTTTCCTTAATGCACTGACCTTTGAATGTTCATTTTATGAACCCCCAAATGCAGCTTGAGAGTTCATGTAAATGGGAACATTGGGTACTCAAGCCATGAAATGTGCAGCACAGTATGGAGAAATCTAGGCTGCATTATTAACTTTGCATATAAATAGTCATGTTTACGGTGAAGGTTGTTTTCTTGAGTCTCAGAAATATGAATCATAAAGGAATGGGGGAAAAAAGTGCAGGCTCTAGGGAGGCTGGGAAAAGATGTCATACTTTCAAAAATAAATGCTGCACACCATAACATTCTTCATCAGCTAGCACAGCCCTCCCAAATGCCTATTTGACACGTACCTTCTGAGCAGTACCTTTAGATGTCTGCAAATGTTGCTAGTGACAATAAAGCACTGTGCTAGGATGAAACAGCTCTTCCCATTTATCCTGGATGTCTTGCTCATGACAGGAAGGGGGATCACATCTTCACACAAATTGAGTCAAATTACTAGAGTTCTTGTCTCCTACTTATCACAAATATAACACCAGCTAAGCAGATCTTCACTGGTAAGTGTTCTGTCCTCCATTTGCCTTTCTGTTAAATTTTACATTAAATTGCTATTTAAAGACACCCCTGTTTTTTAAAGAGACAATTCTTATGTGTGCCAAATTTTCTCTAGCCCTCAATAAAATGTTACCCATGGCCCCTTGTGACATTTTGATTTTCCTTGAAATTAAAGACTGTGGTGATGTTTACAAATCTGAAATATAAATCCCACTAACTAGCACAAAAAAATCCATGTGGTTCTTCTTGAGCTATTAGGAAATATTTGCATCCCACAAAAAAGGCAAAGCATTTACAAGGAAGTCAAAATTGAGACAACATGGGTGTTGAAGTCAAACCCCTCCCTTCCTCAGTTCACACACAGACAGATGCTGGCAGCCTTCCCTCACTTCCACACACAAAAGGAGTTGTTTCCTTCACACTCTCCCTGTGCCAATGGAAGTTTATCCTTCCATGTGCCCAACCAAGCCCTCCCCACTACTCTCTGTACACTGATGCACTTTGCCTCTCTTACTGCGTACTAGCAAAATCTGCCTCTCTTACCATGTACCTGCAAAAGAGGAATCACTTTTCCATGCAACTTTTCTGTATAAAATCAGTCCTATAGAAGTATCAGTGTTAAATTATCACATTCTCATCAGAATATAAAAAGCTATGGGACAAGGATGAGAAATCTCTCTCATATAGGCAAAACCACAAAGGCCACATTCTTCCTATTACTCACTACCTCCTGTTTACCAAAATACAATTGAAAGTCATCTATTTCTCTCAGGAACAGGGAAGAATTTAAGTAAGTTTTCCCAGACACCCACATTTGAGAGAGAGTTTCTGACAGAAAGAGCTCACTCTAGCCAGCTCAGTTGCATGCATTTTTATGTCATGGATTTAGAGCCTTGATACTAATATTTAGTGATAGTAATACTTGTGACACAATCCTTTTATACAAATCCTCCATACTATCATACAGAGCTCAAAAGAACTCTTCTTGCAAGCTTTCGTGAAACAACTGAAGACACTGTCAGCTTGGTATTACTTATTTCACGTCCTTCTTATGTGCATTATATGAATCAACATTTTACCATTTTGGTCCTTATGTCCTCAGAAGAAGCTCTCCCAACTGCTTGACAGAAATAACACTGAAGCCAGGAAAAAATAAATCTTATGCTGTAAAGTCAGACCATTTGTGTCTATTTCTGAAATGAGACAGAAGAAGTTTGTATTTCAGGAATATGGGACTTATAATACATTCACTTACCACACACAGGAAACCTGATGACGTTACTGTCATTTAGTGCGATCCAGAATATTGGAGTGCTGTCTTTTTTCTTCTTTTTTCTTTTAACAGCAGATTTGCTGCCCAAATAACCTATATGCTCCGTTATTCACCTCTGCCTGTAGCTGCTTTGCCATCTGGCACTATCAAGTATTTATTGAAAAAGTAAATTTGAATTAAGGATCATGAACCTACTCCCTTTAAACTGTGTATCACCTGAATATAGAAGGTCAATTCACAGTTATGGGAGACATCAGACCTACCAGTTAGCTGCTGTTTATTTAAGCTCACACAGCAGAATCAGAGGTACTCTGCTGCGTTTCAAGGCAAAGCATCAATTTGAAATGAAAACTGAGCTAATCCCAGATTTCTGCATCCCTATAAAATACAAGGAGAATTCTGCACAGAAATAACATGCCATCATAATCCAGGCCATAACCTCATTTAACCAGAGCAAAATGAACTACCCTCATCCTTACACTGGCTCCGACTCTGGAGCAGGACACGGGGACCATAGTCATGAAGTCAAGTAGAAACTCAGACCCTGAAGGCAAATGAAAGCACCATCATTGTTATTTTCAGAGTATAGGCTGTAGCCTTTATTTAAACTAGCACAAGCTTAAAAATACACAAAGGTTTAAACAGACAAAAAAAACGAGACCATGACTTTTTCTGTGGGATGCAAAAGCTTGTATAACACAATGAGGTGGGAGCCCCTCTAACAGTTCAGGCCCTCCAGGACAAAAAGGATGTGTTCACCGCCTCCCTCTGTGTCCCCCTGCTTGAACTGCTCCAGGATTAAGTGAAGAGCTTTTCAGGACACAGTATAAACAAAGATGTAACAGCTTTTTCTCCCCTCCTCTTTAAAAACAGGCAACACATCTAATCCCTATAAGACTTCTTCAGAAAACAGTGAAAGGGACCAAGGCGATGCCCTCTATACAAGACCCCAAAAGTAACTGATATAAAAATTGTCATCTCTAAAAATTACACAAATAAAAAGTGGAGTTGTCTAACAAAACATATGGTTCAGTATTGCAAATGGTGCTATTCATACTGCTCACATGCAAGGAGTTTATGTCAATATAACTCCAGTTTACATGGGCTTATTTCAAACATGCAAAAAAAGAAACAAAACTTGTAAAAAAACCTCAACTCATACAAACTTTTTCCCTCCCTCCATTTCAAATTCCCATTTGAAAATAGAAAGTATAAAACACAGCTTCTGATACAGCAGTGGTCCAGTTTGGGTTGATCATTAGCTAAAACTGTAATACAATTTTAAAAATCCCTCATATTAAAGATGACTCACATAAATTAATTGCAATGACAGAATCTGATTTCCCCTAAGTTCTTCATCAGGCATTTAGCAAGGCTAGTTATAAATCATCGCAGATGCAGTTTTTGTGTAAAATAAGAGAGTACGTGCTTCCTCCCACTAATGGTCTCAGAGCTTCAAGAATTTTGGAGAAATGCTTTATTTTCTCCAGGGCTCTCATTTCTCCACTTACTACCCACAACAACAGCAGTGTTTCCTGCAGTCATTTCCCTCTGTCACAGCAGGGAGAGGTAGAACAACATGCCCAGAGATGATGCCACTGTCTGTTTTGAAACTTCTGCTCGAGGACTGAGAGACCAGAACACGTAAGAGATCAGAGTTAATCCAGCAGCACTGCTCCCCAGCTGCCAGGAAGGCTGACAAAGGGCTCAGAGTAACAGCTGGAGCATGGCCACAAACGAAGCCACCAAAAAAAAGCAGGTTTTACAAAGGAAGAAACTAATGAAGGGCAGCTGAACACCTCACCTGTTGTTTGCAACACAAGCAGCACAAGGAGCAAAAGGGAAGTGCTGAATTACACAAGCTTCGTGGCTTTGCACCACTCAAGGCTTTCCTAGATGGAAAACCTACCAAGGGGAGAGAATCCTTAAACAAGTTACACCAGAGTAGCTGAAGTGAGAATCAGAAAGGGAGCTTAAATTTCAGCAGGAAGTTCACAAAAGCTTTAGAGATGGCAAAGATAACAAAGCATGGCTCTGTAGTAATGCAGAGATGAGAAAACAGCCATGATATCCTGTAGGTTAGGAACAGGAGGGGAGAACAGAGAGCTGGGATCTTCTGTTTTGGTTTACAGAAAAGAAAGGCCAAGGAGATCATGAACTCTTCCAATTCAAGTCCTGACAAAAGTACCAGTGAAATAATCCCAATAGCTTCTGCCACTTGTTACCTCTGCAGCCTAATACAAAGCCATCCAAAGGTAACAACACCCAGCTTTCAGGGTGCCTAGAGGGCAGGCTTTGACAAGCCCTATTATACTTCCTACAAAATCCCTGCGTAGAAGGATCAAGTGCAGCTGCTTCCTTTGCTCATGACACAGATATGATCCTTTCCCTGCACAAATCTATCCTACCTTGGACATTTATGTTTTCAGTTGTAACTTGCTAATGTATCCCAAAGAAAGCACATAATTATTGCCATAGTATCACAACAATCACCACTAGAATTGCATTGGTTTTTCCCAGAAGCTCTCCAACTCACATAGAGCAAACTGTCTGGCTGCCTTGCAAGACTGGACTTTGTGTTCTTTTTTCAGCTGACATTCTTTTCCACTTAGTGGCATCCCAGCAGCAGACAGAGGGACACGGCAGGCAGCTCGAGGATGACATGAATCACAGGGAGTTCTCTGGTGGTCAGCTCTTACACAAAGAGGCTATGGACAAATAGGATGGCGAGGATGTCTCCAGGTTGGTGTTGATTCAGGGGCTATTACCGTTTTCTAGATGTTAAGCATGTTCTTCAAGTGTCTTTTGAAAACCTTAACTTTAAAATTAATTATTTAACTGTGTCCACAATGCATTAAAATAAAGAAATTATGTAAACCAAACTGAAGATAATTGAGTTTTATTATAATAAATTGTTTGTTCTGACATAATACAGAAGTTGTATCTAAATGCATACTTAAAGGCAATTGTGAAGGCAAGCACACTTCCAACACAATCTTAAAAATCAATAATTCAGATATAAATCAGTGGAAAAATTAAGACTGTAAAGAATGTTTTATTTCTATTTGTTTGGATTTGGGAGGGGAAGGAAACTGTCATGTGCCAGCATTTTGTTAGTGAACAGTCCCAAAACCAACCTTAACACACTTTAAACCACTTTGCATTTATAATGCTGTAGCATGAGAAATACTTTATATCAGAAATGTAAGTCATTAAAATTAGTCAACAAAATTTTTCCTCTGGGAATTGGGCATCCATGACTGACATTGTTTGAAAAGCTCCTTGCACACTGTAGTTTTCCAAGTCGGATATCACCAGAAGTATAAAGATACTACAAATGCACTAACAGATCTTACTTTCCATTTTATTAAGAAAACTAATATTTTTTTAAAAGAGAGTAATACCAAATCTGGTTCATACATAGCAATGAAAACACTGTACATCAGCAAATGCTACAAACTAGCAAAGAGAAGAAGAACCAAAAGTAAGCTGTCATTTTTAAATGCTACTACTACAGCACTGTATTTCTTCGAGAGAAGATAAGTGGTCACTTTTATGTAAATTTTACAAGGAAATGAGTGGTAATTTCAAGTACCTGAAAGTAAGCTAGTAAATGATCAGGTTTTGAAAATACCCTCATTCTCTCATTCTGAAAATAAACACCAGTGATCTGGCTCCCTTATTACTGACAGCAGCTGCCAACCTCACTGTAAGATGCACTTTAAAAGGACACTGCTTTGCAAATCCAAAATAAATGGGAGGGGAAAAAGGGGGAGAAAAGAAAAAAATAAATTAAGACAAATTCACTACTGCAGTTCGAAACCAGAATCCCCAGCTTATAAAAATCTCTTGTGAGGAATACAATAAATGCCCAAGACTCAGCGGATTCTACGTGAGCATAATAAGTGATAACAGTCTAACCTATATTAAAATTATAGCACTGAAGTGAATAAAATAGCAGAAAAGCCACTACAAACAAACATTTTACCTATTCTGCATATGTCAACACTAACTAGAATAGGTCTCATTTTTTGCATATAACTGTCAGAACAGGATATACACACATATATATTTACATATATATACATATATATGGGCCTTCAGTGGCACAAGATGAAAATTACCCCAATATCTGGAAGTACCATTTAGAGTATTTGAATAAACTGTTTACATCCAGGCACTGCACGGATCACATGCACAGTCCCAGCCCGAATGCTGAAGGCAAAACAACACAGTGATTCTAAAGGTAAACAATTATTTTGCTACTTGTAATGCAGCTGATTTTTTTATTCGATTAACACAGAAATTCAGTAAGCAAAATCCAGAGAACTGCAGCACTCTCCAAAGAACAGAGAGCTGCTTAACAACTAGTTGTTTTCCTTGCCCTACCATCTAGCAGCAGTTTCTTCAAAAGAGGTCTTCTGTCCTTAACATGGCTGCCATGCCTTACATAACATCAATGAATGAGAATGTAGTTATTTTGTTTCCTAGGACGAGCACTGCCCATTAGCCATATGATTCTCCATATGGCACAGCAAACAGTCGAGACAAAGCTTTGCAGTAACACAGCTCCAAAGATCAGCATCCTCTGAGAATAACAGCGACAGCAATTCAGACTCCACAAGCTCCGAATTCCCTTCCGTACATTTCTCTAGTAAATAAACAGGCATTCTTACCTTAAGAAAACAATACTAATAATAATAGCGGTGCTCAGTAGAGCCTCCTCTGTTTCATCTGTGCTCGTAAAAAAAAATCTTGGTGCAACTGTGTGCTGCAGCAGGTAATCAATAATACAACCTGCTTCTTCTGGTGCCAGAGCTGCTCCATCTGAACGCTAGCTAACGTGAACACTGTCAGTGTGAGTCATAGCAGTGACTCAGAGCAGATGCAGAGCTGCAGGAGGAGTTTAAGTTTCAAGGCTTCCTCTGCTCCAGCTCCCTGTCACACAGGCACTCGCTGCCTGCCCGTGTCTCCTGTGTGTGCCTGCACACTGCCCCAGCTTGTGCTTTCAGCAAAAGTTGCATTTAATCCTTTGCATAATCTTGGAGGGTTGGGTGGTTTTGGTTTGTTTCTTTTGGGGCTTGGGTTTGGGTCTTCCCCTCCATAAAGCAATTCTGCTTTTTCACCACAAATACATTTATTGTGAATGCAAAAGCTTGCTCTGCATGCAAAGTTGATACAATGGTATGTCAGGTTATGTGCTACTGTAAGATACCTGTGGGCTCGTGTATCTTGTCAAGACTAGGGGCAGAACTCAAAAAACACAGGAAAGACTATAAAATGAAAATATTGAGTCTGGGCAATAGCCATTTATTCATGACAACTTCATAGCAATGTGTCCCTAATTTCATTAAATACTCTGGGGAGGGCAAATTTGGTCTCAAATGCAGTGAGATGAAAGAACCGTAGGAAGGACTGTAGGAAGGGATGCACGTGAGCAGAAATGCTGTGTGCCTGACACCAGTTTAGCAGGGAAAAGAGCCTATAGGAAAAGAGAATCGCTGCATTATAAACAGGAACAGTGCATTTGGGTTTAGGGTTGAGTTCTGGCAGCCTCCCCCACAGCCATCCATCTCACTAGGCATGGATAACCTAGTCAAAGAAGCATTTTGATCATGTATTTATTTCTCAGGCCTGCCAGACTCCCCACCACGAACAATTGAGAACAGGCATCATAAAGCCAAAGTTATGCACTTAATGCTGGACGCTGTTGATATCCAGTGCTGTACTGCTCACACTTATTTCTGAGAGGCACATTATACTAAGGAGTTGCAGTATTTAACAGATTCAGCCTTCAAAGAGGCAGATAAAGCCATCTACTACTACTGAGCCATCAGGTTAAGCACACAGAAACAAATTACGGTAGAAGGAATCAAGCAAGTATTGTCAAAAGAAACTGCTGGCTGAAGGAACGATGTCATTAAAATGTGTAGACACGCAAAACAGCCTTTCATATAAACATCCCAGATAGTTTGGGAAAAAACCACTTGGTTTATGTCAAAGCATTTACAGCTGAACATCTTTCCTCATAGTTAGCAAATGTCCAGCTGGCTATCACCCAGATAAACAGATTTGTGTTGAGATTTCTCATGGAAAGGCTAATATCAAAGCATGACTTCCATGGATCTGTGTGTTTTGTCATTGTAAAGAACTCCTTCTTTTTCAAAGCCCAGTCAAATGAAAGGTAGCCCTGCGCATTCAATCCAAGTATGTGCACAGCACTCTTCAGTACTGTATCTGGTTGTTCAGGAGTTTGCTGAACAAACTTTGTATTACTGATGGTGAATGTTTACTCCATGTATCTCCAAGCGGCCAAGAACACTGCCTTGGCAGGGATCAAGAGATGAGAAGGAATCAAGCTAAGCAAAACAATCCTTGAAGCATGGTCATGGAGATAGCATAAATAAGAGGGATAAAGAACAGTTGGTATCTATGAAGATACACTGAATTAAACTCTTTCCCCTAAAACCGTTAATATTGTATCACTTGGAAAAATCTTCTGTTGAATCCCATCCTTTTCCCCAATTTACTAATGATAGTGAATCTTTGCTCCTGTTAAGCTTCCAGGGCTTTATTTTCATGCCTTAAATGCTTAAATAGGCAAGAGAATGCTAAGAACCACAGCATGCCGGGGGTGGGGGGGAAACAAACAGCAGCAACAAAATACCAAACCAAGACCCCTGAGATTTTAATCAGGAACACTAACATGGTCCAAATGGCTTCTATGACACAGGCAGAGAAGAAGACAAAACTGGATGATACTTCACATGTCCGGGGGTTTGGAGGATGGTTTCTTTTGGGTGGGTCGGGAGTTGTGGTTTTTGTTTGTCTGCTTTAAAATGTGTGGCATGCCATTGTGTCTCTACATTCAGTTTCGTGCTGCTGTCCAGCTAAGAGCATAGATTTGGATCAAAGCTGACTCAAAGAAAAGAGCTGTTAAAGGCCTTAAAGAGATAAAGCACACCAAGAGTGAAAACCCACTGTGCAAAATGCATACACTTGGCCTTAGCTGCAAATGACCTCATCTACAAATCAGATGTGATTTAGCTGCTCTAGGCAGCAGTTTCCTGTTGTTTAATTGACCAGTCTTTTTTTGCTGGATCTTCTGCAGTAGAAAGGGATTGGATCAGAGATTTGAAAAGTGGGAAGACCTGAAGCTTTTTACTCCAACAGAAGAAAATGTACACAGATGTGGATGAAATCTTCACCAGAAATTTAGTTACAGCCTGCTGAACCAAACACTGCTGCAAGAGATTCGGCATTAAGAGGCAGCGTAGACTATTATGCACTCTCCAAGGTCTACATATAATGTCTTTTCCCTTTTCACCTTTAGGTAACAAGCAAACACAGGCTTTTCTATAGTACCTATTCAACATAGTACTAGGCTTAAGAATCTTGTTCCTCATCATTATCTCCCTGTATCTAGGAATTAGCTTGTTTGGAATTTTTTTTAAAGTCATCATTAAGCCAGCAATGGTGGAAATGGTTTCCCACAGCCCATTCCAGATTGTCATATTTCTTATAAATCTGCTTTCTCATGAAAACTCAAAATGTCTTCCCTGAGAACACGAACCTCTGCTCCTGTTTCTGAGCCTTCTTCTTAGGTTATACTGCCCAGGGGTGGGGAGGGAATGGAAAAAAATTTAAAAAGCATTCACTTTCTTCAAGGACAGACCTGGCTCCTGATGCAGTAGAGTAACAGAAGCAGATTGAGGGCCCTTGCCAAAACTCACAGTCCCTCCTTCCACCCTCACCCTCCTAGCTTTCCAGTCATCTTTCCAACAGCTACACTCTCTACTGCATCCTAATGTTTTGTAGTCTTGTTTTTCCGAGCGCTGTGAAAAGGTGGGAGTTCAGAGATACTAATTTTTGAGGAGCACTGACACACATTTTCGAGATG
Source organism: Acanthiza pusilla (assembly GCA_036630365.1). Classification (NCBI taxonomy): domain Eukaryota; kingdom Metazoa; phylum Chordata; class Aves; order Passeriformes; family Acanthizidae; genus Acanthiza; species Acanthiza pusilla. Next base: position 3,868,426 of record JAXCHO010000098.1, read on the forward strand.
AAAAGCAGAGCTAATTTCCTGAACAGGCTCATACTCCCTTTAGCATTGACATGGGCATAACACTACTTTCCAAAGTACCAGTGAGCAGCCATACATGGAGCACTATGCACACACACAGCAGAAGACACCCTCTGCAAAAGGAGCATGTATTTTGAAAATACGTATAGACAAAAAGTTGAGAGGATAAATATTTTTTGCATTATCTTACAAACACAGCAACTGACTTGACACATGTCCACAGCAAAGCAAAATGCAGAAACTACATCTCAGTGTCTTGCTCACTAGACTTTCAGACTTCCTTTTTGATGCATCTCACTAGCAGGTTCCTTTCTTCCATCTAATTACGTTCCATGGGTATTTTGATATGCCATGACAAAAGCACTGTTTGTTTCTCAGGAAAATTAAGACTCCTGCTGGGAAAAGCATCAGAACCAGAATCTTTACCCTGCACAGACAATGAACAGAGGAAGCCACACATGAAAGCAGATCTTTAGTGATTGGGTATGGGGGGAGGGAAGACGATGCACTTACCACTGTTCTCTCAAGGTTTCTGAAGACAAATAACAGGACACACTGTAGCAGTTGAACTTTTTACCTTCACTACATCATCCACCACTCTCCAGCATCTTGCACTCCTCTCTAAAAAGCAGTTAGCAAAGCAACCCACAAGAGGCTGTGGGAAACCATTTCTACCACATAAGTACATCTCTTCACTGAGACCACCTCCTCGAGTTACTGCTGTATCTATGACCCACGTAAAATATATTTTTTTTACTCCCTAACAACCCAAAGCTACATAGGCTGCACTGGGAAAAGACAACAAAGTGACAAGCTGTCAGTAACACACTGCATGCAGATCTCGGAGGGAAGTACTTCTGCACATCCAGTGAAAATGCAAAAGACAACCTCAATGTCCATTTCCTCTTTATTGTCTATTCTCAGCAGATGAAACAACAAGCTGCAGAGACTAAGATCAGAGAAATCAGCAAAAACAAGACAAAGACAATATATCCCATAGCAACAAAGATGTACTGACCAGATGAGAGACTGGTTTACAGACACTGCTGCGGCTCCTGCATACACAGACGACGATACATTGCAAAGGCTTGCTTGGGTAAGAAGGACTCTCCAGATTGCACTTGATGTCAGCATCGTGTCAGCTGATCTTTTGGCAGCCAGCCTGCTCACATCTATCCACTTCTGCTCTCTTTTTCTCTCTAATGCTAACATCTGCCCATGTTTTGCATTGACAGAAAAGGTCAGCAAGACCCTAATGACACATTAAACCTGATAATCAAGCAATGCACCATTTGCAATTACTGTGCGCCCATTCTCATTCCCCTTGTATTCAGAGATCTGCTTGTTCCTAAAAAAACCTCAGTACAGGGCAAGTGCAGAAGCATCTGTAATCTCAAATCTTACACACATGCCATAGAGTTCATTCTGGATAACAGAGAAAGCATGTCAGAACACACCTGGTCTCCCTAGGCTTCCAAGAATATTAAAATTTGTTTTATCAATATAGACACAAATTCCAATTCCAAACAATCTTTATTTTTCTATACAAGGTACAACTACCTCTCTGTAACAAACCAGCACGCCCATTTTCTGCACTCATACAATCACTTCAATTGAATATTGACCTGTGAATCCTAAGAAAAGAGACACTTAACAATTCCAGGCATAAACTCATTTTGAGGCAAGCATGTCTGACTTAAACATCATGGCTCTTCACACTGTCTAACAAAATTCTGTACTTGGATGGATATTCTCTAAATCTACTCATTTTGCTCATTCAATATACTCTATACATTTTCAGACTGAAGTTTTCTTGTTGTCTTCACAATGCAGGACTTGCAGATCTCATGCTGGTGACCTATGACTGGTAGGTTCTTCAAATGCCTCAGAAAGAACAATTGTCAATGCTGGAGAAAGTGGATGCAAAGACTTATTGTTTTCCCAGTACCATCTGCTGCACTGGGCAAACCAAATCAAAACCCAGTATAACTGAATGCAAAGCTGGACATTTTTCATGACTATTCCTGCAGCGTTTGTTACAAAATTTACTCCTCATTTGCACAAAGAAAGAGCAGCTGTAACACAAGATTTCTGTGGTTGCATAACAGATTTTTAATGCTTTGTCTTGTCCTGACAACTCATCTGTAGTCCTTTGCAAGTTAACCAGTCCCTATTTTCAGCAGGGAAATCATCTTTCAATAGGTTTCTAATTAGTAAGGACATGAAAAGTAACTGCCTATCTAGATATGTTTATGGGCCTCATTCTCTTATTCCTATTTTTGGCATTCTTTGCCTCCGCTGTGCAAAAAAAAAGTCCTGTGGTTAGTACAGTGTAATACAGAACTTCACAAAAATGCTAAGAGGGTCTCCAAATGTATGTTGTCCAGTAAAAATCTTATAAAATGAAAGGCCATGCAGTTAAACCATTTTTCTTCTCTCTCAAGATTCTTTCAAAATAGATTAGGTAACAATCCTATCATAAAAAGTTATCTGCAAGCTCAATGACTAACTCTTAAGTCATTATGTATTTGTGGTGCACTGCAAATTACTCTCCAGATTAATGCTACCAAATAATCAATGGGACCACAAAAAGGCTAAGGCACTGTACATGTTGAATTGTGCATCCAGCAGGAGCCCAAGGTGGAAAAGCTTATTAAAAGTGTTGATAATGGAAGTGTGTCTTTCATGATTAATCTAAATTTTGACATTCAGAACTTAATTGACTTGAGATCCTTTGGGATTTTTCCTAAAATTAGGTCACAGAAAAAGCTCACTAAAAGTAGCACTTTGGTGTTTCTAATGGGATTTCAAAAAATCTTAATGTCAAAGGCTACATGTCTTATTCTAAGAACAGTCAGCTCGAAACCAGCAAACCTACAGAGACAGCAAGAGAAGGCAAGTGATAATGATTTTTTAAAAAATAGATTCAGACTCTCCTTATTAAACAAACCATTTTCTTTTCTGGCAGGTACATAAAAATAGAGACTGCCCCAAACAGACCCACCAGTTATGACATCTTCTTCCATGTATCTGTGGGAAGAACAGGTGATATTTCAGTGCTGTGATGGGCTTCTCTTTTCCTTTCCAATTAGTTTCACTTGTTTATGTATAATCCGTAAGCATGCATTAATATATTGCCATACGTTTCGACTATTTTCACTTTCTAGTATAGGAAAAGGTCTCATGGCATGGGATGGGTTGGTGACTAAGGTGAGACCAGAGATTACAGATGTTTGCATCATACAGTGTTTTGGGAAAAGACTTTGAGACCTTAAATCTTATGTTAACATACATCTTCTTGTTTATAGCTAAAATGCACCAATCTAAACTGGTAAGATTACTGGCATCATCTTTTTACAATATATAGACAATAAAACGTGTATTTTCTATTAACCTGCTCTCTCCCACCTCCACCTTCTTCTAATTCTGTCAGTCTGTCTTCAGCTGTTTGGAATTGATGGCTGTTCCTGTGCTGCCTAATGATGTTCCCAGCCCACAGGTCCTGCCACTCTGCAGCCTGGGAGCTGCAGCTGTCCTTTCCAAAGGCTTTCTTCACACAAAGATTAGTTTGGTGAAAAGGACAGGTCTCTTGGCATGTATTTTGAATCTGAGACAGAGTGAGGATAGAGAAAAAGCATCCACCTGGAGCTCAGGTCACATTATCCTCATTACCTGTTCTCTAGATCACCTCACTGGTTTTAACCCAAACCAGAAGAATGCTGGTTTTCCTTCTCCCAGCTCATTTTGGGTTCTTCTGGGGGGAAGGTATGGGACTGGATAGCTGTGTTTTGTTGTTTTGGTTTTTTCAAATGGAAGAATGAAGCAGACTGAGTCTGGGGCTCAGAGACACAAGTTTCTAGGGCCCACGTCAGTTAGCTGGTCATGATTTTATTCATTACTTGCCTGACATCATGCAAAGAGTCTTGGGAACTGAATCTAAGCTCTAATTAGTGCATTTAATATTGAACAGCTTTCTTTAGGGTATTATTAAGTAATTCTGGGATAATGCTTAGTTTTGGAAGGAAGATATCCATTTATCTCCTATCCAGATCTTGTGAGATTGACTCTAGTCAATGTAGAACTCTTCAAAGAACTGTTTAATAAATGACAGTCAGATTCCTAGAAAGGTGCACTCCAAACTACATTCACTTTTGCAAGTTGAGGATTTCAAAAACTCATTAAATAATTTTAGAGATAAAGAAGACTTATAGAAAAGACCTGGCTATAAACACAAAACCACCAGTATAAGTCAGCAAGAGCCATAAAGACAGGTAGTATAAAAATACTTCATTGACTGCTACATTCCAAAATAGCATTAATTCTCTGTTAATTTCTCTTGGGAAAAACAATTCTGGTAACTCTCCACGCAAGGCCTTCTGAAATAGGCTATGGTACATCAATATTTGCAGATTCTATGTATAGTGAACAGAGAGAGCAAGCTGAGTAAAGAGGAAGAATACAAAGCGTGGAAGCTACATGATCCACACCCAGGACTGTGGAAGGACTCTTAAAATACACAGGCAGTAATTCAGTGTTACAACTGTAGTTAAGATGGAAAAGGAAACAGAAACATTAAAATTAAAGACAGGTAAAAGCTATCCTCACACTAAACCAGTAAATATGGGTGTCTCTTTTTTTTTTTTTTTTTTTTTACAGTGGGTCTAGAATAGCACAAGATTTTAGCAACAACTGTTGGTCAGAGTTTCTAAATAACCTGCCTTTTTTAGGAATTCATATAATAGCTTGAAACCACACAAATACTGGCTGAATGCTATTTCAAATGACTTGACACTCTGTCAGCTTTATGTAAATAAGCTTAAAATTTATTTTTATAGACTATAATAGGTAGTCAACACAAGCCTTTTTCTTGTACAAAAATGGGGCATATTTCTTCTACCTGCTCTTTCCTCTCAAGCTCTTCTTCTCACAAAATAACTGATTGCAGGTTTAAAAAATATAATCAAGACATGCCTGAGCCTTTTTACAAATAGTAACAAACTTTGCATGAAATTAGTAGCAATCAGCAACTATATAAGAGAGTGAAAAGGAAATAGTAATTTTTTACCCACATAAAAAAGAATTCCACACAGGAAAGCAATGTATTTTTGGTATCTTACTTCTGATCTTTTGGTTTGTTTGTTTTTAAGAGAAGCCTTTTCAGGTTTTCATTCCAATGTGCAAACTCCTGTACTTTAGGTACTAAATAGACAAAATAGGTAAAGATTTTCATTGACAAATGTCCCTTTAAGGAAAAAAAAAAAAGGAAAATAAAGAGAAAAGTTGTTAAGAAACAAATCTATTTATTCCCCCACAGATGTAGCCTGCTAACCAGGAAAAAAGGAGTATTTAAGAGCAGCAGCTAAAAAAGTCATGCCTTAAAATTCTGTACACCTCTCATCGCTTTAATAGGTTGAAAATTACTACAATTCATGCTACCCCTTACCTGCTATGTGGTGGATGAATAGAGTACATTAAGAATATCCAGGCAAGTCAGAAAATATACTGTGCTCTCTACCTTCTCAGCAAGAAGACAGGCAGTGTGCAATTCAGAGCACCTAAGCTAAGCAGGAGCTGTTGCTGACTTCAATTCTGTCAGGAGTCACCTCTATAAAGGCAAAATTGCTTCCCTCTAAAGCCATAGAGAGGATGAAGTCTGTTGCCCAATCAGCAGACTAATATGCCCCAATCAGGCCTACCAACAAATAAAAGATTCCACACAAGAGATACAGAAATGCTGCACTGGCTTCAATTAAATAGCTACCCAGTAGAAGCAGAGTTCAAAATAGAACACAGATGGTAAGAATCTGACTGTGAGGTATAAGATGTTTTAGAAGACAACATAAGAAACGGAGGAAATGTCAGAGCTGGGGAATCAAGACTCTCAGCAAGCCAAAGATCAATGTTACCATCAACAGGATATGAGTTCCAGTTAACACCAAACTGAGAGCAGCTCTCAGCACATGGTCTTGAAAGGAGAGAAGTTAATAACACTGTGGTGGTTCACTAATGGGGCAAACTGGTTTAGAGAACAGGAAATGGAGCAGTGATGACAAAAGTGCACAGTAAGTCATCTTAGGGGAAAGTGTGGCAGGGCAGGAAAAACAGCACAGTTAACTGTGTGATGGAGAAAGATGCAAAGAGGTGGATTCAGGACAGGAGGGATTCAGGCAGAGACAGGCACACATCTCCCCAGGCAAGAGTGAGCTGACTGATCGACAGGCTGCTCAGAACAAAGAGAGATGCCTGGGAAAGCTGTGACAGTAAAAGGAGAGAGAGGAGACAAAAGGACCTGGGAAGAGATCATCAGGAAAGCTTCACAAAAGTATTACTTGGCAACAAAAACACTGTTTGCTAATTCTTTGGGGGAAAAAGACCCAAACTTTTTCAGCTCTGTCTCTTGTTTTGAATCTAGGCAGAAGAGTTTTAAGGCTGTAAATAAAACTTTGCTGTAGTTAACTATGCTCCTTGACAGCAGCAAGGCCTTTTCCACCGACACAGCTGTTTGAAGAGCCAAGAAGAGCTCTATAGGTTTCCGTCTGGAAAAAGGCCCAATGGCATTTTCCATTGGACATATCACTCCCTGAAACTTTGAGCCTGACTGTCAGGAATTCAAATGAGACACTAAACCATAAAAGCTCTATTTAATCAGAGGCTTCAAAAGTCACTCCCTTTGTTCTTCAAGGGGACAAACCACTCATCATGAGGCAACAAATTCCTACATCAAAACAAGCGTTATTTCACATGAAGTATTTAAGGTCTGCTTAGCTTTTTTAATGCAGTAAAGGCAATAATACTGAATAAAGGAAAAGCAATACCATGCAAGTTTCCAGCACTTCAGTCAGAAACTCCTGGCTAGGCATTAATGCCCAAAGGTTTGGCTCCTGAAGCTGCAATACGGAGCTATGCAAGTCCTCCGGGATCTCTGACCATGGTGGAGCACAGTTACACAAACACATGGCAGACTGAGTCTGGATGCTGCTCTGGACCCCCCATCCCTGAAACTCCTGGCCTTTTGGCTCATGACAGAAATACTCTTTTATTGTCCTCCAAATGTCCCTTTGCCAATTGGCTCTAGTGCCATTTTTCAGAATTGTGTGGCACTGGCATAAAAGCCAACAAGAAGAAAAACATCAGTAACTCCAGAAGAACTGCTGTGCAGAGCCTCCACAGGATATTCTACTGCACAGGCTTCAGGCATGGAAAGGTACCATGGCAGGTTTGGCCTCTAATACTGCAAAAGCCTCATAGAAAAATGAAAAATGGTACTGCAAAATTTAACCCTTCTAGGATACTTTGTTATCAACACCCCGAAATTTATAACACAGCCACCAGCTTTTATTGTCCTCTTTAAGTCCACACACTACTTTCTGTACTTTGAGCGGCTAGTAGTACAGGGTCTTCTTGAAGAGATGGATGTCAAATAGAGGAGGAAAGGATAACTAACAGGATTGCTTTTTTACATCTTGGAAGTTTTCAGGGCTGCTCATCTGTTTTCTCTAAGTACAAAGAACACTGGAGGAAGGTGTGGAAAAGGTGGATATATAGAGGGCAGTACTATGGTATTCCAGTCTCAGCCTAGTTTCTAAAAACTGAAGACATTAATAGCTGAAGTACAGGACAAATCTGGCTTAAATGCAGCACTGTGGAGATAACAGCACCAGCAGAATGGAAAACTGTCTTTAGCTCACATAACACTCAACATACCCCAATTTGTGTACCAAAGCAGACCAGGCCAAGTTTTTCAACATAGCCTAAAATTAATCCCAGCAAGACATGAGCATCTTTAGTATTCAATTTAGGAGGGCACTGAGAGCAGCTGGTGCAGAGCAGGATGTCTCCAAGCTAATCTCTAAACTGTTATCAAGTCCCAGAGTGCTCCTACTATCATCTGCAAGCATGAAAATGAGACAATTCAGGAAATTACTGTTAGCCCTTTTTCTCTTCCCTCAGTCAAGCCTGAGAGCTAACAACTCTAACAAGAAAGGAAAAGAAAAAAAAAAAAAAAGACAAAATCATTTTTCAGATAAGTAATTAGACTGGTAGGTCTTATTTTAGACAGAGATTACACAGTTAAACATCCACAAAATATTCCACCTCCTGGATATTTTTTATCCTGTTGCCTGTTTGAACAAACAAAATATAATCTATTTTTGCACTACATAATCTGACATACGGGTACTGAAGGATGAGACTTTCACACTTGGGGCTAATTAAAGGTAATGTCACCACTTACGTACACATCCACCATAATCAAGCCTTTACCTTTCTTTGCAGGTGAAAACGCAATATAACCAGCTAGTTTTTCTAGTCATTTTGCTATCTTTTGTAAAGTCTATCTGCTTTTTCACACTTCAAATTATTAAAACAGTGCTGCCATAAAATTCAGAGTGAATTATCTGCTCGAAAAATATCCCTACAGACAGGTGAAAGCAGGAACAGTTTTCTCCTGGCATTCTTTTAAGCAATGTAAAATTTCTGCCAAAGAAGTAACTCTTGTATTTACAAGAAATCCTTTAATACATTTCTCAAAAAATATCACTTAGAACATGAAGCTACATAGACAATAAAACTTGAATCTCTTTAGGATATGCTCAGCAAATACTTTTAAGAGGACAGTACAAAGGTACAGACCTACCCATCTTACTGCACATACTCATCCACATCTGTCTCAATGCTGCACAGAGAGATTGATAATCAAACCAAGAAAAGGCATGCTTGCAAAGAAAATTAAGGCAGAAAAACATTAGGATGAAACTACTGTGAGAAGCATTACATAGACAAGATACATCCTCTGTTATTATGTTGTCCCAAGGCTTGGGCAACAGTATTAAAGTATTAAAGCACCTAGGAACATATACAGTGTATCAGGAATTATAAACTGTGTGATATTCAATGTTTTCCTCAAATGCCCAAATGCTAACATTGCAAGACCAGGCAAAAGTCTCAGATCTGACTCCTAACATTAAGTCACCATCACTGCAAATCTCTAGTCTTCTGAGATTTAGCAGAGGGAGTTTCAAAGACCTGAACCACAAAAATTCAAGTGCAAGAACGCTATTAGAAGGACCTCCACCTCAGGGTTATTTGAAACCTCATCAATGTTTACAGCTAGATTGAATAGGGAATTTTGACCACTGGCAGCAAGGTAGTTGCACTCAATTACAGTCACTTGGACTGGATACTGCAGAAATATTCAGATGGGGTTCAAGTAGCAAAAAGAAGGACGCATTCTGCCACAAAACACAAAAAAAAAGTAAGCTGGTTCCCCCATAAGGACAGTGCTTTTCTCTCAGAAGAACAGTACCAATATGAGACTTCCCTCTAAAAAGACAAAGGCATCTACTGTGCATTGCTACATTGCAGGATGCGCTTTACTCAATTATGCCTGCCCTATGCCTCTGGAGCCACAAATCCACAAGCAAAGCAGTGAAGCCACCTCCCCTTCTCCCTCTAGTAACTCTTTTCAATTTGTTTTTAAAAAATGCTCAAGGACACAGTCATTTTCCCTATGGTTATACGTAATTTCTTTAACAGAAGTTATTTAAAACACTGACTCCAGTCAGATAGCTTCCTGTTCTGCAAGTACCTTCACCAATGCCTGTAAAACTTGCTCAGCACAAGAAAGACACCAAGGTTCCACTTTAAGTTGTTTTCAATATGTAGGATTGGGTGACAAACAGGAAGAAGTCAGTTTCCCAAGGCGTGAGTTTTGTGCCTCTGAGCACAGGAAGAGCAGAAAGCCAACTCATGTTATCAGTCATGAGTGTCTCAGGCATCTTGTGCAAACCTGTCCCCCTTAGAACTTCAAAACTGCTAGGAAGCACTGACCAATTACTATAAATAACTCTGAATTGCTTAGCTTTTTGTATGGCTGAAATAATCCATCTGGCAATGAATAAAAAAAATTCAGGGAATCTGTGCAGACATAAGGCACATCCAAAGGAGAGATCAGCAAAACCTAACAACTGCGATCCATGTTTCTGGGTTTTCTTGACAGGCATAAGCAAAAGTGACAGCAAAACTAGAGAACCTCTACTCTAATATGTAAAATACTTGAGAAATCCTTCTTAGCAATTGTTTCTTTGTTTTATGCTTAATACAGAAAACCACTTTAAGTATTCTAGTGACACAAATTAAAAGCATTAAGAAAACAAAAGTATTTAACTTTGTAGAGACCTCAGGTTCCTCTGACTAAATCTGCTGCCTTCAAATAGCAAACCCCAAGTCCCAAATGAAATCTGTTGGTGCTTTAGACCTCATCTTGCCTCTGGCTCACACCTGTGATGCTCATAACCCTTCAGCAGAATGAACTCATGCCACTAAGAGGTCATATGATTTTTCACCTCTTTCCTACAAGACATTCTACCATGCCTACCTGTAGAGGCCCCAGCAAGTCAGTTCAAGCAAGACTGGTGTTGGTTGTACCAATAAAATCTGCAGAAAAAACTATGTGAGCCAGCCCTTCACTCCCATCCGACTTCCAACAGCAGGCTCACATCTCTCAGTGCGCAGACAACTGGGCTGAAGCCCAGACAAGTAAGAGTACACTTACAAAAGCCTTTACGAAAACACTAGTGCTGATGCAAACAAGCACATCCTGTTTCCGCTCATTTCCAACAGCTACCTAGAAAACTCTTAACTTTGCTTAAACTATGTTTAATTACATTAATTAATCATTTCTCAGTTTCAAAGGTTTGCAAAGTAGAAAGGAGACAACAAAGGTAAAGCTGCATTTTTCTGTTCCTCAAAGAAGCAACAGGCAGCCACCTGAACTCCCACCTGCAAGAGCTAAACCTTTTAGGCTTTGTTGATGAACCAGAACATGACACCATCCATTTAAAAGAAAGTACATTTTTAATCTAAAACTAAGGAGCTATTAGTTCTAGTAGTATTTCTGTTTTCTGTGTATTGTTTATTATTTTTCCTCATGTCAGCTCCTGCTACAAAAATGTACAGTTTTTTTCATTCTACGATTCTATGATCTATCTCCAGTCTGTACGATTTCCACAGAAGTAAAGGTTTGATCCAACACCCACTGAAGTCAGAGGAAGAAACAAGTCGGACTATAAGGAGAGGAAAATAGCCAGAATGTAAAAAGTCTGGTCTGACCAATTTAGTGTCTGGCTTTCACAGTTTTTAATGACACTAAGAAGTGCCAAGAACAAAGACTCCCTCAGCTGGAGTCCTGGCAGGTATCATAAGCAAAGAGACGATGGTTTGCGTAGTCTTCATTCTCTGTGTACGTATCATCATGAACTCCATTCGCACACTGCAACCTATTTATGCTCCTGCAACAGAACTTTAAATTCCTTTTTAAAAGAGAAAAAACAAAAACTCCAAACCTCAGAAAACTATTTCATTGTTTCATCCTATCTTCTGTTGCCTACAAAAGTTTCTGGTTTCTGTTGACCATACTCACCTGGATACACACCCAGTACAGCCATAAAGCCAAATTTAAGAGTTTCTGTGTATATGGAACTTACATGCACGTGTAAGTCTGCGTATTTGCAAATATACCCACAGATGCATAGATAAACACTTTTTTCTGAGCAGAAAACCATCTACAAATGTCTCATTTTCTGATCTCTCTGTTCCCATAGAAAGAAAAAAAAATAGGTTCAAATAATTTTATCTTAAGCAAACCTGTCATTATTAGGGCAAGTTCAAAGAGGAAAGTGGCCAACAGGTCAAAAGAAAAAAAACCATAATATTTTGATTGGCCTTTTCATTGTTTTTAGAGAGTTTCTGAATAACACACTATGTAAGAGATAGCTACCACTTGTTTTCTGTTTCACTGAAATTAAAAGCCAATTTCAAGGGTAGTAACAATTCTGTCCAACAAACAAATTATCATAATAATTTACCATCATGAGTTGTTTCTGTTTTTAGACTTTGTTTTCCTTGAGCAGTAAGAAAGCACTGATTCTTATTTCTCATGCATTAAGAAAATTCTGTCTTAAAGCCTGCATTCACCCTGCATGGGAAAGAACACGTACTTTTTTCCAGAGCAACATCTTTATTGACTGCACTGTAACAATCAGCAACTGCCACACGCTTCACATCTCTCTGGGTTCTGTCCACCCATAGTCACTCACCCCTTCTGTCAGCAATTCCTTGGACAAAACCAGAGACAATAAAGGAAAGCAAAGCCTACAGATTCTAAACCAGGTGGTGACTCATACCAAAACACAAACAAAACCACCCCAAAACCTGAAGAACTATTTGTGAAGTTTCTGCTTATGCTATTTCTTGGAATATTCTAAAAGTATTGGAACTCTCAGCAGCGAACAGCCACATATAGCCTTTTATGTCACCCTCCTATGAGTCGTGTTGCATTTTTTCCCCCACGATGCAAGCAGCCATAAATAGATGCGGGAATCCAAAAATATGAAATTAGTTTTGTGGGATTTGTTTTCTTTACTTAAAAAGGGATGATGGTTGAAGGAAAGAAAAAAAAAATCAAATCATACTGTGCAATACATTTAATTACATTTAGAATGGTCTAGGGAAAAGAATTATCTGAGCAAATTTAGCATCTGAAACAAAACCCAGAGTTTTACAGCACACCAAAATAAAAACATACAGAAACACAGAACTTTCCCAAAGTCAGAGTACAGGATGTATGTTTACTTTACGCAGAAATTATCATTGTATATCACAGACATTACTGTCATGTCTGATTAATAGATGTGATAGTTTTTCCCTTCTTTTTGATCTACAGCCCCTCAGAAGTAAAAGGAATTTGACTAACTTGTAGATGATGTTGCCTTGGTCTGAAGTGATTTGCTATTCCTTCATCAAGAAAACATCCTACAGTCAAATACATCTCACTAAAATGGATTTTTATAGAGACTTCAGAAACTGAATGCTGTTCTTGAGAATTTTATTTTTCACTAACTATAAAGTCAAAGGAAGTCTGAAGCTCCAACCAGAAAAATGAGGATTCAGGAAATTTCTAAAAATATCTGTGAAAATGGTAACTCAAATTATGAAAAGAAACATCTTCAGAAAAATATTTTCTTTGCAAAATATAAATAAGCATCCTGCCATATTTATTGTATATTTGTTTGTCTTATAATTATAAATTTGAGCAATGAAAACTAAAAAAAGGAAGAGAGCTTCTTACATCCACTTTTGAAGAAAGCCCCAGAGAGAAAGATTTCCATCTTGAGATCTCCAATTATTTCTACTCTCCAAGACATTATACTTTGACATAACAATTAGTGATTTTAGAGAGCGTTTACTAGAAAGATGATTTTTACTGAAGTAACACGAGCAAAATACTATTGAACTTTCATTTATATCAGGTATGTTAGAAAACAGAATTGATAATACCCACATCACCAATTAAATTTCTAGCTTTGCTGCAATTTTAGCTGAGAAAATATTTTTTTCCAAAGTCTGGAGTGTACAATTGCTAAAGAATTTGGAAAGTGTATCCAGATATCACCGGAACTTTGATTCAATAAAATATTGATATTTCATTAGTATTGATCTTGAAGCTTTGGCCTAAAAATGTAAAATTCTTTTTCTAACAGTACGTCTGTTAGCTAGCAGAAGAATGAAACATTGAAACAATATCCTAGAAAATGTATGTCTGCATGCAGAAAAATTATCACTATTCGAAGTTTCCAGACAAAATTCAATGTGAAAAATAAGTGAGACAACATTGCCGCTAAAAGTAAAGTCATTGTTCTATCCTTTCTCTTACAACTTGAGTACATGTCCAGAAGAAAACATACAGAATTTTTTTCATGCCAATGTTTTCAAATAGAATTAAACATAGCCTATTTCACTTTCCTGTTTCTTGTTTAGTGAGCAAGAATGACTGCTTTAAAATCAGAAGCAATCAATCCAAATAGAAGACACATGCTTCACATTCTTCAAAGAAAGCTCTTAGTCTGAATACAGGAGAAAGTTCAATCACTTTGTGCAGTTAAGCCTGAACATTTATGAAATATTTCTGGACAGGAGTTTTGAAAATTGTCTTTCTAATATTGGTATGAAACCAAGGTGATCTAAGCAAAGAGGCCTTTTTCCTCTTTAGGCAACTTTTTTCATTAAAAATGGGTCTTCCAGTTCAAGGCCTGCAGTGCGAAGGAAAACACGCTGCTGTTGCTCAAGATTTATATGCTATTTAAGCCTTAATTCCTCCGAGCTGTCAAAACATGACCTCTAGCAGTTCAAACATTCAACCAAAAGAGAAAGATGACATTCACAAACACCTTGGGGCTCACAGGGGGAGACCTGGCTTGCATCAGAGCTGGCACAAAAGCCTATCTGCAATGGACAGTTCTCTTACACAGTTAATAGACAGCCCGGAAACAACATCCCCTGAGATGCTCATTATGGAGGTAACATTGCAAATCTGAAAGTCCTTCTGGGTGAGCATTTTGATTTTGCTTTACTATCAAGCAGTTCTGCTGTGTCCTGTGGCTGCAGCCCAACACTGCCCTGGTACCTGTTGGTGCTGTCAGTGGCAGAGAGGGGCTCTCCCCTTGGAACAGGCATTGCCTCAGGGCACAAACAGCCCTTTCCCTTTCCCTCCTATTCTTGAGAAAGGACAGACAGAGAGGATGAAAGTCCCTCACCGTGACTCTTACATCTAAAGCCTATGCGCACACGCAGTGCATGGCAACCTGCGTGGCAGCCTGTTCAGCTGGTGTTAGTGGGACCAGGGGGCTGTGCAATGACCACCCCGCCAGGATGATGGGCTAAGTCACCGCGCTCCTCTAACCATGGGCTAAGTCACTGCACTCCTCTATCGATGGGCTAAGCCACCGCTCTCCTCTAACCATGGGCTAAGCCACCGCGCTCCTCTAACCATGGGCTAAGTCACTGCTCTCCTCTGGCTCCAGCCCCACGATGCAAATGGCTGATCCAGCAACAGGAAAACAGCACCCAGTGAATCACAACTTGTCTTCAGCAGAGAGCATGGTAGTCCAGATCCCAGCTATAAAGTACTGTGTTGAGCAAATTACATGAGAAGTTTCTTTTCCTACATGTCCAAGAACATCAAAATGGCTCTACCTAAGCTACACCATAGCAGTTCCCCTACTGCCCAGCCCTGGCCCATTTCTGTTTGTAGAAACTATCTTTTACAATCACATCTAGATAACCACTGCTAATGACTCACTGAAACACATTAGTAATCTGGGACTTATGCCACCTTTTTTTCAGTCAAGACTGATTAAAGTGATTTGGCAATACTGCAAACATAATTCAGCATTTCTGGCACTGTTTAGAAAAGTGTGATCGCAGCTTCACGTGTATTAAGACAGGTGGTCATCTGCAAAATGTCATGCTGATGAATCCAAAGAACATCTCTTCAGCCAGCCATTTGAACTGCAGGTGAAAAAGATGGGTGGGAAAAGAAGATAAGATCCAAGAGGGTATGATTAAGCAAATACCCTGTTCTAGTGAGGATAAAACTCCAGCATTAAAAATAGACACTCTGTGCAATGCCATCTCAAGTGTTGCATTTTACATTAACAACAATTAGAAACTAAAACTTCTATAAAAATATAGACAACTCATTTTGATACAACACACCTTCTTACAATATTTTTTTAATATGTTATCAAATTGCAACAATGTTTCTCCCCCCCACCTCCTCCTTCCTTTCAACTTTGCCTGAAACCAGTTCTCCAAAGCCAGAGCAAATCCACTTTGCTTCAAGCATTCTTCTGGCACCAAGAAATAGAAACAGGGTATAAAGTTAATTAGGAGAATGATATTAAAAGCTGTGGTATCAGCAAGGCGAAAGTGCAGACAGCAGCAGATTTTCTGTGACTCTTTATGAGAGAACGTGTCTCCACTTCCATATGAAAGCCAGCATCCAGTGCTCTGAGTATGGAAATTCAGTTAAAGCCTGGAGGTCAAACAGCAAGAGATTTCAGACTCAAGCAGATGTAAGAGAGAAATTGCAGCTCCAACAGGTAGGGTCCACTGCTGCTACATGGGGCTTTGCCTTCGTTTGGAGGATTTTCACAGTTGTTAGCAAATCCTTTCCAGAGGAAAAATAGGCCAGTCAGCCTGACAGTGCAAACAAATGACAGCATCATATTTCCAAAGCCTTCCAACGTGTTGCATGTCCCTCTCATCACCCACCACCATGTTTTCCAGTAAAAATCATCTTCATGGGGACATCCCAGAGCTCCCACTCCAGCTTAATGCCCCACCTGTTCGGAGAGGAGACTGCTTCCCTACTACTCATCTTACCAGCTTTATTCCCTGTGTCACTGTCACTGTCACTTCAAGGATATCCACACTGATCATTACACCCCTCTTGAGCCTAAACTCTGCCTTCATTTCCATCCCTGCTAGCACCCAATGCTGAGGTTGCAGAGGAATTTAGTATTTGATAAATGCAATGTCATACACACTCACCAGTACCAAAATATCACTTTCAAATGTGAATATGACAGGAGGTCTCTGGGAAGGGACTTTTTTTAGCATTTGAAGCACACAGACACAGAATAACAGGTCTGAACAGCATATGGCAGAGTTTCTTCTTGCAAAAATCAGAGGGAAAAGAGCAGGACATGTGCCTGAATGGCAACATGGAAAATGGCCTTAGCTAGGCTGCCAGAAAAAGAGAAGAGCTATCAGCTGTGCTGGCGTCTTGGTAAATATAAGCACATTCTATATACACATAGAGGTGCAGTTGCTTTTTCTCCCAGAAAACTTCACTAAGTCTTATAGAAAATACTCTAATGAATTCCCAGAAACGTGTAAAACAACCCAGCAGAACTACCCAATGATAAAAAGGAAACATATAACTTTGTCTTTCTTTTCAACCCTCAGCTGTCTCCCCATTACCTTACTCCCAGCACCTGCTTTCTACCCAGTACAACACATCATTTAGGAGAAAACCAGGTCTACACCCAGATTATTTCTGACCACATACAGCACAACAGGAGAGCACAAATATATCCTGCACCATTTTATCATCCCACTCTCATCAGCAAACAACAATCTCAGATAAATGCAAGACTCTATTACAAAGTATCTCTATTAAAGAAAGCAAACAAAAAAAAAATCTTTTCTCTACAGTTACCCACCTGCACAATTGATTCAAACACTGTTAACCAATCCCTACCTACGCACACACCCATTCACCTTGTAAAAGGGTACAACAGCTGTTCAAAAGCAAACAGGGAGGCAGGTGATGGGATGGGGAAAGGGACTGACTTCCGTTTGATAGCTTGGGAAATCTTACCCTTTGGGAAGGTCAGGAAGCAGCTCTTCAGAGACAGAGGCTGACCAGAACCACTTCTCATGCTGCTCAGCCTGCACAAGGATAGAATTATTACCCGTGGGATGTTACTTAATTTTGGCTCAGTAGGAAAAAAAAAAAAACCTTTATATCCCATATGCCATGGAACTCAGAACTACCTGACCAGAAGGACTACAAGGCAACATTTTAGTAATGCATGAAACCTCCAGCTTCAACACACAACAACCACAAGTGTTTCACCTTGACAAATATCCTAACCAAGCACCCTGTCAGAAGTAAAAAGCTGTTCATTTGGACCAAAAGAGTAGAAAGTGGTATGTATCTTGCAGCTGAGGGAAATTTCCTCTCTGGAAATTAATTACATTTGCATATTTCTTTCTACCCACAGGGTAGCCTTTAAAGAAGTTTTCATATTAGTAATCATCGTCACTAAAATCAAAGTAGCTGAGAGTATTTTAGGATAACCATGCAAAGTTAAATATTTCTATATGCATCAGCTACAATTTATGGTTTTCTTTGATTTGAGTATCTGTAGTAGTCAACATGGGAACCTCATGCTTCACTTCTAAGTTTTCTTTCTTTTATGCTTTAGGAGGCTGTTTTTCAAAGTAGAGCAAATTCTTATCACTTAAAAATTCTACACAGCTTCTGTACGGGACCTTATAATTCACAGTGCCTTGAAGGTACTCCTTTCAAGCATTAGTTCAGTATTTTGAAAATTTATTGTGCAGAGGGCTGCTTCTCCTTTCATTTTCTTTCTGAGAAATGCAAATCTCCCAACTTCTAAACTCTTGTGTACTTTCACTTTCTGACTGCTAATTCTGTTAATTCACTAGCAGCAAAATTACCTCAGAGTTCATAGTTCCCCTTCCTTTTTTATTTTGTTTTTTCTTTTTTGGAGGGTTGCTTTGGTGGGTTTTTTGCTTTTTCAAATTTTCCTTCTTGCATTGCAAGATCTTCAATCACAATTCTAGAGCGTCTTCCCTTATCTCCTTCCCAGTAACTACACCATTAAAATGACAGATAAATTATATTCCCTATCTTTTCCATAAAGTGATGTTAAGGTCTTTTAAAGTCTGCCTAGAACCCATACATACTTCTGTCATACTTTCACAGGCAGCCCATGCCTCTCAACTTATGCTCTGCAAGTACCCTTTCTGCTCAGGTATATCTCTTGCCACCTTCATGGCTTCCCTTTTTCAATTGATATAAATTCTAGTCTAATCCCAAACTGCAATCGTAACTGTAGCAGTGAGGAAAAAGAGGCCATTGAAAAAAATTCCCTTTTCCATCTAGTTATAGGAGTAACACTTACATTTTCTTTTCTTTCTTTTTTTTTTTTTTCCCCCCCCCCCCAGATCTCGCAACATTTTAGGTAAACTGAAGCTCTCCTCCTTTCAGAGCCACACAACTTTACCCTCCCTGGAGGAATGTGTCTTAATGGGCTCTCCAACTTGGATCCTAAACAATATACAAACAAAACCAAAAGCAACAACAACAAAAAAAAGGGGGGGCAAGAATATAGATGGATTTTTAGCACTTCTTGCTTCCTCCAATCCTTAGATCTCACAATCTAAATTATCTCCAACTGTTCACAAGCTCTAATTTATAAATCTCAGCAGCAGGTCTCAGATGGAAATTATCAGGGTACACCGTACTTGGAAATCTTGGAATGCTTCTAGGAGGGCACTCATCTTGACAGGAAGGGTCAGAGCATGGGAGCAGCTTCAAAATAAATGCTTCCCGTGAAACACCAAAGAGGTCTCAAACCCTCCATTTCAGAAACTGTATAGCTCCTGATAGTGTTCTGCTGCAGAAATATCACAAAATGGACTTGTCTGCATTTCACTGAGTCGTCACTTTCTAAAAGCTCCAGATAGATGTAATACGTTCAGATAGTGATGTCAGCATCAAACTGGCATCCTGTCCATAATTTTGCACCATGAATCTCTAAGACAATGAACCATATACAATTAAACAAATCCAGATGTATTTAGAAGCCCATATATAAGTGGGATTTGCCCATTCTCATAACTACTGTGAAGGGACTCACAGAAACACAGAGATTTTGTAGAAGCTCCAACAAATATTCCCTCAGGATTCACTGGTGCTTCTGATAATTTTACCTCTCTCAAAATATTCAGCCTTTTCCTGAAAGTCTCAGGTCCTTGAAGCATGTATTACACATAGGAAGGACAAAACCATTCACCTTCCTGGTATCAGAATAAAGTTTGTAAACGTGCCTGACAGGTCAACTTGTTGGAAGGGCAGGACCCACGTTAGCATGCGTCATCACCATTCACAGGCACAAAAAATTTAAGATATGCGGGGTTTTTCAGGAAGAGCAGAATTTCAGGTGACCACACAGCATGCTATTCTATTATTTTAATGGGGAGCTACCTAAAAGCTCCCAAAGCTGGGAGACAAATATAAAGTCTATGGTAAGGATTATTTCAACAAGCCTCACAATTTTGAAGGCTTCCTGTGATTTCCAAATGCCCAAGGCTGATAATACTACTGCCACATACATTTCTTGATACCCTTTTTTAACTGCTGTATGTAAAACTTAGGGTCATTACTTATTTTACTTGAGACATGGCTACTATGGCTTCTCCTAAAATAACCTTATACTGGATTCTTACAACCACTTTCAAAGAACTATTTTCCTTCCCATAAATCTCACCAATAAGCTCAGCAGGTGCCCATGCCACATGCAAATTTCCAGAGTGAGAAGTGGAAATGGGAGGGGTAAAAATGTGCCCTTATGAACTTCCACTCTCAGACTGAAAGCTCTCAGGGGCATCCTTGCAGAAAACTACCAGAGGGCAGAGGTATTCCAGCGCCTACCTGTCAAACATGGTGTGGAAGACAGGTTCAAGTGAAGACTCCTGGGATGAACTATCCTGTTCATATACACATAGCAGTGGAAAGGACTATGTTGTTTGCCTTCTTTCCTCACACAGCAGCAGATACCTCAGGAGCAAACACATTCTGGAGATTGTAGCACTTCAGCCCGAAACAGGAGATGTTCAAAGCAACCCCAGGCTGCTACAGCAAGATGGTAATACAATGGCACACTGCTGTTCCAAGAGTAAAAATTAACATTTTACTTTTCAAGTTGCTGCACCCTGACTTAACTCTGAAGGGGCAAAACCTTTGTACCTCCAGGGCAACAGGATGGAAACAAAATAAGGAGGTGTCTCAGATTAGAGAAAATTTTCTTACAGAAACTACAGAACCACAGAAATAAAGAATTTCTATTCCTATGCCAGGTCTATGTGAGATGTAACATTTACATAACAAAATATGAGAAGTTCTCACTGTTCCTCTTGAGAGGGGAAATTCTCTAGGAAAACACTGATCCTCACAGTTCATTCCCTGCATATTGATGCCCCAAGTACCTGCTTTCTGCTAGGACTGGAAAGCAGTGTTCTTAGAACAGCTCTCAAAGTCTCCCTGTGCTCAGCAGCCAGTCTAACTGCTGAGCTGCTTCTCCAACACCATCACTTCTCCCAGGGCAATATTATCCTGCTGGGAAGAAACAGACATTAGGCACTCACTGAAAAGCAGCACAATACATACACCAAGAGCCAAGAGTGGCCCTGTAATGACTTCTAATGGCTTTATTTACATCTCACCAGTCCATTTTTAGCAGTATGCCCATTTTACCTCTGAGATTTTAATACAATTGCTCAGCTCACATCCAAGCCTGCAGGGTGCTGAAGATCCAGGTTTCTGACAGCACCCGGACACTTACTGCTCTACTGTAACTGGGCTACCTTTGTTATACAACAGAGCTGCTAAATATTTTACATAGGCACATTCATTCAATATATTAATAAGATTTAGTCTGAAATTTTCCCAAAATTGCATAGAGCACACACATCCAAAACTCTTATTGCAAACTCACTTACTGTAGGAGCTTTCACACAGATTTCTTGACTGACTGTATTTTGCTGTGTTTTCTTTTTATAGCGTATATAATCTTCTGGTCATAAAAGATTGCTTGCTTCCAATTTGAAAGCCTCTTGGGAACACAGAACTGTAACCTGCCATTCATATATTAAGTACAGAACATTTCAAACCATGACACAGAAATCACAAAGACAGAAAGCTAAGTGAGAACCTGACATAAAATTAGCAAGGCTTGTTTCCATATCCATCTCTAGACCAAGTGAAGCTGTAAATCCATAGCTCATGTTGGATGTCTGTATCTCGAGCACTGCTACCATAGCCAATAGTATTTCTAGCAGAATGCAGTTCTTACTGATACTTCTTGGAAAGGGTAATTTCACTAAAATATAGACTGGGTCAAACTAACAGGAACACATATTCTTGAGTAATCTTGTTCTTGCCAAAAGAAACATATTGTAGAAAAGATTCAATCAGAGCATATGTAGTTTTCTCAAGTCTTACAAACTTTGTAAGATGAAGTCTGTCTATTACGTGAATAAAAAACCCCCCAAGTAATACTGACAACTTAGATGGCAGCAACCATACATTTTGGGTTATTGCTCAACATGTTTCCTCACAGTTGTTTGAGAAAAGGTACATTGCTTGGGAAGAAAAAGGGTTTTGCTATACATCAAAGCAAAGACGCACTTCAACATTTCCACTATTCTTACCAAAAGGGGAAGAGAAGGAAAATCTCTGTTTACAGTGAAAGCAGTTCCTTGCTAACACAAGATTTCCCCTATTTTTCTAATGGCCAAGTAATTTAAATGCTATCACTAGTCCCACGGTATTTTAAAAACCTCTTACATGCCACTGCATGTCGAACATTAGGCTGCCATGCCACTGGACAATAGCTGAGATACACAACAGCTGAGGCTCCCATGAAGTGAATGGACATTTTGTAAAGCACTTTCTAACTGCTCAGCAAGAAAGGAGCAATCAGAAGGTGGCACCGGTAGCATCTCTATCTGTAACTATGCCCACTCAACACCACTTCTTAAAAGACTATTGTTTTCACTTGCTTACATTTTTCCAAAGTGTGTGCCCAAAAATTTTTTATGCTGAGTGTTTGTCTCAGACTGGTTTTAAAAGAACAAGCATCAGTTTCAGCTAAAACAGTTCAGCTACTACCAAGAGTAAGGTCTAAAGAAAAAATGTTTTGCATTATATGAAAAAAACCCCACTGTCAGTCTTTCTATTCTAATCCTTTAATAAGTCACAGTAAACACAGATCCAGTAGAGGTTAATTCACAACTAAAATCTCCAAAGATGCCAAAAGAATGAGTACTCTTGATTTCCACAGGTAACATAGCTGCACATGCATTGCCTTACAGGATCCCCAAAGGGTTCAGAACACAGTTCCTTATAATAAGCATTCATCAGTTTGGCTGAATATTGAACTCCGCCAACAGAACCTGTATTTCTATGACAAGCCTTCAGGAACGGGAAAGAAATATCAAATGCAAAAACATAGGGAAAGATGGCCAAACCAAAGGAGCAGGACAAGTAATTGAAGAGCAATACTGCCAAGTTGTCAGAAGACCAGGACTGAGGTCTGGAGGTAGAAATAAGGTCAGAAACAACTTGGCTGAGAGGAATCGTTGCAGTAAAGAGCTGGGAAATTGCCAAGAATGGGCAAACCAAAGGAGGAAAACCAAGGGGAGCAGCCTAAACTGATGCAAGGAGGCTGGGAATCATCTCTGGGAATGGGAGAGATACTGGACACAGATTTCAAGGGAGAACCAGCCAACTTCTGCAGAAAGAATAAAGTACCAACTAGCCTGGGTGTCCAACTCAAGATACCCACGATTCCACTTTGGAAATATACAGCCTTTTACATAATATATGTAGAAATAGCTGGGAGGGACTTAGTAGTTCTATGAAACTGAAACCAGATCTTAAACCAGGCACATAAAAACTTAAGAAATAATGTACTGACCAATGGCAAAAGGAAAATTTTTAAAGACTTGCCTTGCACTACACATAAACTCTGGGGAGTGTCACAGGCCTCTGGATGGATGCAGCTCTCAACTGAAAAACAACTTTACCCTCCTCTTCCTTTAATCTTCTGCTTTGATTGCTCTACAATTTCCAATTTCTGCAATAAATAAAGCTGTTACACTCACTGATGTCCTTTACTGAACAGTTCATCCCCAGATTAGACCCCTCCTGTGCACTAAATACAACAAGAGGAAAGTAGAACATCTAACTAAAGATTTAGCATAATTGAAATCCACAAAGCCAAAGTCTGGTTACATGGATTGCTCTTTTAAGACAGCTATTTTGACAGCAGTGTAGGTCATTTGTGGTTTAAAACGCTGTATTCATGCCTATAACTGTCGTGTTTATATGGAGCAGCACTGCTTTCCATTCAGCAGGGAATCAGTTCCAAACATTTCTCCCAATCTCAGAAATTATGATGGATGATCCACCCACACTTTGGGAGCAGAAGTTATGATCACTAGAAAACCTCAAGGACCATGTTCATCCATGTTTGTAGAAATATGAGACCAGACAACAAAGCAAGTTCAGGAGTCCAGAGGGAGTTAAGTGTCACAGGCCAAAAGCTTCCAGCTGTAACTCCAACTTTTAAACATGGATATATACACATTACTTTTCTACTGATATTATTATCTCCTGGTATAATATTAATTGTTGCTGTAACTGTCTGTGTGATACCATACAATGTTGAACTTTAAAAAGTGACCCATAAAGCCTGGAAAGGATAAGATACCCATGAAATAATTCTCTTGTGCAGACAATGTCCATACTCACAAAGTACCTGAGAAATCCTCTACAGACCTCTGGACCTGGACAGGAAGACTTATCACAGATTTTACATTTATGTGCAGCATCTTCCACAAGACAATACCTGAGAACCTTTTCTTAAAGAAATTATGCAATGCTCAATAAGTTTTAATATTTACAGAACAGTTCTCAGAACTAACAACACACTAGCACTTAGCATGTTATGGTAAAAAATGTAACAGAAAAATGGCACAAAGAGCTCAGCAAGTACCTGTCGTGACTGAAAATATTAGCACACTGCTGTTCAAGTTTACGACCTCCCAAGCAAAGTCAATGGACCAGATCAAGTGAACACTCTTCAGAAATGTCAAGCCAACAGTTTAAATTAAGCCGCTGAACTTTGCACTGAAGTTGCTGAAGCATAGGGACACATTTCGTTCCACCTGCCCTGCTGTGGGAGGCAGTAGTTTCCAGCCTAGTGAACATAAAAAGTAGCTACAGGATTGAAGTAATTATTAGTGGCAAGACAAAATGTAGGTGGGTAAGGGGAAAAACTAAAAAAAAAAAAAATTAAAATATTCAGAGATTTTTAGAGATCAATACCTACTTTATTCTGAGCAACACTAAAAAAAAACCACAAGCTGTTTTTTGAAAGAGCACTATGAAAAATTAGAGGCCTTGCAGACTGTGGAAAACTATTCCCTTAACACTGGACATCACAGAGAAAATATAGAAAAGCAGCTGGAAAAAAACCAGAAGAGACTCCAAGCAGGCCAAGTATTTTTAAAATACCTTATATGCAGCCATTTAATTCTGAGGTCTTATTATAACTCCTAAAGACTGGACAATTCTTTAAAAATTCTTCTTAAGCCTGAATCCAAGCTTCAGACTGCCAAGGGTTAAGACTTGAAGCAAACACAAACCAGAATTATAGAAAGGTCCAATGCCTAACCTCAGCAGTAAAGCCAGCACTGCATTTCAACACAACAGATTTAACGACAGAGAATGAGTGGAAGAACAAATTCTCAGTAAATCTCTGTGCCTCCACTGCTATCTGTAATTTCCACCTTAGAGACTTGTCCTACTCATGGCAAGGAGAAATTCCAGGCACCAAATTCCTTCTAGTCGCATTTTATTTTGCTGGAAAGAAGTTAGAGAAAACTCAGTGATACAACAGGCTAAAGCCAGGCAAAGCAGTTTTTCAAGCACAGAGTTAATCTGGACATTTTAGCCTTGTATAAAAGGAGGGAACTGAGCATGTGCAGAGGCATTCACAGGAACTGATTACAGCTGCAGGATTCTGCACAGTTTGCAACACTGCAGTAACACCTTAGCTATAAACTGCCCCAAGGAATTGAAGTGTGCCGTTTTCAAAGATCTGCAACATCTGTACATATATGCTTCCTATAATTAGTCATATGGTAGGAAGAATAATTCTTCTTCTAAAAGTTTAGATGCATGGTAGAATGTATTATTTTGTTAAGCCAGACTAAAATAGCCATGCTTGTGAGAGCTGATGACCCCAGCATCTCTAAAGCATTTCACCTAGCAATGGGAGCTAGCAGCAGGCAAACCTTGTAGCAAGCCTTTGTGTGCAGGTTCTCACTCAGAGTGGCACAGCCCCACTTGCTTCCCATATGCTCAGACTCAGGATGCATCTGCCACGCAAGTCCAGCTACAAAGCTCTGCCTCTGCTTTTGCATCCTCCCCAAGCACACCCCAGCTGGAGCTACAGGTTCAGAATGCTTCCAGATTTTTCAGAAATTACAACTCCAAAGTGCTCCACTGGCAAATGCTATGAAACATTGATGAGAAGCACATTGGATGAATTTTTCTTTCACTGTCTGTCCTCCTGCCTGTACTGTCTTGTCTTCTACACTCATTTCCCTTCACATCCCTCATCTATATCCATACTCCTTTTCTCCTATGCCACTTCTTTTCCCCTCACTCAGTTACCTCCTTCACAAGATCTGCTCTTTCTGCAACAAACTGGAAAAACACAGCTGTATTTAGAGAGAAGCAACTCACACACAACAGGTTTCTCTGTCAGCACACCACAGCAGTAGATGCACAAACAAGATGCAGGCATTCGTGAGATATACAAGAACATTGAAGGGCTCATACTTGCATGGGCCAGGACTAAACATAACAGCTTAAGAATGTCAATGTCTTTTTGAAAATATCCTGCTGGTTTCATGCAAGGTCTTAGCAGTATCTCACTGCTTTACATAATGAGTACTTTTAGTGGATACTGACGCACATTCACAAACCTCTGTTGCAGAGAAATCCTTGATCACATATGACAAGCTGGACAGAAAGTCTCCTTCACCTAAGGTAAAGATCTCAACTTGCCAGGAAACTAGGGAGAAAACTACATTACTCTCTTATATTTCATCAAGATGGTTTTAGCTAAGTCAGGATGTACCTTGGTACTTCAATCTCCCAGTTCGCTATGTATTGCATATTTGGTAAAATTATCATAAATTCAAGAATTTCACACTCAATGGAGGTCCAGAAATAGCCTTCTTGCTGAGTGAATACACTTACTGAAGGCTTCAAATGCTGGTTTCAGGAAGTGCTAACATATTTCTGGAGTACTGGCACCTGCCTTTCCTCTGCAAGACAGAAAAGTGGCTGGATCAATGGGCTGACAGAAGCACAGTGTCTGCCTGTGTTGGCTCATGCAGTGTCATTAACCCCAGTTTCTGGTACAGGGAAAATAGAGCAGTAACTGCCAGGAAAGCCGGGAGTGTTTGCCTTCCATTATCTCCTGTACCCCTCCCTTACCGTGTGCCACACAAACCACAAAGACTGGCTATGACCCCACCACTCCCCTCTGCAGTCCAGACACATGCCCTCCTCTCAGTCACTTAATTTACAAATGTCCCTGTTGATTTCTGTACTTCACTTGATCCATTCTTCATTCTCAACCTGCTCTGTCTTGGTTGTTCCTTGGTTTTGCCTCACATGCCACCAGTCTGTGGCAATGCTTCCCTTACAGTAAGCAAAACACCACAGAGAACAGAACGTGGGAAGCAAAGGAAGGAGGGCAGCGGTAGCTGGAAGTGCCTGTGAAGCAGGAAAGGGAAATTCCTCCTTCTATCTGAGAGCCAGAGGAATCAACTTCATCTGTCGTAAAGAGCTTATCTTATTAGGTAAAGCAGCAATAGGTGTGATTTAAACACATTGGAGGCTATGCCTATCTGTCCGACAGATGAGGATGAAATAGATACACCCTAAAGCTTTCTTCTTCCAAGGTCAACAACATTTTCCAACAATGTTTCTGCAAAGGATGTCTGTTTGAGATTTAGGTAGATAATCCAACAATGGAGAGGAAATTCAGTTTGTCAGACAAGAAACAGGAAGGGAAGTGGCAAGCAGAAACAAAGAGCGTGTAAGACAGAGCTCTGAGCTGTGCTGCCTGCGTTATTTGATCTCACATCTCTCTTCAAGGACAACAGGTAGAGGTTTCAAACTTCATGTCCAAGCAAGGCAATTGTTCTTCATATCTAGTCAAGAAATGGGGAAGTTTTTCCAACTAAGGGATCTAAAAGGGGGGGTCCAAGAGGTATTCTTATATTCTAATG
This sequence comes from Acanthiza pusilla, assembly GCA_036630365.1. Lineage (NCBI taxonomy): Eukaryota > Metazoa > Chordata > Aves > Passeriformes > Acanthizidae > Acanthiza > Acanthiza pusilla. The sequence continues at coordinate 3,895,972 of JAXCHO010000098.1, forward strand.
GTGTATCTTACACACTAGCAATTGGGCAATTAAAATTTGCTGTAGCAGAGCGCAGCACAGAAGCCCGAATTAAATCTTAGCAAGGAAACAAGAAGTGAAAGGGGATCTTTGGCCTTCTCATTTTCCTTCCTAGTTCTAGTAAAATAATACAGAGGCTGAGGAACCAGAACATACAGAAAACAAAGCAATCATTTCTCCTAGCAGTCAGTTCACTCCACAGGGAGAACTTCCATTTAACACAGCATCTGTACAATTAGACTGGACTTGAAAAGGTCTAAGATATGACTAATGACATCCAACCCTAAATATATCTGAGATCTTAAGACTGAAAATTCTGCTACCAGAGAAGGTGCACAGCCTTTTGTCTCAGCTGACAGCAAGCGAGACAGATGTAAGCAAGTTTCTGCAGAGGTGTCATCTCTGTCTCCAGTAACAGAGCCAAACACCCTCTGAAGATCACATGGCTCTTTTGCCACACTTTGGCAGGGTTCTTTGTTTCTCCATGGCTCCCTGCAAGCTACCACCCACTACAGATTAAGTTAAAATTAGCTTATTAAAAATATATTAAATCATAGGCAAAGTTGTCATGTATCTAGCAAAATGCATGCAGCTTAGATACAGATACTTGAAAACAGCCCTGAAATCATGATTTGCTATCAGTTTAGTACTGCAGCAGGGAGCAGTGAGTAAAAGAGGTCACATCCCCCCCAAAGTTTGGAAAGTGCCAGAACTTCTAAATTTAAGAACACTGAATGTCAAGTTCCTGCCAAAAATACATATGCCCCCCCCCCCCCGCCACTTGCTCCCACCTAACATTTGCATAGAGTCAGAGAGACTTGGGAAAAAACTGGCAAGATATTGCATTCTCTGAGTTCCTAGAAGCAAGGCAGCCCACTGAATTAAGATCTTCAGAACCAGGAAGAAAAACTTAATAAGCTTTTAATTAAGAGCTTTTGTGAAAAGCATTAGCAAACAGTTGTTCTGCAATGGGAAACTGTAATCTTGTTTTCAGCACAACAGGGCTTTTTGGAGTTTGAGGGCAGAGACAAAGATGAGTCTCTGCCTCTGTTGCTTAAGAAATAACCCAGCAAGACCTTCCCAGCTGGATCTCTACTACCAGCCTAGACAAGCTCAACACCAGAGGCTTCTGCAGAAAGGATGATATCGGCCTGCCAATGGAGAGCTTCTGTCAACACCATACTGAACCATCCAGGCAAAAGCCCCTCTAGTGTCTCTGCAGTCCATGCTGGGCTCTGACCAGCATGTATTGACTTTACACATGGTATGGAATGTATGCCACTGGGATAAAGCCTCAAGTTCATTCTTAACGCCGCTCTGCCAAACCCACATAAGACGGATGATGGTGCATCAGTACTGCAAAGGCATTTCGACCATATTTCACAATATTCCAGCTCAATAAACGGGCAAAAATCTGAAATATGCACCAAACTAAACACACAATCTTCTTCCTTTTAAGGCTTCTCAACATGGAAAAGGAGTCGTGCGACCCGGCCTGTAATAAATTCGGGGGGCTAAGCATCATCTCTGCATTCTGTTTACGCGCTTCACCTTCACACACGCTGTTTACACGCACCGCCGCAGCCGGCCAGGGCTCGGGACGAGCCGCAGCGAGCACCCAGCGCGCACCGCCCAGCCGGCAGCGCTGCCGGTGACAGCGCCGGCCACCGCAGCCCGGCGGGCAGGGCCTCCCCAAGATGGGGGCTCGGCCGTGCGCGCCCGCCCGCCGCGGAGCCGCCTCCCGCCGCAGCCGCACGACCCCGCCGCGCTCGGCGCCCGGCCCCGCCCGGCCCCGCACCTTCTCCCCGCTGCCCCCCGATCGCAGCCGCCCGGCCCGCGCCCATCGCTCACCTCCGCAGCCGCGGCTCGCCGGGCACCGCCCCGCGGCAGCCACCGGCCCCGCGCCCCCAGCGGCTCCGGCGCCCGCCCGCTCTGACGGCGCCGGGAGCGGCGGCCCCGCCCCGGCCCTGGCCCGGCCCCCTGCGGCCTCGGCCCGGCCGGCATCGCCTGCCCGCCCGCCCGGAACGGGAGCGCTTCGGGCTGCCCCGCCGGCCGCCCGAGCCACGCTGCGCTCGGTTATCTGCGGCTCCGGAGCATCCAAAAATACAGAAACTGGGATTCTCTTGTATCTTCATCTGCAGTCAGGCATTGCGGGTTTTGAGAAAGAAAATGTCACGGGTCTGCAAAGTACCCACACCACAGCTGTGATGTTTGAGCCAAACAAGCTGAGCCAGCAGTCCAGATTTGTTTTTGTTTTAGAGTATTTTATCACAGAATCAATTATATTGGAAAAGATCTCTAAGATCGAGTCCAACCTGTGACCAGACACCACCACATCAACTAGACCATGGCACTAAGTGCCACGTCCAGTCTTTCCTTAAACACCTCAAAGGATGGTGATTCCACCATCTCCCTGCATAGCCCATTCCAGTGTCTAATCGCCCTATCCGTGGAGAAATTCTTCCTAATGTCCTAGATTTCCGCTAGCACAGCTTATCACTATGTCCTCCTGTCCTGTTGCTGGTTGCCTGGGGGAAGAGCCTGACACCCAGCCCCACCCGGCTACAGCCTCCTTTCAGGGGGCTATAGAGAGCACACCGAAAGAATGTAGGAAGAGGTCACAGTTCAGCTCTGGCTCATTCTATTATTTTTATATGGTGCACAAAAGCCAGGGAGAACACAGTTTACTAACACGTTACTTTGTGGGAACTCCCAGGAGGAAGGCGAGGGGCTCCTGCATGGAGGAAAGGCGCTGAAGTGGGGAATTAGTGAGACACACTCGTCTGGATGCCTCCAGCCAACTGTGCATGACCTGCAGGGGACTGCTGCCAAGTACCAGCTGAGTCAGTCCCAACACCCCTCCAGTGTAAGAATTTTAATTTGCCTGTTGCAATTCCCTCGTGCTGGAAGCTGCCAGCTGAAGTCCCGGGTACAATCTTAATTTGGATAATACTGCCAGGAGAGGCAGCTTGAATTTTTCATTTTTCTTTCTGCATGTCATTGGGGAAGATTCCATGAAGGACTTGCTGCTTCAAAATCACACAGAACTTACAGAGCTGTTTTCAATGCATAGTCAAACATACATAATTTTTAATATTTACCTTTTGCTCATAGTTTAGCACAAAGCTAAGGAACCCTGCCACATTTTTTAACCAAGAGACAGAAAATAAGAGTTCCTCTGCAAACCATGCAAACTTAAAGCCATCCTTGCATAAAAATATTAAATATACTTGGTAAGGACAGGCTAGAAAGCAAGTAGACACTGTCATTAGCACCCTTCAATTTAAATACAGATCTTGACAGCATTAAGAAGCAAAAAAATAATTGTTTATTTGCAGCTGATGAAATTTTCTATCATCACCAAAGTATAACCTTTGTAAAGAGCAGACTTGGACAACTCCCCACCAAGGACTCTGGAAGAACGATGTTTACTACTGATATTCATTTAGTGTTAGGGACTCATAACAGCACTAAAACCCAAGGGGCCAGAAGGGCCTTATGTTGCACCAGTGTAGAATGAGGATGTGGAGACTCACCACGTTATTTGTAGGCAGAGCAGCCTGAATTACCCAGGCCAAAATACAAGAAAACCCAGCAGGGTAGGAATGGATAGGCTAGAGAGGTTTTCCATTTACCTAATATTTTTTGTAAGATTATGTTTTCTTAATCTAAGAAATCTGTAAGTAACAAAATCTCATGAATAGAGGGGAGTTGTATTTCAGTAGAGTACTTAGAGAGCTGCTCTGGGACCACTACCAAGTTTAAGACTATTTCACATTTTCTTCAAAGGTGTGTAAGTATGTATGAACTCACTGCCAGTGGTATTTGTGGACATCCCAACAGCTGACACTGAACTGGGCCATCACATAAAAGTTCTGAACAGATGATAAAGCATACTGTTCAAAACTATTTCTTAATAGCCAAATCTCAGGTTATACATCCAGGAAAAGAACACAAAGCTATACCTTAGGAAAACAAGCCACACTCTGGGAAAACATCAGAGTGAAAAACTACTGACTGAAAAAGGCAACAGGGTCATAAAGGACAGGAATTGAACATGAGATCACAACTTGACACGCTGTGTTAAGTGACGAAATGTGACACTCAGCTTGGAAGCACAATCAATAGTGTACAAAGAAAGTGGGGATTTTACCTGTATGTAGATCAATGAAAAAGAAAGTAACAGAGGTTCATCTCCTTCCTAAAAGAAGAATCTGTGAGAGGGCTAAAGAAGGCAGGTATAACACAAGATTTTACGAAGTCATTCCATGCATTTCATTGAAAAAAGGTATCTTTTTAACTTTCACATGCATTCCAGCAGGAAAAGATAAGATACTACTAACCTCTTTGCAGAGCCATCCCCTTTTCTTCCCCCGTAAGTAAAAACTGAAGTCAAAATCTAATCACAAGACAGATACGCACTTTCTACAGAGGGATTACTAGCTACTGAAATACTCTAAAAAGAAAAAACATAATTAGATTTTATGCCCTTTACAAGAGCTGATGCCTTTCTCTGGCATAAAAACCTTCACAAGTCAGACTAGAGGAAAGGTGTCAAACTCTTGCCTTAACTACTAATATTAAGCAGGAAGGGACCTGAATGTCCAGTCACAGCTGACAAAGGCCTTTATGGAGTTTCTGCCCTTACATTGAGCAGTACAAATTTTTATGCATACGATAATCAATCTCCTCAAAACACTCTTTACCATCTTCCTCAGTATGCCAGCAATCCAACAACCTGTAACAAATTTCTTCCTGCTCAGAATTCCAGAAATCATCCTGCTATGACCATTAGTGAGGTATGGCTGTTAACAGAATCAGAAGCCTGAGACAATACTAGACCTTTGTAAACCTCACAAAAACACCTCAAAAATTCCTGTCACAAATTGACTTGGAAAAGTTCATATTCCTCTTCCTTTGACTGGTAATGAAGGACAACACAATTTTACACTAGCAGAATTTATCATTAGAACTTACAAATTGCAAGCAAATTTCTGATTTGCTATTTTTCCCTAGCTCCTTTTAAAGCAATAGTAGCAATACTGCAGCTTTTGAATATCTTGTTCTAGGTCACAGAGATTTACTTGTATCATTTCCTCTGTTACTAAAAATCTTTAGGGAAATTATTCCATTCCATTTCACTGCAGCCCATTAGCACCTACAGGCCAGCCAAAAAAGAATATTGCACATGAAAGCCTCCATCAGGATACACCAACCTCAGCTTGACATAAAAATATATTTTCAATGTTTAGCTATTAAAATATATAACTACTTGACATATATCACCTGCTACTGACTTAATTAAGCAGCTATTAAAATGCTAATCTTGTTGCTTCCTCCAATTTCAGTGTTTAAGGACATTATTAACGAACCTACTGTAAATCTTGAAAATAAATCATAGTCCACTTCAAGAAGCTGCTATGTTTACAGGATTTTCTTCCTACAGACTGTCAACGAAGTCATTGTGGAGTGTGCCACTTACAGAAATAACTGGTTAATGATTTTCTGAAGATATCTGCAATAAAACCATGACGGAGACAGAAAATTCAGCAGGCAGATTTGGAAAAAGAAAAATGAGAAAGGATCTTAAGGTTTGCTGGTTATTATTCTGTCAACTACAATTTATGACTGGAATTAAGCTTTTGTACTCTTCAGCTTTAGACAATGAGATACATATTTATGATACACATATTCTAAATGACCGCATATCAAGGCAGCATGAAATTCATCATGTTAACAAAGCTGCTACAGTTCTGTATTTATAAGTTGTCTAACCACAGGCTTAAACAACAGACAGTGCTTACCACCTACATTCTGTGGCTTCATTTTTACATGATGATTTCATTTAATGCTCTTCTTATGAGTAGGTGTCAATCTTGTTTGTTCCAGGCTTTCACTGAAAATATATTATTTTAAATTTTTTCTTTTAAAAAAACCACTTCACCCAACCTGCAACTCTCCAGAAACTTAGAAGTCACGTGAGACTGGACAACCAATTTATGTCACCCAGTGAATAATGAAGCTCTTTGTAATACAAATGCACACTTTCATTTGTGTGCTTGAAAGCATTTGTGTTCTTGGAAGCAGAAGAGATTTCAAAAGTTAGGATTTTTTAAAGATGTTTTGTCTTTCCTTTTAAGAGGCACAGCTTAAATACTACATGTGTGACACTTTTTGAACACCAACCCCTTTCTCTCACTTTTCAACATATGTACACACAGGCCTTCATTAAAAGACTCATATGCTTATCACTTATCACTCATAACTTGAAAGAACAGTTAACAGCCTAAAGAATTTTCAGAGTAAATGACCACAGCCTATCTTTTATCATCATGAACTTGTGAGCAGTTCTGCAATATCAGTTTACAGCTCTGCAAATACAACTGTGTTTGCAGGATTGGACCACAGAGAGAACATTTAATTGTCGAAACTAGACGTAGTAACGCAGACAGGTCCTAACACTGACAGAACCACAGCCTGCGACATCACCCTTGACAGCAGTGAAGCTCTTTGCAAACTGTGTCCTATATTTATTCAAGACAAATTATTAGCACTGCAGATTTTTGTGATTCTAAAACCAGTATGAGCCTTTTGGTGCCATGTCAACCATTTGTCCTCAACAACCCAATTTCACAGATTCCATCTTGCAAAATCTACCAAAGAATAGAAACATGTGCTTTTCTAGTGAAAGCCAGTAGTGTAGCACAAGGCATGAGACAAAAATATCAATATATTTAAATAAAAACATTTTGTATATTAGGAAAAAAAGCTGTAATCAAATGTATAGGATAGGGCATTAATGAAACAGATTATTTTCCCCACTAGAAATATTAATATCCCTCAAGTAGGACAGCATTCAAAGTCCCAAGACAATTATATAAGTACTTATCTTTAGACAGAGTATTATATTACACAATATTGGAATGGAACAATAGTCTCTTGAGCAAATCAATATTTCTATACTTATTACAGTATTTTTACACTGTCCTAGGTAGTTTAGTGAACTATTAGGAAGCTTTGACACTAACATTCTATTGGATCAAATAATATGTGTATTCTGTTAACTATTAAATCCTTAAATAGGCAATAGATTTAATTTTAACACTTGATCTCCAAGTGGATCAAACCGTTTGGATCAAACCGCTTACTAAAAATAACTGTCTGTGATGTAGTAATCTTTCTGCTCCCTTCCAAGAGGAGTTGCTGCAGTACCAATAGGTGAGGCTTAGTGATTGTGGCTGAGAAGGGAATAAAGATCACTTGAACCATCAACCTACAAACCCCTGCAGTGGGGCAGACCATGGAAGAGTCTTTGACTACCAAACCCACATACCATTCCCACTCTTCTCTCTAACTGACATTTAAATACCTGCCATGTGGCTTTATATTTATTTTTAGTACCTTTTTTATTTTTTTCCGCATGGGAAAGTTTTGTGAGTAATACTTTGAAATTAGAGTGTTAAGTTAAAAATACTCTTATAGACATCAAATACCATTTTAGTGTATGTAAAGAGATAATCATGTAACTAGGCTGTGGAAAACAAAGGATGCTTACAGCACTTGAACAAATGAACTAGCTTCCACATGATCAACAGAACACGAAAATGTGAAATCAGTGTTGATTTAGATGGCAAAAATAAAGTCCTACACATACAAGGAATATAAATATTCTCTGACTCATTACAGAACAGTTGCTTAAGACAGACAGAATTAAACAGTCAACATGTGCTCATTCACTGAAGTCATCAATTTTAGAAACAATAAGTGTTGCATGCATCTGTTCAGACTGTATGTAAATCAGACACTTGGCTATTAGCTTAAGCCAAGAAAAGAAGTTACTATAGCTCTCTCCCCTGTATTTCCTAATCTTGTTTCTAATCAGCTTGTCTGAAGTTTTTTGAGTTTTTATGTGTAAGAGTTACAATATCATTTATTTCCTAAAGGCCTGTAGAGGCAGGGACATTAAAGGAAGAGAAAAAAAAAGTTCCTCTGGAAAAAGAGCTCTTACACACAACCAGTTAACATTGACTACAGTCACGGTTTAAGCACTATTTAATGCTTCTTATTCCCATAAATCCCACTTCCTTACCAGTGTGGGACTGAAAAACATCACTACTCCCATCTATTACTACAGGTTTATTGGGTAGCAAACCTACTGTAGAGGAAGCAGCTTGCACACACATTTTACAACCTTGGTCAACTCCTCATCTAAGAAAACAGTTCTATTCTGAGTAACTCTCTGGGATACTCATCTACTAAAGAAACTCCTCCTGAACACATCAAGTGAACTCCCAGTTCCACATCTTATATTATTTCTAATAGTAAAAGATGGTCAGAATTTACAGTAAAGTCACAAAAGACAACTTCAAAACAGAATGATAACTTCTGCAGCTTGTTCTGGATTTCACATTTTTATTGTAAATACATGACAAGTACTCATTTTGGCCAGAACTTGCAGCTTTATGCTTGCCTTCTTTTTAACATTCAAGTCAATCTGTCAGAATACTCAGGAGTAGACACCTTCCACAAAAATACTGCCTGAAAGGATGCAGCAGGTACCATCTTCTTACTTTAGTCTCTGTTTTTGTGTAGAGTGCTGATGAAGCCCGAATTCCCATGTCTCTTGACGAGGACTTCAGTATCCCTTCCTTCCTCTGAATCTTGCTCTGGTATCCAACTGAAAATTGAAGTCAATGTATTAAGAGCAGGTATTTTGCAAAAGAAATATTGTAGAGTGTTTGTGCTACCTTGGCACTTTGTAGCACCAGAACAGAGGCCAACCAGAATAAAGCAGAAGAAAACTAGTGATGTAACCAACAAGCCACAGGGGATTCTGACGAAAGAGACATTATATAATGTTAAACCTCACACAAAACTAAAATTATGTGATAAGCTTCCTGTGCATTCTGAAATAAACAACATAACAACATAAATGACAGATCAGCATAGTAGGATGACAAGGAACACATGAAAACAAGGTCGTGTAAATCTGTTTAGATCAGTTTTGCAAATGTAACTGATAAACTGAAGGAGGAAAATTCAGATTTGGTTGAAGCAGGAGTCACTGCAAATGTCCATGAAGAGAGGCATAACTTAAATACATAAAGTTTCTGGGAAAAATAGAAATAAATCAGTAAAAACAAAAAAAATATTCAGCTTGTAAAATCTGCAAATTTTTTTTTGGCAACTACCAAAAAAAAAGCATTTAGTGAAAAGCTAAAGATGATGGCAAAGATAAAATAAATGACACAGTGCAGTACTTACAAAAGCTAAACTGCAAGTCCTTTCCCAATGCAGCAGAAAAACGTATTTTGACCTTGGGAGAATTCTTCTGAATTTAGATAGCCAGTCTTGAAGATGGCAGTGACAGATTGCAACTCAGCCATATTCAGATATTAGACTGAAGAGGTTCCTTTTACATCCATTAACTAACCTTATTCCAGAATTCAGAACTGCAGCAAAATTTGTAAAGAGCTAGACTCACGATGACACAACTTGTCCAATAACCAAGCAGCCTTCACTTTAAACCTTGGCCCTGCATCCATATCTGAAGTGTACTAAAATTTACTCTTCTGACAAGACTTTATCTTTCCTTGAAAAGAAAACAGCATCTAGGCAAAACCCCTCATGATTTTAGCATGCTGTAAATTATATCTGCATTTAGTGTCTAACTTGGACACTCTTTAAGCTTCACTATTATAACAAGCAACAAATTTGACAGAGCATGATTATTGAAATTTACAGAATTAACAGGACAAGAAAAACATCACTCATCAGCCTTAAAATTTCAGACAGTTAAATAAAATCTTTCAAGAGCCCGGCCTCATCCTCCGTGACTGGAGACATTTAGCTAGAAACTTAATTTCATCAGGCTCCCTGAACAATCCACAGACTAAAAAATACAGGCACATCACCTGGAGATGCACATGTTGCTACTGCAGCTTTATATAGGTATTTCAAACTTTCAATAGACAGCATTTTTCCTGTGCACAGAAATAATAATTTGTCACTTTATGGATTAATATAGTTCATCTCTTTTTGTAGAGATACAAAAAGCTGCTATGACTAATAGAAAATGGAAGTAAATTTTAGGTACCGTTTCATTATGTACCACATCAGCTAAAAGTAAAAATGAGCCCTGCACTTCTCACTTAGAAAGTTTTGATACCATCTTTACTGCATCTTAAATATGTATTAAATGCCATGGAAACACAAGCAAAAACATTCTAAACAATGAACTCCTATCAAAATAGGGAAAACTTTATCTAATCATGTTTTTAAAAATGACTTGTCATTATCATATGGGATAGCTCATTATATGAAAAACCAAACTGTTATTTATCATGAATTTTAATACTCCACAAAAATTAATGACTCAATGTGAATTCAGTGCAAGATCCTCCTTCAACAGTAAAAGACTCACTTTCTTTCATTTATAAATTCTCTACAGAGATGTTTTTTCAATGACCTTAGACAAAAAATAGCTTGTCAATATTTTATCTTACAACTACCTGAGCTACTAATATCTTTTAAAACCAAAACTTTACCAAAAACAATAGTGAAAATATCTACCTCACTTAACTGTGACATTCTAAGCCTAATTCAATTTAAACATGTGCTTTTCCAATTTTTTCTACTCTACAGCTTCTTCTTCATGACAACTAGGTACTATATTTTAATGAGGATTCAAAGGCAAGACCCGTTCTGCTTAATGACACCTGCCTTACTGAATTAATTGGTTTTCTTCAGAACAGGGGGAAAAGGACAGGAAGCATCCAGGCCGGTAGAAGACACACACTTACCATTGATCTTTTGCATGCAAAGAATGTCACTTGTAAACTCCTACAGTGTCCTTCCCGCAAGCACTGTTTAGGGCTTTTGTTTTCCTAGTAGATGAAAAAGGAAAGGATTAAAAATTTGATTTCTGCAGCTCGTCAAAGAGACATCAAAATACCTGACAGAATCATAGAACAGAATGACCGAATATTCTGAGTTGGAAGGCACCCACAAGGATCATCGACTCCAACTCTTCGGGGAAGGCCAATACAGGGATCGGACCCACGACCTTGGCGCTATTAGCACCACGCTCTGGTTAACTGAGCTGATTTGGGTTGGAAGGGCCCTTTAAAGATCATTTAGTTCCAACTTCAGAGAAGTTCACTGGGGATTCCGCTTCGGTACGGTGACCTGCGCTCTCCTCTGGAGCTGTAATTCCCTAAGCTGCTGCAAACACGAGCTACAAGGCCGGGAGAGGGCGACCCGCGGGTCCCTGTCCCGGGAGGGCGGCCGCGCTCACCTGCAGGACGCAGGAGCTCTCCAGCAGGCACTGCCGCAGATCCTCCCTCACGCCGCCGCAGGCGCGCCCGTCCTCCTCCTTCTCCTCGTAGTACTTGGGCATGGCGGCGAGCCCAGCGCTACGACCCGCTGCCGCCCGCCCTGCGGCCACCGCCGAGCGCCGCCATGCCGGGAGCCGCGGCCTCTTCCGGCGGGGGCAGGAAGGGACGGGCCGGCTCCGGGAAGGCTCCCGAGCGCCTGCGCCGCGGACCGTGCCGGAAGGCTGCGAGAGGCGGCCGGGGTGGCGGTGCCGGGCGGGGCAGGGGTCGCGCCGCGGGCCGGGGCAGCAGGTGAGACCCTCAGGGCGGGGCGGGGCTCGGGGGTGCGGGGCCCGGGGGTGCGGGGCCCGGGGGTGCGGGGCCCGGGGGTGCGGGGCCCGGGGGTGCGGGGCCCGGGGGTGCGGGGCCCGGGGGTGCGGCGCTGAGCGCGGCCCCGCTGACGGGGGGACGGTGTTTGTCAGCAGCGACGGCCGGGCCGGCCCTAAATCATGGAACCGTACAATGTTAAGGGCTGGAGGGGACCGTGAAGATGATCTCGTTCCAATCCCCCCGCTGTGAGCATGGATACCTCCCACTAGACCAGGTTGTTCTAAGCCCCATCCAGCCTGGCCTTGAACGGTGCCAGGGTTGGGGCATCCACCACCTCCCTGGACAGCCTGTGCCAGTGCCTCACCACCCCCACAGTAAAGAATTTCTTCCTTATATTTAACCTAAACTTCCCCTCTTTCAGTTTGTACCCGTTACTCCTTGTCCTATCACTGCAGTTCTGATGAAGTGTCCCAGCTTCGGTGTTTTCCCCCATCAGATACTGGGGGTGCTAGGAGGTCTTCGCAGCTCTTCTCCAGGCCGAACAACTCCAACTTTCTCAGCCTGTTTCCGTAAGGGACATTCTTTAACCCTCTTGTCAATTACGTGGCCTCCTCTGGACTTGCTCCAACAAATGTCATTGTTTATACTGTGCTCAGTTTTTGTCACTTCGGCATTGCGGATGCGGCGTGCATCGCGTGATTTTATTAGTAGCCCTTATTATGTGCAAAATCAAATATGTCTTTTGAAATTCTTTCTCTAGCAAGATGCTGCCAACCACATTGGTCAGTTCTGGGAACCAGGGCAATGGTGTGCTGAGCCCCAGAGATGCTGCCAGGCACACGGCCGGAGCAAAACGCTACAAGTACTTGCGGAGGCTCTTCCACTTCCGACAGATGGATTTCGAGTTTGCGCTTTGGCAGATGCTTTACCTGTTCACTTCACCGCAGAGGGTTTACAGGAACTTTCACTACAGAAAACAGACAAAGGACCAATGGGCAAGAGATGATCCCGCTTTCCTAGTGCTGCTCAGTATCTGGCTCTGCGGTGAGTGCAGGAGAACAGCATAAGGAAGAGGGAGGGAAAGTTTAGGGATGAACATTTATTTTCCTTCTGATAGCAAATACACAAAAAGGAGCAATCTGTATGAATAATCTTTTAATCAAATTAGCACAGAAGAAAAAGGCCTAGCCTTTTTGAAGGTGGGAATTAGAAATTGGAGTAGGCTTAACTAGTGCCCTGTAGTCTTGAATTGATCTCTCTCTTGCAACTCTTTTTTTGTTGTATTTTAAACTGCATAGTTCACTGTAACTTTACAGACAGTAAGAAAACCCCATGTCACATGGCAGTGCTTTTGTTAAAAAATACTGCATATTTGGTTTACCTGAATATTAGGGACAAAACAGTCTTTTTACGATAAAGGCCATGGTGAGATTCTGTATATTGCAAGATTAAGCTATAAAAAAGTGGCTCGTATAAATGACTGAACTGCAAATTCAGTAAATATTATCTCAGTTGCCTTCTATTAAATAGTGTATTGCTGTTTACAGTAGAAGAACTCTTAAATGAAATAGAATTACACACGTGGTTTGGGTTAACAAGGAGCTTTTATAAAACAAAGAATGTTCGATTGTAGTATTGTGCAAATTCTTAAAAAAATAGTTTGGTTGGAGCATTACAATTAGACCCAAGTACAAATGAGTGTTTGGTCTGTGAGAGGGATTATATTATTAATAAATTGCATGATATCTAGTTTTTGGTGGGAAAAAGTGAGTTGTTGGACTGAAAATCTCAAGGGCAAAATAAAAATGGAAATTTCATGGAGATTTCATAACAGTATACAAAAAAAGAACCCCATCAGTTTAAGATGTCATGCTTTGTTTTCCACAGCTGACTTTAATAATTTTTTTCTGCTTTCAGTGTCTACTGTAGGATTTGGATTTGTGCTGGACATGGGTTTTTTTGAAACAATAAAACTGCTACTTTGGGTTGTATTCATAGACTGTGTGGGTGTTGGCCTCCTGATTGCAACTCTAATGTGGTAAGTAGTGATTTCTGAAGCTGAGTTCAGTATTGCTGTTCAGACAGCAGAGAGTCCTCTGCTTTTTGTGAGACACGTGGTTCTTTGTTTGGGGTAAACTTAGAAGAAAGTACTGACTATAAGTTTTATGCTGTTGTAGTAATTGTTTCATAATGAGACCTTAAAAAAGAACACACCTCTTTATTTACTATTTCCTACAAAGATAAATTGTCAGAAGGTCTGTATTATGATGAACATCCCAGCTTTTTTTCTTTCTTCTTCAGCTGGTTAATGCTCAGCAGTAATGCCAAATTAAAAAAAAAAGCGATAAAAAAAGCTATTCAATCGAAATAATGAATAAAAAAATCAAGTAATGTAAGCCTGAGGATGATTCTGTTTAAGTAGGGCAATATACACTTGGCCTGTGCTTCTTGCTGAAGTTTGTAGCTAGTGCGACTACAGCCATGACTGCTCTGCCTCGTGATGGCAGCTTTTTGCTTTGTTGGTAGTTGCTGCCAGTTTTATCCTCTACTGTCCAGAGACTTGCAAAAGTAGAGAGGCAGGAGCAGGTCAGTTTACAGCCCAGGCCCCATCAGCACCATAGATGTGTCCTGCAGCAGTGATCGAACCATGAAGTGGTGGGAAGCTGCTGTTTCTATGCTGCAGCAAGGGGAGGGCACCAAAAAAAGAACTTTTATTTTACAAGGAACTTGAGAAAGCAAGGGCATTTAAGGGTTCTTAGTGATGGAGCTAACATCTTAAAGTGAAGATGATTGGAAAAGCATAAATCCTAACAGTGGCCTTGGGAACTCCTGCTTGTAATTGCAAAATTTAGAGTGAGGCACATAAAAGAAATGTAGCTCATAGATGAAAGGTCCACCTGACTTAATGCTCCTGTCTGGGACAACAACCTGTAAGGTGCTTGGGGAGGAGCTTATTGTAATGCTCCCTGCCCCCATCCTCCAGCAATTTGTGCCTCAGGATGCACTCTTCTAAGCCAGGAAGACTTCAACATCTGCTGATTTTCCTCTGTCTTTTAATCAGCTTCCTGCAGGCCTCAATACCAGTCACTTGGCTCCAGTTGGGTTCAAGTCCCTTCTTCCAGTGCAGGCTCACCTTTTTTCCCAAAAGCTCCCCCCATTCCTAATGAGTCTAAACTCCTTGCCTCGCCTCTCCTGACCTTGCACCCAGGCTCTGCCTCTTTGCAACCCCACACTTGGCACAAAGAATAGCTCAGAGGAGGCTTCCATGAAAACTCTGGTCTCTTATTTCTGAGCATGTATTGACTTCCTGTTCCTTTTCTAAAAGGGATACATTTTTTGATGTCAGCAGAACTTAAGCTGAAGGAAAGTGTCTTGAGGCTCATTTGGTAGCCTGTAATACCAAGCAGTGCACGTTGCATTTGTACTTCAGTAAGAATAGGCACATTATGAGCACTGTCCTGCCCTCCTCCCGTCCTTGCAGTGCATCGGCTCTGCAGAGATTAAATAAACCATCTCCATATGAGGTGTGCTGATCCTGTACCAGCACTTCACTGAAGTTATCTCCTTGTGTATACAGAGAGAAGTGGCTGTACCCATAAATTGTAGCACTGATCTCTTCTTTATGAAGAGTTTTGTTTCTGTATTACCCACAGAGTATTTGAGCTGCCTGTAGCAGGCAGGGGATGTAATGATAGTTTTAACAAAACCATTTTAACAATAGTCTAATCTGCGTGATTCTTGCATGTTTTTTCTCCCAGATAGTAGAAACTTTGGGGTGGAGAGTTGCGATCACATTTGACTTACTACATCAAACCTATGTTTTGTCAGTCAGCTTTATAGATTCATATTAACAACAGTCTCAAATATCTTTTCACACAGGTTCATTTCAAATAAGTACTTAGTGAAGCAGCAGAACAGAGACTATGATGTGGAGTGGGGATATGCCTTTGATGTGCATCTGAATGCTTTCTACCCACTTCTAGTCATTCTGCATTTTATCCAGCTGTTCTTCATCAACTGTAAGTAGAATACTTTGAGCTCTCTGCTTCAAAATGGTGCACTATCAAAACAGCTGAGAGCCGTTATCTCTTGCAGATGTCATCATATCTGATTCTGTCATTGGATATTTTGTTGGGAATACACTATGGCTGATTGCAATTGGCTATTACATCTATGTGACATTCCTAGGATACAGTGGTGAGTAACATCAACTTCTTTTGTATTTGTTTGACTAAAAAAAGAGCATGTTTTCAGTCTATTAATTTGATCTTAGCCTAGTATTTGTAATGCATAGGCTCAGCTGAGTGTTGAAGTAATTCTTTCTTTGTGGTAAATAAAGTTTGATAGAAATTTACCAATTCATGTTTCCATCTGGGTGGACATCTTAACCAAGGAATTTATATTCTCTACCTCACCAAATTCCCTTCTTGTATTAGACCTGTAGGACCATAACTTGGTTTTCTTGTTCCTCTGTAAATCCACTTCAAGAGGTTTGCATTAGATAAAAATCTGTAATGAGTTTAAGACCATAGTTTTAGGTAAAACAGTTCCCCAAGGCATTATAACAGTAGGACTAGTAGGACAGAGATGTCTGAGGCGGACAGCCGAGCAGAACTATTTTTTATTGCTGCCTTGCCCCAAGGCTACTCTACATGAAGCACCTTTTTTAAAGAGCACTACTTTATACTTGCTTCAATATTGCTTCTGTTTCAGCATTGCCCTTTTTGAAGAACACGGCCATTCTTTTGTATCCATTTGCACTTCTCATCATGCTCTATTTGATCTCATTAGCTTGTGGATGGAACTTCACCAAGATGCTTTGTTCCTTTTATAAATACAGAGTGAAATAAAACCAGGACTTCATGTATCTAATGTTTATTTTGTTTCTACCTTAGCCATTTTGACAGTAAAGAAAAAATTAAGAGCGTTTTGTAAATGGTTGTAAATTTCTCTTTATTGTAGATAATTGTGTAAAAAAGTTTGAAGTGTCCTTTTTTATTAAAATATTTACAACAGTAAACATGTTAGCAATTTTGTTCAAATACTTTCGCAGTACATTCCTAAAAACAAGTTACTTGTACATTTCTGTAGCTTAAATTTAACTGCAACAAGTCTATGTAGCATAACTCTTACTGCAGATACTTTGCACATACTGGCATAAGCTCTACATTATGAGGGGTTTAAGTGACACCAAAAAGCAGTTTCATTGAAGAGTAATATTGGAATACCTTGCCTTGGGACTGTGTGAAAGTACAGATCTTAATACTGTTGCGATGGTAAAGCAACAACTGTCTCTAGATACAGATCTGTCCTCTCCTTGTATAAAAGATTGTGAGAACAGATTTATTTTAATGACTATTTCAAATATACATGGACAACTCTGGCACACAGAAGAAACAGTGATGAAAGGCACAATTAACATGACCCATATCAGGTTTCCAAAGATAGCAGCAAGTTTTTAAACCCAATCTCTAGCAGTCCAGTGGGTATTACTACATCCACCATTCCGAGTGGCAGGTCAATGAACATGGAAGGAAAGTATAAGTTAGTTTGGCTACAAGGGTGGGCGGGTTCATGGCAATGCCTGCAGCTGTAAAGTCCACAAGGCAGGAATATAAACTGACCATCACAAACAATACCTTATGGAAAGTGAAGATGACAGCTTTCCAATGCAGTGTTCAGCATGAAACATGAGCACTAGGATTCAGTTTCCAAAACAACACAAGAATAAACTGGTTACAGTAAGACAATTTCAATACTAGAATTTGATCTCTAAGGAAAAACTATAATTTGTCTTAAAATACCAAATATGCTGGCAGTGCATCTTACAGTACTGTGTGTTTCAGCCACTGTTAAGGCTCAAAGAGATTCATGTTTCCCTCTCAGCAGATGCTGAGCAATGTTCTCCTTTGAACAAGGAAAGCACAGAATTGCTGATCCGTGGAAGGTGAAGGATTCCAGTCAGGATCTGCTCCCTCCCTGGCTAACAGCACAATCTCCCGTCCTGCAGGCAGCTGCAGCCTACCTGTATACCTTTTCCCTAACAGGAATCCTAGCATTAGCGATCACCCACTTCAGTTCAACAGTAAAAATTATTCATATTTAGTGCCCTGTGGTGCAAAATACCATTGAAGGACTGGGGGTCTGTCTACCTTCCCTTTAGAGAGATCAAATTTTTTCCCCTTGAAAGAAGGCTGCATCATTCACAAAATTAAGCTACTTTAACTTCCAGCAGCTCACTGTTTACAGCAGAAATTACCAAAACCCTTCAGAGACCGCTAAGGTCAGAAAAGCGACACTGAAGGACTAATTCACCAGGTCTCCATGGGATGTGTGTTTTACATCAGCAATCAATGCTAGCCTGAAAACACCAGTTATTTAATAGCTTTTCAGCCTTATGCTGGTGATTGTATAGATGATTTAAAAACACAAGAACTTTTTTTCCTCTTTCTAGCTACAGTTACTTGTTCTAGCTTTTCCAGAATACATCCTTCGTAGTAAGAACAAATACAGAGCCTTGGGTTCATGTATTTCACAGGAGCAAAGTTTGAAGAGACTTCATTCTTTTACCCCACAAGACTAAAATAATACCTTCCAAGTTGGAGGCAAACTACAAATTACTATGATACTTCATCTGGAGCAAGTATTTCCAACAAAATACAGAGATTATTGAAATTATAATGTATTTGAAAAAAAAAAAAGAAAGGAAACTGTTACACAGTTGTTCAATTTTTCCAAAGACTAATCACACTTCAGCTCATTCAAGGAACTGTGTTTCACACAGGCAAAGTATAAATTGCTTTACTCTAAACTGACTCAAGGTATTTAAAAACTGCCTTGAAACAGCTAGACAAGCAGTGATACAACAGAAGACTCCAGTCTTTTCTTGGTCCATGAATCACATCTATCTGAATTTTTCTAAGTCATCTTAAAGTACAGAAAAAACAAATATATCTATAGGAATTTTTTCCGTCAGTGAAAACACATGGTTGAGATGCCTGCAAAAGCTCAAAGCCTTATACAGTGCTTTAGAAACACTTTTTAATTATCACATCCTGTTCACATTATTTACAAAGTTTTCAGCAGGATGACCCACCGAGTGAGCAAAGCAAGATTATACTGTTTTGTGTTTCCTTGGTCCCAAGCAATCCTGATCAGCTCAGACAAGCCAGTGTTCACATCAGCCAGTCTGTCTGGCATCCAGTATTGGAAGTTAAGAATAATTTGCGCAGCTAATGAAGGTTTCTGGCTATGCCTTTGGTTTCACAAAACTTTGCTTTTCTGAAGCTTGAACACATCAGAAGGAGCTAACAGGAGCATAGAATAGTGCAGTTTATTTTGAAACACTTTCCATTATTGGATAACTGTAAGATTCAGCAGCCTAGAGGATTTTTAAGGCCACAACAAAATAACTTGAAATTGAATACGTGTAGGGAAAAACTCCCCAAAAACAGGTGTCAGGTTTAGGATGCTGTTTAAGATCTCGTCTGGTAATACTGTCACTTACAATGGAGACGTGCATGAGACACTGGCCCCACTGGTGTAGACCCAGTTACAAAGAGTGCCCAAGCTACATGCTGATGAGCCAAACAGCCCAGGTGTTCTTATTTCACCAAACTTCCAGGAAGGAGACTTGCACCACTTTAGCCTGACTCAGGGATGGGAATTGAAAGGTACAAAGCCCAAAATAGCTGTCTGCAGAAGTAATTAAGATAGAAAGTATTTTCCTCGCTTTTTCTATTTCTCAACAAAATTTCCAAGCAAATTTGCAGAACTACCTGATTACACCAGCTCCGAATTTACCTGATCTATGAAATATAATTTGTACTAATGTGGCACATTCATCTAGAGAGCCTATAAGCTCAGGAACATTGTAAGTATTAAAGCAGCCCAGAGTATTTTCAACTCCTGCTACTACAATGTAATTAAAATGCACCAATCTTTAGAAACCAGCCCACATTTTACCACACACTAGTTAATTTGTTGTCTTGGATAAATTTCTTCTCAACATTTTTGATAACTAAATATACTGCTAACCAGAGTCTTGCAATCAATGTGGTGTGGGTTCTATGTATTTAAATATATTAGCAGTGATTCATCGTAGCTACTGTGAAACATCAGTAACAGTGATGCTTTGAGAATAAGCACACAGCTTTCTTAAATAAGTGCAATCAGTAAACTTTCGGACCCATGGAAAAAATGGAAAAGGTCACTGTCAGCAAAACAAATTATATTAAGAAACTGCAGTATCTAACATATTTCTGCAGTCTGAATTGTAATAAATAACCCTAGTTTAAATAACTTGCATCATTCATTCACAGACACAGCTGAGAAGAAAACCTAAGTACTTTCTCAGACCTTTGCTAGCTAATGTGTGATAAAAAGCCATGGCATGTTGGTAATTTGATGGCAGGGTATTATACAGGAAACAAGTGGGGCTGTAGCACCACAATAGGCTAGAGTCCCACAGGATTCAGAGCCTAGTCACCCACAGTCCTAAATCCAAGAATAAACTCCATTTATGTGACTGGTGCTTAGTTTATGCCCACAGTCTCTATGGGCAACACAAGATTTCCAGGTAACATTTTATTTACACTACCTGATGCTATCAGGAAAAGTAAACAAGTTCTGTCTGATATCTAACATTTCTTGAACTTACACCAGTCAGTCTAAACAGGTCTTACCTCTCTGTACAAATCTTGTCTTTCCTGTGTCCCTGGACAACATAGCTAAACCAAAATGACAACAGTCTGTAGTAGTTAAGTTCTTCAACTTGAATATTGCTGAACTGTCAAAGCTATGGCACAATTCTCCAACAAGGCAGAAGAGAAGACAGGTTGACTCTACAACCCAGTGGTGAGGGCTTGCAGTGCTGGAGGGTCAGGTTTGGGCTCCTGCTCCTTATAATCGTATCATGAAAGAGGCCAAATCCATCAGCTGAACTTTAATGTGGAAGTACAAATTCAAGATCCCTGCTCTAGATCAGGGAACCTGCAAAAGGTTTTGTGCATCTGTGCCCTGATCACAATGACTTTAAAGGTCTTTTCCAACTTAACTGATTCCATGATTCTATGTTGGGGATAGCAGTGTGTGGATTTTTCCACAGGGAAATCTGGCCAGCTTTGGAGATGTCTGCTCCAGGTGGC
The DNA here is from genome assembly GCA_036630365.1 of Acanthiza pusilla. Classification (NCBI taxonomy): domain Eukaryota; kingdom Metazoa; phylum Chordata; class Aves; order Passeriformes; family Acanthizidae; genus Acanthiza; species Acanthiza pusilla. The sequence goes on from JAXCHO010000098.1 coordinate 3,916,778, forward strand.
TGCTTCACAGCACAACTGAGAATCCCCAAGCCAGGGTGGATGCCTCCCTCCAATGTCAATCAGGCACTTCATTCCTATTAAAGGGAGGAATTCCTGGTGCTCTTCTTCCTGGCCCTTTCTGACTGACTGAAATCTTCCCATACCTTAGGCCTTACAAATAAGCACCTAAGCTGAAGGACTCTTAAGAAAAGCAGCAGCATTAGTACTGCAACAATTCCACTCTGGATTTAGTCCAAACCACATTCTGTTCCAGACTGAATTTCTGATTAATTTAAGATCACTGTTGTTTCCCTTGAAACAAAAAGGCAGGGTACAAACTTGAGGCCAAATTCAGTTCCTGCTATAAAGTTAGTGCGAGTTACCATATTGATCCATAAAGGAGTCAAACTAAGACCTTGTTCTTGAACAAAGGAAGAAAATAAACTGTAACTACTGACTAATGTATCCAAAATAAACACTGCAATAACAGAACTTTTTAAAAGGAGATCTCTGTAGATCAAATGTATCTACTGTTCATTATTTTGATAAAAGTTTACCTCTTGTCACTCCAAAGCAAAGCTGGAGAATGATTTTTTTTCAGTACAGAAAATGAATTTGTTCAGCCTAGGAAATGTTTACAAATATTTAGAAAGAACTGGTTTGGAATTAAAAAAAATCTTCTAAAATGCAATGGATTCAATCTAAAATCACTGCAGATTTAGTACATAATATGAAACAAGACATTTCAACATGCTTTTTATGTGGCTACAAACTGTACATAGTGGAATTTCATAGCCCCAAAGAATAATGCTCTTCAGAACTCTGTTTATGCCTCTGAACATCATTCAGATTCTGTGTATAAAACTACATAATTTAGAAACTTAATCTTGTTCTTTTAAACATGGCAGTATATTTGAAATATGGTATTAATTTATGTTTGCATCTCCAAAGAAAAATGTAGAAAGATAACTTAAACTAGAGAATTCATAAAAAAACTATATCAATTTAAAATTTTACTGCATAAAAATATGTACTTTTCAAATTATTTTAATAAATTAAATATCCCTAACATTTTTAATATATATCCCTGACAGTCTATAAAAGAGGGTTCTTGTTATAGAAAATAAATGGAACTCCGAAAGTACCCCCTTCATAAAACTTATTTAACAATAATTATATTTTTTTTCTTCTTCAAGGAATGTAACAATATGTACAACTCTATATTACTATACTATCAAAATAGTACAGGTTAAGCGTAGCAGGGTTCTGTCACCATAAGATGGTAAAGTCACATTACAGTGGAGGACAACTTGGGCCTCGGACGAGTTATCAGTGTGGAGCATCAGTTTCTGGATGGATCAGATAAGAAGGGGTAAATACAATCTTCTCATCTACAGTAGATTTCACAAGAGGTAGAGTTCAAGTGAAAAAGAATGACATTTGGAATAAGGTGCATGCTCAGTATTTTCAATTTGTGACTTGATAAGGATGTCAGATTTTATAGGAAGAGTTTTCAAGGATTCTTTCTTTTTCCTCTAAAGCAGATTTCCATGATCAGTTTGTAATCTTTTTAATATGAATCTGAAATAGAGAATCAGAAAAAATAAGTCATAGTTTAGTGTATTACGTTTCTCAGTGGTAAGAGGTAACTATTTTTAGTGTTAGCCAAAAGTCTGAGCTTCAAAACAGAATGAAATCTCCCATTCTCTGTTTATGTTTTTAAACATTCTACCACCTCTTACCTCATTCAGAATTGCCCAAACGGCTGAATTTTGTATCACTGAAAGCCGGAATGATGCAATAGGATTTAGGCTAGGGTCAACTGTTCCTTCAGCTACACCATTTTCAAACTTCCCTGCAAAAGAAGCAAAAGTACATCCTCAATTAAGTCCTGTTCAACAAATTGAAGTACAAAATCTGTGTCCAGAAAATGTACTTGTAGTATCACAATTCACAGTGATGACAGAATGAAACCAGTATCATTCCCGAAACAGAAGACAGCAAGTGATTTTGATACCAGATCCAATTTTTTCAGCAGCAAACAATGTGCAGTACACCATCAGAGCACACCGATCTGAACAGGATTACACAAAAGAACAAAAGCTTTGAAACTGTCTAAACCTCAGACTCTGTGAAGATTTTGGCACAGGTATTCATTTACTGTCATGGAACTAAGGAAGATCCCTTTGGCTTATGTGTTTTCAAGGAGGATTAAGGACAAGGGATATCATTCATGCGTAACACATTCTTATTTAAAGCATCTTCAATTATATTAGGATGAGTAAGAACTCAATTTAAAAGCCCAGTTAGGCTTTACAGTTAAACCATCTAGACAACGACTGTAATTTATTATTTAAAAAAAGTGCTTCCTTTATAACAGGATTGCCCAAACTGTGTGCAGCAACTAATTAAAATCCATGTGTAAAATCTCTCTTCCTTGACAACATGTATCCAGGCACCTTCCCCAAGAGCCACTTGGCTGTTGAAATGCCAGTCTCATCCTATGACCAGACAGCTGATTGTCTGTAGGGTCGGTTCAAATCCAGGCCAAGCACATCTCACACCAAAGCATTTGTGCAGTCACAGGACAGAAGAGGTGATCTTACACAACCTGGAAATGCCTCTACTATAATCTAGGTGATCAATCCTGGCAGAAAGTTGGATGTAGCTGCACTACAACTAAGAGTCACAACAGATCTCTGGTTAGTACATCAGTCTCTGAAAAGAGTGGACACAACGTTAAGTAAAGCTTACAGGGTCATGTACCCAAAAATGAATGATCAAAACTCAGGTTTAGGTTCGTTTTGGTTTTAATGAAGATGTCTTTAACTGTTGCAATAATAAGAACACACATTTCTTTCTACTGTTACATACCTATCCTGAAGTAACCATCCTCTAAGCGTTTGTCTTTGGTTTCTTTGCTTAATACCAGTTCTTCATTCTAGAACAACAAAGCATAAATGAGATAATTTATTTTGACATATGACTTTGCCAGAGAAAGACAAATTTGTGTGCACTCTTCTTATGTATTCAGTATCCATTTTTTCTAAATAATTAAGAAGCAGCCTGGAACATAGTTATTTACAGCCTTAGACAAGCCAACACAAAAACAATAAGAAAGAGCAGCAGTGTTCCAGAACTGAGCAATACTTGGCTTCAAAGGAGAAAAAAGAAGTACTCTAAGGGCCCCACATAACTCGCATGGTAACTGCCATGTGAACAGAATACTTAGCAGATAATGGCATACACAGCAGGGGAAAAGCAAATGCAGGATCCTGCCTTCTTTTTCTATGGCTGAACAAGAGCTTTCTCTCTTGGACAAATGAAAACTTACAGCCTACTTTTTGATCTAAGACTTTTTGTGAGATGGAAAGCCATCAGACCAGTGAGGAAGCACTGCAATTAGCATTGCCTCACTAAAAAAGGATGGGGGATCAATAAGGTTTTTTTAATAAGCATTAAAAAAAAAAAAAGTTTAAAAAAAAAATTGTACAGCAGAGCTTGAAAAACAGCTTGAAAATTACAACCATAACCCAATACTGAAAGATCCACTCTAAGAATTTCCCAGGAATTAGCTAAAAATATTTGACAGAACGGAGATTACATTAATCAGCTTTTTATCAGCTTTTTTTTTTTTTAGTTCCTACTTTGAAGTGAGGCTGCTGAAAAAGTGGTTGGGATTTTTTTTTTTTTTTTAAATTTATTTGGGGGACAGGTGTTTTGGTTCTCTTTTTTTGTTGTTGTTGTTTCAGAGGTTTGGGGCAGTTTTTGTTATAGGTTGTCTTGAGGGGTTTTTTTAGTATGCTGCTTGTGTCCCAGACAAATCCAGTCTGGGGGCACTCTGGTTTCTAAGGGTTGTTTTTTGTTTTTCTGAATTGTACTTAAGGAATATCACTTAAGGTTGAAGTACCTGAAAGGGCTTCTAGCTCTACTGAAGTCCACAGTGGAGAAACAGGGCCCTCAGGAGCTGCTGTTCTCACTCTGACAATATTTTCTGCTGATACCAGTGGCTTAGGAACAGGCCAGATGCAGATTGCATCAATAGCAGTAGAAGCTTTGTAGTGTTACTTCCTTAAGAGATGCTCCAGTTTTAGGGACATTTCACAGCCAACTAAAGCCAAAAAAGAGATGCCTGATGCACATTTTTGCTCATTATCTTGTGCATTCTTGTGTCTTGGGTTTAGATGAAGTGAGGGCTGCTGCTGTTTTTGTGGTTTAATGTATTTCCACAGGTCTTGAGAAACAAACTCCTCAGATCTTATGATATACTATCCTACATGTCGCGTATAATTAGAATCAAGCTAACAAACTTCTTTTTAAGGATGGAGGTAGTAAGAATTTCCTATTTTTGCTTGCTCCAGGGAAGGCAGACTGGGCAAATGGAGATGTACACTCCTCCATGATTATTTACTTTAAAAAAATAAATAGAAAGTTAAAAAAAATATTCAACATAGGGAATTTAGGCATAGATTTCAAGATTCCTACACTAGGTATATGGGAGAAGACAGAAATACTTTGCCATTTTAATACTAAAAAAAAAAAAAACTTGTCCAAAGTAATATCTTAATTATCTCAGCCTTTTGTGATATAGTTAGCTGTAATATCTAGTTGAAGAAAAAGAACCCATACCATCTGACAAGAATATACTTTAGATAGTGCAGTGCTCTGCTGTGGTAAAACTGACTGATTTATGGGAAAAAACCCCAGGAATTCGAAGAAAGGTAAACATTCTGTTTAAGCATCTATATATTTCAGTACCTAGTGGGTTTGGATGTGTGTCAATCTCTGAACTAAGACTTTTTTACTAAGTCAAAAAGCAAACTGATTTAGGTTTCCCATTTCCCAAAATACACAGGAGAGGGAAGGCTGTTTATTTTTTTGTTTTAAATAGTAGCAGTGAACTGGAAGAAAATGACCTTGTTCACCTCCAAATTACCAACAGCACTTGTAGCAGACTGCACCTTGAATGAACATCTGAATAATTACAGTAGTCTTCTGTGAACATATCCAATTATAAGGAAAAGTATGAGAGCATCAGAGCCTCAAGCCCATACAGTAAAAAGAAGCATTTATGCCTCCTTCACCCTGTTAAAAAAGTCAAGAAAATAAAGAGACTTTGCTTTTATCTTGTAATGGAGAAGACACAGAAAATAAATTCATACCTGAAAAGGCAAAACTTCTACAGTTGTGTTTAGAAGTATGTCTCCTGGATGCTCTGGATTGCCACTGTGAAACAAGTACCTATAAATGAAAAGGAAAAAAACACAATCTACATACATCTGTCAGAATCAGCTGTGTTACTCTTACATGTTGATTACCACATACAGATGTTACAAGGATAAATATTTTTATACTGGGCCAACATTAGCTGGGGATAAGAGGGTTTCACATGTTACTGTAATTGGAAGGGGTCAAGTTTTTCAATTGCTAAAGAGTAGTTGGGCAATATTTTACAGAGGAAGGGAGTTTGCAACTTCTGCTCTTGCCAGACTGCATTACACACAGCAACCATCGCTGCAGTCATTATTGCCTGGCACACACTGGTATCACCTCCAGGAGCAGGAACCCTGCCTTCCTTCAGCCTCTCCCTGTGCCCACAGGATGAACTCTGCAGTTCCATTCTGAACCAGTTCTGGGAGCTTAGCCAAGTCAATATTTTCCCAGGTGAGTGTTCCCCAAGTCCATCCCTCCACCATGGTTCATTGCAAAATCTCACTGATGATTGTGCCAGGAATTCCCAACCCACATCCACACCCTTCGTGTTACCTGAATTCAAACTTCTATTCCAAAGACAGATTTATTTTTTTAAAAAATCCCCAAAAAACCAAATCAAACAAGCCTGGTTTTGACATGTATACACACATAAAAAGGACTTTTTTAAACCTATACCCAGTCCCCACTACCCTCACTCAGTTATGCAATTAATTTTTTTAGTTGGACAGAGTAAATATGTTTGAAACATTATCTAAACCATCCCTATCAGTATCAATCAGTGAAGTGTTCAAATTCTAGCTGCCTGTTCTGAACAGCTTTTGCAGTACTGCACATGTGTAAACAATGTTACAGAAGAGACAGCTTATTTCCCCTTTCTTTGTATATAACAGGAACTTCATACTATTCTGAACACGAATTATGTAAACCAGTAATAATATCTTTTACCACTAGGTGGAATCAATGCTTGAAAATTGTTCACTACTTGCCATTTTTTCTAGTGGACCAGAGTTAATTCAGATCACTGTCATAAACCAATTAGATCCTACACCTACTCAGATGCCACTTTTAAGAAGACTATTTCACTTTTATTATGTTTAAATGAATATGTAAAAATCTATCAACACTTCAAACCTTTCTTCAATTGGAACTTAGATGGTGCTTACTGTTAATTTCTCTTTGCCATTAAATATGTCACCAGCCAGAGACAAAATTAGTTCAGAAATTATCACTTGATTAAAATTACAAACATTAGCTCAATTTGCAATTTATTAAGATGCAGTTAGAGATGTAAATTCCAGTTTGTCTTTATCCAATATATCTGAAACCAGGTTAAGTACCTGCCATTAATCCATTCTCCATAGCTACAAGACAAGTAGAAGAAAACAGCTCTCTGACCCTGACTCAGAAATGTCTGTGACCCCAAAATGATAGAAGCATTTTAAGAAAATGCACACACATGTACAACATTTCTTCTGTCGAGGCTCAGAAAAGGAGTAACACCCCACATTGTGCCACAAGAACGCCACACTGATTTCTATTGCATTGGTTTCAGCAGAACTGCACAATTGTACTGCAAAACAGAACTGGACTGAATAAGCCTCAACACTGTATGTGTTTCAAGAAAAGTAATTTCCACACTGTAGTTAATGTAAAGCCAGTTCCAAAGTACACAAGCTACCTAAAACATCCACAGTTCTTCCAAGACAAACCTTGTGACTTTTTCTAGACATTAATGACGTCCAAAAAACCCCAATGCATTATTTTTTCTAGGAAGATGCCTTCACTGTACATCTCAATAGTAAGCAGAACAAAACTCTTAGCAAAGCTGACCAGAAAAATAAACTTCTAAAACTTCTGGCTTCTAAACTAACAGATCTAACTAGTCTTCCTTATCCTAAGCAGTACTGGGCATTTTGTATCTTGAAAACACTGAAAATTCTAAGGAGACTTAATTTAAAATGAAAGTAATCAAACACAGTCTAAGGTATTCCCATCAAATGCCCCGCCCAAGCCACAGACATGCTGCTTTTCCTCAGCACTTAGTTCTGAGAAGACACACCTAAAAATGCACAAAGAAACTCCCTGTGCTCTGTGATCACTGTGCTCTCAATGAACAGTGATTGGCTTCAGAGGTTTGGATGGGTTTTTTGGGGAAACCTGGGCAGGGCGGAAGCAGTAGCTGTGAGGGCTTTGTTTGTTTGTGAGGGGTTGTCATTTATTTGTCTGGGTTTGTTTGCGTGTTTTTAAAAGCAACCCTGCAAGCACACAAGCACAGCCAACCATTTCTCCTACTGTGCTATCAACTTTGAGACTGAGATGCAGCTTCCTCCCCTCGCAGTTGTCACTCCATTAGAGCAATGCACTCACAAGTTGGCACAGTGCCAGAACACTTTACAGCAGTAATTAATCAAACCCGATTTCCAGATTTCCATGTAATCAAACCTGCTATTTTTGTATATTTTCTATAACTATCTGTTAATCCATATGCACACACAAATGTAACACATGCACATGTCACATTTTAAATTATGTTTAGAAAGGAAGGGATATTTTTATATCTGAGTCTTGCTTCAACACTTGACAGATAACACCTACTTAGACACTAAAAGTTACACAGATTGAAAACAGAAGCCTAAATACACATACACAGTCAATCCATATCTGCGATAAATATTTTGTTTAGAAATAAAATTTATCAATTAGAAAATTTAATTTGAAATAAATTTTAATTTACAAACAAACAGCTATTCTACAGCTCCTAAAATAAATGTCATTAGCTGTTCTTTTGTAAAATTTGCTTTCCTGACAGGGGAGATTTTCCAGTGGAGATTCTTTGGAAATGGGTTGATAGAGTAAAATTCATTTTGAAACAAAGGTCAGTTAAACTTCCCATCCCAAAATCCTTGAAGTGGCTTTTAATGAACCTGTCTTTACCTCCCCAATCCTTTTGGTTTTGCACTCCATATATGCCAAGATCATTTTTACAAACTTGCTGTCATGCTAGATATTTAACTGCACAAGAGAGTGTTATGGTTTTCACCTTCCCAGGTGGGGGGAAGACTCTTATGTCCTGTAACTAAAGAATTGATTAATTCATCTGATATTTCTTAAGTAAAATATACCTTTCTAAAAAAACCACAGAGACATTCACAGGACATTTAGGGTCTTCATTAAATCTTTAATGTAGGGTAATCCAGCTGATGGCCATAGAATTACGAGGTTGGGGTAGTTTCCTTTTATTTAATTCCTGCATCAGTAGTAAGATATCTAGCCCAGTCCTTTTTTCTTTCAAGAGGAACACAGGTTTATAGTTGGACTGAATGATCTTAAGTGCCTTTTCCAACCTAAATGATTGTATGATTCTAAGGTTTTCAGATTGTGATATATATTTCTCAATACAGATATTGGAAGACTTGGAAACAGCTTTGCTTTCATCTCCCAAATTATTTTGACACCTGTCCTATGATTTACACATGACAGTCCATGTAAACAGTAAAAACATGCTTTTTTTCTTCCTAATTACTTCACATTTTTCTTAGGGTAGAATCGCTAAGATTTCCTTGTCTACCTGCTGCTTAAACATAACACCTTGTGAACCATTCCTTCAAATAAAAATTCTGAAAGCCATTGATCTCTAAATATAGTAATCCCAACCAAACACAAATTCACCTAAAGTTAAAAAAAACCCAAACTCTACTGTTACCTTATGGAGTATTACTTCATTACTTTCTTAATTACAAAATACAAACATGGACACGATTGAACATTTTTGATGAAAGTCATGAGAGAGAAGTAACTCTAACTTGCAACTGCTAAGTATAATACTAATGTAGCTAAATCTTAGAGAACCTTTCCCACTGGCAGTGTCTTTTTGAAGAGTCACAGGTAAAAGATAATAATCAGCGGCTAATGTTTTAGCACAGAGACATACCTCCTCTCTACAAGAACTAATTAAATGTATGAACTAACTTAAATACTTTCTGCTCAGGACCTCAATGTGGTATGAGAGTAAGACGATGCTAAGCATTAATATCTCATGTTGCATAAAAACTTGCACAAAATTTCAAGAGCACTGAAGGCTTAAAAACAAACAAACAAATAAACAAGCAAAAAAACCCCAACACCAATCACCAAACTATATGGAGCAAAGTCAAAGCTGCTAAGAAAACAGCACAATTCACATCCACTGTCAATGTATCTGAGTTTTGTTTTGAAGGAAACAAGTTATCTCACCTGATAGTAAACACAAATATTCTAAGAATATATGAATGCATGCCGTTGTGCTCCGTAAACATCAGGAATTAAATCCTTTTCTTCACATATCATCCTTACATCTCTTTTTAGCAATCTGATGTATTTTAGTATATCCCATTTTCAGAAAAGGAAAATAGGTAGGAAGGCAGAGAGGAAATATTTCCTTCCATGTTTGAACAAATTATCCATAGCAATGTGCAGCCTAAGAGTTTTTAATTCTGCACAACATGAATTTCTATAAAAGCAATATTCAGTCAGCAATTTTTTGGCTCTCTACAGATGCCATCATCCACTGCAAAAGTCATTATTCACCAATTCTATCCAGCATTTTTGATCACTGGATGCAAATGTGGTAAAAGAAAACTAATTTACCTCCTTTGTGTCACTTTCCCAGAATCCCAATTAGGAAGTGTTATTCTACTGTCACTGGAAACCAGTATTAACCATGCACTACTTCCTCATGCAAAATACAAACAGAAGATGAATAATTTTTTTCTTTCTCTCAAGCTCAATTTATTCTCCTATTCTTCACGCCTCTTACTGAGTCATTTAAAAAAATTGCTTATACTTCCAAAAAAAGTGTAATTCTTCCAGTCTATAAATATGCACCTGCCAAGTACTCACAATAGGTAAGCAATGTAGTGGGAGCTTTTCCATCTTGTTGTTATAATTCCCAAATTGGAAAAAAAACCCCACAAACGAAGAAGAAATCTCCTTGCCTCCCAAACACCACAAAACAAAAAATACTCATATCCCATTACCTTCTATGCAAAGTGCCTGGTAAGATTTCACTTCCTCTGACAAAATGAGCCTAAGTGTCTGTATACAAACTGGGCTGCATGGTTGAGAGCTGCAAGGGATGAATTCCCCATTTTCACAGAAGTCTCAACCCAGCGCACCAAAAGGAGGGAACTTTCTCATGTTTGTCAATGGACCACAAAGTAGCTTGACTGAAGAGGTGATGGGAGGATTTTGAGGAGTCTGTTTTATCCAAAACACCCCTAAGAAATAAATTTTCTCACACCACTTCAAAACTCAATCTGAATCTTTTAGTAAGATTACCTGTGCTATTTCCTAACCCTCTTCAGTTGTGCAGTATGTGTAGAAGGCATTTAGCTGTGTAAGAAAATCTCATTCTCTGATCTCCTCTTGCCTTCTATTTCCCAATGAGGACTATAATATCCACTTTCTAAAGCAGCACTGTCTTTCTGGATGTGCTCACATCAACTGTAATAAAAAAGTCTGGCATTAAATTAATTTTTAACTTTTCATTTTGGAAGTGGCTTGGGGTATTTTTATTTTTTGTGGATGGGGTTTTTTGTTTGTTTGGGTTTTTTGGTTGGGGTGATTGATTGTTCTTTTACAAGATTATTTCTGCTGAATTTTTAATCCAGTGAGATGTAGAAAGGCTTCGTTGGGATTTTGGGTTTAGTATGTGTGTGTGTATATATATGTGGGTGAATAAATAGAAACTTTTTTTACCCCCCCGGCTTGGCTGGGGAAGCACAAATCGTTCAGTTTTCTTAAACACAAGCATTTGCCACCATTTGAGATTGCACTTGGGTATGTGACCTCATCACAGGCTGGAAAGATGCAATTATGACATCTCAGAGACACCAGTCCTTCTGGAAATCACGTGAGGTATTTAAGAGTATCTCAAGTGGCATTAGACATCTAACATTTTGGCAGCAGCATTAAGCCTCCAAGACTTCTGAGTAAGAACTATAAATCCAGGAACACTGCCAAATACACAAATCTTGGATATTAGTACCATTAAGGAAGAAGCAGCATGTCCTTGGCTTAGGCAGCTCTTTTCTTCTGTCTCTGATCCATACTTGGAGGTTTTTTTCCCTTTTCATATGAAGTCCTTGCCTCATTGTTATGGGCAGAATTCCATGCCCGGAGCAAACAGCATCAGTGCCTGGGAGCCTGCCTGCCAAATCCCTGCTGTCAGTGCATCCATTTGAGGATGTTCTACTCATTAGTACAGAAGCTTATGTAAACAGAGAAACCAAAGACCTCAAATTCTCTTTATGTACACTAAAAGTATTATCCCACCTGAACTGTACTGACAAACACCAAAACATTTAAAATAATTTTTCAGTTGACGTTCAGAGATTTTTGAATATTTCCTATCAGCTGACATGACCATTATAAGCTTAATAAAATGGCATTGCACTTTAATAGCATAAATTACATCTTTAGAATCAGAATTAAAGATTACTTCTAAATCATACACTCTGTGTGTGTGCACTTACATGGCTCTTCAGCTAAAACTGCCCATAGAAAGTTTATTTAATGCATTGGGCTGAAGGGGAGGTTCTACACTGAGGAGTGATAATGAACAAAGAACAGCTTATACATCAGTCAAGTCACTACTGTACTCATTCTAAAACCAAAACAATTTTGCAGTTCCCTAGGTTTTGAGTGGTTGTTACTGCAAAAGCAAATGATGAGGAAGTTCCATTTCCACTTTTGGAAAGCTGCTACAAAGTCTTTTTCCTTTGTAATGTGTTTGATCTTGTATCTCTCTAGCCACAGGAGGACTTGCATCCCATACCATGGATAATTAATTAATTTTGGATACCTGCAAGACTGACTGCTATGATACTTTTTTTTGTACTTTAAAAAAAGGTTAATTTCATTTTTCACTGCTGGAGAACCTGTTTTAAAAGCTACCTTTATTTTCCTTTACAAAACATCAGGCACCCATCTGTCACTTTTTATGCAAGTATTTTTCAGCACTGTCACAATAATTTCAAAGCAGACAAAATAATGTATATGTTTAGTTACCAGGAACCAAGAAGATACTATTCACACTCAATACATTGATTTTCTAGCTTAAATCGTCAAATATATATTTCTCGCATGACTGTTAATTTTGTGGTGTGAGAAGATCCCACGGGACACATAAGTGAGGTTAACGTCATGTGCTCCCTGCAATTCCCATGTCAACAATACAGAAAATTAGATGAATAGTCTCAAATACTGCACATCCAGTATCTATGCCAATATCAGAGCACAAGCTTGCAAATGTAATCTACAAGATGGTCTGTCAAAGTATTAAGATTTCACTCTAAAACTGAAATTCTAATCAGCAAGTTGTACCTCATAAAATCACTTTATTAATAGTCAATGTCACATTAGGATAACTACTCAGTAACTTGCCAAAAGGAGAGGCCAACCAGCTATGGGACAGCTATAGAGTTCAAAGCAGTGCTAGGCAGAGGAAGAAAAAACCCCACCACGACAAACAAAAACACATTTCCCCTCCCCTAAAAAAGCAAACTACTAACTCTTTCAAAAATATTCAAAGTAACTCTACCAAGCAGTATTGCAGAAGAATCTGGAGCACAAGTCCTATGAGGAGTGGCAGAGGGAGCTGGGGGTGTTTAGCCTGGAGAAAAGGAGGCTCAAAGGGGACCTCATCGCCCTCTCCAACTGCCTGAAAAGAGGTTGGAGCAAGGTGAGGGTCAGTCTCTTCTACCATATCTCAGTAGAAAGGACAAGAAGAAATGGCCTTAAGCTTCTTCAGGGGAGGTTCAGATTAGATAGGAGAAATTTTTTTTCGCTGAAAGAGCAGTCAGGCAGTGGAAAAATGGCCAGGGAGGTGATGGAGTCACCACCTCGGGAAGTGGACAAGAGGATGTGGCACTTGGGGATACAGTTAAAGGGGTGCTGGGTTGATGGTTGGATTAGATGACCTTGAAGGTCTCTTCTAGCCTTGATGATTCTGTGAAGCAGTTACAGACATGAAACAATGAGCCTCATATTTTAAAAATATAATGCAAATTTCTATATTTATACTAGTGAGGTTGGGGTGAGTTTTGGTTTTTGGTGGTTTTTTCCCCCAGTGTAAAATACATACTTGTCTTTTCCTGCAGCTTTTTTCTTTTAAAATAAAGAAATCCATTTATAGTGAAGCAAACCTGAAGCCCTTTTTAAAAATACCCATTCTAAATTCCTATTGCAGAAAAGCTGACAAGTGTAAACATAATTTAATTGAAACAGTCATAGGTTATGTACTTCCAAGGGCTTTCTCAAAGTAATTAGTGCACATGTTCTTTGAAAGCAACATCTGATTTGTGTCAATCACATCTGTAGGGAGGACTCTGAAACTTAGTCAAAAAAGAAATGGTTGTGATGATGATGGACATCAGCATAACTTAAGTGCTGCAATGGAATGTGTTTCTCAGATGTGTTTTGACTGGTTCATACAGAAACTCTTAAATATAACTGTCAGTTTTAATAATTAATTCTGTGCTTGGAACAGCAGTGTAAATACTGAAACAGCAAAGTGGATTTCAATAATTATGTAGCAACCTCAGGGAACAGAAATTCAGTATTTTCTTATCTTTACAATGTAGGCTGTTTTGAGCATTTAGAGAACAGTCCATCCCTTTTTATTTAATGAAAAACAACAAACAATCAAACCAATAAAACAAAACCAAACCATACCTTCAACATTGTGCAATTTGTTTTTAAGAGAAACATCTTTCAATCTACTTTCATTCTGAAGGCTTTTCTACTGAAAGAAATGTATGTATTTTCTTATTGGAAAAATAAGGATTACTATTAGGGGGCTTAGTGGGCTGGAGAACTTTTGCTTGGAAAAAACCTAGAAAGCTTCAGTGCGAGAGCTGTTACTAAAGTAAGCATTAGAAGGTTTCAATTTACATATCCCTGTTCTCCAGGTGTGGTTTAGAATAAGCACCATCTATTTGACTGTTCAATATTCAGCAGAAATCTGCCAACCAGGTCTTGCATAAAATAGGCACAAATGTTCCTTTCTGCTCAGTGAAGTGAGCTCAGTTCTCACTTTAACCTATTAAGAGATCCTTGCCAGTGTTATCCCAGACAATATTCTCAGATCTCAAAAATTAAATATTTAAAGACTTAATGAAAGCTAATTACTGAACTGCAGAAAACTCAAATTCAGTTCAGCAAAACATTTGGTGTGGAAAAATAAACTACAGGAACAAGTCACTACTCTGTCACAGTGTAACAGATGTGCCATTTATTCTGTCAAAGCTGTGGTCAGTATTTCCATTAAAAAACTTCTTGATCATGAAATTATTATGGAAGTTACTAAGCAGTTACACCTCAAACTGACTTGGCAGACAAAATTTCCTTTAAAGTCAAAGAGTTCTTCTATTACTTAAAAGATTTTTTTTTAAAAAGAAAAAAACATGAGAAAGCCTGTTGCACCATTTCACCAACACAAAATCACTACCAAAACTGTGTTTTCTATTCTTAATTCCCACCACCTGATGCATTTCCCCACCAGGTAAGCCTTCCTAATGCTCGGTCCATTTTCCCCTTTCTGTGTTTCAACCTGCCAGTCACAGTTTTATTTCTGACTGCCTCAGCAAGCATCCTTGAAATATCAGGAAACTCCACTGCTCAACTGGACCTGCACTTGTCAAATTCTGCAGCTGCTGCTCAAATTAAGCAGACAATCAAAAACAAGTCCCCAACCATTTGAAATTACATCATCTGTAAATCCAATCAGTCACTGACTTCAGAAAGGCAAAATACTGTATTTTTGAGGGCACTGTGGCAATAGAATCTAAAAGTCATGATAAACTTTGAAATGGCTTATAATGGTAGCTGAATAGGTAGTATTATTCTGATGGGTAGACTTCCCTTGAGGAGCAACAGAGTGCAAAATGTTTCCTTTCTTCTAAAACTAAAATGCATTTCTTCAATAGATAAAAATAACAAAACAAAACAAAAGACCATGAAAAACCCCACTTCTTTTCCCCCAAAAACCTGAACATATAATCCTCTACTGCTAAGACTATTCTTAACACAGCAGGTAGACATAACTACCTTGGGCCTGGCTACAATTTCCCAGGGCACAACAATGAACATTATTTTCCCACCCTTTACACAGATAATTAGTACTTTCTCATTCCCCTAGTTCCCCTCATCATTAAGCAACAGGTATAAAAAGAGTATTTTTTTAAACTATTGGCACAGAATAAGTATTTTGCCTTTAATCCAAGGAGGAATGTTCCTCAACACATGTACCTCAGAAAGCTAACCAGGAAAGTCTTTTGAAGCATAGTGATCAACTGAGAGAGTAAACTGACATCTCAAACAACAACTCACAGGTTGTCTCATAGGTCAGATTAGTTTGGAACAACATAGTAACAAGGAAACTACTGATCCTCACTGTTGTGCTAAGCCAAGGTGAAGACTTAGCCTTTGATAATGTACCAAGGTACACAAGTTGAATAATTGGATTCAGTTCAGGACAGCAAAAAGGGCTCCTTCACAAGAAAAACATCCAGTCAAATTGATTCAAAGAAACTTTGTTCTACGAGCCTATAGGTATTGGCCTAAAAAAATATCACATAAGGTGTGTGGAGTAAGGAGATGAGGAATCCACTAATACAGCAACACTTAAATAGACATTAAATAAACCATGTATTTTATACATCTTGGATTACTGTGCTAGGAAGACAGCAGCCAGCAAAGCAGCAAATGAGTCTCAATAAAACTAAAGGATGACTAATGTCTACAGTGCTAACTCTATTATCTTTAATTAATCTGACCAGTAGCTAAAAAGAAGTCACCTTTAGTCCTCCAACAAATCTCAGATATTTATATTTTGAAAGCATGCACCCCCTTTCTTTTTTGTTACATTTTAATATTTTTTAAATAGGTCAAGTTGGAATCTCAGCATGGTGACTTTTTTCAAGCCCTAAAGCTACATCTTAAAAATATTACCCTTCACAGTTCCCAGCTTTCAGGTCTGGGGACATCCTTATATGCTCCAGCAAGATTTCTGATCTGGAAAACCAAGGGACCAAGGCCACAGGGCACAACATACTGTGCCACATACCATGCTGTACAATTGCTCTGTAATTAGGAGCAGACCAACCAAATACAAAGAGAACCAAGCTGGCTTCTTTTAAGTTCTCTGTGTCAGAGAAGCATTGGTTTTGCATTGCATTTATCAAAAAGGCTCCAGATTAAATTTTAAAAAATTTAAAAAGCAAGTAAAAATTTACCATAGTAAAAGAATTAGAGGGAAGACAGTAGTGATCATAGTTTCAGCTAAACTCCAAATGTCCTACATCGTTTCACTTTACATTATAGTGACAGCCCCAAATTCTATCTTCAAGCAGTCTTGGCACAAGCAACTTTATATATGAGACCAACAGCAAGTAATTACTAACCTTTCTACATTGACTGGCTTGTCAAATTTAAAGAGAATATAATCTCCAGCAACTGGTGTGACAGCCCAGAAAAAATCTTCCCCTACGTAGGTTTTTTCTAGCGTATGCCCCTGGTAGACTTTTAAAGATGTCGAAACCTCTGCAGGTGGATTCACGTGGATTTTATGCAGTAATGGTTTCAGGAAGTCTTTATCCTAATTGAAAGACAGACAAACATCATGCTGGTCAGACAACCTTGTTTATTATGTTCTTTTCCCAAGTGATTACACTTAAAACAAACATTGGCATAAAATGGAAAATGAATGCATTACTCATTTTGGGTGCATCGGATCTTGCACTGATTAGTAAGAGGGACATGCCATTAAAGTAAAAAAAATTAGAAAAAATATCCCCCAGCAAAAATCCACATAAATAAGCTGGACTAGCACTTCTTATACTTTATATTAACCAATCGGTATCAGATTTAATGCCAGCTGGAACAATATATATCATGCTTGAAAATGCAAGACAACAAGAAAAGGCCTGTTTTCTCCATTGCCACAATGTTTTTCATTTAATCAGCCTGCTCTGTAAAGGAAGGGAAATGTTGTCTACTAACTGTGAGTTTCTGGATCTTCCCTGCTAGAGAAGAGTGGAGGCCAACATGCTGGAAAAGGGAAGGCCTGAAGCGTATCCGTAGGTTAGATTTCTGTCGATCACAATGTTTCTGAAATGGTGGGGGGAAAAGGTAAAGGGTGGGATAAAAAACAAAAACAAAACAACACATTAGTAAAAGCCAACACAAGGCAAGAATCTAGGCCTTTTCATTCAGTTTTTCTTGTTTTTGTTGAGAAACCTACCAAGACTGCTGTGCAAATATAATATTGTTCAAGGTTCTTGCCCAGAACCTGTTTATTCAGTCTTTTAGCAAGGGTGCTACTTGAGAAATGAAGGACCAAAATCTGAAATTTATTCCCCATTTAGAACCTTCTCCAAGACTGCTATCCAAACAGTGACATTCTGCAGAGCCTCACTGGTGCTTACATGTACAAGTTTATTCTACGACTGTTACACATCAAATCTAACTAGACATTTGCCTTTCATCCTAACTGCACCCATCTCCAAAATCTGAAGCAATAACAGTTACGACGCCCCTGAGAACTCTCTCTAAAGTTCTTTTTGAGACAAAAATCTTGGCAGGAAGAAACTCTTCCAGAACATTCAGTAACTCTAATATACACTATGCTGGCTTTCAGCTCACGAAAATCAACTGCTTCATCATCACGAAAACATTGTAGAAGCTTTATAATAAAAACAAACTTACAGCATCTTTCTCAGGGTTACACACTTTCACCCAGAGGATGTGGTCCAGGAGCCAATCAATAGGTTTCTCCTTATAAAACATAAATATGAACTCTACAATAAGAGTGATATCTGGAGATTGGAACATTTTACCTGTGGGTGACATTAAGAATAACTGGAGTTACTTTAGATTAGAGATAACATTGTCTTTTGAAATCAGTGAAATAATAGATGATACATTTGTGTCAAGACAAGAAACATTAGCAATGAACAACTTGAAATCTCAATGTTATTAAAAGTTCCATACCTTTCAACTAAATAAAATAACTGTTTGAACAAGAACTTGTTGTCATATATCTTGTGTTATCAAAATAGTGTATATTCAATGTACTACAACACAGTCTCCTTAAGAATAGAAATTGTCAGTTTGAAAAACAGAGAAAGAAGAGTTATGGATCGGCATCAATTATTCCCCATGTCACATGTAAACTCAAGCACCTGAGATGAGAAGCTGTTGCAAGTGTTATCTGCCCAGTCACACAATTTCAGCTTCTGCAGGTACAAAAAGCAGAGATGAAACACCTACCACTGACTTCAGATCCTTCTGGGCAGGAAATCAAAGGGAAAAAAGGAAGCTACCAGAACATATCCAGAGACAATGCAACTGAGAAAGAGACATCTCACAGTGACCAGAGTTTGGTTCTGCAGTGCATAGGCCATCAGCAGGACTTTTGGGTGGCACTGTGCGAAAAGATTCTTGGGAATCCTGCAAACTGTGAGGGCTTAAAGGAGGACTTTGCAAAAGAATGAAACTTAGTGTGGATGAAGTAAATTTATTTACTGTCAACATGAGCAATCACCTACATGGTTGTGGCATACACTTCTCTACACCCAGTGCAGGTGTCTGAAGAGAAAGGTGGCCAATACACAGGGCTGTTGTGTCACACTGAACGCAGCACTTCAAAAAGGTGCCTTGTATGAAGACACAGCTGCCAGAAGCAACACAACTGGGAGTGGGGCAGTCCAAGGCTGAAGATAGAATAGTGCTTGTACCAGGGACTGCACTGAAGCATTGGAACATGCTGCTGAGAGGAGTGCATAAATCACAATCCCTGGAGGTATTTAAAAGATGTGTAGATGTGGCACTTGGTGACATGGGTTAGTGGTAATTTAGCAGTGCAGAGTTAGTGGTTTGACTTGATAATCTTTGAGGTGTTTTCCAACCAAAATGGTTCTATGACCACATGCGAGCTAAAATGCCAAAGGCAGTTCCAGATTTCAAGGCACATTCACAAAACATCACCAGGTTTGCAGATGAAGTCTGAAGTGTTTGCTAGGCTACAACGGAGAAGGCAAGGAAGAAAGACATTACATATGAATCTCTGAGGAAGACACTGGCTGAAGTGATTCCGTTCTGCAGATGCTCCTGAGATGAGGGCAGTGCTGGTCTAAACAGGGAACGGCTCTTGGGCCATCGATGGATCAGAGTCCAACAGAAGTTCTTCTCCAATGCAAGTCTTCTGTCTCTCCACATTTTGGAGTCCAACACAGTAACACACAGCACTCAGGCACAGGAAATATTTTGGGTTCTTTCTTCCACTTGTGAAGACGCCTTCATAGGCTTTCTAAATAACAAGTTCCACAAGTGGTAGAGGTTCTAATATTTTCTCCTACTCTTAGGAAAACCAGCTGGAGTAGACATTAACAGAAGATCACTTAAGGAGCCTTGCCCTTTTTCAGAAAGCACATCTGATGCAATCTCTTTTCTTTATGACTTGAGTGAAATTGGATAAGAACAAAGCCAATGGAAGAAGACTCACAAAGGAATTCTGAGATGAGTTTGGAGGTGTAGACCATTTACACACTGGGGTGGAAAAGTAAATGTGGTAAAACATTAACTGATCTGATATTGCTACATCAAAGTTGTCCCTTAGAGAAACTTTTCATCCAGCCCTTTATAAAGCAAAAAGATTGTCATCACTTTTAAGTGGCTGTTGCAATGAGGTCCTCAAATAGGTATCTCCACATGAAAATACCCTGTAACTAAAATTTGAAACGCCCACCATACAAGGGACAACCCCTACTAAGCTAGGGACAATTGCAAAGCTTTATTCTTAAAAGACATAAGAAAGGTACTATTTTTATTAGTACACTGTTAGTATTTACACACTATATTGTCATATTGCTTAACATTATTTGTGGAAGTAAATATTTAAAAATGGGTAGGAAGCAATCATATGATTAGTAAAATGTGTAAAATAGTCATGCAGAATAACAGCTTTCAGCCTGTCACACTTCCAACTATACAGACCCCAATTTTTCTGGTGATTCATCTCTGCCTACTACTTTCAATGGCATAGGGCAGGAGAAGAAAAAAATCTAAGCCCTAATATAACGCCAGCTAAAAAATGGGACTATTTAAGTATTTCTGGGATTTTTATGGGACTGAAACCATCATTTTTAGATGACACCTGCTGAGACAGTCTGTCAGTCACATCTGTTTCCACAGGAAGCACACCTTTCCAGGTGGTGTCAGAGGGATGCACAATAGGATGAGAGTCAGAAGACAGAAATATCCCCACGATATGCTCTCATCTCAATGCAAGCAGACGGAAGAGACAGTTTATCCTCATCCACAATCTATACACAGCCATGATGCTTGAGAATCCTTTTCTTCTTTTACTCAGGGACAGAGCAGAAGAATCACACTGACATTTTTTCCTTTGACTAGGTCATTTTCTGAAGAACACAAGGTTTATTGTCTTTACTCATCCTCATTCACAGACCATGTCACTTAGAACTTAGTGCAAAGGCACAGGATCCTTACCTACAATTAAGTAAGCTGAGAACAAGGCTGAAGGTAAGAGTAGAAATTTACTCTTTTCCCTAATTTAAGTTATCCTAATTTTAACTAAAATAGAATATCAACAAATTATTTACTTCCAAATGGCAAACTTGTCTAGGCCCCG
This sequence comes from Acanthiza pusilla, assembly GCA_036630365.1. NCBI lineage: Eukaryota > Metazoa > Chordata > Aves > Passeriformes > Acanthizidae > Acanthiza > Acanthiza pusilla. The sequence continues at coordinate 3,937,662 of JAXCHO010000098.1, forward strand.
AGTTTCCTCTAGGCTGGCAGTCTACTGTCCACCATGCAGTCAGCCATCCTAGACATGGAGAATAATCTAGTTTCCCTGGTGATGTCACAGGGTACACCAGAAAAAAACAAGCAAGCAAACAAACAAAAACCAACCAACCACAAACAAAAAACCCAAGCCACCCTGATACATCCAACTGCAGCTAGTCAGAATAACTGAGGTAAGCTGGCAGTACCTGCACTAGCATCTATAGACCCAAGTGGCCTCTCTGCATTACACTGCCCAGCCCCATGGAAGTGTTCAACCATGGAGACAAAGTCTTCTCACATTAATTCCTAATGAACACTGGAGCAAAGATGAACAGGCAACACCCTCATGCCAAGACAAGCCCTTGTCTTCCTTCAGTAACCAAGGACAAACATCCACATATCACTTTCTGAAATGCTGTCACCACCTTCCACACACAGCTTGGCACAGCCTTGCCCCAGCCCCTCGTCCCTCTGTATAGCACTGCATCCCTCATCTGTCATTTCTGTCTCAGCACCAACCAGCACAGCAGTTCTGCCATGGATCCATGTCCCCCTTTTTTCCATCAGAATAGTTTTCTTACAGCAGCTCTAAACCTGTGAAGTCTCTGGTAAAACAGGTCTTCAGAGCTCTGGATCCCTGACTGTCCACACCTAGTCCTTGTAATGGAAACTAGCCCAGTACAGCTCCTACAGCACAGATCCAACACCCAGCCCCTCTGAATCCAAATCAGCCAAGCCCTTGCCTAGTCTCTCCTAAGCCAGGGCAGCAGCAGCAGCCTGTCTTCCCTGCAGCACAGCCACAGCCCAAGAACAAGTGGCAGCTTTTGCCAAGGTCCTTCTATCCTGCAGCTCCCATGCAGCAGCATGTGAGGAAAGTGCTGTGAGCCACAGAACCATTGAGACACCATCCAAATCCAGCCTACAGACTGCCCACTGGCCATCCCCAATATGCAGTGAAAAATCATCAAGCCAAAGAGACCAAAGCAAAAAACTGCAGTCATCACACACTGCCTCAAAAGGAAAACTCTGTGAAAGAATTGAAGCGATGGCTCATCTTGTTCCATAAAACCCTAGAGATGCAAAATGCGGACTTTCTCCATATTACTTATCTATATTGATAAAACTGACAGACAGGACTGAAAAGAAAACAAATCTGTGGAACACTTTCTGCTATTTATTGTGCCCTGCAAAGACTTCTATTCATTTTTCAGTCCTTTTAAAGGCCATCCTTAGTGAACTATTCTGGCCCTCTCAATATTTTGCTGGCGAGTACAAGACGCGCACAAAATGAAACACTGTTTTCTACAGTTCTCTGAACTGCAAGTATCTAAATCATTCATTGTCATTCTTCCACATAAGTATCACTAATACTGAGTCTACACCAACAATAATTTTACACCTGCAAGCACATATTCTAGCTATAGTTGATGTTTTGAATGTTTTCCCTGTTAATTATATGCAAATTGCTGGCATTAAAACCAGAACCTCTTTGAAGTTATTTTAAGCTCAAATGTTTGACTTGATCTACTCTTTACAAAACTTCAACTATGTGCACAGCTTGAGCAAAACTGCAATCAGAACAACTTAAAATAATCAGAACAACAGGCCTTAAAACATCAGGGCACAATAAGTCTCAGAGGAGCTGTATAAAACAACCAAAAGGCCATTTCAGACCACTCCATTAAATGTTTGTGGCAGCTGTGGCAGCTACAGTGCAAGGATTGCAGCTCCTCTGGAAAATACTTCAGCTCGCAGGCAGTTGGAAGACAAATCATTATTCCTCATAAAAAGCTAGTAGGACTTTCCTACTTTATGTCACAGGGCTCACAGTGCAAACCAAAACCCAGAAGAGCAAAAGATACATCTCCTTCCACAGAGCATCTTAAGAAACAGCATACATCTCACCCATTATTTATTAGATACTTGACAGCACTTAAGACTATGCTTTCAGTATTAAAAAAAAAACCAAAGGAAGCAACGTCTGTTCTGTGGCAGAGGTGACAGAATTCTATAATCCTGCTGTCAGCCTAAATAGCTACATTTGCCACTTCCTCATGTAGCACTTGCATAAATTAGATTTTCAGTTCAGAAATACTCTATGAAAAAAAATCCCACATTTTTACCCTGTAAACTTGCAAGCTAATTAAGGTTTCCAATAGCTAACAGTGAATCAACCACAACTCCTTTTTGAGAGATTATTTCTAAATCAGTAGCATCTAGACAAACAGTTGCCCAGAGAAGCTGCGGATGCTCCACCCCTGGAAGTGTTCAAAGCCAGGCTGGATGGAGCTCCGAGCAACCTGGTCTAGAGGAAGGCATCCCTGCCCTTGGCAGGGAGATTGGAACTGGATGATCTTTAAGGTCCTTTCCAAACCAGGCCATTCTATCATTCTATGAATTGAATGCTCTACATTTTCTCTTGGACATCTACACATAAAACTCATCTCCAGTTACAAACTACTGTTGCTCTTCCCGAAGCTATCTGCATTACCAAATTACCACAGTATCAGTCTGCATCAAGATCCATAAAGGGATAGCAGGGATGAGGTAAATCTACATTACCTGCATAAAATTTCCATGCAATATATGGTTATAGCACATCAATGTGTCTTAGAGCCAAAAGTTTTAGATGTTTTCATGAATACTAATTTTTCTCTCAAAACTTAAAACCAGGATAAGTGGCTAAATTGGGAGAAGAAAAAAATCTAATCTAATTTTTTAGGTAGAAAAGCAACATTAAGATGTGTAGCCATATTTAAGTGCATCTGAAATTCTACTGATATCATCTTGTTAAAAGGAGGCAAACAAGTATTATACAAGGAACAAAGAACAGGGATGCAAGCAGCAGGAGCTAACAACTAAATTTAACTACAGCTACTTTCAGAGCCCACACTGACCAAAAGTATACAGACAGTATAGCAAAACAAGATATTTTTAAACAGTTTTGCTTTTGATTAAGCCAAGTCTCAGCAATAAGATCTATCTACCCATCCCACCAGGCTTAAACACTGTGCCCTCCGTAACAGCACAGAGAACGGAAGGAGGGAGTGAAATACACAAATACTAAGCAAGTTAAGTAACCTGAAATACAACTGCATTTTTGCATTTTAGGACAGTGCATGTCCTAAAGTGTAAGTTTTATGCACCGTTGACATGTCATTCTTACAAAGTGGCAATTTGTAAGCAAGCACACTCTACTATTAAATCAAGCAAATGTAGAATAAATGTAATTTACTTCTATAGCCCAGGAACTTCATACAGAATGCACACTTAAAGTGTATCTATGCAATTAGACTGGAGCTAAAACTCAAATTGTGGGCTTAGTCTGGGTAAGTGTTTAGCTATTCAACAGTAGAAACAAAGACTTAGCAGATGCTGTAGTCAACCAATCCCTGCTAACACATAACAGAATGTTGCGAGGAGCTTCCCAGCCACAGAGACACATTTATTTAGGGCAAGATGTCAGTTAACTACTTAAATTCTTATTTTTCCATGCTAGGCAGCACAATTTCCTGTTTCTTCCACCTCTGAGGCCACAGAGCCAATCCCATAATTATTTCAGCAACAGTGTATCTCTGATGGTAGCCCAAAGCAGTTACCTGATGGCCAGGTGCATAAGGAGACTTCACTCTGTCCATTCCCTTTCCTTCTCCCCATTGTTTCTGTAGCTTAAACAGACAGCCAAGTCTACAAAGTGCCATTCTGTACCCTAACATAGCCTGTATGAGAGATAATTACTGTTTTCCTTTCCTCTCCAGGAACCTCTGAGACCCCAAAATTCAGGGAAATATTGCACACCTGATGCTGTGCCAGAAACAGGACAGCACTTCTTCAAGTAGTGCCAACATTCTCAGTTCTCAGTGTGACCATTACGGATCACTGAGCTAAAAATGAAGCCATGCTCTGGAAAGTAGATCCAAAGGAAAGAGAACAACAAGAATTTCCAAGAGAATGACAGAACTCAGGGCTGCACTTTTATCTGTTACATGCAGGATTTTCTTTCCGTCCCAAACTCAACTTACAGCCTTCATATTGGAATCATTTGTGTTGACCACTGGAATCTCCAAAATCTGCCCCAGCTTTTGATTTTTCCTTGCACATCTCCAGCTTGTCACTTTTAAAAAGATAATGACACATCACTGCAGTAATGAAATAACCTTTTGATTTTTAAAATCCCTTCAAAACTTCTCTTTTGTTGCTCTTCTGTTAAGTCTAGTATCTCTCAATAAAAAGATATTAGTGTAAGAGCAAAGAACCAAAATTTCCACAGCACCCTGAGAGTCAATCCACAACAACCCAAGAACATGCATTAACTCCTATCACTGTTATTTATTGCAAATTACAGACTCTGACTGCATCTAGGAAGGAGCAGACTGTTGTAACTTCTCCTTCATGAAGTTGAAAGATGGAGATAGAACAGACTTGGCTAACAAACTGATACCTGCTGATTCTTGGAAATTTTGGCACAAATATCAATGAAGTTATTTTAGGTGGAGTTAGCTTTCATGGATTTTCTTTAGTTCAGTCAGTTGTGTTTTAATGACATTTTTGTTTTAACAGCAGCTAAATTAAAGATAAGTCATGACTTGCAGTTTGCTTGTTAGTATTTTTACAAATTTATTTTTGATTATAAAAATGTCCTCTTTTCCAACAGTTTGAGTTTGCCTCAGTCATACAAAACACATGAAACAGATGAGGGGCAAAAGCAACAACCGTGAGCTAAACCAGAGTACGTAAAAAACGCAATGTATTTCTACTTCTTGGTCTATTTTCAGTACAAAGAAGATAGCTTTTAAGTCAGAGCACTATTAATTCACAGTCTGAGGATGAATGTGTTCTTTCAAACTACGAAAGTGAACATTTTCTTACCAATGAAACCCAGCTGAGAAAATTCTAGAATCATCCAATCTTCAGAAGCGAGCTGAAGCGCAAAATTTTTTATTGTGCTGAAATAATTCTGCTTGACAACAATGTCATCTTCAAGCTAGAGGAAGGTAGAAGTGATATCAACATAAATAATAATAAAAAAGCACTAGCAAAGCAATAGGAAAAAGTACAGCTAGGAAATACTGACTTAAAATACATTGCTAACACATAGCCATATATTTCTAATGCTAGCACTGATATAAAACATGGATGCCATAGCCTGGAATAACTATTGGAGGGATCAGTCTGTCTATTTGTGGAGAACTAATACAGAGTCCTTCTGTAGTAAGAATCCACAAACATATCTCAACTTCTTACTTTAGCACATTGCTTTTGCAGCTTCTTTCTTCAAAGAAAAATCATCCATGAAATAATGTTAGTCTAAGTGACATCATCAGAAAAAGTAGATTATCTGTATTAATTAATTGTACACAAGCATGACTGTTTACTCGCAAATGTAAGAGCACTGAAAGAGTTTCTCCTCTGAGACAAGAGGCTAAGAGACACAATATCTGCAGAGGTGGGATTCATTTCACCTGGATTTAGCTGTCCAGCAGAAGCACAGGTGCATAGCCCACACTAACCACCCAGTGCAGGCAGCAGAGCTGCCAACATGGGCTGCTACAAGCCCTTCAATTCAAAATAAATCTAGGCATTGCTGCATTAAGGATCCTGCTTCTCCTGTCCTTTCTCAGTGTGTTCATGCCCTCTCCCTTGTGCTGGCACTAATATTTGTGCAACTTCTTGCTATCAAACCAGACTGTCACATGTTATTGGCTCTGCAGCTTCCCAGAGAGCTGAGACTCCAACAGCTCTCAGAGAGGAGTCAGCACAGCTTTGTGAAAACTAGATGAGATGTGTGGGACTTTACACCCCAAGGACACAGGCACAAAGTCTAAATAAAGATCATTAGAGCAGTTACTAAATCTGCAATACCTGTAGGTAAGACCTCTACTTCAAAGCAGAAACACATGATAGGAACAACTCTGAGCTAAACTGAAGAACTGCTCAACTCTGTTGTTGGAAACCTCTTTAAAAAAAGGAAAAAGACCCCATGTCTATACACAACTGTCATATTAAACTGACACTGCACTTTCAAAAGAAAATAAAAATAGATTTTAGCTTAATTTCCACTCAAAACTATGCTGGTGGGTTTTTTTTGTGGGTGGGTTTTTGGTTTTGTTTTTGTTGGTTTTTTTTGGTTGTTGTTTTTTGTTTTGTTTTGGGGTTTTTTTGGGTTGTGTTTTTTTTTTGCCTAGGCAGCTCGACAGTAATTCATTTGGGGGACACGGAAAAAACAGTAGTTAAGCTTGGATTCCTTCCCTTTTTTTGCTAAGCATCTTAAGGTAAGTGACATAGGAAAAATTTACATTCCACATCAGAGACAGTGAGACAGTGTCCTCCTCAAATTACTTCCTCATATACCATAACCATCATACTTAATGCCCTCTTTAAATTATGGGATCAAGTTATCTCTGTTCTGTGTAGGTCCAACAGCATAATTTCTGGAGATTCATTTGAAAACTTGTCTCAAAATAAAGAAGAGAAATTTACCTGAATGTAATAAACCCCCTTTTTCTGGGCATACATCATAAGAAAACAATAATCCAAGTTTTGTTTTGTTCTCCACCTGAAATTAAATTGAAAGCTTAAGGTTTATGAAAAAAGGCTATTTCAATACATGCTGGCAATATAAAGTAAATTTTGCTATGAAGAATGACACACATTAGTGAAATGTTAGGACAGCTGCTTTTGGCATCATTCCCTCAGGAAATCCACTGTCTGAAAAAAAAAGTAACAAAGCTTTCACCTTATGCTTTAATACAGATATCAAACTACTTTAATGTGAACCTGACTTTGTGACAACTACCTGACATTTCGCTAAAAACACATGTGCATTTAATATGGTAATTCAACAAGAACTAGTGGGTTTTACCCTGTATTTCATGAAGAAAAACAATAAACTAAAGAGTGCACATACTAAAACAAACTAAAAGTATATAAAAAGTCTCAGTTTTCCTCCCAAAATTTAACACTAAATGGATTCAACCAAGCATAGGTCCTGACCATGCACAGAACTGCATGTAGCTAGGAATGAGATGGATTCACAGAGCACTTTCAGCATCCCCACACTTGCAAGAATTACAGTAAGAAAACATTTGAAGAATTCACATCCCACTTGACATTTTTATAAACAACGAAAGTGTGGGTGTGGGAGGAGATGGGAAAAGATCTGGGGGAATAAACTTGCCTCACTCTCTCTTTTGAGTCTCCAAATGTTTCTTTCAAGTTTGTCAAGTCAGGATAATAAGTTGCAGGAGGGGCTATTACTTCCACCAAGCCAGAATTGATCTCTGTAGAAAACCTGTCAACAGAAACATACTGAAGTCACATGAGAGATTCTGAGCTCTGCAGACTTCCTGCTTGCTTTCTGTTGGAACAGTTACTGTGTCTGGGTATGATGACTTGTTCAAATGAGGCATATAAAAGAACAGTAGTATAGAAAAAGTATTGTTTTCCTTAGCATGTCCTTCAGAGCACTATCGTCTCTTGTCAATCAGAATCAAACTACATTCTAAACATTTTTTGCCTTTTTTTCAGAACCTCATGATTTTTTTCTACAGCTCTCTTGGAACATACAGAATACAAGGCACTAACACAGATGCCACAAATTTCCGTTCATGTTTAAAAAATCCCATCTGTTTATGTTGCATCAAATAATTTAATCCCACTTACTGTTTTACAATTTAACTGACTGAATCACTGCCTCTTAATTTGTCATCTCTTACTTTTTTGTTCAAAAGTCCAAAGCCCCAGGAAACAAAAAGGCATGATCTCTTATTTCCAGAATATTTTTTAATTGCTTATCAGAACCTCATTTAGGAAAAATCAAAAAGCAAACCCATCAATAAACTAAGAAATCCCCAATAAAAACTACAACTTACTCTCTTTCCAGGCTTGCAACAACACTGTTCACATAATCAAGGTCAGTCTGGAAAAAAAAAACAAACAGAAAAAATGAATTAATTACTTGACAGTTGTGGAGTTACATATCAAAAGAACCACGTAAAATAAACATTACAGGTGGCTGTCCTTGAAAATCACTTTCATTGCATGAGATATTGGAGTAATACAAGAACACATCACACATATAACTATGTCTTCTCTCTAATATGAGAAGAAGCAATTTTTTTTCTAAACAGAGGGGAATAATTATCTCATATACACACTTGACAGGAAATTGTTAAAACTCACACTCTTTATGACAAAATGATCACTGAGTGTTTGTGTAGGAAGAACTTACTATACAATAATTATAATAATAACAACAACAATAACAACAAGATATAAGAAAATACAACCAAAGAAAGCTTTCTGGAGAACAGTGCATTGAACACACACACTCTTTCTACAAAAGTACCTCTGCTAAGCTTTGAATTTAAAGTAAATTCCCCAACCACAGACAGCAGTGAACCTGCTGCCTTCCTGACTAGGGGTGCTTTTCTGCATCAGAGATGAAACTTGAGGGACTACAAATCCTATCCATCACTCAGTTCTCATAGATGCAACAATTCCAAAAATTACTTGTTGGTGAAAATACAAGTCGTGACCTTCTAGAAAGGTCTACATCATCTAAATTGACAGGACTGGACAATTATTCAACCTGGCTGTACACATGTGTTCCAAGAAGAGAGAGTTTGTGAACTTACAAATGTAACTGACCCCTGGTCATTGTTATACTTGTTAATCTAATGATATGACATACTGTTTACATTTTTGAAAATAATAGTCTATAAATCGACCCAGATTCTGGCTCATGAGGATTCTGGAGAAAGAGTTGTCTTTGAAATGCTGGAAACAAAGGAATGGTTCATATTTTTTCTGATGAATTTGTAACACAGGATATCATTAAAGGATTATACACAGAGAATAAATCCCTCCCAAGCATTTCTGCAGAACTGTTAATCTTGTTTGATAAAGATGCTTACCCTTTGATCTTAAAAACCAAAATTTCTATTTTTTAAATATTCATTTTTATGAAATCAAACATAATGCCAGTGACGCACGCTTTTCAAAAAGGACAACAACAGCAGTGGATTTCTTCCAAAAGCAGGTTTTAAATACCACAAGAACATGTGAGTAGAAAGTATTTCTCATCATTTTGTCATATGTATGTTCTTCCTAAGTGCTATGCCTAGTGCTGGGAAGAAGTTCTAGTGAGCTGGTAAGGTGTCCAGAAATACTGTTATAGGTTGTTCATACACTTTTCATTAATAGAATGGAGTTAGACATAACAGTTTCTGTGTTGTGTAACAGTTGCAAACCACTGTAACCTACTGACTACCTAAAAATAACTTCAGTGTATCCATTTTCAACTGAAGCATTTCTTTTTCTCTCTTTTCAAAACCTTTTAAGCATTAAAAATACAGAAACTACAGTTCAATCATCATATGAAAAGACAAAAATTTGCATTTCAGTTGGCATGCCAAACTTCCATTACCCAGGCCAGCATTAAGAACTCCAACACATCCAATACAGCCCATTCTGTAATCGTATAGAAAATACAGGATTTATATATAAATGTAACTACATACACACACTCAGCAGAAACACAGCGAGTTTCTATTCAGTTTTCCAGAGATTAAAATAAATGCCAAACTTCATGCCAACTGGAATCATGTATTTGATCACAAGCCTTAGTGCACATCTCTTTAGTGGGGACTAGTTTTGACCTATTTTGCAGACTACCATGAAGCCTTGCTACTGCTTGTGAAACCTTATACTCTTATACAGAAAACATCACAATCAGGAAAAAAAGTCTGGAATAAGAGGGTTTTTTCTCTGCTTCCCACTATTTGTTTGTGTGCTTCACACAAAAGGCTGGCAGTTTCTCAGCCAGAGCCACAATCACAATAGGATCACATTAAAAAGATGCAGCTTTTAGTCTTCCAACCTCATATGGTAATCTTGTCTGCTGTCACAAAAAGTGAAGGTCTGGTCTAGCTGCTAGGAACATGAGATACAGCAAATACCACTGCTGGATTTGTAGGTAACCTTTCCTTCTCAATCAGCAATCACTGCATTGCTGTAGTGATGTAGTGCAGAGGACACTTTTAGAACGAAAAAGAACATGAAAGAACATGTAGATTAGAAGAGCTGATGTTGTTTTTCACATGATCAAATGCATTAAAACATTGGTATTCTGCCATCATTTTTGAATAGGCAGTTGTATTTATATCTACCAGCAGCATATGAGATTCTGAACCAGGATTTCAACACAAAACCCTTCCCCTCAGGACAGCAGGCTGACTGTCCTCTTTCCACATCAGAACTTCCAGAGACAATAAACTCCTCTCATTGCCCAGCCTAACACTAAGTAGGACCTCTGCCAACACCATTTGGTATGGACATGTCCCAGGAAGGTGGCACTTCTAAGTTAATTCACACAACATCATGAAGTAAGCATGAGAACATGCAATAATTTTGATCAAGCTGTGACTATACCCAAGGGAAAAGTTAAGAAGACAGTAGACTTTGCAGGATAGCAATGGAAGGAAATCTGGGATGGCTAAATAAAATCTAAGGATCTTTCAAGCAGTATCAACAAACTCAGTCATCAACTTACAAGTAAGAGAGAAAAAACTGTTGTTAATCAAAATCTATTCCTCACTTTCAAGGAATAAAGTTTTTACTGCCTTGACAAAATAATACACAAGATCCCCTTTATCAACCTGAAGGACATAAGGCTGCTTGTCTCCAAGAACTTTAAACAGGACACGACAAATCCAGATTAATAAAAGAAAGTCACCCATGAAAGAAAATGTGTAACTGTTTCTTAGGCTTCCAGTGAAAATCACCTGGTAGATACTAGGTCAACTTTGGAGTAGACACAATGAACTTAAAATCTGTTTCATGGCATCAGTGCTGCTTGAAAACGAAAATGTTGCTGGTGATCTCAATGACAGCAGCACATCTAAGACTGCAGTTATGAATGCTTTTGTCTATCAAATCCAAAGGAGTTACTAAAACTATCACTTCTTCTTACCAAAACACCTAAGGTGGAAGATTAAGAAATCCCTAGGAGTTTTGGACCCATAAAAAAGAAGCACAAATGAATATTTTAAGAACAAATCTCTTTAAAGCAATTAAGTGTGTTAGGTCCCAACCAAAGAGTTAACGCTTCCAGCCACAAAGATGCATCTCATCAATGCATCACATGAAGCCTTACAAACAACTGTGTCCTGGTGAGTGGATCTCTGAGAACTTCATAATGAAAGGCATAAGTAGGGATGGTTATTTTAGTATCAGCAGTTCCAATCTTTTGGTCTGTTCTTTCTTCCTAGTCATATGAAATTACTGATCTTCAAGAGAATGCAAAACACTTGAAGTGAGACATCTTCCTTTAACTATTCATACCAGACCAAGGACTGATCCACATCAGCATCTTGCTTCCAGCAGAGGCAGCCACGAAAAGATACACAGCAAAGAATAAGAACAAGACAAGCACACACAACGCCCCCTCCTGCTATCATCCATGCTCCAACTACCTTCAATTCAGGTTACTTCCTGAGACAGATGTGATTTTGTGTATTTAATATTCCTCAGTAGACTCATCTTCAAGGTATCTCATTAGCATCCCCTTGAGCCTATCTAAACTTTCAACAAGACAAGATTTTAGCTTACGAGATCTATTGAGTTTCATAAGCCTGTGAACATGGCTGTATCTAAGGTTTAACTCTTTGCACCAACAATTTTGATAACAAACGCATACAGAATGCTTTGATGAATCTCTCTTATAAGAAAGGCTCGGAGTCCATTGTAGAATAAACTAAAGTTGCAGACTACCAATGAAATAAGTTCTAAACCTTCCTCAGTTTTTGTAAAATGCTGCACTCCAGTTCTCTAAAGCACCTTTCTGTAGTGCAGGTGAGGCCATGCTTCAAGTTTGAGATTATTCTAACATTTATCTGAACAGACATCACTATTCATAACAAACACAGAAAGAACCAGAGCAGCAGTGAACTTTCCAATCTGCTTTATTGATTTTATGAGTGAGCATGGGCACAGCGAAGCAGCAGAATACATTAGCTAGCAGACAAAACAAGAGGTTACAAAGTTCTGATGAACAGCTAGCCAAATGTCAGACAAAACCAAGATTTCTAGTTTTAAGAATCAACATTTTCATACTGTTAAATCCTGACTTCATACCCTCAAGAATGACAGAAGGTAGAGTATTTCTCAAAATGTAAGAAAAGCCATGGAATTTAAGACTAAAGGTTTGTTTACTGTGCTAAGTGGCAGAGGCATAGTAAAAAAAAAATGCACTCATAGAATCTCTCAAGCTAAAAAGGACCCAAAAGGATCATCAAGACCAACACCCATCTCCTTGCAGGACTACCTAAAACTAAACCATATTACTAAATGCATCATCTAAATGCTTCTTGATCTCTGAGCAGCATGGTGCCATGACCACTTCCTTGGGGAGCCTATTCCCATGACTGACTGCTCAGTGAAGAATCTTTTCCTAATACCCAGTCTGAACTGCCCCTGGCGCAGCTTCACACCATTTCCATATGTCCTGTCCCTGGTCAGCAGAGAGAGATCAGCCTCTCCCTGTCCCCTGACCACCTTGGGGAAGCTGTACACTGTGATGAGGTCACCTCTCAGTCTTTTAACAAACCAAGTGACTTCAGTTGCTCCTCCGAAGTCTTGCCCTTGAGGCATTTCACCATCTTGGAAAGTCATCTAGACTGTTACATTATCCAGCTCTCAATTCTTAAATGAAATCTACTAGAAGTCTTAAATTATTCAAGAACACCTTTCATAGAATGAAAAAAAAAAACCTGAGAAAAAAGCATGCTAATCTGCATAGTGTGGTCATTTTATTGCTTACTAATTATAATTTAATTTGATCCTTCATCATCCCCGTAGAACAGGAGTTGGATAATTTTACCATATATTTAATATAATGACAAGCAATATAAAATTACAGCCTTCAGAAAAGGCAAAGTAAATGTTTATTTGCCTTGAAATAGTGGAAGTACATATGAATATCATTACCTATATACAAGACATTAAAATTTACATAGGAAAAATCAACCACTAATGTGACATTTGGACCTATTTTGGGATATTTATGCAGTGAAGAAAAAGCCCTAAGGAATAAAAGTGCAGCAGTAGCTTCCAGTGGTTGCAGTAGTGCATGTTCATAAACAAAGCCTGTGGGAAAAGGTAATATAATCTTTTGGAGTTCAACAAATGCAGCTGAAGAAGAATTACTTTCAGGAATACAGTGTCTTCTTTCAAATCTGAAGCAGTGAGTTCAAGTTAAATACAAGGAACGTGACACCAAGATGCAAAGCAAAAAACAGGAATGAGAATACTGTCAGAACACAGCCAGCTAATGTTACATAAGCAAATGCAGCCTGTGTCCTACATGAGCTAATGACTTCATCTCTCCCTTACTGAAACTCCCCCCTCTACCACATAGGCAAGAAGTCTCTTTCTGTCTCCAGCCATGTCTGTGATTAACCCAAAGCAGTTCAGGACAGGGTTTCACGATGCAAAAGCCTTTGGCAGCAACAGCAGGAATACAAGTGTAGCACTCCAGTCCTGTTTCTCCCTCCCCTTGTGCCCTGCCTGTCACATCCTCAGTCAGGAGTGCACATATCCATGTGGATTGTGCTGTGAACCACAACGCTGCATCAGAGTGTAAGCTGAGCTTTTAAGAAGGCCAGCCAGAGCAAAAAACATCACGGGACAATTCCAGACAGGACATTCAGATGCAAGTTATGCTAGTGTCACACAGGCACCTACTAGTTTGGAGAATGTTGCAGATGAAGCCAGGTTTATGGAGTCTGAAAGAAAGCAGCATATACTGCCTTGGAACATGGGAAACCTTTTGTCGTCCTTGGGGGAGGCAGTAATTTGTTGAAATGGTCTAGATAGTTTGTGTTCCAGAAGACAGGCAGGTGTTGTGTACAGTCTAAAGTGCCCTTCTGTTGCATGTGCTCTTTATTTGCAGGACATCGTACTGGTATGAAGTCACCTGCTACAATGCTTCTGAAATAAGGTTATTACTGCTAGTTCCCACCTCACCAATATCCCAGACGTCACCAGAGAGATCAGACACAACTCTGGCTCTCAATAGTGATGCTCCCTTACCAGAAACATCAGGTAGTTATTGTGGCCCAGGTGTACCTCAGCAAGTATCTCACTGAAGCAGTTAAGTCATTCAAGGAAAGAGCACAATCCTGGATTTTATCTTTGTGCTGAGATGCTAAATTTGTCTCAGGTACACTGAAGTTTTCAAATCCTGTCAAAGATCTTTTCTTAGATCTAGGGAAGATTTTTATTAAAAATACTTATAATTTTTATAAAAATCCTTAAAATTTTTATAAAAATTCCTTATAAAAACTTTGCTAGTCACTGACATGAAAAGAGGAGCATAAAATCCTATGTTGGTGCCCAGTATCAGCAGTCCATACTTCTGTGTACCAAGGCTTAGGTGTCAAAGGAGCAGGGACTGCAATAACAGCATAAGTATCTCAAATTCTCACTGACAGGTCAAGCTACCTTTTCAGATACAAGAGCTGGCAGTGTATGTAGAAGGTCTGTTCGTCCTGATCAGTTGTGAGTGAGATGCCCAAAACAAAGATTCCCATCTGTGTAGGCCTTTAATATTATTTCATGTAGAAAATGTATCTTGACACAACAGCTTTGATTAGCTTTGATTTTTTAAAATATATGTACATTACACACACACACACACACACATATATATAAATGTATGCACATGCTAAGATCTACTGAATTTTCTCCAACCCAAGGTGCAGTCAGATCTTTCAAGGACTACAAATACCCTCTCCAGGGCAGTTCCAGGGAGGGGCAGCCCACAAGTTTTCAACAACTAACAGAAAGCATGAACATCTCTGTAGCTGGGACGATGCTAATACATCCAGGTTGAGAGCAAGACAGTGAAAATACTCTTTTGCCTTCTATCAAGAGAGCTGCTGATCAAAGAGAACTGTAATTCAGGCCCAGAGCAAGAAGAGGTGAGAATAGAGGCTAATTTATTCTGTACAGAAGTTTTACATATTGCACTGCAATGCTAATGCCTACAGAACAGGTTCAGCAAGGTTTGACCCAGTATGTGCACCCAGTCCTTAATTTGCTGAGTCCTTAATTTGTTCATACCAGTGCACAGGATGGTACCTTGCTGGGTGCTTGTGTCACACTGACCCAGTCAGAAAAGAAACGTTTCCAAAGAAATAATAAATAAAAGAAGATTCTCCACAGAAGGAGCACAGAGAAAATACTATTCAAGATCAACATCTTTTAATTTAGCAGCCACCGTTTACATAAAGAGATAACACAGTGACAGTAAAATATGACCAAGATATGCAAGTTTTTCCAGCTTAAGTGAAGTGTATATACATGAAACAACAGAGTAAAATTTAAATAAGCAATATGCAAGAAAGTATAACATGTGGCCTAAGGCTCCAAGAACAAATGGCTGGTCAATTATTACCTAGTCAAATGTAATCAGCAGCATACAGAAATCACAAAATGCTTTCACATACCTGTACCGTCTTCCAGTTCTTCCTGAAATGATTTGTCCTTGATATTTTTGGTCAAATCAAGGGCTTATAGTCTTTCCCGTATGCACTGATTACTGTTTGTACAAAAGACTGTGCTAAGTGCAGTGTCTGATTAATGAAGTGGACTGGCAATAATTTCTGATATATTTAGAACAGGTCTAAGATGCATTTTCTTCATTGTAAATGAGATCTTCCCACAGAAAAAATGCCAATATTTTGTTTAGATACCAGGAAAGTGTTCTAATTTCTCTCATATTCAGTAGTGTGTGTATATATATGTCTGTTTTTCCACTGTGACCATTTAAAGTACTTCAAAACCATGTTTCCTGTGTTAGTTACAAACCCCACAAAATAAAAATACTACACAACCATTTTAATCTGGACTTCATAATTTCTTAAATCTGAGTCTATGTCTTATTCTGAAAGCAAGTTCTCATACAATGCAGGTTTATGAGATTTGAATTGCTTGTTTTCAACTCATATGAGCTAGGAACTAGCTACATACTGAGGGGGAATAAAAGATTTTGAAGTATAGAGGTAAAATGAATCATGCCCATTTATTAGTCATCCCAGTGAAAACCTGCATATTATTCTGCCATAAAGTTATTTTAACCAATTGGAGAACACAGACATATGTCAGTAACTAGGACAATTGTACAGTTTACTGTCAAGCAATTCCAGTAATTATTTAAATTAGTGATTAGTTATCACATCAGCTGAGATATCTCAGAGTTTCTTGAACTTCCAGTATGGAAATTTACTGTGTATAGTTATATTACTATGAAATATCCATACAGTAAATGAATATGCAGATCTCTTTATTTAGCAACCATATTGCATCTATATTTACTAGCTCATCTGTTTACACTGTTGATGCTGTTTGCAGAAGGCCATTAGTCTTCTAATTTGTGTTCCAGAAAAAAATGAAATTACAAGAAATGAGTGAGTTTGAACTACTAAAAAAATAGCAGTATTAGAAGAGTTTTGTAGGGTGCTTACCACAAAGAGATTACAGTCCATGATTATGGCTCCCAGCAACGCTGCTTAAACACTGTAAATTTGATTTCTCGAATAAAGATAGCAAGAGAAATACTAAAATCCTTAAAAAATAATAGTTTTCATATAATTTTCCTGTAAGACCATTTTGGTAGTCTTGTGCTTTTTTTTTTTTTGCTGTTGCTACAAGCTATAGACAAGGCACAGATAGCAATTTTAAGCTTATTAGCAAAATTACATAACCTCACCCTATGACCATCTCTTGCCATACTTAAACTGCACATATGTTTGAGCAGAGGCCATAACTTTTTTTAGAAACTTTTACCATCATTTTTAATATAAGCATAGATGGTCAAAGTGCTAATGTATTTTTTAATAAGCCTTTATTATTGCACATTTTAATGACAGCAATAGCCTCATGCATTTTAGGCTAGGATGCCCCACAGACAAAGCTATTTTAGAAGATACGGCCCTTCCTTTTGTTTAAGGAGAAACAGAAGTCTACCCAAGGAGGAGGCCATCCTTCAAACAGCCAAAGAAAATGCTTAATAAACCTACACTTTTCATCTTGAAGAAGGAAACTGAAATATACAGAATAACTCAGAAAAAGCACAGCATAATTCAGGATGAAGTATTTAATGCACCATATTAATCATTTAGAGAGTTCCCTGTAGCAATTACAAAGCAAACCAAAAGATACTGAGCTTAAGAAAATAAAAACCATGGCCCAAGAACAAAGAAGAGAGAATAATAAATTGGATGGAATAAAGAAAAAGAAATGCAAATCTAACAAATGGTTACAACAGAACAAAAATTTAAACTTTGGTTCTTTAAATTTTCCCAGGCATTCACGACTTGCAGTGCCCAAAACAGGTACCCAAGTCAGCACACAGAACTGCTCTCAAAGAGATGGAATAAAGAGGAAAGACACAGAGGGGAACTGTATCCCACTCCAGAGCCAACCACACAACTCTCCATGGGCACAGGAGCAATAGCTCCCATGTTAAAATGTTCAGTTCATTCACAGTCACTTCTGTAGAATCATTCCCAAAGTGAGAGAATTCCACACCACCTCAAAGGAAGAAAATTATTCAGCTATGGAAAACCTATGGGTATAGCAATATGGCTTGTCTAAGGCAACAAAAGATTGTGCAGTTGGGGACACTTCACTCCTATTCCAAATTTTGCAGAAGACAGAGAATCCAATGATAACAGAGTGTCATAGCTCAGACCTCCTTAAGCAAAACAAATGAAACTTCCATTTTAAACCTTGAAAAGAAGCCACACTAACAGGCAATAAAATTTCTCCAAATAATACAGTGAAGAAAAACACAGCATTCCAGTAATTCAGAAAGAATTCTGTTCCCCTGATATTCTCAACCAAGAGATGTTTTTAAAGCACCTTTTTCAGAAAAACAGTATCTATTCAGACAGATAGATTTTGACTGGCTGTCAAGAAAAAGAAAATTGAGCAATTTGCATTAGAAAACACTAGGAAACAGTTCTCAGATAAAAGCAAAATGTTTACAAACTTTTCAAGGAAAATTTTAAAATATGTTGATAATAGAAGTATTAAAATGCCTGGTTTTTCACTGATTCATCCCTGAATGGACACTGGCTCACTGAATTAAAACCATTTTCAGTTCTAACTGGGGATTTGAATTTTCATCTGTGGGACTTATAAAAGACTGTTTCAGTAGAGCACTACACTGTTAGATGGATGAAGGTCAAATATAAATATAAATTTCCCACTGTCCGAGTCAGACTTCTGAGAAAAGCATAGAGAACAAAATAGGTACATGCAATTCCCAGCATCCAACAGAATTATTTCTGAAAGTACTCTATCATTTTCCTAAATTTGATTTCCCCTAAATCAGAGCCAAACTGAACAAACAGTCCAACTGAACACTGAATTAATCCATTAAAAAGGTCTGGGCTTCAAACATCCACATTGTCCAGAAAATTAATTCAGTAACAATCTGTGCCTCACATCTCAAAGGCAGAGGACTAAGCAGCAGCATCAGGAAAATAGGAGGAATCCTCCCCTATGAAAGTTTCTTAGCCATTATTCTTATATTGAAGGAATAAGGTAATTGGCACATCTTTGTCACATGTAAGGGACACATGTATAAATATAAGAAGATTTGCAAAATAACCATTCCACTGAATCCATGTCCACTATTCCCCTGATAGACAGAAAATCTGGGCTCTTCAGGACTGTATTTCAGAAACGCAAGACTGACACCTTCCTTTTCTTGGAAGAAGAGAGTCATCTATCTACATCTTGAAGAAAAAGTAGATCCTCATCAGTTCCTGAAAGGAGTGTTATTTGTGATTAAAGGCAGGTTAGAAATGGCACAAAAAAATATAAGTGATTACCTCTCCTATAAAGACAACCATAACACAATCCAGTTTTTCTTCAGGGGACAGCTTATCAATAAGGGAGTGGAGAGTTTCTGTAAGGTAAGACTTGACTTTTCTTTTCACTGTAGGTATTCCCATTACAATGGAAACTGAAATCAAACAAACCAGAAAGGTACTTTCAGTGATTTCATACACAAGATAGAAAACAAAATTCTTGCAGTCAGGCATTGCTTAAGAAATGCAAAGAGTGAAAAGGCGGAGACAATAGTAATTTAAAATAGTTTTAAAATATGCCACCCAGCATCAGGAGCATGACTAACAACCACCACCAATGCTCAGGACAAGCACAGCAGACAAATGAAGTAAACCTAGACCTGCCAGACCATTGTGTAGGTGTGGTGGGTGGGCTGATCCTGACTGGACACCAGGTACCCACAAAAGCTGCTCTATCCTCACCTCCTTAGCTGGACAGGGAAGAAAAAATATAACAAAAGGCTCATGGGTAAAAATAAGAGCAGGAAGAGATCACTCACTAGTTACTGCCACAGGCAAAGCAGACTCAAGGAAGGTAATTTAATTTATTACCCATCAAATGAAAATAGGGTAATGAGAAATAAAAACAAATTTTAAAACGTCTTTCCCTCACACTTCCCTTCTTCCTGAGCTCAACTTCACACCTGATTTCTCTACTTCCTCCCAGCCAGCAGCACAGGGGCATGGGGAATGGAGGCTGGGATTCAGTTCATCACACAGATCTCCACCACTTATTTCTCCTCAGTGGGAGGATTCCTCAGACTCTTCCCCTGATCCAGCATGGGGTCCCTCCCACAGCAGATGGTTCTCCATGAACATCTCCAGTGTAAGTTCTTCCCATGGGCTGCAGTTCTTCATGACCTGCTCCAGCGTGGCTCCTTTCCATGGGGTGCAGTTCTTCAGGAACAGACTGCTCCAGTGTGGGTCCCCTGGGGGATCCCAAGTCCTGCCAACAAACCTGCTCCTGTGTGGGCTTCCCATGGGGTCACAGCCTCCTTTGGGCATCCCCCTGCTGTGACATGGGGTCCTCCGTGGGCTGCAGGGACACAGCAGCCTCACCATGCTCACCACCACGAGCTGCAGGGGACTCTCTGCGCCGACACCTGGAGCACCTCCTCCCTTCCTCCTGCACTGCCCTTGGTGCTTGCACTGCTCTTGCACATTCTCACTCCTCTCTCCAGCACCAGTGGCCGCTGTGCAGTTTTTCCTCCCCTTCAATCTGTCACTCCAGTGGCACTGGTCTGGCTATTGGTTCTACTGGACACAGGGAAAGCTGCTGGCACCCTCTTAGAGAAGCCACCCCTGTAGCCTCCCTGCTACTGAAACGTCACACAAACCTCAATACAATAGGAAATAATCAACAACCATGGTATTAATCAGATAAGGTGCACCAAGAGTGATTAAACTCCCTAACTTAAGTTTTACTTCCAAACTGATATAACCATTCTTCATAACTCAAATATTTAACTTCTCAGAAATTATCTTTTAAAATAATACTGCTGAAAAACTCTATTACTTTCCTTGCACCTAGTTTTGCTGCTTCTGAAAAAAACAAGTCCAGGACATCAGAATTGCACAGACGTTCCTCAACAAAATCTCTCATCTCTGACAAAAGCAATTGTAAAACAATACATTCCCAGCTATAATATTATTAACACCACCATTCAGCTGGTCATTTGGCTCCTGTATTCCTTATTTTTTCCATAGTTTTTCTTCTGCCCTGTACCCAGGGCTGGCTACCTACTGGGAAGACTGCAGACAGGAGCAGGAATGCAGTAAAAGGATAAAACAGACTTCACGAAGTCCTAAAACCCTGAATTTCCTCCCTCTGTTTAATTAAATAAAGCTGATTCCAATTTCTATTTTGTAATTTCAAATTTCTGCCATATATTCCCAGGGGATATAATACAGACTTCACTTGAAACAATAACAGATTATTAGATTTTTCCTTCCTGAATAACAATATTGAAATACAAGGTATTTATAAGGTATATACTTATAAAAATAAACCTATGGCCTGAGCCCACACATTTGTCATGCAGGCAATGCCTTCTGTTAAAAGAAGGAGCACTCAAACTTACTGAAGTAATGAAAAGATACAGGCCAGGAGTAACTACAACACTGATTTTTTTTTTCCCCCTCCAATGACTGTCCAGATTTTATTGATGCAATTACATCTGATTATCTTAGTTCTCTCAACTTTAAATTTATACATTGAAATATACTGTTCAGAACAGCAGAAACATCAATGATAAAATAATTGCATCTATGCATGGTTGCCCCACAAATCCAAAAAGCCAAAGAGATATATCTATTAGCAGTTCAGAATCTGTAATGCTTGAGCTTTGTTCCCTTTTAGTTACAAAAAATTCATCCCAACTAAACGCTTCTTAATGTGTACCTTAACACAGCATGGGGTGTGATTGAGATTATGCAGAAAAGAGCAAAGCTGAAACCAAGCTCCTTTCATCTCGGATTCAGTGCGAATTCAAACGATATCAATATCACACAAGTTAAATGAGATGCCCTTGATCTACCAAGAAATGCAGTAAATTCTATTTCTAAAACTGGAAGGTCCTCCAGATATAAAACATGAAATAACCATCATATCAGCATACCTCCTGTCCTTCCAAGGCCAACCTGCACAGAAGGTTGAAGGCTTCCTTCATTCTTCAACAAATGAGGCAAATGGTAATAGATATTTGGCACTTGAAGAGATTTTCTACTTGTTAGCTCTTTTAACAATTTCAGCGTCTCATCTGCAAACATACAGGAAATCAGTCATGCAGAAAACAAATAATATGAAGTTTTAAGCAAGAGTAAACAGTATAAAATTCCAAGCTTGGTCCTAACTGAAAGCCAGAATAAATTATGCACTTCTCTGAGGCATTATGTCTTGTCTATAAAGGAAGCCTTTCCTTATTTTGATTTTTTTAATAAATGATGGAAAAGACTATTTTGCATCTGCAACCTTGTTACAGATACAGTTAATACTTACCTGATCACATAAGATTTAGTGTGAATTTACAGAAGTAAAGAATGTTCCATTTATTTGGGGGTTTGGTGGTTTTGTTGGATTTTTTTTTCAGTTAATCAAAGGGGAGGCTTATTTACCTAGATAATTTTTTACTTTTGCTTACAGAGGGCATCATCATGTAGCAACGCTACTGCAAATAACATTTCAGAGCTACAAATACATATTGGAATATACTGCACATGCAGATAAAAAATAAAACAGCATTAAATATACAGTTGAGATTTTGAGTATTCCTGCAAAAAAAAAAAAATTCTAATAATGAATTTTGTTTAGTCCACTAGAATAGAATTATCCTATTACATTCCATTCGAATCATTCTTGCTCCTTCTGGCGCAACTGCCTCTCAGTGTGTCCAGGTGGCTCTCAAAGTTGCAAATGACAGTTTTTAAAATTACCCTGCTGTGCGTGTTGATTTTCTTGCATCAAGTGTGAAAACAACTCATTTCAAATGACAAATATGATAGCATATGGATCTTTGAAAACTTACGGGCTTTATAATATCAAGTAAACTAAAAACTGTACTCAAGGTTTCTTGAGACAAAATTGAGAAGAAGGAAGAAAAATAATGCCATAAGTTTAATTCCTCTAAGATTCTAAGCAGACCTTCTACAAAGATAGATGGGTTTTGCTGCCGATTTTGGTTCTGTATGTTTGGGGATTTTAAAAATATTTCTTTTTACGTGAAACTAAATTCCTAACCACCTCAAACCCTGCAAAAAGCTTTGTAAATAGATACCGTAAGTAGATATGCCTATTTTGATAGATTCCAATACTGGCACATTTTACTTTTCCTGCTAACATTTCTTTCAACTTCATCTGCAAAAGCTGGACTAAATTCTGTCCAAGTATGACAGCTCTTTGTCTGAATGAATAAGGGTGTACGCAAAACAATTTGAAATTCTTTCAGCTTCAAAGAGAGCAAATAGTATTATGTATACTTAAGAGCATTGAGCTTAATAAAAACCTGTCTAATCCTATGCTCTGAGCACTAGAGCTCAGTAATTCAGCTGGCTTCCCATTATGGCTCTACATGGAAAAATGTGGATGTCCATCCCAGCTGGGATCCAGACACGGTAGAATATGAAATTAATTTGTACTTTCAACTGCATCAGAAGAGAATAGCTCCTTATAACTACATTGCCTATAAGCAATTGAAGTCAATTTTAGAAACAAATGTGGTAATAACTTAATCCGAAATCCAGAATCAAAATTATTTTACTTCCTCCATGGCTTACTTTAGAAGCAAAAACATACACATGAAATAGGAAGACAAGATTTACAGACCCTGCTAAATGTAACCTTTATCTGTGCAATTCCTGGAGATCCAGGGAACTACTGAGATCAGGCCATTAGTGTCAGACAGCAATTCATGATTAGCATCAGCACCAGCACTGGGGTCTATAATTATAACCAGTTCCCCACAAAAAAAATTCTATTGAAAACAGTAAATCATAGCACAAATGCAAGCATACAACAAATTCAAAAATCTTGTTCCAGGTTTTTGATTTGCAAAACCCTTTGCATTTCATCTCCCTATTAGACCAACACTGAAATGTCTGCAATCTACTAAATCAGACCTCTTGACAGAAAACTTGTACATATTTGTTATTAATTTTCCATCCACAAAAATCAGAGTGACTAAAGCAGTAACAGTGTGATTTTAAAAGTTAACGTCAATAATCTGGTGAATATTGCGAAGTCTTTCTCTAATATTACTTTTTGTAAACTTGAGCATCAGTCTCCAAAATGGGTACAAGCTTACAGAAGACTTTACCAGTTTAATCACTAATTATTGAAAAGGCCATTACCTGAATTTTTACAAATCAGAACCAATACTTTAGTCTATAAGCTTTTATACCTTCCAGTTGACTTTTAAACATATTTTAACTGCTTCAAGTTCATCCATTTCTTCTGTTTGCTCATTTCCCCCCGCCTAATTCTATTTAAAAAGCGATGTAAATTAATTGTCAAAATATATTCAACATATTTAAATATGTAGCCGGAAGTTCCAAACTTTGAGAGCTAGGTGGGGAGTAAGTAATTCCTACGACTTTAGGGACTGAATAAGGGTGGGTGAATCATTAAGAACAACTATCAGAAAAAACAAACCAAAAACACCCACACCAGGTACAACATATTACACATTCTGTATTCACACTGCTGAACAGTATTATTTGACTTTTTCAGTAGCAATATCTTATACTATAGTAATAAGAAGAGAAATTGGCATTGCAGATGATAAAAAACATCTCAGGCAGGGTATGTACCTGAAAAATTATTCATTGCATTCTTACTGCCATTTGTTTCTGCCACTGCCCGCCTGAACTGCTCCAGGATGGCGTTGAGCTCGGAAGAGCGCTGCAGAGTGCGGTGCTCGGCTATACGGAGGCGCTCCTTCAAAGCATGAAATTCCCGCTGATATGCAATCAACTTTTCTGGGGAGAAAAAACAAGATTCAGGTTGTTATTTTTGGAAACAAACACCTACTGAGAGATCCGACAAGCGTCTCACACTGCTCAGCTTTGCAGCACCTGAGATCCACGCAGGGAGGCAGTGATCCCACCTGAGGAGCACTCGCACAGCGCACGGAGGGGAGAGAAAGCTGCACCTCAGTGGGATGCAGGGCAGGCATCGAGGGGGAAATGCCCTTCACCACAGCCACACACCATGGCAACCCTGAGTACCCTGAACTCAGCACCACGAGGCAGTTCTGAGCCATTTCTTGGAACAGATGCTCACGAACCTGTGGTATCTTTTCAGAAGGCTCACAGGAGTGGTCCCTTACAAAGACACAGGTTATGTCTTCTGAAGGACCCCTCCAAATACTTTGTAAAAATAAGTGGAACTTGGAAGTATTTCAGACATACCAATTTTAAATCCAAGTTTTAACTTAATGATACGGTCAATGCCTGAGAACAAAAGAACAGAATTTTTTATCAAAATTCTGCTCATGTTGATACATACACATACCCTTGGAAAGGGGACCAAAAGGGAGATGGAAATACCAAAACTGATTTGCTGATATATACTCTTTGCCCCTGACACCCAGCAAAGTAAGCGCGTCTGGATTTTGTATCCTTCCTTCTTCTTATTGGTAGTTTCCTTGAATCTTCTGCTCACCATCATCACTATCACCCTCCTTCAACCTATCCACAGATATAGACTGGAGTATTTTAAGTGATTTTGTGGCTCATAATCAATATTCCAACCACTAAGCTGATGTCCATAGACAGATCTCATTATTTACCTGTCCATTCCTAGTCTTTTCACACTGCAATGAAGGGGAAGCAGAAGTTTAGCAAGCAATTTGAAGCTCCTCTTGTTGCTATATTACATAACACATGGGGCAAAAAAGGAATTGGAGTCAAATTTCCAAGTTGTTAATAGGGCTGCTTTTCCTCCAACTTCTTTCAATTTACATTTATTTTCTTTTTTTTCTTTTTTTTTTTCTTTTTTTTCTTTTTTTTTTTTTTGTAGTTGGGATGTACTGCTTTGATTATGTTTAGAAAACTTAATTAACTAAAATGCCCTCTGTTTTGAAGACAGAAAAATAAAAACAGTTCACTACCTCTTAAAAACATTTCCCTTGCCAACTTTATTTTCCTTCTTTCATTAAAACCAAATGGTTATTGCTTTTGTGCCAACAAACCCAGAACACAGATGCTGGCCCACAACAGAGTGCTAGGCACACTACACACTGCTGACTGAATCCAGACTGCCATTTGAAACAGGAATTGATGCTTTAGTCAGCAGCACTTAGAAGACCAGGAAAAATTTCTGGAGTTTCTGGCAGGAAGGACATTCTTACTTGCCAATGATAACTAACAAAGTAGTTCAGTCCTGATGCTTCCACTGAACTGTACTAGTATTACATTTATGGTACTTGAGATCTCAGAAGCATTAATTCCTTCAAGGAATACTAGACAAGTACTCAACTTCTCACAGTTGCTTCAACCAGACATATCTGGGTTAAGAAGGCTGCTCTAAAAGATACATAAACTCCTGGCACCTATCCTTCAAAAATATATGGTGGAGTTTTTTAATTAGGCATAATATTATTCAGTCAAGTAAAACTAAAATATGCTAACATTACAAATATAGTAGGATTTTAAGTCTATTACTCTATGAGTATTTTTCTAGTTATTTATGCAAAATGAAATTTTAAAAAATTCTTTGCTTAAGTGAACTTAAGTGACCTAAAACATTTACATCTCTAATACTACTAAAGCTAGCATTTTTCACGTTTTGGGAGATTAATGTGTAATTTGGCCTTTTGGTACTTGTTTTATAATAGAGCTGCCTGTAGTTTTAAACTAAACAAATTAAATTTAAATGTCTAACAGTTATATCTCTAGCTTACTTTTAGTAGTTCAAAGATCAACTGCTCAGATACTTATTACTTACAAACAAAAAACACAACAAATTTTATCTCATACTAAGAGGCACTTGCAAAGGAGAAAACACTTTTTAGGCTCTTACAGTACCATCATTAGCAGTCTCCACATGTCCCAGACCTTAGAAAAGCATCCCTTAAGGCATCAGAAATTTATAAATACTTTAATTTGATTTTTCAGGGCTCCTGACCAAGTACTTGGGAATGAGCCTACAAGATTAAATTTAAGGATCTATTTTTATTTAAACTTTGACTGAGCTCAGATTTGGTAGAGAAAGTCCTATTTAACTAATTTGGTATCATTCTATGATAAAATCGCCCTCCTCATGGGGGAAGGCAAGATCAAGGAAAGGCAGTGGATGCTTTCTTCCTTTTTAAATTCTATAAGGCTTTTGCTACTGTTCCTCCCAGTATCTCTCTGGACAAGCTGTCCATCTGTGGGATGAGAGGTTAACAGTGCACTGGGTGAAGAACTGCCTGAAGGGCAGAGCCCAGAGGGCTGCAGTGCATGGAGTTATGGCTGACTGGTGACCAGGCACCAGCGATGTTCCTCAGGGTTCTAGGGCCAGGTTTGTTCAAAATATGTATCAATCATCTGGATGAAGGAGTTGAATGCACCATTAGCAAGTTTGCAGAGACATCTTGACAGATGAGAGCATTGGGCAATGATCAGTGACATGAAATTTACCAAGAACAAATGCCAGATTGGCACCTGGGCCGGAGTAGCACCGGGAAAAGGTATAAACAGGGAGAGGAATGGCTGGAGAGCAGCCCTGCACAAAAAGACCTGGAGGTGCTGGTTGGCAGCAACTCAACAGGAGGCAGCGGGGGGGAGCCTGGGCAGCCAGGAGGGCACACCCCATCCTGGGGTGCATCAAACACAGCACAGCCAGCTGGGCAAAGGAGGTGATTGTCCCACTGCATCCAGCGTTGGTGCAGCCTCACCTGAGTGCTGTATGCAGTTCTGGGCCCCAGAGTTTAAAAAGGATGTGGAGTTCTCTGAGTGCATCCAGAGGAGGGTAACAGAGCTGGTGACAGAGCTGGAAGGCATGTCCTGTGAGGAACAGCTGAGGACTTTGAGTTGGTCCAGTTTAGAGAGAAGGGGACTGATGTGACCTCATTGCTCTGAGCTTCCTGAGGGGGGGGAAAGTAGAGATGGACATGCTGAGTTCTTCTCCCTGGTGTTTAGTGATAGGACGCATGGGAATGGTCCTAAGCTGTGCCAGGGGAAGTTCAGATAGGACATTAGGAAACATTTCTTTACTGAGAGGGCGGTAAAACGCTGGAACAGGCTTCCTAGAAAGCCTGAAGCATTTAGGAGGCACCTGGACAACACCTTTAATAATATGCTTTAGCTTTTGGTCAGGCAGTTGGACTAAATGATTGTTGGTAGGTCCTTTCTAACTGAGATATCCTATCCTATGAAAAGCTGACTTGTAAGCATTGTATATACAAAAAGTCAACAGTGTACCCAATATTTTCAAAATACCTTTGACCATTTAGTGTTTTATTGTTCAGAGATTTCTCAAAAAAAACAGAAGAAATTGAATTGATTTGTTGTCCAAAAGTATGAAAACACTTTTTTTCATTGCTATTACAGTAAAACAAGAGTACTGAGCCTAAAATCAGAGGAAACAGAGGTCAGTGATCAACATAATGAAAAAAAGTTTCTTTTTCTACAGTGTTATGAATTACTATTCTTATTCTCATGCTGAAATCTAGAGCAATTTGAGAAGACAGAGGAAGGAATTCAGACAGTAAGTTATTGGCCTTACAACACTGACGAAAGAACCCCAAACATATCTCTTCTCTGACAAACAAAACATCCCTCTAGGAGCAGCTGTAGCCAATACAGAAGACATTTGGTCTCCAATTATTTCAGCATACAAGCATGTTTTTATTTAAGAATAACATACTATTTTACGTTGAAATGAGAAGGTGATGTTTTTCCATTCTTTTCCCTGGAAGCCAGAAAGATCAAATAAAAATAAATATCTTGTTAAGAAATGACTTGAGAACTGAAAGCATTAATTCTTCATAATTTTTCTCTTAAACTCCAGTTGGTTCAGCAAAACTCCAGAAGCTAAAACCTAAATATTTTAGCTGGCCAGATGCTGTGCAGTTCTCCCAGCTCTATGTCAACTGAAACAGTACTTTGTTTCATCAACTTTTTTCCTTTGTTGCGACATATTCTCTTAAATATGCAGAACCTAGAATTTAGACAAGCTCACTTGAAAGTTGATGCAGTATTTTGAAAAGTGAAAATTCAAATAAAACTCTGGAGGTTTCCAAGTTTTTGAGCAGAGATGAAATCTCAGCTCTCAGCCTTCTCTGAGTTAGTTACAGTTCTCCTACTAAACAACTGTTAAAAAAGTTATTCCAAAAAGACACCATTAGCCCAAAATAACAAATTCAGTCCATTCTCCTCTTAGCCATAGACAACCTTGACTACATAATTTGCTTAAGAGTTGTCTAAATTGGAAGAAAAATTCAAAGTTTTAAACCATAGAGCTTCTGAACATCTTAGCATGCATCTAATTTCTTAGTTTGGGTCTTTGTATTTCTCAAAAAAATCTGTTTATGTACTTCAACCCCTGCTTTTCTTAACAGCAAAGAGCTTTCCCTTGGGATAAAGAGGGACATCAAAGTAAAGAAATAAAAAATATGTTGTAGTTTGAGTTTCGAAAAACATTTTGCACAGTATTTCAGCTCAACTGAAATAGCAGAAGAACTCTGAATTGCAGGTAAATTACCAGCACTGGCAGAATACCTGCTGTATTCTAATTCCAAATGAAATATTTACTGAACAACAAAATCGAAAAAATACTGTGGAAACTCAATCAAAGCAATTTTAAGGCTATACAGTTTCAACATTGATAAAAATCATCAACAGCTTAGTTTTTTTGTTCATGTTAGTTTTTGAGCAAAGTTAAATTTTTTAATGCCCCAAGGCTGTCAGCATTTAAGAGGCATTTGGACAATGACCTTAACAACATGTTTTAGCATTTGGTCAGCCCTGAAGTGGTCAGGCAGCTGCACTACATAACCACTGCAGCTCCCTTCCAACTGGAACAGTCTATTCTATTCTAATAAGAAAAGTTTATGGGGAAAATATTTGAGCGCATTTCTAAATTGAGTGGAGTGCACACATCTATACAATCACCAAACTTCTTTGTTACACTGCACCAGGGAAAGGAGATACAGGTACTGCATAACCAGAATTGTATTCAAACCCTGTAGAAATTAACTGAATGGTGGACATAGAAAAAGGGCTAGAAACCGCATGAAAAGGGAAGTTGGCATTCCTGGAAACCTCTGTGACGTGACTCCATGTAGCCTGCAACAGCCATAAAAACCCTGCCAATCTCTACATTTAAAAAAAAAAAAAAAAAAAAAAATCTGTGGTTGCTGTATCTTATACACATACACCCCTCTTTTTTTTTCTTTCGTGGGTGAGGAGCGCAGGGTGTTGTAAAAGGATGAAGACCCTTTCACACTCCAAGAATGTTTTGGCGATTCTCAGTTAGTTAGTATTGCCATTATTCCTCATGGAAAGCCTTGCCTGTCTGCTAAAAGAAGTACAATCTACAACATAAAAAGCAGTATGAAAGCTTTGCAAGCTGTTATTTATCTTATCAATCAAACAGGTTCACAAACACATTAAATCACAGGCCATTTTCACAACTGGAAATTGAACATGTTGAACCAAGATTGTTGAACTAAGGTGGCTGTATTCACAGAAATAAATAATTAAATGAATAAAGACAAGCTATAATTTACTCAAGAGCTCTGTGCTAGTATGGCTGGTTGTTTCCAAAGGCAGATGTATCAGACAAGAAGATCAGAAAAAGCTTTATGACCTTCCCATATCACAAGCAGGCAGTCGAATCTTCCTTCAAACCCCAAATCAGCTAAACGCCCAAAGTGATGGATCTGCCACACGGACAAAAAGGTAACCAGCCACAGAATTGGCACTCAAAAAAGACAGCGAGACAAGCATAGAGGACTTAGCTTTGCTGATTAATTGTAGGCCTGATTTATATTTTCTGCCCTTACCCAACTGAACCATTGAGGCCTCACCCCCTTTGTTCATTAAACAACAACAGGAAGGATTGACTGTGTCTGACACACAGGCAAAAGGCTTTGACTGGCAACAAAGCATTGTACATAAATACTCAATAAGTAAAACACATAGAGAAGGAACAGATACCTGATGCAACAGGACTTTTTCTCTATCCAAGTGGGGAATATTTAAATTATTTTTCAAATTAACTGGCAACAGTCTTAAATTCACCAATGTAACCGTTTATGGCCCACCCTAATGACAACCTTTCCAGTTTTTACAAGTTAAAGGTTCCACAGCAAATGCCTCATTTTTCTGCACAACCTGTTGAACAGTTATTAAAATGCCATTAAAAAAGTGTTTGAATCTGTGAGAACACACTGCAGTAAGTGCTAATTCAGGTATTTCTGTGATTAGTTATTCTACAACTCATTTACTCCCATTATAAAAACCCTACAGTAGTTACCATCATGCCATGGGTCAGAGACACTAACAAGCTTCATGTATTACTTCATTACACTCCCATCAAGGATGTTGATCAGTTTACAGGTTGACACAAAATAGAAGTCTTAATTGGCAGAGAGCTTCCACACTGGGTTTCGTACAGAGTCAGTGGCGAAGCAAGAGGAGGTTACTCTCCAGTGAATTAGGGATTTGTCAGCATGCCAGCCAATTCAATCTGGCACGGCTCTTACAGGAACATTTCTTTGTTTGAACTACATGAGGTATAAAAATTAAGTTCTGCACTTCCCATGAAATCAGCTCAGATGCTTTATGTGATCCATGAAGTTGCAGTATCAAGTACACCAGCATCCAGTAAGTCCCGACAATACCTGCACGGACCTGCACTTCAATCCCACAGATGTAAGCAGCATGTATTTTTTAGACCATGCTTGTTTCATAATACCCAAGTACTACAAGGCATCGCATTTGTAGTATTACTGATAAAATACTCATCTTCATCTCTCACAAGCACATATCCTTTTAAATTAAATCCTGCTATGCAAATATGTGGCACACTAAATTATTTCCACTGTCGGCCAAAAAAAAAAGTGAATTCCTCTAGTAAATAAAATTAAATTTTTACGACACTAGCACTTAAGTAATTCTAAACTTAATCTTAAAATTGACACATTTTTTGGCAAATGGTACACTTCCTCTTTAGCATGGGTTTTGCAAAATGTAACTGCTAATACAATTACCCAATACTATGATACAAAATTCTGTTCCTACTGCACTGTACACTCCATCCAATATCCACACAAAGATATGCAGACAAAAAATACATACTGGCATTTACTGAGAAAATGCAAACATTGCTGCCATTGCCCTTTGGAAGTGACTCCAGTGCTCAGAAGATAATGTGCTAGGCACAAATCAAGCACTGCACTCTCAAATGTCCGACCCAGAAGAGACAAGCTGAGGAATTGTCAAACCAATCACACAGGCACAGACAAAAAGCTATGTCCATACAAGAGAGATATTAAAGATGTTCCTGAATCCTCCTGTGACATTTAGACTTACAAAACCAGCAAAACATTGTAGCAAGCTGAGCTAATTATCAAGTGTCAAAAGCTGCACATAGGCACAAATCATATTTATTATTAGCAAAGTCAAACAGTGAAGAGTAAAAAAAGGTGTTAACAAAATTTGCCCCCAAAAACTAAACCTCAAGTGTCCTTACAAATCAGATTCTGACTTGTCTCAAAACTGGCTGAAAGCTGATATATGGTGTCCTTGAAATGTTCCAATATATTACCATGGATGACTACTCAACATAAGCTAATTAGCTTCCCTGCTCTTAAAGTGAAATTAAAACCTTTTATAAACAAGTTATGATGAGTTATAAAATCCAAAGCAGAAAAGCAATCAACCATGCAAATACAAATAAAGCAGTATACTGTAAAGACTAACAACAGACATGCTATAAATAAAAGCTCTTAAGAAAACTGCTCAAGGTCAAATTTTATCAGTCCTCTTTGAACACTTGATTCTGTGGGCCTTTTTAGTCACAGAGTTTGCAGCTATGCCTATTCATAAAGCCTTTTTTATTATTTTGAAGGGATTAGAGAATACGCAATTTTTTGTAGGTATAATAGTTTGTGAAATTAAAGACAGGAAAAATGGCAGATGATATACAAAAAATATATCCTACTAATCATGACAGAACATTTTCTGCATCAGTAAACATACAGACAAAATCAAGATGCAGGAAAACAAGTGGGCAAATAATTTTTTTTATCCCTAGTCTTGTTATTCAAATTGATGGGTCATTTCAGCAATTCACTATTTCAATCTACCAAAACAATCCAGCAGATCTAATGTTCATTGCCTTTGTTTTCCATGTAGAAATGTACTGATTATGACCAGAAGTATTTTAAAAAGTGCTTATTCAAGTAGCTTTCACTGTGAAGAACAGCTTGTTTTTGAGGGAAGGTTCTGCAGATTTTCCTAACTTTGTTTTAAAAAAAACAAACCAAACAAAACCCCAAAAAACCTTGATAATTCTAATTACTTAATATCTCACTGTAATTTTTTCACATTTTGCACTTTGAGGATCTCTAGAAACAAATAATGGTTTTTTTCCTCTCCAATTTTATTACACTAGCACAAGTCTGAAGTGCTTGCTTTGAAATTTCAGGGCCTGATCCAATCTCAGTCTAGATATTTTTGTTTAAACATTCTTTTGCAGCGGGAGCTGAAGTTTTCTCTAAAATTTTTAAAGCCATCTGAATATGATCCTTTGTCATATCAACTGGTAAAACCTTTCTATTTTGAAATGTAAATTTCAGAATCAGTTTTCTTGTAAACAGTCTTTTGAAAAAATAAAGCCTCATGCCTTCTCACAGATTCCACATATTGAAAGCAGAAAAATGGGAGTACGAAAGAGATCAGACTCTGAGAATCTGTTTCCTCCCCATTTTTTCCATCTTTAATATAAATACACTAAAAGTGAATGCAGCTTACCAATCAAAATGGAAGCGCAAAATGAAATTGTGATGACTGATGATTGATTTACTTAACGAGTATTTTCATAGAGGGGCAGAACAGCCAGCAGCAGTTTTAAATGTCTCCAGATGCAATCACACACCTTTGCCTCTAGATATAAATTTTTCAATAGAGAAAGGTCACAATTTAGAAGATTCCCAAAACAATTATAAAACCCAGTATGACACCACATTCAAAACTCCCCTGATGAGGCCTGACAGAGTCTGAATGTTGCTTTGGACACAAGGAATAAAAAGAATAATATATCACAAAATCCAGACACCCACAAATAAGGAGGTCAAGTCAACAGAAGCATATGGTGTTCTGTCTGTGCAGTGGCTTCAGACAATAAGGATAACTAAACACATGATTTGTTTGAGAGAGTTATTGGCAGAACTTGAGCTGAAGGTCTTCTTTTAAAGCAGAGAACAGCAAGCTACAGAGATGGGCAAAAAGTAAATTTTAAAAAAGAAAAAAAAAAAAAAGAAATCACACATTTTTAAATTATTTGTCCTGATCTGACTGTTAACTTTACTGGGATTTACACATCTATGCCTAGTAAACAACACTGTCCATGCCTCTATGGATGAATATAAACCTCAGGGCTTTTTAGGTTCCAGATATTTGGTTCTTATTTTATTCCCAGTGCTAGGAAGTACTGTCACCTCTGCTGGCATTTCTTCTTTAAGGGGAAAGTGATATAAAAAGGTCACTGAAATCATATGCTAAAAGTGTGCCACAATAAGCAATCAGTATTTAACACATCTCTATCCCTGAATAGAAACACTAAGGAATAAATAAAAGCTTCATAGATTCTATTCCCAAAAAGCAAAGCAGTACAACAAGAATTATTGCAACTTCTGTTGTAGAAATTCATTGCACAAAGAGTTCAGTTTAAGAAACTGATAAAAGAAAAGCTCAACTGAGTATACAAAGTATTGAATCCATGTAACTGTGACATTAACTCTTTACAGTGAAAAAAAGTTACCTTCAAGTATCTGTCACTAAAACCTCCCACTCTGACATTTCTGTCACGTCTTGCATAAGACTTAAAGTGTGCAACAGTGTAAAAGAAACCATGAAACCCTCTACAACAGCCCAGTATACCTCAAAAACACAATTTACAATGACAGCTTTCACAAAGATCATTATGTCACAATTATTTTTTCAAACTCACTGCCAAATAAAAAGCAAGACTGTAACTATACTGCTCAAGCAAGCAAAAAGCTCCAGTTTAAGCAAACATTACAACCATAACACTGAAAAGCACTTAAGATATATGACAGGTCAATAACTAGCCTGCATTCTTGGCAACACTGAAGAACTAAAGCTTACTAGCTGAAAGAAAGCATTTCTATTGCATTTTTTTTTTTGACATATTAAAATAAAACAATCCATTCTACATTTCTGCAGAAAACAACTATATTAAGGGTACATGTTGCATTCATTATGTTTGCTTCCACCATTTAGTTTAGATGTGTGTATATACATACATTTTATTGATACCAATGAATAAGAGTATCTTCTAAAAACCACATAGCAGCTAATTACACTCATTACTAACAGGATCTGAAAACCACTGATCTGATCCGAGCAGTCTATGGTGGTGTTATAATTTCAACATTAAAAATAACAGCAAAATCCAACCTTGATCTAACACATTTCTTTCACATCTGTTGAAACAGCACAAGAAACAAACCCTTCACCTGAAATACTTACAGATTTGCTGACTATGTAAACAAATGTAATTACCCTGCAGGTAATTCAACCCCTTACAGTCAGTTTGACTACAAGTCATCTGTGACATCTCAAGTTTCTCCTCAGATCTCAATCAGACAATAATACTGTCAGCTACTTTCTACAAACAAGCACATATACCTACATTAAGATATCAAAATATTCATGCTATCTAGTGGTCTCCAATTCCCAGGGAGTCCTTTTGAGATGCTTTTTTTATTTTAAGGAAAAATATTTCTCTGCATACCACTTTTTATAACCCACTGAATTTTTAATTTCATTTATTAACATAGCATTCTCTGCTGTAACAGAATTAATGAAAGTAGGGGTTTGGATTCTCTTTGTTACTGACTTGATAAGTTAAAACTGGAAAAGGGATTTGAAAGAGAAAACAAGTTTCCATAAAATTACCAATTTGGTAGTCATTCAAGCTTCCTCTAATCCTCTAACTCTCATCTCTTGCAAACAGCAGGTAACAAATAGCGGCAAATAACATTGTCCTGCACAACATCCCTGTCTCCTAACTGTAGAGACATGGATTTTACAGATGAATCACTCCGTGGATAAAGAATTGGCTGGATGGTTGCAGTCAATGTCTCAATATCCAAATGGAGACCAGCGATGCATGGCACCCTCAAGGGTTGGTATGGGGACCAGCACTATTTTTGTTGGTGACGTGGGCAGTGGGACCAACTGCATCCTCTGCAAGTTTGCCAAGACCACCAAGCTATGTGGTGTCTGACACACTGGAGGGAAGGGATGCCACCCAGAGGGACCTGGACAGGCTTGAGACATGGAACCAAGTGAACCTCATGAAGTACAAGGCCAAGTGCAAGGTCCAGCTCCTGGGTCAGGGCCATCCCAAGTTCAAGTACAGGCTGGGTGGAGAATGGATTGAGAGCAGCTCTAAGGAGAGGCACTTGGGGGTGGTGGTGGTTGACAAGAAGCTCAACAGGACTCATCAATGGGCACTCGCTGTCCCCAAAGCCAACCATGTCCTGGGCTGCACCAAAAGCAGTGTGGCCAGCAGGTGAGTCTGCCCCTCTTCTCTGCTCTCCAGAGACCCCACCAGGAGAGCTGCATCCAACCCCAGGAACCACAGCACAGAAAAGACATGGACCTGTTGGAGCAAGTCCAGAGGAGGGTCATGATGATCAGGGGGCTGGAGCTCCTCTCCTAAGAAGACAAGGCTCAGAGACTTGGAGGTTGGTCAGCCTGGAAGAGAGACCTTACAGCACCTCCCAGTACCTAAAGGGAGCCAACAAGAGAGCTGGGGAGGGACTTCTTACAATGGCATGGAGCAATAGGACAAGGGGAAAGGGCCTCAAACTGAGAAAAGGTAAGTTTAGATTAGACACAAGGTAGAAATGCTTTGCTGCGAGGGTGATGAAGCACTGGAACAGGTTGCCCAGAGAGGTTGTGGATGCCCCATCTTAGGAAATGTTTAGGCCAGGTGGGATGAGGTGTTAATAGCACCATGCTCTGCCAGCTGAGCTAATCCCAGTTGCCTCATAAACAGGAAAGAAATGGTCTAGAAACAGCAACAAAGATGTTTTCACAGGGATAGAGAAGGCACAACTGAGCTTCTAGTTAGACGTGACCTAAGGCCATTAGAATGTGTGTGCCACAAGGTATAAGAAGGTGAAATTTTAAATGTTTTTGGTGACAAGTACAGCATCTCCAAAATACTCAGTGCAGAAAATTAGTATTTTGGTTTAAATTTCCCAAATCACTGCGCTAATTACATATTTTAAATTATTTTTCCATTATGGTACTCTTCATCAGTATTATTGAACATTAAGTTGTAATGTTACAACAACACTGAGAAATATGGTACCGTCTGTATTGCAAATGAGGTAAGATTTATGAATAGAATTATAATTTTCATATTGATCCTTTTTGCAACAAGGAAACAAAGAGTCTGTAGAACAACTAGCACAGTGTAGGAATTACTCCCATGGAAGAAGAGATCCAAGATGCATAATCTTAATAAAGATTAACTGAAAAAAAGAGATATTTTGATTTTCGTTACAGGAAGGACTTTGGGTTTTGTTAAAGATTTGTTCCCAAAAAAATTTTCATTGCCAAAATTGGATGGAAAATTCAGTTTTTAATTTTGAAAGATTAAAATCAATAAAGCTATAGAAGTTTTTATTAAGTGTCCCATTACTTTCCTACTTATTGTGGTATATAAATCAATGTGCTATAAAGCTTTTTTTTGAAAATGAAGGGTAGAGTCAACTGCATCAGCCACACACTCTGGAGTTCCACCTAAACAACATAAATGGCAACAGCCCCCTTTAGCATAAAAACCTAACCTAACAACAAACTCCTTCATTTAACTTCCATTTGAAACATGCATCTATAATGTATCAATAAACAACACAGCCAAGTAGCCTCTAATGCCTTTTTCTTCTATGCCACATTTAACAATAACAACATGGACAAAAATCCAAGATGTATCACAACACCAGGTATAGATAAAGTAAAAAGCTGAAGCACAGACTCTTGCCAGGCCCAAAGAGCTATTCCCCACTAATTCAAAAATGACCAAGTACAAAAATACAACTATGAACACAATCACAAGCAGTGATTGTGTTACATTTTGAAGAAGGCTTAAATCATCAGTATCATGAACAGTCCAAAACTAAGACATAAAATTTACATGTAAATGTCTGCTTGAGTTTTAAATAAACCATCTCTCTCACCTGCTAAGGTGCTGTCTGTCTGCTAAGCACTCTGCTAAGTCACTGTGCCTAGAGAGAGGAAAGACTGCGAGGTGGAGAGGGTAACCCCAAACCCAAACATAGGTACTGCATCCACACAAGCTTCACAGGTTTGATTTCCTACAGCTGTTTCCACCCCTCCTCACTTACAAGAGGTTCTATCAGAGCAGCCCCTGCTCTTTCCCAAGCCTCTAGTCCACATCCCAGGACCCTCTGTTCCTCTGCCCCAGCCCACAAAACCAGCATTCAGCCCAAGAACACAGAACCCCTAATGCTGTTCCTCGTGTGTGTCTTCCCACACAGAATAGATCTCCTAGCCATGAGCAGCAGCTGCCTTTAGCCCCCAGCAGCAGCAGAGCTGCTCTGCACCCACTCGGGCAGCAGAACATGAGCAGTGCCTGCACAGACAGCAAACTCCAGCACTGCCACTGAGCTCCAGACCCTCTCCCTTTGCCAGACCTTTGCTCTGTCCTGGTCCTAACAAACTGTTTCCTCCAAACTCAGAGGAATACAACATTAATTTGTTTTCCACAATCTGAACCAAGCCAGACTAAAACAGTATTATGGAGTGACAGAGGGAAAAAGAGGATACAGCAGCAGGTTTTAATGGAAAAAAAGCTGCGGTGACATTTCAGCTTTTGAAAAAAGCCATCCTACATTCATTATCCAAGCCATTAGTTTATCATTATGACTGCATTGGAAAACAACTCAAAGCCATTACTACAGAATGTACAAACATATTGTGAATGTCCTAGCATCAATTTTTTTCCTGCATAAGAACAAATTCTCAGCTTCACCCAATTCAAACCTCTGATCACTTAAATCTACATGTAACTAAAATACCACAAAACCCAATTCAACTAATTTCTAGATCCCCAAAATACAACAAAAAGAGAAGTCTTCCATTCAGTTACAGCTTGTTCCAAGTTCAAACACTTTCCTCAAACTAAGTTAACTACAGTTAGGTCTAAAGGAACATACTACAAATACAGAATAAATATCAGTCCCTTTTTCAGTGTATTTGTGTAATATAAAATTGCATTCTATACAACTGCCTTCTCAGAGAAGCAGTGTGGAGGAGGAGAACAAGGGAAAAAGAGCCCTGACCTGAGGAAGTCATCTCTACCAATGAGAAAGCAGTTATTCCACCAGCACGCGTCTATACATGTGAATTCCAGAAAGGTTTCCCCTATTTCCATCCAGAGCCTCTCTCATCAACAGAGTGCAAATAACCTTTGTGCAAAGCAAAAATGTTTAACCCTGATGCTTCCACGCAAACAAACTACAACACATGCACCTCTACACATCCTCCAGAATGTGACTCACAGCACATCCACCAACCAATTGTGCAGTAACCAAGTGGCTGACCCCTCTCAGACATCCCTAAAGCATGTGAACTCGAGCTCTCTTGCATAATTGCTCAGCAACTACTTATCACAAATATGCACTTACATAAAACTTCCCAAAGGTGTCACTTACTGTTCACATTTAATCTGTGTGTACACAACTGGAATTTCTGGCCATGCAGTAACCTCGTCAGCAACAGGATGCCTGTGCAGCAGCATCCACCCATCCAGGCTGCAGGCTCTGCATCTGAAGGATTTCTGCCCAGGCAAATTTTCCGTGAAGAAAATGAAGTCATGTCCAGGAAAACCCAGGTATATGTAAGCCAAACATTGTCCAAGAATCATCACATTAATATGCTCACATACTCTTGAGCATTCAGGGCTCAAGATTTTTTGAGGGTTAAGATACTGAACATTCTCAGTAAAATTAACTTAGAGTCCAATGTGTCAAGGAGACAAAGCACACAGCAAAGTAGAAGACAGCAGCACACAGAAAAAGCAGCTACTTCTGACAACGTGAAAGATCCCAAACACTTTAACATGATTTGTTTCTACTGCAGACTTGTCAGTAACTCAGTGAGTTTCTGTACATGTAAATCAAGATGTTCTTACCTCAAGCCATTCCCTTCCCTCCTCTCAGAAACAAATGTACACAAACCAGCCAGGAACTACAGCAAGAAAATCCAGCTTCCTAAACTAAAAAGAGATTGGTAATTGATCTACAGCCAAACATTTAACATATTAATACATTGGAAGAAAATTAATCCAGCAAAAATAACTGCTCAGAAGAGTGCTACAACCTCACAATTAACAACACTATTTTAAGAGCTGAAACTTTTAGAAACTCTTAATAGCCTGGGCACAAAACTCAAGCCATTGCGGAAGTCTGGTTATTGTTTCCACACACGCTAGCAGGTTGAGGTTGCTGACACTCCTTGTTTCTTTGTGCCTTGACAACTGTGTTGAACAAACTGTTTCTGAGAACATATTCCTTCTAACTTGTCCTCCTTGCAAGCAGCTCAGGATCAAAGCTTCATCATGCTCACACATTGCTGCAAATTAACAACAACCTTGTAAGTCAAATGTAATCCCATCACATTTGTTTTATTCAAATCTTTCTCTAACAGTGCCTCTACAGTTTGTCTCTAGGGGCTGTGGAACCAAGTGTGAGGGCTGTTTATTGGCACAAGTGCTTCACTAGTAATTTGTAATGGAAAAAAGATTTAGTTCAGCCCATCTCTGAGCTGTCTGAGGAAACTTACACATTCATGGCATTGATATGTAAGACCACAATAAAACTGTGGGCTACAATAGCAAAATTTTTGCTTGATAAGCACAGAAAACTTCTAAATTATTTTTCAGCATTACACAGTAAAATTATATACCGTCACAAGCAAAAAAAAAAAGGGTTTCTGTTGTTTACAGTTAGATAGATGGGTGGCACATCTGTGGGAAGCATCCACAGGAATAGGCAGAAAGCTGCATGAAAGCTGAGGAGACAACCAGAAAAACAGCTGGAAGCACAGCTCTAAAATACTGTAGAGATATTGCTTTTTAGGCAGAGACTAGCTGGAATAAAGCCTTGCACTGTGAGCAAGGAAACTTTCTATTCATTTTCTGCCATGCTCAGGAAAACAAAATATAGTGCATTACTAAAAAAACCTAAACTACAGACTTACCAATGTCTCATCTTAAAAAGAAACAACTTTTAGGATTCTAATCCTAAAGATTGTATCAGTAATGAAAAAGCTTTTTTGTTATCCAGGCAGCAAATAAAGTCATAATTACACAGCAGGAATAAGGTTACTGAGTAAGATACTACTCTAAACTGTGAGAGTGAGGAAAAAAAATCTAAAAAAAAAACCCCACACTTAAAAAAAAAAGGAAGTAATTTTTTGATGTTTTTCCAATACAGTATGTTCACAGCTCCTAGCTATAGAAGTAGCTGTTTATTGTTAATGACAGTAAGAGGTTAAAAATAAAGAGGTAAGGGAATCTGCTGAAATACAAGCAAATATTTTATGTATTTTAAGGGTTCAAATTTTATTATAATAAAGGGCAACTCTCACATATCTCATGCAAACATCAATATTATTTAGTAATGAAACACACTGTCATGTTGCTCTTGGCACAAGGAGAGATAAACCTGGCAAACGTCAAGAATGACTAATATAATTTAGGGATTCCTAGCGGTCATCTAGCCCAACCCCTGCTCAAGACTAATTTCAGCACAATTGCTACTTCAAAGTTGGAGCATTGCTGCCAGCTGTAGGTCTTCCCTAGCAAAGATTTATTATGGAAGTGTCATATTGACTTTAAAAATCAGTGTAACTAAAGCCTTTTTGCGCTAGCCCAAATCTCTGTTGGTCCCAATTACGGTATCATTTACTTGTCAATGCTGGTTTAACTTATTCTTGAAACTGCCTACATGGAAATCTTCACCCCAACAACCCCTCCCCAACAATCTACTCCAGAATGTAACCATACTTGCCATTACAAAAACCAGCCACTATCTACCCTTCCTCTCCCATTCAATTTCAGTCCATTATATCCTGTTACTCACTATGGCCACAAACAATAGATTATGTCCCTTTTTTTTTTTTTGGCAAGAACTTCTTGGCAAGAACCTTTACAATATTTGAAAATTATCTCCCTGTCTCTCTTCTCACACCTCTCCTTTAAGGTAAGGAATACCAAGACACTGACCCTTCCCTTACAAGGTACACCTTTTGGGATCTTTGATCACTTGTGGCTCCTTTGAACCCCATCTAATGAATCTATTTTCTTTCCAGAAGCAGACACAGTACAAAGCAGAGCAAAAAGAAGACTTCCTGTGTCTTGCTGGAGCAGTAGACTTCATACTTATTTCCTTACACCGCTTTTTTGTTCAACTTCTATTGTTTTCTGCAATAACATGGTGAGTCACTCTTAGCATGACTGTCATTCCTAACCAAAATGCCAACATCAAATTTCTTCCTTATTCTCCATGTATACATTTGATTTTCTTCTTCTTTACTGCACCCCATGTTTTGACTAGGGCACTTTCACCTACCTTCAACCCACCATTCACCCCATTTCCTGATGCGATCTCCAATTTGTCTGATCTATTTTAAACTTCAATCTTTTCGTTGCTCCTCCCATCATGGTGCTGTTTGAAATCAGTAAGAATTCTCTGCCTCTAATCCTATAGATTCACTAAGGAAAATATCAGTTACCACCAAAAAAGGACAGATCATTGCAAAGCCCCTCTTACTCACTTGAAAATGTTACAGTAAGGTAGGAGCAGCTGTGTCAGATGCAACTGTCTTTCCTGGCTTGGCTAAATTACCCACACGATAGTCTCTGGATGTGAGCAGCAACCAGCATTTTGAAGTTGTTACCAAAAATTGTTAAAAATAAAAACTCCTTAACACCAATGTAGCATTAAGGAAGCAGGCATTGCTTATTTGGCTGGATGCATGAGGGGATATCTTACAGAAGTACAAAAGGCCTAGGCTGAAGAAGAACTAAGAGAACGGAGCAAAACTAGGGGCTTTCCCCAACTCTAACATTAGGCTGTAATCAAGTGCAGTACCTCAAGATGTTGGCTGAGCCAGATCCCATTAAATACTCTGGTAGCAACCAAGTTTTATAATCCCATAAACTAATGAGCTAACCAAGCTAGCAGGTTGCAAAAATTGCAAGGAACAAGGCAGTGCTGCAAAACCCCTTTGGTAGCAATCCTTTTCACTGCAGTTCTCCGAAAATCACTGGTGCCAGAGGAGTTCAGCTGCAACAGACAGACACAAAGATGCTGCAGACCTAAACGCTGTCCCACCTGAACAGCTCTAGAGCTCTTCTGCTTTATTCACCTGGGAAACGGTGTCCATTATCTGCACAGGACTCTCAGTAACCATTCCAAACCCACATTCCTGATTGGCTTTAATGAAATTCAACTATTTTTAGTACCAGTAAGCCATAGGCCAATTTCTTGTTGAAAACTAGCTTATAGTGTATTTTAGATAAAGAACAGAATAACATTCATGCGTTGGTGTTACAGAAAGGAAACTCTTATTTCCTTTAATTTCAGCTCCTGGAAGATCTGCAACAAAATTTCCAAAGGAAACCAACCAATTTCCCTTCTATTTAACAAAAATGAAAGAGCCCTCTCTTCTCCAAACTGGCATAAATTGTTATAGGCACTTTCCACTTTAGAATCCCAGCCCGTCCCTTCCCTTCCCTGCCTTCACTCCTCCCAGTTTGTAGTCCATTAAATTTTTTTGGTTGGTTGGTCTTAACTCACATCAGTGGGAAATGAGCATCTAACTCTGAAAATCAGAACATGCAGTCAGAAGTCTGTGGCAGCATTTACATGCATAACAGCTTCTCGTAGGATCCATGCAGAAACTAAGGTGGGTTGTGGTTGCAAAATACTAACATGTATCTCTCAGATTGCTCACCTTTTTTTAAAGAGAGTATTGCATAACCACTGCCAAGTGGGAAGATAGATAGATAGATAGATACATACATACATACACACACACACACATAGACAGCCAGACAGACAGAGTCTGTCCTCCTTGCCTTGTTTCCTCTGTGATTCTTCCTGTAGGACTCTTCCTCCTCCAGGGATAAATATTCCTGCTTCTTACTCCAAAATTAGCCACCATTGGCTGAGGCTTTTTGTTTTAGTCTCAGTTAGGTTTTGTTATCCTTGCTAAGTTAAGATGTTTTTGAACACTTACAATTATTGTGGTTGAGAAACAGCGTGGTAATTCCAATTTTGTGAAAACAGAAGAGAGAGAAGACAACATTTTTATTATAAATCCCAGGCTGTTTTCTCTTCAAATGAGAGAAAATGTCATACTTAAAAGAAAGCATACTCAACCTTTACTTAAGCATGAGTGAACGTTTAGTGAACTAGGAAGTTAGCTAAGTATCGCAGAAGTTCTCTTGGAGGTCTTCACATGGGAATTTGTATTAGAGTACCAAAATAAGCCACCCTCACGCAGTGAGGAAATCCTGCAGTTATGACAACACCCTTCAATGAACTGAAAACCAGAAGTTTTTCAACTAATTCTTCATCATTAAAGAAGAATGATGAAATACACTAAAGGTTCCAGGGTGCTACGAAAATTACACAGTTTAGCCAATCCTGAAGGGCTAAAGTGCATCACATTTTCACGATACATACTGCATACCTGCTGTCACCAGTTCAAGTAGCCAAACACCTTCTAAAAATGATGCTAGACACTGCCAACAACTGTCTTTGACCGAGAATAAAAGTCACATACTTTAAATGAAAACACACTTGAATTTCATCCTACTATGCCTGCACTAATTCAGTAAAGTTATTTGTCTTCCTTCCCAACTTCCACAGCCGTCAAGAAGTTTGTTAATCCAAGAAGAGGAGGTTC
Organism: Acanthiza pusilla; assembly: GCA_036630365.1. NCBI lineage: Eukaryota > Metazoa > Chordata > Aves > Passeriformes > Acanthizidae > Acanthiza > Acanthiza pusilla. The sequence continues at coordinate 3,982,276 of JAXCHO010000098.1, forward strand.
TTTAGCATTGTGGAGCACAGGGCTTTTCCTGGATGTACTCAGACCAATAGACACTAAAGAACAAACATCACGACTACGCACTTTACATAGCATACAACAGCTTTGATGTAATTTTTGTGACTGGTCTAATAGGTATGCAGCACTGCTCTGTACTGGTTAGATCTTCTTAAGAGCACTGCCTTTAGGGTAAAAAACCCACCACATTTTTAGAGCTCACAAATGAGCTGGTGAAGACCAGTGACCCTGAGCAGGTCAGTAGCACCAGAGAACACGATTCAGTCAAAAGAGATGGTATTAAGCATAAAGTTATTCCTTGCATAAAAGCTCAGTTTTAGGAGGAACTCAAGGACATCTTACACTGGACTGACTAACTGTGAATGTGAAGTGACTGCAGAACCTTTAAAAGTGTTTCTGCTGCACACCACAGTAACCAGCATTTTTTAAGATTCCATTTCCAACATCTACTTCATTCATGCTAACCATAGCATTTTTTCAAAGTGGTCTTAAAAGTGATGTGCAAGAATCCCCCAGGACAGGTCTTTCCCAGGTGCATTCAGGGCTTGTACTGCTTTCTGACAACACCAGTGCTTCTACACATTGCATGAAGCCCAGAAAGCAACAAAGATCTCGGACTTATTTTGAAGACTCTCCAATGACCAAAGACATTTCAGTCAACCTTCTTCAAACACAGTTATTTTAAAAGCAAAACCATGTAATTGGCCATTTCATGCAAATAGTAATATCTGCCTGGTGAAATGTCATTCACATAATCAAACCTCCGGGAAAGATACAGCCATGCTCTTTCCAGCAATGTCACTTCAAACAGAGTATTTCCTTCAGCTCCTGACAACTTCTCAACATATCCTTAAAGTTTGTAAAGCATCGTTCTGCTGAGACAAACTTTTGTGCTCTAAAGTAGTACCAAAGTCTGTATCACTTAGAAGTGTCTAAATCCTATCTTGCATAGACTAAGACTACATATATTTACTAGAGGAAGATATGATCTAGAAAAATATCACATCATCCCAGTCTAATTGGTATTCTACAAATGATATTGCATTTTAAGTGACAATTATCCAAGATCTTAGTTTCTAAATTAAAATTAATCACTTGAAAACTGATTAGGGATGTTTAAAAAGAACATTATCCTTCTGCTTTAAAAAGTAGAATTTCTTTTAGTTATCATTGAGCAATTTGAGGGGGGTTGCTTTTTCTTTACAAAGTGTAAAATAGCATTTTTTCTAACTGTAGATTTAATTTGCTGTCCAAAGACTGACAAATACAGGAATTTAAATGTAATATAAATGTAATGAGTAACAAAATACGATGATCAAAGAGTGTGACATCCCACAGGTTTTCAGTGAATGGGAATAGCAAGCTATGTTTGCTTCTAACTTAGTCACTCAAAAATTTGTAACAAAAACATTATCAATGAATTAAAATACCATCCCACAAGTCTATAAAATTACATTGAACCGGAAAAAAAACAAACTTAACATATATGTATCATCAGTTTCTGAAACTTTTCCAGTCTGCATTGACTGAAAATGTGATACTGAATTAACTCAAATCTCTTTTGATTTTTAATAATCTGTGAAAAATTTAAAAAACAATATTCTGTGTATAAACTTCTGTTGAACAATATTATTTAGACTTCAGTTTCATAACTGTGATTTATGATTAACTAACACATTACTGATGTCTCATTACACTGATATTTATTTAACAAATTATCATCTTAATGCTCAACAGCAAGATCTCGAAGAAGATAAATGCAGAACTTTTATACCAACATTAAGAAAGTATTGATACTAAGCATTCAGATGGAAAAACAAAAGTACAAAAAAAATGGAGCAGCCTAACAGAAGCTTAAATTGTCACGAAGTGCTATATATTTTATTACTCTCCAAATAGCAGGTGCTTGTTAATTTAACAGAGACTTTTCTTTGTGTCATGCTTTGACAAAAGAGAACAAGACTTGTAAGCCATGTATCAAGTAAGAAAGAAAAAAAAGGAAAAATTTCATAGATACATATCTTTGCTGAAGTGAAAGCAAAATTCTTATGACGTTCTTAAGCAAGAAATTAGTAAAAATGTAACTACTGAATTTGTTATTAGTCAAAATGAAGAAAAGCGCTACTTACAGCACTATTCAGACAACCCTTTTCTTGTCTGTCTTAGGCACATCTACACTTTTGTTGTCCAATTAAAAAGTCTATATCTTACCATAACCTTGAGAAGCTGACATTTTTCCTGCTGCTTGCATTCAGAAGGGTAGCCTACCAACCAACTGCTACAGCAGAGACCACACAACAAAGCATCTGCTTCTTCCACAAGTGCCCACTGGGAAAAAAAAATCAGCATGCCACAGAACTCATCTGCTTCTTTTATGCTTAAATAAGGGTTACAAGTTGGCCGTGCTACATCAGACTGTACCCCTGGAAAACCTCAGCTTCCTCTTACTGGACCTGAGGCACAACTAAAAATAATATTTTCTGCAGAACAATCAGAACAAACAATCACTGAAGACAAAATTAGTGTTAAAATTACTTGATCTTTGAAGGACATAGTCTCCCATTTTTCAAGAGATAAGATGTTTATAAAATAAAAAAACCAATCCTTTCTTCTTCTAGAAAACATTGCTAAACAAGTTTATTTGCTTTACTGAAGGACAAAATCAAATCATCTTACTTTCATAAACAATCCCAACCCTTAGAAAATGGAATTTTTCAGGGTTCACAGGGAGTGCAGTAAGATCAAAGATAAATGAACAGGTAAAAGTCTACTACGCAAAACAGTTACTTTAGTATTTTATAAAATTGCTCATGTTATTTTAATAGATGTATTTCCTTTTACCTAGTCGATTTGCTCATATTACTTCACTTTTTATATTGTACTTTGACAAAAAGTATTTTAAATTTTTTTCAAAGACAGCAAGAAAAGCCTTTCAACAGTGTTGATTGGCAGTTTGCCATTGCCATCAGTAAATCACCAGGGAAGACAGAAAGCAGCACCAAAAATAACATTCTCTAGTTGGGTCCATTGGCCATATGTTACATGCGAAAAAAAACAAATAAACCACCAACCAAAAACAAACACACGTTTCTCCAACAACCATAAACCAGGGGGAAAAGATAATAAAATCAAACCACAACTCCTCAGCCTTGACTAACCCATTCCTCCAAGAGCAGCATTTGTTTTCCTTCAGGTACGTTTTTAAAAAATTATTTTTAAATCAGGACCACTCCAAGTTAATTTTCCTGAACTTACTATCAAGTGTTTATTCCTCACCAAGGCAGTACCTTCTGTAGCAGAGCTAGTCAACAAGCAATTTACAGTTTGCTAACATCCAGCAGCAGCACAGACATGCAGCCACATGAAGGTCAGCTTGGTTTTGGAGCTTTTTACTTACCTTTCCCATTTTGCCATGCAGTATACCAGGACAAACTGAGGAAAGTAGTGATGAAAACTAACACGGTGGCCACAGTTCCATTTCGGAGCCTCATCTCATTTCAGCATCACACTTGTTTATGTTCTGTTAGTGATAAGGACCTATCTGCTGGGCTTCCTGCAGTGAAGTCAGCTGAAGTGCTCCAGCAGCAGCTGGCCAACAGTGACACAAAATGTAGCTCTCATGTATCAGATGTATCATAAATCAATCCATTCCAAACTGTTGTATGCTTTCTTATAGTTCTCATCAATCCAACTTCTCTTTATTCTTCTAGTCCTGTTTAAAGGAAACAAAATTTTAACACATTATATCAAAAACATTTAGAAGAGTCCCCCAAGAACTGAAATATACTACACCCTCCCCTCTCACTGCCTCAGTCTTGGCTCAGAGAATAGAACTAGATTACCGTGTGTCTTTTCTAAGACTGTTTGTATCTGGGGGAGCTGTATTTCACATGAATTTGTTCACTGAAGGACAAACATACACATCACCAACATTACAATTTTATTCTCAACTCAAGGCAAGGTCATGTGTCACCTGACAGGTGTCCAACTGATACAAGAGCTGTTTTCAGGACGCAGCAAGGACGGTCAAGGCCCCATTCCTAAGGCCTCATTTCAACAAAACCCCTCCAAAATCACTGAAGACTCATGTAACTGCAGAAGCAGAACTGCCTCCAGCAAACTGAGAGACTAGAGCTTTAAACACAAACCTACATCACTCGTCTTTTCTCTGCTCAGTGCAAGAGCATTTGATCCATCCACAACTATTTTTTTCCTGTCTCAGCTGCAGCTAAAGCGCAGACTACAGTCACACATGCATACTGCTCAATCTATACGAATTGGCATCAATCCAGAAGCCCCCAAAAAGCCGTGATATGACTCTATCACTCCTCTATCGCAACCACACAGGCACAAAGATAAAATGTAAGTTACCTACAGTTCTGTTTTATCCCTGAGGATCTATTTCCTCGTATTAGAAAATCGCCAGCCGGCCAAACAACACTGTCCTAAGCAAGACAAAGAGAGTATAGGGCAATAAATAAACCAACTTTAAAAGAGAGGGGGAGGTTTTCAAAGCATTAAATCATCCTTTACAGTAGTCAAACGTTAGCAGTCAACTCTCTTTCAAGGCATTGCCAGGTTTTTTTCCCCACTATAAACTATATCTGATACAAGTATGTTACTCAGCAATAAATAACTTGCTCTGCATTTTCCGTGGAAGCAATCTCTGTCACCTTCTTGCCTTGCTGCATTTAGAGCAACAGGGGGAAAAGATACTTATTATGTTACCAAGGGGGGAAAAGATACTTATTATGTTACCAAGAGATTCCAGTCAAATCTGAACCACTCTTCCCAAGCTTATACTGTAGCACACATTACCAAAGGGCTCGCAAAACAAGGCATAAGCAACAGTCACGGTTAACAGAAGAGTGGAAGAGAACAATAAAGCTGCAGAACTACACACTCTTGCTTTCAAATCTCGGTCACAACGCCCAGGTTACAGGAAGTGTTTACCTTTGGACCATGGCTACCTCACTTACAACGCCAGTAACGTGCTTTGCTTTGAGGAACTTCATGCACAGAGAGGTTTATGGCTTTAAACACTAACTCAGTCCACAGTACCTATGAGGAAGGGAACAAGCGCAAGCACATGGGAAGCCGACACAGTGGATGGTAAAATTCAGGAAGAAACAAAATAATGAACTGTGATAAAAAGAACTGCAAAAGGCCTTATGATACCAGGAACCCAAGTTCAACACAATGAGAGATGAAGAAAACTGAGACATCTATAGGCAGCTAACACAGAGAGCACAGCATGCCAGGAAATATCATCAGTACCAGAACTCTGAACAGGAGATGGACATAATAAAAGCCAGAAGTGTCGGCAATAGTAATTAGGTGAGAAGATAAAAGTCCTGATGGAGTTTAGTAACAAGAGGAGGCAAAGATCCCAACTCCCAAAGTTTTATAAGGACTGTCTATATGAATTCAGGAAGTTCAGGTGATTCCCAAACTATCAGAATAAGCAGCTAGGATACCAACAAGATCAACGACACTAACAGTTTAACTCAGCTGAAGTGTCTCTGAAGTAAGGATGCCTAAACTGTAATCTACTTTTCCATTATTTTAGCGTCAGTCAGATCTCTCTGGAGCAGCTCAGGTGTGTTCAAAGGACCAGGCTGCAAGCTAGAGGGATTATCGCAGTGGGCGCAACTGACAGCTGGTCCAACCTGCAAACAAGAGAGGGCAAGCAGGCGGGTAGAAATATCATCTGATAATGCAAGGAAAGTGAACCGTCTGTCTTGCCAGAAAAGGTAGGCATAATTTTTACATTTGCTGCAACAAAATCAAGATGTTGCGATCAAGGCCTCTCATTGTGCTGAGTCCTCGAAAACACAGAAAAAATTCAGAAAACAAAAAAGTAAAAGGAATAGTAGCAACATGATTCAATTAGCAGTCAGTATGCACAGAATTGTGCCAAATCAATAATTATCATGGGTTTGAGTTGGCTAGTTCTGCTTCCATTCTTCTCTTTGGGTGTTGTAACCACTCCTCTTAGCACAGGCACCAGCAGCTCAGCTACAGCTCAGCAGTACTTAGATGATTATTCAAGCATTTCACTATATCAAACTGCATACATCAAGGCCATGCATGAACCAGACACATGCCAGCTTTTAAAAATGCACACAGCTAAACCAGCAGAAACACATACGTAGATGCACATACATTATTTAACTCCCAGGTGGTCACTTTAGGTTTGTTCAATAATTTACAACACAATCTAAACAAATTTAACTGAGGGGTAATCCAGTTTGAGATGACAGTATGATAGGGTATAACTAGACAGACGAAGTCTATGAAATTTGCCAGCGCCATTATGACCTGAACCTTTCCCACTGCAGACCGAAGGGAACGACCCGGCTGCATGCTGAAGGCCATGGGTGCTGAAGGTGTCAGCATCTCTTAGATGCTGAGCAGAATCCTACTGAATCACGTCTTAAATAAACCAAGAAGTTTCTGCCTACTGTATCCAGACACTCCCAAAATACATATAAAGCATATTCCCCAGCACCAACCATAAAAACTGATACACTCCAGTGCGCCTGCAAAGGTTCTTCACATAGTTGCTGAAGGTTTGGATGGTGCGGGATCACAGCACGAAGCGTGCCAGACTTCCGAGAGGATGAGCCAGACCCCATCCTGCCGGGAGGGTGCGAAATCACCTACCGCGGTAGCAGCGCTGCACTGAAAAGATTGCTCTCGAAGGCACGGCAGAACGGCCCGTGAGAAAAAGGCAGCTAAAAGGCAAAGGCGGCGGGGACTTGCCAAACAGGGGCTTTTCCGCCTTATTTCCACTGACACACTCCAGCACAGCCCGCGGCGCGCAGCCGGCCGCCGCCACCCACCGCCCTGGCATCCCGCAAGCCCGGGGAAGACGGATCGGCTGCCACCGTGGAAGCCGTCCCGAGTCAGTCAGTACCCTGGCCGGTGTCTCTCCGCACCGGCCGCAGCTATCTCGTCGGGGAAGCGAAAAATCGGGGGGGTGACGGGCACCGGGCGCCGCCAGCTCTGCCGGGCGGCAGAGGGCGAGAGCTGACGGGGACGGAGAGAGGAAGGGAGGCGGGGAGGGAGAGCGCCGGTCCGGGGAGCTGCGCGGCGCCCGGGGCATCACGGCGAGGCTGCGGGGGAAGGAACAGACACAGGAAACTGCAAACTCTGCCGAACGCCCCTGCGATCCCAGCGCGCGGAGAGCAGGAGGAGGAAGGGTGGGAAGAGGGGTATCCCCCAGGCACCCCAGCAAGAGAGGGAGAGGGCGCAGCCCGCTCTGCCCCGGACCCCTGCGCGCACCCCGAGCAGCGGGCGAAGGGAGAGGGCGGCAGCAAGTCCTGCGGAGGAGCGGCCGGCGCTCCCCGCACCGCCACGCAGGTGCACGGGAGCGCAGAGGGGAGCGGGCGGGCAGATGGCGGAGCAGGACGGCCCCCAGCCTCCCTCCGGCGACACCGCAGAGACCCGCGGGGAGGGGAAGCGCCTCCGCCGCACTCCCGCTCCGGAGGGTGCGGAGAGACGCCAGTCCCTGGACACCCCCGGAGCCGAGCCGGCGGTCCGCAGGGGCGCGGGGAGCGCAGGGGCAGCGGGACGCGCCGACCGCCGCTGCCGTCCTCACCTGTGCGCGGCGCTCCGGCACGGCGGACCCGCGGGGCGCGGGGGCTGTGCGGGCTCCGCCGGGGCTCTCGCTCCCCTTCCCCGCCCGCCCCCCGCGTCAGCGGCGCGCCCGGCCCCGGCGACCGCCCCCCGCCCCCCGCCCCGAGCGCCATGGAGCGCCAGGAGCCCCGCCCCACCCACCCGCCGGCACCGCGGGCAGCCAATGGGCGCCGCCGCAGATGGCGCCGCTCATTGGCTGAGCGGCCTGTCACTCTCCCCGGCCGCGGCTATAAATGGCGCTGTCTCGCAAAGCCTCCCTCAGCAGCTGCGGCGGGAGCCGGGAGGGGGGTGGTGTGGCGGAGTGGCGCCTTCGGCAGCGTGTTCCCTTTTTTGGCTGTGCTTTTGGGGCCTTATGGTTCCGGGAGAACCCCGAGAAAGGCTGAACGGTGCCAGCGCTTGGGCGCTCATTGCCCCCTGGTCAGCTGCGGGAGGTGCACCCTGAACTTGTGTCAGGGCTGAGCCCCTGGCCTGCTGCGTGGGTGTCTGTCCACCTGCCTGTCAGTGCCACACAAGCCACACGTAGCGGTGCCCCGTGTGACCTGCTTGCTCACCGCTTACGAGAAGTCACAGTCATGAATTTCACCGTTGAGTTCATACCCTGCTAATAAACACCTCCCGGAGCTTGTACAGAGAGCTGTTGAAATTTAAGAGCTGCTTGTTGCTTCACGCCAGTAAAAGGAGCCCTGTGTGCTTTGTCCCGCTCTGGGCAGGGTGTTTTCGTGCAGCGGCGTGCGGGCCGCCCACGAGGTGCTTACACAGGTACAGCCGTGGGGGTGTGAAAACGAGCTCGGTTTCCTCCAGAGGATCCTGAACAGTGCAATCACTGAGAGAAGAGTCAATGGCAGCTTTACTCTATGGGTTCACTATTTAGCGTCGTGATGTTGCTGTTCTGTAAGTAATCCCCTATCTAAAGTGGTTAATTTATTGGTTTCCAGGAATTCCATGCATCTTTTAGGGTCTTGAAACTCCAGATCAGATGAGATGACACCCATAGCTTAGAGTAGTATCCTATCCGCCTCACAAGAGCTGTTCTCTTGACCTGTAGTGCTAACTGCTTAGCGATGTTCATTCATTTTCATGGACTTGATTTCTTCCTCTTCCCTGCTTATCTTCCACCTAATTCAAATTCCATAGTACGTTTTTAATCTTCCATAGAATTGTAGAATAGTTTGGATTGGGAGGGACCTTAAAGATAACCTAGGTCCAATGTCCCTTGCCATGGACAGGGATACCTTTCACTAGACCATGTTGTTCAAAGTCCGATCCACCTGGCCTCGAACGCTGCCAGGGTTGCGGCATCCACAACTCCTCTGGGCAACCTGTGGATTTTTATTCTCCATTAAAGCTCTTACGCTAGATATAGTGGGATAGCTCCCCACTAGAACTTTAGAAACTGTGGAAAAATCTTGCTAGTTAATCTGTCTGAAGAGTGACATTTAACAAGTTTCCATATGCTTTCATTTTTTCTTACCAGTGCTTCAACACATTACAGTATTTTTACACATTCGGGTACCTGCACAGTAGCCCTCAGTGATTTTTCTGTCTTTCTGAAAGATTTCAAAGAGGGTCTGGTGGCAATTCAGGCAGATCGCAATAAAGAAGCTCAGGAGAAGTTTGCAAGGTCTTGACACCCAGGCTGTTCTGTGATTTTATTCATTGAGTGGTGAGAATTTATTATGTAAATGTGTGCTTCAGTCCTCCCTTATACAAAGAAGTGGAATGAAGTGGATTTTTTATTGAAAAAGAAATTTAGCACAATAACTTTCAAACAAAAATTAGAGTGTGCACGTCCTCATGCACACAGACACATCTATGGCAGAATTTTCTGTAGAGATCCCAACGAGCTAAAAACATTAAAGGCACCATTGTTTGTATCTAATAGATTAGTGCTGCTTAGGGATATGAATTTTTGCATTTCTGTGCTGGAAAAAAAACTGGCAGAGATATTTTCATATAAAAGTCCTTTTGTCAGGAGAGCTTAGTCTGCTGTAGAAAAGACTCTGTTACAAGATGAGTATAATGACAGTTATTTCACAAGGACCATCTGAGCTTTCCTACTTTTTGTCCTTTCACTGATGGAACTTTTGCATTAGGAAGGTTTACCAACTGAAGCTGTACGGTATCCAATTAACTATTAACTTCCCCAAACAATAGAGTATGTGTAATGTAGTTGTTCCTCTGACTTCTTCCCCTCGAGTTAGTTTCCTGAGAAAGAAGGCAAAGTTCAAAACAAGGGAAAAAAATCAACAATGCCCTCATCTGACCTACGACAGCAATAATCAAATGCCTCTTGGCATATTCCACCGCTTGATGCATGAACAAAGTGCACAGTGAAGAAAATGCTGCAGCTGCCAGTGGAAAGGAGTTGAGCCTGGCACACTAAAACACCCCTTATTTCTGGTGATGGTGGCAGCGCCTTTTTAGGCCTGGACAATATTTAATGCCAGCAAATTTCTGATTTCGTTCTTCCTGCTGAGTTATTCTTTCATCCTGCAGCCACTGCTGTTCAGCTGGAGTATCAATATGAAATGGGATAAGATTGAGCAATCCCAAACTCCCAAAACAGTGTTTAAATGCAAGTGTTAAGGTACAAACACTATAACAACCTTAGCGGGAGACCTGAGGGGAGAAAATGTTTTAAAAATACAGGAAGTTTAAATCCCTAGTGTTCCAGCTTTAGTTGCTGGAAAAAAAAAAATTTACTGAGGAGCTTGCTATTCTATACCAGCAGGAAATAAAACAAGGCAAGAGAGAAATGAATAATCATATTTCAACAGAGGGAAGATTTCATGCTGGGAGATTTTCACTAAGGTATTACCTAACTATCAGAGTAAAGGCAAAGTGGTAAAAGATGCTCCAGGCCTGCCATAATTTCATATATGCTGCAGTGGCTGCACACCTGGGCAGCCAGCTTCTACAGAGCTGTGTAGCTGTTGCCTTTCATCAGATCTGGAGCTTGTTTTATCCAAGCATTTTCCTGACTCCAGAATCACAACACTGTTGTTGTTGCATTTCACTGTGTTCGTGTTCTGGTGCTGGGAAGGATACGAAAAAGGTAGAGGTGCTTGGCAGTGGCAGGCAGAAAAAATCTTCATGGTTGTTTGGCTGAAAAATGGCCATCTGAAAATTGTCTGCATCTCCCCACCAAAAATCAAGTCCTCTCTTAGGGACAGGATTTATTCTCAGCCTGCCACTTAACCTTGTTTATTAGCAGAGCAAATTCCTCTTGGTGCTTCTACCTCCATTTCACCTCAGTTTTTCTTTCTTCAGCTGTAAACCTTTCATGACCGAATCTTTTTTGCTTTATGTTAGCTGAGCACCTCACTTAGAAGTGTGGGTGTATTTCTGCTGGGCCTTTTCTACACTGCCATATCAACAATAAACAAAGAGGGGCACAAATACACCCAGTGTGTATCACGGAAGGACTGGCCATGGCTGCCCACTGCCCCTGCAACTGGTCCGGACCCCAGGCTGTCTCCTGCATAAAGCCATGTGCCATCCCCACAGTACATGAATGGGGGAAGGAAAAGCCAACTGCCCTTCAACCACCTTCTTAAACCCAGAGTGCTGAGGAGCTGGGCTTCAAGTCATGGCACAGCACAGAGAAGACTTGAGGCCCTCACCTGGCACCATGGCAGGGCAGCTGGGGGCCAGGCTTATGGGAAGGCAAGGGAAGAAGAAGGGGAGCTTTCCCATCCTCTTCCTATGTCTAGGTTAAATGCATGACAATAGAGAAGGTTTTCCCATCTCACAGACAGATTTCATGCTCATGCAAATTCAGATCTCATTCCAGCTTTGTAGATGTAAGCTGAAACAAATGAATGCCTCAGTTGCTGAGCTAGTTTGCAAAATACAGCTTTTGGTTTGTAGTATTGTAAACTTATTTTATACACAAAGCTGCTAGATGTAGAGTTCGTGGCTTGTGTAGCACCTGTTGTAGTGCTAATACTCATCAAGTAAAGGGATGTAGAAAATTATATTGAGATAAAATTGTATCTACAAATGGTTACTAGCTGTAAAATGCCATATTTAGGTAATCTTTAGTCTGTCTTTTCTGTGACAACATTATGAAATAATCTTCACTATATGTTGTGATGCCACTTCTCCACACACAACAAATTTTCACCTCAGAAATCAGGTGTGATCCTTTTCAGTAGGTAAATTGTTTTTCCACTTTAACAAGATAAAAACTGAGGTGAGACAGAGAGTGAATAATCTGTCCAAGAAGTCTTTTGGGGAGGTAGGAACAGAGCTTGATCTCCAAACTCATAATCATAGAATCATTTAGGTTGAAAAAGACCTTTAAGATCATAGAGCCTGTGTTTCTTTACCCTCACCCCCACATCACTGTCATTTCACTCTCTGTGGAGATTTTGTCTGAGCCACAAATGCCTCTGCCATATGCTCAAAGGTGATGAACATTTACATTTATTCATCTCCTTCTGAAGGCAGAGGCTTTTAAACGCATTTGTACTGTTACATAAACCTGAACCTGGAAACTGTGAAGTTCATATTGTGCCAATATTGCTGATGGTATCTGAGGTCCAGTGTCTGGGTAAAGAGCAGTCAGATACACTTATATTGAAGAGATAGCACAAGTGAAAGGAAATCACATTAAGAATTAAGGATTTTGATTGCCAACTCATTTTCCCGTTGCCTGCTTCACGGTACTGCTGTCCTACAATTAAAAATTTTCAGGGAAATTTTGATAAATAGACTTCCCACACTGGACATCTTCATTGCAAGCAAAACACACTGTGAAGGCGTCTCCTTTAACTTACCTCAGGGTACCTTGGTGGATGATCCACTGACAGCCAGGAAGCCGCAGTTAAAGGGAAGTCTGAATTTGGTCCTCAGCAAGTGTGGTTTTCTGAAGGTCTTCTTCTTCTAAAGGTCTGTTTCACTCCTTCCTGGCAAAACTGAATATAGGTCCAGACAGCATGGCGAAAGAATCCAAGGCAACTTGCACAGGCAAAAATAAGGTATTTTAGAAGGTTCTGTCAAAATCCAGCACATTGTTTCACTGATAGATGAGCTTTGAAAGAACTCTTAATTATTTTGTGCAGAATTGCTACAAACTATGAAGATTTTCTAGCTCTACTCACTGCAAATGCCCAAATACCTACTTGAATAATGCACAGTTAAGGCTCTGCTCACAGAGCTCACAGTTAAGCATATTTTCCAAAGATCTGAAGATTTGTAAAGCCTGATCTAAAATTTGCAAAAACAATGCCAATCTAAACAACTGACTGCCAAGGGACACAAACTAAAACTTTATATTCCAGATTTCTGGCACAGGCTGCCCTGCCAAAGAGTGGGCTGGTTGCACATTAGTCTTTGCATCACTTTCTTTGTCTCACCTCTCTTCTTGTCTAATCCAGCCTGCCTCTTCATCACCAATCCTTCTTCCCACAGGAAGGTGGGGTTATTCAGGACATGGTTCAATCCACTTTGTTAGAACTAGATATTAAAGAGTCAAAAGCAGGCACCAAGTTATTGGCTAAAATCTAACTCTGGGGCAAGTAGCTGCCTCCTACTCTTGTCCTGTCACCCAGGAGATGTCTGGAGAGTGGATGTCTCTTCCTTCCACTGTTGACTGGATGGCAGACCCGGACATCTCTTGCAAACCAGACTGGAATAAAGCATTTGCTGTCACATCCCTTCACTTTATGTTCTGTTTCTCATGGGGCTCAATAACCTGCAAAAAGCTCCATTATGACAAGAGCTCTAGAGATGGAGGAGCAAGGGAAAGCTTCCTGTGCTTCCTGAAGTTGACCTGACTTCTTTCTTTGTAGAGAGGGAGCACTAGGATGAGCATTCTCTGCCACTAGAGACAGCACAGGGCAGGGAATGAAGATTCCTTCTCACAGCAAAAAATCAACTGGGAGGTGGGTAGCAACAAGTAAATAGATGGAATATTTTCAAGGAGGGAGCAGGCTGCCTGTCCATAAGTGACTCTAGCTGTATGATCAATGCATTCATGGCTAGTGACCTAATTCCCAGCCCAAGCTGTGTGTGTGGAACCTGATGCTGCAGATGGTGGTTGGGCGAAGATTTGCACTAACTGCAGTGATCACGTCCCACCCACCAGCAGCTGGGTCAGTATCACCTCAGTGGGCAAAGCATCAGAACCCTTCCTCTTGTGCCTTCCTTACCACACCTGCTGCTCTGATCCTATGCCACTCTCCTGCTTTCCACAACTGCTTTGCTTTCATAATGCTGTGCCAATATTGTGAAGAGCAGGCAGAAGTGGTTGATCCCATTAAAATTGGTATGAATGGAAGAAGAGACAGATTCATGAGCACCTTGACAAAGCATGACCCTGAAGCTTGCACCCATCTAATCATGTCTAGCCCCATCCCATCAGACATGGGTAAAAGGTTCAAGTCCAGTGTTCAGCCCTAATCATTGGTAAGGAGTTTTTGGTCTCCTCATCAATCTGCCTGCTCTAAATTTCACCCTGAACAGCATATTCACTGTGCGTGTCATTTCACATCGCAGCAGAGCTATGGACCAGCAGGCTCGAATCCAGCCTGGAGAGGATGAGGTCTGTTCCTTGAACCTGATCTTTATGCCAAAGTGATTCTATCAGCAGGCAATTTGGGGCAGGGGGAGAAGGAGTAAGAGAATTATATCTTTAGATCCCCTTGCTCAACCTATAGTACATATCATTAACATTAACTTCTGTTCCTCCAAGACACATAAAGTGTCAAGATAATCACTGTGAGCCTGTGAACTGCAGCACTGAAAATAATTATCAAAGCCACTCTCCATTTAAACTAGAAGAGCTGTTGCTCTGCTGTAATGAAAAGATCTCATGCTTTACCCTATCACAGCAGGGATCCAGGCTGTATTAAGTCATTCTTACTGACCTTAAAGGCTTTAGTGATGTTTCTTTCATTTGAGCGTTATCTTTCTGCCAATTTAGAATCCCATCTCCTCCCCACAAAGCAAACCTGTAGTTATCCAAGCAGTACTGGAGGATGGTAGGTGGCAAGGAAAACATAGATAGCACAGCAGCATTTTTCATGGCATTTAGAAATAATGAGTGAAATTTCCCAGGTCTTAGGACTTTTTAGACCATGATTTTAGGAAGAGGAGAAGTGAACCTCAGGCAGGCAGGAGCCCTAACCATAAAGCTGTAATAACATGTATGTAGCAACAAGCTAGGCACTGCTGCAGCTCCAACAGGCAACAAAAATTATAGTAATAATGTAAGAGATTTGGGATTATCAGGCAGCTCCCTCCCCCAGGAAGGACACTGAGGACATACATTTTTTTAATGAAGCAGTGTATTCCCTTTCTTCACTGATTTAAAAGAAGCTTTAGATTCCCATCTCCACTTGCAAAGTAGGTGTTCAGCCTCCTCTCAATTGCATGCAGATTACTCTCCTGGCACACAAAGGGAAACCAGCAGTTTAAGAGCAATGTGTTGATATTGTATTTTATTCCCAAAAAGTACTTTCCATAATGACAGCTCCTAGTGTGATCCCACGCACTGCGCAGCCACGTGGGCAAATGCTAATTCCGCCCACCAAATGTGCAGGTAATGAGAGTGAATGGGACAGGGGTCAGGAGCAGACTCCAATCAAAGCTGTTGAGTACCACTGGCAGATAGAGCACACTGAGCAATTAATAAACCCTTTCTGAGGTTGATACCCTGTCGGTGATGATGAGCTTGATAACTGCAACAGCTGTATCACTGGCATATTGCATGTCATGCATAATTCTGCTGTTATCCCTATCCTGAGAGAAACAAAGCTGTAACAAATGACAAAGCTGACACATGCAGAGTCCTTTGGTTTTTAAGATGATTAAAGGCAACAGAGTTAGGGCACATGTGTAGCAACATGTTCCGAGGATGACTACTGTTAATGGATAATTACATTTAAACCCATCAAGGACTGGGTGTTGTCCCTGACTGCCAGAGCTGAAGGAGGGAAATGCAAGGACAAAACAGAGAGAGCATTGGGCACAGGTGAAGTGGACTTGTCTGGCAAGCAGTAGCTTTCCTCCCTCTCTCTCTCATGCTGCAGGCTGTGTCTCCTCTTCCCTCTGCATTTAGGTGAGGTTGCCAAGTGCAAGAGTGTGAGCCCAGGGCTGGCCTTGCTTCCCAGGGAACATAACTGTGGGATGGTATGTGGTCCTTGGGGGAAACACAGCTCACTTTCTTCTCTCAGAGCGTGGCTGCAGCCTGGCTCTCAGTCTTACCATTGTGCCCATCCCATTTCATTAGAACCCATTTATGCTTTTAATACTGTATCTGCTGCTAATTACAGCCCAACAATACTAACTCAGTGTGCAAACAAGGCCATCATCCCAGTATTGTTTTGCATAACCAGAATGCTGGTGTTGCAAACATTTGCATAATGTTTAATTATTTAGTCAGAACATAAAATTTGTCTTCCTCTCAAAAGCATTTTTTGTGAAATGTCTCAATAATTAAACACCACTATGTTTATTAACAGCAGGGAAGATTCATGAAATGTATTAGTCAGAAAAAAGCAAGTAGCTGCATCTATAGTAATCAAAATATGCCATTCCAAAGCAGGTCCCCAAGCAGGGCAAACACCAGCATGAACTCCTATGTGCAACCAAGCAAAAGACAATTAAAAGCATAACAGTTCAGCAGCTGTAACTTGGAGGGGTCAGGGAGCCAGAATTCAATGGCTTAATTCACTCTTTAATCAATATATAACATTTTGAGAAGACTGGTTCAATTATATTGAGCCAGCTGAAGTGAGCCTTTTGTCTATGAAAGGTAAAATTTGGGGTCAGCTGGAGGCCCACACATGGTGCTGCAGCCTGGGAAAGGCGTCTGCAGGCTCCTGCTCCAACACACTGCCCATTGGAAGGCGCCAGCGCCCACGCACCGGATGACAAGCCCACATTTGTACCCCTTATGTGGGACTGAGGAGAGGGGGTGGGCCTTCGTAGGGTTCCTCTAGGCAGTTGCCTAACAGACTGGAAAAAAAGCAAAACAGGATCTAGAAAAGTAGCCAGAGGCACATAATAGAAACACCTGCCCTGATGGCATAGGAAAAAGGGGTTCCTTCTGCAGCATTTCTGCACTATTGCCTGCTGATAGGGAAGAGGAACCAGCTTTGACCTCAGTCATTTTGGTGTGTAAACACAAAAATTCCACTAAAATGAATGGTCAGAGTAGGGGCTGAAGGTGACAAATGTGTTGGGATATTCCAGCACCAGCAAGACCCAGAGGTCCTTTCAAGCATGTAAAATTCACAGGTTGCAGAGGAAGAGACAGGCACTGGCTGTCACCTACCAGACTTCAGTTTAATCAAAATAGTTTCTTTTGCCCAAGTATAAAAGCTCCAAATTGTACTAAGCTGTTTGAAAGGAAGGCAGAATTCAGAACCAGAAATTGTTTCTCAATTAAAGGAACAATTGCCCACTAAATTAGGAGGAAGTATGTCTTATGTCCTGGGAACAAACATTCACCTCTAAAATGAAATATTTTAATAATTTGGAATGATGACCTTGCATATAAAAGAAGCATAAAATGAAAAGGTTATTTTATTTTATTTGGGCAAGATTGAGGTTTTTATTCTCTCTTTTAAATTTGACTTTATACTTCAGTTGTATTTCAATAACATTAGGCAAGAAATTAAACTTGTGTCCTTCTGCCCTCTCTGAAACTCCTCCGTTACTTGCTAACAAGAACTCCAAATTACTCAAGGCAATTTCTGAGATGCATCTAGTTAAGAGGCTCCCTTTTTGTCCATCAATTACAAAAGCAGCCAAGGAAACCACTTCTTCTCCTCCAATACCCTTGGCGTAACTTCTAGGACTCAGTCTGAGCATTACTGTTTTGTGGCACTGTGCCAGGGGTTGTGTCCCCCAGGACCTGCTGAGGGGATGGGGATGGCTTACTTTGGTAGGTGAATTTGAGGAGGTGTTTGTGCAAAAGGATAAAGCAATCGGGGAAAGCAGCACAAGTCTACCTGCTGGAATAACTACTCTCTGAAAACCAGGGCTCCACAGCAAATGCTGCGTTTTTCCTAAGCCGAAGCAAAACCCTCCTTCCCATCCTGCTTTAGGGAAGCAGGTCACAGTAAAATCTGCCTCCCTGATCTCTTGTCCATGACCACAGGGTAAGATAAAATAAATCCTCACAGTAATTGAGGAAGTTGGGGCGTGAGAATGTGATTCAAAGGCTGTCTGGTGAGTAGCTGACAGCACCGTGCACCAACAAAAGTGCCTTGCAACCCTCTGCCCTGTGCCCTGCACTCCACTGCTGGACCAAGCTCAGCAGCTGGACCTGGTGCTGCAGAACACCGGCACCCTTGGGTGGCAGGCAGCTCACTGCAGGCTGCTTCAGCACACAGAAAACAAACAGAAACCACAGAAGAGGAAGCAGCAAAGAAACCAGGCAGTTGGAATTCCCAGCTGAGGTGGAAAGGTTCCCTCTGCTATCTCATGCTCAAACTTCTTCACTTTGTATTGCTTTTCTTCCTTCCAAGTTTGTAGCACCGCTGTAGCCAGGCTGTTCCCACCACATTGCCACGCTGCACAAAAGCACAGGCAGCACATCGGGTGTTGGAGCCGTCCCGTGAGTGCTGGAGCTTGATTTATTGAAGGAGCTTTGCAGTGCCACAAGGTTGGGGGCCAGGGAGTGATTGGTGCCATGACTTGTCTTACTTGGGAGTCTCATGATTGTGGTTCAATATAAAGGCATGAACCAACCTACAGGCTTCATTAAGCAAAAAGCAATCCCTTCTGTGTACTTGAGGTGAGTGCTGCAGGAAGAGGCAAAGGAGTTAAAAGAAGGCAAGTCTTGTTTAAAGGAGTGGCTAGATGGGGAAGATGATGTCTGTTTTGCCTGGACAGGCTCAGGACCTTATTCTGCTGCCTTGTCTGCAGGCAGCCTGCCCATCAAAATTATCTCCGGTGCTGAGTGCACAGAGGATGAGCCAACAGCTTATTAAATAGGAGTCTCTGTTATTTCTGCTGAGAAAGGTGGCTTTTATTTTCCTGAAGGGTTATTAACTGAATTCTTCTCTTGTCATAACTCTGGTTGTTTCCCTCTGCTTTTTCCAGACAGTTCTCCTTGGTTCTTCAGTGTAGGCAATAACCTGGAGTCTTGTTAAATTTCGGGCAGAGTGTTGAAATCTTCACAGCATCTTGGACTGCCACCTGTGCAAACAGTCCTGTGACTGGAGTTGGAATGCAGAGATATGTAAACACTGATGGCCTCACCTCAGTGTGGTCTGGTACCAGCTGCTGGTTGGGGAGGGCAGCACAGATTGTGGTGGGCAACAGGAGAGTCTTGCCAGATTCCTTTGCCTCCTCACCATCTCTGATGGGGCCATGGTTTTCCACTGCTTGGCTCAAGAGCAGCATGGATGGCCCATTTGCCTTGTTGTCCCAGAGCTGCCAGCATGGGAGACAAGTGACAGTGTAAAAGCCATGTGCTGGTAATTGTTGCAGGACCCACTGGTGCAAAGTGTCATTTTTCAGTAGACAGTGAACAGAGAATTCTTTCTTCTTCCTTTTTTTAATTAGAGGTTCTCAGGAAGAGCTGACTCTCAAAGGCAGGGTAACAATTTACATGTCAATTCTAAACTTGAGAAATCCAACCATATTTGGGAAAAAATGGGGACTACTTGCTACAATTAATTAAAATACCACAGTACCTGGCTCAGCAACCTTGAATAGGCTTCAGTGGAATTATGAACCTGTGAAATACACTATTTCATAGTTATTTGCATAGGTAAATGAGCGAAGCAAGAAGAAATCAACAATGAAAGTACTCAATGTGATGGTGTGTGAGATGGAAGGCAAATTGTCCTCAATCACTTTGCTCCAGTAATATCTTATACACCCTTAGCTGCATTCCTAACAATTCTTGAGAGAGATTTGGGATCCTGGAGAGGGAGATAGTTCAGCATTTCCCAGAAAGATCTCTATTTAAGCTGCCTTAAGTGAGCTAGAGTGGTTTTCTTCTGGGAATACAGCCAGTGTACACAGAGAGTTAGAATCTGCAGCAAAGGTGCTGCAAAATACTGCAAAGGAAGAAAATCTGAATGGTCCATGAATATGAGTCCCATCAGTCCCCAGCTTCAAAGTGAAACATGACACAGAGAATTATCTGGGAGTAATAATACATAAAAAATCTATATGTGGTTTTTATTTTGTGAAGTCAGACAATAAAAGAACCCATGCTATAAAACCTCCACGGTTTCTGTCACTTGTTGAGCATCTTGGCAAACACTGGCAGTATGTGAGCCTGAGACCTGTGCGCCACTGGAGCTGAAATGTCTCTCCTACAAGAGTTAATCCCATGCAGCCCCATTGTGCAGGATCACACAGGGTTACATTCCCCCCTGGGGTTTTTACAGACATGCAGCACTGCCCAGTGTTCACACTGGCTTTTTTTTTTTTAAATTCTGTAACAGTACAAAAGTTATCTTCTAGCCACAAACACAAAATCCTGTAATTAAACCTTTGTTACCCACAGCAGAGGGCTCATCATGTATACAAAGCAAACATTTTGGCAAGTTTATTGTGCTCCTTGAGACTAAGAGGGAATTAATAGCATTGCAAAATTACAGCAAGCTGCTTGCTACGCTGCTGCTGGATATTTTCACTGACAACAAGATTTTATGTTCCTCTTCATCTTGAAAAAAAATGCAACAGTTTTTACTGTCAAAGGCAGCACAGTGCAAAACACCATATCAAAGTAAAGACTAAGGGGATATTTTGGCCTTAAAAATCACACTTCACTGTCCATTTAAAATAATTTAGTTGCAATTTTTTTACATAAAATTACTAAACATTGGGAGGTAGCTGATTAGGGTAACCCTACTAGTAAATGGCAAAAATCATCAGATTTAGGGGGTTTGTGCTGAAAGGTGCCTGATAGATGATTTCATTTGCATTATGTGAGGCCCTTCACTCCTGGGAAGGCACCTTGCCCATTAAACAGAAAGCCAAAGATGTTTCATGCAGCACTTTTGGGAGAGGAAACTTCTATTTTTCAAGTCCATTTTGTTGTTGTTCTTTGACTGTAATTCCAACTCCGTTAGTTTATGTGCATGAGTCATGAACAAAAGGGAATTTTTACATTTTATTTCCCTGTTAGATGTTCTATTCCAACAGTATATATTGCAGCTGCCTGAGCAAAATGGATCAGCCTGAGTTAGTCATATTGCCTCTCAGCTGGAAAAGTATAATGATGTCCTCAGGAAAGGTGATCAGATCTGAAAGGCTTTTCTGGTGGCATCCAGTGTGAAACATAACTCACTGTTCATACAGAGGAGAGAACTATATTTGTATATGCATCTTTCCATTGCCACAAACGAGCCATTTCACCCAAGAAAAATGCATGAGTTCCAAACCTATTTTCTGCCTACCTGTTGAAGGAGACCAATGGCATGTCCTACTTGCATGACCCTTTTTTCTTGGAAATCTGGATAAAGAACAACACTGTGAGAAAATAAAATTCCCCTTGCCATCATATTAGAGGTTTGAGTAGTCAAGTGCCTTCTCTCGCACAAAGGCCAGGGCTCTTGCAGTGGTGGGAGAATATGAAGACCACTGACACTGTCTCCTAAAGGCTTTCACAGTCTCCTAAACCAAGTCCCTGGGTTTTGTGTTGAGCAGCACTTAATGGATTTTTCTTCCACCAATTTGCTTTTTGGAGCCAACTAAACCTTTGGTGTCTACAACGTCCTGTGGCAATCAGTTCCAGTGTAATTATGCATTGTGTGAAAAGAAGCACATAATATTAGGGTTTCTCTGAAGCATATTTTGAGACACCTGAATTGGTCCATAACTATGGCAGAATTGGTCAAGATCCTGAATTTGCTTCAGGTAGGCCTGAGCAGCCTGTGGGGCTGCAGTCTTGCCCTTGAAAGTCGGATGAAGGTTGCTCATGGACTTGTAGGAATCCACAACGCTGGCTGTCACCACGCACAGCAGTCATTGTCACCCACTTGGCACTGGAAACCTGAAAGCAAGTGGAACCATGGGAAACCTACGGCAGCAGTACCTGGATCATGTCACAGTCAATGGTAAAACACAGGCTGACGTGCAGCCAATGCTTCCCACCTCAGCATGCTCCCAAATCTAGACCCCAAATGCCACAGAAGGAGTAGGCCTGTGCCCCATGAAGAACTGATCGCCCCCTCACCTCCTCTCCTTGACATGTCTGCGAGGGGGTTGGACACGGGGCTTGCTCCTCTTTAGATGGTGCAGGTCCTGCCATGATACCTCTGCCTTTCATCTCCATTGTTCCTGAGCATCTCTCTATGGAAACAGGAGATAGTCCGAAAGGTTTTGTACTCTTCCCCATACAGCTGCACAGATCATGCTCCAGGAATTCAGTTATGATTCAACACAGTTTTAATTGTTTTAAACAGGGAGGGAATTGTAAGGAGACAGAATGTACATTTAACTACATTTACTGAAAACCTTTTCATGGGGTGGCAGAAATTAGAGGGTACAAATTTGGTCTTTTTTTTTGTATGTTATATGCCTTTAATAGCGAAACTGGGGCTTTTTTCAAGGTTGCTAAAAAAAGTAATAGCATGTCTCAAAATTACATTTTATGCTAATTAGTTATTTATTTCAGAAAGGGTATTTAGGAAAGAGAGGGAGTTAAGATGGTTTTTATTGTATTTAAAAAATGTGCCTATTTCTACTGTAGGTCCTAGAATATGAATACCAAAAAAAAAAAAATATCACTTGAGATTAAGGATCGTGCATGCTGCTCATGGGGGAAAAGTGTGAAAGTTTTTTGCACAACCAACCTTTGGGCAATTGAGCCCAAGGCTGCATGTCCTGTAGTTAAGTTTCTATTTCTGGTGTGGATCTGTTTGACAGAGAGCTGTCTTGCCACTAGTGATTTCAGCAGGTATCTCACAGTGCCTTTTGCCATCTGCAGGAAGGAGGAAACCCTGGAACAGCTGGCAGAACCCGGTTTGGGTCGGGACTAGTGACAGCTCTGATGGGCTGCAGCAGGTCTGTGCAGCGGCTGCATCAGGCCCCAGCAGCCATGCAAGCTGATCCTGACAGCAGTGCAGGCTGACTGGCTCTGTCCTTAGCCTTTGACAAACATAAAACTAGTTTTCCCTCCTATTTTTAACAATGAAAGACAACCTGACTGAAAACCTTTAGCAGTATCTTGGATATTCACGTGCTCAGCTCTGTTTCTTTATTCATTACTGAATGCAGCTATCGTTACCAAGAGGGCTCGGGTTTTCCTTCCCACCTTTGTAGAGAAGACAAGGCTTCAAAACTGCAAATGCAGGTGCTAGAAAATCCTATGTCTCCTAAAGTCTCTCCACATTTTTCTGAAGAGAATGTAATGTGACAAGAAAAACAAAATCACTAATATAAACATAAATAAATCTCAGGATTGCAATGCTAAGATAGTGCTTCACTGTGCATACACAAAACAAAATGCTTGTCTTAGCAGTAGGGCATCACAGGGTTTGTGCTTTGCTTCTGTAACTCATAGGGAGGTCTTAAAATATGTTCGGAGTCATTTCAGTCAATCAGCAGCAAATGATTAATCTTGTCAATCTTGTTTAACAAGCGAAGGTGAAGAGCCTAGGAGACTTCATGAGTGGGAGTCACAAACTGGTGGGGGAGACTCAGGCCAATGAGCATGAGGATGTTATATAAAGGCAGTCAAGTACAGACATGCTATCTGTATGTTACTGGTTTTTAATGAGAAGAATGAAGATTATGTGGGGGGTGATATGTGAAGCTGACGCCGTGATGAAATTCACAGTTTTCGCCAGCATTTCCTCCTTTAGCTCCAGGAGTTTCCAGTTCTTCATTTTTAATTGAATTCATACTGACCATAGTTACTAATACTATCCTCCTAACTGGGCATGAGGTTTCACAGAAAGGAAAGCCAGTTGCAACCAGATGAGCTCAGGCAGGAAAGCAACTGTGACTGCATTGATGAGCTTCCAGCTGCAGTCCAGTTTCCTTACTGCTCCTTCTTTCCTTTGCCTTCTTGCAAACATTGTGCAACCAAGGCTGCTCCCAGAAAGAACTCAGGAATTTTATCTGTGGTCACACATAAATGTGCATATTTGTGCCTCCTGAAATGCAACCTAACCCCAGAAGCTGTACCACTGGCTCAGCTAGGTAAACACGCAGCTCGAGCAACACATTTTAATGGAGTACTCACAGTTACTCACAAATACCTCTGTGGGCCTAACAGCTTTGGTAGAAAGTGTGTTGTGTGGTTCCAGTGAAACGCATCAACAGAATCAGGATGTTAGTGTGCAATTTATAAATGTAAACAGAGAAAACCATAACAAATAGAATTTTCCAGTGACAACGGAAGTTCAGCAAAGTTTAGCAAAGATCCTGTTTGGATGCAAACATCATTAAAAGCAGAAAATGCAGGAAATACGTAAGGTAAAAGTTTTATTTTCCAAAGTGTAAGTATATCCTTAGCATAATTTAAGTAATCCATTGCCATTGCAATTCTGATTGCTACAAAATTGAAGGTAAACTTTTTGACTGCACCTATTGCACACTTTCTCCACAGCTGTACAATAAAACCCTTCTGTATCAAGAGATTCTTCACTGTGATTAGCTGGTCTGTAGGAGTTCAGTTAAGTAGTTGACTTAATTATGAAAGATGCTACTTGTTTGCATCACTCTATTTTATAATCCGTGGCATATCACTCCAAGCTTGAGATTTCTTTTTGGCCAGCTCCATCCACGATGGCTGATCTGAAGCAGCATTGCTGGCTTTCTTCAAGTGGCTTATTTCCTCCTTATCCACCAGTGCAGGTGATGGAGCTGCTGTGAATACAACACATGGACATTTTACACTGACTTGCTGTGCAACTAAATACCCTCTTTAATGAAATACTTCCCATGCCTTGCCCTCTGGTAGAAAATCTTTACCTTTCACATGGAAGCTTCTTCTGCAATAAGTTATTGAGAAAATTACCACTCTGTGCTCTAAATAATACAATGTTTTTCTCATCACTAATATCTTCTGATCTCTAAATTTACCAAAACTCAACATGATGACTGGGATTCCTTGCTGTACCCTATGTTAACACCCAGGCCAAAGAAGAGAGACTCTTTTCATTAGCTAAAGTATTCACTTGTGAATTCCTCCTTTACTCAGCCCCCAACTCACAGGAATTTTATTACTTCAAAACTTCTGCCCTACTTTCAAATTTTAATTTACTAAAGAGATTTACAACAAACTCATTGTGGGAGGACTGATGGCCAGACAGTTTGTGATCACATCATTCCATCTTGCTGAGGAAAACACATTTAAATTGAATGTTATTGAAAATATTTTTGTTTACATTTTACACTGGAATTTGGGCCTCCATCCTGTGAAAGGGTCTAGAGTTCTTGATTCACTTTTTTTTCAACAGTAATTTTTGGCTACCCCTTGTTACTCTTTTGTTTGTAATCAAACTGATCAAAAGAATATGCCACCAAATAAAACCCCAGATGTGAGTGCTGAGAAAACTGTTTTCCCTGGCTGATGTGGGGCTGAGGAAGAGATTAGGATCTAGCCCCTACTGCTTTTGCAGCACACTCAAGCAGGATTTCTTCTGGCAAGGTTGTGAGACAACAGACTACATTTTAAGCTTTTTGTTTCTTACCAGGGACATAATGTGACAGTGAATTGGTTCTCAGCAGGGGCTTCGCTTGAGACTTTGTGTCTTTCCTCTGCTCTTCAGAAGCGGTTTTAGGTGCCACATGTGAAGGTTTGCTCCATTGTTGCTTCACTGATCCCTAGGCACAGAGAGAAATAAAATCCAAGTAATACAGGGAGATCGAGTTCCATTTGGAAGAACAGAGCAAAGGCAGTGGATGGGGTGCCTGCCACAGTTCAGCAGACATTGGTCCCAATCCTCGCCCTTGAGATGATACCTGTTCAGAAAGTTCAGGTGTTTTCATGTTAACATCCATGATACTCAATTTTACAAATTCAAACTACCCCTCTGTATCTCTTATTCATAATGGTATGAGTAGATAATTATAGTCTTCACTGCAAAATGTATTCCTAGTACTTTGCTCATCTCTACTAGCATATAGGATTTGGAAACAGCCTCATTTCTCTCATGTTTTCCTTCCATCTCCAAAATTTTGTGGGCTAGGGCACTGTATTTTTGGACAGTTGATGGTAAATGGATTTTTCATAAAAAAGAAATCAAACACATCCTCCAATAGATTTTCTTGCCAGTATCAAAAACTACCCTGAAGTGATAGTGCTGGGCGCCATGTGGGGGAAAGAGAAAGTGGGAGTAGTACAGTGGCACCAAGCCTCACATGCTGCAGTCAGAAGCATCTTGGCATGTTTCTCTGTTAGCTGCTATAGGGAAATAAAATGCATGCCATGAATTTCAAGGATCATTGCCAGCTAAAATCTGGAGTTTCCTGTTCTGACATAGAAGCTGCATTTTGGGATTATGTTGGGCATTACTTCAGTTCAGAAGTTTGCTTAGACATCTCATTAGATGTTATTTCTTGTTAATCTAACCATTGCTATTTTTCATCATCTAGAAATCCTCTGCTATTCCAGGATATAATACACCTGTCAGGGGTCCTAGCAGTACCAGCTGAAGCAAGAAAGTAGGCCATTTGCACTGGGGATGCTATACTGGTGTAGGACACACATGCTCCTGCATCAGAGCAGGGTTCTTATTTGTGCAGGATGCAAAACAGGCAGCAGGGTAGTGTTCTGGATTCATGCCAAGCACTTCTGCTGGCACAGCTTTGTCATCTGGGTAGATCATTTGCTACAGGTATCACCCTGTTTTGCATGGGATCTCTGAAGAGGCAGTGTCAGCCCATATTCCATGGCACCACATGGTCTTCTGAATTATCCATATACAGGGAACCAGAATTTATATCTTGGCACTCTTTTCAAGTGCAAAAGTTATTTTTATCCTATTTCACTTCTCAAGGCTCTAAAAATTGTTACCTAGAAGCTTCTGGGACCAAGCTGTTCATTCAGCGTTAAATCAGTCAGGAGATATGAGGTTCAATGAAAGGCTGTGCTTAGGAGGATAGTTAAAGAGAACATATTTCCTCTGCATTGAGAAAGATCAGAGACTACAATTTAGCACCTCATTTTGGCTATTTTAGCATGCGATACACATGTTAGATCTGATAGGCATGCCAAGAAGTTTTACACATCTCACATAGTTCCAGGATTTCTTGGAGATACAAAATCACATATTTGAACAACCAGAGAACTCTGAATCTGAATTTATGAGAGCAGTGTCTTTGTTACTTATTGTTACACTCATTAAGTATCTGTAATCATTGTGGCATGACTGGTAACACAGCAGTAGATCCAAACAATATTACAAGAGATAATACAACAGCACCACAAATTTGTACTGCAAGTAGTACCTCTGTTTGTTCCTTTCCTTTATTCTGTTCCTCTGTATTTGACTTATTATCTGGAGCCACAAGCTTTTCTCTGTCGAGTTCCTTCTCCTGCTGCATGCCCCTCTGCTTTTGCCTCGCAATGGAAATCCAGGCTGGCTCTGTAGGAGTGTCGGGATCTCTTCCAGAGTCTTCAGCAGCCACGGGGGAAGGCACGCTTTTCTCTGTTGACAGATTATTTATGTACATGGTTATAGGAAAAGAGTTGTAATCAGCTTCAGCTCATACTTCCTCAATATGCTGATTGGTCCCAGGATATGAAACCAGCCTGGATAAATAGGAATCCTGTTTAGTTTGGTCTCCAGAGAACAATTTTCCTGTGCTCACAGGTTTAAGTTATCATTCTACCAGTGAGAAACACTTTGCATCTTTGTTCAGTTGGAGTTGCAGTGTCACTGCCCTCATGTGAGGGAGATGCAGAAACATGAATCAAACTTCACTAATCTACCCATTTCCCGAGGTCTGCCCCTTCTGCTCTCTCTTCCATGGTATCTTACAAATAAGCAGCAGATAATTCAAAGGTGGACACAGAGGGACTGTGGCGTTGCAAAGGCAACCTCTTCCCCACCGTGGCTGCCCTTGGCTCCTGCTCTTCTGATGCCCATGCAGCAGCAGCCCATGCCTTAGTCTGGCTCCTGCTTGCTTTCCACCCTTTGAGGAGCAGCACCCACCCCTACCCCCCACTCCCAGCTCCATGGAGTCTGCGGGTGCCATGGGTGCCTGTGCAAAGCAGTCTGTGGTGTCTGAGCACACAGAATACTTCTAAAACCACAGAGTGACTTCCTGGTTTTTGATGTGAGGTTTAAGTTGACTTAGCCCTGCTGATGCTGAGCATGCTCTTCACTGGGGCCAGGAACTTCCATTGTGCTCTACCAGAACTGAGACTTCAATGATACAAAAGAAAAAAAAAAAAAAAAAAGATGATTTCTGGAGAAGAAAGTCAAAAGTGCAACCCTCCTGACCTCACAACTGCTACCCAAAGACATGCAGTATCCAGGGTTATGGGGAAGAGAAATACCCTGTATTCAAATATTCTGTGAAAGGAAATCCTGTCTATTCACTGAACAGAACTGGGTCAAGAGAAGAGCCTCAGCAGCTCCATTGGCTCCACCCCCTTGGTTCTCCATTTTTTGACCCACACTGAACATAAAATTGAGTTTTCCAACTAATCCAGAACTTCTGTGTAGTTTAAGAGGAACAAGAACAGGACTAACAATCTTAGACCCAGGAAGGTTGATTTTACCTTTCCCAACCATTTCTGGCCACTGATGTATCAAAATTTATAGAAGGCTCTTTCAGAGCAGAAGTTAAGCTTCTCATTCTTGATTCATGTGTGATCCTGCTCTTAGGAGAAGTTTGTTACCTCATAAGCATCCTGTTCAGGGACCTGGGGAAGACCCAGCCAGAAAGGATTACTGCCCTAGAGTCCTTTGGGGGCTCAGCTGCTCTGCTGATGTAGAGCCAGGCACAGAACTCTGTGGAGATGTCAGACATTTCTGGAGAGCTACGGTCTAGTTCGGCAGAACGCAGCCCTGATCAGGAAAGCAGGCAAATGTCTCTGAAGGCACATCTGAGAAGTCTCACGAAGGCACGGGAGATGAAAGGGATGATGACTCCCAAGAGCTGGAGTCTGCCAACACAGGTATATTCTAAAGCCCACAAACTTACTTTGCTCAGGGATTTTCTTAAGTCATTTTTATACCTCACCAGAGAGAGAGCAGTTATTTGAACAAGAAAACATTGTAAAGCCTACACCAGCTAAAACATGAAAAAGAGAAAAAAACCCATGCCTTAATGCCAAAGCAAGATGTTTTGCCAGCTAAAGCCTGCATTTCCCTTCACCTTCACCTCATGCAATCTTGCAGGAAAACCTCTGGAAGCAACAAGCCAGAAGTCCAGCTGTGAAAATGCACAGATAAAACAAGGCCCCTAAACACTTAAGGAGCTTCCTTCCCTTTTGCACAGCATGTTACTCCAGTTCTCTGCATCCCACCTAACCCCCATCTTTGCATGACAACAGCTGTTCCTCCCATAATCTTTTTCCCATCACTGTCTTTTTTTACTTTCCACTGGCTCCCCTTGCTTCATTTTTTTCTCATTTTACAGGATGAAAAGAATAAGGCTGGGTGAGATCTCAACATGTCATGTAGTCTATCCTTCAACTGCAAGGCAAGATCAGCTGAAAGATCAATTTCATAGAAACTGTTTCCTCACAAATATGTATCTATCTAACTCTCCAAAGACAGGACAGGTCTCAGAGTCTCCCTAGGCAACCTATCCTATGGCACAGCTTTTTTTTTCTATGTTTTTTTTAGCCTATTGGGTAAGTTAAATCTTCCTTGCTCTAATTTAAATCCTTAACTACTTCTCCTACACACTGTGGACACGAGCAGATTACTCATAGTCTCCTTGCAACAGCCTGTTATGCATTTGAAGACTTAGACCATGTTTTCCCTATTTTTTAAACTTTTCTGATTAATCATATTCTCTAAATCACTCTTTCTTTTGTAGGGATTGTCCTAGTTTGGTCCAAATCTTCTTCAAATATGATGCTCAGAACTCACACTTGAGATGGTGTTACTGTCAGCTGACATGGAAGGACTACACCACTTCACCTGGAACGGTTTTCTGAACGCATGGATCAGTGCCACTTAACTTCCACAGCTCTCCAAGACAACAACTAGCAAGTCAAGGTCTGCTAGCCCATCTTCTCTCAGTATCTTAGGACAAACTTCATTAGGATCTTCATAAGTAAACCCACACAGCTGAAATGATGTGACATCTGCTAATGCATCTGCCATCACATTCCCTCCTTTGCTTGTAAGCCATGCTCTTAAACCCATCTGCACTTTTTTAGGTGGTGAACAATTTGGGCAGGACCTATTTTATTGGCACTGCCCAGTAAAACCAGGTGCTACACTTCATCCATTCCCAAAGTACTCCTGTGGTACAGGTCAGCTGCCACCACTGCAGGTGATGTCCAGTGCTCCTCAGAGCTGAGGAACAGCTCTCTGGCTGTACAACTGCAGACACACCACCACTGGCATCCTCTTCCACCACCTCTTTACCTTCCTTCACCATCTGTAATGTCTTGGTGCTCAAAAACCCTAATGTCTTCATCCTGAAGGTCCTTTTCAATCCACCCACACTTTTTGATGATATTGAGAACATGGCTTCTGCCTTGATGCTGCTAGTGATGTACACCTTAGTTGCTGTGACTCCAAATCCCCCCCTTGTGCTTTGTCCCGTTTTCCCTCTCACACCACAGAAGCTTTATGTAAACATCAAGGTTGTTCCTCCTCTGCTTCCACCACACAGTCCACACTGACAAAATGACTGCTATGCTCAGGCTCTATTTCCTGCACTACGTGTAATGATCTTATTGCTACTTGTGTTTCCATTTCTCTGTCATCCTCACGAATTTAGGATTCATCTTGCTATTATTTCACTGTGCATTGCCTGGCACAAGAGGGTTCCCAGTCCTGCAGTGATATGTCTGGAGGCTGGTATTATAACAACATTTTTCATAAGGCAGACACTCTAACGAAGCCATCAAGCACCCTTACTCTTCAGACAGTTCTCC
The DNA here is from genome assembly GCA_036630365.1 of Acanthiza pusilla. Taxonomy (NCBI): domain Eukaryota; kingdom Metazoa; phylum Chordata; class Aves; order Passeriformes; family Acanthizidae; genus Acanthiza; species Acanthiza pusilla. The sequence goes on from JAXCHO010000098.1 coordinate 4,012,928, forward strand.
CTGATGAGACACCAGACATCCTTGTCATGCCAATTATAAGGCACCCAAATCAGAGCCAAGTATCATTCCGTAAGAGATGGTATCCAAATGTCCCTTTGATAGTAGGGAACAAAAGCTCTTTATCATAATCTTAAAGATTTTACATGTATCTGTACGGGCCAACTTAGGACAGCAGAGTAGTATTACCTACAGAGGATCAAGAGCTGATCTGCTTCTGGGAGAGGCTTTCTTGTATCTTTAAGCAATTACGTTCTGCCCCTGTTCCTTTGAGAGTCTTTGCTGCAGAAAGCCAGACAGGCAGACAAGGCAGGGGAAATGCCTTATCTTAAGAAAAAACCATCAGATGCAACCCACGCAGGATTTGCTACCTCATCTGTCAGCCAGAATTACTGTAAGGGGTAGAAGAGGCATATTCACTATTTATTATCTTTCCCATTGCCCAGAGGTCCTTTACATCCTCCCACCTCAAATTAGATAAGGTTTCTTGGCAGTATATATGCACCATTGTTCCAGCCAGAAGGATGAAAGGTGGTGAAGCAATCCAGAAGACAATATAGTGAAGTGAGCTGGCAGTTTAAGGTGACCTAAGACTGTCCTATGAAGCTCTTGGTACCCTCAGGGACACAAAGAGGCAAAAAGCTTCCTCCGGAAGTGACTATTCACAAGGGAAATGCTGCTCACACATCTTCCTTGGTTTGTGACTATCTGATCACCTTGAACAAGCTCTGTCTTATCTAGTCATGGGATAGTCCATGTGCTTTTACGGTTCACCACATGGCAAAGCACAGTGTTTAAGGAACTGGGTAGCCAGAGTGGAACCAAAAGTACTCAAAAGCCCAATTTACTTCCTGCTTCTGCTGCATGTCACATGCACAGCAACTGGCACAGAAACTCCCAGCTGGTAAATGCCACTCTTAGGGAGATAACGTAGTACAAAATGCAAGCATTGGCATCCTCTGTCTGAAGCTGAGCCAGTTTTGACAGACCACAGCCACCGCAAATGTCCTGTGTTTCATTTTTCCTTTGTCAAAGCAGGGATGAGCCTTTTCCTTCCATGTTATGCTTGGGAGATTTTCTGAATAAAACTAAAATCTAAATAACATTCTTTATTTCATATAACAACATGTTATTTTAAACAATGTGCTATTCAACTCATTACTTAATAACTTCATAAGCTAATAAAGGATATTGCTGGCAGCAATTTGTCTCTCATTCATTCACAGTGAACCTCGTGATTGCATCTTTCCATCGTTTCCTTGGAGCTGGCTTGGCCTCAGGCTGTTTTGAAAGAGCCAAGCCCCTTCTTCCCCTTGGGATAAGCCACCAACAATGGAAAGATACCAGGTCAGAACTTGTCAAGCCAGTCTGTGTGTAATGTCACCATGTATTAAAGCCAGCAGTTAATGTAGGCTGCTAAGGTCTTTTGCTGCCACTTGAAACCACACCCAGAGGCTGCTGAAGCCTTCCCTTCATGTGTTCCCACAGCCACCAAACACACACGGGACAGTCACAAGGTCAGCTGTTCTGTCTGCATTCTTCACCACTTCCACAGCTTCCAGACCAACCACTGAGGATAGGCTCTGAAGCCAAGTGAACCATAGCCACCTTCTCAATTCCCTCCTGCTGATCAGAATCCCCTGAGCTCTCCTCCACTGGGTCTGACAGCAGCAGGGCTGGCTGACTCAGTGGTGCTCTAGAGGGGAGAAATTCCTCTGCTGCAACCTCATTTAATGCAGGTATCGGTTTCCCTTAGTGTCTTACTAAAACAGCTTTCTTTTTTTGCTCTGACTAAAGCTCTGATCTTGTAGATGAAGTTTCTTCTGCCTAAATATTGTGGAAATAAATGTGTACACTTCTCATTGATATTTGGATATTATCCTGTAATGTGTGACAGAGTGGTTGTATGAACAATACGATGAAGATAAAACATTAATCTTTATATACAAAAGGAGCTATGATTGACTTGTTTTTGTGCATGGGTTTATACACACACAGAGAGAAAGTGAAAGAGGAACACATACCTATTTCTGTCTATTGACAGACAGATATACTTCATGTATTCAAATCGATCTGTGTGTGTGTGCTGCTTATATGGATAAACACAGCAAAGACATACTGAACCCTTACCCTGAGATTTGGGGATTAACTTTGTTGTTTTTAGAGATGGCCTCAGATTTCTTTAAATCTGAGAGTTGTTTTCTTTAAATCTAAAAGCCTCTGTGCACACAAGTTGTAGCAGAGGTTCTTTATGACATATAAGTCTCGAACCTGGAAAAGAACATCTTATGCCTGCAAGGACTGCAAAGAGTGGTTACTCTTGCTGTACATCTGTGCAGGCGAAAGGTCAGAGCCAGAATATTAGAGTCTTTTGAAAGTAAAACCACTAACAGCAAGCAAAGCTAGCTTGTGGATTCCCTGAGTGTTTTAAAAGCAAACATACTCAAAACTAATCCAAACAACTTTACACAGGGAGATAACACCCTCTGTATCTAAGTGTCATTGTTTTATAACACTGCTTATGTATGCATATTTAATTCCACACTGTTGTATCTTTGCTCATTTATAAAACTCCAGTTATTTTAAGAAGGGCTTACAAATACATATAGCATTTAGAATATCCTGGCCTACATACTTCCCTTTGTTTATTAAAGCACTACAAGCATTCATGACAGTATACACACCCAATTCTTTAATTTCAGACAAAGCTATTCTAAAATATTTGGTTAAGTATTTCTGACATTTCTTTCTTCCTTAAGCAGCTCTGTGAGGCATTTGACTTTTGATTGAATCTATACCACTGATGCCAGAAGAGTCTTTTTTACACAAGAAACTGCTGTCTGCGTGGAAGTCTATTTCACTGCTGAAAAACAGCCATGCTGCAAAATAGCCTGACACAACTGAGAAAGCAACTTCTTTTGGGGGAAAAAAAAAAAAAAAAAGACAGCTTGTTTTTCAGCTGTAGCCAGGACAGCATTAAAGCAATGTCTTTTTGATGTAGAAAGAAACATTTTTCTTGTCATTTCAGAGCCTGTATTTGCCAGACAATACACACCAATTTCAGTCACTGTTTTATATCCATCGTTCTTCCCTGAACTCTTTTTCTCTTTTTAGAGGATGTGTGTCTCCCCACTACAGCTCCTCAGTCACTGATTTTTGTATATCTTAATATGCAGATTCACAGAAGTGAATACCACATTGCGTATGGTTTTGCTCTTGTAATAACCTGTTAGCATATGGTAATTGTTTCTGCCCTTTACAGGATTTATAGCAAAGTGTATCAACTCCAAACAACACAGCTTAACCTTTTAAATCTTGCAAGAACTTGTGCCTTTAGTTCCAGAAACTTACAAATTATGCCTCCTGGGGTGACTAATTTCACACAGACATTGAAGAGCCTCTTTGCAGCCTGACAGAGTTAAAGCAATCCCTCACTAGTTCCCCAGGAAGCTCTGGGGAGCAGGAATGCTGCTTTCACCTGGGATTGTAAACCAGGATCCCATCAGCCCTCCTGTTCCTTTGGTACCAAGAGTGCTGAAAAGCTAAAATTTGAACTGAATGAACCACTTTGCTCTGGCTGACTTCATGACACAGCAAACTGACTTTTTTGAAACGAGCGTACATGAGAAGGGAACTGCATCTCCTTACATCGCCATTTCACAGCTTTTCTTCTTCAGCACAGGGATTTCCTAACATGCAGTGGGAAGAAACTCCCTGACAGCATAAAGTGTCTCCTGATGGTGACCACAGCTCTTTGAAAGGGCTGATGAACTCAAGGGCTAAGAGAGGCTGTGTGGGTGTAAGGAAAAAAAAAAGAAGTGGGTGTCCAGGCAGATCAGAAGGCCAGAGATGCCTGATAAGACACATGATCCATGAAGGGCTGTGTTGCTCATGCTTGTCAGATTTCTTCTGTTTGCAGCTGCAAACTCACCTTACTCACCAGGCTGAAGGAAACTTTTCAAATAGCTTAAAAAGATGTTTGGGCAGGGCTATTGCCCTGCTAAGTCCTCACTGGATCCCATGACTCCCGTATGCCTCACAGAGGGACATCACTTTTGGGGTCACTGTGCAATTTCTCCTACTAAAGCTGGCGTGGTGCCACGCCACTCAGAAGAGGTGGGCCTCATTCACACCTCACTCACCCATGACTGCAGGTGGCCAGGTCAGGCTGATGTGTCAACTTTGCACAAAGAGGTGCTTGGTCAGGTGTCTAGAGGTCTGCAGTGAGTTAGGAAAGTCCTCAGGTCAGTTTGGAGAAGACTGCTTTGTATTTAGAAAACTTTCTGAGTCCTGGCATGGCTTATATCAGAGCCCATTACCAAGCAAACCAAAGCTGGAAGTACATGGAAAGCTGTCACAGCAAAATTTTCAGCAAAACATCTTGCTTAAGTTGATATAAGTGGGGCAGTAAATAAGGAAGAAAACTAATTGCTGTCACAGACCAATCTGAACCATCATTTTAAACAACCTCAAGCCACACGGACTTGGTGTGATACTCTCATGTGGAGGGGGACAAAGCAGGGTTTCTTAACCCTTTTTCAAATTCCAGGTGCATGCATCCCTACCAGGGAGACCGAGGCACAACTCTCACCCACAGATCCTGTTTTGCAGAGGGCAGTCCTGCAACTCACAGCAGGAGTCTCCTTCACCCTTAGGGCTGAGGAGCCACGGGAGAAGCCTGGAGGAGAAATGTGCTCCCTGGCTTCATTTCTTCCCCTTCTTCCTTCTCCAGCACTTATTGTCTTTCACCCCACTTGGTCGGCAGGCACTCTGGGACTCAGCAACAGGGATGTCATAAAGGGCTGTGTTCAGGAGCACTGGCACTCCCACTGCTTTCCTCAGTACCCTGCCAGAACAACCCTACTATGCTAGGTCTCCTCTTCTCTTGTCCCAGTATGGCCCTCCCGAAATTCTCAATCCATCAAAGGTTTGGACATCACTAAAAATAATCAACCACTCAGGGCAGTGTAGAGGGGACAATGTCTTTAAAGGGACTGTTGGGATTATATATATACACACACATATATAAATATATATATTTTAAAAAATTAAATTAAAAAAAAAGTATGCAACTCCTGCCTTGCCTGCAGGATGTGGGAAGGTTCTGGCTGGATGGCTGTGGGAGCCTCATCCAGCTGTGGATGTTAATGAATCCACTCCTTTATGACAGCAGGGAAAGCAGGAAACTGTAAACATGGCCAAAGTCCCACATAAATGTCTGTGATGCTGCAGCACAGAACAACTGGAATCAGATGTCACTGAGAGCATCAGCAAGTTGCCTCTGGGGCCAGGAAGAGACTTTTGCCACCCTAGACGACAAGTGGCCTCATGTGCCCTGAGATCTTTTGTGGCTTGGTGTTTCCCCATGCCAAAGCTCAGAGACTGCCCCCAACCAGAGAAGAGCAACCAGATGGGGGAAGCTCTGCAATAGCACAGAGAAACCTTATCATTTGCTTGGCCAGCATCTTCTCACATTCTTAACATCAAACCCATGCCCAGACAGGCCGATGACAGGGAAGGCTTTTCTTCCACATATCAGAAGACCTAAAGGTTTATTTTTTCCCCTCTTGGCTGTTCTCTGAAGTGAAGAGCAGAGGTCTCCTGCTAGAATTGCTTGAGCATGCTTTATCTAACTTGCTTATTCTCATTGCAAAGACCTCAGACATTGGTGCCACTTCCAGTCTTTTCTGTTTTCTGCCTGTAGCCCACAATATATTAGTCTCTAGAGGTCTGTTTTTTTTAAAACTCTAACCCAATTATATAATACAGACAACAGGGTGAAATTTAACAATCTGCAGTAGACATGATCTTATGGTCTCTTCTGGCTTTAAACTCCAGGAAGCTGCAGGGTTGTTAATTTTTGTTTTAAACAAGGAATGAGTAATGATAAAGATGGTTAAATGAATAAGAAAAGCTCACAGGAGGCGATAAATAAATGATGTGTTTACCATGGCAGGCAGTGATGGGCCTCACTGCATTTCTGCCTCAATGCTACAGTGGAAAAGAAGGTCTAGAGGTCTGAGTCACTTGTCCCACATAGGGCACTACACTTAATAGGTGCTCTTGGCTTATGAATTGCCATGCAGCAGCTCTAAATGGGGACACTTAATGGCTTGATATTTCTCTTTTCCAATATTTGCTAATGTACTTTATTTTTTGATTGTCACTTTCAACATCCTTTAAACAATGTCCTGAAATTCAAAAATCAGAGGTAAAAATATCTTATGCTGTCTGCTGTTTCTTCCCTGCTCTCTTTCTGATAATCTTTTCTGCAAGGGAAAATAAGGGAGCAACACCACTGAAGGCAGAGCCATCAGCCCACCCATCAGCTCACCAGATGGACACAACAGTGCTGCCTCACACTCTCTCAGGGGTAAGGTCACTCTTTGCAAGTGAAGGTAACTTTATAAAGTTTTGGAAATCTTACCAGGCACTTTACAAGCAGTTGACTGTTTCTCCAAATCTCTGTCTTCATTTCTGGATTCAGGAGAGTGAATAGCTTTGTCCTGCTTCTCCTTGCTTGCAGTAGTGTTTGGAATGGTTATGTTTTGCAATGCTGGCTTTTTAGGCAATGGAGGTTTGCTACTAAGCTGTTCAGAGGACTTTGCTTTGGGTTTGATCTTTTCATTTAAATAATCACTAATATTTGTATTGGCTGTTTTTCTATTGTCTGCCTTATCACCTTTTAGAAAGGAAGTCAATCCCTCATTTTCTAAATTAAATTCTGCACTGTATCTTTTAATCCCTTTTGATTCTGGTGGTGAGTTGTCTCCATATTTCAAGGACAGTGAGGTGGACCTAAGTTTCACTTGAAAAGGACTTTTATCTTTACAACCTGGCTGATTCTGAGATACCACTGAAGAATTGCTTGGCATTGGTACTGCATCAACAGCTGGAGAAACACAACCAGCCAATATTTCTGTAGGTTGGCCTGTGTTCTCAGAGTAGGACTCTGGCAGCAAAGTCTGCTTTTTCTTGCTACTTTTTTCCCCATCCAGATCTGATCCCTTCTGGAAGTCTTCTTGCCACTTCTCATTTCTCAAGGAAACCTTTGCTTTGGACAGGAAGTATCCAGTATTTAATGGGCTTTCCAGCTCTGATCTTTCTGGGAAATGTAGGCTTCTGGTGCTTGGCCTCTCCCGTGAAGAGGAAACAGAAAACTTTCTGAAGACATCGAGTTCATTGACTGCTTTTTCAGCTTTCTTCCCCAGCTGTTGCTCCTTGTGGACCAGTGACTGACTGTTCTCCTTATCAGAAGCAGCTGCCTCTTGCGCAGTCTTTGTTTTCTCTAGAGAGCACAAAGTAGATGATCCCATCTGCACTGAGGAAGAAGGATGTAAAACATGGAATGAGTCTGTGGGCTGGGAAGATCCCATGAAAAACTCCTTGCTGGACTCTGACAATAGAGTACACTCTTTCCTTTCCCCTTTATTAGAGGGCATTTCCACAGGTTCCTGATCATCCTTCTGCTTATTTTCTTCTGACCTTCCCAAGCAAACAATACTATTCTCATTAATTGAAATACTTTCTTTGGATGGTAATTTATTTACTGGAAACACAGGAGGAAGCTCCTTATTTTCTTGATTTAAAATATTGAGTGATGCATCCCCAGACAATAGAACCAGTGTTTCTGAGGAATCTTCTTTCTTTTGTACTTCTCTGTCTGAACTGGAGTAGGAAGAAGATGCAGAGTCTTTGCCTTCTGTCAGCAATGAGGACTCAGACTCCTCACATGTCCTTTCCAGTGCTGGTTGGCAGTCCTCTGGCACATTCTCTGGTAGCAGGGCTTCCTGTACAGCAGCAGACTCAGAAGCAGGCTGAGTCATCACTGGTCTCAAAGCAGGAGGGAGGTCCTCAGGCATTCTGGGCTTTGGCCAGGAAGCCACATTCTGTGTTGCAGCTGTGCTGCATGGCACTTCTTGATTGCTGGGTTTGAATACAGCATCATCCTCTTCTTCTTCTTCCTCTGGGGTACAACTCAAATCAGTCAGAGATTCAGACTGGGTCCTCTGTAAGAAAGAGATTCAGAAAGACTCGTCACCATGTACAGCTTCACTTTTTAACTTATCCATCATTACATTTACAACTGAGATCTTAGAAAGGAAGTCAATACTTGCCTCCAATGCTGAGCTAGCAGTTTCCTTAACCTACAGATTGGATGATTTTTAATTAAGCAGATGCTGGAATAATGCATTTAACCAGTGTAAAAGCAATGAGTGACATTCCCTTCTGCACAACCAGTGCTTTCATGCCTTTGTAGACGGGAAGTTCATCAGAACAATGGCCACTGGACTGTCCTTGGCAATTGATTCCCCAGAGCATACTGCCTGTGTTGTGCTGCTCTTAGGCAAAAAGCAGCACTTGAAAGAGAAAAATCTGTCCCTTTGTATTTTGCTACTCCATACTAGCATTAAAAATAAAACAACCTATTCTTCCTAAAGCATGACTCTGAAGAGGGAAGGGTACACAGAAGGAAGAGGAAAAGCCTAACAAATCCAGCCAGTTATGACACTCCATTCCAGCTGAGTATCTGCCCCATATGGCAGCCTTGTGTCTAATCCCACCATCATATAGCATTACAACCTTGATTCCTTTTGTAAAAGTCTTCTTTTTCTTTAAACAGTTAAACTATTTGATAACAGTTTCTACATTCACATGTAGTTAAAAAGTTAATAAATTCATCTGCAGTTATCTGTGAGGTCTTGTGATTAAACTTGGTGTGAGGCTAAATATACAGAATTATTTGAAAGCACAGTATTGAGATGCTGAATATGCCTTTTCATACGGTGCCTGAATTTGCTCACTGTTTCACCGTAGTTTGTTGGGTAAATATATACTTTGGATGTAGGCCCTAATTCTTAGAACAAAAAACCTGCACTTTGAAGATATTTTAGGGATTTTACAACTTTTGGTTTTGCAAATGCAATTGCAAAAAACCAGAGTTGCAATGCCACCTGCATTCACAATCCACACCTACAGGAACATAAAAGCAAAAGATATAATTTAGCCAGAAGCAAGGTGCACAGGCAGAGTCAGGCAAGGAAATATAAAAAATTGTATTATCAAAATATGTGAACACTCTCTGTAGGAATCCAGAAGGGCTCAGCCAGCTGGCAGTTTACATGCAGTCTGGACAAAGCAATCATATTTCAGTAACAATGTTAGAATGGAAGAGGAGGATTGATTGGTGAATTATTGTTTTACATGTTTTTCTAACTAACTGGCCTCATCACTGTGCTGCTCACAGTGGTGCTCTACCAAGCTGAAAGGTCACTCACAGACTGGGGAAATAGAGAATATCAGATGAGTACTATTTTGAGAGAGAGGCAATAATATTTCGGGTAATAAGCAAGCCAAATTAAGGGTTTTACTGTATTTAAAACATTGAAAAAAAACCCCCAAACAATAAAGTACAAATACTGTAGTAAAAGCTGAAAACTTTAGTGCTAAAAGAGAGGAAGGAAAGAAAGAAAGAATAAAAACTAAGCTATGCCCTTCATAAGATTTGACACAGAATCAGATAAATGGTTTTTAAAAGGATGGTTTAAAAAAAAAAAAAAAGATTTTTTAAAAATAGTATACACTTCTTAATAGCCTTTCATTTTTCTTGTGGTGTTTTTTTTTCTGTTAAGACTTATTTTAAATCTCTGTAGAGCACAGAAAGGATTTATAAGTTTTGGGGCAGGGAGAGGTCTGAATTTAGAACAGTCCTAATGTACAGAATTTGGCTCCAATTAATAGGCCCAAACTTACACTTTCTGTACTTTTTGAAAATATAAGCTTAATTATACTTTGGAAGTTAAAACAGCTCCTCCATGAGTAGTCTCCCAAGGAATCAAGATTTTACAGGATATTCCAGACTAGGAAAAGTACACAAGCTGAACACAACACTTGAAAAAAATCTTTTAAGGAAGAAATGAAGCAGACAGTCCAACTTCTTCATCACAAACAGGATATTAAATTGTATTGCACAGTGAAATTAAGAAGAAATTGTTATATAAACCACTGCATCAAGAGCTAACAGGTAAACTCATAATATTTAATTGTTCCTAGTGTCTACTTCAGATACTCATCAGATAACAGCTATTAAAATCCAACGAAATATCCATGCCGCAAACTGACTTTATCATATCTGAGCTTGAAGTACAAAGTCCAGTAAGAACTTCCTGGGTTTGTGTCAAAGGTGACACTGTTTATTTTCACACATACCTGAGAAAATTTTCTCATTCTACTGGATCTCTGGTTCCGGGGTTTTATTAAAAGCTTATGTTTAGCAGCAGAATTATCCAAGAAAGCAGAAAGCTCAGGTGGAGTGTCAAAATTGGCTGTAGGGGAAATGGTACTGTCAAATGTCCGGGGTGATCCAGTTTTGGTACTTCCATGCCTAGTGAACAGCTGACCATCTGTAGAGTGAGATCTAGAAGAAGGACCCAATGTAATCTGAAAAAAAAATAAAATCCCCAAATGGAGTATCAAACAAAGAAACAAAGACATGAAAATAATAATTCTACAAACAAGTAGCCATGTCTATTAGAATTTTAAGTTTGTCTCTTTTTCTTTATGACATTTATCTAAAATGCATTGCATATCTTAATGTTGCATGTGATGTACTGGTGTTAGCAATTCTGTATTTTTAGCTGCTCGAATATTACGATATACTGTCCAGTAGAAAGGAGCAAATCACATCTAACTGGAAGATCTAAAGCACACAAATACATGGCCAGCATGATTTAGAAGACAGATGTATGAAGAGTAGTCAGTTACAGAACCTAAAGGCCATTTTCCTTCCTGGGTCTGTCCTCCAGCATCTTTGCCTAGGCTCCTACCCCCAGCTGTTTTGTGCTGAGCATCTTTAGCTTCCTATATGTCAACAGGTCCCTTCCAACTCTACAATATCCTCCTAAAGACAAAATAATCAAGCATTAGTGACACTGACACTTAAGTTAGCTTGTGTTTTTATCTCATGTATTTATATCTGCATTTACTGGAAATGTAAAGTTTCATTAGTAGACTATACTGAGGAAGGAAGTGATGGATAATTCCTACTAGAGGCCAATAACCCATTCAGAAACAGCTCCTGAATGCTGCAAAGGGTGTAGTACTTTCACAAAGCTGGAATTCAGCTTTCCTGTGAGCTTCACCAAAACCTACCCTAGTCCCAGAAGCGATGCAAAAAGGACACTGGAAAAACTATGAAAAATTACTCTTAAAAGGGTTTGTCCTTTCTCTCAGATTCAGTTTTGCAAATAGGCAAAATGGTATTTCCAAACTATCTGTCACAGCATTAACATGACCTCTGACAACTCATGGCAGCACTCCCTTTATAGGCTTGAAATTACAGCTCATTTCATTGGAGATTTCCTCCTTTGTAATGCTTTCTTTTGCAGGCATTCTTCTTTATTCTTCTTTCCTTTTTTTCTGGAAGTGGTATTTTACTAAGGAGGTTGGATGGGAGAAGGGGAGGGCAGGTTGGTGCTCATTTTATTTTGGGAGGGAAGAAGCATCGGCATTTTCTGCAAGTAGAATTCTGCAATATGCACTGCAGTCAAAAGATACTCTGTAGTGTAGTGAGGGCCTGCTACAGCCTGCTCAATGGCCAGGGGAAAACTCCCATTGATTTTAGCAGAGGCTGGGTCCACACCTTCTAATCATACTTTCTGCTCAAGAAAAAGAAGGTAGCTCAGACAATATGAATAATGGATGCTCTCATTAATTTTAACTCTACACTATCTGCAGTCTAGTAGTCAAACATGACTAATGTACAACAAACGATAGGTGGCTGCATTATACATTAGTACCTAACAGTGAATACATTGACATTTCAGCTCCATGATAAAGACACAGCACATGTTCTCTTTCAAGGCACATCATTATTTGCCTGCCTTTCTTCTGGCTCCTGCTTTTCCTCGAGAACTTTCCATGTCTTCTCATTGGCAGTGCTCTCTGTTGGCCATTACTCTGGAAAAGCCAAAATCTGGTTTCTTACTTAAATTCCAGCAGCCTGAGTGAATGCCAGCTCTGAGCCAGCTGCAGAAGTTATTTGTCCCACGAAGTCTGGCTTTGACAAAGCCTAGTGGAGAAGGAAACAGCTGGCAGACCCCTTTCTCCAAATGTCAGGTGCACATGGCTCACTTGTCCTTCAGCTGGTCATGCTGGTGGCACAAGGTGGGGGGCCATGAGGAAGCCCCATCCCCAAAGCCCAGACAGGACAGCTGTGATTCCTTTCTTCAATCCAGGAGAGCTCCTAAGACACAGCAAGGTATCACTGCTGCCCAAAACCTCAGGGCTGTTCCTCAGCCCTGTGAGCTGGTCTCCTCTGACCTCTAGAAGCAGGGCTAATCTCTCTGAAATGCCAGGTAGTAGATCCTGTGGTTTGGGAGGAAAGCCTTCAGATGGTGCTACATTCTGGCTGCACTCTCAGACTGGCATGGGATGAAGAGAACTCTGAGCTAAATGATGGGGCATGTGGAAAAAGCTAAGCAACTGTGTAGTCACCACCACAACGCAGGAGTCAGCAAGTGAGTCAGAAAGTAATGTAAATGGAACAACAAGGAGACATAAATCCTCTTTTAGCAAACGTGCATCTGGACTGGACACAATTACAGTGACCCCATACCAGCTTTCAAGAAATACTTTTTTCATGTGTTCTGTTGGTTTTATTTTAAAAGTATTAAAATTGCACTGCATATAATCAGTTTTTTCAAACAGCTTCATGTGGAATCTAAGAAGTAAGGCCAGAAATCTTTGCTGACCTCTACTGCAGCTGGTTCTTGAAATGCATTTTGCATAATTACCAAGAAATGGTCAGCTCAGGACTAGTTTCTCTAATTCATTTCTGCAATTCCCCCCACCCCTCCTCCTATTTCTAGAAAACGCTCTTCCCTCTACTCTGTGTTGTTTCCACCACGACTCCAGCTGTGGACAGTTAAAAGGGACTCTTCAGAGCTTTTCAAAACAGCCCTTTAATCAGCCAGAACGGCTGGCTGCTGATTGAAGAAAGCCATCCATGCGCCTGTACTCAAGCTCTGAAAAACATCACTTCAGCAAAATTCACAGCAGAATCTGACTGAAGGCTGAACTCAGACTCCTAAGCAGCAATGTCAGCCACTATCGTCACGCAAACACTTTCTGTGTCAGCGTGAGGTAACTTTGTACTTAAAGCAGGGTCCAGACAGATTTCAGAGGATCTAGAGCTTGTTCTCATCTCTTCAATAAGCTTTCTCCCTTATCCTATGCATGTAACTCAAGCAGCCTTTACTGCAATTTCCCGTCTTTAAAAAAAGGACACTGTCAGTGTTTAAATCTGGTTGGTTGTGCTTGGAGATTAAATCATGTCTATAAAGCTTGCTAAAGAATATGAGATTTTCTAGAGACCTTAATTATTATCAATGGGAGATTACTTTGCATCAGAATTATGTTGATAAATAATCATAGTTTTTATATTAGGCATTAAAACAGCAAACACACAGGCATGCAATTACATACATACAAAGTTGTTTTTTTCAGCAGACAGGCAACAAAATAATATTTCTTATATTTCTTTTAAAAACTACTATGGATAATTGCTCGTCCCTTAATACATTTGGCAGAAGTTACCTGTTCTTCTTCTTCACTGCCTGTTCCAGCTAAACTCAAAGAGCTAAGGTGCTTGTGAGAGTCAGAGAACTGTGGGATGGAATGAGGAAGAGATTCAGTAAAAGATGACAAACAAGGTGGCTATAATCGCAGAAACCATCTACACGAAGCGCACAAAGGTACTGACAATGTAAGCTGTTTTTCTCTATAGTCAAGGATTAGCAAGGACACTGCAAACATAAAGTGTAAGAGGTGCAGATAAAGAATGAAATAATGTCTAACAAAACTATCATTAAAAAAATCCATTTTCAGATTATTTTATGTTTCTTTTTCCAGTGACAGCCTAGAAGAACATTAGAGAGCTCTCTTATCACTCAAGATACTCAAGGGGGAATACAGATTTTTCAGCCTTATTTTTTTTTAATGCCTGGCAGCTCTTTGTACTCTCTGTAAAAAACACAGCATTGCCATGCATGCACACACATTATCTTCTTCCTAGTTCTGCATTTTCTGGTGTGATATTTATATTGTAACAGGAACAGAGATTCTAAGTAGCTGTATACACAGAGAGAGCATTTTCAAAATTTGAGTAAGGTATTTCTGCAATGTTCAGAAGTAAGATAGTGATCTATAAACCAAATAATTTATTCTGCCTTCCACATATAAGTAAAACAAATAATTAAACACTCATTTTTGTCAACACTGGAACTACTCACTCTTGTTCTCATGCCTGAGTTTAGGCTTTCATGAAGCAAAGACATTTCTGGAGGGCTCCTGGGTAATCCATCATCTTCAGAACTGGTCCCAGCATCCTCTATTCGCTTTGCATGAAGTCCAAATGGAGGTGGAGGTCCCAATTTCATGGTAGGCTGGAGTTTCAGCTTCAGTGTGGTATAAAACACATTAGCTTATGATAGTGATGGTGGTTTCCCCAGAACATTTTTTAGCTCAGGTCCATGTGTTACCATTATTTTAACTTCCCAGTTGAATGATCCGGGGCACAGGACATCTGACTTTACACGTTCTCTTAGGGAGCCAAATAAACTACCCATTTTTCAGCTATAATTCAAGTAGAACCAAGATAGGATACTGCTGTCTAATTAACAAATGCAACATTCAGTGTAAGCTGCAGACAGATATTACTAATTACTAATCAAATGTTCAACCACAAACACTGTCCATAAGAAATCAAGCCTGGAAAAACATTCCACCTCTTGCAGTTGGAAAAAAAAAAGTTTTGTAAATTACCTGTAAAGCTCTAATCCGATCAGAAATGTTTTCTTGAGAAAACACTCTTACTGGCCTTGCAGGCTCTTGCCCAGTCTCAAGGATGAAAATGCTATCATGTGACAAAGCTCTGCTTCCCATAATGCCTTTATGTGTCCTAGAATAATACAACAAATGAGTGAAAACATGCAATTTTTTTTGCCATTTCTCTTAACTCAAGTGGTCTATTGAATGTGGAATGGGAGACAGGTGTGCACAGCATACATCACAAACAAGATTCCAGATTTCTCCATGAATACAATACAGTCATTCAGACTAATCTAAGTAACACCTTTAAAAAACAAAACTAAATTTTTAAATGCTTTTATCTGTCATGTAAACAAACTGAATCAAGGTTAAAGACAGCTTAACCCCAGAAAATGAATTCTATCTTACGGAAAAAGCTACTGCCCCTTGGGTGGAAGCCAGCATCTGAGTGGTGTCACAGTGCCACAGGCAAGCCCAGGTGCAAAATGAACGGAGTTCACATAAATGAGCCTGTACTGAGACTTCTTCCTAATGTAAGAACATGTCTTGCAAATGACTGACCATTACGATAGGAAGAATAAGTACATTTTACTATCTAAATGTGGTACAGCATTTAATGTATCTCTGCCATACAGATCATTAGCAAAAACATTTCAGGCAATGTAGTCCTCACATGGAATCATTTGCATAAATCTTTAAAAGGTGCTGTGCTTTATATCAAGATCCCTCAGATTTTCTCTTATGAGCCTGTGGGACACATTTTTTCAGGGACAATCTTTATGGCCTAGTTAGAGGAAGTGGGAGATGCTTTGTGGGCAGTTTCTTCCATATTCTGTTTCTTACTTTTGATGCATGTGTTATAGAACTTCTTTTGCAAATGGTGCATGTGGGATATGAGCACCTTGTTTCCGTATGGGAATGGTAGAGGAGGCCCACAGACAGAAAGCCAGCTGCTAGGAGCTTTCTTATGCTCATTTTCTTCAGCTTAGCTCATAACCTAACTGAGCAGGGACGAGAAATGTGTGCACACAGCATTTTTTGTAAGAGTATCCTTTAAAAAATTTTTTAAATCAGGGAGATGGGGGATGACAAACAAAAATGCAGAATTCAGAATTGTTTGGGTTCATGTAACTATCAAGTTAATTGAGCAGAAAAGAAAAAAGAACTGTATTTCTGGATACTAAATACTGTCATAGAGACACTGAGGACAAACATAAACAAACATGGCAGAAAGTAACATTTTCCTCGTAATGGCTGCTATAAATATGTTTGATAAAACAATAGCAGGAAAGAGTTGATCTGCATTCTTGCTGCAGAAGGAAGGAAAGCCTGCTACTTCTGCTTAATGCATTAGAGATATTAGAAGAACAATTTATCTAAGTGAAAATGTGATCTCTGCAATGCATCCAAGGTCAGACAGATCTATAGCAATTTGTGGAGTAGGTGCCAGTCAGGGCTGCGGTGCTGCCCAACACACCAACATTTCACGAGGGCAGCAGTCACCCAGGCAGTGTTGTTGCACAGGCACATTAATCCCAGCATTCCACCCTCATTTCCTAATTCTAGCAAATGCATCCCTCCCAGATGCATAATGGAGGTACCCCACATGTCTCCTCAGATTAAGAGTGTTCAAATTAATTTTCCTTCCATTCAAAGAATTTCCTGGTCTTTGTCTGTCTAAATAAATATTAAGAAACAATGATGTAACAACCCTTCAAGTTACAGCACAGGAATATGGCCACCCACTCAGACACGATCTTGTTGAGCTGTACACAGGGGAAGAAAATCTCACCATCCACATCTTGTAAATAAGTTGTCAAACAACAACACTATACTGGTGCTGCCAGCCCAGAACTCTTCGGGCTTCAAGCTGGACTAACTAACATTACTATTACCAATGCCATGAAAGTGGAAAAAAAACCCAAACAAAACCAAACCACCAAAGCAAAAAATTAATTGTTAATAATTTCTTTTGGTTGTTTGGCGCTGCCTGGTGGCCACATTGAATAATGTCGTTTTAAATGGCCAGGATGGTTTCCTTTCCCATTCCTGGGCACAGCAGCACTTCTCTTGAAGACCAGGAGAACAAGTTCTGAGAGGCACAACATCCACCAAGGCAGGGACTTGCCTTCTACTTAGCCAAGGGGCTCTTCAGTCCATCTGTCCATCCAGAGACATACCTGAATGTTTAGACCAGGTCTCTCATGGTTACCTTTCATAATGCGTAGTGTTTTTGCAATGTCTCAATGAAGACAGGGTTTTCAGAGGCAAGTAGATACACAGGATGGGACTCATCTGGTCTAACTACAGACATCAAATCACAGTATTTACATTGGAGTTGGTTATCCCAGGCTCCTGTTTACATTCAGTGGGGAGATACAGGCACTTCCAGAGCCTATTTCATACATAAGGATGATAAAAGCTTTGCTAGTAATGCTGACTTCTCTCTAATTATAAAAGGCAGTGGGCAAGTATCCCTGTCCATGGCAGAGAAGTTGGAACTGGATGATCTCTAAAGACCCTTCCAACTCAAACCATTCTATGAATCTGTGGTTCTGTAATTCAGATACAGATATTTGTCCTTTGGTCAGATGAATCCCATGTACACAGAGAAAAAAAGCTTCAGAACCTCTGTATCCTGCTGATTTCAGTTTCAGTCATCCCCTAACTCCCTCCTTGCTTTCAAAACCTGGCACAAATGGCAAGCATCTAAATTTCTTTAACAGTCCTTAGGAGTTAGATTTTAGGGGCATAAAACAATCCTGGTAGGATATAAGCTGAGTATCTAGTTCATTTTTGAAGATGGGAATTACATTCTTTTGAAATGATAAACCAAGGCTTATTTATGATTAAATGAAAGCTTTTTTTGTTAATATTTCTTGCTGCACCCCATCCAATTCCCTTCTGATTTGTCTTGCATCAGCCATTTTAATTTGTACTTTCCCAGACAAAGCAACTGTTTGAAAATACAGCATTATGAACAAGGGGAAGAGGCAATTTTGGGGTGTCTTTAATCTACAAACATTGTAGCAGTTTTGTATTTGTTTACCAGACAGAGTCCAAAGACTTACTCAAGTTCATCCTCAGAATCATAACTAATGTGCATGTCGTGAGAGGCTGCGACATCACTTGTTGACTGGCACAACTTCAGACTGCTGCTCACAGAAGATGATGTCTCTTTCCTTTTCTTTTTACCAAAAAACTTTTTGAAGGATTTGAACTTTGATTTTTTCTTTCCTAAGTGAAGAAACATAAAGAAGATGCAATCAGCAGCATGTGCAAATTTTTGAACGATAATGATTTCTTTATAATTTTTTGCATAAGTGGATTTTTTCCTGGAAAATGCAACACAGTATACTCTTGCATTAATGTCTTTCAAGACTATACTGATAGTATGAAATTACTGTTATCTTGGAGAATGAATTGCAATGTTTATGAGACATAAAAAAAACCAGTGGTGTAGAATCATTCGTAACAGAGCTTCTATTGTCTCTTGAGGTAATTAAACTGTGAAGAAAAAGTTTGGTCTTAACTGCCTGGGATACGAAAAAGAAATTATTACTTGGAAACCCACTGCTTTTGTTCAGCAAGCTAAATAATGATGATAAGAGCAATGCTACCAAAACCAATTTAAATGTAGAAAAGGCATACACAGGTGAATGTGCAGTGTCAGGAGGCTAATGCTTTAAAAATGTTGGGTTTATAATACATCAAAAATATTTTGAATGCTAAGTACAAGATTCAATGGATCATGAAGTTTTCATCTAGGAATCAAGCAATAACCTTGAAAAGCAATTCCAGTCTGCTCAGTGAGGAAAGACTTAAATCAGGATCAGTTGCAAGCTCCGTGAAGGAAACTATTTAAAATTAAATCAGTGTTTTGCACAAGAATTCCAAGAACTTGTGCCTGTCCCATTTAAGCTGGCATGACAGCACTGCAAGGCATCCCTGTCAGTATTTCAATTACTCTTGGATCTTGTTGGGTAAAAAATTTAGCTTGGTCATAAGATGCTACAAAAATCTTATTTCAAGCCTCTGAAAATGTTGAAAACATAGAACAGCTCTTGGAAACAGGAGACGAGAAAGGCAGAACACATTCTCCAAACAAATTCACTTATATGATAGAGCTAAGGCATAGAAGCTCAAGAAGTCACAGAACTTTTCATTCACTGGGGAAGGGAGCAATTCTACCTGAATTGTCCTCTCCATCTCCTTCAGCCTCTCTCATCTTAGGGTCCATTATCCTTGAGGAACTCATGTGGCAATCACTAAAGGAGGTAGAAAAAGTGTTAGTCGTATCAACAAAATAACAGTACTTCACTCTATATGTGTACACATACATACAGGAAAGTTACTAAAACATAAAAAAATAGAACATTATGTATATGTTTACATAATTCATGTCTACATCCATGTCTAAATATATGTGTGCATGTATATAAATATACATGAAGTATAAAAGTATCCCATATGGTACTTATTTAGGCTGAGGTATAATAGATTACACAGACTATTTCCACTTTCAGAAGACAATTGTACATGACAGTTTAGTTGACCAGCCTCTCCTGACTGAAAATTGAGTTTGGTGAATTCTTGAATGCTTCTAAAAACACGCATCAGAGCAGGTGGGCTTTTTTGTCTTTCCCTTTCTGAGCCTATTTAGGACCAAAGACAAAATTATAATTACAGCATTAGAGTAAATATACAGGTAACATTTATTTTTCCCTTATTTATATCCAATTTGAAGTATTCTACAGCCTGTAGTTTTTCTTCTTTCTAAAGAAACAAGGAAAATGGTAATGACACTTTCTGTTCCTTTTTTATTTTTTTTAATAGACAACAGAGTTAGGGAGAACTAGTAACAGAGAAATACAAGTAAAAACAAAACAATAGATTTTCTTATTTCCTTCTCTCTCCTTTACATTTTGGAAGCAAAATATTACTTTGCTTATTAAGGTTCCTAAATTATAAAACATTTGCAAAACTGTATGTGTCCTGAGCCTGAAGACAGTGTATCTGTAATTTAAATTGCATTTCCAGTGCAGTAGTTTGTGCTCTCTTTTCTTCTTCTGGAGAGACATAATTTCATGGTCAAGGGAGAATAAAATCATGGATGCCATTGATTGGATAGTGAGTTAAATGCTGTAGGGTCACTCTTTGGGCTGTAATGGTGACATTACATGCTCATGCCACAACTTGGATGGGAGGGTGAGTAGACTGTGGCTGTTTTGATCCACTGAAGGACCAGGAAACTTAAGAAACAAGGCTCATAAATTCAAAGAGCTAGTGAAATGGAAACAAAACAATTTTTTACCAGTTTAGTACTCAAATCTAACACATAACACATTGCCTGAACCACCAGCAGCCACTTGAGCTGGGCCACAGTGAAAGGCTGCAGAACAGCCATAGCAAAGGCACCTCTACTGGTGCAGAAGCTCCGGAGCTTCTGCACCAGATGGACCCACACCTTGGCAGTAAAATACCCCCTGCCACCACCTGCTG
Organism: Acanthiza pusilla; assembly: GCA_036630365.1. Taxonomy (NCBI): domain Eukaryota; kingdom Metazoa; phylum Chordata; class Aves; order Passeriformes; family Acanthizidae; genus Acanthiza; species Acanthiza pusilla. The sequence continues at coordinate 4,033,256 of JAXCHO010000098.1, forward strand.
GGAAGCCAAATCAGAATTAACACAAACATGAGAGTCAGCAACTTCTGGTCAAGGGCATCTGCCTTAAGTATGGAGAATTAACAAGGAACCTACCCTAGAAAAAAACAGGCATGGATAAGGATGGTGGGGCACTGGAACAGGCTGCCCAGAGAAGCTATGGATACCCCACTCCTGGAAGTGCTCAAGATCAGGCTGGATGGGGCTTTGAGCAACCTGGTCTAGTGGAAGGTGTCTGTGCCTCTAGCAGGAAGGTTGGAACTAGGTGGTCCATTCCAACACAAACCATTCTGCGAGTCTAGGATACCTTTATTTTCAAAGTAAATGCCTACTGGGAGGTGACAGATAAATATGTATTGTGGGCTGTGGCATATCTAGTCAATGGTTAAAAAGGGTGTCTCAGATTCCTGCTGGTCACGTTGCAGTAGCAATGGCAGGAATGTAAATCGATACCTTTAAAGCCTCAGCTGTTATATGCATGCCCTGGAGCATCTATAAGCTACACACATCCAGAAGGTGGATCCTACAGGCTCTGTATATATTATGGATGACATAACTTACATCCCCATCTGTGGTCCACTGGCATCGTGCTCCTGCATCCAGCAGGTGAGGGTATGTTTGTTTTTTTTATCCAAACGTTTGTATGCCATACTTCACTAGTTCTCAATAACAAAGCCACTAGGGGTTAAATACCCACACAGTGACAATATTAGTTTGAAACATGAAGGCAAGTATGAACACGTTCCCTCTGGCAAAATTCAATCAGATAGTAAATTATATTCCTGATAAACCAGAATTGTGTTGCTGTCCTATCCTATCCCAAATCTTGGCAGCCAAATTTCTAGAGAATAAAACCAATTTTAAAAAAAGTTAGCTCCACCATAATGTGTGAGAGGGCTTGTGTGCCTTATTTTGTGATCTGAGGTCACAAAAAATGTTTCCACTGGATGTCCCAAACATTGAGGGACACTAATATGTGACCAGGGGTGTGGCATAAATCTCCTCACTTAGAGGAAACAGAAGGACATTGAACCCTGATGGGCTCTGTCCTTGCCAGCTGTGCATCTTGAAGCAAGATCCTCACTCCCCTTCTGTCCTCATGCAGCAATTCTTCAGGCCCACCACATTTTTGCTGTTTCCTAACACTATTTAAGAATTAGTGTGTCTTTCCAAAAATCTCCCAAGCCCCAAGGAAGGCACCCCTCCACTGCTGTGCTTTTGGGCACATCTCTTGCAAGGGTACAGGGCAGGAGCCCTGGCTTGTGAGAAGGAAGGAGGTGCATGGCCACTGTGTGTGTGTGGTACTCATATTCTATCACCCCTGGAATCCTGGGGATTTGGTTATGTGAGGAAATCAAATTCCTAGGTGAAGGGAAGATGCAGGTCAATGTGCATCATTATTTTACACTTTTTGTTCTGAATATGACCTGTCCTGAGACAATATCAGCCTGTTACTGAAGGAGTTGTTCCATCCACATGAGCAAGATAAAACAATTGAAAAAAAGTTTGGGGAAGTTGGGCCTCAGATTCATCTTGGTTGGGATTGTAATAATCACACAGAGATAATTGCCAACGTGTGATTAGAGCTTGTGAGGAGACAAGTAAATTGACCTAAAGTACAGGAATGTAGACAGAGACCAGAGCAATACACAGTGACTACTATGAAATATTGTAACAGGTTCTGCTGAGGTAAAGGGGAGTGACTCTCCAGAACCTTAATAATATTTTATTACTTTTTATTATAATATAGTAGCAACTGTATTTGCAGACCCAGCTGCCTCTGACATCTGCAACTATTTCAGGGATCACATGCCAGAATGACAAAGAGAAAATTAGAAAGATATTGTATTACCTGGAGGTTCTAGACTTGTCCAATACATAAATGATTTTACGTAAATGCCAGCAAACCACACAAAGATTGTTTGAAAGATACTATTTATCCATGTACTGCTTTAGAGGGTCATCCAGGGATGTCTTTGTTCAAGGACCCTCTTGGGAGATGCCCAACTCAGGCTGTAATACTATTAATAAAAAGTACTTTTATAGAGGAATCAGTCTTTCAGCTTATTGATTCAGAAACCTAGCCTAACCCAGTTACTGTGGCTGGCACGCATGACTTCCATAACACCAGGTCCCACCACCACTTCCAGAGTCATCCCTAGGCAGCTCAGTGTCACCTGGGGGGAAAGCTGTCTGCTTTACTGAGGGCTGCCCAAGCGGCCCAGGCTGTGTGCAGGCAGGAAGGTTGCCCAGGTAAGGTAACTTTGGAGTGAGGCAGAAAGTGACCCAAGGTGCAGGTCAGTGGCACTGGGGTGCAGCAGACACCAGGCACCAGCACCAGTGGCCTCTACCTCATGTGCAGGAGCCCAGAGAGTTATCCTCAACAACGAAATAGTTATTTTAAATTATGGCAAATAAATCCTATTAATTTCGGTCAAGTAAGCAATAACAGCTTTGCAGTGGGGTGACTGCAAGGCTTTTATAAAAACTGCCTCTCAACTCATCATATAATTATAAGGATTTGGTTTTCATCTCAAAAGACAAGTTTCCAGCCCAAACCCAGGGTCTGGAGTGACTCTCCCAGGCCAATGGTGGCTGACATGGAGGAGGAGGTGACAGCAGCCCTCACAGCAGTCACTATGTTGCGCAAACATACACTATGACAAGGGCAGTGAGGTGCAGCCACCCGCCCCATACCAAGGATTCAGAAGAGTTTTGTGCCTGCTGTTACCAAGGGGAGATTTGTTTGCATCAAGGGATGAATGGACATGAATCCTTAACCTGAGAACGGCACAGGGAGGGAACCAGCAGGCAGCAGAGGGGGACTGGAAGACTGGAAGAACTTGCAAAATGCTTCTGGGAAGTGTGCTGGTGTTCAGGTTTTCAGAAACATGCTCAAAAGTCAACAGATTCATTTTTAGCAAACCATGGTTTTGAGCAAACGCCAAAGCTGAGACTTAACCGCTTACTTGGGTGTTTTGCCAAGTGATGATTCCATTGGAGCAATATCCTAAGACTGTGAAGAGATGCTGGTCCATGCTGAGCATCCAGTGGCTGCCAGAGATCCTTCTGTGATGCTCTGCAAGCCAGGCACTGCCTGACTTAGTGTCTCAACAAACCTAGCTGTAGACAACCACATTCATTTCAATCTTAACGTTTACTATGTTTTTATTAACATGGGGGAAGCTGGTTTTCCTTTTAAATACTTTCTTTGCACTATCAGAGTTTTGCCACCAGAAAATAATCCTATTTTTTTTTCCAAATATATAAATTTGGAGAACCGTTCTATCTATATTTTCCCTTTTTTCCTTCAGTATGATGTATTTTAATGGTATCTTCAGGCAGGTTTTCAGCCTTTGAAGCTTTTTGTTCAATGTTTGTAACAAACCCTCTGGTGTTAATACATGCATCATAGGAAAGATTTGATTAAAACATGATAATTAAGAGGAGAAACAAAAAAAATCCAGAGTTGTCTTTGGTATGACTGTAACTGCTTGTCATTTCCCTGATGTAAACAGAGTTTTTGCTCTGGAGCTGAATTTTTTCTTCCTCAAAGCTTTCTTTAAAATCTACAGTGGCCTACAAGTTTAAGAGCTGTGCAACAAAACACTGACAAAATCCAGCAGCTTTGAATCGGCACCCACTGGGATGGGGGGTATTCATTGTGCACTTATGCTTGGATCTAGAGGCTCAGCTGCTGAGCTTTCTCATTTCCAGTTTCCCCAAGGATTTACTGAAGTCCATCACTTAATTAAATCATCCTGTGATCTGAAAACTCAGCAGGACTTGCATCCTAGAGAAGCAACCTGCATCAGTTCTCCCGTGTTAGCAAGGGCAAGATTTACCACACCAATGGCAGTCACACCCTTTTTCTTTTTTTTCACCCATATTGTATGTGTGGTTCTTTTCACAATGGAATACTAGAGGTACCTGGTTTATCAATTTAATATGAGATTTTATCAGCCAAGAATGTCTGATGACAAATTGCTCAATATTACCTGTTTATAACAGTATTTTTGCTATATTGGACTTCTCCCAACAGAGATATTTTTCACTTTCATTCTTCCTTCCTAGGTCCTTTCTAGATAAGCTATGATACAAGAAATACATCTCAGGCAATGCCACTGCAGAGAATAGAGATAGAATATATCAGCACAATGGGTTTTTATTCCCCTTTCTATCCCTTCCAATGCCAATACGCTCAAAAGTGTGTATCCAAAAACCCAACAAGAGCAATTTACACCTTTCATTTCTCTTTTGTATAAGAAGACTCTTTTTCTAGTAGACAAAGAAACACGAGGAGTTTAAAAGAATCTGAATTTAGAGAAATTATTTCACATGAGAGGGAGAGCTGCCCTTTTCTCCTAATATCATGATACACACTAAAATTCCTACTGATATTCCACAGCCTTGAAGATTTGGGGGAAAAAACAAAGAAAACAAAACAAGGATTCTGGGGATATAAAGAAAACCCAAATACTCAGAGAGACTCCTCTAGCTGAGACAGTAACCAACCCAAAGCCTTCCTAACTACCAGGGGCAATGACTGAGGCAGCTTTTTCTCATCCTCCCCCCATATAAGGACTCAGACCTGAAATGAAGGCACCATCCAGAGGCCACACAGCCTCTTCTCCTGTCACTTGGACTGCAGAAGGACAGCTCAAAGTTTCCTGAGGGAGCAAGCCCAGGGTGCCTGCCATGATCCCCGGCCATCCCAGGCACATCAGCAGCGCTTTCCCAACCCTGGAGACGCCCCAGCTCTCTGGCATGTGCATTAGCAAGAGCACCACCTGGACACAGCCCCAGGGTGCCATGCCTTGGCATAGCACAGGTTCAAAAGTGTGTTGTGATCAGCTGCCTCCCAAGCAAAGGTTTACTCCTGCAGCCAGGTGAGACCTTGTGCTGGAAACATTGTGCAATGGGGTGTGGCAGAAGGAAGTGCAGGGCAGCGGGCAGCTATTCACACAGCTCAAGAAACCCTGCTGCTCAACACAGCTCTCTGCTCAGACCTCCTCCTGCTGACAGAGATCATTGTTCCCTCCTCTCAAACAACTTTCAGTGCTCCCAAGTGATAACGCTTGAGCCTAGCCAAAACTAAATCTCTCACAGTTTGTCCAATTATAAAATCCTTTCCAAAAGGCATCAATCATCTCGAGTTTATATTTCTAAGATGAACCACCTGCAACAGGAGGTCTAACAAGCATAGTGAAGTGCTTCCCCTGAGCTAGCACAGCACATATGAGCCCAGCTATTGGGAGTGTCCACATGAGTGAGGTGCAGGTCTCTGGGAATCTGATTAGTCCATATAAACACATCACAAAAGCTCACAAAAAGTACAGGAGAATTTCATAACAATTGCAACCCTATTTCCAAAACCATATATCTTTCTGCTCCAAGCCTCTCTTTAGGTCAAAAGAGTTCCACTTTTCATTTTCATTCATCCTCCGATTTTTAAATCAAGTGAACAAATGCACCTGAGTGCATGCTTGCATACACAAAGCCATCCTAGAAGCTTTATCCAGAGTCCCAGCACAAGAGACTGAAGGGTCACTCTGCCTTTCCACCATATGTCAGCATCTGTACATGTTCTAGCTGCATCCTCATCCTTTTTAAATTATTAAAAATAATTTACCGAGAGAAGACATTTTCTGAGAAAACTGCACTGGTTTCTACTACCAGATCTATATAAAATATCCATAATACCTTTCATGCCAAACCAGAAAGAAAAACACCCTTTCACTTTTTGTATGCAACTTTGCTTTTTCTTTTCAAAGTTAAGCAGACAATTATCTCCTTCCATTTTGTTCAAACAGTGTGAATCAATAAACAAAAAGTATTACTTTGCAAAGTCTGTGACTTCATGTGTTCTTTGCTTGTTTCAATAATTTAGTGTAGATGCTGTTAGCACATACTTGTTTATGCTGACTGAACACTATCAAAATGTGGTATTTTCACAAACGATTGGCTGTCTAAATAATAGTTTGCCATGCATTTTCATCTGTCTCACACAGAAGCTGGTACACCTTCCCCATCTTTTCTTATCTGCATTGTTGGCCAATTAAAGGTTTTGTTTCTTTGCTTGCGGCTGACATTTTTCTCTAGCTAATGCTTCGTTTTTAGCATGCTCTTATGTTAAAAGAACATTTGCATATTGCTCAACCACATTGGTGGGGTGAGAGACTGAGCCACTCCTTGTGCTCAGAGCAAGGCTAGCTCATGTGTCTTTGCTGCCAGCATCCTCTCCATGGCCGCATGGCTCCTAGGCCAGCAGGTGAGACACCCAGCCTGAACACAAAGTCAATGTCCTTCTCTTTTAGAACTCTGCCAGTTAGAGATCCTCTGATCCTCTTCCCACTAACTGTCAAAATGAATAGAGTAGCTATGAATGATTTGCCCTTTTTCTCAGAAATAGCTAATAAAAGTCAGTTGTACCAACACATATCTCTTCCAATGCTGTTCCTTGTGCCAGAGTTTGCTATTCCTCCACCCCCAGTATGGGTGGAGGTGGAAGAATACCAAGCTATGGCACACAGACCAGCTATGCATAACTGGCGGCACACCACTGCCTCTTTGCATCAGCCCTTGCCTTTGCAGTACTTGTAACCATCACTCAAACTCCTATTGCATATGATGAAAACATAAGGTGGTGCTGGATGTCCCTGTGATCACTGAGAAGAGACATCAAGGGATGTCAAGTAATAAAATAGGAAGACTGGAGAGGGGAGATAGGATAGAGTTTGCTGTTGGGCTTTGAGCCTGAGCCTTTGTGCAGAGCAAGGCCTGCCATGAATAGCAGCGAGGCTTTTATGGGCTACAACAGGAAAATCTCCCCAAGCTTTTCTGGGTTTTCGCGGCATTCAGTTGTTTTCAGTCTTTCACGGCTGTTGGGCAGTCTATGTTTTCCTTTGCCTAACCAGCCCAAACTGCTCTCTGGTGCATCTGCCCCTGTTATATTGTGCAGATTCTCATCGGATCCGTACCAGCCCTTCTGCCATGCCCCTGCCAACAGCACATTCCTTTCTCTATTACAAGCACAATGAATTTCAAAGGGATGGTAGGGGGAGAGGGGAAAAGCTCCCTTTTTTACCTTCCCCCCCCCGCCTCCTCCAAGAAGTAATAGCCCTTCCTTTCCTCAGCAAATCTGAGAGAAGAGAGAAACACTCTATAAAGTAAACTTTCCTCCCAAGCAGCTTTTGAGGAGTGAGCTCTTTGGTTTTTAAAACATTGCATTGCTACAGAACACACAAATGTGAGAGGTCAGAAGGCATAACTAGGACTGCCCAGTCTGATGTCCTGGACAGTGCAGGGAATAAGCTGTTCCAGAAGAGTGAAGGGAACTTTCTTCCCTGATGGAGCCCACTATTTTGAGGGTATACACCTTGACAAAGATCGTATTTTGTTCACAGGAAAAGCCTTAGCTTGACTTGCATGCTTTCTTTAAACAAGAAAAAAAACATCAACAAACCAAAACCAAAGCAAAGCAAACAACCATTTAAAAGAATTACACGCAGGGGGGTGAGGGGAGGAGTCTGCATTGGCAAAGGAATAAAGCTAACTCATGTGAAATGTCTTATTCCTATGCAGTAACCCTTTCCTTCTTGCTTTCAGTCCTTTATTTTTTGTGATTTAATAGCAGGGCCAGGAGATCTATTCTACCAACATGGAAAGCATTATTATTAAGAGTACTGTTAAAGCAAAAAAGCCACAATGGCTCTACTTTTTCCTCAGCATGCAGGGATAATAAAGGCATAGCTGTTTTACACAAAGACACAAGACCTCCCCCAGCTAGCTCCCTACCAGAGATCCTCTGCTATATTTACAGCTCAACACAAACAGCTCAACACACTACCCGACTTTTAGGTTTGTACCAGCCATCTTAACTAACAGAAGCACAATCTGAATTTTTAACTTAAACAATATTGAGTGTTCACATAGAGTACTTTGCTAATAATGTTCTGAAGAAGTTCACCTTTTTTTTTTACAATAGCAGGCTAACGTCACTCAAAGTTAAGGGTCAGCGAAGTATTAAAAATTCACTTGCCTCTCCTTGAAAAGCAACAGAAAATAAAGTAAAATGTCTTTCTTTAGTTAGAACACAATTACATTTGATTCTACATGTTGCAATTGCAATTACTGTTGAATTCAGCACTGGGAACATTCCTGAAGCTATTTCACAAAAATAATTATAGCAGGTCTTTTGGTATTCAGAATGAGTAGAAATATCAACATTGTTGAAAGGTCCCAGTGCCTTTAAACTCAAGGAAATATACCAGGGCTTTCATGATCCTTCCTTTCTCTTTTGGAACCTTGAATACAACAAAATGTCTATTCACCTATGTGTACACACACACACTCTCTCTTATTTTGTGGTAAAGAAAGTAAGACTCCCCTGGAAGCACAGCAAGCCCTGAGCAATGCTGCCCCATTCATTAGCCTAATGTAAGGGTGTTTTTGTACAGTGCAGAGGTTAATGGGAGTTTAAGATGCAGAAAGTGTTTAGCAGTACCCGGAATGAGATCCTTGTTCAGCTTTATCTGCTATTCTGGAGAAGACTCAGTGGGCCAAGTTAACCAGAAAAGGAAGTCAATTGGCAACATCTAGAGCTGAATTTGGCCCAATTTTCACAGGTCCATAAGGTGTAATGTAGTCAACAGTGTCATTTCCACACATTTATTAAGTTTCTTTAAAAGTTAATGACAATCTTTTAAAATATTGGGTTCAACTGAACACAGAATATAGTCATATTCCAGGCCTACTTCCAAATATTTTGCCATTAGTGCAATGAAAATTAGGCAGACCTAAGTAAGAAGGAAAATCGATGAAATAAAGAGACTAAGCTGGGCTTTACCAGCTGCCTTGGGAATTCCTGCACTGGAAGGATGAAATAATTATTGAGATCATCCATGAACCATGTGCAGAATAGTTTTAATACTGGACATTTAAAGTAGAAGGGGGGAAAAAAGGAAGTAGGAAATGCAAAGAGAATGAAACAGATATTTCTAAGAGAAGCCTGAACCCTTCCAGGCAGAGATATACCAGCCTACCAGCTGAGACTAGCCAGAACAAAAGCAAGCTGACTTCGAGGACCTGCTCATGAAAGGTGCCATCAGGGGCCCTCAGTCCTCAGCTCTACCTCGTTTCAGCCCACACCACTCTGCTGAAGAGTCTGCAGCCGTGCGCTAACCTGGAGTCCCCTCGGATGCAGGGATAACAAGAAGCCATGTCTCCAGCACAAGGAGCAGTTCGCCCTCCTGGGTCATCCTAGCACAAAGGAGCGGTGAGGATGGAGTGAGATCCAGCTGAAGCCATGGGACGGCAGTGGGATATGGCGGGGAAGGGGAGCATCATCCCCTGCATTCCTTCTGTAGACTGCAGACTCTGAGGCCTGTTTTCTCCCCAACATCCACACGGTCTGTCCAAGAGGTACAGCCACTGTCAGCACAGTCACAATCCTCTGAAATTTCCCCGGGCAACAGCACTCACATATTTCAGCAATAACTGCTACCTTGTAAACACATTCCACATTCCTGTTGCATTAAACCCCACAGGTCAAATGCAAAGCTGAACAGCCTCTTGTCTAACTGTTGTACAAGGCTTGCTCTGAGACAGAACATGTGGCAGGCTTTTATTTGGAAAGGACCTTATTTAGCGTCTTTTGACCCTTCCTAATTTAGGCTTTCTCAGCCTTCAAATAATAATTGTTTTCTTGAGCCCTGATGGGAGACAGATGAGCCATGGGCTCCTTTATCTTTCCTCCCTATCAGTAACATTTGTATCACTTCCAGAAAAAAGAGCATGAGATTTTTAACTCAAGGTGACTGTAATACATGACTTCCTCAGAGGTTTCACTTAGGAGTCCAGTTAAGTTGGAATTCATAACCCAAATACATTCCTACATGAAAAGACTGGAAGGTTGCTTTCTGTCCATGCCACAATAAATGCCATGGCTGAGTCTTTTCATCTTTGCTTGGAACCTTTCTCCACAGCCTATAAGAAAAAAGTCAGGATTTCACAAATATAAGTGCCCTAATTTTTTTTGTCATTTACTCCCTTCATGACATGAACTTGCAAACTTTTCACTCTTACTATCCATTCAGGACATAATTGTTATTTTGTGTTTGAAAGAGAGGAAATATTTTTCTGTAGCTCTTACCTCATTTACTTGCAGGTCTGTGCTCCAAACCACACTGTGCTCCAAAGCAAGGACATGAGCAAATGGAAATAACTGCCACTTCCTCAGATTCTTGTTTTCTCCTTCACTCCTTCCCTGCAGCAATAATCTCAGCAAATATAACCTCTGGTGAGCCATTTTGCATGTATCACCTCCAGCTGCTGCTTCAGACTTGCAGACTTTTGAAAGTCAAAACCCTGAATGCAGCTCAACAGTTTTGACTGCCACCTTCTCAGAAATCCAGAGCCAAGTCTTTGGGGAGCCCTATACCACCTGCACAAACCCAGTCATTCCCTTGGACTGGGAAGTAGAAAGCACATCACAGAATCAAAGAATTTTTAGGGTTGGAAGGGACCTCTGGAGATGATCTGGCCCAACCCCCCTGCCAAGGTAGGGTCACCTGGATCAGGTGACATAGGAACATGTCCAGGTGGGTTTTTGAATGTCTCTGGAGACAGCAACTCCACAACCTCCCTGGGCAACCAGTTCCACTGCACTGTCATCCTCAAATGTAAAGAAGTTCTTCATGTTGAGGTGAAACTTCTTGTGTTTTAGTTTATAGCCATTGTTCCTCATCCTGTCACTGGGCACCACTGGAAAGAGTCTGGCACCGTCCTCCTGACACCCGCCTTTGAGATATTTATATGCATTAATGAGATCCCCTCTCAGTCTTCTCTTCTCTAGACTAAATAGGCCCAGCTCCTTCAGCCTCTCCTCACAAGAGAGATTAAACGCTTCTCCCGATGTTCATCAAGCAGCAACACTCCGAGCAGGGACCAGAGTGAGTCTGTCATGCAGAAGCAGTGCTCAGCTCCAGGCCTGTCCCTTGGTCCAGCTTGGCTGGAGCCAATGGCATAGACTGAGGTGCCCTCTCTGGCCTACGGCCCAGCTCCCCATGGCACCTTGCGGCATAGTGGAACTCAGGGGGGAAAGCGAGATTGATCATGCTCCCTGGGTCTCTGCTGGAAGGGGTTCCATGGACCACTGGTGGGGAATATACTGTGAGAAATGTCTCCCTTTTCCCACATCACCACTTGCCCTCAGTCTCTTCTCCTTTCTGCCACTGGGACAGAAGTTCTCCCTATTCCCATCTGACCTGATAAGCACCTTCCTTGTGAAACCCCTCGCTGACTTACGATCTCTGTCAGAAATCTCTTTGCATGCACATTCGTCTCTGGCAGCATCTCCCTCTCAGCAATGGAGAGAGGAAGACATTTTAGGAATTAATAAGTCTGAATCACTTTACCTGAACGAGACATCCCTCTGCAGAGGAGATCTCTTCCTTTCTGGCCCCTCTAAACCTAATTTTCAGGTTCCTGTATAGCCTTTGGGGCTTACTTGGCATGGGGAATAGGATGGTGGGGATGGGAATGTAAAGCCATTTGGAGACATCCCATTCATCCCTAGGCTCCCTTCTTTGAATATACCACAAATGTTTTACTTCAATTCTCAAAAGCCCAATGAGATGCAGGTTATTAATTCATGACTATGACAAGATTATTATGGTTGATTTAACATGTGCAGGCACTTAAGTAACTACTGTTGGGAAATATTTGTCATTAATTCAAAAATTTCCTGCCTGTAATTTGGGAAATACAAATGCAAGTGTGCAGCAGAAATCCAGCACGACATAAAGAGCACTCATCTGCCATCACCTTTACATGTGACTGTACAACGCTTGAGCTCTGCCTGATTTAAATCAGCACAACAAAATGTACTGCAGCATTCATAAATTAAATGCCATTGGCATTTAAACAGTAGAAAGAGCCCAGATGTAGGAAGAGAAACAGAGAAGCAGACAATATCCCCATGGGCAGCAAAAGGGACACCATTGAGAGAGAGGGTGGCAGAACAGTAATTCTAATCAAAGCTCAAAAAGCAAAGCTGTGCAAACAAAACCTACTTGTGTGGGCTTTTCTCCCACCTCCTGTGGGTCTGCAATAATTCCTACCAAGGCAGGTGGCGCAGAGTGAAACCACCGAAGTGATTTCAGTCAGGAACAACGTGACTCTCAAGCATGGCACAGACCTCCAGGGTCATCCCATCACTCCTGGGGAGGGAACTCCCTGCCTCAAACTGCTGTGTTTTGCTTGCTTTCACAGTTACAGGGAGGTTGGTGAAAATCCTGTGTGTACAGAGCTCGTTACAGTAACACTTCAAAACTGATGCTCGAAGTAACCAGCCTCATGGCACATTAGAAGGGTCCCAGTATTTCTTGGCCTTTGGTGATCCCTTGTTGGCAGGTCCAAAGTCAGTGATGAGCCATTTTGCTCACAAAGGCTCTTTAGCTCTCTGGTTTTGCAAGATCTATAACTATCAGATGCATCCCATCTATCAGGCCCTTCTCAGTGCAGGAGCTCCATGCATTGCCTGGACTTTTTCAGTTCTCTCATATGGTGAAAACTCCTTAGGGAAATCCTGAGGCATGTTTTGGTACACTTGTATCTTTGAGCTTCATATAGATGTTTCAGAATAAAACTTGGGAACATACTACCAGAGGGAGTTCACTGAGTATTCAGTCCCTTGTTGTTGCTGGCAAACTCTATATAATCCCTTCACAGGCTGATTAAAGTCTTATTTTGAAAACTATTCAAATGCTATTCCAGAGCTTGGTAACTCTGATGGTTAGAAAATCCCAGACTAAATGACAAGTCTATACTGTTTATTTTTGTGCTAATGTAATACCTTCCTTGAAGGAGCTTTTTTCATTTGCCATGGGTATTTAGAGAAGATGTCCATCTCCCCTTTCAGCCTACACCTGCAAAGCCAAACAAGACATGGCACTGTAATTTCCTCACAGAGACAAGCTCTCTATTATCCTGGCATCTTACTAACTCTTCTCTGCACCTGCCCTACTCCAAGCTCACCCCTTCTGGCAGCCAGATGTCCAGAACCAGACACTGGATCCCAGGCAGCCTCTATAGCTAAGTGACACAAAGACCACTCTTGGATTTAAGAATCCCAGCTCTTAGTTAGGCTTGCACATGTTGGCAGACAAGTAGAGAGAAAGCATTCACCTGCCTCCTCTAGCCTGCTCACTACTGCAGAGACCAAGGACATGTTTGAGCTATTTACCATCACGAAACACTGTTCGTGCAAGGCCAATGTTTCAATAACTTTTCCAGACTTGGCTCTTTCCTATGTCCAACCACCCAGATGCTGATGCTGGCTGCCAATACCAGACTACAGGACCCATTCCAGCTTCTTTTCAAACCCCAAAGTGCCAGCATACGCTCCCTTGGCTGGATTTGCAAGGGCCCAGCCATCTGTGTATCTGCAGAGTGTCTCTGCTGTAGATATAATGGGAAAATATTTAGCCTTTTACATGCAGTTGGCAAATATACTAGCTCAGGCCTGAGGAAATTCTGATTCTCTTTGCTTAGGGGACTCCTTTTTTTAAACATTTTAAAAATATTTCTGAGTCACAGCAATGGGTAGGGAATGAGATGTCTAGCAGAAGTCCCAGCTCTGCCAGAGGAGCATTACTAAGAGGACACTATCTGGCTTTGTGAACAGAGGAAAGATCAGGGGTGCTGGGTGACTTAATCTCTCATGTCCCACGCTATGCTCTGAGGGTGCTGTTTTACTGAAATAGCTAGATCAAAGCTACTAAAGAGGTTTCTGCTGTTAACTGTCTCCTGAAAGTTGTTGACCTAGAGACTGGAACAATTAAATGAAATGTGAAGCACCTCCTCAAACAGATATTTTTCCTTCTCTGTCCTACATCACCTAATCACACAGTAGTATGAAGTTACACACTTGGGAGAGCTTTTTGTAATAAAGAACATCCTGAACTGCATGAAGATACTGCCCTGGTATATATTTCTTCTCCCTTCTTATGTGGACACACACCCTGTGAGTCCTAGGAATGAATGTATGAGCTCTCCCATAAGTATGGTAGAGAAAAAAGTCTGGGATACCAAATTGGACATTCACACTTGAAAAGCAGCTGCTGTATCAGGTATGCAATGTGAGACTCTGGGAATTGTTTTTCTGAATACTAAATGTGGAAAATATCAATTGAAGCTGCACTTAGTCCCTCTGAAGAAATCAGCTTCTGAATGCCTTACAGTCAGCACTCAAACAGTTTCATATCAGAAATAATTAAAATATATTGCTTAAAAATAATCTGGTCTTTTATGTCCCCATTCAGAATCGACCACAACAACCTTCTGTGCAAAAACTATACAAACATGCTTGCAGTGTACCTGTCTTAGAGATGTGCAGCCAGATATTTGGCTGATGTCACTTGGCAGGCCTTGGTTCAAGTTAATTGGAGCTGTATCAATTCATATTTCTGAAGAGATAGAATGTACTGCTTATAGACTTCTGAAAAAGGGAAGTTAAACAGCTTGTATGCACCTGGAGACATTAATTTCCACGTTTTTCAAAATATGAAACCTGTATTTTCTGTGAGGAGTGACCTTCAGAAAACTATCACGCCAGCCCTGTACCAGCACTAGATAAAAATATACTCTTGTTTGATTCCCATCTCTACTATCCATGAGTAGATGAGAGAAGCTGCAGCACAAGGAAGACAGTTTTTTTGGTAAGTTTTTTTCTTTGAATAGCACATTGCTTTAATTTTTACATTTGACAAAGGGCTTCTACTTGTAATCTATCAAAGGAAAACAAAAAGCAGTAAAAAAATCCCATTGTGTTACCAACCAGAGGCAATGATTGCTGCCTCTGCAAACAATATACAGCCATAGGGACTTGCTGCTTTCCATTTTGTAAATATGCTACAAAGAGTGAGTTGCAGCAAGAGCATGGCAACCAGTAACTGTTGATCACTTACAGATTTTTCATTAGCCAATTCTACAAGAAATTAACTAGAGAAGTTTAAAGGTTGTTTTCAACAATTTATAAACACACACCACAAAGATCAAGAGAAGACAGTTCATCCTTCCACTTAACTTTTTTACTTACCATCCGATAAAACTTTAATAAGTACAAAGGCAGGTCAATAGTCTCGGAATTGAATGTTGTGCACCTGTATAACCAAGAAACACATTTCACCTGTAGGAAAACAACCTTTAAAGCACCTCAGACATAAACTTTCTTCAGCTGCTTACCTGCGTAAGTTCCTGTTTGTCAGATTCAATGCACCACAAAAGGCTACTGGTGTTTCAAAAGGGATCTGTCACCTTGCCAGACATTTAAGTGGTAGCAAAACCAGCAGAGGCACTTTCAACTTTGCGTGGAGAATTCTGAAAGTCTCGATTCAGTTCAGCTTGGACAGTGCACCCTACGTCTCATCAGTTACCCAGCACAGGGCTACTCTGCCTTCCCGAAGCATGAGTTATTAGCGCTGCCCTGCTCCTTTCACCAAGTGATCCCTGTATCTAACGCGGAAGGAGTCGGTCAGAGGAGAAAGCACCAGTATCCCCCAGTTGCTAGGTAACAAGCAGGGAGATCCTGACCTGAATTCTTAGTGGAGGCTGATGTTACTCAGGAAGCTTAGCTGGATCCTTCCTGGAAAGGGAGTGCCATGCCAAAAAGTTACTCCTGGCTTTGTAAAGGCCACTGCATAGCACCCAGCACAAAGGGACAGCTGCTGAGCTGTTCTTATGATTAAAAGGCATCTGTTGTGAAAATAGGAAGCATACATACAAAAATGGAGAGTGAATTTTCTGCTCTTCATACCAATGAAACCAGAAAGTTTTTAACCTTAAAATAAGATCTGTTTCAAATCTGGTCATTAAATCAGGCAGAAGAAACCACCCACCACATGCACAACCTTGACATTAACAAATGCAATGAGAGAGTATTAAGTATATGAAAATAAAGAAAATTAATGTTATCCCATACACATATGCTATGAAGCATAATCTAAAGCCAAACTCAACACAGAAAACTGAAAGGAAGCAAATCAGGGAAGTTTATGATGACACAAGAACTCAGCGTTTTCTAACCAAGTACATATTTTAAGTTATTGCCATGCCATTGTATTAATTACTCTATTTAACTTGCAAATTCCTCAGGATGTATTTTCTAAAAGATGAAAAGTAAGAGCTGAGCCAGATGTGAAGAGCTAAAGTGCCTCTGAATCTCTTGGATGGAGTATACCTGACCCTATCATCCTGTTAGCAAAAGGAAATAATGCCTCCTCATATGCAGCATAACACGAAAGTCAAAGACCCAGTTATCTGGAAAAGATGCCTTTTTACTTTCTACTGGCTCCGAGGAACATCTTGGCAAAAATGGCATGAAAGTAATGCTGCGCGCACCACGTGTGGCATGGCTCCCACAGGCTGGAGGGGCCCAGGAGGCTGGGAGGGCTGAGGGGTATCGGTGCAGAAGCAAGTCCTTTCATTCCAGCCGGCTGCTTCCCCATCTCATCTGAGCACATTCTCACACGTCAGCAGCTCCCTCCTTGCTCAAATAGATTCTGCCAGTCCCAGACAGGAATATCTGTGAGGACTCCAGCTCAGTCAGGGCAGTAGCTCCCATATCTCTGCCTGAGAGATTTGCAGTGGGCACACCTACCACCCAACCACCACATGGGCAGCAGCTCTTTTAAAGAAGGGTCTCAGGGACAGGAGGACTGGCCTGTCATGTCTAGAGAAGTCCAGCTATGACCTTAAAAGGGAATTACTCCACAACAGCCATTTATCTATTAGAAACAAAGCACTGCTTTGCTGGTAGGGAAAGGCAGACAATTGTGTTTGCAGAACACCAGCCCAGCTCAGCTGTGCAGTGGCACACCTAACGCTTACTCCTAACGCATGCAGTGTATCCCCAAAAAGGCTCTCCTTTCAACATAGCCAGGTTCAGTGGCCCAATAAATCTGTGCTCAGCACAGGCTCAAGGTCAGGAAGCAATCTCTTAGATATGCTTGAGATCTCTCCCTCCCCATAAATGTCCCCATTTATCCAGGGAATCAGTCTATCCCTGCAGCAATTATAACTGCCCAAAACCAGATGAGTATTATGGTGCTTCAAGTACCCTTCTGAACAAGAGCCAAAGCTCATCATATTGATAGGAAAATTATAGTTCTTTTGTTCATTTCCCTTTCTCATTTTATTGCAGAAACAGGAAGAGCTCAGAGTGAAGTCCTATCCCATAAGCACTTAAATTTCCAGACAGAATAGCTACAGATGTCACAATCTGAATTTAGCAGGGTCAAATTAATCCAGGTTTTAAAGAGAGTAAAAATATAAAAACCCTACAGATAACCAGTAGGCATTTGGAGGAAACATACTGAAAATTTAAGATATTAAAAATATACTCACCTGCTGTTAAAGAAAAACTGAACACGTAACAAAACAGCACAAATCAGAAATCACAGCTCTGTGCAGTGCAACTGATTTTTAAGCAGTGCCGATACTCTGAAACAATTTTCTCATGAAAGGCCATCTTACAGATACCATCACCAGGAGGCAAAACAGTGCAGAGAATCTACTCACAGAAATATTTGTATTTTAGATAGCACTAGACTAATTTTTTTTACTATAGATTCAGCTTTTGCAAACCAAGTGAAGTGGATGGCACTTCAGTGCATCTTTTCCTACAAATTCTTCCAAATGGTCTTAATGCTCAGCCATTCAACAAGCTGCACTAAATAGCAGATATTAGAGAAAACAGAGGAAGCTTGGCAAGATGAAAGGTATGGCAAATACAAGCTTTTACTAGTGAGGCCCTTAATAGAGACAAAGAGAAATTAAAAGACGCAAGTATAGTAGATTTGAGAAGAAATGGAGAATTGCTGGGCACAAAAGAGAAAGAAAGAAATAAATCCTGTCAGGATTCATACAAAAGTTAGAAAAAATATGTAGATGGGAACAGCACTGTTGGAAATGCTGCTCCCAGGGAGAGCACAAACTGGACACCTCTCTTTTAATATTTCCTCCAGTCATGTCTTGAACAGCAAGAACAGGTAAGTATTAAATTGGATCTTGGTGGGGTACAGAAAACCCACTGCATAGTGTTAAAAATAACATGTCACATCGTCCTATTATCTAAACTGGCATAACTCCACCAGCTTCATTTTATGACAGTTTAGGATTTGGCCAAATGCAGTAAGAGGAAGGTAGCATTTCCTCTTACATGTTTCACTTTGCCTGCAGGCAGGTTTCAGCAAAGCGTGTGCCTATTCCAGGGGAAGATACTTAATGAAGGATTTAATCTTCCTGATGAATACAGAAGGATGCCAAAGTACCAAACTTGTCAAGCACACCTTGCAACAAAACACACTGTTAAGAATTTGCTTTACTTGGCTATAAATTTGTAAAGCCACATAGAACAGACAGCTCCAAATTGCCTGACTTCAACTACTGAAAGTCAAACACTGCTGTCCAAATCTCTTTGCAAAGGTGTAGTATTACAGTAATTGAGACGGCCCGTAATCTGCTCACATCTCCACGCACATCAGTAACAGTGCTGAGAAGTCTCCTGGTTGTTCAGCCGCAGAAGGAGCTGCGTGAAGCACTGATTCACGCTGATGAATTGTAACCAAGCAACACTGCCAGCATCTCTCCAGCTCATTGTTCAACTGAGCCGGGGAGAACAGCAGCAGAACAGCACTGAAAACCTGCCAAACTCCGACTTCAATTAAAGGATACCATCCCTCTAACACTAGATATAGTAAATTCTTTAACCAAAATTTAACAGAAATAAACTGTTACTTTCCTCTCAGTAAAAAGATATTGACATGCCTGAAGGCAGCAAATTAATTTCTGTGTGTCCAGGACCTCTTGTAAATCATCTTTACAAAAGAAAGAGTGGAAATCTACTTTACACAAAAAATGCAGGGCAATGAATTATTCATCTGAG
The DNA here is from genome assembly GCA_036630365.1 of Acanthiza pusilla. Taxonomy (NCBI): domain Eukaryota; kingdom Metazoa; phylum Chordata; class Aves; order Passeriformes; family Acanthizidae; genus Acanthiza; species Acanthiza pusilla. The sequence continues at coordinate 4,052,199 of JAXCHO010000098.1, forward strand.
CAGAAGGACAGAAATGCTGCCTTTTTGTTAGTTTGGCTATTAGATGCTGAGGGAAACTAAAGACAACTTTCTCAGATACAGTAACTAATCAGTAACAGCACAGATAAGACGGAAAGGAAGCAGATATTTGAAAATTTTGTTCAGTAAGAGTTGGCAACCTTTTCCCATGTAAGTGTCTGAAACCAACAGTTAACGCACAAAATACTGCTACTACATCATCGTTGATGTGAACCTTATTATCAACAGAGGCATTCAAAAATTAGGTTACAATGCTGAAATCTTTTGCTGCAGTTGAGTGGTGGGATTATTTGTTCTATTTAATGCCATGGGTCTGGATATCAATAACAAAATTCACTGCAAAATTATCCACTGCTGCCCTTTATGGAAATAAGAAGACTACACAGTCTGCCAGCAAAACTATTGGTTACTAGATGTTTTTGTGATGTTCAACAGTATCCCCATCTTATCAGAAAATGAAATAATGTGTAAATTACAAATAAGATACTGAGTCAACTTGTTTTTATAACATAAAAGACAGGCTAGCAGCTGTAGGCATTTCTCAGAGCATAAAAATCAAAAGCACTGACCTGTAAAACAGAAATAGTAATAACATCTGCTAGACTTCTGGGCTCTGAAATCACATTCCCTGAGAGCAAGTTTCCAAAAGAAAGGCTGGGCATTTATGTTAAGATATCAATTCCCTTTTCAATGGATTATGTTTCTCTTTTGAAATTTTACTTAAAAGCCTGAGTGCAAAACCACATACATCTTTATTCTCCAGGAATTAATGTAGTAGGGCAAACTAACAAAATGCCATGGCAATGGCATAAAAATAGATTTATCCATGTCTTTCAGAATTTGTGGTATCACAGAATCATGGAATGGCTTGGGTTAGAAGGGACCTTAAAAATAATCCAGTTTTAACCCCTCCCGCCATGGGTAGGGGCACCTTCCACTCAATCAGGCTGCTCAAAGCCCCATCTAACCTGGGCTTGAGCACTTCCAGGGATTGGGCATCTATCCACAACTTATATTAGATCACCCTCTTTGCTTACTTCCATGCTTTTCTTTCTAGTCCTTCTCTACAAACCAGGTTCCTAGGTGTGGTCTTCTCAATCATGTTATGGGAGATCCAGCAGTCCTGTTTTCACTGTTTTAGGTGGAGTATCATCAGGATCTCACACAGGCAGGAATGCTGCTGTTCAGGCTCTGTCTGCTTGATAGTTTAGGGTCCTTCTTGTAAGTCCTCAACACTGTCACAGGCTTTGACACTACACAGTACCCCTTATAGGCTCCAAGCCTGCTCTCCCATGGTATGAGTTCCCACCAGCTTCCTCTCAATGTGAGCAGATATTTAAAGCAGAACTTGGTCTCATCTTCTTTTTTCCCCTCATATGTTTGCCAGATGGCTTTATTTAATGTCTGTTCTCTGGATTGGCTCTTAGATTGATTTTTTCCTTTACATTTGCCATCTGCTGGTCCAAACAGCTGAATGATACACTTCCTTTTCAATCTCATGGCATTAATTCACTCTTGCTGTCAATTTGGCATCCAAAATAGTATGGCAGGCAGACTGGCAGGTCTGGGTAAGGCCTTGTTCCACCAACAGGAATTTTCTCCTTGTCCCTTTGAGAGCTTTTTAAGAGGGAACAAAGTACAAAGCCAGAGTGAAAGACAGGTACCAAGAAGAACTGAACCATGTTGTCTCAATGATGGAAAGTGGTCTGTGTTCTGGCTACTTCTTGGAAATAGGATTTGCAGCCCCAGCAGCTGGCATTGTGTGTTCTTGTACAAAGAGTAGACATCGAGTTGTTTAGCAGCTAAATGCATGTGAACTTCCAAAAGAAACAAATGCTGTGTGGAAAAAAGCTTGACTTGGAACCCTCAAATCATTTTCCAGAGTCTTCAGCAACTGTCTTGCTCTTTTCAGTGAAAATATATGAGGACTCTTGTGAAATAACTGATGTGGATATGGGACCATGCCCACACCCTGCAGGGTACCCAGCCTGGGCAGCACTACAGGGGCAGTGCCAGAACAAGGGCTTGCAAAACTGCAACAGCAGCTGGCTGGGAAGGGTGTCAGGAAGAGGACAGAAGCAACACAAGAGGAGGAGGAGGAAGAGAAAGGTGCCAAAAAGTCTTGTTATGGCCCCACCTAAATGCCTAACAGCAAGGTATTACTGAGTTGCCTGATTGTGTGTGTTTTACCTGTCTTGTTATGTTAAACTCAGAATTTTTTAAAGACAATTCTGTCTCTTGAGTGTTTGCACACTTCCAAGCACAATAGCTTCTTGTGCTGGCTGAGTCCTTAGAATGCTGCAAGAATACAGTTAAATAGTAAGAGCAGTAAAAAGCTTGATGCTATTAATACTTGAGAAGATCTCACAAGGCTCTGGACAAATCATAGCCACAGCAACACTCTAGACAAACACATTTTCTAATCCTCTCATTACTATTGTGGCTTTTTTTAAAAGGTATTTTAAAGACAGCAAAAATGTCATGAAAAAATATTAACTTCATTTCATATCTGAATGCCACAAAAGACCAACAGTTTATCCAAACAGTCCAAGTGATCAAAAGTTTGAGAATTCCTACTTCAGGGCTTCTCCATATACTGAAAATTGCACAAACGCTTGGCCTTTTCCTGTTTCTCCTGTGGTTTCCGTGGCTCAGCTGACATCCAATAGATTGCCTGTTCTCCACTTTCTCCATACATTACACGGTCAAGCAAGTGGGAACAGTGTGAGGCTGGCAGTGTCTTGATCTCTTAATGTTTAGATAAATGCTGATACTACAGAGCTGGTCCTAGTTTTCCAGAGCTTCCTACCTCAGTTATGAAGATAATAAACCTAATCCAGCAGTTCAGTGTCCTTGGCCTCTGGAGCTTTGATCCAACACCCACTGAAGCCAAAAGAAAGATTCCTTAATTAGCCAGTTAGTGTCAAATCAAGCACAATTAGGCTTGAGTGCCACCGAAGAATAAGATGTACAAATTCTTCTGCAATGCAAATTCCTTTGCTGCTGAACTGTATGGAACTGACCCACATGCTCCAGGTCTTCATGTAATCTGATACTTCATACACCACCCAGCGTTCAAGGGAGTGGTGCTGAGAAACAGATTTCTTGAAATTCCCAAGCTGCTTTATATGCTTCACGTTGGTGGTTCATAATCAGATTTCTGGTTGTCACCATCATGAATGGAAGGATAAAAATTCAGTGACAAGTTATGAAATGTTACATCTGCTCAAGAAGGTAGAACGACCAGCCAAAACCAATGTGTCAAAGAAATGCATAAAACAGCTCCAGATTTAGCCAGATCCAGCACAAGCCAGGTCTATATTTGAAAGCTGCACTGGTACAGATGTTAGTAGGTGTACGATTAAAGGACGAGAAGATGGTACCACCAGTTTGCATATCCATGGTAACAAAGAGAAGATGTCCTGAGAAAAGGAGCTGTGAGATGGGGAACAAAGGAGCTTTATTCTTTTCCCCTTTGAGGGCTAAATAGCTCACACTATCTAGTGAGATTATGTAGGCTGGGGACGTGTGCACCTCTGGATCACAAGAGCAATGAGGAAAAGAGAATACCCCTCAGAGGGCTTGTCTAGCTTGCACTGCAGTCCGTGTCTCACAGCTCTTGTTCCACCTAGGCTGAAGTTGATGCAAACACACCCAGTGGCCTTACAAACAGCCCATTATAGTATACATAATACAGCACAGTACCCAAAACATACACTGGCTGGTTGGGACACACAGACTAAAGAAAGAAACAATGGCCTTCTATGCAGCTCTCAGTACAGAGTACTTAGGCACAAATCATAGAACCATTTAGGCTGCAAAACATCTTTCAGGCCACTGAGTCCAACCTTTAACCCAGGACTGCGAAGTACCAGCGTAGCTCATTTTTCTCTCTAAGTATGACTATGTTCTGAATACATTTATGATGATGCAACTGCATCCGCTCTAGGCCGGGTTTAACAATCTTTACAGTTTCATGACTAGTCATAAAAGTTCTATTACTATGGAAGGACAATGTCCAGATAAAGTATGAGTGATTTCTTCAGAAGCAATTAAAAAGTTAACAAACTCCATGCAACACAGAGTGATACCAGCGTCCTCACACATGTGCCTACTCCATTACTCTAATGATTCAAAGGGCAACTCCTTGAGTTCCCAACTGCTCTGTATTCCCCAAACAAAACTCACAGAACCGCCATCTCTCTCCATTTCCTTACAGCCATCATTGGGGCAGGAGGGCAGTGCTACTGTGACACTGAGCTGAGCCCATCCGGACTGGATTCTGGGTGCCTGCACGCTGAGCTGCCTGGCAGGAAGTCAGACACAACAGAAGAAACAGGCACCATCTTCCATGTTGCTGTATATAACCTCTGAAGCAAAAGGATGAAAAATTGCTACAAACACAGTTTCTTTTAATAATCTCCTTTTCTTATTCTCCTGCTCCTGCCACAATTTTTAGTTTTAGATATGTGAGTCTGGCAACTCTTTGCATATGCCCAGCTCTCTGGTTTATTTCTGGTCCAGGTTTTCCCTGGGTTTTACTAGAGGCAAGAAAGAGGGATATCAAAAAGAAAGAGGCATAGAAAGAAAGCTGAGGAAAACAAAGCCTTAACATACCTAAAAAATCATCTGAACATCCACATAGGAGCAGAAAAGCTCCTTCTTTTTAAATATGTATTCTGTTTCCATGCTATACTAACTACATGTTATGTTTTTTAATAGTCTTTTTAAAAATAAGTTTGGCATGATCTAGTTACTAAATATTATATCATTTGATCATTACACAGCAGAGAAAACTACTTTCCTAATCTGGAATAGAATCTAAAATTCTACAGTACCTTTAGGAAAATGGGGCTTAAGTACCTTTTTTTTTTTTCCAATGACATGTAAGCCCAGGAAAAAGTAATTTTCTCTCTATTTTAGTTGGTTTTGAAAGTCTTAGAATTGACAGTTGCACATAAACAATTTACACCTTCACTTTTACAGCTACGTGAAATCAACATTGATTTATGCAGCACACAATGTCTTTATTTCTTGATTAATTTCCCTTCAGGCTTTCACTGTAAGTGAATATTGTGATATTTTATTAGAGATGAGATAACAGTGAGACTAGTATTAATTTCCTTCATTATATTCTGTTGCTCATAACTTTGGCAGGTGGTGTAACTTTCAGGTCCTCTGAGTGGGGGGGGCAAAAGGATGAATAACTTGCAATGGTGTAATTGGAGTCCACCCCACATACAAGAGGCAGGTTCCAGCTGCACAATGAACTTTGGTTCTGACATACTCAGCCTTGTGCTTTGACTCAGCAAAGTAAATAATGCTCTTTACAAGCAGCCTGCACAAAATTGCCAGGGCGTTCTGGTTTAACACACAGCACGTTATCAGGCATTACACATCCAACATAATTAATTAAGACATTTAAAAACTGAAACAGTTTCACCTGATATTTGGCAATCTGCTGCTCCTAAGCAAAGTGGCTGAGAGTTTAATAAGAAACATCACAAAGACAAGCTAAAAGTTGAAGACCATTTTGATCATGAACCTTCTCATGTAAGTAGACCACTTGCATGATCCTATCACAGGATCCTATCCTATCCTATCACAGGATCCTATCCTAGTGAAGGTAACACTCTTACCTTCACTAGCAAATGGGTTTTGCTTCCTTACCCTAACCTTTTAAAGCTGGTATTGTCTCAAGATCACTACAAACTGTACAGACTGTTGTGGAGTAAAAAGTTTTAATAACATCAGAGCAGACTCTTGGGCTGAGCTAATACAAGCACTCAGCTTTAGTCTAATTCTAATGGCCAAATAAACAGAATTAGGATGATGCTCAGTGATACTGTAAATTCCAGCCACATTCCATACTGAAGAGTGGATGGAGAAAGCAAAATGGTGCAATCACTTAAAAACATTATGAAGAAAACTAGATTGGTCACTTTTTTTTGCCCTATGCTTTAGAAATAGAAACTAATAAAATAACAACTAGTCAGACATGAAAAGCTAGGAGGAAATGAGACTTTACATTATGGAAATACAGCTGACAAATGCAGTGCTGTAGAAGCAGACGTGGTTAAAAAAACAACAAAATACTTTTCAGCAGAATTTGCCAGTTTGTTTTGTGGAAATGGAACCAGGAAGCCCTTGCGGGAGATTCTCACACTATCACCCACAGATCCAAAGTACCTGTGAGTCCAACAGGAAGTTGAGATGTACCTATCTGCACACGTGGTCCTCTTATCTTCTTGTGGTTGAGCTACAGCTTGTGACTTTCATTCAGAATAAGACTGCAAAACAGCTGAGCTGGTTGTTAAACCAGACTGATGAAACAATGTAAGTAAAATCATCAGAATTTCATTTAAAAGTTACAGTCTAATCGTCAGTATTTTGCTTTGACCAAGAAACTTGCTACATCAGGAGCATGGCAAGACTTGCAGAGAAAGTTTCAAGAAAGCTGACCAAAAATCTTTTGTGTACACATGACAATTTACAGTGCTCTCTGCTCACAGAGTCGTTTCATATCAGATTCACAGGACTAGCTTTTGCTAAAAAAATCCTCTCACCATGAGAAAGGTCATGGAAACAACCTCTTTACTCTAGGGCAGATAGCACTTCCTTAAAGCACTCCATCAGAGTCCAAATAGAAATACTCACATGCTCGTGCTAACAGTGTTGAGTTACACAAAAGCTGGTAACCAGTTTAAGGAGCGTAATTTCATCAAAACAGCAGGCCAGCTACCATTATCCTTCTGTATAGTGCAGACTCAACGCAAATGTCAGAGGAGCCAGACCATTTACTTGGTTCAGATATCTCTGAAATGGACTAACCTTCAGTCCCATAAAACTTCGAACTTCGCCTGTTCAAGGGTTGAAGCCCACTTGGGGATCCTGGAATATCAGATATGCAGTAGTATCTTACTACAAACCCATGATTTCAACTTGCTTCTAGGAAACAAATATATTTCTTTTTCTCCTATCATCTTCCACTGTTAAATTTCAAGTTAATAACCCATGGTTGTGACTGAGTTAAGCATTACTGAAGCAATTTGAAGCAAGTGTAAAATGCAACAGGGCTTCCTTATCAAAGAACATAATAAGAGCAACAGAACCATCACCTACAGATGCATGGCAAGTCCCAAGAAGCAACTGATGTTCTGAGACACATGTCTCTTAAGATTTCTACCACAAATGCAGATATTTGTATGGCAGAGATGTTTCTGTGGGAAAGAAGAAAGCAAGGAAGGAGAAACTCTTCAGGAAAAACAATAGTAAAGGCAGCAGAATGCCCGAGGGAAAGCAAGAATAGTTACTGAAAACAATTCCTAAAAAGGCCTAATGATAGAGCATCATTTCACTGGTGGCAGAACAAAGTAGGGAGTGATGCTCAGAGAAGCCTCCCTCCCCTTCATTGAATTCTACTTCATCCATGGAATCAAGGTTTGTTTGGGTTTTTCTTAATTACTAGGACTAGATCTGGCTTCATCACCAGGTTAACATTAGCTAAAAGCTTGGTTTTGACCTAAGTTTTGACAGCCTCAGATCTCAAGTGAATCCAGGGACACAACCCCAATTCTGACCTTGCAGCAGATCTTCGTTCTGTCTTGCCCACAATGTGGTTTTATTCATACACACTACACAATGTGGTTTTATTCATACACACTACACCGTAATCTCAAATGCTCATGCAAAAGTGGAAGAAGCAGCAGAAGACTGAATTTCAGGTGCCTTTTGTTGATTTGTTTCACAGCAGTGGCAAGAATGAACACTGGCACAGTTGCCACAAGAAGCAAGTGAGCTTGTTCTACAGCCAAGAGGCCACCGACAGGACAACAGCTATGCACCACCCCAACCCACGGGACCACATGCTCACAGGAACTGTGCTAGAAAGTTCCCGTCTCCTATGCTGAACTCCTTCCACCTTTCACAGGAGACATAATGCTCCTCACTATATTCTGCATCCCAGCTTACCAGACACGTTACCTTCCTCCCATCACAGCACCCAACACGATGCTTCTTCAGACACATTTGCAGGGGAAGCAGGTACCTCAGCAATTCTGTCCAGCACACAGAAGGAGCCAATTTCCTGAAGTCCTTTTGGCTTCTCAGCTGACTCCACTATGTGCCACAGCTCAAAACTAATCTGCTGTTTCAGAGAAACATGAAACTTATGAGGAGAACGTGTCAATTCATTAACGATATACACTCCTCTACAAATATGTAACACAGATTGGAACTGACATTCAAGATGACCCACACCCTATATAAGCCTCACAAAAACTGCCTAGTTATTCACTTTTCCAGCTTGGCAAACTAAGCCTCCATACTCAGTGTCAAGCTAAAACATTTGTTAAAATAATTCTTGGCTTCCTTCCACTCTAAACAAATTCATCAGACAGATATTTCAACTCATTTTTGACTCAAGCAAGCAGAAGTAGGGAGGTACAAAAGTAGAGATATAGGAGCCTTCATTAATTAGAATATGACTTTTTTTTGTACACCTTTTTCTTCCACATAAGGATAATGGAAGGTTTCGGCTATTTTTGAGGTCACTGTCTCCAATTAAGAGAAACGCATGAGCTTTAAACAAATCAGACAACCGTGGAACAATTTTAATCCCTGAATGAATAAATCCCTTGGGGGACGTGGCTGCAGAGAAATCAATGGGCAATTCTATTAAGCCTTAACAGCAAATAAGGCACAATCTGGCTTCTACAATGAACCTCAAAGCCACAGATCCTGTCATAAGAATTTATCAGATTTGTGTGATCAGTCATCAGTGTACAGAGCCCGATTATACCCAGAATATCTTCTGCTTACAGCAGCTGTTGGGGCAGCATTGTGCTAGACCATCTTTGAGTTAGAGGCTATAATCTTACGGCAAAAAATGACAGAAATAAGTGTTAGCTGTGTGAATACTCACTTGCTCCAGTGCACTCCTACCCTTATCAGCACCCTGCTGCCCACTGACCTTACCTCTAGCTCAGAAGTGTTAAGAGAAGTGTGAGCTGTGACTGTGAGAAACTTGGCATTTGCTCGCACAGCCTTTCACAGCAACACATAAATGACCTCCTCTGCCCTACAGACTGGAAGTGCTCTCTCTAGCTATGGGATCAAACAGAAATCATTCATATCATGCTAGGAAAAATCCACAGACTAGAACAGAAAATAGAACTGTGCTTTAAAAAAATCATCAAAACAGAAGAAGTGATTTCCCCTCCCCTTCAACATACCTAAATGCTCACCTACTGACACATGTCAGGGTAAGGACAAAATCACTTTGCTTGGTGTGTTTATGCAGCCTAGCCCACATCTAGGAGCCTCTGCCTTGGGCTGCATCTGCTCTTGTAAATGAAACACTCTCAGGACTGTTCTGTAGCACTGGAGACAACACTTGAAACCAGACTGCTAAACTCTCAGGCTCTTCAAAAGAGACTGACTACATTCACTCTGCTCGTTGAAAACCATCACCAGCTTAGCCAGCCAGGACTGTGTCCAGGGCTGTTCCAACAGCCCAAGACCAATGACAGCCTGACCCAGGAACATTTTGTGCACTGTTCAGTAGGTTAGATGCATCTTCCCAGTCCAGCTACCCAAACTGCACAGATCTGAGGCATGTCCAAGGTACATGACAGCTGCCTTCTTTGCTCACAGAACCAAATTTCCCTTCCTTGAAATCAAGGTATGTGAAGAAGGAAAGAGGGGGAAAATGACCTACAAACGGCTACTACCCAGACAGACCTATACTACAGACATGGCACACCCAGTGCTCACAAGTTCAGAGCTGCTCCCTATGAGCATCCACTCTTTCCATAAATGCCTATAGAGGGTCAAGTTTTCATAGCCATTAAATGCCTAAAGATAGAGATGGGACCCATCACTTCTTGCACTGAATAGGAATCATTATCCAGTAAGATGCACAGCAGGCTTTTCAGGTTAAGTGCCTCATTCCTACTGCAGTTGACTGGAATTATATTCCTGAAGATGTTAAAAGCCTGTGTGTTTAGAGTGATGCCTTTGTTATCCCTTAATACGAAAGTACAATGTCTCTAATCCATTAAACTGGCTTATGAAAGAAAAAAATACAGGAGTAATACTACAGGCAAGTGTTTTCCTCCTTCTCCTGGGTAAAAAAAAAAAAATCGCCTGCATATTTCAGCTTTGCAATCTTGCTTCATGTCCATCTCTGAGCAAATAAATTGAAGTCCTGTGGAAGCTGCACAAGTAAATTTCAATACTGCCTGGTAGTGTGAGACACAAGACGGGCAGAAATAGCTTAGTTTAATTCGCACTGGACTGACATTTGGTCTAAGAGGTTTCGTGGAAGCAATTAAAAAAAGGAAACCTGAAGTTATTAGAAAGAACAAATAATTTTCACAGTGACAGTGACACTTGACTTTTTTTCCCCCAGCATCCTTTCACTGATGCAAGTTACCCAGAACTCTGTAATCTGCACAATCAATTTAAAACAGTATGTACAGGTAGCATCTCACTTCAAAAAAATAAACCAGTAAAGAAACATAGCACTCTTACTCAGTCAGTTCAGTAGCAATTAGATAAACTGAGTTTACAGTCTGCACCATACTTTCATCTCACAGTAAGATTTGAAAAAGTGCTAGGCTACAAGATTAAATAAATTTTAAAAATCTATACCTGTGCTCCCATGATTCTGTATTGAATAGCTTTTGAGGGAAGTACATATTTAAGTGAATATTTGAGAGCAGTAACCTCTACAGTATCCTATAAAGCAGGCTGCTGAGGAACAAGAAACCCATAGACCAGATATAGTCTATGACTTCACTTTGATAATTTTGGACTGAGTGATTTGGGGGGAATGCATTGGGACAAGGAAGAAAGTTAATCTGTGCCTTGCCAAATGGGTCTGACAGCTCTGCCTGGGCTGCAGGGAAAAAAAATCTCATTTCTCCCATGAACCAACACTAGGAGAAAATGATAGCGCACGCACCAACACAAGAAAATGCTGATCCTATAAAACTTAATGGCAAATAAGAGGGACAAAAGTAAAAAATGTTATCCTCCTAATTTTAGCAAGAGATGTCTTTTTCAGAGTTAACTTGGAAATATTCGTGTTTGGAAGCTAAATCTAAGATACCTGAAATGGGCTCAATTTTCATAAACTGTTGAGCACTCCTTGCCATAAAAAAAATTAACCTTTAGTTCATTCACCTTCAGTGCCCCAAAGACATTAGCCACCTAGGAAAATTCAGGACACTTCACTGAAATACACTAACTCATCCTTCTTTAAATATTCTTTTTTAAAATCCTGGGAGAACAGTGCTGATGAGAACAGCATTTTCTTTTTCATGCTTGGATTATGTGCCAGTGTGGCAAAATGCAGCTACCACTGATAGCTTGAAAGCACCAAGCACAATATGAAGAAGCATCTCTGCAAGTCTGCATGTTCATTCATATTTACAAAACTGACAACACACAGATTCAAGAGACTGATTGATGTATTTTAACTGCTTGCTTAAATGATGATCAACTCCTCGTTTCTCATCTGCTACTTTTGTTTCACACTATCTTACATATTTGTTCCTGACACGCTGTTGCAGAAACTAAGGGCTGATTTCTGCCTGGCTTAAGACATCAATTAAACTCTATTTTATTATGATGCTGCCACCTATAGTCTTTCTGAACACCACACTACCGCTGCAGAGTTTTGATTTGCATTTAAATTTCTAAAAATTGCTTTGTTTGTCCTTTGCTAAAACTTTCAACATCACCCCACCAAGCAAGAAAAACGTCAAATGAAACATCTGGGGGGGATACACTTTTGTCATCTTTCCTCTGTGATTTCCAGGCCTACCAAGAAACATCCCCAGTTTTGGCTGCTCTGATGTTCTCTGATGAAAACTCTGCTGACAGAAGGTCTGAGAAGAACAGGTGACTCTGAGGTGAGTACCTACCAAACCAACAGGAGTGGTTACTTCCAAACACACTACACAACCAGCCTACAGCGCAGAAGACAGGGATGGAAACCAGATCTGAAGTTTCCATGAGGCCTAATGGAGATGTCTCACCAGATACTCCTATATATACTTCCTTCATGTTCTACTTCTGTCCTCTGATTAGGACCACTAAGCAGTGACATTAATTCTCTTCTTCTCCCAATGTTTTTCTGTACTATAATTTTCTTAAGCTAACCTATCATTAAGTAAAAATCAGACCTCAGACAGACCAGACATACACACCTTTCACTGCAGAGCAACACACAAAGTAATGTGAATCTGGAATCCCTCCATTTTGTCCTCTTATCACCAAGACCTAAGCCATAGGGATGTTTTGCACAGCGTTCCTAGCTATGAAACTGTCAACTCAATGGTGATGCATTAAATACTACACCAACTCAGAAGGCCTGTAGCTGCAAATTAGCAATTTGCTCTTCTAGGAATGGAATTAGTTGGAAGGACAGATAGACAGGCCCTCCTTAACCTCCAATTTGTCCAAGCACCTATGGAAACTCTTGTGTGTTTCCATGGTCAGCTGATGCAGTCCAGCCCTTGTATCTGTCCAACCCCCCAATACCTTGAAAAAACCTTAGTGACACTGATTCCAGTATTAAGGAAAGAAAGCCACAACTGGAAGATTAAAGGAGCTACTAATTTTGATGGCATACAGTGCCCTGAGTCCTTTAAGTTCCACGTTACATTGTATTTATAGCTTCTTTGTTCAGTTCTAGAATATTTTCCATTTTAGGAAGGAAAGAAATCTTCTCAAGTGTAGAATCAAACAAACCCCATAATTCCAAAATACAGGCAGCTGATTGTATTGTATAAGACAATGAGTTAGAAGATTAAGCAGTTCCTTTGTTATTCTACTTTTCTTTAAATAGCAGTGTTGCCAAAGCTGATGTGATAAAAGAAGAATGACATGAAGAACAAGAACTGTGTAATCTTCCCATCTCACTCACCACTTTCAGATACAAAGGAGTAAAAGTACAACCTGTCTCCCTTGCCCAGAACTTTTATGTGCTGCAGATAAAAAACAAACAAAACACACCAATTTTCTAGCTTTTCAGGGATGCAATATTAAACAATGTAATTAAAAATAAATTGACTTTTTTAAAAAGTGAATTCCTTTGCTGTTAAAAAAAAAAGCAGAGCTATTGTGTATTTTTATCCATAGAACAAACAAACTGTTTATGGGGACTGTAGCTTAGCAGTGAGAGCTGAAGCACTTTTTATAACTGTGTTCTCTCAGGAGTGTCTCGCCTGTAAACTCAGACATTATCCCTAAAACCATTAGTGTTCATATAAAAGAAAAAGTTGTGCTGCAGCACTGTCAAGAAATTTTCCTTGATGGACCCTTTTCAAAGCTACTTCTGTCTTAACTTAGCAACAAACTTCACCAGAAAACCAGCTGGTAGAGGACACCACCGAACATATGTGCCAGCTTATACACGTGTGAGTATTCGACACCTGTGGAACTGACTGATGAAATTTGCTCTGAAGCAGCTGGGAGCATAGAGAACCACAGGCCTGAGAATTCTGAGAAACAAAATGCACTGGAAGAAATACCCAAGAAATCAGTGTCCTGTTTTATCTCATTCTCCTTGAACATCAACAGACTGGCTAACAAACCATTTGCCCTAAGTAAATACTCTTGTAATTACACTTCACTAGACTCATTCAAGGTCATGAAGAGTCAATGGTAATAAATTGCTAGAAAGTCCCACTTCAGCTCTTATACCTGTTTTTTCTCCAAGTCATTGACTTAATCTTTCTCTTGAAATATTTCAAAATTTGTCAGAATTTAAGGCATCACCAATGTGTACTGTGAAATTTGCTCCTAAGGTGCATTTCAAAAGTGCTGTACAAAAGCAGATACACCATCTGCTATTTAAAGAGTTCCAAGACACTTTCCTGTTAAATTCCTGCAACTACTGGATAAGCTACTACTGCCAAGAGAAACTCTGTTGGCTCTCTCTGAGGCTGTATAGAGTACAGGCAACAGGAGTAACAGGACTTGCAAGAGGTATGAACACAGGAAAATGGTACCCTTGAAAGTAAGACAATAATTATTTAAGTCTGAGCTTCACCAGAAACATCACCAATAATTTTCACAGAAACATCTATTAATATATTTACACTTTTCTCCCAGACCACTGTATTTTCCCAGGTGCCAACAGACCCAGTTGCTTGTCTTTGAGCTGCCAAGACCTTTAGTTTCATCCTGTTTTAACTCATCAAACAGATGTAGGCATTTTACACTCAGAATTCTACAACCCACTATGTGCACTCTTTATAGACACCAAAAAATGGAGTACTCCAGAATTACAGCACTGATTGCATTGTTTACTTTGATGTTTAATTTCAAAACTTTCCATTTTAAATGTATTTCAGAGCAGCCAGACACTCTCTTGCCTCTCATATTGCACTGTTTTAGCCACATCTACCTCCAAAATGTTAATAAAAATTAATACTGTGTATCAGCAAGATCATTCCACTAATGACTAAATGAGACGACACATTTAATAAGCCTCTCTTAGCTTAATCCTCTTCATGTATAGTGATGGAGCGAGAGAGGCTGCAGTACCACACTATGAAGGAACTGAGGAGGGATTCGTGCAAGTATTGGCCAGCTCAAAAACATAAACTGAGAGGATCCAACTTTATCAAATCCAAAGCTGAATGACAGAGAAATATAATCCTGAAGGAGTTCTGCTGACTTGAGGATGAGTAGCAATGCACAGAAATGCTTTGGTACAGATAAAGCCATCTTCCTTAAGTGACAATACTGTCTGTAAATGAATGTTTCACTGCACTAAAATGGGTAAGTAAATGGTCTCCTTTCCTGACCTTTTTGCATAGACTCTTTCCTCTCTTTAATAATACAGAACCATAAATCTCACAGTAAGAGAGGACTGTATCTTTAATACCTTGGATACATTACATTTTATGACTGAATTTCCATCTCTCTGGTGATTGTTAACTCTCTTTCAGTGTATGCACAGCTGGGAAATGAAGCAGCTTTTTCTAAGAGTGTGTTACAATCCTGGCATGTACAGCCTTCATCCTACTGCCTTTCAACAAAGATTTCCAAGTTCAAGTGGATGTCCTTTAGTATTTTGGACTTAAACAAACTAGACACACTCAGTTCATCAGCACTGACAATTTCAGAAAGGCACTTCTAGGCTTCTGTAACAAAAAGATAAATGAACTGTGTGTTGCTGGATATATACTACATTTAAGGGACCAAAGCCAGAGCATGCTGTTATGAAGCAAGACCTCAGAAGACAAGAGAACTGATTCATTCCAGCTGTGCAGGGCACTGGACAAGAGATCTATGACACTAGTAACAACAGACTTCAGAGCTACCTTCACTTTCTGCACAGCGAGTGCTCTGCAGGTCCCTATCTACAATGTGCATTACTCATACTCTCCAGCCAAAGACTGGTTGTGCTGGAAACACACATCTGAAATCAAGACTGGAACCGGTGGGCTGTGAGGCAATGACCATTTATTAAATCTTCACACAAAACAGGGAGAACTTGTCTATGCGTTGTTAGATATCAATGATTTCATTTTTGTCCTAGTGAATCTGAAAGGCAGCTTTGCTACTACAATAAATACTTGCCTGAGACATTTCCATAATTCAATCCTATTATCAGTTCCTCGGTAACAGTTCAGTGCCAGTCCTTGTTATTAAGAAGGTTTTTTCCTCCTTGTTGCTACTCTTTTGTCATTACTATAAATACTGAGGCTGCCAGCCAAGTGCTGTACAGCTGTTAATGTCTTGCACGACAGAGAGGACAGCAGAGGCTGTCAGTACCACCACAGGCTGAGTGTGAGCAGAACCCTTTCCTCTGTAGAGCTCAGTGGCAGGCAGCAAGCACTCATGTTCCCATCCACTGCCTTAGAAGCAACACTGCCAGGTTAGCTGGTTTCTTTCCAAGAGGAGAATTAGACCCTATACACTCAGAAGCACATGATAAAGAACACATTTTTAATTAAAAACACAGCAGAATTTAAGTTCACAAGGTCTTTGTGAAAGCAAAGAAACATGACCTTCTACTGTCTATAAACTCTGACGTCTGTACATAGACAAACTAATTACCCACCACTATAAACAACCACAGACAGTTCCTACCTCATTACTGGATAAACCTAAATGCACCTGCTCCCTTTCCTTTAATGATAAGCCAACTCCTACCCTGAAACCTCCTTCTTTCAATGATTAAAGAGCTACAAGGCAAGTGCCAGTAATAAAGTTACATTTTTTTCCTTCTGTAATCTAATCTTTGCCCTGTAGAAACTGCTGATGAGAGCTCAGTTCCACTTAAAATTTACATAAAAACAATCCATATCATTTTGCATGGAAAAGGACTGCTGCCCCAGTGTTTATTGGCATGGTCATACAAAGACTAAGAAATTACTCTGATGCAAAAATGATGTACAGCCTTGTATCACTATCAAACAGGCTTTGATGCATGGTTGCTATTTTTGGAAGCTAATGATCTGTGAGTGATAAAGCAAATGAACTTCTTAATGATGACAAATACAGGAGAATATACAGTACTGAGTAGAGAACATGATGTCCAACTGAAGAAAGATTTATGGGAGATAGTTATGGTACATAAGATTTATAATGGCAAAATAAGAGAACAGAAAAAGCTTCTGAAAGATCTTGTATGTCTACCTGGAATAACAATTTACTTTCAGACAAAGGATGGAATGTACAGTCCACTGCATGCTTCTAGCTCATACTTACTTGCTTTGGTATTTATATACATATAAAGCCTAAGACATGCATGACTTTTTCCAATTTAAATACAATTAAAATAGACGTAGGAAAAAAATTTTAGGTTTTTAACTAGTGTGAAAATATGCAAATAATTAGAGTTTATATTGTTGGGATGTGCCTATAAACTTCTCTTTATACATGGGGTGGTTTATCAGTTAATTGTATGCAAAACTGGCAAGGTGATGTTTTCATAGCTAAAATTTCGTTGCCCTCTTCAAAGGTTTTGAATTGAAGAAATACCTCTAAGATCCATCAGTGGCAACTAAAATTCAATACACTAAACATACTATTGACAGAGAAGTTTGTCAACAGAAGCTAGCATAATAAAGAAAACAATGCACTTGTGGTGTTTCAGGTCTCATGTCCAAAAATACATTCAACAGGGGGAAAAGTCACACCATTTATAGCCAATTTCAGGGTAGAGGATCAGTCAGCATTTTGAAAGATACCTGAGGAAAGGAAGAGGAAAAACCACAGCACTTCAGGGCAAGAAAACACGCCTGCCAGCTGGGCTCGGCCTTCCTGCAGGGAGCCGGGCCGGTGGGAGCTCAGCCTGTTCACCTCAACCCAATTCACACCTTGGATAAACCTGGAAACGCCGGTCGCGAAGGAGCCATTCGTGTACATGGAAACCGGTGTCCCACTGGGTACCTTTGGCCTCTGAATTAAACGCCTGTATTGCTTCAGATTAAGCGTCTCCCTTCGCTGTGCTCCCAGACAAACAGCCTCCGGAGAAGACACGGGGAAGGAAGCAGAGCCCTTCCGTCCGCCCAGCCTCCCCCGACGGCAGCCCCGCGGCTTGGCCCGAGGGAGCCGCTGCCCGGCACGTCCCTCAGTGCCCTCACTCACCTGGAGCCCGTGTGGGGCGGCTCAGCCCCCGGCGGCCCGGGGCGGCGGCACAGCGGTGCGGGCGGCGGGGAGCGGCGGAGCCGGGCGGCGCGGGCCCATCCGAGCCGCGGAGCTGCCGCCACCTGCCCGCGGGCCGGGCCGGGCCGCTCCTCCCCGGGCCCGCCGCCACCTGCGGCCAGGACCCGCCCGCGGCCGCGGGGCCAAGGGCGAGGCGGGCCAGCGGCGCTGCCCCGGGGGCGGGCGGGGTGCGGCGCTCAGGTATTTTCCACCTCGGCAAGACATTGCCCGCGGCCGGGTCACAGAGGCACAGGGGCGTGAGGAGAACGAGCGACTGTTCTGAAAGGGCGATTTCATCGCTACAGATTTCTGCCTCGGCTCTTTTTTCCCCCTTCGCCTACCCGAGGTGGCTCAAGGTAGCGACGAGCCATCTCCAGGTGTTTTCTCGAGCGAGTTAAGGAGTGTTGGAGGTGGCGGGGTAATTGCAGCACGAAGCTACAGTCAGGATCCGTGCGGTGGTATCAGAGCGAAAGGCTCAAGCTGAAGTTGCTTGCAGCTGTGAACAGTAGCGCTCTTGGATCTTCAAAAGGGGTATTTCAACCCAAGCTTCTATGCCAGAGGTGAGAAAGGAAGGCTGGACGAACCGGCTGGAAAGATTTACTGAAAGAACATCGAGTAGTTAGTTCCCCACTTCGGCGTCTTACCTATTTTAATACATTTCTCTTAAACTTGTGAGTTCTGGTTTCAACATGAGCACCTTTTTTTTCTTTCTAAAGAGTCTCTCCTGTGTAAAGTCAGTGAGTCTGAGGACAGCAGGTTTGTATAGAAAATACAGGTGTTGCCTGAAAAATGAATGAATGCCACACTGCATTGCCTCACAGTCCAAGGTAAAGGCATTAGAGTGAAAAATACTGTGGAGGTTGCTTGTTTCTTAGGGCAGTGATAAGGGAACCAGAAATGAAAATGGAAAGCTAGTGCACACTGACTCAGACTTAAAATGAAAAATAATTTTAATGTTACTTCTAGAGCAGCCACTGTGGGTCAAAAAAGAAATTCAATTACAGGTTTTATTTCTGCAAAGTAGCATTGTTTTAAAAATATTCATGCTATACTGGCAAAAGTGATTTTATGAAATATTACTACGTGCAGGAAAAGACATACCCTCGTGTAAAGCAAATCTGAGAAGTACATTGTTCACTTGCTCGGTTGCACTGCAGCTCTGACAACAAAGACGTTTTCTGCTTTGTGTACTCTATATAATTGCTTGGGTGTAGGCTGCATTCAAGATAAAAAATGTTTGTTCTTCTCCCACCTCAGGAAATAAAAACACTAAAAATACAATGTAGATGAGAAGCACGAGACAGGAAACTTAAAACTAAGCTTAGACTTTTGCATCTGTTGGAATAAATTATTAAACTGCTTCATGGGTTTTAATAAAAATCAAATGTGGGACAGCCTAAAGAAAAATCGAGTTACAGTATATTAGAAAGTCAGGTAAAAAAAAATCCATTGGATGGGAACATCATTTCAGGCCATGCCTTTATACATAATATTTTAATTACAAGCAGATTTTGTTTTTCAAAGTTTATTAATAAAAAATCTGATCCTTGTAATTTAATAAGGTTATGTTTTGATATAGTCAATCCAAGTGGAGTCACATGAAAATTTTATCTGTCCTATCAAGTTCTTTTTCTTCTCTTTGGAAAGTGTCCAAAATGTAAAACTAACTGAAATATCTTTCCACACATTCACATAACTGTGCATGTTAATATCACAAAGCTATGTATGATTTGTGCATCTTCATTTCACATACTCCCTCTGCTGGGAATTAGCATGAAAGTTCAGTGGCTCAGAGGAAAGATCATTAAGAGTGCAAGATACATTAAAAAGCCTCTTTTGCTGCTTTTATTAAAAGATCACAGTTCTTTACAGACCCTCAAGTCTGTATCAGTAAATCAATTTGCATTTCTCGTTGCAAGGCTCTTCATTCCAAAATCACTTAAATGTGGAAGGAGAAGCTAATGCAAATTAACTAGTTAAATATGGAATATATACTAAGTTCTTATGCATTCTATAGTGTCATTGTAACTGCTAATTTCAAAGATTAAATAAATATAGAAAAGCAACTGAGTAACAGAACTGCTAAACTATATCTGATGCTGATAACCATATTGCTAATATTCCACTGCCTACACTGACACCAACAGGATTACTTGGTCAGAGAAGAAATGAAGGGGATAGATTAAAAAAATTATCTGTAGTACTAGCAAAGAGTACTGCACACCACAAACCTTTTTTCTGCTCAAAGACTAAAACCACTTGCTTTAACACTGACAGCAGAATCTTAACTCTGATTATAATGTGTTGCTAAAGTTCCAGCTTTATTAGTGACTAAAAAGAAGAAAAAGAAGTGATGGAATGATGGCAATGGTCAACAAAGGAAGACCAACAGATGCCATCAATCTAGACTTCTGTAAAGCCTTTGATATGGTCCCATGTAGTCCTTATCTTCATATTGGAGAGATATGGATTTGATGGATGGACTCTTCAGTGGATAAAGAATAGGCTGATGGATGCAGACAGAGAGTTGTGGTCCATGTCTCTATATCCAGGTGGAGTTAGGTGTTGGAGTCCTCCACTGCTCTGTGCTGGGACCAACACCCTTCAGTGTCTTCATCAAAGACACCGTCAGTGGGCTCAAGTGCACCCTCAGAAAGTTTGCAGATGGCACAAAGTAGAGAGGTGCAGGTGACACAACAGCACAGGATGCCATGCAGAGGGACCTGGACAAGCTTGAAATGTGGGCCCACAAGAACCTCATGATGTTCAACAAGTACAAGTGCAAGGTGCTGCACCTGGGTCAGATACAAGTGGACTGGGAGAAATCATTGAGAGCAGCCCTGCAGAGAAGGGCTTGGGGTTTCTTGTAGATGAAAAGCTGGACATTACCCAGCAATGTGCACTCACAGCCCAGAAAGCCAATCGTATCCTGGGCTGTATCCAAAGCAGCATGGCCAGCAGGTCAGGAGTGCGGATTCTGTCCCTCTGCTCTGGTGAAGACCCTACCTTGCAGTGCTGCGTTCACCTCTGGGTTCCACAGAAGAAGGACATAGACCTATTGAAGCAATTTCAGAGAAGGCCACCAAATTGATCAGAGGGATGGGGCACCTCCCCTGTGAGGAAGGGCTGAGAGAATTGGGACTGTTAAGCTTGGAAAAGAGAAGGTTGAGGGAGATCTAATTGCATCCTTTCAGTATCTGAAGGGGGCTTATAAAAGAGAGAGAGACTTGTACAGGCTGATAGTGACAGAACAAGGGTCATTGGTTTTTAAACTGAAGGAGGGCAGGTTTAGATTAGGTGTTAGGAAGAAATCTTTTACTCAGAGAGTGTTGCACTGGAACAGATTTTCCAGAGAAGTTGTAGATGTCCCACCCCTGAAGTATTCAAGGCCAGGTTGGATGGAGCTCTGAGCAATCTGATGTAGGGGTAGGTGTCCTCCATGCCAGCGGGGTTGGAACTGGATAGTCATTAATGTCCTTTCCAACCCAAACCGTTCTATGAATCTATGATTCATTCTAAATCTCTTTTTCTTTGAGTGGAAAAACCAGGATAAATCCCATAGATACAAGGCTCCAAATGCTGCTGAAAGGCTGCTTGCATAGATTTTACAAGAAGCGGGGAAATATTTCTACCCAGCAACACACGCTGAATTCTTCCTCTTTGGAAGGTTGGACTATACTGTAATGGAGCATTACTGTGCATCCATACATCCTGCTTCTTCTAGATTGAAGAAAAGATACTAAGGAGCAGGACACCAGGGCTACTGAATTCTTTCTTCTACAAACCCTGTAAACCAGTTATACTCAAGTGAAATACCTTCTACTGAGTAATCGTGCCAGTTTCCATTGCCACAAGCAAGCAAACTTAGTGGGAAACAATTCTATAACCAGTGCCTAAAAATTAAGGAAATATTGTTGCAGAAGAGCATGAATACTTTTAAAAATGCTATAGGTTTCCTCCTTATGCAAACCAGATAATTTTAGGTCATAACAGTATAGCTGAGTTTAAAATACTCCTATTTTTTATAAAACCACAAATTGTATTTTCAGGTTTGCCTATGTAAAAATATTGTGGTAAAAGGCAATTTAAATATATGTATATAAATCAAGTATAGCATTGTTCATGGCTACAAATAAGTGTCACAAATGCAAACAAAAGATAAATAGACCTTTTTGGTGTAGGTTTCTTTCCAATCAAAATATTGTAACTACGCAACAACAAGATAATCACAAGTAACCCACATTATGAGGAAATAGATACCATCACAATGGTGTAACACATTTCAGGCTGGGCATATACAACAGTAATTCCTGGGTATTGAAAAACTTAAGATGTATTACAGATTAGAGAGTTTACAGCCAAAAGTAAAGATCTATAAGAACTCTGACCTCATTATCAGCCTTTATATAAGGACAAAGTTTAATATTCAGTCATAACCTGTAGATTTTTAGAATATAATATTGGAGCAGTACATACAATTCCCAACCTACAAACACTGTTCCAGTCCTCTTGGGCTATTACTACAGACATTGCCAACAAGCAAGTTAATTGTCAAACTAAAACATATTATTTGCAAACTTCAGCAAATTCAATTAATTCTTTCATTTCTTCTTTCTTTCAGTTTCTGACTTAGGTCAGACATAGGGAATTGCCACTACAGTGATCCTGTTCTCTGAATATACTCACTTGAATGTTTGGATTTTTTCCTTAACCATCAAAAACTATGAAGCAAATAATTGCTGTCAGAAGTCACATGAAGTCTCTATCTCATCACCATTGACAAAAGTTTCTTTGGCTCCATCCACGACCTTGTAATCCCCTTGTAATTTTCCTGCAGAAAAGTAAGGCTTTCATTTCTAAAACATTTTTAAGGAAGGCTAACCCTAATAAAAAGGCTATTACTTTACCAGACTGCTCAAGAGAAAGCAGGTTTATTACATCTTGATATTTATAATCTCATATTCCCTTATTCCTCTCTGCATAAGAGAAGAATTTTAAAGTCCAAATTGCTTAAGAATCTTCAGCTTTCACTTTGTAGGTGAGCACCTCTTTACTGACTACTTTATTATGTTACATGGAAAAGCATCATTATTGCAACTAAGGAATTGCATCTTAGGACATGGGCCTCTGCACAGCATATCCACTCCCAAAAAGAATTCATTTTTATCTGTTCTAAGTTTATGAAATATCTGCTTCTCACCTTCTAGATGATAGGGTATTAGTTTTACAGACTAAGATCACATTTCTCAAACTGTTTTGTGATCATCTTCTAGGAAAAAAAATAAAAGACAATATGATTGCAAAACAACAAATCTCTTTCTCATCTTCCAGGATAATGAAATGATCATCTTCTCTCATCTGGGAAAAATGCACAATATGCCTTTTAATAACTGAATAATGTGGCAATGGTTAATATCATTATGTCTGCTGCTACAGTCTTTATGACTTGCAAGCAGTCCTATTAGCACTGGTGATTGCTGAAATGACCTCTGTGGCTGTCTGCCAAATAAGGAATGAAGAACCAGGACCTCCAAATTAAAATCAGTTCACCTGTACTGAAAAATATTGTTACTCTTGTGGAAGATAATAAAAAAGTTTATGTTACACATATATTTATACTTTAATTTTTTAAACATTATTAATGAAAATATTTTTACAGGCTTTTTAAGTCACCCATTCTCCAAAAAAAGCAACACAGTTGTTTTTTTTACAGTATTAGGAGTATGGGTTATGCTGTCTTTAATTATTACTCAAACAGGAATGTTAATGTTGAGCAGTCAGATTATCACAAAAAATCATATAAAGGAACATATGTGTAAGTTTACACTTAACCCATTATTGTGACCAACATGCCTTTGGTTGCAAAAATAAACCAGAGACCTAAACAATTCTTTTTATGAAGACAGCAAAAAGGATGAATCTTGGTGTGGATTCTGAAAGTACTTTGAGGGAGCTTCCTAGTCTCTTTAACAGTCAGTCCAGATCATTTGATGGATTAGATTTTATTGTATAAAAATGCTATAACACATTTGATGTGAAAGGCAAGCTTTGGACTCCTGTCACTTAAGAAAATTGGACAGAAAATGTCTTTCCCACCAGGTTTGCAACACAAACTGCAGGACACATCCTTTTCACTGTACTGGAGCAAGGAGTCTGGTACAATAAAGACAGAGAGAAAGATGGAATAATAACAAAAAGTTACTGTCTAATTTACTTCTGATATCACATCCTCCACAGAATGAAAAGGATGTCTGCCTCATCTCCCATCACAGACTGTCTGCTGAAATAGCACCAGAACCCTGGAGAGAAGGAAGGGCATTAACAGTGATTCCAACACTGCTACCTCATTATACTTCATGTACACATTAGCTGTGGAAGAAGCCTCTCCAGTTTCTGGCAGTTGTTTCTTCCATGTGTTTTTCAATCTCTGGTAACTTGTCTTAAAGCAGTTGAAAATTGAGATTTTCCCTCCTGGAGGACTACGTCTAGTAGTGTACTACTTAACAGAAACTTACACAAAGATCATATTTCATCAATTCCCCAAATACCTATTTTCAAAGTCTTTATTCTGAGGTTCTGCTGATTATTACACCCAAATATTTGCATTAATATTTTTGCTTTTACTCTCAGGCAATATTTTAGATTGGTTTTTATTTTGTTCTGGTCTCAATGACTTTTCTGAATTGTTCTAGACTTAACTGAGAGGGAAATCATCATTCATAGATATTTCAGACATTTCTACTATTCCATCTTTTTCTTGATAGAAGTACTAAGTTCAAGAACTCTAAGTTCTTGACATAAAATTTATCAAGAACTTTGATATTGTGGACATTAAAGCAAATAGGCAAATCAAATGCAAATCACTTATACAAAGCAGACAGTTCAGATTCACATCTCTGCTCCATTTTAGGAGAGCCTTTTCTAACAGGCTATTTTATTCATTACTCTATCACTACACTACACAAATCTGATAAATTCTTTCCATTTAAGCTTTTAAAATGTAGCATATACCACCAATGTTTCAGTTATTATTGCACTTCTTTTTTTTTTTTTTTTTTTAATGAAAACAAGCCATTTAGCATAAACAAGTAACTAAGGGAACTGAGCAACCCGGTCTACCAGAAAGTTAGAACTAGATGGTCTTTAACATCCCTTCCAGCCCAAACCATTCTAGGATTCCAGGATTCTCTAAGCCTGGAACAACCCTAGTTCTTCCCACTTAGCAAAAGAGAAGTATAACAAAGACTTGGATGAGGAAAAAAGTTATGAATCATATTAGTTATTATATATGAATTATATATCTTGAATTCTCAAAAATGGAAATTAATCAAGCAGAAGAAAAATTGAGTTCATTTCCATGCAAAAGCTACATTGATTTAATTGAGAAAAACTTAGCTTCAAACAGTCTGAAATTTTTAAATAAACCCGGCTCACTTACTTCGTTTTGGGTCCTTCAACTCATTGTACCCTAGGAATGTGCAAAAGTCACATAAGGCCAACCAGAATAAAAAAGCCCAAATCAAACCAAAACAACCAAGAAAAAATCCCCCACAAAACCCAGAATAAAAGGAAACATCAAACGAGATAGGAATTTAATCCCTAATCTAGTTTGTAGAAGATTCGTCTTCATTTGTTATTTAGCCAGAAGTTTACTACTTAGAATGGAATTTTATCACCCTGAAAGAGGAGTAATGCAAATAGAAAAAGCACCATACTTGTTAGTATCAGTGTGATGACTACATGGATTGTTTCCTCTTTTCTTTGTAAGTATCAAAAATAGAAGAAAGTGTTATGATAATTAAAAGTAAATGAAACTGTTCCAAATGACACAATGCTTCTTTCAACAAACTTAAGGTTTACACTGTACTCAGATTACAGAGTAGACGCAGGTCTCTCAGAGGAATGAAGACTCCCTGTACTTGCTATCAAGGATTGGCAGTAGCTACAAAATCATGTCTTGCACAGCTGTGTTTTCTTCCTAAGGGCACCAGAACCTGCTCACTGACCCGAGGAAACTTGTCTCTTACTATTAGGACCTATTTTGAATACTTAGAGGAGCCTTTGATAGCAAAGATTAATCAAGTGCCAAAGGTAATAATCTCAGTTAACAAATTAAACTTGGAAGTACATAATCATCTCAAAAGCAAGTCATGAACTGAGACATTTCCCCCCCTCAACTGGCAAAATTTTTTTAACGCATGCTGCCATCAATCTATCCAAAAACCATCATGCAACAAGCATGCAGCTACCAAATAGGAAACTAAGCTGAGACTGTGGGGAGTAGCTCCATATTGTGGAAGCTCCATTCCACTAACAGTTAAAAAGAAAGCCAGGCTTGTTCCTCCTCAGGATTACGAGCACTTGAAGACTTACAGAATACGTTTATGTTTCTTGTAAAAAAGTGGACATATATAGAGTGAAAACTATTCTGAAAACTAGAAGAAAGACTGGATAGTTAAGAGCTTTTATGTAAGAAAGATGAAAATATTTACATCTCCACTTTGTACAGAGCAGTGACAAGTTGACATTTTCTGTAGCATTACTTCCATTAACGTTTTAAGAATTTTTGACTACAGCATCCCAGTACAAGTAGCTGCTGTTGACTATATAGTTTGATACAATTCAATAAAACAAAATAAAAAGGTATCATCAAACAACTGGGGTCCTGAATCTTCTTGTAACTATTCTTGCATGAATATAATTCCATGGAATTCAGTTGATATTTTGGCGAGAAATATCAGAGTTCATGCTTTTATTTTTATTTCCCACCCAGTGTTTGGAACTTAAATATTGTGGAACCACCTAGCCATCTAGGGGCTAGTCCAGACACCCATCAGGAGACTGATGATGGGAATGTTGAGGTGATGATGTTTTTAATGTAGAGCTTAACTGATATGAATTTGTACAACTCTGGCATTGAAGCTCCTGAAGTTCCCTAAATAAACATTATTTTACTGTGAGACTAAGCACTTTTCAAGAATCATCAAAATGGTCTCATAGTCACTATAAACCCTTTTTTTATATTTAAGATTGTCAGCTTTTAAATTTTATTTTAAAAGGAAATGTAATTTTCATCATATTCTTCTCTGAAAGACAGATTAGTGACTCTCTTTGCATTATTCCCTACTCAGATTCAGTTCTACATATCCATTGTCTCCATTTTCCCTGAAAGACAGAAGATAGCCATGGTTACTGTAGGTTTAAAACGAAAAACTATAAACATCTCTAGGGAGGAAGAGCCTAATTTTAAGGTTATTCAAAAGAAAGAACAGTGCTGCTTGCGGTATTCTTGTGCTGTTTGAGTTGTCAAGGCCAGCAGACTAGAGTCTACCAAAGTGCCCTGAAACTGATGGATATTTAAGGGATGCTGGAATCCCAAATGGGGAAGCCGCAAAATGGTAGTCTAGTCATTTTTAATTCAAGAGATGGGGCCTGGATGTTGGATCAATCCATAACTCCTGCATCTCCGTGTATAGGAAGGAAGTATGTGGGATTGGATTATACATTGGAAAGTTTTGGAAGTACATATTCCTCTGGAACCCTGATTTCAGTCTACCAGTTGTTTACATAAGAAGAATCTAGTCTGTGTCGGACTGGGAAATAGATAGGGTGGCTCCAACAACTCCTGGGTTTCAGTGTGGCTCAGCCATTACCACAGATCTACCCATGGAGCGGACCACTGGGCACGTCACCAAAACCTGCTGGGGAATGATCAGACCTACCGGCTCAGGGAGCTGGATCTAGAGGCAACAAAAGGAGTTCTTCTAGCAACACCAGCCCAGCAAGCCATTAACAGTCCCTGTGCTTAGTCACCACAGCCAGGAGAGGACAACGACTAAAACCTGTTGTTTCCACAGGAGTCCCAACTGCTCCTGCAGTCAGAGGGATGGGAGAGATGGGGAGGTGCTTTTCCTGGCTGGTAAAGAAAAAGCCAGACAGATGGATCAAACCTCCTGGTTTTGGTACCTATTCGAGGTCTGACAATGCTAGCACATTCTCCTCCTAATTTCAGGCATCATTTCATACTGCACCAAGGCAGTAAATCAGTACGACTAGTCCAGTCAGTGTTATAACAAGGATATCATATACCCACTTCTTTAAACTAACAACAAAACCAAACCAGTCACTATTCATATCTGTTGCTTCCATTATGTACTAAGATGACACTGATTTTAAGATAAAATTTTTCTTCTGTGGCCAATTTTCTGGTTTTTCCTTCCCAGTCCCAGAAAAATAGATTGGCTCTAAGAATCTGGCTTGGAGCTTTAATTACTTCCCATGAAAGCAGAGATGCCCTCTCCAGACTCCTCATCCTTACTTATGAGAGAACAGAATATCAACAATTTACTAATTAAATGAGACACCTCATTCTCAGACCTGTGCTATAATCACATCACTCTGCTTCTTTTAGCTCTCTCTTTTACATATCCAAAATAGTACCCAAAACTGTAATATTTTATCCTCAATACATCCATGAAATAGAGAAGTACTGTTGTTTCAAAGATAAGAAAACTATGAAAGACATCAAGACTATGTAGATAAACTAATTAATGAAGCAGGACAGGGACCATTCTCTGGTGCTGGGGCCAAATCACATGAAACAGTTCCTACTGCTCCTACATGTTCTTAAACTCTCTTCTTGCAAAATTTAAAAAAAAAAAAAAAAAAAAAATCATTATACTGCCATTTGGGAACCATCCGTAGCACTTCAAGTAGTACCTGGGAGAATGGGAGTAGATAAAATCTAAAATTATTCCAGAGGGTGCAGAGAACTATACAGCACTTGTATAAAAAACTAGTCACCTGGACTTTCACTAAAGATCAAGACAGGCATCAGTATAAATGAGTGAAGAGAGATGAGCATCTTCAGGAAAGTCACCCAGCTCATCCTAAACCAGGCTGTTCCAGAGGGTAGTAGTTTATCTCACTGTCTCATTCAGTTGGCCATACAGGGAACTTACACAACCAGTTTAGACAGCACGTATAACAGCTGAACAGACTAAATTTACTGACATGAATAGTCTCTGAACACAAAGGAGATGTACAACAGTGCAAACCCAAAATTTTTTGCTTATCTGACTAATTAGTCTAAGTCTTAGTACTATAGTGCATTTCACCCCAATTAGCTGCAGGAAGCACAATACAAAAACATGTACTTGCCTTTCAAAGCACTCAGCCCCCAGCTGTCTTCTGGTGATATCCAGTTCTGACTCTAGCTGAGCTGCTCTGTTTCTGAGGTGACTAAAAACTTGATTCTGCACAGCACTGTGAAGTCCATGCACATTAATTAGATAGCAACTGTAATCCTCCAAGCATGTAGCCAAATACAATTATCCAAAATTAAAAGGGCAGCTACACCATGCAATTGAGATTAAGAACATTTTTTTGGAGCAAAATGTTAACACTATGCAGAAAAGTCTATTAGGGTATAACTGAGGAATCAGAAGCAGGTTTTTGGTATCTTCTGCTATTAAGGTAGTCAAGCTCCATTGGCCATTCGAAAATGCAGCTAGATATAAAACCACCTCTATTTAAATACACTCGGAAAGAATGAGAAAAACTGAAATACTCTCCTGGTTATTTACTGCCAGATTATTTTCTACTAAAGCAAGCTGTTCCTTGAGAAACTGAATTTCAGAATTTTTCCCTTGCTTTGCTCTCTGTGACCAAAATTCATTCGCACAATTGGACACAAGCAAAGATTCCAGGTTTTTCATAGATGCTCTTTCATTTCCCAGTTGTTTTCTCAACAGCTCTGATTCAGAATAGTATGACTCACACTTGCTCTGCAAATAAAGATTTTAAAGTTTCAGATGTATGCCTGTTAAGCTTACTGGAATTCTATTGGGGTAACCTTTAAAAAACATAGAAAATAAAAAAGGAAGTCTAGGATCAATGACAAAATTTGCTTTCACTCCAAGATGGATGATTAGTGCTATATTTTCCCAGTCAAAATCCTTTGTCAGATTTATAAACTCATCCAGTTTATATATATTAATATAAAAGTACTTGATACAGATGGTGCAATACTATGAAATATATGGATCAATGGATTTTGTAGACAGAATCATTAAAGAAGAGGAAGGAAGTTTCCCATTTTGCTGAGGCAAGAAACTATTGGTTAACTGCATGCATGCAGGAAAATAACATCTGGTACAACAAACCAGTATCGGCAACACCAGCAGAGATTACACTTATTTTACTTACAGAACATTAAGAATAAACTGGGGGGAAAGGGAAAATAAATAAAATCCAAACAAAGTAATTAGGTATCTATATACCTTGGAGGAATCTGATAAAGAATACCCACAAAACCTAGTATATTCCACTGCAAAGTGAACAAAGGACACACCTGAGACATAGCTACAACACACATAAAAAAATCTCAGGGACTGAGAAACAGGAAAATCAGTATTGGGTCACCTGGGAGACAAAGAAAACTGCCTGTTTTAATCTTAGCATAAGTAAGCTAGATGCTATTTTCCCTTAGTCTTTTCATGTATGCATTTTAGTCTGTCTAACTGAGTCTGGTTGGGGTGCTGCAACACTTTTATCTGTATTTTACTCAAGCCTAGTTTACATTAAGCACAATAATGCTCAGGCAAAGGTCATGGGAAATCTATGAACTGAGACATCTTAACAAACACTCCACCTCTCCAGCACATTCTTCAGAAATTTCAGAAGATAACCATTTGTGTGGTCAAAGGAGGAAGATACTGGAAGAACGCAGATCATAGGCCAACAGAGGAGGAAAAAAAGAAAGAAGAAAGAAAAAAGCATTTTTCATTTATCAAAGCAAAAGTCGATTCTTTTTCTTTTACAAACTAAACTGAAAGCTTTCTTCATTCTGAAAGATCCCATTTTCTATGAACGGTCACTAAAAAATCTAGTTCCTTTGCAGAGAAACAATTTTGATATTCTGCATTTGTATTTCAGAACAAAAGAACACTGAAAACTGTAGACAGCATTAGAAATAGGAAAATAGCCAGTATTAGAAACGTTGAAAAAACAGTATTATTCAGGATCAGGTTTAGTTTCCACTTCTGAATATAAATATGCTGCAATCTAGTAATGCAGATTCTGCATTGGAATACTGTGTAAAGTTAGAGCCTTATCTGAAGGTTATACATGGCTGATGAAAGCCTACTGGTTGAAAGATATTAAAAAAAATTAGTGATAATTTCCCAGCTCCTGACTTTTCTCCAACTCTCCAACTGCATTTCTGCATTTTTCTTTGCCAAAACTGTTGCTGTTCTCCACAGTCCCAGCAATCCCCTTCACAGAAGGATCCAGGGAGGCTTAGCCATATTATATCTCATAAAAGTTTCAGATAAATGTCATATGCTGGAACCCTTCCCTATCAAAAGAATCACAGAGGATTTCACAAGGATACAAAAGACATCACACACATTTGGAGGGAATGTGTAACCAACTGTTAAACAGCAACTTTACCCATGGTGCATGCAAAAAACATAAAGGTTTAAAGGGACTGCTGGAAGCCTGTAAAGAAATTATCTCAGTTGCAGCAGAGGATGGACAGATCAGTGATAGAATCATACTGAAAATGCCTGAATAGTCTGAATGTGTATTAACAACATTTTTAAGTTTATCCAAACTGAATTTAAAAAACCTTGTGTATCACACATTAATTTTGTAGTTTTTGTAAAAATCAAGGTCAACGAAAACGGATTTTTAAAGGAAATTAAGAAAAGATTAAAGATATTGATACTTCCTAATACTGTCAATCATTTTGAAGTCCATGTCAAGTTTCATTGCTAATAAACAACTACAGCTATTCTGCTTACCTAGTGACTAGATGTAAAATCCAAGATATCTTTCTTGAAAACAACAGGAATTTTAAGCCCTTACTTTTGAGTATTCATAGTATTTGCCCTGCAAAGCAGTGAAGCAGTGTCATTTTCAAAGAGTATACAACACATACCCTTTGAGGAGTAAGCCCCTGAGAAATGCCAAACTAAACATTCAAAAAATTGAAAAAGTGATCATTCACAATCCTAAAATATATTTGGATCCCTTAAGTATTACATTAACATAAACTTATTTTTCTAATATATTTCACATACTCTTACTACCTTTTCTGCTGTGGAAATTAAATGCTAATTTAATCGTCTTTGATTATATCTAGCTTAATGCAAAGGTCTTGTGTAGATGTGACATTTACAAGTACAGAGATTCTCTCACAGTGTATGTTTTGAGGCTCTCCACCCATTTTCACAAGAGAGTTGTTAGAGGTAGGAGACTTGTACGCTGTTTCAGTTGTTAAATGCTATAGTAAAGCAGTATCAAACTCTACTAAAAAGAAATAATTAAAACCACTTACAAAATCCTACAAAATATCTCTACGTAATTGTGGTAAATTTTAAGAGGCCGCGGTAATTTATTCCACAATAAACTTTAAAGTTATTTCTTTAAATAACTCCTGTATATGAAAACTAGAAGAATTATTGCTTCTGACGCCAAAATTAGGTACTGACATTTTAAACTGTATTCCTAAAATTCTATTCCTTCTGCAGAGTTAATAAGGTTGAAAATTCTGCCATGGACCGCATTTGATTTTCAGATGAGATCCCCTTATTTTAGCAATAAAATTTGGTTTTGTATGTGATCATCTGTGAATGCTGAGATTCTGTCAGTCATATTTATACTGCTGTCACCTGTAAATTCAGGCATGACTGAGAGATGAGAGTCACATTAAAGAGGAGTCCACAAGCCAGCAGCAGCAGGTCTGACTAAAAGCATTCAGAATTTTGTACATTTAAAATTAACATAACCTAGGTTTTTCCTTTTTGAAAAATGCCTGCACTTTTCCCAGTGATACTTATATTCCTGGTCAGTCACTTTCAACTCCTTAATTTTCAGTGGGTGGCAGAATGAGTGTGGGAGGTTAAGAGAGCAAAGTGAGAGGTAAGGCACTCTGATTTGCTCAAAGGATTTACAAGAAATGACATCCAAAGAGATTACGGTATGGGAGCACATCACATTAATTCTAGCTCTGTCTCACCTAAAGAAAAGCACAAGGAACACAGAGCACTGCTGAGCACATTAAGATTTTTGAATACAAACTTCTGTGTTTTAGATATACACCTTGCATGTAACTGTATGAACCAGAATATGACATTTGGAATTCTGACCCAATATGTTGACATAGTGTTCATTAAGAGGCCTATTTATTCCTATACTTAATAGCAGGCGTGTGGGAAGAATTAGAAGGATGAAATGTCTGCTGGTTTCAGGCTTGCTGGACAAACTAGAACCATGTACCAGTTTTATTGTATCTTAAAAGAATGTCAAAATCTGCTACACCATCCTCCTGTGCTGTTTGTTATTGCTACGATCTCATCCACTTTCTGAACAGCAGCAGTTTGGTTCCTCTGGAGTATCTAATGTTCTTGAGCAGCCCTCAACTGCTTATGTGATATTCAGGAAAAAGAGCTGATCTGCAACAAAAACTGTAAAAGCCCCAAACCATGTCTATATGTTCACAACATATTTCCAAAGCCAAGCTGTGAATTTCCTTTTGAGTTCTTCAGATTTTCAAGTGGGAAGAGACTCTTTGAGACATCTAAAACAGTGGAAAGAAGGTTGAGAAGCTCAAAACAAGAAGAGCAGGGACAGGAACCAAACAGGTAACAAAGTACTCCATATGTTTTAGGTAAGGTGTGGCGTTGTGTGTGACTTAATGCCTTCAGTCATTCTAAACACGAGAGCATTTAATTTTTTTGTTTTCCTTGAAATTTGTTATTATTTTTGTAAGGTTTTTTCCCCAAGTGTGACTAATGCAATTCTAATTATATTATTATATAAAGTCAAAATCCATACAGTTCTTTGTGGAAAATCTCCCTAAAATAGAAGAAGTGGCATTACACATAATTTTAAAATACTACCAGACCATTTCAAGGGTGAACTATGGGAAGAACAATTTCAATTCACTTGCTCCATCTGTGTTTCAAGGGTCTCTATTTTCCCTTTCCAACTGTGGCTCTCAGACTCTGCACTGATCAGTGCCAGTCTAACAGAGGAAAAGCCTGTTTCTGCTTGATAGCATTTTGCTTCCCAGCTTTCTCCTTATTCATGGGCTTTGTGGTAATTCTCCAAGAGCCTACAGTTCTTTCTTCTAACACATAAAGCTTGTTTATTTAATAATTTACAATAAGCTGCATAGAATAGAGATATGTACAGATCTACAGATATGGTATTGGATATTCTCTGTCCACTGAAAATTTTGCCATTTAGCCAAAACACTGAGAGACTTCTCAAGAACCAGAGTTTTGCTCAAGATGACTACATTTTAATCAGCAAAAGACGTCTGTTAAGAATGACTAGGTTAGCATAAGACATACAAGGGATAGCAATGTAGTGCAGTAATTTTTTTTTTTTTGCTTTAATCCCATTAATTAATGAAGACAAAAGAGTTCCAAGTCTCTGTATTATTCCCTGATTGTTTAAAGTTTAATAAATACACACATGTGTGCATATATATATATATATAAAACCACAATGAAATATACTACATTAATTTTGTATGCAAAAACAGCTATGAAAATGTGTTCAAACTACTGAAACCAAATTAATAGAACACAAACAAGTTTTGGCTATGAAAGAGATTTCATTAAAATTTCATTTTTAGTTAAAACCCAACAGTTTTAATTTGTATACTTACTTTAGTCTTCAGCACATCCTTTAGCCTGACAATATCTGTGTTTGAATCCTGGGCTTTCAACTTCATATCACCAAGCTTGTTTTGGTATTTTGCTAGTTTTTAATATAATACCTATGAAGAAAGGTTTATTCCATAAGGTTACAGTATACTGCTTGTACCTTAAAAAAAAGAATGAGTGTGTACCTAAGGTCTATGGCTTTATTAACTATTTTCTGAAAGGCTATGTAAAATAGAAATTATGTGTATTTCTATACAGCAAATTTTTCATTTGTGGAAAATATTTTTTTTTTACTTATAATTAATGCTAAATCTTCTTAGAAAGAAGAAAAACGTCCATAAAGGAATGTAGCAGTTAAGAAAAATACAGTTGGTTTATTTAGCAGCTAGATTGTCATAACAAAACAGCCTGTCCCATTTAACAAGAAGAGCTGTCAGTTCTATCTTTTTTACATTACAGTTCTTTAAAAGACGACATTTTAAAAAGCAGAAGACAGATAAAATTAAGTAACTTAATTATTAATTAATTGCTTATATCCTAATTAATTAAGTAGTTATCTCCCAATCAGGAGAAATAAAGCCATGAGTATTAGGAGAACAGACACAGAATTTCTGAGAACTACTGCTTGAAAAAGAGAACAGAAGAAGGAAGAAAAACTGCAGAAATGCTGTCTTGAACTGCACAGTTCAGGAACTTCTGTGCAAAATTACTAAGAGAACTCAGCTGCAAGAACTGGGGGAAGGTGGTGGGGATGGGCAAGGTTCTATGGAGAAACCCCTATTCCTGTTGCAAAAAGGCTGTGAGTTGCTGAGAAAGGTGTTCAGGAAATCTGTGAACTTTTCCAGTAAACCCAAGTGAAGAAATGATAATACTTTAAATACGTGGAGTATCACCTCAATTAATGGAAGAGCCTAGAGGAATCAATATATATTCTAGAGACACTCTTATTAAAAAATACTTCATGCTGTGAGACTAAGATTTTTTGTTTCCTACTGCTTCTGCAAGCATCCAGGTATGGCAAAGAAATCTGTGAAGCTTTCAAAAGTAGCTGGGAGCAACAGGAAGCTATGTTTTGTACCAGCAGATCTCATCATTATCAACTGTGATCCCAAGAGAAGGTGAAGAATAGCAATTCCCTGGTGAACCTTTGGCAATCAAAGCCACTACCAACCTCACCTTTTCTAGGAGGGCACTTAAGAGAAACAATTAGTATGTTTGGGAGAAAAGTGATTTAGTATACAAATAGTCTCACCTAAATTTTGGTCTCACCTAAGAATTAAGCACCTGATCTAAAGTCATTAGCTATACTACCTCTATAATGAAGGGAGAGAGGTAAAATTAATCACTTTTAAAACTGGGATGGGATGAATCTCCTGGGGAACTTTTCTTCACTTAAAAGGGAGACTTAATGACTTAAAACCTTTATATAACTAACATCAGGTGCAGTTCATTTGCTTCTTTAAAAGTGAGTAGCACTTCTAGAGGAAGACAAAGTCAAGTGAGCAGTATAATAAGTGCACAGATCAAGTACCAGACAACCTAAATGAAGACAAGAAGCTGAAGAAAAAGAAGAAAACCCAGAACACTACAGTGATTAACTCCTACAGGTATTAAGCAAAATTTCTAGCTGCTTGGAAAACATATCAGTGCAAGACTATTGTGTGTGCATGAGATGACACTTGAAGTATTTTAAGTACTTTCACTAGGAACTGCACAGAGATAAATAACACAGTAGATAATGTAAGGTTGTATTATGACCCACTGTTTCGAGTATCTTTTATCCAAAAGCTGCTCTTGAAGAAACATAAATACAATGCTTTTAATGAAGTTTAGAACCTCATTAAAATGTATACTGCATTGAATTATTATCAAGACAAAGTCATAAGCTTTTAACTACTCTAGGCCAGTCACAGCACACTATAAGAAATACTTGCTGCTTCCTTTATAGTACTTTTCCATATAAGTGATAGTTATAGCTGCCTCATGGTTTTTCTTTTAAGATCAGGGAAAAACCCACTAATTAGCTGTTCCTCAAGACAAATATCCAAACCATTGTGTAAGAATAGCTGGTCCTCTTTACGCAAGTGACCTGAGCAGTAAGGGGTAAATCTGAGTTTGAAACATGAACTTAAAAACTAGTCTTGGATCTACTTCAGATGAGGACCCACCAATTCTCTGTGCTATTTGAAATACACACCATTTTTTTTCTTTCTAGTAAAGGGTTCTCTCTACAAATATACCTGAATTTCTTCCTTAATATTAGAAAGATGGTCTTGTAATCTGTCGTTCTCCTGAGTTGATGATTCTCTGTTCTTGTTGGCCTGTGTGAGTTCTTTGTTGGTTTCTTGCAGCTGTTGATGCAAACTGGTGATACCCTTCTCACAGAGGGAGACTTCAGCAGATTTTCTAAGCAGCAAATAAAAAACCATTCAGGTATGACAATACCACCCAACCAAATATAAATTATAGTTTTTCCAGTGTTTTTCAAATCATGAAACAAAGCCGTAACACATTAGCAAATCCTATGATTCCATTTTTTATTTGAAGCTACAAATTAATCAAAATTGTATAATGATCTTGAATTTTTGTCCCTACTTTCATGAATGCTCCAACTCTGAAATCAAGATCTCGAAATTATTTTCTCATTCAAAAGAAATGCAAAATCAAGATAAATCTTTCACCACTCCTGAGTATAAATGTGAAAAAAACTGAAGGAATATTATATTTCTTTTTATTCAGCTAGCTGAATAAATTAGCTATTTAATGCAAAATGGGCTGTGATTTTTCCAAGTTTCATTATGTACTGTTTAGAGCTGAATGTTCTTTTCTTTTTTTTTAATTTGGCAAATAAAGGAACAAATGTTAACTTTTTGCATAATATAATAATTTAAATTAATATTTTGAATCCTTTTTTTCTAAATTTGGCTCAAAGTCGCAAACCTAAATAATGTCTTCTGCCTATTAGGTAAGTTAACACAGCTCTTCTACAATCAATAAACTACTGGTCTGGTAGTTTTTAATTGACAAAAAAAAGGACTCTAGCACAAAGTATATTGCTTTACTCCCTTGTCTTTGAACACAGATACTAAGAGAAGCATAGGATTAGAAAATATCTTTTAGTGGAGACACAAGAGAGGTGAGAGAAAGACATCTCTTGTCTAAAATATACACAATTTTCCAATTTCCATCATCATTATTTTATGATGCTGAGAGGTGCTACCACTGCCTTAGAGGATCACAAATATAACTGATATGCTCAGACACTGCACACTGGTACCAGCACACACCATTCAGCTGACAGCATGTGTTGTCACTGAAACTTACACTTGCCAGAGCTCTGCCACATAATTTTAAAATGCAAAAACCTTTCAATAATGAAAGAAAAACAGTTTTGCACTCAAAATGTTAAAACTTTCAAAAGTATATTTATTTGCATTCAACGCCTTTTCTTTCAACCCATACTAAAAAAATAAGAAGGAGGAAGCAGAGTATAAAAATTAGCCTGTTGAATTTTATTATAAAAATTGGATCTGTCACTCAGCATTTTTTTCATCTAAGAGCATAATTTTCTCTTGGCTAAGTTGCATTTCAAGTGTTTTTCTTCACAAGGCTTAACTGAATCTCTGAAAGACTCAGTTCTGTCTTTTCATTCAATAAAGTGGAAAAGAAGAAGTATTAAACAGGAGAATTCAGACACTGATACATTAATTTTCTTTTCTTTTGGATAGGTCATTAAAATTGCAAAAGGTGGGAAAAACTGAGATTCTTCTATTTTAGACTATTTGGGATACTTTATTAATGTTAACTTTAATCCCAGTGTATTAAACTCTCCTGAATACTCCTGTAAAGGATTACAGAAAAGTAAGAAGCATTCTTTGCAACAGGTGGCTATAAAAAGGTCACAAAAATAATTAAAATAAAAATCACCCATTGGGATGCCTGACCTGTTCCAAGTTATAACCAAGTTATCTGTTAAAATGTAGTAATACTCATGATTCTCACACTGTCCAAGACACTGAAAAGAAATATCAGCCTGGTTTGGGGGTGGAAAGAAAAAGATCTTTCAATAGCAGCATCTAGTTTCCAACAACTCAACAGTATTCTTAAATCTGACAATTTATTATAAAGCAGCACTTACTAACCTATGTTTTATTCCCTAAAGGTTTTGATCGAGTCTAGTCCTACTAGGCTTCTGAACATGGTTAGGAACTCCAGTTGAGCAGCAGACCATAAGCCCTACACAAAGCTTCAGTTTTAGTTCCTCTCATTAAAAGGCACCAAGAATAAGAAATGGATCTTTAAAACTAACGACACAACACTCACTAGTGTGTGCCTGTTTTTATTTTTTTTTTAATGAAAAATTAAAATTATTCATATGCAATTTACCAAAACCCATCAATCCCTGTAGTTTATAACAGAAAGCTCCTAAGTTAAATGAATTTTACTTCTACATTGGAGACGGTTTCCAGCATATCATCACATTAACAAGACAAGAACATTTACATATAAATAAGCAATGAGGAAAACAATTTCATGCCAAAAAAAAAGGATGGCTCATGAGCAGCTTTCATAAATTCCTTTTCCATTGAGCTATATAGCAGTTATGAAAACCAGTGAACATAGGCTGATGTTACTAGTCAAATTAATGCAATTACATATTTTTACTTACCTAAGAGAAACATGTTCAGCTTCCTGTTGACTCAGCTCAGTTTCAGAATCCAGTGCTTTTCTTGTCAATCTTTTCATCCCAGTTTCCAGAGAATTAATGGTGTCTTTCACTAGTCCCACTTTGGACATCTGTTCTAACTGTTCACTATCTCACTATAAATATAATCAAACATTAACAGCTGAGGGAAAAAAAAGAGCTAATTTATATATAGAATTTATGTTATTTCAATTTTTACTCTGTTTTTAGCACAAATCTTTTGCTGAAGAAGAAATGTCCAAGTATCTAATTTACTCAAGGCCTGACTCAGTTTACTGAAGATACTTGTAAAAGAGCTGAAATGTGATTTTCATTTCTTTTGAAGGTAAATCAATTTCCTATCTTTCAGATCTCTGAGAATATTTTCATTTATTCATGTAAATTTTTGTTGGTAATTATGCTCAAGGGCAAAAATATTTGTCATCAGCATTAAAAGTTTTGAGTGCAAATAACATGAAAGAAAATATTATTATGAGTGTATGAAGGGAGAAATCATACTTTGGGACATAGCATGACCAATAATGGCTTTAGGCCTCTACTAAATCACACACCTGTGCCAATCAGTGGGTAGAGAAATCACTGGAAAACACATGCATAAAGCATTCTGTAACCGAGTTACCACCGTGAAGCCTTCAGGTCTGTAGCTAGAACAAAGAACAGATCCAAAGCCTCTTGTGCAGACTCCAGCAAAGCTGGTTTGACATCTTTGGCTCAAAGAAACCTCTGTCTTTTTACTAAAATGCTTAGACTTAACATTTGAAGGATTGTCCTTTCAAAATTATTTGAAATGCCTCTTTTAAAGTACAAACTTTCTCACCTCATCCCTCTCCTCATTTACTGAATCTTTCAGTACTAATTTCTGTGTTACTAAAATCAAAAGTCAGACCTTGAAGGAGCAAGTCAGTAAGCCTCTGGTAGACAGTAGCTTTTTCAATACTAGTGCCATAAATTTCATGTTGATGTATCTCCCTCAAGGGGTACCAAAACAACTGAAGAAATAAGATGATGTACCTAAAACAGGGCTCCCAATATTCACTATACATCATATGTAGGCATGTGATTAAAGTTAATTTACTACTCAGAGCTATTTCAGCCTACAGTGTATTCTTCATATCAGATGCACGCAGTTTAATATTATAAACCATGGTATTATATTTATAAGCTTGGTAGGATTTTAGAAGAGTGAGGGGGAAAAAGAAAATGAACCAGAATTTATAACCACAAGATCTAGAAGAAAGATATACTACAGCAATCAATGTTAATTTATTTAAAAATCAAGTTCTACCCAGACTGTAAGTAAATTTAAGATTTATATTAATTTTATTAAAGTTTTCATTTTCTATTTTACTGCCATATGTTAGCAAACAATTGCACACACAAGTAACTTCAACCATATTAAATACGATTTACCAGAACAGTGCAATTACATTTAGTCTTGAAGCTTCAAGTCTTAGTAATACACAGTCATAAGATAATTCACATTTGAATGGACTCCAGGTCTCTGGTCTAAAGCGCTGCTCAAAGCAGGGCCAGATCTGAGGTCAGGATGCTCAGGGCTTTGTCCAGTCCAGTCTTGAAAATCTCCAAGGCTGGGAATGGCTCAACCGCCCACGTGAGAAGCAAGTATTTCCTTGTATTCAGCCTAAACCCTTCTGGTTTCAACAGATGCCCATTGTTGCTCATCTTTTCACCAAGCACTGCTGTAAAAAGCCTGTTTATAACTTCTTGATGACTACTGGCAGGTAGGACTTACGTCACTCTTAGGCCACTTCTACTCCAGGTGGAACAAGCCTACCCTAACCTGGATGTAAGAACACTGTGGGTAACAGTGTTGAAAGCTTGGTACAGTCTTAAGATCATAGAATCACAGAATGGTTTTAGTTGAAATGGATCTTAAAGACCATCTAGTTCCACCCCCCTGCAATGGACAGGTACACTTTCCATTATACCAGGTTGTTCAGTGTTCCATCCAGACTGGTCCTGAACAGTTCCAGGAATGGGGCATCCACAACTTCTCTGGGCAACCTGTTCCAGCGCCTCACTTCCCTCACAGTCAAGAATTTCTAACCTGTATCTAATCTAAACCTCTCCTCCTTCAGTTTACAGCCATTTTCCCTTGTCCTATCACTACATGTTCTCGTGAAAAGTCCCTCCCCAGCTCTCTTGTTGGTCCCCTTTAGGTACTAGAAGGTGCTAAAACATCTCCCCCAAGTCTTCCCTTCTCCAGCCTGAACAACCCCGTTGCTCTCAGCCCATATTCATAGAAGAGGTGTGCTCCAGCCCTCTGATCATCTTCACGGCCTCCTCTGGACTTACCCCAACAGGTCCATGTCCTCATTATGTTGGAGACCCCAGAGCTGGACACAGTCCTCCAGGTGGTATCTTACTAGAGCAGAGTTCAGTGGAAATAGTCTTGGTAAATAACATCCACTGCTCTCAGCCTGTTGTTTCCTGATAGCAGTCAGGTTGGTCCTACAGGATTAACCATGAACATCACCTGTATTGTATTTACAATTCCGTAAGTAATTATTTTCCTTTACATTATTAATAGTAGTTTCCAGCTCCTCAATTCTCTGTTCCAAATCAGCATTTTCATTAAAGACAGTTTCTTGGGA
Organism: Acanthiza pusilla; assembly: GCA_036630365.1. Classification (NCBI taxonomy): domain Eukaryota; kingdom Metazoa; phylum Chordata; class Aves; order Passeriformes; family Acanthizidae; genus Acanthiza; species Acanthiza pusilla. The sequence goes on from JAXCHO010000098.1 coordinate 4,093,889, forward strand.
AACCTGTATCAAATAACAGCAATAACAAAATCACATACAGAACAAGTCTCAACTCACCACAGACTTTGTAAAGCAATTAATTCTCAGGATCAGAATAGAAACCCTTAGCAACTTTAATTACACTGCTAAGTAGATTTCATGTTTAAATAACCTGTGGGGTGGGGCTGAGGTGGGATGGAATAGAATCAAACCTGTAACTGCTCCCTGAGGCTATCACGTTCTGTAGGCATGCTTTGGAAATCTGACAGTGCTGTATCCCTTTCTATCTCCACATGTCTTAATACAACCTGAGCTGCCACCGTGCTTTCAGGAGTCCTGGGGCATTTTATAACTTCCTGACGAAGCTGGGAAATCTCCTCCTGTGCCTGTTTTTAAAAACAGGCATTGACAGAAACACGGAATAGAGAATCAGTATATCAATGTGGCCTGCGGTTGGTGATATAGAGCATCCCGAGAACTGTGCAATACTGAAAATGAAGTAAACATTCTTTGATTCAGGAAAGCATTTTTAACCCAGGACAACACTTACAAACTTGTATTTAACTGATAGATTCAAATCACAGAACTTCCAAAACTTTTTTTCGTATTTTTTAAACAAATCTTTTGCATTCTTTTTTCATACAAAACCAGTAATAAATTTTTTTCTTGCACATCACCTGGTTATTTCAATTTATCATACAAATATAAACTACCTGCATAAAGATTGACAATTTTGTCTCTCTTGGCTATTAAAACTTTGAAGTCACCCTTAATTTCTCCCACATGATGCTCATATCTTTTCAGTGTTGACTCAAGTTCTTCACATTCTCTCAATATATTCAAGACTTCTGGATCAGAAATCACTCCTTAAAGAACATGGTGATTTAAGGCTAAAGTATAGAAACAAAACTTGAAACGTTTTCTCATTATATCCAGTTTGAAAACTTCTATTATTGGCCCATTCCTATCTTATGCATCCTTCTGTTTACAACCAATTAGTTTTTCTTCCTTGTAGTTACGGCCTTAATATTTTAATGCAGGCCACTAAGCTGATCACAGGGCTAGAGCACCTCTCTTACAAAGACAGGCTGAGAAAGTTGGGACTGTTCAAGCCTGGAGAAGAGAACAGTTGGGGAAGACCTTCCAGTACCTACAGAGAGCTTACAAGAAGGCTGGAGAGGGACTTTCCACAAGGACATGGAGGGATAAGACAAGGGAGAATGACATTAAGCTGAAGAAAGAAAGGTTTAGATTAGATATTAGGAAGAAACTCTTGACTGTGACGGTGGTGAGGCCCTGGAATAGGTTGCCCAGACATGCTGTGGATGCCCCATCCCTGGAACTGTTCAATATCAGCTCGATGGGGCTCTGAGCAACCTGGTCTAGTGGAAGGTGTCCCTGTCCATGCCAGAGGGGCTGGAGCTAGATGGTCTTTAAGGTCCATTACAACTCAAACTATTCTATGACCCCATGACTTCCTTGAGCCAGGAGTTCTGTAGGACAGAAGCCAAGCAGCTGTGATGGATATACTGACTTCTGGCTCAGTACCAGCAGAACAGCTTACCTAAATAGCTTTGTAGCAAGCAGGCAGTCAGTCTCTGCACTTTTATTTTCTTTACTTTTACTTTCCAAGATGATCATAGTATCTGCTGTCCCTACAGGTGTATATGACTGAAATTATAGAAGCAAAACAAAACAAGAGGTTAGAAATAATCCTAAAAATCATTTTTAAAAAGATGCATTGTAAAATCTTATCAGTAAACTCCTTTTCCCATTAATTCTGATATAAATATTTATGGCCAATGCTTTCATAGAAATTTTAATTATTTCTCTACTTGGTTTCACCTTGGGAGGTTTTTAAATAACTCTTATCTATGAAAATTCAACTTTCAGTATCAGATTTATGATGTAGGGCGCAGTTTCTCAATCAACATTACCAAAGTCAAGGAAAGGTGCTCATATTTCTTTTTGGTTTTAAGTGCAAATGAATACTGAGTGACCAGTTGCTGCTACATCTTTTTGAATGGCTTTTTTATTGCGGGAAGGAGCTAAGCCAAGCTTCTCCTCAAGTGGCACAACACTCTCTCCACACCCTGACAGATAAAAAGATGACTTCCTCAAATAATAGTTAAATTCTTCATAGTTATTTGGGGATGGAAACAGGGGGATGGGTGAGCATCATGAATTGGCACACTCAGACATGTGCAATACCACCACCCATTGTTGTTTTGAGTGAAATTCCCTTAAAGAATTCTTTTAAAGCACCTTTAACCCAAACCTCCCCAGCCCATATACAGAGTACAGGCCTTGCCTGTGATTAATGCAAAACCCTCAGCAAAAGGCAGGGAAAGAGGCAACATGAGCAATGCTTACAGGTCAGAAGATTTCAGAGACAAAGCCAAGCAGCCAAGTCTTGTCAATCCAGCCCCAGGAGAGGGATGGGTATTCTGAAACTGCCACAGCTGATCAGCTGGGACTGACAGTGAACTCAGGGAGCTCAGCTGAACACCTCTACTCTAATTAGGTTCATCTCTTCCAGAAACTAATATCCAAGGAGACATTTTTACAGATGAAAACACCAGCAATTGCAACACAATCTCTCCGGCCTGACAAGAACAAAACTAGCGTTAGATAAGACCGAGTTAATCTTGTGAAAATAGCTTCCTTTAATTAAACCTTATCTTCTATCCAAAACCCATCTAATTTACGTATCTATTTGTAAGACTATGAGCCAGTTGTATCATCCAGAATAAATATTACCCTTAGCACTACGCTTGTTTTTTGACAGTGTCAAACATTAGCTTCACACATACGATAAAACCCCAGTCTGAATTCATTCCTGATTTTTAATGCCAGGACTAACTGGTTTGCAAACATTGTGAAGTTAAAACATCAGAGTATTACGAGGCTAATTATGCTTTTCTTTATTCCACCAACAAAATCATTTAAGAGGAACTACTTCTTATGCTGTCTTAAACCCCAAGGTAGGAGTTCTTACTTACAGTACCTCTGGCTGCACATATCTTCTTGGAATAGCACAGACAGGGACAAGAGAACTTGTGTCTTTGAAGAAAGGGTAAGGAGGCCATGTGAATCCTGTGTCTCCTATTGCCTGCTCATGGCAAGGATATAAACAGCTTTTGAAAGAGGCTGCTTTAGGTAGTCCCAAAGTCAAGCTGAGAAACCAGATGAAACATCCTCTCTTCCATGCTAGCCACTAGCACAGGTTTTACATTCTAGAGAAAGTGCAGGATGAATGAGGAGGTTTTCTGGCAAGCAGCCACTATTGGATAAGCACTCATGGATACACCTCACCTTTTCAGATATTAGGAGTGAGTAACACCTCTGAAATATGGTCCCCACCTAAAGCCAGAAAAGAACTTGGAAGATTTTAACTTCCAGAAAAACAAGTCTTTTTCTTTTCCCTCTCCTCATCCTGAATTTCTTGTAAATCTTACTTTCAGATATTAGCATGGTGGAAGAGGAGATTATCATGTTTATTTCTGAAAGAGATGTGAAAAAAGCATTTCATGTTTTCATAAGTTTAACAAAATTATTCTTCATTAAAATTCATTTTAGTAGTGAAATTATAAATTTTTAATTGGTTTTGTTCTGGTATGACTAAGGTAACCTCTAAGGGACATATGACAAGTTATCATTTATATCTTAATGCTGGTTAATGTTGTGCAGAGCAGTTGTATTGCTTTTTGTTTACCAAACAATGCTTTGTTGATCAAAGAAGAAATTAAATTCATACACATTGTTTTCAAAAGCGAAAATAATAATTGCTGTATTTGACAGATATGTGATTTATACAATAGTAGGTGGGACATAAAACAGTTTAAACATCCAGTCCAGAAGAGATAAATAAATCATGGTGTGTATTTACAACTTCATACTTTTTGCTTATTGCCAGATTATTTCTAATTATCTTGCTGGATTGTCTTCAACAATAGGAAGACATTTATTGTTGCATGTGTATTTCATCCTTCAGCTTATCAGAAACAGACCCATCAGAAACGGACATTTTAATCTGTCCACCTAGTATTCTGCACACTTTACATTTTTAGCAAATTATGGTTCTAACTAGGAAAACAGTTTTTGACTAGAAAAACACAGAGTGCAACAGTTCAGAATAGGTTTTTAGGGACACCCTGTGGCAAAATGATACATTGCAAATCAAGAGCCAAAATGGAAACAAATGGTCCCAGATTTTCTTTGGGTTTTAGTAACATCAAATATCTCACAAGGCGCATTTCCATACTTCGGACCAGGGCTAGAGTGCACAGGTTCACTTTTGCATTTTGTCAACTGCCTTCAAAGTTCATTTTCAGCACATTTTCATGGACAAAGTCCACATGCTTTTTACCTTGTGCATTACAGAAAAGCTCACCCCAGTGAAAAATTATCACCAGTCTGATTCAGCAAAAGTTATGCCCATTTCAAATTGCTTAAAATAATTCCCAACATTTTTTTTTCCTTAGTTTGACATTACAACATTACAGGTGCCGCGGCACACATCACATCAAGTTCCTTTTAGAGTCTGTTTCTCTCACTAATTCCCACCAGCACATATGTGGTGATGGTTTCTTACTTTTTACTTGCCCTACTACACCCAATTCTTTTAAGGCAGAATGGAAGACAAAAGCATGCAATGCACCTTTTAGAAATACACATCCATGAAGAAGAGAAACCCAGCACATATTTGCCCACAGGGATACTACTGTGGATAAAAAACTTCAGCTAGCACTGAACATTGTCCCACAGTGTAAGCTTCAGCACAGATAATAGTTTTTGAAGAGTTATAGCTAAGGTCTGGCTAACTGTAAGAATGGCTTAAATGCAAATCTGAAGACAATCTGCTAGCAGCAATACATCTAGCCTTTGATCACTTCCAGCTTGCTAATGAATTATGCTATCATCATTTAGTTTCTTTATCTTCATGAGCACCTGGAGAGTTTCTGTGTATTTCACAAGACTCTGCACTTGTGTTAACTCCTTCAGTCTCCTTGTGAACTCGTAAAAGCTTCTAGCATCCAGAGTGTCCTGCAGTGAGGAACTGCACATCTGAGCCTTGCAATAAAAATAATCCATTTTATGCTTTGTGCACAGGCCTCTTGTTGCCATGGCCCTGTAAGTATTGCTGGCAGTGCCCATAAGTACCTGAAGGTGTGAAGAGGATGAAGTCAGGCTCTTCTTGGTGGTACCAAGTGAAAGGAGCAAGAGGGAGATGTCTTTACAAACAAACTGTGAGGCCTGCTGGTAGATAAGGCCAGATACTGATAGATGAAAGAAGTAATGGGAGGAACCATAAATTCCATAGGAATTCCATTAATTGACAGACTGTTACTCACCCAAGGATGTGTTAAATCCCTGGACTTAGAGAAAATGAACAGAGACACAAAGAAAATAAAGGGGGGGGGGGGGGGGATGTACATTAGAAGGGGGTCTGCATTAGGCGATTCGGAAAGTCTCTACCTCTCGAGTACCTCAGCCAATGGGAAAAGAGAGAGGGAATCTGTAGCCGGGAAATTAGGGTAAAAAGAGGCTGCGTCCTCTTAAGTAATTTGAGAGACCCCATGGGAAAGGCCCATGACCTCTCCCTTTACTCATGAATAAAGTTACAGGACTCAGAGCTCTGTCTCTTTTTTGGACATAAACCTCTGGTGTTTGTGGATTAGTTTTCCTGACACAAGCAATAGGACAAGAGGCAATAGCCAGAAACTGATGCACAGAAAGTTCTACCTGAACATGAGGAAAACCATGTTCACTATGATGGTTAACAGAGCACTGGAACAGAGCGCAGAGAAGGTGTGGAGTCTCCTCACTGGAAATAGTCAAGAACCACCTGGACACAATGCTGTGCCACGTGCTCTGGGATGACCCTGCTTGAGCAGGGAGGTTGGACCAGATGACCCACTGTGGTCCCTTCCAACCTCTCCCATTCTGTGATTACGACCCGGTCACTCTCGCTCCTCCCCACCTCCCTCCCGGGCCCCGCGCCGCGGCTGCGCTGCCAGGCCGGGCCCCGGAGCCCACAGCTCCCCACGCCCCCCTCCGCTCCCAGCCCGCCGCCCTCACCCCTCCCGGCCGCAGACAGGCGCAGCACCGCCCCCGCCCCTCTCACCCGGGAAGCGGAAGGCGCTGCCGAGGTCGCCGGCTCCAAGGATCCCGCAGGGACACGGGCACGGGCATGGGCACCGCTCCGCGCCGTGAGTAGCGCTGGCCGCCCGGCGGGGCTGTGCGGGCGGGGGCGACGCCAGGGGCTGAGGGGACACCGAGCCGGGAACCCCATCAAAAATAACCCAGAAAACCCTAAAAAAGCTGGACTACGCAGAGTGAAACCGCATTAGCAAGGGTGCGTTGAGTGAGGGGAAAATACACATTTCGTTTCTTCCTTTGGTCTTTCAGGCACCAGGGACTGCGAGGAGCAGCTGCTGACCCCCCCGATGCTCTGTGGGGCTCCCGCCAGGGTGTGAGCGGCATCGCCGGAGGAGCACCGTGCCTCGGAACTCGCGTGCGGCTGTGGGAAGAGCATGACTGTCTCATGCCTGCCACTGGCATTTCAGTTCTGTCACAAGAGCCGGCTGCGCACTTGCCGCATTCAGCATTAGCAGAGCAGGCATTCCTTCCATCCGCTGTCCAGTTATTAAAAACATGGTACTCCCGTCAGTAAAGAACTGCCTTTGGCTGTCCTGCATCCTCAGGACTCCAAAAGCTTCCTTCAGGAGCACAGCTAGTGGAGGCCTCATTATCCAGTCTGTTTCTAATGATGTTTACCAAAATCTAGCTGTGGAAGACTGGATCCATGACCACATGGATTTAGAGAAGCAGCAGATCCTTTTCCTTTGGAGAAATTCACCTGCTGTGGTAATAGGGAGACATCAGAATCCCTGGCAGGAATGCAACCTCAGGCTATTAAGGCAAAAAAATATAAAACTAGCCAGGAGAAGAAGCGGAGGAGGGACAGTTTACCATGACCTAGGTAATATCAATTTGACTTTCTTCACAACCAGAAAAAAATATCAACGAATGGAAAACCTGAAGCTCGTTGTGAAGGCGCTGAAAGCCCTGCGGCCCCAGTTAGATGTGCATGTTACTGACAGATACGACATCTTGCTAGATAAGCAATACAAAATCTCAGGCACTGCTGCAAAGCTGGGAAGGACAAGTGCTTATCATCATTGTACCTTACTCTGTAATGCAGATAAGTTTGTTTTGTCTTCTGTGCTGAAAAGTCCTTATAAAGGGCTAAAGAGCAATGCCACTCCTAGTGTGCCTGCCTCGGTGAAAAATCTTTTTGAAGAGGATCCTAGTTTAACTTCTGAGATGCTCCTGGATGCCATTGCTAAAGAATATGCTGCACAACACCAAATAGATCACCATGTCACCTTAATAAATCCAGCTGATGAGACTCTGCTTCCTGGAATTAGTAACAAAACTGAAGAACTACAAACCTGGGAATGGGTATATGGAAAGACACCAAAATTCAGCATTAGCACTTGTCTTAACATGGCCTATAAAGATTCTGTTCTTGATGTTAAAGTAAATATGGATGTAAAGCATGGAAAGATTGAAGTCTGTAATATTGATTTGCCAGAGCAGTGGCTGCCACCAGGACTGTACAGTGAACTGGTCAAGAGTCTTACTGGCAGTAAGTTTTGCCCAAATGAAACCACTACACTAGTGACAACATTGCTAAGAGTGTGTCCACAAGATGATGAGTTGCACAGCCGGTGGAGTCTACTATGTGAGAATATGATAATGCTAATGTGACTTGCATTTTGAAAATGTTAAACTTTTGCTGCTTTTTTATTTAATGCACTGAAAACAAAATTAAAACATTTTCTAGTAAGAGAAAAATTTGGATTGTAAAAATCAAACTGTTTATTCTTGTGCTTTTGTTTAATATTACAATTAAATGTCACACTGCCTGCAGCATCTGATGTTCCCAGACTATAGGATGGAAGCCACTGCTGACAAGACATCACTGCTGCTTGGACCAGGGAAAATGATGGAGGCATCCCAAACTGGCCCTGTAGCAGAGAAGGTACAAATGGGTGACACAGATGGGATGGGGTAGGTGTAAAACTGGTGCTGTGCTGTTGCACTGGATGCCCCAGGCTGCATCCTGCTCCTTGTGGATAGTAGCCCGAAGGCTGTGTCTCAGTCCCTGAGCTGTGTGGAGAGGGATGTCCCCTGGTTTCTGGTTGAAAGTCCTTTCTTGCACTGTGCTGGTGCCCCTGGGCTTTTGCTGTACAAGCACCGTGGTAAGCTCAGCTCACCACTAGGTCGTGAATCACTCTGGAGTTCACTCTGGGTTAGCACTTTTGCCCATGCGTGTGCAGGAGCGGGGGAAGGATTCAGAAGTTCACTGGGGGGGTTTATGTGATGAGGGCAGGAGAGGGTAACTGGGACAGAGGCCACATGTGCTGCCTTTGTTCTTGCACTGCCTGGCACAAAGCTGGGAGTCCCAGCTGCCATGGGTACTGGTGTCTAAGCTAAACATTAGGAAATGCAAGTACAGATCTACGAGAAAGAGGTTCCTTTTGTTACCACCTAGGAGAAAATTTTCCAATAAAAGGTAATAATGAACTGAAGGTGACAGTTTTAATGTTAAATAAAAATAATAGCTCAATAGAAAGTAAAATTATGAAAGGCTCAAGATGTATTTCACTGTTGTTGAAAAATAAGTGTAATGTAATTTTGATTAGGTCAGAGCAGATGTTTATTGATACCTGAAAGGAGGCTGTGGCCAGGTGGGGGTCAGGCTCTTCTACCAGGCAACCAGTGACAGGACAAGAGGACACAGCTTCAAGCTGCACCAGGGGAAGTTTAGGTGGGACATAAAAAAAAAAATTATCACAGAGTGATTGGGCATTGGAATGGCTTGCCCCGGGAGGTGATGGAGTCACCATCCCTGGAGGTATTTAAGGAAAGACTGGATGTGGCACTCAGTGCTATGGTGTAGTTCATAAGGTGGTGTTGGGTCACAGGTTGGACTCAACAATCTCAAAGATCTTTTCCAACATAATTGATTCTGTGATTTTCTATGTTTGAAATTGCTGGACTAGGTTAAAAGGCACAAAGCTTCACATTTGGGAAACTGCTGTATTTACAGTGAGCCTTCTCCAGAACGTGGCTGGATCTGTGAGGCATTACCCAGCTTCCTTTAATGCCCTGATGTAGTGAAGAAGTCAAACAAATTACTAAAGATACAAGTAATAAAAAATAACCTTTATTCCCATGAAAAATAGGCATATATTATACACAACTGAATAAAATTCACAACAGTGACTAGAAACCTAGTATCACAGCAGCAAGCCCTGGAGTTCCTATGGAATGTTTGGGGGAATGACTAGTAGCACACAGCTCTGTGGCAAAGCTGAAACATTATTACGAGAAAGGATAACAAAGGCAGACCACTGGCAAATTGTAACCCAGAAAACAAAGCAATGACCAGCTCAATTTCTTCATGATTGCTGTGAAATAGATTTGTTGTTAGAGGCAAGAGGAAAAAAATAGCAGCTTAAGATCACAGAAAATGAAATAATAAAGCATAAAAAATTAAAAGATAATGGAATACACCAACCATGAGGAAAAAGAAATATAGGAGACACAAAAAGTTATAGCAATAAACATGCTACTAGAATATAGAGGCCTACGGTACTATGAGGCAGAAAGTGTAAGGCACCTGTCAGTCCTGAGGCTGAAAAGATTTTTGTGGGACCTGAAAAAGGGGCCACTGCCTGTTTTTCATGTCAGAATATATGACTTCTGCTAACAAAGAACTCTTGTATAAGAAGAGAAAGAAGCAGCAGCTCAGGTAATACTTTCTGGTTTCCAGAGGGTGAAGGAATGACAAGGGAAGACTTTGTCTTTGTTCTAAATAGCATATTGCTTAGAATCACAGAATATTCCCAGTTAAAAGGGACCCAGAAGATCAAGTCCAGCTCTTAAGTAAATGGCCCTTACAGGGATCAGCTGTGACCGTGGCATTACTCACACCATGCTCTGACCAACTGAGCTACTCAAGGTATCTAACTTCTAAAAAAATTGGAATTTATTTTTAGGAGACTACCTTAGTAGAGAAATGGCTTACTGCAGTTGAGAGTGGCATGAATAGCCAGCCACTGGACTTTAAAATCAGAGAATAAGACTGGGAGAGTATCACACGTCCTTTCCACACCTAATGCAAAGGATGGATATCAGGTATATGACTGTGTATCTTGGAATAAAAGAACACATAGCAGGGCAGGGAAGAGAATACGGCTCTTTGCAGCCTTCCCAGTTCAAAATCCATTATGCAGAGACACATAAGACAACCCTAAAATGACTGCGTATTGAACACTAATACATTTGTAGGCAAAGAGCTTGGAAAATGGAATGTTAAATTTGGGATTACTAATAAAGTCTGTGAAATAAAGTATTACAGGACTGACCAAAACCCAGCAGAATCATAGTCATGACTAGAATACAGGATTTAAAGGAAATAAATAAGACTGCTTATAAAAGAGGACATGTGGCAGCCCAGCTTCCAAACACTGTGAGGTGGTCAGTTAAAGATATAACATCCAAAACTGGCTCAAGACAAAATCAACAGTAAAAATAGAAATGGCAATAAAGAGACCTTTGAAAGACAATATTTAGGGTCTGTTATGAAATCAAGATAAAATTTAGACATGGATTGTATTAATTAAAATTACAGAAGAAGTACAGTGAAGGAATCATGCAGTTGAGTTTTCTCAGACTGAAAAGTCTCAAATATTCTTAAACCTATAGATTATAAAAATTGTTCTGCACTAAGTACTTAGAAGAGTTGCTTCTGTGGGCAATCAGCTGGACTCAAGCAACATCTTCCAGTCTTAATGTTTATGCTTATGAAAACACTTATTAAAAGCAGTAACTTCTGATCATGTTTTCTTTGTATATTTAGTATGAAAGACATCCACTGTTGTTTCATGACAAGGTCTCAAGTCAAAGTCACAGTATCCAATGCTGAAACGACCCTGCAGAAATGAACAGAATTGACATGGTGAGTGCATTCTGTAGAAGAGCTCATTGTAAGTTAATTAAAGAAGTCAAAGCATCCTTACCTGTGGTTTCTTAAAATAATCAAGACCCCTTCCAATCTTAATCATCCATCCATTGTTGAATCTGTTTTAACAATGCACAAATTTGGATACTATGAGGATGCTGAATAAAAAAAGTTGTATCTACATTATGTACAAGCTCCTTGTTTCAATCATAATTATTTCCTAGTGTCACCAATACCTGTGTGACCCACAGAAGACACCATTCTGTATAGAGACAACTAATACTATATTCACAATTAGAAAATATGAAACTATGGACAGCTGATTTCATCCAGTGAGGGCCATTGCCTTCTACTTTGTTAATCACAGCTGTAATTAATAATTGTCTCAAAAGTTAGGGTTAGATAGTTTGGCTTCAAATAACATTTGCTCATTTTTTGCATCACCCACCTGATTTCTCGATCGTGTATTGAAGATGAAAAGTCAATATTCAATGTTACTCCATAATTACTCAATGACTCCTTTATTTCTTCCAAGGCACTCATCTGTTGACTCCTCCCACTACCCTATCAAAAGTAAAAATAACATTATGGGGTTTGGGGGTTTTTTTACCATATATTCTACTTCTGGTCACCTCTTCTTAAACTCACAAACAAAACCTTTTTAGTATCAAAGTAAACCAAAAGAAAGTAACTTGGATGAAAAGACAGGATAAAAAGCAGACAGACTACTGGTATTACTTGCTAAAGGATGTGGAGGAGCTCACTCTCAGCCCTTTGAAACTAGGTATGTACTATTTGAGCCAAAATAAGTGCAGTAATAGTTAAATAAGTGCAGTGATAGCTTGAGAGATTTCAGCTCACGAAAGCCTCTAAAATTACCATTAAATACAACTGTTGGAAGAGCAAAAAAACCCCTTGTCTCAACAGATGCTTTGGCTTTTATGACATTTTCCACAACAAAACTTTTACAGAAATTTCAATTTAAGATTCTGCTTACCCAGAATTTGTTACCAGAAAGCTCTGAACTTAAAAAATAATTTATGTTCAACTATCACGTTTTTATTTTTCTCTTAATCTGTGTTTTTTGCTGAAAGCATCAGAGCCTGAGTCTAACAAGTTCTGGTAAGTATTTGCCAGTTTGTATTTTATTTTGCATATGGCATGATCTGAGTACAGGTAAATAGAATCCAAAACCTAGACACTTACCTCATCATAGGAAGTGAGGAGGTGGATTGTTTTCACCTTGCACGGTCCCTTAACTAGCATCTCGCAGAATCGTAGAAAGTTATACAACTGAAAAAGTTTTATTTATTTTAGTAGCTTGGAATTTCTCTAGTGGCTGTATCTGTATCAGTTACACCACGTATCTACTTGCCTGATGAACATGGCGAATGTATGGGTCCTCCACCCAAACTTCAGAAACAATCTCAGTGAGGTACTCCTGGAAGAGCTTTTCATAGCCAAAACCTGTTGCATTTTCTTCTATCCTGATTTGCTTATGGTATTTGCCATCTGAAAGGAAAGTGAGTCTCTTTTTAAGTAAAGGCAAGGACATAATTTCCATGTGAAACCACCTCACCTATCAAACATTCAGGTAGCAACAGATATTTAAAAGCAAACAGGTACATTGGGTACATCACAGCTTATGGAATCCCAGCACAGGCCAGGTTGGAAGGGACCCCCGTGGGACATCTGGTCCAACTTCCCTGCTCAAGCAGCATCATCCCAGAGCACACAGCAAGGGATTGAATCCAGACAGTTCTTGAATATCTGCAGTGAGGGAGACTCCACAGCCTCTCTGTGCAATCTGTTCCACAGCTCTGTCACCTGCACAGTAAAGAAGTTCTTCCTCATGTTCAGGAACTTCCTGTGCATCAGCTTCTGCCCCATGCCTCCTGTCCTGGTGATTGGCACCACTGAGAAGGGCCTGGCTCCATCCTCTCGGCACTCCCCGTTTAGGTATTTACACAAACCTTGTTTCTCTTTTTCAATGTGTTTTTTAATGTCTTCGGCTCTGCTCATGTACTCGGATATCTTCTGCCGGTAGCGGCGCTTTTTCGCCTCATCTGTCGTGGCTGTGAATCACAAAAGTCAGGGGCCAGTTAAACAGGGGGGCCGGCGCTCCCCAGCCCTGCCCGGCCCGGCTCTCCCGGGAGGAGACCGCCAGCTCCCCTCTCCCTTCCCGTGGGACGCCAGGGTCCAACACCGCCCGTGTGTCCCCAGGGCCACCCCGAGCCCTGACGGCGGTGCCCAGCCCGGTACCTTTCACCACCTGCAGCAGGAGGTCGATGCCCTCCTGGTAACACACGAGCGACTCCTGGAAGCGGGACGCCACATCCAGCTGCACCGCCCGCTTCACCGTCTCCACCCCGGCCCGCTCCAGCGCGGCAGTGCCATCGCTCCCCGCCCGCGACATGGACAGGGACGGGGACACGGACCGGGATGGCGACGGGGAGCGGGATGGGGCGGGGGAATAGAGGCGAGGTGTCACATCGGTGTCCTTCCGCCCGCTCGGAACTGAAATACCGTGGCGCCGGTGTCCGGCCGGGATAAAGGGTGCGCACCGACATGGCGGCCGAGGTAGGGCGGGCGGGCCTGGGGCTCGCAGGCGCCGGGAAGGTGAGGATCTGCGGGTGGGGATCGGGCGTATGGGGGTCATCCAGGTGGGGATCCAGGGCGGCATCCAGCTGTGGGAGGGGAATCCAGGTGGGGAGCCGGGCTGGAGCTGGGGCTTGCAGCCTCTGGGAAAGTGGGGATCCACATGGGGTTCCCGGGAGGGGATCCTAGTAGGGTCCACTGGGGTTGATCCAGCGGGGGATCCTGGCCGCGGCTCCGCAGCCGCTGGGAAGGTAAGCATCCGGATTGGACTTGGACTCGTAACCGAGTCATCTGTTTGCGAGTATTCGGAGCTGTAAGGAAAGTGCAGACAAGTTATGCCGTCCTGTCTTTGCAGATGCTGTACAAGAGGATGGGGGGGATGGCATCCCCGGCCTGGGTTCGTTGTCTCTTTACCAGATCGAGAATTCCAGACTCGGTATGTGCTTCAGTAGTTGAGAAACTGAAAAATGTTAGCCTGCTAAATTCTCTGATTGCTGTGGTATGACAGATCTCTAGAGACTCTGTAATGACCAGGTTCAACAGTGCACGGGTGAAGAACTGCCTGAAGGGCAGAGCCCAGAGGGCTGCAGTGCGTGGGGTTACGGCTGACTGGTGACCAGGCACCAGCAATGTTCCTCAGGGATATAGGGCCAATCCTGTTCAAAATATGTATCAATCATCTGGATGAAGGAGTTGAATGCACCATTAGCAAGTTTGCAGAGACATCTTGACAGATGAGAGCATTGGGCAATGATCAGTGACATGAAATTTACCAAGAACAAATGCCAGATTTGGCACCTGGGCCGGAGTAGCACCAGGAAAAGGTATAAACAGGGAGAGGAATGGCTGGAGAGCAGCCCTGCACAAAAAGACCTGGAGGTGCTGGTTGGCAGCAACTCAACAGGAGGCAGCGGGGGGGAGCCTGGGCAGCCAGGAGGGCACACCCCATCCTGGGGTGCATCAAACACAGCACAGCCAGCTGGGCAAAGGAGGTGATTGTCCCACTGTATCCAGCGTTGGTGCAGCCTCACCTGAGTGCTGTATGCAGTTCTGGGCCCCAGAGTTTAAAAAGGATGTGGAGTTCTCTGAGTGCATCCAGAGGAGGGTAACAAAGCTGGTGACAGAGCTGGAAGGCATGTCCTGTGAGTAACAGCTGGGGACTTTGAGTTGGTCTAGTTTGGAGAGAAGGGGACTGAGGTGACCTCATTGCTCTGAGCTTCTTGGGGGGGGAAAGTAGAGATGGACATGCTGAGTTCTTCTCCCTGGGATGTCTTCTCCCTGGGATGCAGTGGCAGAACACATAGGAACAGCTCAGAGCTGCATCAGGGGAGGTTTGGACCTGACATTAAGTAGTTCCTCACAGAGAGGGTGGTCAAACTGTGGAACAGGCTTCCTAGAGAGGTGGTTAGCGCCCCAGGTCTGACAGTGTTTAAAAGGCATTTGGACAATGCCTTGACACTGCTTTAACTTTTGGTCCACTCTGAACTGATGAGGCAGATGGACTAGATGATTACTGGTAGGTCCCTTCCTACTGAAATATTTTGTTCAATAAATAACTAAACAAAGTGATGGGAAGCTTGACTTGCACTTCACATTTTTACATCTAGAGTTTTAGCTTTTTTTTGAAAGATACCGTCTGATGTCAGTTGACTCTTTTCCTTAAAAGCATTCTTAAAACCTGTGGAAAAACTTTCAATCCAGAGGCTGAGCACAGGCTCCGGGACAAAATGCACATGAATTAGGTGTTGTGCTGGTACACGGTTTGCCCATGTATTTCTGTGCAGTGTGTGGCCAGGCTCAAGAGTTACTATATTTACCAGCAAATCATTATAAAAGTGTTTGACTTCATATTATGAAAGCTAAATTTGACATTGCTTTGTTGGTTCTTTGACCACCTGAAAAGAAAAATATGTAAGAATTTTTACCAAGGTTGAAGTATGTTTTAGACAGTAGTTAGGTGTAATAATGATTACTAGAAAAAGACTGGTTTTGTGAACTTCTTATTCTAGGTATTTCAGCCACAGCCTGGAGATCATGAGAAGTATGGAGGGGATCCTGAGCAGCCCCACCAAATCCATGTTATTACTAGAATAAAAAGTGTCGTTGGTCGCCCATATTGGGAAAAGAAGATAGTACGTGATCTTGGACTGGATAAGGTATGATTGTTGCTCTTTATAGTTGTTTTGTGTACATCAGAAATGTAGCAGTAAGGTGGTGGGATTTTAAGGACCTCAGTTTTGCAGTAACAAAACATAATTACATTAATAGCAGCCAAAAAGCTATCTGAGAAGCTGATGATGTGTTTAAGAGCTGAGGGGAATGTTAGTGGCTAATGTGCTTTTAGTGGGAATTCAGAATATCTCTGTATAGTATTGTGCTGAATTGCCTGAAGAGAACTTTACCCTGAGAATTCTGCTAAACTAATAGAAATGGGTTTGTAAATACTTTGAATTCAGTTCTCTGTGGGTCATATTGTTCAGATATTGTAGGGAGGCAAATAAGACTCATTTATTAATTAAAAGGCTTCCAAATTCAAGACTCTAAAAGTCTGTGTCAAAGATGTGTTCCTCCGAACTGCACGTTGTGCAAAGATTTGTCTATTCAGTGTTATATTACAGAGAAAAAATGTATGCTTGATCAATTTAGGATATAACTGAAGAAGGCAGTTTTGCCTCTAAAGTCTTGTATTTACATTTATAATATTTTTAACATTTGGAAGAAAAATACATTTATAATGGGATAGGAATAAAGCTGAAATTGTCATTTTACTGGAATCAAGTTTTGAGTGCATATTTTTATGTATGTTCTTGATACATGACACTTCTCTAAATCTTGCATTTGCAGATGTGGTTTATTTTTTTACTGATAGCGTGCAAAGTTCTGTGAACAAAGATTTGGAATTTGGCAACACATTTGTAAAACCTGTTTTATCCCCTTTTGTAGGCACATAAGCCAAGACTGCACAAAAATATCCCTTCTGTGAATTCCAGACTGAAAGTTATTAAACATCTGATAAGGTTTGTCAGCTATTTGTTTATTTATTTGTTCATTTGGAACGTTTAATGAAACTCTCTTCTAGTGACAGGACTTCACTAAGCAAACTCTTTTGCCTGTAGAATACAGCCACTGAAACTACCCTACGGGCTGCCAACAGCAGAGGAAGTGTCCAGCACCTTTCTTACAACCAGGGGAGAGCTTGTCATTAAAAAGCGCCTGAAACCTGTGGAGCAGAAAGAGATCAAGTCATAAGGTGTGCTGATTTGATTTAGATTTTATAAAATAAATACTTCAAATCCCCAATTAAGAGTTTGTGTATGAAATGTAAAAATTCTTACTCTTGTATGAATGGCAAAGGTGACACGGATGCTTAAAGAAGAATTGCAGGTGTACTGATATGAAATTCAATGTTGTTAATAGTTACCTGAAATATTAAATGACGTATAGGCTCTCTGTCTTTGTGTTTTAATTTTGTGGCTAGATTGCTGCAGTTTATGGCTAGCTGTAAGAGAACCTCATAAATAAAGTCAAATAAGCAGAGAAGCGAGTAGAATAGATCTAGCTGGTGATGATGAGGACATTTCACAGCTAACAGTAAGGGTTTACAGGAATAATGCAGGACTTTCACTGCACAAGGGAGGGAACTGGAATTTCAAAGCCCTCTGTTTAGTAGTCATGTGAGAATTGACTGACTGTCCACAGAGAGCGACTTACCTTGGTCATCCAGATCTCATGCTTGTTCCTTAGCAAACAACCTCTCATCTGGCTTCTTCTGTAGCTTAAAAAGTATGTGAACTCTTCATTTGGGAGTAACAGGAGTTATTTGCATCTTGGTAGGTTGTATAATTTGTCTTTCAGAAACCATGCTGCCTTCATGCGTATCCCCCTGATCCTAGAAGTTCAATAAGAATAGCCTAAGAGCTGCAGTCCTTGTGAAAGTTAATGCTTTTCCTGTTTTAAAATTGCAGACTTTAGAAATGTGGAGACCCTGAAGCATAACCCTGATGTGAGTTAGAATTATGGGCTGCAAGCTTATAAAATACTACTGTGTGCTTAGTTTTATTTACAGTTTTAAGACTTACAGCCAAAGTTTGCAAGCTGCTGCTGTGTCAAATGATAAAGTAGTTTACATTCCAGACAGTACAAATTCTATAGTTTAACACGCTATGAGCCTCTCCCACACTAGACACACTGAAGAGGAGTTTATCTTAATGACTGTATATTGTGAGAAGATCAGAGGGACACACTCGCTGGAAATTAGTGTTTATCCTCTCTGCCTGCTTGCAGGGAAGAGTAAACACCTGTAGGAGTTCAAAGGAATAGATATATCAGTACAGGGACATAAAAGCTGGAGGAACTGTGTGAGGAAGGAAAAGGATAGGCCATGGTAGTGGCATTGGGGAGTGTCATGGCCCCTATGGCCAGGCTGAAGGCAGAAATAAGAATTTGAGCTGAAATAAAATAGCATGGAATATGTGAAGCAGATAAATGAATGTTGCTTTTCTTACCTCCCTCCACTCTTCCCGTCTCTGTGCAGCATCTTAAGCTGCAATGTGCTATAACCGCAGTCTTTGCAAGGTGTTGATTGTATTCCCACAGGGAATACAAGCTGGAATTTGAGCCCTTTTGAAGAACATGTGTAGTGCATCCAAGGTACAGGGCGTGCTTTAGAGAGATGGGGCAAGTATTAGGACACAAAAAATGGATCTTGGGAAATGGATCTTGTTGCTGGTGGATAGCAAATAATAAGACTTGTGCCAGGATTGGCGTCCCAAAGTGCCACAGCTAGGCTGGCTCAGCCTTGCCAGGCACGTTCGGGGTTCGTGTCCGCGGCTCTGCAGCTTGGTGAGCCTCCAGCAGAGGGCTGTGCCAGCTCCATCCCACACAGTAAGTGCATGGATATGCATATGGATCTCTGACCCTGCAGCCTACAAAAGTGCTGCAGGGTATCTGGGAGGGAAGGTGTTAATGAAAAGGCTTTCGTGGTACCATGCACAGCTTTAAAAGTGTCTGATAAACTGCTTAAGGTAAAGCAGAGCTAATAACAGGCTCCCACGTAGAGAGAAGGGAAAATACGTAGTACCTATTATTTCTGGTTAAGATGCAGCTAGAAGAGATGTTTACAGAGATGTTTCATTGACATGCTAACAGTTTCAATGAAAAAGAAAATTGTCTTTTTTTTTTAAACTTTTCAATATATGTGTAAGTTCAGATGTTTTTGAAATGGCATTTTCCCCAAGGTCCTGCAACTGTCGCACAGGTAGTCTGCTATCCCAGATCTTCTCTGTATAAGCATACATCCTCTACAGATTTGCTCTCAAGCCTGAAACCTGAACCAGCGGGGTGCACAAGCACAGCATGTGTCCACATCCTTTCACTAAGGGAGCTTTGTAATGCTCCATGTAGATCTTTATGAAGCACAGATAAAAGATGTTGCCTTTTTGTGTAGGGAACAGACAGACTGACTTAAGATGATTGTAAAATTCAGGTTGGAAGGTACCTTTTAGGTCTCTAGTCCAACTTCCCACTCAACACAGGATCAGCACTGAGGTCAGATGAGGTTGCTCAGTGCTTTGTCCAGTTGGGTCTTAAAAGCCTCTGACAGGGACAGCTCAGCCTCTCTTGACAGCTAGTGCTGCTCTGTACTGCTGTTAGACACATGTATTGACAGATAAAACAAGGCAGATAAAATCTTGTTAAGTAGTGTTAAAACTTTCTTGCAGCATTAATCTGCTGCTTGAGAAACTGCAGGCACAGATGAAAATACTGAATATTCTCATGAAGTAAGATGAAAAATAAATGGCAAAAGATAAATTACAGTTTGGACTGTTAGCAATGTTATATTTTAAGTTATTTTTTTTAGTCTTAGCTGGAAAAACACCCCTATTACAAGCTTGTACATGCTTCTGGCTTCATTATTTTCCCCCATTCTTACTGTTTCTGGGTGAGAAATCCAGAATGTTTTTAATTAGAAGCAAAGTATGCAATCAGGGCCTCAAACCTAATCATTACTCTGAGATCTCAGTATCCTTTTTTCTTACAAAACCTGGCTCTCGCATCCACATCATTGGCATAGTTGTGTGTTTTGCCAATATCCATTTTGTCATAGTTTTGGACAGTGTTAACTCCTGCATTATAGGCTGAGATCCCACCTGGAATGAGGGTGAAAGAAACACATGAACTGAGGTGCTACTTCATCTGTAAATTAGCAAACATCACAACCGAGATGCACTGCTTTAGTTTATAGATCTGTTTTCACCAGTACTGCTGGCCATAGTAATACCAATCCTAGCTATTTTTGTCAGAGGGTTCCTTCTGGGTATAAACTTTGTGAAACAATCATAATTTCCTCCTTTACATCCAAACTTGGTGATTATTGGTCCTTTGCTGTGTTTTGCTGACACTAATATCTCCAGTTTTATGACTATTTTCCTTGTGTGCGTAGTCCTTCACACCCACCCACACCAATAACCTCAGTTGTGTTTGCATTGTAGTTGAAGGGACCCAACCATGACAGCTGCTTCAGTGTAATCAGTGCCCAGGAATATAAGGAATGTTTCCTCCAGAGAAGATCATGTGTTTTCAGAATTACTGTGTTGCTCCTTCAGAGTTGCCAGCATAGGCAGCCAGGATAGGTTGCTTTTTGTAGGTGGTTGTAAAATCACAAAACAAATGGAATGGAGAGAGGAAGGGGAGAGCCCACCCTTACTCCTTGCAACTGAAAAATGTAATGGCATTTGCCAAGTTTCAAAAAAAAAAACCTGCTAGAAGGCTAACCAAGTTTTATTTCTCTATTCCTTTTAGTGCATATTAAGGAATAGTATTCCATATGAACATAGGGACTGGGATGTGTTTCGTTTTCTGAAGTGCTTACAGCGTTATTGTGCTTGACTTGTATGTGTCAAGTGTTTCAAAGCTGACTAAACTCAGCCTATGAGGTGCCATTCCTTTGTCCAAGGTGGGGATTTTTTCTGGATTTACCATCCTGTATAAAATCTCTGTCTTGTGCTAAGTGTTCTTCGGTGTCCCATGGCTCGCCAGTATTATGGTACTGTTTGTCAGCTTGGAAGTGACACAGCAACATCAGCATACCCGAAACCCCACTATTTATCCAGAGCTCTTTGTTGCTTACAGGCTGCTTGTGTTCATTTTGGTCCTTAATCTCAGGATTTACCTCTTTTGTGACTGTGTGGAGAGGACACAAGCGCTTCTAACGGCGCAGACGAAGCCAGCAGATGTGTGAAGGGCAGACGCTGGGGCACTGAAGAGGAATGCCTGCCCTACTTCCTTGTCTGTCAGAGACTTAAAAAAAACCCAACATAACTGCTGTTGTGAAGGTCACAGTATGCAGAAAGCAGGATTACTGCTGCTTCACAGTGTTTCCAAGTGCAAGGTGACTGCTCCTCTCCTCCCCAGCTGAATCAAGGGTGGGAAAATCCATTTCCTGTTGGGATCTCCTCCGGATCTCTGCCCCAGTCCTTCTCCCCTTATCCATGAGGTAGTAAAGTGCAAGTCTGAGGGGGCTGGAGCTGTTGAAAGTGATCCCATGCAAATGCTTAGGGATTTTACAGATAAGGATGTAACTTGGCAAACAAGTGAGGCACAAATGTAGGCATGAATAATGAAGAAAGATCCCCCACTAGCCAGGCCCCTGTGGTGCATAAAGTGTAATTAACCTGATGGTATGTAGCTGCAGCCTACAGTGTGCTCAGTTTTAAAAGGTGCTTTTTGAAACAAGACTTATTATCTAAATGTGAAATAGGAACAATTAATCTCTTCAATCCCAAGGGAGTGCTGGGAAGCAATCATGAGTTTCACAGTGTAAAAGCAGTCTGCTCGTGCACTGATACTCACTGAAGTCCTTCCCTGGTACCAGGAGCTGACAGCCTGGTCAGCATTGGCTTTAGCCTGGCCAAAGGTTTAGGGGGCTGACTTTCAACAGGGCCCCTGCCTCTCTTCTGAATCTGCTTCAAAAGAAGGATGAGATTCATGTTTTGAGGGGTGACCATACCTGTACTAAGCCAAATGCATTCCCATGGTCACCCAGGCAGTCCTTCAGCACTGTCCCAGCATGTGACTCCTGAAAGGTAATACCAGCAATCAATCACAACTGGAGCAGGACCCTCACCATTGCCAGCTTTTGCCATCTTGGCAGGGTATTTCTCCATGTTCTTTTTCTGCTGTCTTCTCTGAGCCAGGAACTTCTACAACATGACATGCATGACTTTGCCTTTCATTTTTAAAATCCAAATACAGTTTTTCTAATGGTCATTATGGCTGAGCTGACATTTTGAATCCTTCTGAATCTGTTTAGAGAGAAACCAGGATAGAATTTACTAATTTTATTGACGGGTGCCTTAGAAATCAATACACAGATGAAATAAAAGACTTACTTTTTTAGATTCAGAGGACAGTTCTCTTGCATGCAGATTTAGAGTGAGGTGAGTCTTGTTTTAAATCTAAGCCTTCGGGTGGATTAGTCCCAGATTTAGTCCCTTTTAATTTAGGACTACAGTGGGGAAATGTTCAAAAGTTCAGGTTTTAAGGGAAACTCTCTTAAGGGAGAAAGAAAAGCAGAAGATTTTGATGTTGGATGCACCTAGGAGACTTCCATTTTCTTCTGTGATGGTCTGAAAACTCATCTCAAAGGCAACTCTATTTCTAACATAAACTTATATGCTCAAGTAGGATTTTTGTTGATTGTGAAAAAATCTGCTTGTTGGGAATGACTGGCAATCAGAGACCAGGATCCATAATAGGCATGAGCTTGTGCATCGGTGTAAGGGGAGATGAGCGACTGAATTTGTGCCTCCCTACACAGCTCAGAGCTTTTGGTTTCACAGTTGCCTCCAAAGCTCCAGTTGTGTCAACATCCAGTATATTCCCATAATGCTCTGAACAGCATAAGAGCACGTGCTGGTTTCAGCTGAAACCAGCACGGAGCAGAATTTACAGTCAGATGTCAGGCCGATGCAATGTGTGACTCATGCTGTTAAAATGCTTTCAGATCCATGACTGAAGCCCATGGCATCCTTTAGATGCTAGTGCAGGTGTTTGTGCTAGCAGATGCCATCATGGTATGTACGGCCTACTCTGGAGGGGATTACCTCTTGGTCATGCTAGCTCACGTGTACCTTGAGAGGTCAACTGGTGCTTTGTGCACAATTCATGTCCCCTAATTGCCTAAAACTTAGCTGTCTAGTCTAAGCTTGTGACTTGGGCTGCCTGCATGGCCAGTGGACAAAGGCATCTCAAAAAGGCAGTTTTTCTATTCCAAAATTTTTAAAAACCAAATAAATCAAGTCAAGAGGAATCCTACACTGTTTACTGGCTCCAGTTTGTTTTTCCATAGCTACAAGAAAATCGAAGAGAAACATCCTTCAATTACATCCATTAGAATTTATCTGACTTGCAGATTGTTTGACTTGCAATTTATCTGCATTTATCTGTTGTCTCAACATGCCATTGCAGGAGGGAAAACATGCAAACATCAACTGAGAGGAACAATGCTAACGCTTAATGGAAAACAGACTTTGGTACTGTGAATCATTTACAAGAATATTAGACAGAGATCACAGACCTGACATGTTTGCTGCAGGATGTCTCCCCACCTTCTCAAATGCACTTCCTGGAGACAAATGGGATTTCTATCTGCTGGCAGTGTTCTGGAAGAGCTGGCTCAGTGCACTCCCACCCCCGCTGGTCTTACAAGAAACAGAAACACCTAACAACTTGTGCATCCTCCCAAACACAACAGGGATTCTGCTCTACAATACAAACACAATTATGATTTTAAAAATTAAATACAGTTTAACTTAATTTAAAGTCCTACTGCTAACAGTTTGGAACTAGGACGAGCCTTGTCTGAAAACAACTGCTCCCCTTCAGTTCTTGGAAGCAATAATGTGCTGACAATGAGAAAATGGGAACCTGCGCTTCTGGATTTAATCAAATTTTGCAGGCAAAGATCCAGGAACAGTAACATGACCAGAGCTGCAACTGCTGAGAATTCAGATATGCAGAGACTATGCCAGGTCCCTGTTGTTATCCCCTCTTGCACAGAGACAACAAAGGTCAATAACCCCAAATAAGCAGGCGGTGTTGATTTCAAAGCTTCTGTAGCTGTGCAGCAGTAAGGAAAATAGCCACTGGATGGCAGAACTCCCCGCGGCAGAATCTATCCTGACCCGCTTCTCCCCCACGGTAGATTTTGTGTGTGTGTAGTGCTGTTTTGCTCTTTCAGCAGCTCTTTTACATTTTAAACTGGGGAATTTATCCCGTGTCATTGCACCGAGAGATTCAAATCTGTAGGTTTTTCCTGTACTGTTGATACCTCCCATAGAGAACCAGCTGCAAAAAGTCACAGCAGCCCGTGCATAGGGCTCTTCATGTTCACAATTATGACTGAGTGGTAAGAAGGTTGGAACCCAGGTAAGCACATCTGGCAGGAAGGAAAAATTGAACAGATGTGGCTCAAAACAAGTGATATTAAAAAAATTCAAAATACCACCAAAGGTGATTCACAAACCAGTAATCTCCAAATGGTCTGTGCTACTACTCCCTTATTGCTGGGGGAGAAACATAAAGGATGTACTGGTTTGCTTCTTTTACTTCACAATAATTGAGGCACTCCTGCCATGAACTTTGTTCCCTGCCCTTATTCTCTATACAAACCTCCTTTGCCATACCTGGACAGTTTTGTCTCAATTTTCTGGGGCTTTCTTTATACTCAGCTAGCTCTTCAGCCTCCGTATGGAGCAACCTGACAGCCCTGCTGTTGAAATATTTTGTGCATATGCTAAGTGTAGGACACCCACCTATAGTGCATACAGCAGGAGCTACAATGATCCGTTCAGGATCAATATCCGTGCCTGATTAGCAAGCAGCTTTTCACTGATCACAAGAGTCACAGGGGAGGGACAACTTGGTTTACCCAGAAGCTGGGTTGCAGGGTACAGGACCAGATCTAGTACCAGCTACTCTTCACTCTCCTGTGTCTGGCAGGAAGGAAGGATTGCCTCTGGCAATTAAATGGTTCAGGGCAAACATTTGAGGGATAATCTAGTCCTCTATATGGCCTTTATGGTTCAGGCATGCACCTGTGTCCTGTTACAGTTTGTCTTCATTCTAAGGGAAAGGTACAAAAAATAGGCTGCCAGGATTTTTATTGTTATGATAGGAATCTATAATCCTGATTTCTGTAACCATGCACACACCCAAATCCCTTTGAAAACTTTATCAGTTTCTTGTTCTGAATCAGCTAAGGGGTGGCTGAATAGGCATGTAATTCATAAAATTAAGCCTGATTTAAAGGACATAAATGAGCCAAATTTCTCCTTTCCTACTTTGGAACAAGAGACCTTTCCAGTTCTTGGAAATTCAGTGTTTGTGGAAGGCTGAGGGCTGCAGCATTAGAGTCTTGGGTGAGCCACGGCCTCACTATGTGGGTTTTTTCATGCTCTTGAACATTTCTCCTAATTGGTAATTAGCTTAATAAGGGGTGGGTAAGAAATGAGTGATCCTAGATATGCTTTCAGGGGAGAAACTACGCTGATACAAGCTTCCCAAAGCGATTAAGCCCATTTCAGCTGTGGGAGGTTACCCAGCCCATGTCAGCAGGGTACGAGGCTCCACGTGGTGGGAGAAGGTCCCTTGTCCCGAGGCTGCAAGATGGCCTCATGGGAAAATGCAGGGACTTTGGTTGAGACATGTGAGGAATTGGCAAAATATGGACGAGTGGTTCAGCATAAAAGGGGCAGGCTGCACCTGCACTGTAGCATAAACAACATATGTCACTTGAAATTGCAGAGCTTTCAGAGGAGCATTTCCACTAGAAGCAGGGCAAGGGTGACAAATACAGTGGAGTATCCATGAGTTTGAACTCATGCAATCTGCAAGGTGGACAAGACTGGCATTCAGTTTACCTCTGAAAAAAACAGGAGGGAAATAAACGCCATGGTCACAATACAGAATACAGTGGCAAGGATTTGGCACATATAGTATTAAGCAATAAAGCAACAAGAAACTTATAAGTGTTTTTGTACAGTTGCTAGAGACTTCAAAATCAAGCCAGGAGAACCCAAATGCCTGGACCAAATTACAATCCTGAGACAGCAGGGTTCTCAGAGACTTGGTGGAGGCTAGAAAACCAGTAAGACACAGCACTGCCAGCCTCACAGGAACGACTGAGTAGGATGTAGAGGTGGAGGAGTGATGCTGTATGTGAAAGATAAAAATGTTACAGCATAAAAATATTACAGGAAAAGAGAAGCACCCTAAAATCTTGTGGGTGGAAATCCCAGTTGCTACTGATAAAAATGCTGTAGTAGGACAGTACTATCCTTTATGAATCCCGTGGCAATGGTCAGTGAGACCAGAGGAGCAGTAAATGTGGGGTGGTGGCATGAGTGGGAGCCTGCACACTGGCTGGATCAGTGCCTCATTGAAATGAGGTGCAGAAGCAGAATTTTTGGTCGCACTAAGTCCCTGCTTATAGGATGAGCTGGTTGAGGAACCCACAGAAAAAAATGCTAGAGAGTGGTATACGGGTTTTGTTTGAGGGATGTTAGTGGGAAACTGCTCTGAGGTTGCAATCCTACAACGTGATCTCTTTTAACACTGAAATGGGAAAAAGCAGGCCATGTGCATCCAGTATGGGAGTATTCCCTTTCAAGGAAGGCAATTAAATAAACAGAGGCAAGCACTAGAAACAGTTACCCTCAGCTGCTGCACCGGCTCTATAGGGGTCCTTGGGACCCCAGGCTAGTGCCCATCCTGGGCAATGTAAGAGGCCCTGTCCTGGGAACAGGTTGCTGGCTAGGAAATCCCAGCCCAGTTTTGCAATGAGTAACAATGCGGAACAAACACAGTAATTCAGCACTGCGTTGATGAGCTGGCATTTCCCTTTGTTTTCTGCATGTCTGAGAGAGAGAGACATGGACATGTGGCTCGAACTGATCCAGCTGCAGCATTCAGAAATTAGCCATTGGAACAATCTGTTCTCCCACGTGGCTTAGGACTCTGACCCAACAAGGACTTGTTTTTGACTGTGTTTTCCTCCTGCTTCAGTTACTGCTGAAAGAGGTTGTTTAATTGGTCCCTCTGCCTGGTTTCCATGAAAGCCAGTCATTGCAGCTCCAGACTCCAGGCAGATCCCTGCCTGAGCCATGGAGGGATCAGCCCATGCCACCTGCAGCTTAACAAGCTGGTGAGAGAGAAAGCCTCCCCCTCACACTTGCTCTTTATTGTAGGAAGCACATTTAAACAGATTTCCAAGTACTGACATCAGTTGTAAAACCAAATCATAGGACCCCAACAGAGAAGGTTTTTCTTCCCTGACTGTAATTTGTTTTCCATTTGCTGACTGCTGATTCTGATTCTGATTCAGCAGTGTTAGCCTGGAAAGGCCCTTAAACAACACCTATTGCATTTCCCCTCTGTACAACATAATGACTGCAAAGAGAGTAGGTTTAGATCGGATACTAGGAAGAAATTCTCTACTATGAGTGTGGTGAGGCATTGGAATAAGTTGTCTAGAGAAGTTGTCAATGCCCCATCCTTGGAAGTGTCCAAAGTCAGGTTGGATGGAGCCCTGAGCCAGCTGGTCTAGTGAAAAGTGTCCCTACCCATAGCAGGGGAGTTGGAACTCGGTAATCTTTAAGGTCCTTTCCAACTCAAACCATTCTGTGATAATATATGATGTACAGCTACTTTATATGTTGATCTTGGATGTTGTTTAAAACACCCAGGGAATGTTGCATTGCTTCATTATCCTGAAAGTTTTTTGAAGTATCCAACACAAATCTGCTGCCAAACTCATTGCTACTTGCCTTACCCTCAAGGGGAAGGGAAGGATGTAGATCATTAACCTTAATTTCTTTTGTATATTAGAAAACCATAGCTGTGTGCTTTTTCTCTTTTTGGGAAAAAAAAAATCTAATTCCTTGTTTCTACAGGCTGTACTTTCAGGGTTTTGATTGTCCTGAGTGCATTTTTATTGGTGCAACAGGCTCAAATGGTATTGCCAAGCTTCACTGACAGACAGCTCAACAGCTGAGAGAAGAGTTACCCCAGGTGCTTCACGCATAGTGCTGTGAGAAAGATAATCCCCCAAATGAGATTTTCCTTCTTTTTGATTTCTCCTCTCCTCTTCCATTGGCATCAACTTCTTTGCTTCCCACTAGAATCTCCAGCCCTTTCTGTGGAATGGTCGCCTGCCTGCTACACCCCTGGCTTGGCCTCCTCAAGTGTTTTGCGCCTGTGTTTAATTCATTTCAGTGCTTTGGTTCCTAACTGGTTTTCATAGTTTCTGACCATCAGTGGAAGTGCTCATGTTCCCTCTCCATGTAGCCCACGGTTTGACAGCTCACATCCTTCATTCATTTTCTGACTGCAGGTTTCAGAGAAACTGGTGTAGGACAGACTTGTGTAGCTCCACTGGAAAAGTCTCACCAGTTTGGCCTGAAGCTGCTGATAGTCAGTGCTTTTTCTATTATTTTAAGGTCCTTTGTGTAAGAGGGCACTTCATATTTCTGCTGAAAGCCTTATCGACCTCGTGATATGGCACAACCACGGCTTCTCTCTTGGCCACTTACCCCGTTAGATAAAGGTTTTAGTTGGTCTGAGGTAGTTTTTCCCTGGCAAGCCAGGCTGCCAGAACCCTCCTGACTGTTTCTTGCTGCTTTGTTGTCCTGCAGGATCTCTTGAAGGAATCACTCAATGCTTTAGCATCTTCCTCAATGTTGCAGGCAGGTGTCTTGGTCTTTGATCCCCTGGACCTTTCTTTCCCCTCTGATTCGGCTTTTCTCTTTCCTTACCTGTGCTTCTGCTTTTTCTGATATGTTATTTGGTATTAGATCATTTGCTTTGCAAGATGTCTGTTGGGTTTGGTTTTTTTCAATGGGCCATAGGTCAAAAGGGTGAGGAAGAGTGCGCTTGCAGCTGCCCTGTCTACATCAGGCTCTTCTGAGTAACTTCCAGTAGCATCAACAAAGGTGACCACAAAGATATCAGAGGGGAACAACAACCTGAATTCATTATTTGTCAGAATATCTTAAGGCAGCATGCTACTGTTAAACTTTCCTTAATTATTTACTCCTTCCTACCAATTTATCAAGTTTCAACTAATTTTCTGCAGAGATTTTCTGTATTCACTGCAAAGTGCTGATACCCTAAAACAGTATTTGGAACAAAATACAGAATTTCCACAACCGGGAATTTTTAAAAGGCTAAAAAATATAAATAATCCTTTGTGGCCATGCAGCACAATATGCAGCAGCAGCATTATAGGTAACACTTGCACAAATTGCACTCCTGAGGAGCTCAGAGATCTGCAGGGTTGGCAGCACCAGTAGTGGTGACAAGGAGCTTGCTGGCAGTGATTGAGGATGACATGAAGACAACCAAAGAAAGCTCCACTCTTGTTCACCCTTGGAACTCAATCCCCAGCTTTGTACACATAGGCAGCAATGAGATTCCCTGCCCCGTTTGAAGTTTATAATGATCTACTAAAAATTCATTCATAGGCTTTACATAAGAGGTTTATGTAACATAGAGGTTTACATAACATAATGCACCAAAGGCTTCATCCTATGAATTTTATATAAGCTATGCCAAGTAGACAACCATGTGATACATTTGATTAGTTTGCATTACGAAGTAATGATTTTAGTAAAATTGTATTAATATAGTGCAGAATTCACTACAGACTGAATAATATATAGTTCAATACCCGTGGTTGCTCAACACTGAACTCTTTATGGTAGTTAAAAAAAAAAAAATCAGGGATATTTGAGACATCCTAGAGTTCCCTCTGGTCTCCAGAGGTGATAAAATTAGTTTGCTTGTAACGTACGTTAATCATGCAGAGTCCTTGCCATGATGGTAAGCAGATGAGTGACTGGCAAGAAAAGGGCACAGCATTAAAATTGCTCTGCTTTTGCAAAAGCTGTCTCCAAACCAGCTCTCATGCTGCTTGTGTTGACCCTGCCTGGCAGCCCAACACTGCCCCTCACTGCCAGGCAGGGACTGCCAGGCACATCACTTCTGCATCAGCAATGGTGCCAGCTGGAAGAAAAGTGCCCTGACACCTCCAAAATGGTAATTTGAAAGGCTAAATGTGAACATCCCTATTCCCATGTTCACAGGTGTGGGTCAGTGGCTGGGCTCAGGCCCAGCTCTTCTGTCCTGTCCAGTCTGCAGCACCATTTTCCTCTCTTTGTTTTCAAACTGAGTTTTAAACCCGTTCCAAGAGTACTGAATGAGGTTATTTACTGAAGTTGTAGATTGCTACCCACTGAGTCCCATGAAATTGAAAAAAAAACCATTGGGATTTAACACTTATCTTTATTTTCTCGCATTCTCATAATTATTCTCTAATTAATAAATTGGCACCGAGAGACCCATCCACTTTCAAACAGACCTTATAGGCCCAGAGCTCATTCACTTCTACTAAAAACTGGGATTCCTGGCAGAGGGACAGACGCCAAAATGCTTTAAATTTGGAGGAAACTCAGCATAAATGTGCCAAAGCCAAAGCAGGAAAGGTTGTGGATTTTTTTACCGAAACTATTGCTGTGATTCTGCTCCTGGGGTGGGTCCGTACAGGGCTGACTCCTGCTCCAAGGGCTGGTCACTGATGAAAAGTCATTTTGCATGGCTGCTGTGGCACTTGCAGCACTTTCCATACAGAGGCCCTGAAGAGGTCCCCAGTTGCACATGGCCATGGACTCAGGAGACCAACCAATGCACGTCTAGCATTGTGCCCCTCAAGGCTGGCTGCTGGAACACTCAGCTACTGCAGAGACTGAAGGCTCAGTCAGAACTCTCTTCATTGCCCCCTAGCCAGCAGCACCAAGGGAAGGAAAATTTAGGGTCTTCATGCTGCCCATTGGCCATGGAGAGGGAAGGAGGTGGATGCAGAAGGGAAGAGCATAGCTGATGGCCAGGAGGACTGCTTGTGTGGGTGTGTCTGGGGAATGCACAAACAACCCTGGGGTTCAGCTTTCAACAGGAAGAGTCACCTTCCTCACTCATAATTTAAACATTGCTGGTATGTTCCCATCTGCCTGCCAAAGGCCCCGAGCTTGTGGTATCTCATCCCTGGGTGTCCCCTGGAAGGCAGTGCTGGGCTTACCCAGCAGTTAGAGGGGTTTTGCTGGGCAAGGTGTCATTGGCAATGCCACCAGCATCGGTCCTGCCAGGAGACCTGGGGAGCTGCTCTGGGTACTATGATCACTGCTGGGCCAGTCTGTGCAGAGGGGAGGCTCGGTGGCAGGGTGGGTTTAGGACCTAGAACCCATTTCTCTTAAAGTACTGGGCTCGCCTAATCACGCCGTTGACATAGCTGTAGTCTCCGCTGCAAGGGTCTGCGTCGTAGACCTGGCGGTTGCCCATTCTTGCGTGGTAGGTGCAGATTCCCCCTGGAAAGAGTTAAGAAAGAGTTGTTATGGGTTTGTAAGTAAGAAATAGAGATTTAAGAGCAGAACTTTGCAGCAAAAAGGGCCATGCATCTCACCAAACACACAGGATGCTTGACAAAGTGTCAATTGTGCATTATTGTTGAAAAGTGACTAATTTTGTAAAATCTTTATTGCTGTAGGGAAGGAGCCCATGACTCTCTCCAAATGCAGGTGGAAATATAACACTATTTCTAGAAAAGGGTGCAATGAGAGCAAGGGAAGAGCAGTATCAGAGCAAGGAAGGGAGAGTAAGAAATAGCACAGGGCGACCAAACCAGCATACAGGTAGCACAGACTACAAGGAAGGCACTGGATCACAAGCTTCCTGGACACAACAGGTTGCCACAACAATTGTGTTGTGTGCCTCAGTTTCTGCATTCCTCAGTGACTTTTGTTTAGTCACTTTCTATCTTATTTATCCACGTAACAGCCATTTCTCATTGTCAGTCTGCTGATCTGGTACTGCTTCTGTTAAATTTGAAAACTCTGGTTCTGGTTGTTATTTTGAGGCTTTGGGGGTTTCTTTTTTTTGTTTGGTTGTTGTTGTTTGGTTTTCTTTGTTTTTTTTAAATTTTTTTTTTTGGTTGGTTTTTGTAAGAGATGCTGTAGAATCTGCCAGACTGATGCTCTTTTTCCCTTGAGAACACCACCAACAAGCACACAGCACTCCCATCAGTCTGTCCCTTCCTGGCACAAAGCCCACCCCGTACCTCTCAGCTGCCGGTCCCAGGTCCAGGTAGGATGTCTTGCCCGTACTTCATCAATAGAAAGAACCAGGATATTTGAGCACTGATTTATGTGTTCTTCGCTATCCCACACCACATAAGGCTGCAGCTGCTGCCTGCTGATCTAGGAAAGACAAGCAAGAAAATGGGTTTCCCTTCTGAATGCAACCCCCTCTTCATTGCACTCCCAGGCTGTGACTCATTGAAACGACCTTATTCAGGACAACTCTTAAGCACAATCTTTGATGTAGAGGGATTGCAATGAAGTGCTATTTCAAACACAGTACAGTCTTTTGTTAAGGTAAGGCCCTGGGATATGCACTACCTTACTATGCAGTTACTCAGGCTTATCACCCTGGTGTACCTGCATCAGGCCGTACTTCTGCCGTCCCTGGTCCCAGCCGTTGTTCAGGAGCAGGCCAACGCGGCTCTCCTGGGACATGATGCCACCGATGAGCGCTGGGTCCAAGCACAGGTTCCTGGCTACTCTCCTAATTGGGACCTCGTATCTCCTCAGGCGCACAAGGTCTGCCGCAGCAGTCCTCCGTAGCATGGCATATCCTGCGGCGTAGGAAAAGGCAGACTTACACACACCCCTGTCCAAACCCCTTGCTTCCCCCTTGAGCAGGTGTGTCAAAGGAGAAACTCCAGTTTTTAGGAAATTGCATCTACATTGGGTTGTACAGTGGGGTTTGAGGAACAAGCACGGCCCTATTGGCTCTGACCATGGCCAGGGTCAGAGCAGAGCAGCACTGCTGCTCCAGTACCCAAGGATAACATGGGGAACAGGGAGGCTTCTTAGGAGGTGGAACCACACATGCGTGATCCTCTTCTTCTGCTGCACGTCTGGAGTCAGAAAAGTGAAGTTTCAAAATGGATTTGAAAAAATTGAAGGGTATGTTACTACTCAGTGGCCAAACTGCAGTAAAAGCTATGTGCTATTTATAGAGAGATGGGGCTTTTTTAAAGTAAATTTGGAACAGTTTGAAAACAAGCAAGTACGTTCCGATCTATGCTTGAAAACCCGCAGTCAGGTGTCTGCCCTGGAAGAGTCTATATCCAGGGAACGTGGCAAAATCCCTGGAGTTATCAGCAGTGTGAATGTGACATAGTCAGCTGTGCAGTGACATGGGGCAATAACATCAGGCAAGAAAGAGAGAAATGTGCAGGAGTTATCAAAAATGAGTCATCCAGAGGCAGGATGGCTACGCACCTGGGACTTTCCCCTTGTAAAGTACGTCTCTGGCAGGTCAGCACTGGCAAGCCCTGGCTCTGTGCCTCTTACCCTTAGAGCAGACAGGCCATGGGGTTTTGTGAGGATGCTGATGCTAAAGTCCTGGCTGATGAAGAAGCTGTTTTAACTGGAAAGGGGTGGTACCATTTCCCTTTGCTTTGAGGCTGAAGATTCTGACTATGGGACCTGAAGTTTGTCCTTCCACTTCCCACCTGGTCTGGAGGCTTCTCAGCACCTGCTATTTTGGGAGAGGAAGTGTTGCTTTCTCCCTTTTGGCTAATTGAATAGCTGCACCACATTTAATTTGGCAGTAACAGAAGATAAAGCGTCTCTCTGTCGGGCACAAACAGGTTGACAAATCGAGCAATGAATGATACATACCACAATCAGAGGATCTTACGGGTGTACAGGAGATCGTGGGGGCTTGAAGAGCACTTATATCGCCATAGCAACTGGAACTCACGGCTGGAGCTGAAATATTAAACGGAGGTGTTTGAACACATAAGATCTCAGAGCGATATGGCACAAGTGCTGCAAGTGCATACAAGTCAAGCACGAGAGAGACATCCAGACCTGCGATCCACATCCCCTTGTGTTGGCCCTGCTTGTGCAGCTGCCACTGCTCTCCATCAGTAATGGTATCAAAGAAAGGTAGAGAATGGAAATTGTTCTCTTCTAACTGAATATTGAAGCAAATGGCTCTAATGACCATTTAGATGAATATGCACCTGCCCTGTTAGGTCTAAAGGCTGGTGTGGGAGAGGAGAATCACAGTCTCTGCATTTATTGCAAAGGGCTCTTCCCATTCAATGCCCTCCAGTGTTCGGAACAACTTGGATCATGGCTGGGGGTATCTGAGCACCCCGGCTGGGATTGTCTCCTGTGTCTCTCCATAACTTGGTGAGGAATTAATTCAGGAGAATGCTTGCCTCAGTCTGGGAAGATTACCCTGTTTCCTCAGTAACTGAGGAACAAACAGCCTCCATCAAACAGCTTGCCACTTTTGTGAGAGCATTTCTGAGCAGGCAGGGAGATCGGATAAGGTTAGCTGGGAAAATCAAGAGGAGACATGTCTGTGACCTTGGTTTCAGTCCCATACTCCAGATGTACTGGTTTAAAAGACACGTGTGGGCAGCAAGTAGCCTCATCCAGCAGCTGAGGACCTTCAGCCACACAGGGTCTTACAGAGCCATACAGGAAGGGCCTGACTGCACACTCCTCTGCATGGTCCTTCTGCAAACACTTCCCAGCGTGCTTGTGACAGAAACCCAAACCCATCTCACCGACAAGGGCTGAAAGACCCAGCAACAGCAGTGCGGGGATCATGGTGATGGATCTCCTCAGCTGTCCCACGAAACCTGGAAACACAGTGTTTGCAAAACATGAAAAATTCACGGCTGATTTTCAACAGCACTGCAGCAAAGTTGGCATACCAAAAGCTCCCACCCTGAGGCACCAGACAGGGATGGCATTAGCTGAAGAGGGGTTGGGCAGCAGAGGTACTTTCTCCCCTTGGGAAGATTGGGAACAGGGAGGTCCCTGTTGGCAGCCTGGACCAGCAAGTACCTTTTTAGCCCCTGTCAGTTCTCAATGCTTGCTCACATGGCCCCTCCTGAACGCCCATAGTATGTCTTTTCGATAAGAAGGTCCACTACCTTTATTTTAATTTTGTAGGTATTTGAAGTCTAATGTGCTACAAAGTGCACACAATCCCTGCCTCTCTGTTCAAAAAGGACTTTTCCTTGCCTTTTGGAAAAACTTGTTTTAAAAAATCAAGCAATATGACCCTTAATTCTCTGCCAAGAACATGCAAGGCAACTCCAAGATTTATTTGGAGAAATAATCCTTCTTTGTGCGATATTGGTAGATAATCAGTTTACTAATAAATGCATCTGTTGTGTCTATTAATAAAATTCAAAAATGTAATCAGATGATAGCTATCAAGTGCAAAAAAATTGACTGTATTTGCCTTGCTGATGAACACATTTAAACTGAGCAGCTTTTATGGCTTACAAATGTTTTTTGTTTCTTTTTCCCTAAGAAGATTTTAAACACAGAAGACACCACGAGTCTTGTAGGCAATTAACACTAATCCTGTTAACACTTGAAAATGCATTATCAGTTTTAACAACATTTCTCTAGCCTGCATTTCTACTGCAAACCAGACTTCATGGATGCAGAAACACAAAAAATCCATTGGTATCATTGGAAAGACTCTCTTGTCCTGACTGAGCTTGTTCAGGCCAGCAAATGCCCACAGCAAGATCAGGGTACATTCCATAGCTCCATTTGAGCTCTGACACTAACACTGCTTGTGTCTTTGCCCCTGCTCACAAGCCCAGGCCAATATAGCTTGACCCAACACCTATGAATTCAATGGCAAATCCATCTGAGTCCCTATTGAAAGCTACAAGACGTAGCTCTTTCCACATGCAGGAGATTTTTTTCACTCCCATCACAAAAACCTCGCAGGCCTTAGGTAGAAACAGCATGGCAATCACAATATTGGCAACGTGCTAAATCAAAACCAAATCAAGGCTTCTGGTTCTAAAGAAATATTCTATGAGTGAATTCAGACTCACCTGTCTTCAGTTGTCCTTCCTCTGAGGCAGGTCACTTGATGACTTTTACATATATATGTAGGAAAAGGTATCCACCCTATGGGCTTTGGAATGTTAATTTCTACCTAGTGCGATGACTGTTTTAAAATATAATAAGTAATATATATTAAGAGCTTAGAACTCTAATGATTTCTTTCATCCAAAGATTTGCACAAGTGGTGGTTAGTCAGACTCAGGACAACTTTGTGAAAGGAAATAAATACTGGTTTTCCTCCATCAATAAGCCCATTGATGCACAATAAATGACTTGCAGAAACTATTGAAGTGAATCAGTGGCAGAGGCCAGGCAAAAATCAGATCCCTGTGTAGTCCTCTCCTTGCTTTGCATCTGGACATATTTCTGGAAGCATTTTTTTGGTCTTGTTTCCTCAGTGATTTCAGATAGGCAAAATTTTAATTAAGTATCATACTTGCATATGAATTTTAACAAGGACAATTAAGGAAAATCATCCCACTGCTTCATTGCTAACAGCAAACTTAATGGAGGATGGCTGCTTGACTACTTTGAAAGCAGAGGCATGATCTGAGTTTCAGATTTGGGGATGCAGGATGTCGCAGCAGAATTGGGAGGAAGGAAACTGCTCTCTCAGCAGCTGAAGTCAGTGAGGACACTGAAGTTAGAGGGCCTCTGAAAGTCTTGCACTTTGCAGCCAAGAGACTTCTCACATATCTAAAACATCTCAGTCACTTGGAGAAGGGAAGACAGTCTGGGAGGCCAGTGCCTTTCAGTCCTGTTCCATTTACCACATTTTTCTCTTCCCAAGACTCTGCCCAGCATGCATGGAGGCTAGGAAGGCAAGATTTTCTTCTGGTAGCTTTCTTTTCATTATTTAATGCATCACAAATCCATCTATTCCAATCACTCTTTTGGGCTGGAGATGTGGCAGGTAGGAAATG
Source organism: Acanthiza pusilla (assembly GCA_036630365.1). NCBI lineage: Eukaryota > Metazoa > Chordata > Aves > Passeriformes > Acanthizidae > Acanthiza > Acanthiza pusilla. The sequence goes on from JAXCHO010000098.1 coordinate 4,130,437, forward strand.
CTGTTTTGGCCAGATACTAATTACCATGTTCAAAATCAGGCATTGTTACAGGGAGTTTGGGATAAGAGTTAAGTTAAATATAGAACTCATAAAGAAATCTTCCCAAAGATTAAAACAAGGGTAGGCAATCATTCTTCATGTACAAACCTGGTATCTCATTGTGGTATTTCAGTCTAGACTATCACTTAATCCTTTTACTGGGGTTTAACATTTTAAATAGCAGAAGGTAAAGTTTGACATCATGTAAGGTGTGCATCTCTGTGGTGTTGTCATGGTTTAACATGTAGAAAATAGAAACACCACATGTACAGGGTGCTTTGTGACTTTCAAAGGAAATAGTGACTGATGAAATGCTAGAGGGGAGGAAAGCCAGAAGAAATTATCTGGGAAAAGCTCACAGTGCACAGCTTGATGGCAACAAACCCAGTAGATATATTAATTTGTCTTCTACTGAGCAAGACAATTTGTATTAGAAAGAGATATATTCTCTCAAATAGATCACAGCAATTTAGTATTAACATCCAGTTATGCTTTATAACAACAGCAGCATACTAGTGAGAAAAAACTAATGTTCCTCTGTCACTGAGCCTGTGTTCATGCTGGTGACTTGGGACCTTTTTTGAGAAGCAGCCTCTGACCTTAGGTATGATTTATTTCCTAATGTGTTGTCCACTTGCTGATGGTCCTTAAGAAAAGCTTTGGAATTTACATACTGTTTGTATTTGCTATGTATTTTTCTGTTTAATTTATTACTCATGTAATCACACTTTTCTACATTTCACAGTAGTCACATGAATTCTTAATACCTCGTCTGCGTTGCATTGCTCCTTATGTACTCATTGAGTAGTGGATGTTATGTTTTAAATACAAGTATTTTTATCTGTGCTGCTATAAGCTCTTAGGTCCCTGGGACAGATTCTTTGTATTCACACAATTTCCACTGTAAGTCCAAATAAGAGGATATTTTTCAGCAGTGCTATGAAGAGGACCTTTTTTTGCTAAAAACCTCTTTATCCACACAAAATCTGGTGACTGCCTTTTAGAGTAAAAGCCAAAAGTAGACAGCCTCTGTGGAAACATGGATATGCTCATGTACATTGAATGGAACAGGGCTCTTAGCCAGTGATTTGTCTGGGGCACCACCACATAACGAGAGCTGCAGGATGTTAGAAAACATCTTCTGCTCAAAGGTCTTCGTGGGGCTGTAAACCCAGAGCATTGAATTTAGGTGAGCCACTTAATGAGAGTGGACTGCATCTATCACTAATACAGCACCATTTTTCATTTTTATGATAGATTTAATTTGGAAAATTACATCAGGAGTACAGTGCCAATACCTATTCTCCTTGTGCTGGGTTTGATCAGCACAGCATGTAACTGGGAGGGAGGGAATGGAAAGTCAAGGAAAGAGGAGGAATTCACTTATCAAATGGTATCTGCATCTTCTTAAATTTAAGAAGCAGGAAAGCTTCCTGGTATTCATGGGCATCCTGGCGTTAAGCTGCACTCAGTGACCACAAACATGGTTTCTCTGTGATCTGTCAATTACACTGTCAGTTACATTCAGGTAAAGGGAGAGCAGAGTGGACAAAAAATGTTACCTGACACAACATTTTCCACTTGTCTTACATAAAGGGATCACACCTCAGATCTAAAGCACACCAAGGTTCAGTACCAACAGTTTTTTCCTACTTACAGATTTTCACTTCATATTTTTTTTCCCCTCATGCCAAGTAAAGTTTTTCATTCCTCTTATTGGAGGAGCAATCAAAATGGGGCATCATTTTGAAAAGCATTACATGCTGCACATGTTATCTCCCTTCAGGTTGCAGGTTATAGCATCACATGTCACTGGGTGGTGAGAATACCATCTAAAATTACTTGGAACGATACCCACATTAATTATTATCTCCATTGTGAGTTTCAACTCGTTTCATAACATCGACAGGCAGATGAATTTCTCAGGTTGTTCCTTTTGTCTTGGATGTAATTATAGGTAACATCAGGTATTCTCGGACTTTGTAACTGCTTTATAGGGAAGCTGCCCATCACTGCTGACGTATGTTGGATACCTACCACTAACTGACCAGTTAAAGATGCATCTGTAGCATCATCTCAGACAAATCCTCTAGGGCTGTGCTTCCCAGCTTTTAAAGGGACACACCCAGTTTAATAATTAAATTTCCATATTTTTTCTTTTTTACGTCCGGTACACCTGGAAGTAATCATGGAATCATTTAGGTTGGAAAACACCTCTAAGATCATCGACTCCAACCATTAACCCAGCACTGCCAATTCCACCACTAAACCACATCCCTAAGTGCCACAATTACGTGTCTTCAAAAGTCTTCAAACTTGTAAGACATGATGCTCTCAGTTTTCACTGTATTCAGATGTGAACAAGTGCTGAGGGACGCAATCCCTTCCTTCATCTTGCCTTACTGAAGAATGCAGATGAACATTGAAATAACATCACACTCTGCATCTCCCTGGCCTTCACATAAAATAACTGAGGCCAGAAGTGTTTATGAGGGAGGGAAAAAACCTATTTTCCTTCTGTTCTCTAAAATGAGATTTTTAATTTTACTGTAGGAAAGGTGTTCTAGCAAAAAGGTCACTGGACTGGATCCTATGAGAGCTCAGTTCATATCCAAGCTTAAGAACAGATCCATCACCTAAAGCAAGTAATTTGAAATTTGAGCCAGGATAGGGTCCTGCATATGGATCAGGGCAATCCCAAGCACAAATGCAGGCAGGGGGATGAAAGGCTTGAAAGCAGCTCTGAGAAGGACTTGCAGGTGTTGGTTGGCAAGAAGCTCAACATGACCTGGTGATGTGTGCTTGCAGAACAGAAAGGCAACTGTGTCTGGGCTGAGCCAAAATCAGCATGGCCAGCAGGCTGAGGGAGGGGATTCTGCCCCTCCACTACAGTCTCATGAGATCCCACGTGGAGTAATACATTCAGCTTTGGGCTCCCAACATAAGAAGGATGTGGAACTGCTCGAGCAAGTCCAGAGGAGGGTCACCAAGGTCATCAGAGGCTGGAGCACCTCTCCTACGTAGACAAGCTGAGAGAGTTGGGATTGCTCAGCCCAGAAAAGGGAATACTGCGAGGAGGCCTTGTAGCACTTTCCACTACCTAGAGGGAGCAAACAAGAGTTGTGGAGGCACTTTGTACAAGGGCGTGCAGTGATAAGACAAGGGGGAATGGCTTCAATCTGACTGAGGGTACGTTTGGATTTGATACAAGGAAGAAAGTCTTTACCATAAGACACTGAAACAACCTGCTGAGAGAAGCTGGAAGTGTTGAAGGCCACATTGGATAGGACTTTGAGCAACCTGGTTTAGTGGAAGGTGTTCCTGCCCATTGGGGTTGGACCTAGGTGATGTTTAAGGGCCCCTCCAACCCAAACCATTCTGTAATTCGATGATAACTATTAAGAACATTTCGGTGTGCCTGGAATTAATGATACAAAGCCTTGAGGACTGTTAGCATTCTAGAATCCAAACAGGAAACAATTTCAGGCTTTTTTCTAGGGCAGTGCAATAACAAAAGAAATAATTAGCAAGGAGGAAGTAGATCAGGAAAGTAATTAATGTTGTTCTGTGTACTACAATCACCTGATTTTCATACAAAGTCATCTTGGGAAAAGCTGATCGTTACTGGAGATTGCATGGTTTGTGAAGGTTAATTTTTAAACCTTTTTTTATGAGTCACATGCTGAAGTCATGCCACCAGATGGGTGATGCTTGAACAGACTGTGTTCCAAAAGGCAAATTATATTAACACAACTTCAACACTGAGCTGACACAGCTATGTGGCTACTGGACCAGTGTTGGCTTATTTTAGGCAGCTCAAGCTGTGGCTGTAACAACTAATCAAACCCCAAAAAGTAGCCTTAGAATATGCACCTTATGGGATCTCTAAAAGTACGTTTTCTTAACTAGTTCCTTTCCATCAACAAACACCCAATATCTCTCAGTGTACATACACTTAAAAATAATTCACCAAATATGAAGAAGGTATTTTTGGGCGATGCTCTGGGGTCTTATGTACTGCTTTAGCCAGTTTGATGTGTTACCTTAAACTGATGAAGAAGGTATGAGTGTAAGTTCCATTTTGTAGCATATGATACAGAATGGTGCTCTGCAGGGGGACAGGGAACAAGGGGCATCTGGCAGATTTCAAAGTCTTGGATCACCAGAATCATCTTGGACAGGCTGAATGCTGAAGGCTCCAAAGCATGATCCAAGAACTAAAGATCAGAGTAGACCTTTTTTTGTCAAATGTGGTGGAACCTGTCTCTATTTATCCTTTAAAGGTGGCTCAGGAGCAACACAGCCCTCAGAACAGTTCTCAAGCAGTCTACTGTAACACCACATAACCTCACCTTCTGATTCCTAGAGAGGCTTTTCTTCAGCTCCACAGTGTAACTCTCACTCTCAAACTGTCATATGCAGCTGCTCTAAAGAGACAGACAGATCAATGCACTACTGACAGAATTTTCCTTTCAAAAAGTGGATCACACAGCTATTGTACATGCAATAACAAAAGCCATGTTATTTCTGCATCAGCTTGCACTTGTGTGTGTATGCAAGAGACTAAGTGACAGCATCCCTCACACTGGCTTGAGAACACCAGCTTTATTTTTACATGGAAGACCAAGAGCTTGTCTTAGAAACTGTACTGGTCAAAGCCCAAACTTTCTGCAGAAATTGCTGTTGAAGAGGCTTCATTTTAGAATGTCTAGGCGGGAGATAGAACAAAAGCAGACTACTTAGAACAGAGGACCTGAGATCATCAATTCATCTTTTAAGTTGGCCTCCCTTCATGACCCCAGTGACACTTGCAGCTAATCCAGCATACTAAAGGGGTCTGAGAGCAGCTACTCAGTTGTTGCCCTCTCCAGAATTTCTCATCCTGCCTCTTTCTGGGACTAGATTTCTTCACACTCCCCAGATCCCAAAGCTCAACTCAGCATCTCACTTCTGGGTAGATTTCTTGAGTAGAAACACAGCAAAACACAGGATCAATCAGTGATCAAGGAATGTCCAGTTAAATCCACATAATTCAGCATCAAGAGTTGAACAACCCAGATCCTGTTTGGTTATTATTGCCTTCATGCTTTTCTTTATTATTTCATACAAGCATCAGGCAAAGACTTCAGCACTAATCATTATTAAAGTTATATGCTGAGTTCAGGCATAAGCACCATCACTTCCAAAGCTGTACGTGAACATTTCTCATCTCTTTGTTGTCTAACTCTCTTTAATGGCTGATACATGCCAGACCAGGTACCACTTTGTGATTAGTCTAGGCTCAGGAACCTTAGTCAGTCATGTCCTCACACATCTGATCCATCTGCTGTAAGCAATTAATCCCATGCAGCCTGCGTTCTTTCTAGATATTGCGAATCATCATCATCATCTCATCTATCAGCCATATGGCCACTAGATTGCTGCTGACAAAGTTAATCTTTCTGCTTTTCAAGTCTGTACAGCTGACATTTGTTTGAGCTGGTGTTCTCTGTATCATGACACTTCTAGCTTGCTGTCCCGGGTCTTATGATCATGGACAATTCATTAATTAAACCTGCATGGCAAAATCATTAAACTCTACCACAGAAGAGTAATTTTTTCCTCACTACTCAAACTAGACAAATTTCCCATTTCTTAAAGAACTTCTAGCAAGTTTCAGCAAAAATAAAATTTTTGGGTTTGAATTGTTCGTCTCAAAGTAATATGCAAGATGGAGATGTAACTCAGAGGACTGTTCAGTAACAGTTTTAATGTTCACTCAAGACAGAATATGCAGAAAGCAGACATGAAAGTAAAGACTTGAAGGAGCAGATCTATGAGATTGCTACTTCAATATTTATTTAAACTTACTAGTATGAACAGTCTCAATTTCCCTTTTTACCCATGGCAGGAGTGTCCCTATCCATGGCAGGAGTGTCCCCATCCATGGCAGGGGAGTTGGAACTAGATGATATTTATGGTCCCTTGCAACCCAGCCCATTCCATGAGTCTATGATTCTACCCAAACCACACATTCCTGCAAACTCCTTGTATCAGCACTAGAGTATGTGTGGTCATGTTACAAGCCTGATGAAGGAAGAGGTCTCAGGAAGGATGAAAGAAGATTAACCTAGAAAAAATTCATCAGCTTAAAGTGACATGAAACCACAGACTCCAAGTAGGATTTGCGTTGTTTGTAACGAGGCTATTCACGTGTGGAGCTGAGTAACCTCCAACAACGCACGGTGCTGGAATCCTGACAAGCCCACGCGTTTCCACACAGCACGCAACTACATTAGAAGTGATTTTATATTTCCACAGCCTATTCACCACAATTAGGGCTCAGTGATGAGTCCTGCTAAGACACTTGTAAAAATACTGTTGGAACATTGGTTTCCTAAATTTCATGCAACTGAATGATGAAAAAGAAAGAAAAAGGAGCACTTTCAAACGCATTTAAAGAATTTCTGCATTAAAAGGGAGATCAACACGAAGCAAGTCTACTTTATGCTCTCCCAGATGAACAAGCAGCTATGTACATCTTAAGCTGACTGCATTCTCAAAGTGATTCTATATGTTAAGACAGAACTGTACATCATCACCTGTCAGAAACTTAGAAAGAGCTCCTACAGCTTTTCTGATGGACTTTATTATAGAGAAATTATCCACAGCACCCAGATCTCCTTCTTTGAAAGGATGGAGCAGTCAACATTAGAATTAAAATAATTTTATTTCAATGTACATGAACAGAAATAAAATATCATTTTTTTAACTTAAAGAGATATATTGCTGGGCTGGCCCAATCACAAGTGTTCTCTACTACAAGGCAGCAAGACTGACTAGACCCACTTCACTGCTTTTTGGACCAACTGGATTCAAAGTACCACTTCAAAAGGGTCCTTCAGCACAAAGCAAACTAGTTTCTTGAAAATGAAAAGAAAACTCATCAACTGTTCACCTAGCCAGAAATTTTACATTGTGTCCAAGGAAGATCTCTCTCTTGAAAATTCTGTCCATTAGTGAAGAACAGTACACAGTATGCGGCACTATATCTAAACTTAACGGTCAAGGTTTCTCCCAAATACTTTTCTCTATTCTACTCTCTTGTACAAAGCATCTGCTATAAAATCCACACATTCACAACCACAGAATGATACAAACCTGTGAACAAGGCTGTTTTCAATATGCTTGTTGCCATGTGCTATTGCCTGCTGTATCAGCTCTGACATGCAGCATTCATAGATGGTAAAAGGGCATTTCTCTTGGCCATCTATTTCAGAATTCACAGAAGTTATGACTGTTTTTACAACTTATAGTGCAATGCAGTTATTTTATTTAATGGCATGATATGGCACCATAAGATAAGCAATTATTTGTTAAAATGCACAATTTCTTTACTAATAATTTTTTGGTGCTTCACTGATAATATAAGTAATGATAAATAAGCTGGAAGAGGAGCTGATAGAGAACAATCTGTTGTTTTAAAAGTGTCTGCTACCTCCTTTAATAAAGAAAAACAGAAAAAAAACCTGTCAGATTCAATGAAAACAATAGGAAGTAGTTCCTCACACAGCACAGTTAAACTGTAGCCTCCTTTCCACATGATGTGGATGCCTGGATACTATGAGGATTTAAAGAGATTTTTCTTCCATTATTTTAACCAGCAAATGCTCTCAGATATAGAGCTCCCCAAGCCACAGATTGCTTAAAGTAGATCATGGGGAAGCATTGCTATCTGGTCACCCTGTTTTCACTCTTCCTTGTGAATCTCCTTTTAGCCACTGAGACTGGATCCTGGGCCAGAGGGACCTTTGGTCTGACTTCATACAGCTGTTCCTAAGTTACTTCAAAACATTTCATAAACTTACACTTAAGACAAAGGGCTTAAGTTCATTAATTGCCATGTCATTTAGTTAGAAGGACTAAGATTTTCAAATTACAAATGACTTCCAAAAGAGAAAAAAAAATACTTAAGCTTTTTTCTGCTATGACTCAGTTGTATAAAACTGTATAGAAAAATGAGAATTATGTGCAGATGTAATGAAAAGCATTAAGCTTTATAAAAAACATTCTTAGAAATGTACCACGCATAAACAAAAGATGATTTACAAATATATTTAGCGGCTCTTCTAGTCATCATCAGAATCTGAATCATATATCTTTCCTCTGATGGTCTTCTTATCCACCTTCGTAAAGCTTGTTCCATATTTCTTTTGACTTTGAAAAGGTGGGTCCATCAAGTTTCCACTACAGGAAAAGGGTAAGACAATTTGATTAAAGCCATATTCGTATAGACAGTAACCAGCATGTCTAATGACCTGTTGCTGTTAAAAACCACATTCTAAGAGAACACAATGCCTACTTCTCACAACCACCCTAAGCAGCATTGTGATGTTGCTAGCATAGCACATCCTGGACAAAATGGCCTGGATAACTGGAGTTAAGACAGGAGTGTGAAAGTAAACAGCACCTGTGAGTGGAGTTGTAGAGAAAAAACTGACTGAAAAGGCTTTTCCTGCAAACTCATCATGCTAAAGATAACCATCCATCAGATAAAACAGTAACCAGGGAATTACAGAGAAACTTTTCAAAACACATAAGGAGCAACGAGTACAAAGAAAGATAAAATGCTGTTAATGGGGATTTCAGAGTCAAAACTGGAGTTTGCCAGAAGTCCCCTTGTGCTATCTCTGCCTAGGCTGGACAGAGCAGCTTCCCCACAGGACACTGCACTCCATCTACAGGACTGTAGGGGAACTCACGCCTCAGAGTGCCCTGATGATCCTGCACGTGGGTCCATGGGAATGGACCAGTGCTCCCTGTAGGGAACAGCAGGTTTTCACATAAAGCTGGAGCACCCGCTTCTCTTCCAGCACGGTTGCACAAGGAGGGGAATCCCCTCCAGCTGCTCAGAACAGGGTGTGCCCTGCTTTCGCTCACATGACCTGTGAGGGTTTGCATCCAAGTGTCAGTGAGTGAGTGAGCAATTACAACAATTACAACCTTCTGGAATTAGCTATAAAGCATGTTTAGAAATCTGTAGTTATTTAAAAAATGTTAATACTATTTTGTCAATACTAATCCTAAATATACAGTTCACTGACTGATACTTAATTACATATGTCAATACATCACTTGAATCCTGATTTTGGGCAAATAATCTGACCTGAACAGTTTTTCCCCTAAAAAAAGTATATCCTTTTACCAGCTGCTATCCCACAGGCCGAGTGAAAAGAACTATTTTCAGGCTCTGAGGAGGCCTATGCCCTTTTCAGGAACTCCAGACAGTGGGATGTTACTTTCGGAGCAGTGTGGAAATGTGGCTTGCATTGCAAAGCCAGAGTCTGCCAAAAATCAATGAAAAATCAAACAACTCCCCTGCTCCACAAGGTGCTAAGAACAAATACACAATACTAGCAGAGTCAAGTAGAAGTAAAATTATGCCATAAGCCAATGTATCAATGCTTAGCAAATTCAGTGCTGCTTGATACAACTGCAGTGAAGGGTTTTCCCATAAAAGGCTGTTGCTGTCTAGAATATGCATCCAAGCTGTCGGCGTATTTCTTTGTTACTGAACTGGGAAATACCAGTTGTTTTAAAATTATAAATTTCAATCATTTCACCTGAAGTTCAACAGCTACTAAGCCAAATTGAATAGTAGTTTCTTTGGCTTTAAGATACAATACTTCTTGCCAGAACCTGGAAATTACACATTTAAATAAATTCAGGTAATGAAATTTAAAATGAAAAAAAGCACCAAAGACATTCTAAACAATAGAGCAAAATTAACCTAGATGACATTTGAACCACATTGGAATGCAAAGCAGAATTTTGGTAAATAATTCTCCTGTAAAGTTAGGCTATTGTGGTGACAGATATGTTCTACTGCCTTTTGTTTTGTAGCCTTTAATGAGGTATTTCTGATGATTACTTCGTATGGTTACTCAATTCATTTAAATATCTTCAAATTATTTTCCATTTTCAGTACTGTTCATTAAAATAAGTATATTCATGTATGTAATATTAAAATGCAGTTTAAGGATGACTTGTTGAGTTTTCTCTAAAGTGGATTAAAAATGCTCAAACTTCACTGCGTTGCAACTGTGACATGAAACATTTATAACTGCTCTAGAGAGAATTACATCAGATGCATGACTCTGAAGCCATATCAGAGCATCACTGCTACCCTATACACCTCATGACAAGAACTGGGTATATTTTTATTACTATAAAAAAGGACAATGCAACACTCATTACAATGTCTCAGTGCTTTGCCAAAGAGATTCTCCTCTTCCCCTTGATGAAGCACACAGATTAAGTAACTAGATTAACTCTCTTTTTTTTTTTTTCGTGTACAACATAACAAAATTACAACCTTTCAGATTCTCCTGTCTGCAAGCTCATTCTCTTTGCACTTTATCTGAAAATAAAACTATAATGAAACACTTAATTACCTGTAATTAATTACATCTGCACAGCCTAATCTCCATTCTAAGGTTTCTGTGGTGAAGTCATCAGTGTTACCGAGGTCAGTAAAGCCCACGACGTAGTCATGTGTTTTTCCATCTTTTATTAGTGCTAGAGTGGGAATTACTTTGATGCGCAGTCTCTCGCACAAGAAAGGAGATTTTTCAGCATTTAATTTCAAAAATTTTGTCTCGATGTGCTTTTTTGCCAATACAGTCAAATGTTTGTCCATTATTTGGCACCTGTGAAAAAATTAACCCAAAATATATAAAGTGTTAGAATGAATAAGCTGAAAAATATGCATTTGAGACAAAGTTTAAAAGGAGCAGTAATGAGCTAGTTCAATCATGTTAAGACTCAGATATGACCTTTGTAATTAAGAATTTAGTTTCAAGAGAAACTATGTTTCAGAGGTAGCTGGATTTAATGACTAATAGAGGAACAGCCTGGAGCACCTTTACTGTACAATTATACCATCCCTTTCTCTAATTTCTTCCTAATTACCTTCCATACACCTGAAAGACTCACTCTCATTTCTTGAGGCCTGCACTTAGTGACATTTCTTTCTGTTTTCTATTGTTGCAGCTCCAGCTTCACTGCTTGTCAACTGGAAAAATTTCTCTATAGATTTCTTCAGAGAAGTACTCTAAACATGTTACAGTGTTTTGGATTTTTGCAGCCACTTTCTTCAGAGATGAGATGCAGTAACTCAGTGTAAGTGAAAAAAAAGTGATTTGCACAGACTGCTTTGCACAGTTGTGCTATAGGCAAAAGTACTTTGCTTTTCTGTTGCAGTGGAATAGGAGTGAGCATACAATTACTATTTCTCAGCTATGGGATAGTGACATGAACTGCTCAAAATGCTTGTCAGATCACAGAGATTTGTGGACTTGTCACCTGCAACCTCAGCTTTCTGGATTGTCTCCTCTAAGCAGTTTGGCTTTGCTGCATGAACTCTGTTACGTGACTGTCCTTAACTCAAGAGGAGAGCTAAACAGATCAAAAAGCTGGACTGGGCAAAGACGAAAGCAACTTGATATGGTGGTTGGTAAACCCAACACATGAGCTTCAAGGTGGTTGTCAGCATGACACGTTTTACAAAGCGCTTTCTCTAAAGTTCCTTTTCCTGTCTGAGCCTATAGACTCTGCTGATTCAAGAAACAAGAACCAAACAACCCAAACCTGTTCCAAGCTACTTTATTTGCAGTGACAGCCTTTCACCTTCTTGAGTAAAAGTCAGCCAAACAGAACTGCTTTAAACACTGAGAAAACATAGGACTCAAATACCTCACTGCAAATCCAGCCTTGACCTCTTTCAATTTCTCACATGGAGGCAGTTTCAGTTTATATTCTGTAAGCTAGGGAGAACACAACACCTTTGGGGGAAAAAAACCCCAATGAACCAAAACCAGGACAACTGGCTCCTCCTTCAATAAACTGCTCTACTTTGCAACTGCATTTTAACAGAACACATTGAGAGACCCAGTGAGGAACAGCCTACAACCCAGAACTTCTGAAATTCTTCCAAGGAAGTGGGACATCTTAGTTTGGGTGCCTATTCTGAATCAGGACATATTCTCAGATCTAGGTGTCTCATACTCTAAAAAAAGTGACAGAATCACAAAGGCACAGGCACAAAAGGGAAAGCAGCTGCAACTGATCCTTTCAAAGTAAAAGGTCAAATTCTCAAGATGCCTAGACAAGATTTTGGTTATATTTTTATTTGTGTTTGCCAGAACCACCCAAAATATATCTATCTGGAATAACCAAAGCCATCTTTTTGAAATGTTGCTCTTGTATGGTCACTACATTTATAGACCCAGCTGCCTCAAACGAAGTCAGTAATGAAACACAGCAGTCTCTCAAACAAATATTGTCAAAGAGGTTATACATCTATGTTCTAATCAACTATGCAGCAGAGTATTGTTGTCAAATCATGTTCAGATTAACTGTAATGGAAAAAAAACTTTGAAAAAATCAAATGTCTTGAAAAGTGAGTGAGATCTAAAATGAAGCAATGTGAATACTTCTAAAAATGCCTATTTATTTATGGGATTTGAAAGAACAAAAGAACGCATCTGTTTTTTTAGTCATCTTTAAACAAAAGGTTTCTTCAGCACAGCTTATTTACTATACCTGAATGTTGTATCTCTATAGAAATGGCAAACCACATTTTTACTTTCTTTGACTTCTTGGAAAAAGTCTCTCTCGCTTGGGATTTCTCTGTATTCTCCATGTCCTTTCGAAAGCCACTCCTTTTGGAAAACATAAAAGCAAATAATCAGTATTGAGGCTGTTAGTCCTTCATCTGTCGTGCAAACTCTACAGCTTTTAAAAAATGGAAGAGGGGGTCTGCAGTGAAAAACCATTTCTTACAGTAATGGAGAAACAAATTACTTCCTCCCCTTTAGTTTCATCTTGAAAAGACACAAATAAGGCCACCTCGCTTATTTGGAAATACAAATCTTGTACAGAGCTACATAAATTTCTGCAGTGCAGCCTCTCAGTAAGACAAGTAGTTCAAAGAACACAACAAAAACTCTCAGCATTTGAAAATTGCCAATTGGCACCTTGGGCTACTCTCTTTGAAATGTTTTTGTACACTCAAAGAACTCTTGTTTTACACTTAGTCAAGTCATTACATGAATTACATAAATTTCTTTAAATTTTTTACTCTATTAAAAAAATCAGTGAGAAAAAAGCCTACTAACTCATCTGCAATAGATGTTTGTCTATCAAATATACACTGAAGGGATCTTAACATGAACCAGGCACACAGAAAACCATTCAGAAAGCACATGTGCACCATCAGCCATTACCTTTATGGAGAAACAGAATGTCACAAGCTAAAATTTAGAGGTAACTTCAAAACCTGTCTGATTAAGTGCGCAAATACAGCTTCCAAAGAGCTAATCTTCCACATTTTCAATAAACACACTTAAGGAAAAAAAATCACAGCCTTTACATTACTAAAAGTTAACTGCAGTGTAGTAAAACAAGTACAAACTAAGCTAAATTATTAGAAGTAGTGTAGTATGACAAAATTTGACAAAAACTTTCATTTTCCAATGGGGGAAAAATTTTAGATAAATCACTGTTCTTGATCTTGCAGTTTTGTCTTAGCAGAGTGAAAAAAAAAAGTTTCCAAGCAAACCAAAGATATTCTGTAAGCTAAATTAGGATAGAACAAAGAGTCTCCTGAATACTGTATACATTAAAAATTCATGGAAGTACGAGCATATGACGAAGGCATCATGATGCAAACCAAGAATTCACTTATCCCTCAACAGTGATTATGCATTAATTCCCCTCTGCACAGCTGTATTCTCGAATAGTGTGACAGCACACTCCTTTTACGGAGCAGTGTCCTACTTCACATTTGCATTTGAAAGTGTGTGAGAACAGTGACTTAATACCAAATGACATGAAAAAGTTTTGGCATGAGATCGATCACATGTTCACATCCAAGGACATCCAAGTGTTATGACTTCTGAAAAAGGAAAACACTAGAATCAAATATAAACTGAACTTTTGAAGACAAGCAAATAGTGTGCCACTTTCTCTACTTCAGTGTTTACAGAATCAAAGCTGCTGGTGCTGCCTGTCTTCCAGCACCCCAGCCGTGCCATGACATTTCACTGCAATCCCCTTTCAAAGCCTTTTAAAGAGCTCTTAAGGATTCCATCATAGCCAGAGCATCTCCTTTCAGCCAAGTCACTTCAACCCCCAACATAATTTGTTTCTTGTTTAGGTTTGCTCAGATGGAGTAAACTAAGAAACCTACAGCTTCCCTACTTTTAATTCAGGTCTCGCACCATATGTTACCAAAATTTTGGTAAGAACTATTGCTCAAAAAGAGCTTTGAGGGAGCACAATTTGAGATGAGGTATCAAGTCCCCAGGGAGACTTTCCTTCCTGTAAGAGAAAATGAGTAGTCATACAAAGACATTTCACTGGCTTAGAAAGAATGTGACAAATGATTCTGGCCCAGGAAGGAGGAAAAATCCTGCTTCACCATTCTACAAAATACCTGAGGGCACACATCACTTGTATGCTGTTAGTAACAATCCAGAAGCTTCAGAAGGAAGCTTCAGAGGAAAGACACTGCAGAAGGAGCCTAAACCCTTATGATTAAGTTGCCTACAAGGATTATGCTTCCGGATAGCGATTTCAGTGAATATGGACACACTCATATCTCTGCATGACACTCGTTATCCTGTCCTTATTGTAACAATCACAGAGGTGCTTCTCTCCTCCTGTTAAAAAACACAAAGCATGCGCACATGGACAGATGCTCTCCTGGACAATTTAAAATTAATAAGCACAGAAAGGAGAGTAAGAAGGAAAAACCCACAAAACCAACCAAACAACCTCAAAACACTTAGTTCACATATGTAATTTCCCAAGGGTTTCCAAAAAGTCTGACATACTCTACACATCAAGAGTCTGTACAACAGAAATTACTTGTTTCTGCTGCTGGGTCTTTTTTAGGGCCTCAAGCCTCCTCTGTTTAAGGCGTTCCAATTCATCTTCATCCATTTGGTCCAGCTTCTGTATTTCAGCATCCAGATGTTCTTCCACAACCTTGGTAGACTGAAGTATTTCATTCTCCAGAACCTTTTGAAGGATATCAACAGGTGTATCAGCAGCCATCTTTAGCTGGAAAGTGATCTCTTCAGAGCTGTGGAAACAGTGATACAAGGAATTAATATTTATACAAACACTTCATTAAAAGCCTGATGTCTCTTTGCTTGCAGTTCACACCACTGAGAAACAAAATGCTGTGCTATTTGAAGACAGACATAGACAGAAAATAGATCCTAATAACTATTCTGAAACAAGAAAATTCAATTGGAAGGCTCCCAGCTGCTGGGAGGAGGTGTAAGATGCCTCAGAACAAGTCTAAGCAACACTCAGTATATAAGTTTGTGCCAGTAGTTTAAATGCAATTACTTTAAGCCCCTCAGGCATATTAACATATTTAAATCTGAATTAACATTTCTCTCCTCAGCTACCAGAAAGACAAGGTGCTCAACAGCAAATGCTTTAGGCCAATACACTCCTTTAATTAGTACCAGAAAATTGCTATTACAAACACCACCCTATGGCAGCCAGCAAGAGGATTTAAAAGCCACTATCTAATTGCTGCGTGAAGAAACAACGCCAAAATAATTTTCTGTAAAGTTCTCCCTGCTCAAACACATCAAAAGACACAAAACACTAACCAGGCAGGAGCATGAAGAGCTGTGACAACACAATCAACTATTCTCCCCAATAAACTTAGACTGCAGAAACTTATCAGTGTAGTGACTGACAGTTTTGAAACAGTAACTGCACAGTCACCCTACTCGGATTCCCAAACTGCTGACCACGGATCTGACGTGCTGAATTTGGGTTCCAGGGTACTCCTGGCTGTATTTCGAAGCAGCCGAGCTGCCAGCGCCACTGGCTCTGTGAACACCTTGCATATACAGGCACGAAAAATATTTTAAGTGACGACGGGCAGAGTACCAGGATCACGGCAGCACTCCAGGCGGACTGCAGCACCAGCAGTGCCCAGCCTGCTGCCCACACGTGTCACTGCCACAATCGCTCCGACCCGTGGCACACTGCTTTGCCTCTCTCTTCCCAAAGCTGCTAACCACGAAGTCTGTTTCTTGTATTTCCAGTGGGAGTATGAACCTCGCCAGTGAAGACCGGAGGCCAGCAGGTCTCCAGGTGACGGAGGGACCCTGCTCAGCTGGGGCAAAGCAAACAGGAAGGAAAACAAAACCAGTGGGGATCGGCCAGTCCCCACTGCAACTCGAGGTCCCCAGTGGTTTCCCGGCTCTGAAATCACTAAACCGCGGGTGCCAAGAGGCTTTTCCTACGCAGCCGGGAGCCTCGGCACCAGCGGCGGAAACGCGGTTCTGCCGCCCGACCGGGAAGGGGCGCCGGGGGCGCGGCCGAGGGGGGCAGCACACGGCGGGGGCACGGCGCAGGCGCCGCGTGCCTCCCTCCGCCAAGCCGCTACACACAACGCCACAGACAACCCACCCACCTGGCTCCGGACGGGCTTTCCGGGGGCGCCGCCCGCCGCCCTGCCGCGGGCTCGATGCTGGCGGTGCCGCCGCCCGCGGCCGCAAACGCACCCCCGACCCGGCACCCGCCACTCACCCTCCGCCTCCTCGCGCGCCGGCCGCGCCCCACCGCCGCTATCGCGAGAGGCAGCGCGGAGAGGGGCGCATGCGCGCGCGCGCACCTACTCCTGACGCGCTGATTGGCCGGGACAGCGGGCGCGCGCCTCTGCGGGAGGCCGCGCGCGCACCCGCGGAACTCCCCCAGGCGCGCTGACTGGCCGCGGCCTGGCGGGCGCGCGCCCCGCTGGCGCGCGTGCGCCCCACGCCCGTGCCGGGTGCGTGCGTGCGTGCTTACGCCACAGCTGCACACGGGAGCCGCGGGTTGAGGCGCACCCGCCCCGCGGGCGGAGCGCGGCTCGCCTGAGGTGGCCGCTCCGCCTTCCGCGCCACAGCAGCTCCGCCCCGAGGCGTCCCCGCCTCCGCCACAGCTTCGTCTCCGCGGCGCCCGCCCTCCGCCCGGCACCCGCCGGCTGGCGAGCTACGGATTCCCCCCTCCCGTAGCAGAGCTGCGAGGGGCGGGGAAAGACACGCCCCCTGCTTCCGAGTCCCGCTCCTCCCTTTCTCGCCGCCTCTGGCTGCTGCAGAGGGGGAGGTGGGAGCGCCTGCAGCCGCCGCCGCTCTTCGGGGCATTCCTCCTCGGGGTTGGGCATGAGGCCGAGGCCGGCCCCAGCGGGGGTGTGGCGGCTGGGAGCCGCGGGGCCGGGCCCCGGAGCGTTGGCGTGAGGTAAGTCACGCTGCGGGAGCCGTGCTGCTCCGGCGGGGTCGCCGAGAACGCGAGCCGTGCTGCAGCAGCTGGGGATCGCCGTGTCTTTGCTTCTTCCTGTAAGAGCGGTGGAAGATCCGCTGATTTAACTCATGAGATAGTAAAGCGTGTTTAAAAAAAAAAGCAAACAACAAACAATAACAACCAAAAAACCCAACACAAGTGTTCTGCTTTTTTATTTCTTGGAAATGTGGCTCCCTGGTATCGAAGTGCGCTAACGGGGAAGGCCCGGTGGAAAGATAAACTCGGCCTTATCTGCAGTCGGCTGGGAGCGTGGGTGGGAGAGACTGATAAGGGGCTACAGCTGTGTAAAGGCGGAGTGAGGTAAGAAGTCAGGGTGCTAGGGAGCGAAGCAAGATGGAAGTGGTGTTCCTGAAGGCTGAAAGGTGTAGAGAACAGTAAGCCTTGCTCTGTCGACCAAAGGAATCACTGTGGCAGGGTGAAGACAGCAAAAGAGCACGTGCAGCTCTCAAAGCCTATTAAATAAATACATAAAATGATGTTTGTGCTCCCTGTGAGTGTTGTTATTTCTGCTCCATCTTGCTTTGCTCATGAGGAACGTGGCCACGAGAAGGTAGGGTTGCACCTGAGACCCCCTCTGCCTCAATACATGGTGTTTGCTGCCTCACTTCCCCACTGTCCGTCTGTGAACGTCGGTCGCCTCCTCCTGCCCCGCACCAGCAGGACCTGGGCTCTCCTGTGAGAGAGCGCAGCGCCGTGTGTGCTCCCAAGGCTCCTTGCAGGGGAGTGGGAGGGAAAGCTTTGTACACTGAGAAAATCTGGTAAGGGAGGAAGGAATTAACCGTGCTTTAAATGTTGCTGCCTGGCAGACGAATTTGCTGCCAGGGAATGTCTCTCATCCCTGGAGCTGCATTTGGTCAGTGCCATAAACGCAGTGCTGCCTCCTCGGACCCCCTGAAAGGCAGAAGGTCAGTCACCTCAGGGGCAGATGGTACAGTTTTGGTTACACTTTGCCTACAATGTGGGGAGGTGCTGGAGATGATGGACCAGCAGAGCCCCACGAAGGGCTGGGGGAGTGTGTCTTGTGCACCCAGAGGAGTAGTGAGGTGTCCTGGGCATGTCCCACACCAGAGTTACTGCCTGGTCAGTGTGCTGCTGCCCTCCTGCCTGAAAGCTTCCCCCTTAACCTCTCCATCCCCCCACTTTGACTTAGCTGTCCCATTTGCCTCCAGGTAAAATCTTTCCAAACGTGTTTATTTTGACTATTCAGTCAGGTTTCATGGCCAAACGGGTCACAATCCTGCCAGGAAGTCCTGCACCCCTTGGGGAGGGAAGGAGGGCTGGAGGGAGACTACAGATTTGGGGTGTCACTTAAACATTTTCTGAGGCTGCATGAGGACCAGGAGGGAAACTACTAGATGCGGGGCGTCACTCAGACATTTTCCGAGGGCTGCCCGAGGTCCAAACTGAGGCGAACACAGCCGGTTTCACGAAGCCGCTCGGTCGCTGGGGCGCCCGAGAGCAGCGGGCGCTGGGCCCGTTCCCCCTCCGGCCGGCAGGGGGCGCTAGCGCGCGGGAGCCCGCGACGCGGGCGGGGCGGGGCCGGGGGCGGGGCGGACGCGTGCGCGGCGCGCGGCGGTGCCATATGCGCGGGGCGGTGCGCGGGGCGGCGCGCGGTCAGCGCTGAGGGGTCGCGCGTGCCGGTGTCGCCGCCATGGGCAAGAAGCAGAAGAACCGGAGCGAGGAGAGGTGAGGGATACAGGGAAGCCCCTTCCGCCCCCCTGTCCCGCCGCATGGACCCCCGCGCCGGGCCGCCCGCGGCGGCGTGATACGGCCCACACGGCGCTGAGTCAGGCGCCGGGCCCGGCCGGGGCTCGCGGCCTCATCGCAGGCGGGGCGCGTCAGGCCCGGCTCGGCCCGGCCATGCGTGTGTTTGTCCGTGAAGGGGCAGGCGGCTCGACTTCCAGCTGAAAAATAGCTGCTTAGTGCAATTGAAGTGATTCAAATGTGGCTTTATTAATTATTTTTTATCTCTTACTGGGCATTAGTGCTATAGGTCGTGCTGTGACAGTGATTTCTATATGTTTCGTGTGCTTGCTTAATAAATGCAGATGGTGGATATTTTAGTGCTTGGAGGATAAGAAGGTCGCCTCTGTGGTTATGTTCATATTGTCCTGGACAATGCCCCCTCTGTGAACTTTTTTGTGTGTAAGAGTTTCCTATAAAGGCAGCTGAATTAACCATATGGAATGCTTAGCGGATGACGTTGTGTATATATACACCATCAGGAGAGAATGTATTTTTACTTGTCACTAGAAAGTAATTAATACAGAGGTACAATCAGTTTAGAGAGTGTTTTTAGTTTTTGTGACAGGTAGTTAAATGAAAACTGTTGTCTTGAAACGTGTATAAACTAGAAACGACAACGTTTTTTCCTTAACTTTTTGAGCCATTAAGTGTTTCTTCTCTGGAAGTTCTCCTCATGACAGCTGTTTCACAAAATGCAAATTCATCTCTAAGCTGTTCTTACTACTTAGGCATGTATTGATGCTTACTTAAGGCTGTTACTCCGTATCAGGTGAGGGTATAAACTCTCAGTTTTTCTGGTCCTTTCTGGGTAATAAATATTTTTTCAAGTGAGGTATTTTCCTCATCAGTTTATTTTTCTTAACACCTTTTACCACACCATGTGTGTCACTTTGTAGTGTCTGCTGTTACCAACTTGTTTCTCGGGCTGTATTTCACAGGAATATCTTGGGAGCAACTCTGGTGAGGAGGTGAGTTGAGTGTGACTTGAGAAGGAAGAGGGAAGGGTTGGATATTTGTGCTCTAAAGGAAAGAAGACTCAGTGCTCATCTTTGTATGCAGTGTGGTAGATGCCAGAAGCGTTGAAAAGACTTCGGGTACTGAAACTCTGCTTCTGGGTGCTGTTTCAGGGGCAGTGGCTGGTGTGCAGGGAACACTTTGAGAGTCTTGGTGCCCAATGGATACTTTGTTCTCTCTGTGTATTTCTGCACATACTTTACTGTGTAAATTACCAACACAGGCCTCTCTGGGGTGCTACATGCGGAGTGTCCTTTGTGTCTAAGTAATGGAAGCATACCTCAAAGGAAAGGTCAAAAATTTCTTGTTAGAATATTTAAAATCTTGAGAGCCTAATGATTATTATTTCGGATCTAAATGTTGCAAAACAGAAAGAACAATAGTGCAGTTACAGAAGTTGTGCTCCCTGTTGCCAAGTCCTAAGGTCAGTGGTTTCATCCTGGTGGTGAGCTGCTGCAGAGAATTGTCACATCAGGTGTCCTTCACTGGGAGCATGTGATCACTCATGGTTGTGGTTTTGTCTTCCTCACTCTAGAATCCACTTGAGATAATTTTTATATGCTTGCTAATGTGACTTTGCTCTTCACTGATTATTCCATGAAGTTCTGTGGTTAGCTACCTCCATTGGTTAGCTCCATAGTACATCCAAATAAGTGAAAGGCACTGTGTATTAAATACTATTTATTTCTTGTTTGTTACTCCCTAAACCCATTTTTTTTCAGGTCTGCATTTCTTTTAGCCAGCCTCTCTCAAGCTGTGGGGTGGTCTGTGCCAGGTCTCTAGAAGCCATCTCTGTTTATCCCATGCCTGTGCTCTCCTGTGTCCTGTTTCTTCCCTTCTCAAGGCCACTGCTCCCATATCGGGCCTGTATTTCTTTACACTGCACTATTGTTGTGGGGCTGGAAATATCTCATTCTGTGCTGTGACGACTTCTCACTGCTTCTATATGAAACTATGGTTGCAGCATGCCCAGGTAAACAAAAGTAGAACCAATTAGGCATAGGCACCTGGTCAATTAGAGAAATTGCTGTCACAGCTAAATCAAGGAACAGTTGCAGGTGGGTCAGAAGTTCAGCCAAAGTAAGCCTTGACAGGCTCTAGTCCTGAGGTCTTGCAAATTCAGTACTGAGCTTAGGAATTGCTACTAGCAGTGACAGAACTGTCACAGGGCTACACAGTTGTATGGCAGTGAGAAGGATGATGTGGAAGAAGGATTCGAACTGGGATGGGTTTGAGAAAGGAGGACAAGATCATTAGGCTTGGGGGTATTTTATAGGAGGGAGTTTGAGGGATGGAAGTGAGGATGGACCTGGAAGGCCAGTGATGTTTTGGTGTTACCTGCAGAGGTAACTTTCGTTATCTGGTTGTGTTGGTTCTAGATGACATCCCTGTGAATGTCAGGTTCCCCCAAGAGAGAGGATGCACTGCATATTTGCATCTGTAGCTTGAATTTGGAGTTCCAACATTCCCCATTAGTCTCCCTTCCATTTCCAGTAATGCGAGAGAGGAATGGCACTGTGTGATCAACAGCTTCCAGTTGGGTTTGCTTGCTGCATCTTCAGTTCTGTGCCATTTATTTTCCCCTCCTTTTCCTCTCTTCTTTCCTAACAGTTATGTTACAGGTACAGTCCTTTTGGATCAGGTACAATATCCTTTTCGGCTGCATTTCCCAAAGCATGTGGCAGCTCATGGACACAACTTGTAGTGCAAAGGAAGCATGTGGGAAGGTGCAGGTGGTATTGTTTGGGTTGTGAATATTTGTTTGAGAATTGATGTGGTGACAGGAATGAGATTTTTTTGTTCATCACACTGAAACAAATTATATAAAGTATGAATAATCATTAGTCTGCTTTTCTCCCCTCACCCCCATAACTTTGACTTCTGTAGTGGAGTTTCCTCTTCCCTTGTTTCCACTGAGTATGGTAGTGGTCATATCGATGGGTATTGATGTATGTCTGGGAAGGGTGCTGGGAAAAGAGGGCAAGAAAGAATTTTGTCCCTATATACTTATACCTTGTTTCTATAACAAGACCCTGAGTGAGATCATAGCTGTGGTGAACAGGAAGAGAATGGAAATGCAAGACTGTAGCCTGTTATTAATAGAGATTGTGACCTGAATACTACAAATCTGTTCATACTATACCAGCACCTCTGTTATGCTCCTCTGGAACTTTTAGTGACTCTTGCTGCTTGATTGCTGTGCATCTGCCAATAAAGAACACATTTATCTAAAATGGTCAGATACGCAGTCACTTTGTGGTGTGTTAGGTGCTTTGTAAAGGTGTAGAGTGTCTTGGGTCAAAATAGCTCCTAAGCCATAGGGAGGTTGCTTTAATTGTTTCGTCTTTGGTATTTTTGTGTTTGTGTTTTCATTTTCAAATGAAACTTCAGAGCAAATATTTCAATAGAAACATGAGATATGTGAGTTTTCAAGCTTTCCTAATTGAAGAGTAGGTCCTCTGGTGTATAGTCTAGCTCTTTCTGGGAGTAGTGTTATGCTTTGGTGCTTTGATATGGTTGTAACGGCAGAAGGTATGTCAAGGTTCTATCCTACTTTCTTTGGAATTTAGTTAGGATTTTTTTTTTTAAATGTGTGTGAAGAAAAGCTGCTGTATAAACTACAGAACTGTGCTTTGAATCTGCTGCTGTAGGTTTCCTAGTGAATGTGCTATGTACTCTGTGTTACAGATTATTGCTTGCCTAGAATATGGATCTTTCCCTTTGGTGTTAGCTTTTCATGTATTTTTTCTCTTCTCCCAGCTTTAAGTCACCTTCCTTTTCTCTTAGTTTTCCTTACCTTCCAGGAGGTAGTATTTAGGTGTGTTTATTCTTCTGCCCTTTAATAATGTGACCTGTTGCCTAGGCGTTCCATTCTGATCATTCATGCTTGTTGCTTTAGAAGTTACAGGTGGTAGCTGTGATTCTGCAGCCAAAAGTGAGCATTGCTGCTAAAATAAGACTTACAGTGCTCTTTACTGATGCCATGTATTGCTTTCTGTCCTACGAATTAAATCCCCAGTATTGTCTTTTAGTCATTGTATTTGGTTCCTTGTCTATCGGTGTGTTTAGTAAAATCATCTCAGTGTTGTGTAGGAAAGTTCTGTGGAGGCTAGAATGTAGTTTGGAAACATTTTGTACACCAGAGTCATTGTAAGCTACCTGCTTCTCAAAAATATTTCCACAAGCAAAGCTTTCTGCAGCTCCATCTAGGAGAACAATTGATAAACCATTGAAATCCCTATTTTGCCAATCTCATCTGGAAGACAGAAGATTTTGTACTGAAAGATGGAATGAAATAATGCAAAATAAATGTGCCATTACAGAAATTTGTTGTTCAGTTCTATGCAAATGTATGTTTCTGTTCCCCCCAAACCTGTAGTTTTTAACACAGGCATTTCATGTTTAAAAGAA
Organism: Acanthiza pusilla; assembly: GCA_036630365.1. Taxonomy (NCBI): domain Eukaryota; kingdom Metazoa; phylum Chordata; class Aves; order Passeriformes; family Acanthizidae; genus Acanthiza; species Acanthiza pusilla. Next base: position 4,153,999 of record JAXCHO010000098.1, read on the forward strand.
AATTATCTTTATATACTTGTTGAATTTTATTTTAAAGCAAAGCATCAGTGTAAAAGGACTGTAAGCATATTGATGTATTTGTGGTAAGGGTGACATAAACCAAAAAACACTGCACTACACTGAAGCAATTGTAAGAAGCAGCTTTTTTTGTTGAAATGTTTATTCCTTTCATTATCTTATTGAAGGCGTCTGAATATTATGTATAACTACTTTATGAAAAGTACAAAAATAGTCCATTGCAAGCCATCAGAAGTTGCAGAATCTGTTGTTTCAGTTCTTTGAAGACTTTTGGAAAGCCTTGCTCACAATAGAGGTTTATGGCAAATTAAGCTTTGCTGTTGTTGTTGACACTCATAATATCAAGCCAGGCAAGCTCTACATACCTTTGCTGGTTTTAATTGCATTCATGCTGTAATGTTTTTCTGACTCTGTGCTTTGCTGTACATTTGGTCTGTGCTACTCATCACTTAGAAGCTGCCTAGGAGTGAAGGTTACTGTTCTGGACACAGTCTCCAATTTAGTAATTCTTAATGCTTGCATAACATTCCTTTTCCTCTTCCCTCTGACTTGCCCACAAAAATAGTCCCCTTAGACTGGTAGAGGAATTAATTTTTCTGCATACAAATTATGTGTACCCATAATTTAATCATTAAGCTTGGCTGAAAAAGTGCACTGCAATACAATCTGGTGGATGTTTGGCCCTGAAAGCAGTTGGTGCCTTACAGAAGTGTTTTAATGCTCCTGGTGTTTGCAGCACTGATGACCAATTCTTCCTGTGTGTCAGTTTGGGTTTTCTTTCTTTTTTTTCCTTTTTTTTTTTTTTTTTTAAACAGAAGTTCTGAAATGTTAAACATGAATCTGCATCTTCACACTGAAATATGTTTCTTTAAATGCTATAAGATTAGGTATTGGTTTTAATTGTAGGTAATCTAGGTGGGCATTGCTCTTCAGGATTACAGGCAATCTGAAGTGTAGTTCTGAAGTTGTTTTAAATGGTGTTTTTGTGATGTATTTTGATTTTATTCAGTGAGATGCTAGGATATGGAAGTTGTGAAACACTGAATTTGGTGGTAATTTTTGTTGTTTTTGCACTTTTCCTAAACAAACCCCAAAAGAACTTGTTTAGGGAACACTGGATGCTATTTTTTTTACTTAGTGTTCTATATTCCGTGCTTATAAGTCATCTTATTCTCTGGAGATGTAAACACATAAACCAAACCTTGAAGAGCTGCTTTATTCCAGAGGTCTGTGTTGCCAGCCACTAGCCGCAAGAGAAGCTTTTTATCTTGAAGTTTTGCTATATCTTTGTTTAAATGGGAATTTTAGGTTGTGGTGTGGGCTTTTTTTTTCCTTTGGTCATTTTTTAAAATTTTTTGCTTGGTTGATTGTTTGGAGTTTTTTTCCTTGGGTTTTTTTTTTTTTTGTTTGTTTCGGTTTTTTTGGGTTTTTTTTTGTTTTGTTTTGATATGGGTTATATAAAGGAGACTTCTTATTTTTCTGGAATCTGTTTGGCTTAAAGGTTAGTTTCTCTATCTTTTTTTCAGAAGGTTTTGCTTAGCTGATAGTTATGCCACTCTTTTTCCCCAGCCAAACTTGAAAGAGAAGTCATGACTCTTTAATATTAATAATGGAATCATTGTCTTGGGAGTCTGAATGAAAAGCAATTACCCTTTTAGTCAGATTTTACTTCCTTGCTCTCTCATGTAATTAGGTAGCTTCACCAGCTTCCTTCATCTATGAAAAATCACAAGGGTGTAGTTTCATGTAAAACTCAGTTCAGCTGAGCTGTCAGATGTTTCAAACCCTTGATGTCCCCAGCTGCCAGCTCTATCTGCTTCCGTTGCCATGCATTCAGTACTTACGGCCGCACAGTACAACTCAGGTGTGTGTTTTGATCTGCTGCCCAAAAAGGATTTTCTGCAATGACTTCTTCTAGCTATGGGATTGCCTGAGTTGATAAAAGGGGAAAGTGTGGGTGGGAACAGGGAAGGAAGTAAATTCTCCCCTCCCTTATACCATAGCTTGAAGAAAAGGCAAGAGGAGGGTGCCCTGTTCCTGGGGCTGTGATTTTTATTTTTATTCTTTAAGCTCTCTGAGCAGCAGTGGTGGGTTGCATAGCTGGTGCTCACGTGGACACTCCTTCACTTTCTCGGCTGAGGAAGGAGCACAGTTCATTCTTTCCTGGATTTCACACTGTCTCAGTCTTATGTAAGTTAAATGTTTTCAGTGGATGAAAAAACAAACAAAAAAAGAAATTTGTGGTGTTGATGTACTTTGATAGGCCAAAATGAGAAAAAGGCCAGGGCTTTGTTTTCATGTTTTGAATAGCCTCGCTGAGCCAGCAGATGCCTGCATTTTTCATTTCATAACCCACTTAAAGAACAAGTTGGTGATGTGGGGTTTTGAACAATTAAATGATCACTTCCAAAGTGGTTTGTGTTTTGGCACAGTTTAAACCAGTTGCTCTAGAAGAACTTAAGCTGGCATTCTGTCTTTCAAACAATCTTAATACTACAAGTGAAAACAACTACAAGTATGTCATTCAGCATTGGTAACTTGCTGGTTTTGGATAATCTTGTATTTAGAAATGCATCCTTTTTACTGGGCTTATGGCTCACGTACATGGAGGATGGGTATGGTGCTCTAGGGAAATAATGGTAAACATCTGTCTGAAGGTATTAGTTTTACTTGGTCTAAAACTACTGCAAAACCAGACACATGGAAGCAGATGGTTCTTCTTCTCTTCGGTCTTTTTGAAGGTCAAGGACTTTTTTTTTTTTTCTTATGCAAAAGAAAATGACTTAATGACAGTGATGTTCCTTTGAAAGTGGGTAGAAGAGCTGGTGTCATGTAACTGATGAAATATCTCCAAGGTTGCCTCAGCAAAAATGAGTCTTCTGATTATGCAGGAATGTGGGCAGTGAGTTCACAGCACTGATGCAACTTTCTTGCTGTGTCAACTTGCTGGCTCTTCTGCCCCTTGCACATGAAAATTTGTTTTCTTTGTTTCAGTCTATTTTTGATTGTACAGTGTTTTCTTACATTTCAACTTCACCTTGACAGAGACAGCTTAAAATCAATCCTAAGTAAAAGATTTTTAGCATGATTTGAGTTAGCATGTTAATTGTAAGATGAAGGCAAGCATAAGTAATCGTGTTTGTGTCACTCAGTGCAATGGATCAAAAAGTGCTTGTAATCTTTTAGTCTGTGTACATTTTAGTTGTGGTTTCAGCAGGAGAGTGTTATCCTGTCGACTTTGTTTGCAAAGCTGAAAGTTGTATTTCGAGTAGTTTAGGGCTTGTCTCATTTTAAGCTGAATTCTTTAATTTAATTTCTGCAGTTTCATTTACCTAATTTCAGTAGAGTCAAATTGATATGAATGAGGGCAACTCAGCTCCTTTGTATAATCCTATTGCTCCACGCTTTCAGTTCATGAATGGATTAGTAGTTTTTCTTTGCCCTTTATGTCACTGCTGCCTAGTCAGGATGCCATCTCTGTCACGTGTAGCTGCGTGGTGCCTGTTTATAATGAAGTTTTTCTCCTGTGTTTGGGGATACGTATTGTAGGTACGGTAGTAAGTGTACTGGAAGTCCTAATTGTGTGTGGTCTTAAGAAAGCATAAGAGGTAAACATGCATGCTTGCTGGTGGTCTTGCTAATACAATGAGCTTGTCTGTTATAAGAGAGTCTGTGAAATGCTGTTGGTCAGCTGGCTTTCCTTCACTAGAACCAGTACAGAAAGCTAGAGGAGCTTGTTTGGCAAGGAAGAGCAATTATGTGTCTTTGCTGCAGAAATTCACTGAGCAAGGAAAAATTATAAAAGCTTACTAACTCTTATTTCAATAGCTGTAGTACTGCCTTCCTGCATTTGGCTTTGTTTTCCTGGGCAATGCTGAGGAAGTCTTTCAAATTTCCATGCCTAGATTTGTTTGTTACAGAGATTGTATTGCAGGCGGTATATATCCTTAGTATGGAAGGTTCACACTATGAAAATCCCTTAACGATGAATATATTAACTACATCAGCACTTGAAGTAAGTTTTTAACCTTCCACAGAAGAGGAGTGATAGTTAAAATGTACTTGTAACTGTTCTGACATACTTTATTAGGAAGCATTGATATTTTTTGTCTTATTTTAGAATTGTAGTTTTAATTTTTGATTTGGAGCATGACAGCTTCTGTTCTGGTGAGTGGTGCACTGATGAGCACTGTAATATTGTAGACTGTGAAAGAAATGGTGGAACTTCAAAATTTAAAAATACATCTTGCTAATTGTGAACAAGTGTTAGAAACTGTGAACTTCACTGTGTCAGAGGTTTTTTAAAGCAAAATGGCAAAGCATGCCTGTAAGAGACTAAATTACACCCTAGAATGTGGAAACTAGGATTAACGCAAATTTTGGCATCTGTAAATCAGAGCTTGTGTTAGGGTCAACTATGGTCTCCAGATGGCTTCCACAGGGAATTTCTAGGTTCTGGTGTTGCAGGCCATTGCATCAGAAAAAGAACTTGATCCAAAACTGTGCTTGCTTGTCATGTTAAAAAAAAAAAAAACAAACCAAAAAAACAACCAAACACCCCCTCAAATAAAATAAGCCCAACACCTTAAGGTGTTTTTAGTATTTTTTTTGGCAGATGCGATGTAATAGCTGAATGGTTGGTTTGTTTGTTTTTAAACTGTTTCAAGTCTTAAATATGTTCTCCTTTCTGTACTAGCAAGAGAAACACAGCAGAGGTTGTTTTTTTTTTTCCTGCAGACTGTGTATCTATCAGTCACAAGATCTTTTTCACTTTTCTGACTCAATAGCTTGCAACTGTGAGGGATCTTATAAATAGGAGAGCTACTGGATGTCTTTGTACATCTGACTGAGCGCTGGTGGGTAACAGCTCTTTTATTTCCTAACTGTTTTAATCTTCACACTGAAAGAAATTTCGTATTTTTTCTTATAGGCAGGATTTGGAATTGTAACTTTATTTGTTGCTGATTTTGTTTAACATGTAACATGAGCAATTTCCTTGTGTTTTGGGTATCACTTTCTGTTACTGACCTGATTTGATGCTTTGTTTGCGTTAGAGATGTTACTGAACTTCCTCTGTTGCCCATCTCTGTCTTAATAATCTCCAAACACTTGGGATGGTCTGGGTATATTTGATCCTGCTTTGGTACAGAATGGTGTGTTAGCACAGCATTTAACTTGTGACCCAGTGAATATTCAGGAATCTAGCCCTAAGTGGCTTTTCCCATGCAGTATAGGTTTTCATTAGTCTATGCAGACAACTTGTACTGAAGCCCTTTTGGGCAACAGTTGATTTCTTAATATAATTTCTAGGGCATTAAAGTAAATATTTTTTCAGTATAAAGTATGTAAATATTTCTATGTGCTATTTTAAAGATTTACATTGCTGTAATCCTGCTTAAATGGCAAAAGGCAGTGAAATTGTGTAGAAGAAATGTTGAGCACTTTTTGATTAGTGATGTAATTCTAAAGAAAGATTATTTTGTTTGATATCTGAAATGTAGTGATCTCTGTGTGCTTGTTATTGATTACTGCACTCTCCTTTAATAAATGTGACTTGTGTTTCCTCACTGCAGAGTTTTGCCCTACATTGGGCACAGGCTACCATGGAAAAATGTTTCCAGCCATTTATTTGAAAACCGCTTGTTTTGGTTTGAGTGAAGTACACACACCTAATTCCTGCTGTAATTTAATACATTAAAATGCTGTTTTAGCAATATCAAAATTCTTTTTATATCTGGCAGCAAAAATAGAGGCTAGAATCAAAGTATCTGAATAAAGAGAGGTGGCTTAGGCTTCTCTTGTGAAACAAAGGCAAAAGAAAATCAGGGAAGTAACTCCTTCTCAGCAGTGCAGTAGCACTTTGTTTTCATTTTAACACTTCCCAGATCTCCTTGAGCCTTTTATGTTGGGGAAATGTGGGGTTATTTTTTTAATGCAAAGCATTACGATCTTGAATGGCCTAAGGTAGTGAGGCTGTGAAATCTGTTTATAAAGTCTTCATGCAAAAGTGATTTGAGGTCAAAATTGGAAACTGCTTGAGCATTCTGGTCCTTTCAGGTTTCGGTATCAGGCCCTCTTGGGGTTGGACCCTAGTAAAGGCTGAATGGAGATCTTTTGGAGGTCTTGGAGGAGGAGGAGGTTCCTGAAAGGGTTTTTGGGTTGCTGAAATGTGTGTTGGGGGACTGCGTAAAAACCTTTATAGGAAAAAGTTCGTAGGTGTATTTAGCAAGGCCCATAAGAAAGAAGCTCTCCTGTTATGTACCTAAGTGTAGTGGGATCCTTATAACGTAAGAATCTCTCAGGATTAGGGGGAGCACCTTCTTAATCTTCTCTTCAACTTTCTGTTATGAAATCATAGTGGAATATTATTAGAGTTTTAAAAAGTAAAGAAATTCAAGGTCAGTATGGGAATAAACTTGTAGTAATGGAAGACAGTGTTTGAATTCCTTGGCTTTCCAATGTTTCTTGCTTGTCAGTTCTTAAGAATTATAGCTGTATATGTGAATGCATGCAGCCTGAATTTTACTTCTTACTTCATTGAGGCTCAGATATTTGAAGCTTGCTCTGTTACTTCTTAGTAAATGGAAGTGTTGTGGAAAGTATAGATTTTTGTTGTTGTTTTTGGAAACCACTGACCATTTTTAAAGAAACTAAGCAGTGGAAACCAAGTCTGTAAAGGCTTTTGTACTGTAGTGATGCCAGTATTGTGACAGCTGGACAGTCTTTATTATTATTATTCCTAAACTGTTTTTGCTGCTGGGTGTTAAAGCTTAATGTCTGTGAAGTAGTTTTTTCAGTGTTTGAGATTTTTTTTTTTTTCTTAAAGAAGTTTTCTTCTTGAAAGTTCAGTTGAAGTGCGTTAACAACAAATAAATCCTTACCCCCTTAAAACCTATACCCTGGAAAACATGAGGTACCATAGACATCTTTGCTTGTAGCAAAAAACCTGTGTGTTTTATGTTTGGACATAACTTTCTGCTAAACTGCATGGTGAAAAGTCAGCATTGATAATATCCGTGTAAAATATAAGCTGTTTGGAGGCCTGGTGCTTTAACATCTGAACAACCACATGTTTAAGATCCTGTAGTAATGGAAGCAGTACAGCCTTGAAAGAAATAATAGTAGAGCATTTTGGTGTTTTTGAACTATTTCAAGCTTGGATTTGACTGAGTGTCCTCCATTAACTCCTAGAGTAAAAGGAGTGTGCTTAATAAACTTGATATTCAGCGCTGAATGCAAAAACAAGTTTGAGGGCTTATGTGTAGGCCTAGATATTAAGTAATTAGGCTGACATTAGGGCTTTAATTCTGGATGTAGAAGTGAATGGCATTCTTATTTCAGTTGTTATCCCAGTATACAGCCAATTAAACTGCTTATAAAAAAGGCTCTTAAATTGCTGAAACATCAAATCATCTTAGGATGGGAATGGCCAAAATGTGTATTTGGTCTTGAGGCAGGTGAGGACTGCTTTAGAGATCTTGCATTACGTATTTGAGAGACACGTTTCTTTTGACAAATGTACTACTAATCAAGTTAGCACGTAAGGGGATGTTACTAGGTATGTATTTGAGGTGTGTTTTTTCTTCTCTTGACTAAAAGTATCTCTGGCAATACAAGTAGTGTACAGTGAGGTGCTTTGTTGTGCTGCTTTTTATTTGGTTTGTTCAGTCTGCCCAGAAGAAAATATAAGATCTTAAAAATACAAATAATCAATCTTGGCCCTTAAATAAATGAAGTACTTTGTTGCTTAGTTGTGCTGTTGTCACATATAGACAGTGTTTGGTGACTTGCATGTTCCCAGTTCCTGCGATAAAATAATTGTGAGTGTCAGCATTCACTTGCAAAAGAATTCAGCCCTTTCCTTTTTGCAAAGAGAGCTGCAACTGAGACTTAATGAATTTTAGAATCTGTAGCTGAGTAATTAAATACTTGGTTTTCTTTATTAAGATTCAGCTTCTGGGTTTATAAATTGGCAAGACTGAAGCTCTTGTAGTTTAGAATTTGCTGATATCTTGAAAGTCCTGAATCTGGAAGAAATTTATTTCCCTCATTTTTTGGATGTAGTTTTGGTTATTTGGTGGGTTAACCTTTGGCTAATTTGTCCTAACTGGGTGCTAATAAATGAGACAATGGCATTGTAAAACAACAGTTTTCTGCCCAGGGATCTAAGAGGGAATTAAATGGAATATTAACAGCTTGTTGATCAAATGGTTTTTGAAATTGCAAGTTGTGATAAAAGTAGCATCAGACCAGTTTTGATCTGAGTATTGAAGCTCTAAGTGTGAAGCAAGGAGTAGGTAACAATTGTACTGTGAGTGTGATTAGGTGGTAAAATGTCTGGACAAAACCTTCTTTTGGCTTTCTTTAGGCCTTGGAGAGGTAATACTAAGCCAAGTAGTACAAATGATTGCTTGCCAGCTACATTGGTATTTTTTATGATCTGCTTTAAAGTCTGGATTGGGACTGAACTCTGTTCATCTGTGTGACTTCTTTTCTTGAAAGATAATAAAATTCTCAGTCTGATGGCAAAGCATAGGCAACAGTTATTGTGAGTTGGAAGCTGTAAAGAACTTCCACTTATTTGCTAAATAAAAATAGAGTAGTTTTTTTGTTTGCTAAAGGGTATTTGAAGGAGCAGATAAGTATCTCTTAGTAGGATTCCCTGGTTGTGAATTGCAAAATTTCTCTTACTTGTGCTTCATTTTTACACTTTCATTGTGGTGGCTGCTTTTCTGCCAATGACACCTACTGTGATTTGAAGGGCCAAACAATGTATCTTTCAGAGGAGTAAAGTGAAACAGTCTAGTTACATTATTCCAAGAAATTACATCAAATTGCACAGCTAAACTTTTAAAGTCAGTGTTGCAAGAACAGAATGCATTTTATTGTTCCACCTCCCTTGAAGCAGATGACACATGTGAAGGTTTTTTCCTTTCTGTCCGACTGAGCAGAATAAGGTAACAGTGCATAATAGTTTGTTAAATATGGAGTATTTTTTCAGCATTACATATGTTTTATGATTGATTTTGCATTTTGAAACTTTCATTTGTTTTATTCAGATGGCTTCTACTTATGTAGACTTAGTGTTTGAACTCATGGTAACCCTACTTTCCTTCTTCATTTTAGTGCAAAAGATGATATTGATATTGATGCCCTTGCTGCTGAGATAGAAGGTGCGGGAGCTGCTAAGGATCAAGAGCCTCAGAAATCCAAAGGCAAAAAGAAAAAAGAGAAGAAGAAACAAGATTTTGAGTAAGTTTGGGTTTTTTCCCACCTGCTTAGTCTTATGCCATTATCCAAAAACTCAGTTACTTAAGTGCCCTAACTTCTTTCTTATTTTAGTGAAGATGATATCCTGAAGGAGCTGGAGGAACTGTCAATAGAGGCGCAAGGAGGGAAAGTTGACAGGGAACAGCCTTCTACAGGAAAGGTGAACTCTGAGAGGGAGGTGGGCTTTTTAATAGGAAATAGTTAAAATATGACACACTTTGCTCCTGGGGAAATTTAGTGTTGCGGTGTAGTTGAAGATCCTATGTGAAACATGCAGCTAGCATGTTTTTTTAATTACACTTGATCATGTTTTCATAGTAAAGTCAATCATGAAAGAAGCCATGTCTTCAATGCTGATAATTATTCAAAGACAATCAGAATAAATCTTGATTGTGGGCTGAAGTATGGTACACTCAGCAGGAATAGTTATTGCTTTCAAACTTTGTCTTCAATAAGAGAGGTTTTTTTTCTTGATGTATCTCGATGCTACTTCCTAGCTCACAGTGGCAAGTAATTTTTCATGGCTTATTATTGAATTGTTTAATTACCAGGTTGAAAATGACAATGAAGAAAGCTTATCAAAACAAGATAAAAAAAGGAAAGGAAAGAGCAAAAAAGCCAATCTCGAAAATGACTATGACAGTGAAGAAGTGGAAGATAAAGATAAAAAATCTAAAAAACCTCAGAAAGGAAAACAAGACATGCTTTCTGGCAGTGATGATGATGATCATGAGACACAGCTTAAGAAGGGCAAAGGGAAAACTCAGAAGTCAAGTAAAAAACATGATTTGTCAGAAGAAGATGAAGCTAACATTAAGAAAAGCAAAGAGCGTGGAGGAGGAGTGTCTACAGGCGAGAGTGGTGATGAATCAGATGACGTCTCTCAATCTAGAAAAGGACAAAAGAAAAACCAAAAGCCAAAGTCCGCTCCTGCTGCTGAAAGTGGGGATGATGAAGAAGAACCTTCATTCAAAGTAAAAACAGTGGCTCAGAAGAAGGCAGAAAAAAAAGAACGTGAAAGAAAAAAACGTGAAGAAGAAAAAGCCAAATTGAGGAAGCAGAAAGAGAAGGAAGAATTAGAAGGTGGTAAAGAACCAGCAAAGCCAAAGGAATCTCTAAAAAAAGCTGAAGAGAAGGCTTCTCCTGAAGTTACAGCAATCCCTGGCCCTGGGGAAAAAGGAGAGACTGCTGCAGGAATGGAAGGTTTGTAACATGGTTTCTAGAACTGTAATTTAAACACTGTAGTTTTTATAGTGGCAGAGAGGTGCTGGGCAGTGAGGATAGTTTGTTGGTTTATTTTGAATTGTGAATACTAGATACTTGGTAGCCTTGTCTGCCTCTCTGTGTTGGCTCACAGGTGGGTGCGTTTTCTGGCCTGTAGTTTGGTCAGGTACATGGGAAAACAAGCCAGATGGCAAATTCTCATTACAGTATATGATTTTATTTCTGTATTGCTAGAGTGCTTTTTCACTTCCCTGTTATTCTGATAGTTTAAGACTTCAGACCCTGACTTAAGAGACAGTTTTATTGTTTTAATTATGAAATGTTTATGTAGAAGCCAGTGAAAATGTTCTGTATTTGGTGTTATTTATCATATTGGAAACATTAATTGTACTTAGAGTATCTTTGAATGTATGCCTCTTCTTTCTATAGCTGATGACAATGAGGGGGACAAAAAGAAAAAAGACAAGAAAAAAAAGAAAGGTGAGAAAGAAGAAAAAGAGAAAGAGAAGAAAAAAGGTCCCAGTAAAGCCACAGTTAAAGCCATGCAAGAGGCCTTGGCAAAAATGAAAGAGGAGGAGGAAAGGGCAAAAAGAGAGGAGGAAGAACGCATAAGACGGCTGGAGGAACTTGAAGCAAAACGCAAAGAGGAGGTACCGTATATCTCACTTCAAGGATAAAGTAAAGGAGAGACTTTAATCTGTCTGCTTGCTGGTGCAGTTGGTGAATTAATCCTTAATATGTTTCTTGTGAACAGAATATACTTGGGCATCTTTTGTGTAAAGCATGCTTTAGAGTTTCTGCAAGTTTCTTAATCTTTTTCTAGGAACGATTAGAGCAAGAGAGGAAAGAAAGAAAAAAACAGAAGGAAAAAGAGAGAAAGGAGCGTTTAAAGAAGGAGGGAAAGCTTTTAACAAAAGCTCAACGAGAAGCCAGAGCCAGAGCGGAGGCTACTCTGAAACTACTCCAAGCTCAGGGTAAGCAGTCAAGTTTAATAATAATTAAAACCAAAACGAAAAACCCAACTAAACTTTAATACCCGTTACTGCTCTGTGTTTGTTTTTTTCCTATCTGGAGATAGGAGAGCAAGTACTGAGTGATTCCATGTAAAGCTGCTCTGTTGTCAAGGAAGGCAGTGTGTGCCCTCCCCCTTATTTTTTAAGTAGGTTAAGTGTCTGTCTTTTCATCTTACACTTTAAATATGAAACCTTTTAATACATTCTACTTCCAGTTTAAAAATGTTAGTTGTGGAACTTAGGAAGAAGCACTTAAAGAAGGGGTGTAGTCCAAAAGTCAGGAAAAGCAGATGGGCTGTGCTGAAGGTCTTGTAAGACCAGTGATTTGGATGTTGTTGAATTAATTCACGTGCTTAATAGTTTGTGACTAAAAAAAGAAAGTAATTTGTGAGTACTGAGTATTGTATTTGTAGAGTACAGTATCTGACACTTTACTGGTAGGTGGATGTAGAAATCTCTGTAGCTAGTAAAATGTTTGGAGCTCTTAAACATATGCAAAGACTATTTCTCCTTGGTCATTGCTGTAGCTATTAGAATCCTTTGATTTATGTGCCCCTACAACTGGATTTTTGTCAAATCTGCAATATAAGTCACTGAGTGCCTGAAAGAATTTTGAGTGTGTGGCGGTAATTAAGTTTTTAATTTGTCTTTGCACCGAAATTCTGGCTTTGATTGAATCCCTTCATACATTACAGCACCTGCCTCCTGGTGAGGCAAAGATGACGCTGGTGAATTGAACCTGACGTTATTTTGATACCTGAAACCATGAGTGTTGTTAAATTTAAAAAAAGGGTTAAAAAACCAACAAACCAACCAAACAAAACTCGCAGCTTGGAACAAAAGGGAAAATGCTATCTGGTGAACAACCTTAAGCATTTAAGAAGAGTTGTGTCTCTGAACTACTCCAAATTGTCTGAAAGTAGGACCATTGGCAGACAGGTTTTAAGTGAGTTTTTGCATAGGAGACATTAAATCGTTAAACCTGAGGTATGTGTTCATGACATTTTATGCAGGTCTGTGGTAACTTCAAACCTGCAGTTGTAGAAACTGATTGGATTTATTGTTTATTTTTGTTTCATTGTCACCCCCTTCCTCCAGTTATCTGACTTCTTTTTGAGAGCAGTCAGGAGTATCTGAAGAACTCACTCAAGGTTTCTAGCTTTTAAATTCAGACTTTTAAAAAAGATAAAATATGTAATGAACCTATTTTCTATTCTCTTTCTTCCTCCATCTTCCAATCTTGGAAAATGCGTTCTCATTGAAACCAAAGTTTATGTTTATTAATTACCTGGATTTTCTTTTTAACAGGTTTTGTTTCTTTTGTTTTGCAGGTGTTGAAGTGCCATCCAAAGACTCTGTGCCAAAGAAGAGGCCAATATATGAAGACAAAAAGAGAAAGAAGCAGCAGCAGCCAGAAAATAAAGAAGGTGTAGTTTGCATTTAGGGATACCTAATAAATTAGTCACATTTCCGGAAGTATTTCTGAAGTAAATCAGCTAATCTTAAGCTAATTGCACTTCAGGGTGCCTCTGGGGTTTTTTTGATAGTCCTGCCCTCACATCCAAGTGCTGATGCATTAGGATCCTTAAATTGTTTTGAAGGCTGCTCTCTTAATCCTTTGTTTTGCAGTCTATTTGACTGTTATTTTTTCTTAACCTCGTATTGTCTTTGTATTTTCTAAATGTCGGAGATGTACAGAATGTAAAGGCCTTTTGCAAATCTGATATTGAATGCTTTGTGCCCATATGTAGGTCAAATACAAAATAGTCTAAGTAATAACGACTTACAGTTAAGTCTGAGTTTGTCCCAGGATGAAAAGGGGGATTGATCCTACTTTTAGTACCGTTCCTTTAAATTGGCGACAGTTTCTTCGTTTGTTTTCTTGTATGTTAAAACAGATTTCTGCTCTAGGGTGCAAGTTGTTCAGAGTAGTTCAAAGAGCTTGCATTTTTGAAATCTTAGAATTATTGTATTTTTTGGATGTAGGTTGAACATGTCAGTTTTTTACTTTAATGGTTTGTGGCTTTCCTCTGGGGGGATTACTGTGGCTCTTTTCAAGACTAATCCTTAGTTAAAAAAATTCAGATGTATTTCTTTATCTATTTTTTAAAAATGACATTAGGTATGTGCCTGCCTATTACTTATGAATGTGTGTAAAGAATTGAAAATGGTGCTTATCTGAATTTTATCAGTGTTTTTTTTTCTTTTTATTGGAACAGTAGGGGAAGTATGGGTAGTTCATTAGTAGTACTTAATTTTCTCTTTTCTTTTAAAGAAAGTGAGGAGTTTCTAATGTCAAAAGCAATGGTAATCCTCTTAGCCAATAACTGACCTATCTTATAAATCTATTCAACTACTTAGAAATCCAAATGTTTTCCAAATAAGCTGGCGTGGAGCTCTATGTCTAAGTAACTCAGTTTGCACTTTGAAAGTATTTAGCAACCAACTTCCTGTCTTGTGATTTCAGAAAGTGTGGAGGTAACTTCCCCAGCTGAAGATGCTGTAGAACTGGAAACACCAGTGAAAGAAGAGACTCCTCTTCCAGTAGAGCCAGGTTGGTAGTAATGTTAATAAGTTTCAAATGCTTAAGCCTGTGTGTCAGTGCTGCATGATAGTTATCACACCTTGTTGGATGGGGCTGAGTGGCTGTCCTTTCTTGTTGTAGTTGCCTTTTTTTTTTTCTTTCTTAAGGGAGGAAGTGATGACATTTTATGGAGCAAAAGGCATGAAGCTTCAAAAAGAATGTGTAAAGGTCCCTTATTCTGGTGAACTCCAGTGTTCAATTGGCATAGTCAATTATCTTAAGCACATTCAGTGCCTTATTTGCTCCCTTGACTTTTCATTTGCTTTTATAAGTCTGTTTTGTCAACAGTTAGGTGGAGGTAGAGAGGAAATATGCTGCTTTTCAAGATTAATCCTTAGTTTAAAAAATTCAGATGCATTTCTTTAGCTATTTCTAAAAAAAAATTTGACATTAGGTATGTGCCTACTTATTATTTATGAAGTGTGTGTAAAGAATTGAAGATGGTGCTTACCTGAATTGTATCCGTGATTTTTTTTTGCTGATAAAAAAATAGTGCAATATTCACAGTGATTTTATTCTTTATTCCAGATGTTTTGCTTTGCTGAATGCAGAGGATGTGTGTGTTAGCTCGTGAAACTGAGTTTTCAGCAAGTGATTGTTGCCCTCATTTTTGCCTACACACAGTACTTCTTTTGTCAAAATCATATTGTATTGGACCTCTTCCTCAGCAAGGAGTCTGTTTCAATTTTTACCCTTATTCTTAAGTCAGACAAATACTGACAAAATGTGCAGTTTTTGAAAACAAAGCTGAATATATCCTGTGATTCTAGCTTGACTTATCTTGTGATTGCCATTCCGTTGCCATAAGAGAAGGGCTCACCAGCAGAACGTTAGTTCCTAGCTAATATTCTAGCAGTCTGGAAATTATCTTCATTTCAGAGAGCTGAAATTTATAACCCATGTGCTGCAGCAAATATGTATTGTATAATGCCCCTTTTGGAGAGGGTGGCAAGTTTGCATTTTCCCATTTGTCTCTTACTAAGAGCTGGAGTCTCTTCATATATCTTACCGAATTCCTGCTGAATGAGTATGTTTAATACTTCTGGAGTCCATGGTATAATTATGTTAAGGCACCTGATGTCCTTTTTATAAACAACTTACATTTTTTCACTAGTTAAAATTCTACTGTAACCCAATTTGTATTCATGTTTCTCTGGCACTTTGTTACACCTGGTGACTGTTAATTGGGCAACTCCTTTCAAGGATTGTGATTGTGGTAGAGGTTTGTGTGGCAGGCATTATGCAGGCACTCGCATGATATGCAGACAGGAACTAGATGAGTAGATTTTCTGTGTCTTCTGCAAAAATGTTTGGCTAGGCAAGGATGCTAACATTACATGATTTTTGTGGAGAGAATTGGAGATTGTTTCTTAAGCATGCAGCACCTTCTTTTCATGGAACATGGACATAATTCAATAGAATTATGGTAACAGCAAACTTATAAGTTGCAGTTGGCAGTAAGTTAGAAGAAGGGACATCTAAAAATGTATGTTGCTGGACTGACTTTTTTTAACATCGATGTTGAATTTCTTAGTTTCAGAAGAAAAGGAGGAAGAAGATGAAGCAGAAGATGCGGGTCTGGATGACTGGGAAGCTATGGTTAGTGATGAAGATGGAGAGAAAGGTGGGCATGTAAATACCAAATGTATGGTTTTTACCTGGTTAAGAGGTTTTGGGCTGAGTTGTCTGTTTCTGTAGAAAAGAATATTTTACTTAGATTTTTCCTCTGCTCTGTTAGATAAAATGTGAGGTAAGTATGACGGTGAATAGGTATAAGAACCTCTTCTCGAAAGCAGAGCTTCCAGAAGCCATGCAAATACGGCTTAAGACAACCCTTTGGAGATACTTGCATGTGCAGTTACCGCCTAAAATAAATGGATGATAATTTTTTGTTCTTTTTTATGCAAGTAAAAACCCTCTTCTCTACTATGTGCTAAAACCCCCTCTGAGAGTTTAGGGAAACCTTTCACCCAGTATTATATTTCTCTAGTAATTGTTTTAAAGTAATAGTATTTTTATTACACAAATCTGGTGGCATCAGGAGAGTAACCCATAGAGAAGTCTTGAAAGAAGTGGGAGACTAAAATGGTGTGAAGGTTAAGTGTACATGTGTTACAGTAAGTTCTCTTCTACAAGGAAAGGCTGAGAGAATTGGGATTGTTCAGCCTGGAATAGAGAAGGCTTTGGGAGTGACCCAAGTGCAGCCTTCCAGTGCCTGAAGGGAGCCTACAGGACAGATGGAGAGAAACAAGAGCATGTGGTGTCAGGACAAGGGGAAATTGATTCAAACTGAGAGTAGGTTTAGTTTAGGTATTATGAAGAGATTCTGTGCTGTGAGGGTGGGGAGGCACTTCTAAGGTTGTCCAGAGGAGCTGTGGATGCCCCGTTCCTGGAAGTGTTCAAGGCTAGATTGGATGGGGCTTTGAGCAACCTGGTCTAGTGGTTGCAGGGGGGTTGTTGTAATTAGATGATCTTTGAAATCACTTTCAGCCAAACCGTTCTGTGACTCTATGATATGCTTCTTTGAGAGGCAGGTTTGGAAGAAGAGAAGGAATTGCCAGAACATCTGTGTTCCTGTGCATGTGTGCCAAAGGCCATCTTCTGTCTGCACTCAACAGCAATGTTTATGGGGAACTTAGATCTATGCATGAGTGCAGGAATAACTTCTCAGGTATTTTCTTCCAGTGGTGGAGAGAAGTGTATTTCTGTGAGCAGTCCTGAACAGGAGTTGGTTACTGGACTTAGTGCTTCCATAATGTGTCTTCATTGTTTCTTATGCTTAAAGGCCATTTGTTCCTCAAGTACTTTTTGCTTGCTCAGGCCTATACTTCTGATACCTGTGCTTTCAAGTGTAATACTTGATATACAGATACATACAGCAGAATGGATTTCATTTCAGCACAGATGTGTTCCTCTGGTGCTTTTGAGTTCTAAGGGCTGCTCACCTTCTTAAGTGTTTGTTTTAGTCTGGCACCAGTGTCTTGGGGAGGACATAGTACTACTTACTGCTTGGATTTGAAAGCTCTGCCAATGGGATCCAGAAAAAGAGCCTTCTGGGAATTAGAATTAGTGTATTAGTAAGCTGATGGACTGTGAATGTAGCAAGGAAACGTAACTAATCTCTAAGAGCAGTGAACCTGCCAGCAGTGCTGTAAGGAGGAGAATGCATGCCTTTAAAGTGTTCATCATCTTGCCTCTTATGATTTTATAGGTGATTATAAATGGGAAGCTTTCAAAGAAAGAAAATTACTTTTTGATAATTCTTTTTGTTTGTTTACTGAAGAATTCCTATGAAAAATATTAATCTTCTTCAAACAGTCTTAAGACTGAAGATGAGATTTTTTTATAGGTGTAAAAGAGACCATTTGTTCTGATTGTTATGACTGCATAAATGTGCATTCCCGGTCAGTAGTGTACAGAATCCATATAGTACTGATCTGGAGTATTTTGGCTTTTTTTAATGGGTGTTGGTGCATTATTCCTTTCTGAAGTGCCCACTGCTTTAAGGAATGTCTGAATATTTGCAAATGTTAAACATAAGTGTGCTGATAATATTCTTCACCCCTCCCCAAACTCACTCTGCTTCTGGATTCTAAACACAAGTCAGCAACTCTGAACATTAAATACTTTTTTTTTTTTTTTACATTGGAAGTTAAAAAATGATCTTGACAAGCACTTATTGTAGAACCTACTCTAACTCCTTGTTCTTCTATAGTAGCCTCTCTTTTGCTTTTGGGTGCCATCTCCCCCACAGGTGTGGACTTAATAGAAAGTTTTTACTTTAGATATTTTTTTTAACAGAGAGCAAACCTGTCCATATTGAAGTCAAAGAACAAAATGAAGTGGATGAGGAAGAGGAGGAGGATGATGATGAGGAGGAAGAGGAAGAAGAGAGTGAAGAATCTGAAGATAGTGAAGGCAGTGAAGATGAGGATGAAAAGACTTCAGATGAGAGAGAGACAGACTCTCAAGCTATTGGAAAACAATCTATGGAAAAAAAGCCCAGCAAGGAAATTAGCTCTGATTCTGAATATGACTCTGATGATGACCGCACTAAGGAGGAGCGTGCTTATGACAAAGCTAAACGGAGAATTGAGGTATTAAGATACAATACACATGGATTCTTGTGCTGTATAACAAAAAGATTAATTTTCAGTTAATTTTGTCAAATTTTTGAAAATGGTGGTTGTGTCAGGGCTAATATTTAAGCAGGTTCAGAAATTGTGTTAATTAAGAAAAAAATGCTTGGTTTTGTCTGAAGATAAGGTGTTTATTTTTGGGTAACTTGACCACAAAGATGGTAACTTCAGCATTTGTTCCCCTCCACCTCTATCCCTAGTGGAGAAAGAGGCTTTTATCCTTTACGGATAGATATTTTCAAGTTTTAAAAGATATGTCTAAACTGTTCAGCACTTTCATGGTTGCTAATGTTCTTGGTTTCCTCACCCAAGCTACTTGTTCAGAATGCACCATCAACAAAACTACATGTTAGTGAATATAGCAGCTTAGCCTACTAGACTAACCAGAACCAACTAAATAAAAATTTAACTGTTAGTCAAAAACTTTTGATTTACCAAAAGAGGGATGACAGACCTGAATTGCCTTGAAAATTTAAGTCCCACAGTTAACTCTGTGTTTGTATGTATGCAAGTCAAGAGGTGAGCTGTGGTTTTTTGTTTATACTTACCAATTTTTATGTGTCTTTTATACAGAAGCGACGAGCTGAAAACAGCAAAAATATGAACACTGAAAAGCTCAGAGCACCAGTTATCTGTGTCCTGGGGCATGTAGACACAGGCAAGACCAAAATTTTGGATAAGGTAAGATGTGGAGTGTGAAGGTGCTGCCTGTGCCTCTTGTTTATGCATGCATTTTTTTGGTTGAAGACAGAAAGAATTGAAATGTGCTCAGAAATAACTTTCATCTCTTACATGTAAGTATTTCTTGTCCTTTTTTGTCTTTAGCTCCGCCACACCCATGTTCAGGACAGTGAAGCTGGTGGTATCACTCAGCAGATTGGTGCAACTAATGTTCCTCTTGAAGCTATTAATGAGCAAACCAAGATGGTGAAAAATGTAAGTTTCAGCACTTCAGCAACTGCATCTTAAAAAATATGAAATGTAAGGTAATAAAGGCCTTGTGAGATTGCCTGACATGGACAGACGTACTTTCCCTCCTCTCTTAATTTTGGGGTCAATTGTTTTTCAATTCCTATCATTCCCCCACCAAAGGGGAGGGTGTCTCATTTTTCATACATTTGATTTCAGTTAATGCATTGCTGTTTCTTCAGAAAAATATGCAAATACTGTTTACTCTGTTCTGGACAGTGTGTATATGTACATAGACTGCTTACTTGTCTTACTTTTGATTGTAAATTGAGACTTTTGAAACCTTAAGACTCTTGAAACCTACTGAGTATATTTTCTGTTAAAAACTTACCATTTGCTTTATGTGATGAAATTGGGCCAATTCCTGAATGATTAATTTTATCATGTTACAGAAATAGTAACTGTTCTATATTGTTTTTTCAGATACTGTATCCTATTTTGTTTGCAGAAGCAGCTGGCTGAAAAGCCTTGGTGTAATAATGGCTTTTTCTAAGATTTACTCAACTTATTAAATATATAAAGTTAGGGGAGAGGAGAAAATCATCAAGAGGAGGATGATACATCTCACTACCCTGAAATGTTTTTTCCTCTGTAGGCTGTCTTGTCTTACAGATTTTAACTTAGCTTATAGCCAATTGATACCTGGGGGAAGGTGCTGCATCTTTTTTTTTTTAATGTAGAAATGACTGTTGACTGATTTGGTTTATAGAGGGTGCTGGCCTTAAAATACGTATCTGGATTTTTGAAGTGCAGACTATCAATAATGTTGCCAGCTCTTATTTTGTTTTTTCTTCTTCTTGTGTAATCTCTACAAGATGGCTAATATTTTGAAATGTTAGTTTGACAGAGAGAACATAAAAATTCCAGGCATGCTGATAATCGACACTCCAGGACATGAGTCTTTCAGGTAATGTTTTCTAACAATGTTGTACTTCTCAGAACTGATGGCTGAAGCATCTGGAGATATTTTTAGCCAAGTGTGAGGTCTTTGCCTAATTCATTGTGTTAGTTCTCACTTGAAAAGTCCAACAAAACCAACTTAAAGTAGAGGAATTAAGTGGATTTGCTTCATTTGCAGGTGCTTTTTATATCTGGTTAATTGCTGGCCTTTTATAGCTGATTAATTTTCTGTCTCCGTGCCAATTGAACCATGAATATCTGAAAAAGCATGTAAATAAATAGTTAGTGTAAGAGGAAACATGGAAGCAGGAAGCTAGCTGGAGGAAAAAAGGTGAGGATTTCAGGTGACCTAAGTACTCTGCTATGAAAAATTAAAGCTTCTCTCCTAGTCTCTCATTCATAGTGTCCCAGTTAAGGTAACTGAGTTCGTAAGACTGGAAGTTACTAATTGCACAAGTCATCTGAGTCTTAGCAGAGATCAAATGCTGTCTAGGAACACCAGTGGCATGCAGGCAAGCCACTAAATCAGCTTTTAAGGTTAAAACATGACACGCATAACTGAACTCACTGAGATGAAATCTCAGGTGAATTCTCCAAAAAGAAAGATTAAGACTTTGATGTGACAATTTTCAGTATAAACCTTTGTAAGCATTGAAATGCTGTGTCGTGGGGCACTTGGTAATGTTCAGATCAGTACCTTGGCATCATACCACTTACAGCTCTCCATCTTCTAGCCAGGTTTTCTTTGGCAGCAAAGATGTGATAGTTTGTTTACATTGTATTGTACAAAATCATCATAGTCTTAGTGTTTATGTAGTATATAAAAAAGGCTTGTTCAGATTTTACACTCCTGCATTTCACTGTCTCAATTCTCACTCAGAAAATGATCAGAACATATCTTACATTGTAAAATATATAATAACATGAAAACTTCTGGGAGAATAGTAATTTTTTTTTTCTTACACATTCTTTAATGTATTTTGTTAAATGAAATTTGCTAAGTGTCATTTGAATGGTTAACATTTTTGAGGGGAAATAACTAATTGATGAGCTTTAGCTTTTTGTTTGTCAGTGTAAGTTTGATATTGTACTTGGTATTTTTATTAAAGTTCTGTTGCTAAATGACTGACTTTTTTTTTTTCTTTCTTTTAATGTCACAGCAATCTAAGAAATAGAGGAAGCTCACTTTGTGATATTGCTATACTTGTAGTTGACATCATGCATGGTTTGGAACCACAGACAATTGAATCAATAAATCTGTTGAAATCGAAGAAATGCCCCTTTATAGTAGCTCTCAACAAGGTAGGATAGATTTTTATTCTAATAGTGTATTTTTCCACTCTAATAGTGTGTTTGGCATTTGACAATTGTCTGTTTTCTTCCTTGAACTGGAATTGTTTTGTGTAAAATCTGAAGGGGTGGGTCTTGGATCCTGTGTGTTGCATATTGTGTCCTTGGTACCACAATGGCTCTACAGGAGCTTTGCAGAACAATCAGTTCTTCTTGGAGTCCCTATTGGTAAATTTTATTGCCTTATGTAACTTCTGTATGTGATTCACACTTCTGGAAGTTGTACTTCAGCTGTAGGGTTTTTGCTCCTTGTACATACTTATTTGGATTTGTGTGCATTTTCTGCTAAATTTCAAACACAAGCTTCACGTTGACAAGTCATACTTTATTTTAGCCACTGATGCTTGTTAGTTTGACTTGAAGACAAGCTGACTTTAAGCCCGTGGAGCATTAATGTTGATCACTGGTGGGAAGTGGTTTGGGCTTTTCAATATTAGATGGAAAATTAGCCAGTTATTTTCAGCCTTGTTTTTAGAAATCCTGTGCATGAGAAATTATGCTGCCTGTTTGTGCTGACCTGATGAATTATGTAATATTGGACACGAGTCATTTCCCTATATATGACTTTGGAAGCTGTCTGACAGGCTGGCAGAGAAGTGTCAGAAGGTTATTCGTGTTCAGTGTAAAAATTGCAATGCACTTCAGAAAATGAAAGGAGCATTAAGATTGAAGGTGATTGGAATGGAAGAGGCCATTATCTCATTGCCAAAACCAGCTACTTGTTGAAAGAATCCAAACAACCTCTTGGATGGAGACGTGTCCTTATGGTAGAGTAGTGGAGAGTTCTGTCTCCATCAGACATGAAGACCCAACTATCTTTCGTTGCCATCAAAGGCCTGCAGTGAGCCTGAAATTAAATAGCTAAAAGCTCTTGCATTGTAAGTTATAATTGTATTATTTGATCAGGTTATAGTCCATTTTCTAAAGATGTAGTTTTGATTTGTACAGCAAATGTAATAGCTTTTTGGACTAAGTCTGTCCTGTTTTGGAAGCTGCCTTGGGGAAGTGTTTCTGAAGTACTGTCGCATCTTTTGAACAACTCCACTCTGGTCCCTTCTCTATAGCAACATGGGAAAGGGTCCATATTTACCAGTAAATTTTAAAAGTCCTTTATGAAACTAGAGTAGTCTCTTTTCAGGAAAAACCACGAACACCTCTGTGTTTTGGTTTTTTTTTTTTTTGTGTGCATGTGAAGCTATAAACAGGTCTCTTCTGAATGTTTTGTTTTAACCTTGGTGTAATTAATGCACATAAACTTTTTCCATATGGACCTAGATTACTATAGCTTGAGTTTTTAAAACCTGAAGTAATATTGCTACCCTGTAATACTATACTGCCTGACATAAACAAAGTTAAATATAGCAGCTAAAGCAAATAAAAAAGATTTAATTTGATTACTGGAGTAGATAGATGGCTGGCTAAGTTGGCTGATAAAGTGTTTCTCACTGATGATGTGGCATAAGTATAAAGACACCCATTAGTAAGCTGCATAAGATGACATACTGCTGTATTTTTAAGATTGATAGGTTATATGACTGGAAAAAAAGTCCAGATACAGATGTAGCTGTCACGTTAAAGAAGCAGAAAAAAAATACGAAAGATGAATTTGAAGAACGTGCAAAAGCTATCATAGTGGAATTTGCAAAACAGGTAGGTTGGAATAGTCAAGGTTCTTTGCTTAACAAAAGTGATAGTAAAGGGGATGGGTGAGCAGTGTGGTTTGTTTTGGGTTGCGGGTGTTTTTTGGTTTTTTCCCCTTTCCTCAAAACAACTTGGAATATCAAGAAAACTGTTGCATCTCTTCTGACACATGGGCGTTAACCTCTCATAAACCAAACTTCGTTGCTTTTTGCATATTATGTAATTTTAACAGCTCCGTCCTTAGTGCTGGTTTAGAGAAAAATAGCTAATTGTCGTGCATGGTCAGTAGAGTCATGAATAGCATGAATAGCAGATGAAGTTTTCTGTCACTTCTTTTTCTCTTTGGGAATAGCCTGAGAGAATCCCATCTGTCTCTTTTTCTTTTGGATGCTGGCAGGGTATGAATCACATCAGTTCTGGGAACTTCCTCTGTTGGTGACATACATTGCTGTCTGGAAGCTAGATGGGGTAATTAGCTTTGTCGAGTTATCCCACACTGCTTCCAAGTGTGGATTGAGGCTTCATGTTCCATAGCATACCATCAGTAACAGTGTTGGTTTTTTAAACTGGGATTTAAAAAATGCAGTGGTATTTGATTGGGGTTGAATGTTACTCTTAATACTGATGTGCATATACGCTTTTCCCTATGTAACTATTAATCCTCATTCCAGGGCTTGAACGCTGCCTTGTTTTATGAGAATAAGGATCCCCGCACTTTTGTTTCTCTTGTACCTACCTCTGCTCACACAGGGGATGGCATGGGAAGTCTGATAGCTCTTCTTGTTGAGCTCACACAAACCATGCTGACCAAGAGACTGGCTGAGTGTCAGGAACTGAGAGCTCAAGTCATGGAGGTAATACAGCAACTCTTCCTTGAAATTCATACAGAAATTTCTCCTCTCCCTGCACCCTTCCTTCTGGCAAAAGTGTGTTTGAAGTGCTTAAATGGAAGTAATTTTTCCCCCTTTCATTCAGGTTAAAGCACTGCCAGGCATGGGCACTACCATAGATGTTATTCTGATTAATGGACGGCTGAAAGAAGGAGACACCATTATTGTTCCTGGGGTAGAAGGTCCTATCGTAACTCAGATTAGAGGTCTTCTACTGCCTCCTCCTATGAAGGAGCTACGGGTTAAGGTATGGCAGCTGGTTACTGTACTGATGTTTGGAACCAGGAAAAAAAGAAAGCTTTATAAAAAATGAGTATGTAGTCGGATGTGGTTATATTAATGGTATCTAAGGGGGGCTTCAAAGGGAAGGCAGGGCACATCTGGTGTCTTACGTGAAAATGTATGTACCTACTGGGGTATGTGGTTACAGCAGTGGCAAAGAAAAGGAGGATTCTTGCAGTGAGGATTAGGATATGTATGCTTTTAATAAGAGATTCAAGTATATGTGAGAGGGAGATACCCATTTTAAATGGAAACTGGAGTGTACTACTACAGTGACTTCTGAGTGAAAGTTATGAGTAAAAATGGCTTTTTAGTAACAAAAATCATATACGCGTAGATTTGAGAAAAGTGAGCACATGAGTTTCTAGGGCTGGTTGGTGAGTGGCAGTGACCAGGACTTCCACAGAATCTGCAACCTCTTGGCATTTTCAAGAGTTGTTGGAAGTTTTATTGCCCTAGTCTTATTTGCCTGAGGAGAGACGCTGAATTTGAGATCTTTCCTGCATGGCTTTCCATGAAATGAGGACAAGACACAGAAACAAAAGGCTATAAATAAATTAATACATATGTTAAGATTATTGCATATAATTCAGAGGTGATGAAAAGCGCTGCTTTGATGTTTCCTGTTTAAAAGAGAAGGAATAAATGTCTGCATGGGTTTTTTTTTTTTTAAAGGCAAAGGAAACCATTCAGATAATCTAGCTGAATGTTATAGGACAGGCCTTTAAGGCTTGGGAACCTTGAGCTGGGAAGTGGACCTAAGGTAGCTGTTGGGCTTTTTTGAGGCAGGCAGTGAGGATACATTCTGATTCAGCTAGTTCATGTAGAATTGTCATCCTTGAAATAAGACCCAAGTTTTGGGATGGAGGGCTAAGGAATAGAGGTTTGTGGGAACAAAGTGCTTACTGAGGAAGGAAGCTGCCTTGCAGTTTTAGGAAAAGGATGGGACATCTAAATATAATTAAGATTTCTAAATTAAGAAACAAACCAGAAAATCCTTCTAACAACTTGAAGATCTTTAGAAATAACTGTTTTTGTTATGTATTAGAGCCATACCCTGAGTGTGAGATCTTTGAAGTTCCCCTGGATGGGGAGGAGAACCTGGAAAACTGAACATGGAATTATGCTCATGAGAAGGCTGGATGGCCTCTGGTGGGAGAGCAAGACAGCTCTTCCAGGACAGAGCCTTGGGCTGTGTGTCAGCTCAGCTTTAGTGTTTTTGTTAAGCTGTTGGCATCTTCCCATCACTTCCCTGTGGGGCTGAATTCGTGGGCTTTTATTCGTGACTAGCTGCCTATTGCTGCTTGCTCTTTTCTCGTACATGTTCCTTTTTGGTCCCCTTCTCTGCTTGTAGAAGCTTTCCCTGTGCCCTGCCCACCTCAGCAGGGGTGCAGGGGGTATCTGAAGGGAGAGGAGCACCAGGACTGAAACATGCAGATGGAAAGCAGAGACAATCACTGATGAAAGCTGGGAACTGCTGCAATTCGCTGCTCCCTGCTGTGTTCTTCAGCTGCTCAGCACTGCATTGTGTTGCTGTGCACCAGCTCCATGAACTCTTTGCTAGTGTGTTTATTCTCTTTTTCAGAACCAGTATGAAAAGCACAAAGAGGTTGTTGCTGCTCAAGGTGTGAAGATTCTTGGGAAAGATTTGGAAAAAACATTGGCTGGTTTGCCATTGCTCGTAGCTCATAAAGAGGATGAAGTCCCAGTCCTCAAGGTGAGGTGGCTGATGTTGAAGTACAACACACTGGTGGTGACCTGAGCTCTCTGGTGATGAAACTCATTCAAATGTTGAGAGCTCAGTTTGCAAATAACTGGGTTTTTTTGGTTGTTTTAAGAACTGTTCCAGTAACATGTTGTAGCCCTGTGCCCGTGTGAAGCTTTAGTGGTGTGATGTTTTCAGTATCTTGACCATTTGTTTTTTCCTGATGTTTTGCTGAGGTGTCTCTGCTGGTAGAGTAAGGTTTGAAAACAAATATCATGGGATAGTTTGACTCTGTTAATGACTGATTTGGTATTTGTAGTAATTTATGACTTGTAGTAATTTATAATTCATAGTAATTTATAACTATTTTCTAATCAAGTTATATTAGGTACGTATCTGCTAGTGGAGTTCTGCAAACTCTCCTAATTGCAAAGACTGATTTAAGACTTTTGTAATAAATTTCTTTTGTGACTGGAACTTTAAAAATGGTGGAGGAAAGGATGTAGCTATCCTAAACCCAAAACTTCGATGAGATCCTTCTTGCTCTCCAAAGACAGGAAGTTTAGGAAGGAAACTCACACCTTGCTAATTTACTTTTAACTGTAGTCTTACTTTAGTCTTCTGTCTACTTATTTGTGCCTTTGAAGGGAGGTTAAACTTTTGGGATGTTCAAACACAAGACCGAAGTACCCAAGACCTTGTTGCTGGGTACATGAAAGTATTTATTTAAAGTGTACTACTGGTAATAGATACCGGATGGCTGAAAGTCAATGGTAGAACCCATTCATCTGGCAGAGGAAGAGACTGAGTGTTTTAGGTTAAAAGGCACGGTCTGTGAAAAAATGTGTTTTGACTTCTCTAAAAGCAACAAAATGGCTTTGCTGCTCTAGCACCCTGTTTGGTACCCAGACCTAAACAGTGTTCAGGATCTTTTCCAGCTCATGGTTTTAGGTGTCAGCTTTTGTCATTGATCCTCAGGCAGTCAAAGGCATTGTCACACAATGTGGGCCGTGTGTTTGCTCAGCCTTGCCAGCAGAAACTTGCAGTGCTAGGGAATGGGGTGTGTAGTCTGCAGAGAAATGTTACCAGCTCTGAAGGTGGGCATCTGCTTGGTTTTATATGATCACCTTCTTGCAAAATCCTCAGTCTAGCTCAGCTTGGGTTTTTCTAATGCCAGAAACAGTCAGTGTCTCACAGGCTGTGTATGACTTACACTGCAGGTCTGTCAGTTGGGACCTGTCACTATGGCTGTCACATATTTTCAGCAGCTCATGAACAGGAAGATTTTGTACCCTGAGGCATAAACAGCTAGAGAACTAAAACTTGCTTTTTTCTCTCCTGTTTTTTTTCTAAAGGATGAACTAATACATGAACTGAAGCAAACACTGAATGCAATCAAATTAGAAGAGAAAGGTGTTTATGTCCAGGCTTCTACTTTAGGCTCTTTAGAGGCATTACTTGAATTTCTTAAAACATCAGAAGTGCCAGTAAGTACTACTGTGCTTTATCTGATACCATTGGTTCTATGTTTTAGTCAGTAACTGCTTCCTTTTGACTCAGAGAGATTAGTGACTTGATTTTTGTGACTTTCTTCAACAGTATTCAGGAATTAATATAGGTCCTGTCCATAAAAAAGATGTTATGAAGGCATCAGTTATGCTGGAGCATGACCCACAGTAAGTAACTTCACTTTACTCTGTTGATAAATGTGCAGGAAGGCCCAGCCTTGGCTCTGGGTGTGGTGTGTGTGGTGAACTGTTGGCTCACTGTTCCCTGCAGGTATGCTGTCATTCTGGCATTCGATGTGAGGATTGAACGTGACGCACAGGAGATGGCTGATAGCTTAGGAGTTCGCATTTTTAGTGCTGAAATTATTTATCACTTATTTGATGCCTTCACAAAATATAGACAAGATTACAAGAAACAGAAACAAGAGGAATTCAAGTAAGTATAAGCAATCCTATTCTGGATGCTTCCCAAGTAAGTGTCTCTCCTATTTTAGTATAAATGAAGCTGTATTTAACTTCTTGTTTCCCTAACATGTAGTTCTGATGGAGAGGGAGGAGAGGAGGGAGATGGTAGGACAACAAATTGATGGTTTTCAAGAATTCAGTGCTCCAGTCAAATTGTTTAGCTCTGGATTAGGCCTAGTAGGGTGAGAGCTGTGAAAGCTGTGCAGCAGATACAAGATTCAGCTAGAACTGTTGTGTAATATGGAGTGTTTGTATTAAGGTTTGCTTTCTATACTTGGCTTCTCTTCCTAGTTTGTGACAGATGGGTTAGTCTTGCAGAGTTAAAAAAAGCAAAACTAAAGGGATTTGGATTCTATTGTTTCATATTCATGCAGTTTCAGTGTAGAGAGCTTAATTCTGACTGCAGTAACATGAATATGTGGTAATTTAAGGATTTATAGGGACCAAAATTAATTTTTCGAATCGTGTCATTGGGTGGTCTTCAGTAGAGCAAGGACAGTCAAAATAAATGAAAATGTATTTCATATTGATCCCAATCTGAGTTCATTTAGCTCAGCATTGAAATGTATTTGTTCACTTGGCAAATAAAAATCTTGAAATTTTGGAGTCGAGGCAGCAATATTTCTATTCCTTTGTTCTTCTGAGGCTGTAATTATACTGTAAAATTACTGCTCCTTTGGTCTTGGTCTAAGTTGA
Source organism: Acanthiza pusilla (assembly GCA_036630365.1). Taxonomy (NCBI): domain Eukaryota; kingdom Metazoa; phylum Chordata; class Aves; order Passeriformes; family Acanthizidae; genus Acanthiza; species Acanthiza pusilla. The sequence goes on from JAXCHO010000098.1 coordinate 4,182,653, forward strand.
GCGCTCAAGCCTGTCAAATTAAACTCCATGCCAGCCATGCATGATTATTGCTCCCTGTAGTTCTTGAAGATCAGGTATTGACTAGAATTAGCAAGATTGGAAAAGAGGTTTTTTCCTGCTTGATTTTTCTCCAAGTGACACTCCTAGAATGAATTCCCAAGAAGTGTGGGAGAAGGCAGAACTGTTAATGTTACATACATTGTTCCGGTATATCTTTCAAAGTGCCTTTTCTTGTCATCTTCCAGGCATATAGCAGTGTTTCCATGCAAGTTGAAAATACTCCCTCAGTTCATTTTCAACTCTCGTGACCCAATAGTGATGGGTGTTGTGGTGGAGGCCGGCCAGGTGAAGCAGGGGACTCCCATGTGTGTACCTAGCAAAAATGTAAGTAAGGGCCTCTTCCCCCAGATGTTTGACCCAGCTTGGGAGTTCCTGGGATGATGCACCATGGAGTGCTTGCACACCTTTCCCCAGTGCACAGACTTCTGATAGGAGATGAGGTTCAGACTTGTAGATCAAGTCTTTCTTCTGGTGCTCAAATCTTTCACTGCTCTCTGCCAGAAGAGGTGAGCCATGGAGCAGGGCACAGGAAGTGTGGCCGGAGGACACCTGCCAGTCAGCCACTCCCCTGCTGCCAGTTCTGTGCTGTGGTATTGAGTAACGAGCAAAATTGTCATTCCTGGTAGCTAATAAAGGGAGGGGATCAACTCCTGATATTTTAAGGGATAACCAATTGTTATCCCAGATGAGCTGTGCTCCGGAGGTTGGTGTCCCTGCCCTTTTCAGTATGGAGTGCTTGCTGTGCTGTACGTTTTGCTCGCCCATGCCGAGGCAGCACCTCTGCCAGTGCTGTACCTCCTGCAGCAAGTTTGTGCCTACAAATGGGTTTAGAGAAGGTGTGTACACAGAGGTTTGGTGGATGTGTTACAACTGCTTCATTGTATTACAGTTTGTTGAAATTGGAATAGTTACAAGTATCGAAATAAACCACAAACCAGTGGATGTTGCAAAGAAAGGCCAAGAAGTGTGTGTTAAAATAGAACCTATTCCTGGGGAATCACCTAAAATGTATGGACGACATTTTGAGGCAACAGATATCCTTGTCAGCAAGGTAAGAGCAGCCTGCATCATTGGAGAGGGCTTATGACAGAGTGGCATCCTGCTTGAAGTGGAAATGTTGCATGAAGCGTGAAAAACATGGGAGGAGCCTTCTGTCCAGACTGACATTCCCTTGGGCCGGTGCGTGTGTGGCATTGTGCAGCTGAGGTGTCTCTGGAGCCTTGGGTTGAGGTCTGGAGTGGTGCCCCTGCAGAGGTTCGAAGGAATGAGGTGCTGTGGCTGGAAAGACCTTGCCGCTCACGGCACCTGAGAGCAAAATGCCACGCTTGCTCTTTGCAAACTGTTTGGACATGGAGCTGGTGCTCAGCAGTCCCCCAGCATTACAGCCTGTGCTTGAAATTGCACAGTGAGTAGCAATCCTGCAGTTGCTCTGACTGATGGAGCACTGGGCTTGGATGAGGAGATGATCCCTTGCTCCATCTTTTGCTGTTGGAAGGAAAGCCACAGCTCCTCACCCTCCTAACTGCTGTAGTCACCATGTCACACACCCTGCTACACGCAGGCCCAGGGTGTGTGCCCACAAATGAAGGGGGAATAGGGGCTGGGATAGGGACGAGGGAGGGTTTGCTCGTCCTGTGGGCCCCAGCAGAAGCAGGAGACTGCTCCAGTTCTTGCCTTACTGCACAAAGTGTGGGATGGTCTGTCCAACTGCAGCCCCTCAAGACCAGATAAGGGACATCATATGAGGAGAAATGAAGGGGAACAAATACAGCTGGATCAGTAGCAAAAGTAGGCTTAGAATGAGTTTACCTGGTGTGCAGACTGATGCCCTTTCTTCAGATGGAGTGTTTACAATGTGCTGAAAGCTGCCTTTAATACCTGTGTGTTGCTGATGGGTTTGTCTCGTGTGTTACAGATCAGCCGTCAGTCCATCGATGCTCTGAAAGACTGGTTCAGGGATGAGATGCAGAAGTCTGACTGGCAGCTTATAGTAGAACTGAAGAAAGTGTTTGAAATCATCTAGATAACTTTTACAGCAATGTGAAGGCAGGAATAAATGCACTCTTCCTGTTCTAAAAAAGTTACCAACAAAGTCCTATGTTGATGACAGTGTTGGGTATATGTTTGGGAGGAAAATATGTGGATAAAATGTTTTCCATGAGAAACCAAGAAATTTACACTGGTTTGACAGTGGTCAATTTACATGTTCCCATGGTTCCAATGTGCCTGTTCACCTCTCCTAGTACCCTTCCTAATACCGGCTGCTGTTTTAAAGTTTGCCCTTCCCTCTCTTACACCTTCCTTCCACCCTTTTTCCCTTCCTCCTGTCCAAAATAAAATAAAATAAATTGAATTTTTATTACAGAACTAAAGCTCTTTCACTTTTATACTGATGAGAGCAGTACTGCAGTATTTGATTAACCAAGCTTCTGCAGACTTTGTGATTCTCGGGACATTTTTGATGTAAGAAATACTTCTTTATTTATGCATACCTCTTTCCTTGACTTTCTTTTCCAACATTCTTCTGCTTTGTGCCTATAGAATTTTTTTTTAAATAGAAAATTAGGCAGTTGGATATCTGTATTTGCTTTGTGTGAAACAATGTTGTAAAGCATAGCTGCCCACCTTTTACTGCTTGTACAGTTCATGGAAGTCAACCTGTAATCATTATAATGCAGAGCCACAAATAAAGGAGATGGACGTAGCAGCCCATTTGTTTTACAGTTTGCTTCAATAATCAAAGTTTTACTTCATGGGCTGTAGCAGATGTGGAAAGGCTGGGCAGGGGCCTCCTTGCCCCTCTGCTTGGCAAAAGGGTGAAGGCGAGTTCCAGCAAAGGCGTTTCTTCCTCTGAATGCACTTCCTGTGTGCTCAAGGTGATGGCAGCGTTCCCGGAGCACGGGAGGGGCAGGCCAGATGTTTAGCACGGCACAACTCCCGCAGGAGCTCAGAGCTGCCCTCTCTTCTCCAGCTGCTGTCAGTGTGTGAGCACCTGCGAACAGCTGCCGCCCAGGGAGCTGTGACTGTGGATTCTGCATCACAGCTGTGGAGTCATCTGACACGGCGGGACTGAACCAGTGCCAGAGTGGATGCTGTTTGCGATGACCAGGAGTCAGTCTGGAATTCTAGCATTCTCCTAGCCCTCCTTCCCCTCTGCCTCCCTGCCTAGGATGACAGCTTGATGTGTTCTTAGGCCGGCTGTCTCTGGGCAATTCACAGCTCATGCTGACAGGAGCAAAACACTCTTCAAAAGCACAAGCTGAAACAAAATCAAGAAGGATCGTTTATGCAGCTGAGATTGTTAGCATTTAAGATACTTACAGGAGTTTAACTTGCAACAAGCAGTTTGATCGGATTTCTTGTCACTTGGATTACTTTTTCTGTTGGGAAAATCTGAATGTTATGATTGGGACTATGTGGACTCCATTACAAAGGAACATTTAATAACTCACCTCCTTTGCAAATGGAATTTAATTTTCTGGAATTTTTTTTGTTGTTAGAATTTAAACTTGCCATTGAAAAGGACCTTTTCACTATGGTTGGTGTGTGGTGGAAATTCCCATCAGTGGGTGAATAGAATGATGAGAGGGAGGAGACTGCATTTAATTGTTAAAATTTTTTTTGCAAACTATGCAATCATGAAAACTACACTAATAAAAAGTTCTTAAGAACACAGATGTCAAACTGTGGTCTTGATGTATTCTTCATTGTCTCCTCAAATGTGTAAGGGTGTTCTTCCCATAGGTAAAAACTCTGGGAAGTAGATATGCGACGTTGGCAGGCTCCTGTTGTCAAACTTGTAACTTTCACTGAAAGGCTTTAGGGCAGCAGATACCTGTTGAATGTTATATTTAAGGGCTTGAAACAGGGACCACTAAGAATATAATTACAAACAGCCTTAATTAATGCTGGGTCCTTTTTAAATCTGTCTGAGAACCAGTTCCAACGCCAGGGCAGTACCTGAAACCTGACTGGTAAAATACCTGCTTGAATTTCAGCAAGAGCTGCTTCAATGTGAGCGACTGATGTGCTGGTTTTTCCAAACCAAGGGGAAAAGAAAACGGCAGCTTGAAAAGCAGCAACTGAAGGGACTCTGAAAGACCCAAACTAGAAACTAATGGAAACTTACGGTATCTTGATGCAGATAATGTCCATCTCTCTCCATATCTCTGGATGCTGGTGAACGAGCACCATCAGGTGTGTTTATACAGGTGGCTCAGATTCCCCCACGGAATGGTCCCAGCTCTCTCAGCCCTCCTGCTGTGGGAGAAGCGCCACTCCCTTAGGTACCATTGTGGCCTGTGTTGAGAGCTGCTGTGTGTCTCTTGCGTAGAGGATCACAGCACTGGGCTCCGCACTGCAGGTGCATCTCACTAGGGCTGAGCAGAGGGGAACAACCTCCTTCCTTGCCTTCCTGGGGATATCTTCCTCGTGCAGCCTGCAAGGCTGGGGGCTGCCTGTGCTGCGCCAAGCAACCCCCAGGGCCTCACTGCAGAGCTGGCCCCTCCCTGGGAGCAGAGTCTGGCACCTCTTTGTGCTCACCTTCACAAGGTTCCCAGCAGCCTGGTGCTCTCTGGAAGCAGCACCCCCCACCCTCTCAATGCCCCTTGTGTCATCAGGTTGCACTGCCCCACGTCCAGGTCCTTTACAGAGATGATGAACAGGACTGGGCCTGATACCACTTGGCCCTGGGCCCACTCCAAGGATGGTCCAGGAGATTTAACAAAAAGCTTTACTGAAGTCAAGGGAAATGACATCTCCTGCCCTTCTCTCTTCCATCACCTGGCTGTTGAGTGCCACCAGGTTGGAACGTCTCCCAGTGTCTGGCACGAGGAAACCCAAGGCACAACCTAAAACTAAAGCACTGCTGCTACCTCTGTAAGCCGTGCTGCATCCAGGGATGTGACAGCAGAGCTTCCTCTGCCCCAGCTGTACTGTCAACCACAGCTGCTCTCAGTGCTGCAGCTCCTGCCCTGCACTTGGCAAGCTCTTGGTTTCCTGCCTAGGTTTCCTGCTCCAGGGTCAGCTCCGGTTTGCATTCCTGCTCTCAATTCTATGCCCAGGTGGTCCCACACCCATTCAGCATTATGTGGGATACTTCTCACCTCCCCTCATCATTTCTGAAGAAAATAAAGAGATTTTTCTTACCAACTAGGTTTTCAACGAGTGGTCTTCATTGTCTCCAAGCAACTGAATGGCCTTGCTTCAATATATTGGGCCAAGTACAACTGTACAAGGCTGGTGCATACCTGTAAAAAGCAGACCTCCCAAAACATGAACTGCAGGGGATGCAGCCACCCCCCCTAGCAGGAACACAGCGATGGGACCCTTTATTTCTCTTCTGCTACTCCCTACAACCTATTTTGTTATGCTGCATGAAGGAAATGCATGCCACAGGCTGGGGAGAACTGTGGTGTTTCACACGTGGCTCTGTCTTGAGTAGGAGCAACGCAGAGGACAGAATGCAGGCCTAAACAATGCTCCATGTTGGCTCCTCCCCCCCTACTTTACTGTGCTCCTTTGGGGTGACTTGCTTTCCTCCAGCAGCACATCTCCAGAGGTGACAGAGGCTGACCCAAGGTCAGACAGCACTCAGGTTTCAGCTGACATGGTGTGCTTCGGAAGTGGTAGGCAACCCTGGCTTGAGACTGTGAAGGACGAAACCAAAAATGAACTAATATTCTTCCCTCAGCTTAAAATATGTAATAAAGTTAGTGGAGAAGAAACAAAAAGTGGCCAGGTGCATGTACAGCAGCCTTCTTCGTGTGTTGAGGCAGCGCCACTGTGTTGAACTTTGTGAAATTAATCAAAGCTGCAGCTTTAGTAAAAGGGGTTCACTATATTCAAACTGAAGCATCACAAAATAGAATCAGTACAAAAATATACATACAGTTCTTTATTAAACAACTGTAAACACTTCACTGTAAAAATCCATAAAACTTTATAAACAAACATTTTGTAAATAGATTCTATACTACAATAAAAGAATTTTAACACAATTATTTACATGCAATACTGACAAATTTGGCACTTTCTGAAAAGAAATGTACAAAACACTTTGTTTTTTAAAAAGAAATTTGAAATTATAAAAACTCAGGGCATTACTATCATGCACTTTGCAAATACCTCACAAGCACTTATGGCACAGCTAGCAGAGAGCTCCAGGCTCTCATCAAGCTCTTTACTACAAGTTCAGATAACTTTTAATGTGCTTCCATAAGTTTGTTGTAAAACTACCTGAACATTGTCAAGAATGAAGTCAAATGCCATATTCCAAACTGATTCCACAGATGACTGCATTAACCTGAAAGGGAAAAGGAAGAAGAGGCTGAAAATTACCATTACAGAACCAGTCCTTTTTACAATCAGTTTTGGTCTTCACATTGGAAAACAAGATTCCAGCAGCTCCTCACGAATGGTATTTGGATTCAATCCTGGTAAAGCCCTCCCTTCTCTATTTAAATACTCCAAAGCCTTACTTAATGCCATCGATTCCTGGTGTGAGCAGTGCCACAGCAGCTTGTAAATGCTTGCATTTGGCAGTGCTGTGAGCCTGTGACTAAACTGGTGGGTGGCCTTCCACCAACTTCATACCGAAGATCAGAAGTGGAAAGCTTCTGAACCCTGATCTTTGCTTCACCATCCAAAGACAGAGATGCTATTTCTCTTTTTCCCAACAAATGCCAAAGGAATTGACACATTTAAATAATGGAGTTTGGGGCACTACTTTATTTTTTATATATTTTTGATTTTTTATGTATTTATTGCTAAAACCAAAATCAAATCATGGATGCCCACAGAGAACTGGGAGTTCCCCCTATGATGTGAGTTATGATCAGCAGCTATTAGAAGCAAATGAAGGAAACTCCCAAGGAAAACAATGCAGCTCTGTACTGTCATTATCCTTTCTAGATCCCTGAGTTCACAGGAGAGCAGAGGGTTCCTACACTGAGACCTTTGGACAGTGTAACATCAGTATCATATGGGCAAGTGTGCACTCTCTGGACAGACACACTGCCATCAGTGCACATCCAACACACAGGGACCAGGAATGGGACATGATACTTTCTGAAGAGTTTTATAGAAGAATTTACTATACAGATTCCATAAAACAGTTCATGGCATGGTGCATTTTGCATTTTCTAAGGCCTAAAGATGTCACATAATACAGAAGCCCAATGAACCTTCTACACTGCTGTAGTCTTTTTGGTGTTGATTCATTCTGTGAAACATATTTTGCAGATCTAAAACACAGAAAGCTGAGCCCCACCATTAAGCATTACTTGGTAAGCGAGTAATGAATGGATTTGAGCCTCCTAAGTCACGGGAAGAGTAACAGGAGCACAATAAATAAGTAACAGGAATGGATTTAAAGGCTGGAGGTGAGACAGAATCTGGATACAGCAAGAGAATGACATCAGGCCTAAGATGCCATGAAAAATGAACAAAAACAGGATGAAGAAAGGGACAATGCTGATAAAAATGATGATCTTTGTCTAGAAGACTGTTGCCCAGAGAAGCTGTGGATGCCTGAGCTCTTGAAGTGTTCAAGGCCAGGTTGGATGGAGCTCTGAGCAGCCTGGTCTAAGGGCAGGTGTCCCTGGCCGTGGCAGGGGAGTTGGGCATGGGTGATCTTTAGGGTCCCTGCCAACCGAAACCATTCTGTGATTCTATGAAATACTACTAAATACTACTCTTAATTTTTCACAAATTACCTATTTTAACACTCCAACTTCTTTCCCCAAACTCAGTTTTTAAGCTTAAAATCACCTATCAATGGAATGTCTAATGGGCTTGTGGCCTCACAATGAAGCATCTAGTGTATAAACTCTAATGAAAATAGTGTGACGTTCACAAATACTAGCAATTAAGTTACCTTTTCATGTACTTAACAACCAGATCTAACTTTTCCAAGTCTTTTTCTTCTATTAGATCAGTACAATATTTCACAACCTGTAGAATGTCTTCTTCCATAGGGTCTGTAATAAAAAACATTTAAAAAAAAGAGATCTTTAAGTCTACTTAGAATATGATCACAGAATAACAGGAATACAACAGAAATGCTGCAGTGTCAACAAATCAGGGGCCAACCTGACAATTCTGTATTCCTGCACACCCTCCTGACATCAGAAGCTGTGCACATAACAGGACAGCAAGGTCCTGAAATACCTGTCTCGCAGACCTCTTCTCTTTTTTCAGGAAGCACAAGTGGAAGCAAAGATAGCATTAACCAAATGGAAAAGAGACTGAGATTTAGAATGGAATGGTTGTTTTGAAACTCTTAGGAGAATAATCATGTCCAGAGTAGGAAGGTCAAACTTCCCAAGATTTTAGGAATTGCTATTTGTTTGACACAATTCAAATCACAATTTAGCAAGAGTGTCACAGTTGTGCACTTTCTTTTTCCTAGGGTTCTTCCCAGCATTTATTTTGAAAAAACCCCAAGCCCTGCACTCCTTTGCCTCTAAAATGGCATCTTCATAGAAGAAAATTAATTCCTTTTCAAGAGCTTTCATCTTAGTGGTTGCAATAAGTTGGAAAAATACAGAAAACCTCAGGCACAAGTAACATTAAGGTACAGGACAAGGGTCTGACACATGGGTTGAAGAGAGAGCATGTAAATTTTCACGATGTTAAGCAAGAAACAGGAGGTGGCAAAACTACAGAGTAACAACTGGTAGAAAGAATCAAGTTCCTCCAAGACTGCCAAGGCAGTTAGGCATCAAGAGTACTGAGAAAAATAAGCAGCAAAAGGAAGAGTGAAGGAAGAAGGAAGAAAGTACAAAAAGCCTACTGAAAGCAGTTTTCCTTGTGATGCATTGCAAGGTCATCCCGTGTGTGACATCCCCCACCTGAAATAGTTGTGATCCATTCTTTCAACAACGTCTTTACATCGTTGAATTCCACAGCTCCAGCGAGGTTTGGGGCTTGCGGCCTGAACGAGCCCTGCTGCTGCTCCGTCTGCAGAGCTGATGGGCCTGAAGAATCTGAAGTTGAAGGAACTGCTTCTGGCTGTTCCGAACATAAAAGTGATTAATGCTCAGTCTGACAAATATGGTAACACCATATACATACAGAGATAAGTGTCAGTAAAGAATCCAGCAAAGGAAACGAGCTACATTTGTGAACATGAACTAAGTCTAAAGAAGCAGACACAGCTTCATGAAAAAGTTGTTTGTGTTAAAAATACCTGAGCAGCTGTTCCTTCTTGTTTCAAGAAGCCATCTATTAGCTTCTGTGGGCTTCCAGATGTAGCTGGCATGTTTTTTGCAGGGCTACCAACAAGTTTGTTTTTCAAAGGACTCTGAATCTTTTTTATAGGACTGACTGGATTTTTTTTCCGTGTTTTTTTCTTATTTTTCATAGTTGTATGCTTCAGGTGTAGGAAAGGATTTTTTGACACTAAAAAACACAGGAATAGTCAGTGGTTGGTACATTTAAAATTTAATACTTTTCCATTGAAAGGGCACTCTGTATCTTCCACAAAAATCTAAGGATCACTTGAGAGAACACAGCCTAGATAAAGCAACTTTAACACGCACACACCATTCCAGATCCTGGCATGGTTTTAAGTGTTTGAAAAGCACTGTTAGACTTTAAGTGTACTCAGATGATACTCAGCTATTCATAAGGTTTTTAATGTGAGCATTTCAGTACGTGAATATAAGCAGCTGGTGAAATCTGAATCTACTGGACAAATTGCCTTCCCTCAGTCAGAGCACTGTCCCACCAGTGTTAAGCCCCCCTAATGCTTTTATCAGTTTTTATGAAGGAAATTGCTCTCATTCCATCATTCTAACATATCTGCATTAGTCCACTGGCTATGAAATCAGGGTGTGATTATAATTACAATGCAGTGTTCAACTGACAATCAAGCCAATAATATTTCCAACCTAATTTTATGAGAAAGCATGTTCACAGGGAATTAGTCTTATTTCTTTCTACTGATTACGAAAAGGAGACCTGGATGATCAGCTTAGAGTAAACCCATGTGACTATCAGACATATGGTGAGATGGAGGATATCTCTCGCAGCCCAGAAGCCATGCCAGTGCTACAGGTTTCAGGGAACCATGAGAATGGTCCCTGAAGAGTTTAACTAACTTAAGAAGATGCAATACTTCAAATTGCAAGACACATCAAGTTTAGATTCCATTCTGCAAACATATGGACATGGGTAAGTTTAGTGCCACAGTCCCCACAAATTGAATTAATTACCCATCTGAAACCACAGCTAGCTGTAACTGACAGGCTGTCAGAGACAAATACAGAAATTCAATTGAACACAGCATCTTCACAGAAGCTTTGGTTGTATTTTCCAGTTCGTTATTTAGGGTTGCATAGCTGTTTGGATAGTAAACAACTCCTATACCAGAAGACTACTGCACAACTATATATTCTCACCTAAAGTGTTGGAAGGTTGCTGCTCTGATTGCTTTTGCCTTTGATCATATGCATCTTTCAGCTCTGCTTGCAACTCAGCAGGTAGTGCAGCAAAAACCTCGGGGTCCACCTGAACAGTAACAAAAGATTCATTTGATTATTTTAGCAGTGAGCAGCACTGTTTGCTTCCTCCTAGGTCACTCACATAAGAAAGGTATTTATATTTTATGCCAAGCAAAAATAAACGAAATATAACTGAAACACTGTAAAATACATTGTACATTTTGTGTATTTTAGTTTGCAAAAACTATGAAATTTACATTTAATATTACTCTAATTATTAAAAAAATTTGCTATTATGCATATAATGCATTAACCATCTTTACTCACCTACTGATACCCAGTACAGCTGCATTAACAGCAGGATTAAGCCTAACTCAAGGAGGACTCCCTTCAAATTTCACAAACATTGTGACAATCAGACTTTTGTTCCTCCTTTTCTTTTAATACTTCTACTTCCTGCAAGCTGCTATGTAACTCAAAATATTCTTGGAAATGGTCTCAACTTCTTTAAGGACAGGAAAAGCAAAGTCCAGCTATGTCATATTTTGGACTAGCACAAAAGGGTTTAATTCTTTCTCCCACAATTGTCCACCACTTGTTCAACTCATAAAAGCACATTCCCTTGTAACTGTCCCAGGGACGTGAATTCTAGACAGGAAATCATTTCATGCCAACTGCCAGACATACTCACATGGACAAAATAAAATTTCCTGTATTATCAGTTTTTTCTCATTGCATGTCTGAAGTAGCAAATCAGTGACAGACTCATATTTGGATTTTCCCATTATTACTGGACAGTGTTTTCAGCTCACAATCTTCAAAATCAAATTTAAAAAAAGCAAACCTATCATTTAGTGGATTAAATCTGCCAGTGGGAGAGTGCGCTTCATTTCACTGGTAAAATTCAGAGATGTGCACAACCAACCAAAAATTAGTCAAAACTACAATTACTATTCTAAGGGCACAATGCAATTTCTATCATTATCTGAGATGCTGTATTTATTATATGCCAATCTGCATATGTATTAAAATTTATCTCTTCTTTTCAACAGAGATATCATTTTTTTAAACCAAAACATATATGCTATGACATGTGTGTGCTATTCACACACATGATGTCTAAATAATACAGATCATAAACACGACCATACTCCTACAGGTTAAAATTCATCAATTTAGCACAAGTTTCTTCCATTTTTAGAACTCCATGAGTCAACACAAATTTTTCACCATACAGAATATGCACTAATTGAAGGAGGAAATGGGAACAGCTCTGACCTCAATTACCACATATATTGTGCAGAACAAAGCACTGTAGTGAAATGCAGCCAATTACATCATAGGTGTAAGTTACTTTTTTAAATATAAATTTTACTTAATAAAACTTTTTAAAAAAGGTTAGTGTTCTCTGGTAAAAAAGCATTCTCTTCAAGAGTCAAGAATTTGGAATGCTCTGAACTGACACTGTTTTTTGTGTACACCACTTAATCCATGCAGAAGTAATGCAGTACATGGAACTGTATGCATTTTTGTTATTCCCTCCTCACTGCCCTCTCAGAGCATAACATGGAAAAATTCAGTTAGAAGAGCCATCAGTCAGATATAACATAACTGGAGGTATATATCCCCAATATAAGTGGAGTTTCAGGTAATTGATTGTACAGACACTGTCCTAACATTGTGATGCAGGTATGTGGAAGTTTTCACATTATGGAGAACCTTGATTTTATAAATTCAGGGATGATCTCAGCATGCAGCTATCACTATTTATGATGTGCTTTTATCAATTTCCTTAGGAGGAATCTATACCATGTCAAGATAATATAAGGATGAGATGAAAACTTCCCACCACTAATTAACACCACTACTACAAAAGCCATTCATTTCTAGGCATCTGTAATCATTACTTCTTGCATTCTATGCTTCTATAGGATTCAGGCTACAGAGATATACAGCTATTCTAAATTTTAAGATTACTTCAGCAGTTGATGGAAAGAAATGCAACCTATCCGGATTCCTTTTATAAGAGAACTTTACCTAACAAAGGAGATTTTCCACATTTTCCAGTGAATAAATCACTATCAGCCAAATAACTTTGTCTGAGCTGAGTTTTTATGATCAGGTTCAAAAGGAATGAAGGGCTGAAAAACAAACCTAATTAAGCTATAAAAAAATGGCAGGGCATAATTTACATCTGATGTAGCCAAAGTATTCATTTTGGAGTGGTTGGCAGTATTTCTATACCCGAAACCTATTAGTACTCATTTCACTGCTTCATGGGCCACAAAGTAGATTTAAATGTTTGTGTGCAGACATAGCATACACACTCCCACAAAGACTTTAAGAGAAAAAATGTGTCAAATATATTTAGAGTAAGATGGTACCCTTGAATTAAGTTCATGTTTGATTTTAACACAGGAAAAAATCCTCCTCTATTAATGAACTGGGTTTAACTTTCTTTTTTTCCCCACCAAGCCTACAGGAAGCTTTTCAACCATATTGTTCTAGATATTAAACTTGGACCTAACTCAGAAAATGAAAATTGTAAATATTAGTCCCTTTTCTGCCAATAAAGAAAGCTGAACAGCTTTCAGGAGAAAATGTGGAGTATGAGCATAAGGCACTCTCAAATAGACAGTATGGATATCCCTGACAAATAAATTGGAAGTACTCAATTCTTCTTGAGCTACACCTTCAAACAAAAAGGCTGCTCTACGAAGTTGCATTTTTGGATCAAGTAACTGGGTCACAAAATACATTTGTAGATAAAGACAGAAAAACCAGAGCAAGAAACTAGTGTAAACTAGGTCCTTTTAAGAAAACTTCAAGAAGTAATGCTGTTTTAAAAAATAACAATTCTTGACTACCTAATTATCAGATAGATATAGCATAAACAAATGAAAAGGAATTTTTACAGAAAGACATATACAGTCACCATTTACCCTGAAAAACAGTACTGAGTAGTAAGCCAAGTGTGGAGAGGTGCACTTCAGAGCACAGCCTAATCTAACACACATCGTTCTTATGGACAGATGTAACTACAAAATTTGAAACAGCTGGGGCAGAGGGAACTCAGATACCTTTTGCACACTAATCCATAGGGGAAACCGAACTTTGCAGTTCAGGAATAAAAAGTGACACAACTGCTTCTGAACCAATGAACTTGAATCAAGATGAGGAAATTTTAGTAACAATAGATTACACTTTTTTAAATAACAATTATGCATTAACCATTTAGTGAAAACAGGACAGGAATTTCTACATGATTTTCTCTGGATTTTTTGTCAGCTAAGCAACATTAGAAACAGCCACAAATCTCTACGTGATTAAGTGCTATCACTTCATTTGAGAACAGCAAAGATGCAATGACAAACATAAGAACACTGCTCCATTTTAAATGATGCCTATACAAGATAGTGTATCTCTGGGTAACCAAATAATTTTTTGTTTCAATTTTTACACAACATTTGTTCAGCACCATCTTGGACTGAAGGGTGGAATTACATTAGAAGCATCATTTCTGTTACCTGCTGCCCCTTCAGGTCCCTATTTTGACAAACATCTTTGTTCTTATCTCATCCTGGCATGCTATATATGAGTCTATTTAAAAACTACGGAGATATGCACAACCTTTAGCCATGACTGCCCTTCTCTCAGGAATGTGATACAACCACATCTACAGAAGAAGCTAGTAGAGGTTGGCTTTACCCCATCAGAACACACACTTAAACAGAGTGAGTCTCCTGTGACTTGGCTAAGCAGATTTTAGGACTGCTTCAGATTTATGGTTCAGTGTAACTCAGCTGCCATGAAGAAAAAGGCCTGTTTACAGACTGGATTGCAAAGGAAACTATGTATGAGAGGGTTTCACATTAAACAACAGCAAAAACATAGGCATACTGATAACTATAATCCTCAATAAATATTATCATGTTATGTTTCTGACAGATAATGTAACATTTAAAAGCAGACTTTAAAAAGATTTTAAAGGACCATGAACAATCTTGGGAAACCACAGGTTCTAGTTAATGTTGTCTCAAGAAAGAGCTTTTAACTTCCTATAGATGAAAAGTTGTTGTTTGTTGATACTGTGCAAACATCCTACCTGTGAGAAAGCTGGCAAGGCTATTACATTGATTCCCATATTGGTATTTGGTTCTTGGAGCTCTGGTATTTGTAAAAGCACTGTTCCAACCGGTTGTGACAGAAGTGCAGTGTTACATCCATTTATTGGCTCTTTTTTGCTCTCTCCATAACTCTCTCCTTGCTGAATGGTGCATATTTGCTCTACTTGTTCTCGGAGATCAGGTGGCAGAGCTTCCAGCACAGATTTATCTAGCTACATAAAGTATATAAAAGCTTTTAGATTTTTCCAAGGAATAGGTAACAGAGTTATTTTAGTCAAATAATTAGTTACCCAGTTCCTGAATTTTACAAAACCCACTACATTTTACCCTATGTATACAAACATCCTTAGGAACCTGACAATCACACTCTGCAGCAGCAAAATATTTCAGACTAAGCACCTCAGTAAATATGAATGCTCAGTTTTATCTTTTCACTGAGTTCAGTCTTCCTATCAAGGATCATAGATAGAGCTTCCTCTACAGATACCTAATGATATTGAAACCCATATCCTGAGTTCAAATTATACAGGCAACACATTGATATGAATACTAAATTGGTGTTTGGCACAAAGCTGCAAGCAATTAATTTCTTTCTTTATACAGTTCCAGGGTGCATGTAACTGATTTACTTTAGTTGTATTACATATCTTTGCATACTGTCAGACTCTTGCCAGAGTTGGATGATGAAATAAGCTTTTACTTACTATCACTTATTCACCTGAAACAACTGAGATGACCCCTCAGTGTCCAGAAGCTGCTGTGTGCAATGACAGCTGCACAAGCGACTGAATGAATACAACTGACAAGCAGATGTACAGCATCATTTTTCTCACAAATAAAATTTGAATAAAATTATGTAGAGAAATGCCAATGTTTGCCTGTAAGTTCTGCTGAGCAAGACTTCACAGCAGTGTTAGAATAGCTTATCTTTTACCTTTAAGAAGAAAATTTGGAGTTTATGATTCAGATCATCCAGATTCTGGATTTACAGAGAAGAACCACAAATATGTATGAAAATCTACTTGGCTTGGTAACTGAGAGTTTTTGATGAAAGCTCTCTGTATTGTTGATCACTTCAGTTACTCTTCTATGTTCTGTTTATATTCACTCATTCCAAATTTGCTGCATATATAACTCTACAATCATATCCTGGGAATACTGGCTATAAAATATCTGGCTGTTACTTCCCTAGCACATGCTGTACAAACAGCAGCATGGCACTAACTCTCACCACTTCTTCCCTGTACTGAAATTTTTATTACATTCCATATTATAATATGGTTAAAAGTGGAAAGAAAGACATTGTGCCATAAGGCCACCAAAGTTTTAGGAACTTTACCACACAGCTAGTGCATCTTTCACTTGTTTATACATATTCCTCCTATTGCAGCACCTGAGTGCACAGAGCTTCGTATTGTTCAGTCAAGTTACTTTTAGATCCTGAGTTGGCTTGGGTATTGCATTACAAGAACAAATTTCCTGCCATAAGCATAATTTGCTTCTTAAAAATGGATAAATATTTGAGAAAGCTGTTAAAATGCTTTTACAGATTCAAATTACAGACATTTAAATTATAGACTTTTACAGAAGAGCAAATAAACCTGCTTATACCTAAAATACCTACAGAATTCTGTGCAGCTGGTTCATTGCACACCCTTCTAACAGATGTCTACTTGAATAGCCTGTGGTGTGGAAATACCAAAGGCTCTCCCTTTGGAAAAACACGCCCACAAAAAAAAAATCCCCAAATCCCACGGAAATATTTTACACAGAAATATAAAGATTGCCCTCCTCTCATCTACATAGTGGTATTCTGTACGAACGTTAAGTGCGCATCCTAACTTGGACATTGTTTATTCTATTAAGACAAAACATTTTTGCATCAATAACAGTTACTTACTATGCATTGTACTTTACTAGAACCCTTTATTTAAAAAGAGCTCCTTTTTGGTCTATCCAAATAAGACAGAGAATCCCAAGGTATTACAATATAATACAGATGTTTCATATTCTCAGGTTTTACCTGGGAAGGAGATGGAACCTCAATACTCAAATTGAGCCTGGATTTCACACTGACAGGAGAATGCATGCCATTCCATTTGACAGCAGACTCAGTGTTGTCGGCATTAGAATTGACACCAGGTGTGAGATTAGTACCACGAGATGGAAGAAAGGTGCAAGTTCTTGAATTAGAAGATATTTCAAGGTCCACAGCAGCCACAAATACTATACATGTGGAAACAAAATACAGAATGATCATCTAACAGTTAAAAATACTCTGAAAATTCAGGACACAGTGAAGCTAATTTCTAGTGTTATTTGCTGAAGAGTTGACACAATATATAGCATAATCATAACACTTTCTATTTCAAAGTATCCTCTGTTACTATTAACTAAAACAACAACAACAACAAAAAGGAATAATCTTATACAAAGTTTTAACAGTAGAATTTTCATTTGCAGAAGCAAACCCTACTCTCAGAAAGTTTATGTTGCATAATTTATGCTGCTATAATATTGAGTAAGTATTACAAAAGGTGATCTATGTTGGGGTCTGATCATTATCACACATGCCAAGTACAAAGCTTACTGACCTTCCTTATGTTCTTCTTCTGAGCACTTTTTTGCTTTCTGAACATGAAGAAGATCAATAACTGAATGTGATCCACCAGGTAAATGTCCAGATTGTACTGTTGAATGAGCTGAAGTTGTTTTACTGATGGGAACTAGCTGATGTACCTGAATTCCAACCTAAATCCAAAACATAAATGCATTCATTTAATGAAGTTTAAATAAAATACATTTAAAAATCTGTAATTATATCATAATGTCATTGCCTTCTTCGGCTGGAATTGGCAGCCTGTTGTGGGTGGGGGGGAGGATAAATAAAAATATATTGAAAAACACATAAACGGCCACTAAAAAATCCTAAACAAATCCCAGGATTATCCACCAAAATCCAACAACTAAAAAATTACAAAGATGGTAGTATCTTAACTTCTCTGGTATATAAAAGTGCTGTTAACAGGATCATGAAGCAATGTGTTTTTTATGAAATTTCTTAGACACTAACAAATACAGAAATACTGACAAGAATGTGATTAGTATTAAATCTGGATACCCACCATTGCTTTTCCCCAAAGATAATCTATACTAAATCCATCACTTCAGTCTACAAATGAGAAAAATACTATTGTTTCACTTGTAGACACTGTTTTTGCAAAGTCTCAATGGATGAAAATACTTTGGTAGAAGTAGTCTTTTTTAGATTATGTGTTCCTCATTTTTCAAGACATCCTTGTTTTTCATTTAACTTTTACATACCAAATCAGCAGTGGTTCAAAAAGTGTGTCTAATTAAGAACGCACTGGTGCACTCTGAGTTTACCGCCAATCCTCCATAACTTTAAAGAAAAAAACCTGACACTTGGAAAGAATTGTATATAGGACTCAGAAAGTATGAAGGAGCTAGTATATATATTTCCACCAGGTTTTCTTCTATAATTACATAGTAAGGATTTTGATTAATAACACTTTCTTAGTTGCAATAATGGGATAATATAATCACTGTAAAAAGTTCTTTGTGCTTTTATCTTTTTGTGCTTTTATCTTTTTGCTTTGAAGTATTTCTAGGTTTGAGTTCTGGAACTCAAATGAAACTTTTGGAGTACTGTATTTATTATGTTATACAACTTTGCCTGGGGATTTTTTTTTGCCTTTTAGGACAAGAATTTGAGTGTTATGTGAAATCTATGGGACAATTGAGTGCATTTATCTCCCAAGTATGGGCAAACAACTAAGGGTATCAGTTCAGGATCTCTTCTAGATAGAGATAGGAAAAGAATACTTTCAAGCATGACTCACCTCATGTATAAATAAGGCTTAAAGGGACTAGCTCCCACATAGACATATATACTGGGGGTGTCTGAAATCAGCTGAAAGAAGAACCACTGAGGGACCCTGGATGGATCTGAACTTGATTATATAATCTAGAACTGAATGGACCCCTCCAGAACTCAACAGAGCCACATGGTCAGCAGTAGCACATTGTTTTGTAAAACATGATATCCAGCATGTAGGGGATGCTAACTTTACATTTGAATCCTCTCAAAAAAAATCAAGTGAAATAGAATGACATCACCAGTCAAAGACAGCAAAGGAAACAGACAAGAAACCAGAAAAAGGCAGGGACAGGATGGTAAATATTTCCTCAACTCCAAGCCAGGGAGCTGACTTTGCAAGACAACATTGTGAATCAAAATCCTACTTCTATATCCAGATGACCAATTAATGCAAGTCTGTTTTAGAAACCCTCTGTGTTCCATTGTAACAAATGGCTGATGTCAAAATAGTGGCATCATGG
The DNA here is from genome assembly GCA_036630365.1 of Acanthiza pusilla. Classification (NCBI taxonomy): domain Eukaryota; kingdom Metazoa; phylum Chordata; class Aves; order Passeriformes; family Acanthizidae; genus Acanthiza; species Acanthiza pusilla. Next base: position 4,201,647 of record JAXCHO010000098.1, read on the forward strand.
AGTCCCATTGTTATGACAAAACCACTGAGTTGAGCAAGAGTGTTCTAAAATAACCCATGAATCAAAAGAGCCAGAAAATCACCTTCAAACGGAAGCCGAACCATGGGCTGGTAACTTTTCTTGCTCTAAGACTTGCAGTCTAGAACAAAGCTCCTTTAATCTCTATCTTTGATTGGCATTACAAGAACTATTTATATTAACTACATAACCAATATATGTGCAAAAGTTCACAGAAAATTCTAAGACAAAATAAAATTTACACGTGCTGATAGAACTGTAGAAGACATAGTCTTACTTTGTAACCTGTTTTTAAGTTGTGGATTAATTTATACCACAAAAAAATTTATTTTTTTACATTTATGGCTTTGTAACCATGTTTTTCACAGGTTACAAAACTTAATAGGATTGCACAAACTAATTTACATAAGCTTTGTATTACCTACCCTTTTGCTTAAGTCTGGTTATCATCTATCATGGGGAACTGAAAATCCATGAAAGACAACAAAGCAGGTTGATAAAGAGAATGAATTTCAGTTTTCCCATTACTCACCCCTCGCATATCAGATATGTTCAGTTTCATTGTGTGAAACATGTTCAGAGTTTCTTTCCCAATTACTTTTGCACTGTCTGTTGCATGGTCTAGAGTTACAGTCCTAAAAAGAATAAACAAGTATGGTTAAAAAGGAAACTGTTTCACTAATCCTAAAGACAACAATTCTGTATTTGTTCCAGAGGGGACCTGAAAGAAAGACAGATCACAGTTTTTTGGCATACAGAAACTGAACACCGTTTATTTGTTCTCTGGTTTCTTTTTAAAGGTAGTTAAAACTAATATGATCTACAGAAAAACCAAAAAAGCAGAGTACTTACTAAATGAACATTCTCAGTGTGCAGTCCACATATTAAATGGTCAAATTTAGTATATACTTATATACATGCAATCTATTGAAACCAGACAAAAAGTTTCACAAGAAGTTTACAGTTTGCACAAAAATACACTCCTGCACTTCTTCCACTCAAGCTTGGTTAACGAGAGTTGGTCACTACTATTTCAGTTGTCCATTGTCAAATGTCTCCAGCAAGAGTTTCAAAAGGAACTCAAAGGGGAAGCAGATATAAGCACATGCATGTGGATTACAAACAGGAAATTTGAATTAAGTGACTTTAAACAACATTCCAAATTATTTTAAGCTATGGGCAATTTTTTTGCAACAAGTCTCACAAAACAACCTGGCTGTGAGTTTTACAAATTACCACTTGAGAATTTGGCAAGGCAGCAGCAGTGCTTGGTAGTTCTGGATTCTCTAATGGCCTAATCTTTGACATAGGTAAGGACAGAATTTCAAGTGGCTCATCAAATGTGAGTGATGTAAAGTCTTCTCACTGAAATAACCGATGCAGTTTTAGCTCTGATGAAGTGGGCTCTATCAGCAAAATGAAGTTTGGTGTTTTGACAGGGTGCCATCCTGACAACTTTATAAACACTATGATGGTATTACTCTGCTTTTGAGTCCATCAGAAAACACCAGGAACAGCAAGTGATCTCTGGAAAGGTCTAGTTCTGCCAATATGAAAAGGAAAAACCTTCCTATGGTGAACAATATGAAGATGTCCCAAAGCTTTACATGTTAGTATTTTTAAGAAAAAGGGGATCAATATCACTATGAGTCTAAAGGTACACAACATTTCATAAAAATATTTTAAAAATGTCTATGCTGTACTATCAGGACTGGGCTTCAGAGATGCAGTAAAAATACCACTAACATCTCAAAACCTGAATTTGATTTTAAGCACGTCTCCAAGTCTGAATCCTGCGTAGTACTATGATTGTTATCCTAGGGAATCTTGACCTGTAGGATGAGAAAGCACAGCAACCCATTCACCTCCGAGGCAAGGCAGAAAGAAACAGGTCATGTGCTAGAGCTACAGAGAAAATCTTAAACTGAAGAGAGAAACCAGTCACTTGAGGGAACAACACTCTGGGATTCTAATCAATTTGCTTGGATGCAACTTCTGAAGTTTACCCTTCTGCTGCTAAAAAGCCTTTCGCAGGGCTGAAAGAAATGCTCTAACAAAGACAGAAATACAACACCTACAGCACAACCTGGATTGACTGGGGTTCACAAGGTCACTGGAAAGCCAGACACAGAAGCAGAGACACCATGAAACAAAATCCCAGCATCTGAAGCGATTTAGCGATGTGTGAACAATTTTGCATTGTTAAGTGCCCCTCACCTTACTGAAGATTTCATGAATTAGGGAAATTTCAGGGCACATGTACATTAGTATGCCTGACCACAGAAAAGGGGTCCAAAGCACTGATCTATTAATGAAAAAGCAGTCTGACACTAGTTCCAGTAAAGGAGGAGTAAAGCTCTACCTCAACACACACTCAATACTAAAGATACATTCTTAGGCTGCTAGGAGTAAATCTGCAGTTCAAAGAATTCAGGATAGCCAGAACACAAAAGTACAGACTGACAGATTTTCTTCTTCATTTATACACACATATATATATACACCAATCCTAAAAGGTGATGAGCTTCTTACAGTGAAATATGAATTTTGTAGTTTCAGTTTTTATCACAGCTGAATTCTATGTAACAAATTCAGAAGTATGTGACAGGCTCTGTGCATTGAAGTCCTACAGTTGAACTCTAACCCACTGAAAGAACTCCTGGGCACGTGGTGTGACTCTTGGGGATAGTGCTATGCAAGGCCAGCACTTGGACTTGATTATCCTTGGAGGTCCCTTCCACCTCAGCATATTCTGTGATCTGTGAACTACACCACCTCTTCTGTTATCAGCAACTCTGACCAAATGACCCTTCCGTTCAGGAGGGATTAGTCTGTTACAACCACCTGAGATGGAAGGAAAAATAGAAAAGACCTATCATCTCACAAAAGCTGGGAACATCCCATACTGAAGGAACAACTGCTTTGATACAGAAGTGTATGCCTGAAGAATACATGTGTATTTAGAAGTATCCATGACAACCTTGTATGAAATCTTGTATGAAACAGCATAAGATACTCTATGCCTAGATTATATCCCTGTGTGTTCAATATGCAAGTATATAAATAAAATTCAGATTAAAAAATACTTAGTCAACATCATCCTGTTTACCAATAAGAAACAAAGAACAATGAACAGGAGTAACACCACTGCTTGTGGAAGCTGAAGGTCCTATTCCTTTGACAGGCAGAATAATTGGGTTATCCCATTTCCTCAGGGATGGGCAGCTGCTACAGGGAGCATCTCAATGAGATGTGCTGTGGGGAGCCCAGGCAGAAAGAGATTTATTACATTGATAAGGATATACTAGAAAACAAAGGCACTTCTGATGAGGAACTTACACCTACATGAAGAAATGTAACTGTAAAGGTCAAGAGACCTGAACAGACTGCCTTCTTAAACAGCTGAAATGTAGAGCAGTCTCTGACCTTATGATTTCGAGATTCAACTTTCTAAGCTCCATGTCAGAACTTCATTGTCCTTTCTAGGACCAAAAAACCCCAATCTCTGCAGACTTACTGGTAAAACAACAGGAAAGATAAGATTCAACACTAACAAACTTGTCTGTACTAAGATGAATGACTGCAGTCCAAGGTGTCTGATGCCAGCTCCAATCTTCAGAATTCAAAGCAGCTTCTCAGTCTTCTGCTACAAGTCATTCTGCAAATATTGCCATAGATCCCATGCACTCTAGACTTGGAGGACTACTGTACTATCATATCAGACATCTTTCTTGACAAGTACAAAGCACAATTTTCTCTGAGAACTGACTCCAACTGTCACAATTAGTATGAAATCTATCAAGGAATAGCAGAAAGCCTCTCAAGAAAAAGGAAAGTATTCAACATCACAGAGCACAGGGAGAGAAAATGCTGTGCGCCACCAGAACCTTTCAACTTGGCTGGTTACTGAGAGAAATGAATGCTGCTGCATGTGTGTCATACTGCAGGATGCAAATATGTCTCCCTCAAACACTGTAAGAACACCCTCATCTCCAATACTGAGCAAGCTGAAGAAAGGTACACAATAATATGTATGTATATATGTAGTTCTGATAACCAGAACACTACAAACGTACAACTCAAACAGAGAGGATTTTTGATAATAATATTCTACTTCTTATTTTGGTGCAAATTTGATACGTAGACAAAGAAGTGCCATGCAGTTTGAAATTTCTGTCCTGTCTTCCTATAGATTTTAGATCCTGCAGAAATGTGTTCATGCCCATTAGTTACCTGGCAATATTATCACAGATTCCATGACCTCCATATTTTGCAGGCTCCACTGGTGCTCCAGCCTTTCTGACCATAATTTTAAGGGTCAATCGTTTACCCTTCATACCAGCAGCTTCAAGTCTACGCTGGATTTCTTCTGAGAGGCTCAGAAGGAAAGCTTCTGCTTCCTTAGGCTGAAGGGGAAAAACAACATGTTTGGATAATTACTAGTTTTCAAATACTCAGGGTCAATCATTAAGGGTTAATACAATCCAGATTGTGTAAACTGAAAAGAACAAGCTGACTCAAAGGCAATTGCCTCATTTAAGTGTTTTGTTTACATTGTAGTTTGCTGAAGTTAGGTGAGATGGTAGATTCCTATCCTAATGCTGAAAGAAGTCTTTAAAAAATGTATTTAGAAACCCCAACACAGAATTTCAAGTCTAACTTTAAGCACAAACCTAGAAGATGAAGAGCACAGGACTTAAAATCTTTTTCACTGTGAGCAAAGTCAAGCAGTGGAACATGTTCCTCAGGGAAGTTTGCAGTCTTCGTTCTTGGAGATTTCCAATGCCAGTCTGGATAAAGTCCTGAGCAACTGGTCTGATTTATCAGCTTCCCCTGCTTTGAGCAAAGGGCTGGATTACACATTGTGAGGTCTCTTCAAACTCAGTGTTTTCCTATCATTTCTATAAATACTGAAGATCTCAACAGAATGCTGAGTTACTTTTTACTTTTAAAATATAGTTTTGTTAATAGCACTCCCCCCCAAACAATACTTGTAAAATGCCTAATAAAAATGTTGTACTGGAGCAGCTGGTGATAGTTTCATGCACTGGCATCTTTGAATAATCAGCATTTAAATGGAAGAGAATGCTAGGTGCTGACAAACCTACTGCAGTTCTCTTTTTCTGTACCAGACTTGTATAAGGAATGCAGAATAGCCAGCTAATTTTGTGCAAGCTTCTTTTCAGTCCAATACTTTTGCAGTCTCTCCTCCCATTTTATCGTTTGGTCTCCTACTTCTTCATTTTCCTCATTTCTATTTCGTGGCTAAGATGGTGCTCTAACAGATCAAAGTGTAAGTGAAAATGATCAGGATATGAGAAGATTCTTCTATAGCTGAAAAAAGTCACTGCAAAAAAGAAGCAGTTTAATTTACCTGTGTAAACCTTATTCCATAGTTGATTTCTGCTGAAACAGATTTTCTTTCTTTTTCTGTACGAACAGGTCGGTCATCCAAACCACGACAAAATCTGTAGAGCATTTGTCCTGTTTTTGGACCAAATTCTTTTTGTAGTTTTGACATTGAAGCACACTGCAGATCTCCACAGGTTTTAATTCCCAAAGAAGCCAGCTTAGATTCCATTGTCCTGCCAACTCCTAACAACAAAGCAATCAGTTCTGTTAACCTTATACAATTCAAAGCCAATGAGGTTCTGATTACATAATTTTTTTATTTTTAAACCTACACTATGCCATATCAAATTAACAAATAAATATTTATAAAATAAGTTCTGCTCCATAAAACATGGCTTAAATGGAAACTTTTGCTGTCATCACCTGTGTATCTTTAATCTGTTTCATATATTTACTCTAAGATGTCACACTGCAGCACATTTGTTTATTTTTGGGTAAAAAATGAATGACTCCTGCTTGGAAATTGTCTTGACAAGGTACTGCCTGTTACAGATTATACTGCACTGAATCCCCACAACAACTCAGTCCAAAAAGAGTGTCCAACATGCAATATGTTTTCCCCTATGTAAAGTGATTTAATCTAAAAGAAAGCCAACAAACATTTTGACCATTGTTACACTGCTTCCCAGGTAGAAAAATAATATTTCAGGTAGAAGTGATAGCATACCTGTATTACTTGTGCTTTGAATTACCAACCACTGGAAATTGTAGGTATCCATGGCAACGGCACATATGTAAGTGTGATAAACTGAAGCATATTTCTGGGTTTTGGAGAGGTGGCCTATTACTTCCAGAAAATATTAATCCTATGAATTCCCACTACCAAAATCAGCAAAAATTAGGTATCTTAGGTAATCAGAATCTATTTTTCATAATCTGTTTCTCTGTCAAGGTGGCATTATTAACACAAACACTAAAATATTTTTACTACGAACATGCAAGTGAATTCTGAAAACTTTAATATATTAAAGTCGAAGCACAATGCTATATGAGTAATATTCTGGAGGAAAAATCTCTCCTGTAAGTTATACCAAAGAGAAATGGCACTATGCTGTAAATATTTGTAAAAATTTGGCCACAGAAGGGGTTACCGAATTTCTGGCAAACGTGTACCTGTCTATGAATGCTATTTCTACCACTCTTCCATTTCAGTGTCTCCTGCCCTCCCCTCTGGTTTTAATCTTAAACAGATGAAGACACTATTTCTTACATTTAACACTGAATATATGTATATACATGGAGGCTGAGATCAGCTGATCACTAAAAGCATAAATGAGTGCTTACTCAGCACTTCTTGCACCATGCCAGTGTCACATTATACTGTGTGTACTGAATAACAGTATAGGGTTACATGCCAGGAAATGGTTTATGTTACAATCCTTTTAAGTATTTTCCTGTAACAGTAAAAATATAATAAAGCCTGTTTTCATACAGGTGTGTTCCACATGTCTTTACTGTCTATCACATTTTGGATCATAAATATGGAATAGCATCTAATCTTGCTTGATCTAGAAGGCAAATTTGTAGCTGAAACTGGTTTCATATCATGAGGCAAAATGCCCTCTAAAAGATAGGAGTACCTGGAAGACTGGTAACAAGTTGCCCTCTGATAAAATCATCCACTTCTTCAGGTTTTAAGTGATACTGTCCATCTGGTTTTGCTTTACGAGTTGCCATTCTGGCCAGCAGAATATTGGAACCTGTAAAAAAAACAAATTAAAGCATGTCTGTGGTAACTTCTGTCGATTATCAAGTAGAATGGCACAGTTTAACACTCAAAATGCAGAAAGTACAGTCAAATTCATTAACTTTTACCAAGAATTTGATGATATATATTCATATACACTTGCAGTGTCTACTTTCAAATTATCAGCCAGCGGTATTTGCTATAACACCAGTGAAACTAGTGGTAACTGCAATTGCAAAGTTTGTAAGGGAAGAATTTTGCTTTCAGTCATGTATTTCAGCTTGTCTGACAAGTGGATTTTACACACTTACATACACTCAGTATAGGTATATATACACCCTCAACTCTGGTATTATTTAGGAACAAAAAGAAAGAAGAAAGGAAGGGGCCAAGTAAAAACAAATCAAGGAAGTCTTTTCAGATGTGTGATTTAATATGCAATACCTACTACAAATCACACTGATCTTTGCTTTCAGTACTTTCTAATAACTATGCAAAATCATGTCCACCCTGTCAACTCTTACTGCTATCTCCATTAAGGAGCACAATCTGTTTTTCTATTTACTAGAAAAACACAGAAGCATTTCATAAAAATGAATGCAAGAGTGGAATTTTAGCACAGTGTTCAGATAACAAAAGAGAAGTGATAGCTGGACAGGCCACTCACTTAAGAGTTGGACTTGATTCTTGTGGGTCCCTTCCAACTCAGAATATCCTGTGATTTCTGATGTGGAAATTCTACACATTTTTGCTTAAAGCTTTCCACTTGTGAAGATTTTTTTGCATTTTTATTCACACTAGTTTAATGTAAGTGGAAACATATTCCACAAACACTTAAAGAGTTTTAGCAAACTTACACAGCTTAGATACATTAACAAAAGCAGTCATTGCTTGTAAACAGAAATGAAGTTACTTACCCATCCCAACAGAAGCCGTGCATTTAGTTTGGTCTTTGATTTCGGTGCGGATAGCGTTTGCAAATTCATCAGGAGTCAATCTGGTCTCTGTAAGGATTTCAGTGATATCTACTAGTGCTTCATCACAACTGACTGCTTCGATGTTGTGAGTATAGCTATCAACACAAAGTAAAGGAGGTGAAACACCAGCAACAGCTCACCATCTGTTAAAACAAATATGTAGCAAATAAAGTCTTCCTTTTTGTGGTGGCATTTCCCTGCCTATTTTATATCACACATCACTTAGATATTAAAAATGCTAAACCAGCAAGTTACAGTAATATTACTAATTCAGGACTAATTTCAACATGCTGATTTTAAAGGAACAGCTGGAGAAGGAGTTTAATATTTATCACTGACAATAACAAATTTCCAGTTTTATTTCAAGTGCATTTTAAACCAGAAAGTACTTTCTAATAGACGTTACTCTAATAACCCATTCTTAAGTCACCCAAAAAAAAATCTTTTGGAAGGATCTCACTTCTATCAGGGATCTGCTTCTCACAGTGTAAATAAGAAAAAAAATGAACAATGATTTGGAAGTCACATGCTGTTTACAGGATTTGGATTCAAGATAAAAAATGCTCAGAAGCACGGTGCTCAAAGTAACAAAAATCGTACAGAGGAAGTATTACTACCTCAAACAGGAATAGCTTCACTGAAGCTGAAGAGTAACATGAGAGATGAAAATATTAATTCAATAACTGCATTCAGCAGCGGCAACAAAAATATGCGTGATAACCCTACCATGAAGATCATGTAAACAAACAGCACATTACCTTGCTAGTATTTCGTATACTGTCCGTGCAACTTCTTTGTACGCATCAAAATCATATGAAACTGCTTGAAGATTTGGACACAACTTTTTTGCTTGGCCAAAAAACATTCCATTCTTTATGCCAACTTGCCTAAAATGAAATAATTAAAAAAACTCCAAGTAAACACAGTGCAAACTTTTCCACAAATTAATAGGGAGTATTTTCAAATTAATTATTTCTCTTTTCCCACAAAAACAGAAACAGGAATTCAGTCAACAGGTAACAGTTTAATAAGTTAAAAAATACCTGCAAATACAGTATTTGAATTAGCTGTGTAATATTCAGCCATGGAGCGTGAACAATCTGTTTTTAGGAAAATGCTAAAGACAAAGATTCCAGAAAGCACTATTTGCTATCTTCCGTTTCAAATTGAAACCACACGTATAGTACGGCAACTGAGGTAGCACGATCTTGTATTCCAAGGTGCAAGCTTACATAATTCAGCTCCTGTAATGAATAAACCCTTTCTCAGATACAAATAGAAGCCTGCCTATCCTAGCAAGTCTGAGAAAGGTTCCAATGAAGAAATAATTTCTGGAGTATTATTTCCACCAGGAAAAACCCCAGCATTTCTAACACTGTGCTTATATTTATAGAAGTTGTTTCATATTATAAACCTTTATAAGTTACATCATTTGAGATGGTCAGCAAAGTCTCTGCCAAAACGGTTTTAAGTTTAGTAGTCACACTTTCTGTTTGATTTTAAGTAAAACCTTCAGAATGTGTTGTTAATTCTATAAAATACTGCAACTTCAATACAAAGACATGAAGATAACATGAATTCAACAGCATCACAGTGAAAGGCATAAGGTTTTTCTTATCGGGCTTTATTTCAAGTTATATGTAGGTTGGGTTGAGCACTGTTGAGCAGCGCCTACCAAGCAGTAGCATCCACAAGGAAGACCTGTTAAATTCTAACAACCTCTATAATTACAACTTCTGAACAGAAACTTCTTCTCTAGATAAATTTAAAGACACTAGCAACTACTATCTTTGGACATTGTATGCCTATACGCAAGAGATTTTCAAGTGAACTATTGGGTAACTTTTACCTACCTGGCCTCGTAACTACAAGAAGCTATTTCAGCCATGGACAGAACAGTGAGATCGAAGTCAGCTCCATTCACGTGTGTGGAATCCGGATGCTCCCAGACTGACAAGTCCAACTGATCTGCTAGAAAAATAAAATTTGTCTTTATGTTATTTTTCCTAAGAATTCCAACAGAATAAATGTGAATAAAATAAAAATTACAGATTTTATTTTATATAATTTCTATACTGTTATCTGTTGAGGAAAAGATTCTTAATACCATATTGATTTATATTATGGTTCAGAAAAAAAGAAGACTCTCTTCCCCAGTAATGTCTCTCTGGATAGGTCTGTACGTACTACTGAGAAAAATATTAATAGAAAAATGGTGTTTCTATTTTCCCCCAAACTACTAGAGAGCAGCTCATTGGTGACTACATACACCACACTATAAAATAAGAATGATCTTAGCTTTAGTGACTGTAACTAGTGATCAAACACTTGTGGCTAACTGCTACAATCATACGCTGTCAACAAATACAAGACACTCAAAATTATTTACCACCTGCTTGACTGAACAAGAAGACACTTAGCTACGTTCCTTTTTAGAAAAAGCACACCCACCACCAGAACACTGAAATTTCATATAGAATATAAATCCACTTCATATAATACTTAAAACTATTTTTCTAATAGTCTATATACCGCAAAGTGATTTTTAACAAGTGAAATAACTAGAATGCTAATTAGTTTAAATAAAAAACACTAGCTAGAAACTTACACTTTCTTTAACACTCTTATGGGGATATTAACTGAAAAAACTTCTGCTTTTACTTACTAATAATCCTCTTACTAGGATATGTCAATTTCTTTCAAATATCACCACAAACTTGTCTTGGATCAAAATGAAACAATTACAAATACTGCAACCCCAGACTTAAAATGAGATAGACCTTTCCTAATACTATAAAACTTTACTACATACTCTTATACAAATTTTAAAGAATCCTCCAGGCCCACTGTGTACTAGGTACTAGACAGAATTTCATGATGCTGAATAATGGAAACAAGCAAAAGATTTTCTAATTCCTTCTATTTGGGTTTTCACAATATGTAAACCTTGAAATACTTGCTATAAGCTAAATATGGATCAGATTGAAAAAAACTACTAGATGCAAAAGCTACTATGCCCACCCAAACTCCCATCAGAATCAAAACAATGAGGTATCATACAGATAAAATGCTTCTATTTAGTTAAAATGAAATCCACTATGCAGTTCTGCTGAACACCATACACCTTTGTAATATAACAGGGAGTTTTCTTCCGAGTGCCACAATGCCTGATCATATTCCATGGTACTAACAACTTACACACCGACAATCTGACTGAAAGGAAACATGGTGCTATGTGCACAAGTAGCTATCAAAAAAGAAAGTGGTGTAATGAGTGAGTGGAGATACCAGGGGTAGAGCCTGACACATGTGGAAAACTGCTTTTATTCAGAATTTCTGCTAATTCGTGCATTTTTTAATTTCTTAAATATTTTCATTTATGATGAGCTCAATAAGTTACCTAAGATGTCTGCAATTGAAAATTAGAGCAAAATTATGCCCCAAATAAAGATAAGAATGACAAGAACAATTTCTTTAGTCCATGCCTTCCTGTGCCCTGGCCTGAGATGATGCTGTCATCTTGTCTATCTTCACTGGATTCGTCGACATTTTCCACACCGCAGCAGAGCAGATCCCCCCATGAGCTGATGGAGTCACTTCATGTGAAATTCAGGGCAATGCAGAACACATTGTCCTCAATGGAAGGCAAGGTAGAGAACCTCTCATCAAAAGCTGGGAAACTAGACAGGCACATGGTGAATGTGGAGCAACGGATGGAGAAATCAGAGGCCAGGACCCAAGTCTGTGAAAAAGAAATCGCTGAGAATAAATCTGTGACTAATATGATGGTTAAAATCTGCTGCTCTTTAGAATGAAAAGGGAGATTCTAGGGTTGAGGGAAAGGAAGTCTAGAAAACATTCACATCTTGGGCATCCTGGCCATGGAAGAGACCCCAAACTATGAATCCTGATTAACATATGTTAATCTTTTATCTTTAGAATACGAATGTTAAAGATGGCATGTATGTAGAGAAGTAATTTCTACTATCTAGAAAGCCTATCTCCAATCTGGGGATTTAGGGAGAGAACGATATCAAGTTTTTAAATTTAAAGGCTATGCATTTTTGGATGAATTAATACAAGAAAAAGAAAGTATTCCATAAAAGATTGAAGATTCTATTGACACTAGATATTGGTCTAGCAATGCAGATCAAAGTCAGGAACCAGTATCACTAAAGAAGTAATTTTTAAAAAAAGAAAAAAAAAAAAAAGAAGTAGCTGAAGCAGCAGAATTCAGTATTTGGTCAAAAGTGATTCATAAGGGTTTGGGGTTTTTTGTTCGGGGTTTTTTTTTTTTGTTGTGTTTTTGTTGTGATTTTTTTTTGAGGGGGTGAGGTGCTTTGTTTCTGTGTTTTTGGTTGGTTTTTAATTTGGAACTTTTTTTCAAATAAGCAAGACCTGGAGAAGGCAAAATCAGAGAACAGCCTGGAAAGTATGAAGCACCAAAAACCGAAGTGGGTTCCATGTTGAAGCATGGATGTAAAAATATGCTCATGTTGTAAGTTGCTCCCAGCTGCCTTTCTATTTCATTTTTATAACATGTCCCCATTGTGTACGTTATAACAGCCTAATTTACCACTACGTATTTTTGATATTTTAGAAAAAGCATTTTTGCATGTAATACTTGTGCCTACTGGACTGTATTTCCCTCTGGCACAGCACAATTAAACACATGCTGTGAAGTGTGTCACATACACTTTCTAAGATACTGTGATGTCTGAGAAGCCTAATCAGCAATTCCACTTTTTTATCTAAGACCATAACTAACTGTAATTTCTTTACCCCAAAAGGAAGACAAACCATGTACTTATGAGAAAATGCAAGCAGAAACAACACTTTTTAAAAAAATTTGTAAAACGATTGTACATGGAGATAAAAATAAACAGAGACTCAAAAATATTATGAACTACAGCTAATGAAACAGAGACCATAAAAAGAGTGTCTGGAAAAAATCCTTTTACCAAAACAACAGGCTGCAAAATCAGCCATAGTATCAAGAAAGAGCGAGCTAGCTGCCTGCCTGCATACAAGCCAGTGGAGACTGGATGCTGAAGTTAAAGAAATGAAAGTGTGATATCCAGAAAAAGCTGCCACAGTAAGAAACTGAACTTGTTATAAAATGAAGTTGAAATCTGTTGTACTCTTAAGCAATAAATACAGTAGAAGAGATACTCCTGAATTTGTGAATCAAAAGAACATGCTAGATATCTGCTAAACTTCTATAATTCAACCATCTAATTCCCCAAACCACTCAATTGTATGAAGTCACACCCTTATCCAGTTCAAGGCCCTAATAACAGTTAGGCAGTCACTGTGTAAACTAAACTACCAATAAATACTTCACACAAAAGCTCTACTACAGAAAATCCAACTCCATAAAGACCACAGCTCTCTTTGTCTGGAGCATACTGCAAAGACCTTAAAAGGCCAGTGGGTTCCACAAATACATATTCTACCTCAGTTTTGAAGTGTTGTTGAACTACAGCAAAGAAGACAAATGAAATGGCATCACTTCCAGTAATACCTTGCTTCTAAACGTTTTAAAAAACCCAAACAACTTGCCAATTTACAAAGTACTAATGTTTCGAAAATAACCATGGAAGAACAACCTATCTTTTCCCCGTCTTGTATCACCAAAATAAAACACTGAGGTGTAAACTTTATAACAACAGTACTTATTACCACAAGTTTGGTAAAAACTGCATATACAAAGGGCAAATGAGAAACTCAAGTTCCAAATCTAAACCAGAATCAAATAGCAGCTATCCCTCGTATATGCAATTTTTACCAACCTTGTGGCAAAAATTATGCTTCAAGATGATTAAATAGATTGTTGCTGGCCACTTAAGTTGCCAGTGTTTAGCAATATACTTTCTCATTCTAAATACAGTTCAGGCAGTATAATTATAGTAATAAAACTTGTTAATAAAATTATGATTTATATTAGTACACTACTAGAGGACACAAAAAGTAACAAATTTCGGAATTACTGCAGGCAACTATGGAATTCTCAAATTACAACAGATGCCCTGGTTTTGAGGAAACAAAGTATTGAACAAACAGAACTCATGAAAATTGCACAGACTTTCCAAAAACCTAAAATGCTCTAAGGACCATTCAAATTAACTCACTGTGCACAAATATTCTACATACACAACTCAAAAGCCACCTTCAAACAATCAGCATCTCACTGGCCACGTACTGTTGTTACTACTTTTATACTAAAAAAACCCCTGTAATAGACTTCTAAAATTTATTTTGTACCTTCTTTCTATACTCGATTTTCTGAGAAAAAAGTGAACCTGGACAACCTGCATTCATTTCTTATTTTAAAGAACTACTTAACATTCTATCTTACAGTCAACATCAATGAAAGTGAGTAAAACCTAAAATTACTCTAAACTAATATTTATTCATAACGAGCAAAGCTAACTAACAAGTGGCCTGCTATTACTGAGGCCACAGAGCACCATGTTGTCCAAAGGTAGTTCTTTTCTGAAATCCCCCATGTGAAAGAAATAAATTTATCCATGGTACACTATCAGTAATTTTAAAGAAAAAGTCTTTTATAACAACAGTTAAAAACATACATACAGACAGACTTATCTGTACCTGCTTTGCCATTCAATAGCTTTTTCTGGTAATATTGCTGTTCAAGCTGGGGGTTTGCACCAGGGCGCAGTGGTGCTTTTCCTGCACCTCTGTTACTAGTAACAGCTACTGGCTTTCCTGTGGAGAAAAAATGCATATACTTACAGGTCAATACCTGTAATAGCTTACATTTTAATAACAGCACAATTAGGATAAGATCATAAGGACTTTTAATTACTTTTTGTAGTTTTTTTCAAGCTTAGATGCTCTTAAAGCACTAGAGAAGGAACAGTTATGAAAGTGACTTGGAATTGCAGCAACGAATCTGTCGCAATTGCAGTCACATGTAAAGAAGAAAAGTTTTTCAAGAGTGAAAATATAGCCATATTAGTTTGTCTTTAATAAAAAAATAAATGGAAGCTGTGAAATTTCACCAACGACCTAATGATTCATTAGTTTAAGATACAGCATACACTACACTGATTTTAAATACTTCAACATGTTTATTAGCTTAAGTAAACCAGAAAAATATACACATGCAAAAACACTTAGTTCCACTTAGTTAAACTGTACAAACCAAAATTTTTAGTAAACTTTTGACTTTTCTGTAATATCAACACCTCCATGGTGTTTCCAAAGGAAGCTAATTTATGCACTGAAAGTTCTGGCAGACTTCTGTGGAACAGAAAAAGTATTTGCAGAAAAGTCCTACATTATGTTCCAATAATGGAATTTGAAACTTGGCAGCAGGAAATCAAGTTTTAAAGTCCCAAACATAGCAGAAGTATCTTCGATACAGTTGCTTCTTCCTTAGGACAGAAGAAAGCAATGAGGAAGCTCTTCTGCTGAGTAAGCAGAAGAGCTTACTCTTTCCCAAGGTCTGCAATAGCTGGGAGTGTGAGATGGTCACCATTGCACCAAGTCTTCAAACTTGTGCATCCCTGAAGTTGAGTGTTTGCACAGAACTAAGATCTCCATTTCTGAATGGTACACTTGTAAGAAACAAACCCACCAAAGTTTGCTAAGGTGCTCCACTAAGTCTCCTATATCTTAAGGATGACCACACAACTCAGACTTCTGAATGTCAACTGAATTGCTCATCCTCCAGGTCTTGTAGTATTTCACGTGTAAGAGTTTGAAGAGGAAAGGAAAAGAAAGAAGCAAATTTCCCTTGAAAAATATGCATCAGGCAGAGACAATTCTCAGCCTTGACCTTTCCACTTTTCTACTTAAAGCTTCTTAAACTACTTAACTACTTCTGGAAAATTATTAGGATAGCCTTTTTTTTTTTATTTTATTTTTCTTTTTTAAATAGGCAGTGCCCAAATCCCACTTTCGGTACAACTGAAACCAGATTTCCTATTTCTAATATGGTAGATTAAAATCTTAGATAGATACAATGTCACAGAGAACAGTTACTGCAGATTTTACTTCTCTCTTCTTACTTTAGATACTGAAAGGAGATAGCAAGGAGAATTCCAGTTCTCTCTTCAGCTTGCTTTTGGATTGTGAGAAAGTAAACAGGAATATGAAAGTTGCATGGTCTGACTATTGAAGACGCAAGGAAAAAGATTAATATGCAAAGTTAATTTTATAATTGTGCAAGTTTGGTTTTTTTAAAGGCTTAACTGAGTAAACTGTAGCACACAATAAAATACTGACCTTTGAGATCTGGTCTATTTCGGATAGCCACAGACACAAAGAAGCAATCCATATCCACGTGCATGATACAGCTCTGTGGCTTGGCTGAGCTCGCAACAGACACATTACCTAGTGTGAAGATACACCAATAGATAACTTGAACCCTAATTTACACACTTTGGTACTACTCACAGTAGTCATCAAGGTCTACTATCAAGTTTTTACCATCTCTAAGCCATAAATATTTTTGTTTCCTCTCACCAAGAAGGTAATTACTCTGAGAAAAGTAAACATAAGCAGTAGACAAACAGCCTAAACAATGAATTAACTTAAGAGTTTCTATTTTTTATTTTCCCATAATTAACACCTTCTACCTAGTAAGTTCCCTGAATCCAAGGAGATTAATGCATGTTGTTGGCACTGGATCTTAATTTCACTGTTAACACTGACTCAAGAAAATAATTTTACTCCTTTTTGTTCATCAATCAGAACACTGCTTCAAAAGCTAAAAATACAAGTTTAGCTGCACTAAAAGCTACCATTATTCTTCATGAAACACACCACAGTTAGTTTTAAAAGTCCCATGCAACTGAATTTTGTCATTGCTGTACTTATACGCATGCAAACATTCAGCAAAGATGAGCAAGATATCTCCACACTGAAAACTTACATGCCTAAAACACTACAAATACTTTCTAGTACTCCAAGTCTGCATGTCTATGCTGCTGACCTACCAAAGGTGGAAATAACTAACACAAAAAAGAAAAGAATTTGAACAATGCATGAAGTGTAACAGTGAAAAAATACTTCTATACATCAAGTGAGCTGTTCCACTTAACATCTGAGTTAATTACTGAGTTATCAGAAAAATATCCTCTTGGTTTTAATAATTTACAATTTGAACTCATTCTTCGAAAAATAAGGACTGTCTTATAATTAACATATTTACAAATCAAGCGATCAAGTTAAGGAGCTGCTACTTGTCAACTGAATCACAGGCATTAACTATTTGAATAGTCTAGGCCAAATCAAAGAGAAAATAAATACATATTAGCTTATATCACATTTTGATTAAAAAATACACATTAGGTAGTTCATAAGCTAACATGTTTGATAACTGGGGTGTCCTAACACAAACACAGAATCAGTTAATTTATTATCTAACAATTTTTTTGATGTGGCAATTTCTCATCAAGCATATTTTCATATGATTACAAGTGAATAATTTTACACCACAGGAGTCAGAATCTCTTTAATGGTACAGAGCTAACCTTTTAATTTAAAAAGATTGTCAACAAGAGATTCTAAAGAGGCAAAATATTTTATCTGTTGTAACACTTTGACTCTGATGAATTATACATTTTTTTCACTTTGGCCATTGATGCAATGACATAAAATATTTCTCTTCAAGCCAGGTTCAAAAGTCTCATATGACACTACTACCCACTTTAATAGACCCAGAGCTATATAAAACTCTCACTAAAAAAAAAAAAAATTTAGATTTTAACTCACATCCAAATGTTACTCATCTTTTAAATGCTCATGCTGAACAGTAAGATTTTTTTCTTCTCTTTTTTCCCCTGCAGATTTCCACACAGCAACTACAGACTTGTGTATTTAGATATACATAGTATTTCTCTCCCTTATCAATCCATATATCTTGGTAAAGTCAGGAATACTATTTCTACAAGGAGGAATTGAATATAGACCAGAGTATCACATTAAGTAACATTTTAAGTTAAAAAATCCCAAGCAAACTCAAAAGCAGTTGGACCAATTAGTTTTCACTGCATCAAAGTCTTTCCAGACAGTCTGACTATAATATGAATACTCAATACTAAACTATGCAGTCGCATTTAGACATTTAATGCACGAAGATATAAGGCATCTTCTTAGCATAAACCTTCTTAAACAAGTATCTACCTGTGTCAGTTTTAAGTGCAGACCTGCCTGCTTTCCATTTTTTTAATTTTTCCCTTCCTGGAAAGACACCGCTGTTTTTTCTTTGCAGGTTGTTGACAAACTCTGTCAGTTCACACTTCCATGTTGATATGTGATGCAGTCTTGAACGTGAATAAAAGTCAGAAATAAAACTACAATCTGAAGGTTTGGACACAGTTAAGGAAGCTGCCTTGCTAGGAGCAGGTACAGAAGTGCTTTTTGTGCTTGAAGGCCCCTGAACAGTAGAGTGGTGAGCACCATTTATTTTAGCAGTACTGTGCAAAAATGAAGATGAGGATGAGTTGCTCATAGTCCTGTGTGGACTCCATGAAAAGTCTGTATTTTTGTTGCTTTGCTGCAACTGCTGCATTGTGCAGTCTCTAAAGTCAACCATGCCTTTGTCAGTCTTCCCCTCCTCCTGCACAGGGACTGGAGAGAACCTGCTGGCAACACCATTGCCGGAGGGCACCAAGCAATCCTGTGTTTTTAAGGCACTGGTAGAAGTGTGTGTGTGTCCATTAAAAAGGGCAATGCTGTCTTTACGAGACTGAATCCCATTTTGTTTCCGTATGGGAAGAATCTCCTCCAGCTCTGTAAATCCAAAATCGTCACTTTCTTCTTCCTCTTCTTCATTCCAGCTGCTTATTCCATTGGGTATGATTTCATTTTCCATTTCATACTTTCTAACATGATTTCTGAAACAGATACAATAATTAAATACCATATCTTTTATAAATAAAGGCACATTTACAGGTAATTTCAAGCTTTTCTTAATTGTTCTCAGTATATACTTCAGTTACATTCCCAATACAATTACCTCAAATTCTGAGACACATACTCTCAATAGCACAAAATATAAAGCCATAGCAAAGATTTTGCAGATTTCATGTATTATCAACTAGGAGTTTACACGGGAGTGACCATGCTCACATCAGGAAAGCTTGACTTCCAAGGCCTTTAATTTGGCAGGTGATCTCCAACTGAATTACAATAATCATTGATTTGTTAACAGAACTGTACTGCCACAAACAGCATGAATGTTGCAGGAATACGCAAACCATCAGGAAGAGCTGTCCTTTTATCAAGAGACGAGATTTTCCTTAACCAGTTACAAACAACCAAAAAGAAAAGAGAAAGTATACACAGAAAACTATTTTTTTTGGAAATTATTTTAATGTGTTAGACTTATTTTTTCTCAATGAAAAAATCTGTTCAAGCTCTAAAAATCAAATGTATACTTAGCTTTGATAAAACCCACAAACAAACTACTTCTCAACTTTTAAGCATATAAACCGAAGTATTCTGCCACAAGTGCAATAGTGCAAGGACAAAGTTTTCAAGAGTTCTACATTCTCTTGATCTGCTGAAAAAAAACCCAACAAACCCAACCATCACTCCCAACTCCCAGAGCTAGCTATTTAAGTACACAAAAAAGGTGGGAAATAATTAGCTATTCAGAATGTCACTAAAACCAGAAAGCCAATTAAACATGACAACAATTTGGTTAAAATTATCGCAAACATAAATTACAGTAAACATAGCATTTTGGAGAGTTGTGTGGTTGAAAACAGTATATTCAGTGGTACATACTTAGTGCATAGGCAGGATTTTAAAGTTATGTTTTTCAGACTACATTGATATTTTGGGAAATCTGAATATTATTCTCATTTAAAAAATCTTTAACAATGCAATAGTAAGAGATGATGGTGGTTGTACCACTCATTGTTTAAAATCTGGGTATGAAATACTGCTTAAGATATTAATTTTGTGGGACTGGTTTTATTCTTCCTAAAAGTAGACAAATCCCACTCATGTGGTGAAGTCTCCTCAGCACTATTAACTGGATTTTTAAAAAATCAGCAGACTGTGGAAGAACTCAGATCATCAGTACAAATCAGAAAGTACAGTATCTTTCGCAGTATCCTTGGCCCTATTTGAGCCATAGTGTTGAATCAGATGACATCCAGATACCATTTCCAACCTAAAACATTGTATAACGTTACTATTTTTGCCTATAAAGAACAAACACGTATTTCCGAAAAAGATGCAGGAATCTTCTTTTTAAAAAAAAAAAATATCTATAGAAGAGTTCAAGTAGAATGTTTCTTTCTAAATTCCAATTCCTCTGTGAGTTAAGATGTTTCACTGGTGCTTTCTCTTCAAGTCTCTTTTCAAGGTCTTAGGTCTCTTAGGATACTTTTTTATATTGCAATTTCATTTTTTAATCCATCTTCTCTCTCAAGCGTGACTTAAACCTTGGTGTTAGCATATATAATGTATGCTGTGACTTCTTTTTTTTAAAGAGGCTAAAGAAAGAGCTTAAGAACTGGTACGTATTTATATTCATTCCTAGGCACTGTTAGCAAAAGTAGTCACCAGCTTTGTATTTTTAAAATGAAGATCTACTTTTCAGTGTCACCAGTCAGAAACCTTTACTGCATGCCTGTTGCTTCCATACAGATACATTACACGCTAGGACTCCTAGGCTGTATGATCAAGCAAACTGTGATCCAAAGACTACAGACAAGGCTTGGAGCCAAGGTAACTGTAGTTCTCTCCTCGACTATTTACACACCTATACCTCACTTTTAAAACTCGGTGCCTCAGAGCTTGCCTCTTATAAAGCTGAAATGAACTTTAAAAACGCTATATATTTACAAATGTAAACCCATTATGGGTGAATGATGAGAATCTGCATGACAAAATCAGAAACACTTACACCCTGTTGAGATCTTTAGCTATATTGCTTGGACCTGGCATGGCATCTTCAGGTTTGCATATGCTGGTAAAGTTGAGACCTTTCTGAACACTTGACTGCTTGGTGTAAAGCTGATACGGAATATACGAAAGGAGACGTCCAGCTTTAATGCTGAAAAAAAAAAAGAATGAACAGGTTACTGCTTAAGAAGTTGTAAAAAAATGCCAACCTTCTCTGCTGAAGAAAACCCAACCCTATATGTACTTGCAGCTCCTTCCACAACCCCTTTCTCTAACTGGATTGAACGGAAAAGTAAATTGTGATGTGGTGACTGGTACAACAAAACATATTTGCAAAGATGTATTGCCCAGTTTTCTACCTCCACTTCTCTTTCCAACTGACATGCACAAACCCCAGGTATTTAATTTAAACAAAACAGTCAAAAAACCCTTGGTGAGTGGTACAGGTTGTTCTACCTGAACAATGCTGACTGAACTCTCTAACATGGAACAAATTAGGGTAGAATTTGAAAGAGGTCAGCTAGGATGTGGTTCACTATTAAAAATTGACTACTTTTTCCACTCCACAAGTCTAATTACCTCTTCTTGTGAAAAAACTCACTGAGGCAAGCTAAATAGATGAATAATTTCCAAACAGACCTTCCATAAGTATCTACAGCAATCATTCCAGTTATGTCCTACTGTGTTCCAATGTATCTCCTTCTTTTCCTTCTTCCACTGAAACTGCAATTATATCAGAGTAACTGCTAAATTCCTTAGGGAAGCCACACACTTGGAAGTGAAATCGCCTCAAAAATACACCACAGAATGATTTCATCTCTCCACCCCAACACCTGCTGCTGGCAGTAGAGATAACAGCCTTCCAAGCCTACACTTTAACTCTTCTTTATATACAATTCTTCAGACTGAACACTGGGTCAGAGATGCTGGAACTGCACATAGCAGAGGAATCTCTCCCCTATCAGAGCAGATTAGTATTAGTATTTAGTTTTGAAGACAGAACCAGAGTCACATTTTAAAGATAATTTAGCTTAGTGTTTTTCTGTTCTTCAACAACCGAATACTTTTTCTTGCTTGAATCTGTACTATCAAGGGAGCCGGACAGTGGAACAAAAGCCCTTAGGAGCTTTCTGGGTGCAATTAGAGAGAATATAGTAGCAGATCACATTTCCCAATTAGATAAATTAAAACTTACTTAGGCATACACATATAGCTGGTAAGGTTTCTATGGAAATGGGATAGTAAAACAGCACCAAAAAGATATCAATTAAATACTGTTTAATACATGGATAGATATCATTCATAAAGGAATATAATTTTCATTAAACATTGCCAGAGTTAAAAATACACCTGGTAGAGTTCCAAAGCTTTCTTGTACACGAAGAGGTGACGCAGCAACTAAGCTTTTGCAATGCCTGATTTGATGATTTCTCATATGACTGTGTGAACCTGGGTATAGAACCGCATTGGCAACATTTCAAAATAATTGCTACAATTTCAAGACGATTAAATAATGCCACACTTATTTAAGAACTTGTTCATGACTTCAGGGTTTTAGCTACTGGAGTAGCTGTGTTACTAGATCAACAAATAGCTGTTCTTCTCCAAACTGTATTAAGATGCAGCAATAGGAACCCTAGTTTAGACACATCATTTGACATCTTTCCCCATTTCACCTTCCCTGTATCACTACAAAAAATTAGATTGGTACGGACCTCTGGAGGTCTCCATTCCAAACACTGGTCAAATCAGTGTTATCTTTAAAGTCATATCAGGTTGCCCAGGATGAAGTCCACCCAAATTTCGAGTACTTCCAAAGACAGAAATTCCACAACCCTCTCTAGGCACCTGTTTCACTGCTTACTCTTTTACTGTGAAAAAAATCTTTTTCTTATAGTCAAATTTTTCTTCACTGCAACTTGTGACTATTGCTTCTTGTCCTCTTGCTGTGTATCTTGAAAACAAATCTGGCTCCACACCCTCCATAACCTCCATACAGGTAATGAAAGGCAATGATTAGACCCCCCTCCTAGTCTTCTCCCCAAGCAGAACAGACCCAGCTTCCTCAGTCTCTTTTTATACATCACATGCTCGTATTGGTGGTACTCCTCTGAATTCCCTGCAGTTGTATCTTTCGTGTACTGAAAACCCCAAAATCTGACACACAACTCCAGATTTAATTTCAGAAGTGTTGAACAGACTGGAAGAATCATTTTCCTTGATCTGCAGGCTATGGTCTTGCTAATGCAACCCAGTATGCTACTAGCCTTTATCTCCACAATGGCACAGCTGCTGCTTCATGGTCACCTTTTAGGGAAAGACTTGAGGGTCCTGGTGGATTACAAGGGTATGTCCTAGCCAGTGAGTCCCTACCCTGTCTGGTTGCATGGAATTCTGTCTTCTGTTCAGGACTCTGCATTTCACTTTGTTGAATTCCATCAATTTCTGCCATCCCATTCCTACAGTTTGATGATCTCCAAAGGGCAGCCCTGCTCTCCAGCATATCCAGCTGGTCCCTTCTAAGTCATCCACGAACTTGCTGAAGGTACTTTCCACTGCATCACCAATGTCCATGCTGTTACTGAAGACATTAAACTGCATCTGCCCCAGTATGAACCCTTCAGAAATGCCCCTTGTAACCATTTTCTAGTTTGACTCTGAACTGCTGACCACTGTGGTGACCCAAGCAGTTGGGCCAGTACTTCCCTCAGCTAGAAGCCCACTATTCAATTCATATCTCCCCAACTTGTCTTCAATAATGCAACAGGGCACTGTGTCAAAAACAGTACTGTAGTCACAGCAAATGATATCTACTCCTCTCTTTTGCATTCTTATCAGAAAACTAGGTCTTATTTCAGACGATTTTTTAATTATTTTAAACTATTTTCTTCACATGTGTATTATATTAACACAGTTCTTTAGGAAAAATATTCACTTAATTTGAAATTCAAAATAAGGAATCCACAAATTCTACTGGTACCTCACATTAGTCATCCTCAGTCTCTGAAAGTGATTTCATTATAAACGTCAAAGAATGTTAAAAGAATACTCAAATTTGAAAGTCAAACTGCTCTCAGATCACCTGAATTTGGCTTTCACTGCACTACAACCTTTCCAAGCTAGATAATTGTGTGGTGTATTTTTCAAATAAAGGAAGATTGATTTAGGAAGGAGGCTTGCCTGTAATCCTCTTCATTTGTTGCAAACATGGAGGGTAGCAAAAACACACAATAAGGGGCATGCAGAAGGAATGATTTTGTCACTACAGCAACCACACTATTACTCTGCAACCCTGGATTCTGCAACTGCTGTTACACAGGATCTCTATGGGATGCTAATTAAACCAAAATACTAGAGCTACTTGCATTTAACAACAGGTTTATAAGAGTCTGACTTTAGACCATAGTTCAGAATATGCAAAGCTTCTAATGCAGCAATGAAGTTCTACATATGCCTTACCACCCTTGTGCAAGTAACTGAAGAATCTTACAGTTTCCATGGCATATTCCACATTATTAACATTTTTGGTATTTTACCTTAATGACTTCTTGGTGGTTCTCAAAAAAAAAAAAAAAAATAGCCATTGAAATAGTGCCATGTTAAGTTCACTAATCTTTGGAAAGCAGATAGATGCTAAAGTGATAAGCACCAATAAAAGGCAGGAATTAATTATTCATTTCATTACCAGCAAAGAATTCAAGTCACATGCAGTAAGTAAGGGACAGGTTTATGGAGACAAGAATCCACCTCTGTATATGGAATACCAAATTACATTCTCAGTAGATTAGTTGGTAAAAATCAGTGCAGTAGACGTAGAGTTTCCAATTTCATAGAATTGAAAGGGACCTTAAAGATCATCTAGTTCCAGCCTCCTTGCCATGGACTAGCAGGATAATTTCTAGAACATATTCCTGTCTGTTCCATTTTCTGTAGGTTCCTCAGATGGAAGAAGATAGATGACAGCCACATTAACTGCTCTGAGCTTAGCTACCATCTTTATCCAGAACTTAAGGACTTCAGTGGATTCTGTATATTCCAATGCACGGATTAACCAAAGAACATAAATTCTTTGTAAATAAAATGTGGACTTTTAAAAAAATCTTGGTTTTTTTTTTTTCCTACAAAGTCACAACACAATAAATATTTAGATGGATTACTTCCAATTTTATGAGAACACTTTTCAATTGACATCCTTCTTTATATATAGAGGACATGAAACTTATGCAATACACAAGGCACGTTTAAAAAAAAATCCCATAGTAGTTATTTAACATCATGAGATGAAGTCTGGTCAATTGGTTAGATATTAAATGGAATTAACAGGATAATGTTCAGTTTCCTAATATGCTTGAGACTTTCTGAATGTTCTTAGTGAGGTTTTTTAAGGAACAATCCCTAAGAAGCAAATTACCACTGTAATGGCAACAGTGGTATTTCCACTCAGGCGTTCTTCGACTTTATTTTAAGCTAAACCATAATCCCGTAATGCAATCCTCTTTAATTTTCTTTTCCTCCCAGTATTTTTCTTGGGGATTTTTTTCCCACAAAACGAGAAATCTCCAAATGCAGTAGACCTAAACGTACCTTTCCATGATCCACTCTGGCCGAACTACTTTTTCTCCTTTCAATTCTTTTATTTTGGCATTTGGAAGATTGGTGGCAATAATGTGAGTTGTTTTTGATCTGGAATAGTACACGTGGTATTGGCCTCCATGTAACATCATCAGCCGTCTTAATTCATCAGCTGAGGGATCTACAAAATTAAAACCAGAAATATTCCTGTTTTGTGTCAGCAAATGCAGTAAAAACAAAAAAATTAATTGATAAATATGACGCCATGATCAGAAAGAGTGTTTCACTTCTGAAAAAAACCCTACAAGTTCTTCAAAGAACAAATCAGAAAAACATTTTGCAAGAAATGCAGAAAACGGTGTTTTTGAGAACACTGATTCAAATGTAAACATTCTACTTGCTTTAGAGGCTCTTCCCTCAACATGTATGGCGAAGGGCAGGAAAAAATAGTCAAGTAGATGTAACACTAAACTATATCAAAAAACGCTTTACATCAACATAGTACAAAATTAGATTACCTTTTCACCACATTTTGGGAGAATAGTTTATACCCAAAAGTAGCAGAAAATAATTAATATCAAAAGGGTTTAGCAACAGCACAGAACTCCTACTATACAATTTCTGATTTACCAAAGCAGTTAACACACTCCTTCCTTACTGGGTTATTCTTGAATTGTTACAGGGAATGAAGAATACCTTAAAAACTAACAAGTTTTCTTATCTCCTCAATTGTGTTAAAAACAGTATGTATTTTGCAAGCAGAAGTGGGGGAAAAAAAAAAAAAGAAGAAGAAAATGTTAGCTTTGGAAAATGTTTGTAGTGGTGTCACACAGGCACCAATAGATTTGGGTCAGCACTAACACAATGTTTGAATAGTGAATCTAGCACAAGAAATTTTTAAAAAGGTGAACAAGAAAAAATTTTTAAAGGATACAGTTACAATTCCTTCCTGTCAACTCTCCAAATATGTCTAACACTTCATTATACCTCTAATTTTTAACAGAAAATAGCACACATTTTCTCCAAGTGTTATCTTTCCTACTCCAGCCTTTTGGACAACCATCTTCCGGAGCTCTCTTTAGGGACTAGTAGCTTGAAGAATACACAAAGATTTTCACTAAAGGAAAGGGCTGCATTGAACAACCAATGCAGACATATTAATAGTTAACATACACACTTTAATCTTTTTCAATCCGTTTGAGCCCTGTGCTTAAACCAGCACTAATCTATCTCACAGAAGCTGTACGCATCAGTTATATAACAATCACAACATTCCTGGCATAGATTCCTGAAAAAGGCTTCTGGGCAATTTCCAAAATGTTATTAAGCTGCTTTACAGAACTAAGGAGAAGTATGAACATAAGCATGGTACATTAAAAACCTTACTCCAGCTAACATGCACTATCAGTCCATCACAGATGGTCCCTACAATGCATAAATGTCTTACTTCTTCTTTTGTTCCTCCTTCCACTATTAGTAGGTTCTCTGCCACACATTATGCCACTCTGAGCAAGAAAACCTCAACATACTCTTCCAAACATAAATTCAAGACATTCAATCTAACCATCAATAACTTGAAAAATTAAAAATTTAGTAAGTGTAGGAGGATGGAAGAAGTTAAAAGGTTTCATTTTAAATAATAAGATCACAGAAACATGGAAAGATCTACTCCTATTTTTACAAATTATCTCATCTAAATGATACAGTAAAGCAATATTTATACTAGGAATGTAAATCTGATTTTATATTGAAAACCTTAATCATCAAAAACAATGGAATATACAAAACATATACAGTATTTGTCCTATATTTACTTAGTTGCAAATTCTTGTGTTTTTCAGTTACCTGTACTCAGGATGGTAAACATGAAAACAACACAAAACAGACCCTTAAAAAAAAAAAAGGTTCACCTGTCAAGCCATTGACGTAGATGGCGACTCCGCTAAAGATACTTGAAGAATTTCCATCCCTCTGTTGCTGTATGGTTGAATCTGACCGGAACTGATCCTCCAATTTCTTAACCTTTGCTGACATGTACCCACCCTAGTTTTTAAAGTAAAACAGAACACAACCCATGATGTGAATCTTATTTCCTACTGTTTATACAGAAACTGGTTACTTGTAAGATTGGAAAGGTAAGTAACACTCCTTCAAACTGAATTTGGTCGACACAGAAAAGACTTTTTTTTTCAAATGAAAATAGCAAATCCTCCACCATAAACTCTTATCTACAAGGTAATTGCATATTGTTACCAACATGGCAGGACTCATTTCATGCTTCTTTTGTCTTTTCCTTATAGAAAAAGATTATATATATTTTTATATATATATATATATATATATAAATTCTTACAGAATAAAAAGGAAGAAGAGGGAAGAATGGGGTGATGCAAATTTGGGTGCTAAATTGGTGGCTCATTGCCTAATGAAACAATGTGGTTCCACATATTTTCAATTCTTGAATATAGAGGAGACAGTAGTACTCTAAATATTTATGTAAATTAGGTGCCTCAGTTATTGTTCATCCAACTACAGAATGTGGTGGAGACAACCACAAGTATTCAAATTACTTAGTTTATTTTTTAAATAGTGATTTAAAGGCATTCAAGGGTCTGCATATATTAATAATGAAATTCTGTGATAATTGTGAACAAAGACTTCAAAACCTGGTAATTAAAAATTTTCTTTTGAACTTAATTATGTGTTTTCAAGTAAAGCAAAAGGGTTTAACTTACAGCATCCTTTTAGCATGTATAACAAAACTGTAAACCCTTTTTAACCACAGTGCCATTTACCTCTTTAAAAAATAAGCCACTAAGTTTTGAACATACCCATATTCCCCATCCATCGCCATCGGCAGCTCGTTTCCGCCATCCACCCCGCCTCATACTGAAGCTTCTGCATAGGAAAAACAATGCTTGATCAATTAAACGTTTAGCACTATCACCAGTGGCATTTCAATGATGGCACTACACACCATTTACAGACAATCACGAAGATTAAATTTTTTCAACCAACTTCACTGAAGTATTTGAGTTTCACAGCCAACCTAGAAATGCAGAATTGCATAAAACCCTCATTCCTCAGTTTTGTAGTAATGCATACTGTAGTTCCTGCTATGTACTAAAAACCACACATGCACATTTGGCCGTATTCACTCTGAACATAAAAAATTCTTTACAATGTTCACTTTCCATTACAATTTATCAAATTCTTTCTCTTCATCATACATCTCCTATTAAAAAAGAAATAATAAGAGGTTCTTAAATACAGCTGCTAGCATCCAATCAAAATATTGTCCAGGTCACAATCAACCTTTTATTTCTTATTTGATACCACAGACATGGTGTGATGCAGGCAACCACCTCCTGGTATTAGAGACTGGATGAATTTCATCAATGGATTTGCAGCTGATTATAAACCATCTAAGCACTTGTTGTAGTAATACAATACATCACAGCTAAGAAAAAAACAACGGCGACCTAATGGTCAAAGAAAAGCCAACTGTTTAAGCGACCTAGGTATGATGTATAGTTAGCTTTGTGATTTGTTTCTTTGAGACTTTTTGTTTGTTTGCACTGCTTAATAAATAAATAAACCCAACCAGCCAAATTATAGTTTTCTTTTATGTAAGACACTTATCCCTGGACCATGAGCTGAACACAGCAGTGTCCCCAGATGAGCTATTAGTTGGCTAGAACAGAACTCTTGGATAGAAAAAGAAATGTCTGGACTGTCGCCAACTGCTCAATGCACCCAAGTGATTCATATTTACTACAACTGTTGTAACACTGATTTTAGAATATTGATTAATGATGTAGTAAGATCATGAAGTCACTGCCTGCTATTACATCTCTCACTTTCCAATCAAAATAGTTCTCTAAACTAAAAACCAGTAGTCTTTTAGGTCTATCAGCTCCTAGAACATAAGGACAAGCCTCTGAAACTCAAAAGAAAGTGACTGTCTTAAGTCTTCTGTTTCATTAAGCATTTAATTTATATTCCTTTATCCTCCGTAAAAACCATGCAAAACTACAGTAAATACACAGAAGGAAGTCAACTGTTTCATTTTTTTTTTCATCCTTGCCTGCTTTTGAGAAGATACCTATTCTCTGGACTGTGCACAGCATTGTCCAGTAACAAGAGCACAGAAGCTTCACTCAGTCTCCAGCTTACCAGAAAGCATATACAGTTGTGGATGGAGATGACAACACATTCGGGTGATCTTCCTACCCAGGCCTTCTACTGCACTGTTCTGGAGACTGTCTCATTTATTGTATTAAAATTATGTTTCTTATGATCCTGGCTGAAAGTGAATTCTAGCTTTTGTCTCTTAAATCCCTTTTGTCCTAAAGGACCAAGCAGGCATACTCTGATATCCAGTTAAATCACCTTGGATTGCAGGCAGGTTTGACTGCAAAATAAGACACAGCTGCAGAAGTTTTCATAAGTGGTATTATTTTCATGGACTACTGCAAATACGCCAAATTAGGCAACCACACAATTATAATCAAAGCAGGTAGCAGGTACCTTGAAAAGACAAGCATCTGTTTTATGTTTCAGGACCTCTACAAACACTGAAAGATCACGATGCACCTGGTTCTATTCTTACAGTTGCTGTAACTTGATATACAATAGACATACATGTTGTGGGATGTAACTATGAAGATCAATCACATGTCAAAGAGATGAGCTCTTCACCAACAACCAAAACAAACCAACCCCTTCTCACATTGTTGTATTTTCTCTCTAGGTACTTGCATTTCTTACCCAGAGACATATTCCAAGACATCAGGCCTTCTGAAATTAATTTTTAGTGGTTTGGATTGTATCTAACAGATACCACAGTACTCTTAAAGAGCACTAAGGAAAAAGAGAGGAGATGAGCTAGATGACCACATAAAATATAAAATTGACTTTTTTGCTGTAGAGGACAGTATATACTGAAAACGGCTTGATGATTTCTTTCGTACGGAAAATTTGTATTTTTCCATCAGCTGAAATTAACTGTAATTCACATCTATCACTTCTAGATAAGAAATTCTTGGAAAAACCAGGAAAGTGTACGTGCACAAAAAGAGAAAAAACATAAATGAAAATGTCATTTAGTTTTTTTAGATACTACAGATATCAGCTCATAAAAGACACCAGAATTTTAACTAATGATTACTCTCTCCCTCTTAATAAAGGATGACAAAGTCTAAAAGTGTGGCTACAAAAAGGATAGCGGCTCTCTTCCAAAGGAGCCACAGGGAGAGCACAAGAGGCAACAGATACAAGCTACACTAACAAGTTTCATCCTGACGTAAGAAAAATATTTTTTAGAGTGAGAACATCAGTCATTGGAATGCAGAGACACATTCGAGTCCTCATGACTGGAGATTTTCAAGTTGCAATTGGACAGGGCACCAGATAACCTCATTTAGGCTTCCCTACCCATGAAAGTTTGGACTAGATACTCTTTTGAGGTCACTTCCAATCTGAGCTGTTTTATGATTCTAAGTCTATCAAACAGAAAACCTCACACAAACACAAACTCTTATGCTGGAAAAACTGAAGAGTGTATGAAATGCATACTCTAAATCACCACAGCTCCAACCACCAAGAAAACAGGATTGCACAGGTAGTTAATTCTGACCCCTGTACAGGCAACTATCCTAGAGCCCTATCCTGCTCTAACTAAAATACTTAATGCCCAATAAACTGAAGAACTGCCTTCACAACAGTAAGCTTTTCTGAAACGTTGAAACACATCTCATTTTTATTCAGGACACTGGAAGGTGAGGAAGAAAGATCTCTAGTCTAAAAGCCAGATAAGAACACCACACACAGTGAAGCCAATCAAAATCAGAATCATGGCTGCATGCCTAGTTTGATTAAAATTAGAAATCAAACAAAACTACTTTAGGTCAGTGTGCTAAAAACATGACATATCAACAGTTCAGAAGTTGTCTTTCTAGAGCCTGCAAAACTAGAGAAACTAGGCTGTAATACCTACTTAAAACATCTGATAGCGATTGACCATTTCCTTAGCAGATGCAATTTTTTTCTCTGTCCACTTAAGCCAGTCCACTTAAATTCTAAACACACAGGTTAGGAACATGGTACTTCAGTGATTACTAGATGCATCTGGCTCAAGTCTTCAGGGTCATGAATTATTTTCTTAATGCTGATATGAAAACCTGGGAAACTAGTTTCTCCCTTTATAGTTCCAGGAACTGAATGATGAACCAAGGTTTCTGGACTACAGAGAAACCTCACTGCTAAAGACTTGTGCTTAGAGTGTGATTTTTTCGTTGAAAATGAAGGTAACCTCTACAGATGCCTTGCTTAAACCTAAGGAACAAATGAGCATGAGCGATACCTTGCACAGGATTTATTAAACCAGATCAAAAATTAACCAAGATTTTAAACATGCTCACTGGTTTGTGAAATAAGAAATGCAACGATCTTACGATGCTCCCCCTATAGAAATCATGATAAAGGGATGAGTAAGAGAAATGCTTTGTAAAGAATCCTTGAAGGTAGGGAACAGAGGGGGTGTGGGTTGGCGTAAATCACAACAGGGGACTTCAAACACTCATCACGAACAGGCCAATTTCAGACAAGAGTTATCTTTCTTGTGGTTCTTAAGTGTATCTAGCTTGTTTCAGAAGTTTTCTCTGTTTTCACAAATTCAAGAGCACAAATTCACAGACTCAGCAAACCACCATAGTTACTAGTTTTCAGGTTATTTCTAGAGCTGAAGGACAAGCTACAAAGTGATCCTCTGTCCAGAAGAAAGCTTTTTAAATAAAGTGCAAATGCTCATATTCTGGACCTGTGAATAAAAAGAAATCTTCTGCAATTAAAAAAGAAAATCCCAACAAACTCTGAAACTCCACAAAAGCCTGTGAAGATCAACTGGAATGCATTCCTAGGAATACTGTTGTTTTCATGCAAGAGAAATAACCTTTCAAGAAAAGAAGTCAAGTTAAAAACTCCTGTGGTCAAAATTCGCATAATTTGGCCCACATACACATGGCAAAATCTTATCATTCTACAAAACAGCGTTAGCTAAAATTTAAATTTCTATTGGATGATCCTTTTGAAAATTGAAGCTAAAAGAAATGAAGAGTTTTGATGCTTTGTACATCACTAGTGGCTCAGAAATAGTCAACACAGCCAAAGATATGTAACATCCCTTTGCACACTGCTTCATAGGCCTAGCATTATACTTCCCAATACACAACCACTTAATCCTATTACTAAAGACTGTTAATCAAAGCCCACAGATCAGGTAATGGAATGAAATGTTGAGTGTATTTCAATATAAATTCTATGAACATATCTGTGCACATACAAGAGCTACAGAGCATGGAACGTAGATATAAATGTTGATGTTAATATTTGTTTCAGTCTCCTCTGTAGCACACACTAAAAAAAAGTTGTTTATTTTAAATTCAGGATGGTGTGATTGTAAGACAGTGACTTTCCATTATATTAGGCAGTTGGGATACCATGGATAAGGGACCAACCCAGACCAAAACCACAGATATTATGGGGAAAAATGGTTAGGAGCAGAAAATACAGATCTCAATGACTCTCTAAGAAGTGAACGTGGATCCTCATGAACTTTTTAATTCCACGGCAGTACTAGTCCCTGCTTCTGTCATACATTTCAGCAGTCTCTTTGCCAAGTATATATATATAGTGCAGAGGTATTTTTGCTGCCTCTTCAAGTAGCCAACTTGAATCTGGCAGAATATAATCTTTATGGCTCTGCCCTACAAGAAAGTATATGGACTATTTCCAAAGACAAAATGAGGCTGCACTGTGACTCAACAAATAATCCTGCCGAAGTTGCATCTAAATACATTGCACAAGTAATGTTCCATCCAAATAATCCAACTTTAGGTAACTGAAAGCTGCATGGAAGTGTAACACACTGTAACAGCTAGTCTGCATTTCTGACCAGAACAGACATACTGTCAACATCCTCTAATGCAAAAGAACTTGATTTATTTAACATATTCCCATGCCACAAGCCTATACAGAAGGTGTAACTCTAGCAGATATATGGGTGTCTTGGGCCACTGCTAGTAAGTATCAGAATCTGTTCCTTGAAGTGTGGATTGAATCCATCCCAGCTCAGCAGGGCTTAAAAGTTTTTTTCCATCAAGTGGGTATTTTGTGGCTTGTTTGAGTTTCATGCCTCTACGTTCCAGCTCCCACATCAAACTCACCATTCTGCTTGGCACCAGTCCTCAAATTCTTTAAGCAAAGAACTATCTTACATGTTTACACATTTCCAGCACAAGAGAGTCCTATTCATGGCTGAGTCTTCTGCAAAAGAACTGATGCTACAGGGTATAAACCTGTTTTCTACCACATATTGAGAAGTTCAGAATCCAGCAAAAAGAGCTTCAAAAAAGTCAAAAGCTTTTAAAAAGATACTATATGCTTAAATTGCTGTGGTTTTAGACAATTCAATTCAATACTATTCCATATTAAAATTACTAATTAGTATATTTAAAAGCAACTGAATTTTACTCTAGGTGGGAAATAAACTCTCAGGGTGAAGTTTCGTAAGATGGTTTGAGTCAACTTGTTGGCTGACTGCTACCAAAACGGATGGTTCTGCTCTTTAGCCTCGGCTGGCCTAACAGGCTTTATCCCTTCTTCCCAGCCTCTACTCTGCTTCCAAGGTCACATGACCCCTATGTTCACACTGGTGCTATGTGCAATTCAGCTCGCTAAATCAACAGAAAATTGACATAATTTTATGGTTTAGCTTCCTGCAAATTTAGCAAGATGAACTGACTTACAAAAGCATCAGATAAAACCAAAGCAGACAGGCCAAAAAAGAGGAATGGATGGGATCTTAAAATTATCCTTGCAATTTCTAGAAACAAGCTTTTGGGTCATGGCTATAACTAACCGCAGTGTAAATGTAGCTACAGAGCTGCAATGAGCTGGCTATGCTTCACTAAGTAGTGCTGCTTGTATTTCCCCACCCCCCAAATAAACCAGAAGGATAGGCTACCTTACCTTTTCCATGGGGTAAGTGCTTTAAAAAAATGTTACAATCAAGCAGCTTCCCCTCTTCAGGCCACCTGTCTCCATAGGATGAGCATTCCTAACTACAAGCACCTGATGTTACAGGGTCAAACAGCAAGTTCTGTTTTGGAGTTCAATCTTTGGTATTTTAAATCAAGAGGAATGAAACTAGCTGAAGGACACTTGAAACAACAGCTGTCCCCAAAACCACCCAACACCATCTCCATGTCCTGCAAGTAAAGCTAAGAGTGCAAATTAGGAAAGAACAAACTTCAAAATCTTGGGCAGTTTAAATATCAGATAGAACAGTTAGCATAAGACATTTAGGAACACCATTTGTCTAAAATAGGAGCACCCATGGCATTTGCTAGAAAGGCTAAATGCCACACAACTCACATAAGACATGGGAAAAACCCCGTCATTCAGAATCAGCTCCTTATGTGCAGATGACTATTCTAAAACTATGTTCTGTGCATACTTTCATTTGAGCTCGACAGCAAAGAAATGATATTCTGAGAAGCCTCAGTTCAAGCACTCCCCCTAAAAAGAGATCCTGGAACTCTGCTAAACTAATCCAGTTTCCAAACAGACTATTTTAGCAACTCAAAATGGTCCTTATTTCAAATCAGTTTAGTTTACAATCATGGACTAAATACTTTACACTCAAGTAACAGCTAAGAAAACAGACTTCTTTTGCTGGCTAAACATCACAATGACACAAAAAGCAGTTGTACAGCAGATAACTGTTAACATGAGAGCTGTACAAGACAAAAGTCTTTTTTATCTTTCCACAACTAATATGGGAATCTGGGACAGACTATTGTTTTAATTGTCAAAACTTGAGGGAGCATGAGTACAAGGTCCAGAAACCAGCAACACCGTACAATTCACACCAGCTTTGAGCAATTTGTTTTCAAGATATCCTTTTTGCTTTTATCCATGGCATTTGAGATGGTTAATTCTTTGAAAATGGCAAGACAGATTTAGTTTGAGACCGACTGCCAATTCTACCCTAGGAATAACACTCAGTAGCAGCAACAGTCCATTTAGAGCTTGTCACAAGTAGCAGTTTAACTTGGTTGAGCTTTTCTTCTGCTTACAGAAGACTAGCCTTCTGTTTCAACATTTCTCCATTTTTTGGTAAAGTTATGACATCCCCAGCCCCTTCAGAGCTCTTCAGTGACGAGTAGCTTTTCTTCACAAATGTTTATTGCTATATTGTAACCATGTACCTCAATTCACTGTTTAGTTCAAATATCATTTCTTTGACACAAGGGCTCTTAGTGCCACAATATGCTGGTAAGTTTCAGCAAACTTCATCAACTGGCTTCATCATTTCTTTTCTGTGATTAAATTCTTTTGGGGCTAAAATCCCAAGAGGACTTGGCACATTCATAATTTTTATGCCAGTTTCTAAATGCCTAGAATCCAGAATAAAAACTATTAAGTGAAATCAGAATAAGAAGCACAGTTTGTAGAATTAGAGCTCTAAATAGCAACATAGTAAATGGATTGTAAATCACCAAAAGGAAATGCTCTCTTGGACTTGAGTATCTGAAACAATAAACAAGATGAGCTTATGAGCTGGGTAGTCTTCCTTCAATCCCCTCGGTTTAGCTATCTATAGTACTTGAGAAGACAGAACTCTGTCTCTTTTTTTCTTTGAAAATGAAGACTAGTATGTTCATTTTCTACCTAATAAATCAACAGAACTTGTTTACGTTTTTGGTTTGTGCACTCAGTATGAAAATCCAGCCCCACAACTCCTGTCTTCCCCAAGTAGCCTATGCTAAGGCATAGATCAAGAAGTCAGTAGGTAGTGTAAGCAAACCATGATCCCCACTCCCAAATAACGAGAAGAGTTACTGCTGCTGAACAATTTAGGACTTTCTAAGACTCCCCAGGCACGCCTGAAATATCCTTGTAAAGCTAAACTTAATAAGGCAGAAAAAGTGGGTAAGTGGAGGTACAATTATTCAAAAATACAAAACTGTAAAATTTTCAGGTGATCAAAGCAAAGAATCTGTGGATGCTCTGAATTTATTAACACCAAATTCAGAGGAACTGTGCTTGTGAAAACTTCTGACATATACACTACCTTCAGTTTCCACAGACTTCAGCCTAGCAGACTGGTGAAATTCTCCAGAAGAGACTACCTATTTTTGATTGAATTTAGGTATTTGACTAGACACGTGTATGGATATCTGCATGTATGCACACACACAACAAACCAATCTTAGCTGCTGACCAACATGACTACTCTCTACCCAGACTGACCACTTTGGTAGCAGTGAATGGCATAGAAACAAACCCCTGCTCCAGGGCAGTGCTGTAACCAATGTAGAGAGAGCACGCGCGGTTTAACAAGGCCTAGCACAAGGTGCTGCACATGGGTGGGGGCAAACCCCGGAACCAATACAGGCTGTGGGATGAGCAGATTGTGACCAGCCCTGAAGGACTTGGGGTTGCTAGTGGATGAGAGGCTGGACATGAGCCAGCAACGTGCACTCACAACCCAGAAAGCCAATCATACCTTGGGATGCATCAAAAGCAGTGAGACCCCACCAGGAGTGCTGCATCCAGCTCTGGGGACCCTAGCACAGGAAGGACACAGGCCTGTTGCAGCAAGTCCAGAGGAGAGGCACCAAGGTTATCAGAGGGATGGAGCTCCTCTCCTATGAGGAAAGGCTAAGAGAATTGGGTTTGTTCAGCCTGGAGAAGACTTCAAGGTGTCCTAATTGTGGCCTTCCCGTACGTGAACAGAGAACACAAGAAAAAGTGAGAGAGACTATTTACAAGAGCATGTAAGGACAGAATAAGATGGAATGGCTTCAAACTGAGAGTAGGTTTAGATCAGCTATTAGGAAGAAATTCTCTCCTGTGAGGGTGGTGAGGCATTGGAACAAGTTGCTCAGAGAAGCTGTAGGTGCCCCATCCCTGGAAGTCTTCAAGACAAGGCTGGATAGAGCCCTAGGCAACCTGGCCTAGTGGAACGTATCCCTGCCCATGACAGGGCAGCTGGAACTAGATGACTTTTAAGGTTCCTTGTAACCCTGACCATTCCATGATTCTATGATGAAGTTGGGTTTTTTATGGAGACACACCCAAGGCATTTGGGCTTTATGGTCAACCCAATGTTATCACTGAGCAAGTGTTGATCCTGCCAGGCTTTTCAGGGAAAATGAGAGAGAAGGCATCTACTTTGCAAAAGGCAGATGATGGCAGATACTAAGGAGGACTCTTTTCTCACATATGGGCAGCAAGACTCTTAAGAACTCTACAACTTTACCAGCAAAACTACAGATTCAGTATTGAAATAGGTAGATTTTCTGTTCAGACCAGCTTTTGAATGACATTTCTTAATTTCAACTGACACTGCATAGTCAAGTTCCCAAATGCTTTTCCAACATTGCCTTTGAAACTCTCAAAGCTGCAAAATGTTTTTTGAAGTAAAATCTTCACAACACAAGGCTTCTATGCTTAGCCTTGAAGTTTCAAGTTTCTACTCAAGTTTTCTACATCTTTCGTTAGTTCATGGATATTACTTTTTTTCATCAATTCAGACCAACAAGACTAGGAAGAATCAGATGAAACTAGCAAGGAGAGAGATCAAAAGAAATGGAAATATTTTTTCATCTATTGCCTAGTTTATTTGAAGATTATCTGACACTGGATACCAAGGATGCTAAAAGTCCGTATCAGTTGAATAGATAAATGGAATAAAAAGACATTCTATTTTTTTTAAGGTAACAAACTATAGAAGTTCAGAACATAAAGGGGAAGTATCTTGGTATGTTTGTTTATTATTAACAAAACAAACTTCTGATCTGACCCAATAAATTATCAAGTTTCCTCCTAGACTCAGAGAAAAATAAAAAGTCAGAGCACATAGTTTCTGTGTTTTCCAGGAAGAATAAAGTTCTAAGACCTTGGGACAAAACAAAAATGCTCTAATTCTTCAGGTTCCTTTAATTTAAACTCAAACTTGAATTGCATTCTTGGCCTGAAGTGGCTCTAAGCTGGTATTTTCAGCACCTCTGACATCAAAAGAACAATGTTACATGGCTGCTTAGTGGAGACAGATCAATACAAAATGGCCACAGAGCAAAAATGGCCTATCCCAAGCAAACACAACACTTGTAAAACCTGGGTTAAAGATCAATACAGAAGTTACAGGAATCATTATGAAGGGGCAACACTTAAAATTTAAAATCAGCCAGAAATTGCAGTGAAAAATCATTACAGCCTTACCTCTCCCTGACTATTGGTTTATTAAGAGGATTCTTGGAACTGCTTACCAAATAATGCAATTACAGCATGAAAATCAAGGAAATAGTGACTGAAAAGGCACTATTAGAGCCCAGTGCTCTAATGTTTCCGGAAAACAACAGGCAGATTCAGAAACCAGGAACAGTATCCTTTCAATATACATCCTTATTTTAGTTCTTCACTTCAACTGGGAGTTGCATTCAATAGCACAGAATGGTAAAATACACTCACACTACCTGGAAAACTACACTAATCATTTACCTTACATGCCATGGGGTCAGGGGCTTCCCTCTTTGTAAGAATTATCGGCAATTCCATTACTTCCTTTAAAAAGCAACCGCTCCTATGTTTCCAAAATGACATAAATGGAGTACAACCATTTGTCCGAGATGCTGACTCATTATGCCCTGAACTAACACCTGACCCGAGTCAGCTCAAACAGGTGAAGTCACGAACATGGTGGACAGAAATTTATTTTACTTTGGATATTCACTGACAACTAGAACCTGACAAAACATGCTATCAACAGTCCCCAGGATCCTGCCAAAATACACCACGCACCTCACCCTGCCAGAAGACTGCCAATCTCTATGTTAATATGGAAAAATCTTAGAGCAGTTCTTGATCCTACTCTGTACAGCTTCGGCACTGCTTTCTCACTTTGGCATTCAAACCAATCCACCTGCATTTGCAAAAATGACTCTGCAAGGTGCCTGAGCAGTGTCTTCTCCTCAGAGTAACCAGCTTTCCCTTTTTCAGCATTATTTACTTTCATAAATCAAGAAGCTGAAGAGATGTGCATTAATTGAGGCAAAC
Source organism: Acanthiza pusilla (assembly GCA_036630365.1). NCBI lineage: Eukaryota > Metazoa > Chordata > Aves > Passeriformes > Acanthizidae > Acanthiza > Acanthiza pusilla. Next base: position 4,241,328 of record JAXCHO010000098.1, read on the forward strand.
GAAACAAGGAGGTTACAACCAAGAACTCCCTTACACTGGGACTTGGGTAACAAAGCAAAACCAACAGAAAAGTTAACCACAGCATGGCTAAGCTTTACTTCTGCAGTCAACCAAATTTCAAGTCACCAGCCTCACCACTACTAAATAGGCAATATACCAACTGGGAAACCTGAAACTTTGAGATAGAAAGGAGTTGCTTTCCCCAAAAGCTAACACTGAAATGCAGGGATCACAGTCTGCCTAGGCATTTAAAGCAAAGAATACAAAATATACCATCCTTGCTATGGGCATACCAAACTAAAAGTATCTCCTACAGGAATTTCATGGTCACAGACTCCTTAGCTACAATAGCAGAGGTCCTTAAGTCGATTTTGAAATAAAAGCCACAGGAATGGAAGTTATCATTACAGCTCAGAATTTAAAGCTCCTCTGCACACTCACCTCTCTTCTGCTGAAAATGGAGAAAGTAAGAGTTTCCTAATTCTGACTTCTATCTTATGAGTACCAGATATTCCACATGAAAAACAGAGGTGAGGGGATCACAGAGACAGCAGGCCCTCTCCCCTAAAAATATTTGTGTCTCCAATTAAAATGCTGTCTGGTTTCCACAACAGAGCAAAAAGCTGCTCTTGGGACAAAGCACTACAAATACCTATCTCTTAGAGGAAAACACTTCCACAAATACACTGTATGACACATGACAGAGAATTCGTCACAGTTTTTTACATCCACTTAAGATTTGCTCTCTTACTTTCAATTTTTTCTTGGATCTCCATGGCCACTCTCATTTCTATGTTTCCAATTTTTTCCTCATTTCGCTATGCTTAGGTAAACACATGGCACTATCACCACATTAATCTACATTGTATTCTTGAAGAAGGGTTTCAGCATTCGGATATTTAGCTCCCTTGTTATACATATACACCAGGCAAACCTCCTAAGAGCTGACAGAGATTTCAGTGATAGTAATATACTCCTTTAATTAAAAGAGAAAAATGTTGAATGAAAAAAATATTCTTTATGAAATAAACAATAGCTAACAAATTAAATGGGGAAAGCACATGGCAGGGTCAGGCAAGTTATTTTTTTCCTGCTTGTCCTGGATTATTAAAAAAAAAGGTCTGTGTAATAATATTAATTTTTTTTCTACCTACTCAAAAGCAGATTTCATTCTTACTTTTTAAAAAAATCTCTCCAGTAAATGAAAGGGATGATAGATTGAAAATTTGCCATGAAAATTCTTACAAGAAGTTATGTGGGTCAAGGGATCAGAAACAACTAATGAAAATTGGCACTCTTACAACACACTATCACTGCACCAGAACAGGCTGTAACAGAATGTATCTACTATTCAGAAAGATGGACTGGTACTAGGTTTGAAGGGCCTATTACTAAATAATGTACTGAACACACCCATACTGTACACAGAAAAACATGTACGACCACTTTACAACTGAGGCTTGAAAAATACTAATGTATTTTTCCTATTAGAGCTTTGCTTTTAAAACAATCTTTCTTCAAGCAGTTAAACACCAGTGAGTCACGAGGCAGGTGTCTGCACTGTGCCTCTACTAACACTGTCCTACCAGTGACCTCCAGTGTGACAGCTTGGGATTATTTACTAACAGGGATTTGGTACATTATCCAGCAGAAGAAATGGACTGAATGAAAGACCAATATGGTGGGAATGGGTAACATCTAGATGCTTGAGGCAAGATAGCAAGGAATTTGTCAGAGATTTGGATTTCTGTCTGATCTTGGATTTCATTTGTGTTAAATGTCATAGACCTTAGTAAGACAGGACTATTCCAAACACAAATTTTAGCCATAACCTCTTGCAACTAGCGGCTAATAGATAACTATGCAAACCAGTTCCATCTGACCAACAATTGCATCTAAATGAATAAAGAATTCAGATAATAAAATTACAATCCCCTGGTTTTGCTTCTTCGGACTATGGTGTCAAATTTCAGACAGGACCTGGATTTTATATTAAGATGCATAACAAACATCAACTCATCTTTTCATTAGGACAATTATTCAATTATTAACACAAGCAGAGTATTCACAGCCCTGTCATTCTGAAGACTGTGATGTTAATTTTAAAGCATTAGAAATAATGGAATATTACAGCACACAACACACAGACTTTCTACCAAAAAAACAAACGTGCTGGTTATATTATGTTCCTCTTCCTTCTTAAGGCTAACATGCCATTACGGTGCATTTCCCATCAGGGGCTTTTAGCTCAGTATCACAGATTAAGTAAATGGTAACTGTATAGCAAAAAGCATCAAAATCAGACGGGGAAGGGGTCAAGGTATGAACATATCTGTCCCTCAATGTTGGTAAGCACGGGCTTACTCATTAAGCACAGGTCCTCCCCTTCAGCACAGCGGTTATACCCAGCACTATTGCTCAGCAAATACAACTTGTGACAAACACTACGGGAAACCGCAGACAAGATACACGCTGCTACAGCGCGGGGAGCGCTCCAGAGGGCACGGCCGCGCCAGGGCTCGGGCTTTCCCTCTCCTCCCCCTCCAACCTATTTCCCTGCAGTGACCCCTCAGCGCTGGCAGAACGCTGTGGCACAGCCTCACTCGCCCCGGCTCTGCCTGGGGGACCTGTGTTGTGTCTACAGCGCAGGCCCCATGTGACAGACACGGATACAGACACAGAGACAGACAGACACACACATGCACAGGTGCGGGGAGGGGCAGGTGACCCGGACACGCGCACACCTGGCGCGCACCCGCGGCGCCCCGCGGGGCGGGGGGGCGCGCATAGGCGCGCGCACAGGGGTTCGTCCCCGTGTCCCCCTTCCGCCCTCCCGCGCGCGGGTAACCGAGGCCCCCACGCGCCGGTTACATAACGCCGCGCGCCGTCCCCCTTTCCCTTCCCTGCCCTTCCCTTCCCCCCGTTCCCGCGCCGGGAAAAGAACGGGGAAGGCCCAGGCCGCGGGCCCAGGGAGGGGCTGTGAGGCAGGGCAGCGGCTGCGGGCCCCGCGTCTGCCTCCGGCTCCCCCTCCCCGCCTTCTCCCCGTCCCCGAGCCACCCCCCGTACGTCCCCCCCGCCATGAGGGCCAACGCGCCGGGAGGGGGAAGGCGCCCGCTCCGCCAGCCCCGCAACCGCTCACCTTCCGCCGCGTCCCAGACGCACATTCCCGGGGGCGCCGCCGCTGCCTCCTGCCCTGCGGGGCCGTGTGCGTGCGTGTGTGTGTGTGTTGTGTGTGTGTGTTGTGTGTGTGTGTGTGTGTGTGCGCGCGGGGCTTCACATCGCGGCTCCCCCTCCGGCACGGACGGACGCACGCAACCGCCGCCTCCTGCCCGCCTTCTTCCTCCTTCTCCTCCCCAGCGCCGGCCGCGCTCTCCCCGCTCTGTCCCTCCCTCCCTCCCTCCCCCCTCACCTCGTTCGGTGTCCCCGGCACGGCCCCTCCTCCACCCCCCACCCTCACCCCCGCCCCTTCCCGCGAGCGCGTCACGGGAGAGTCTCGCGCCACCAACCCGCCGCCGCCGCGCGGTCAACAAACGGCGCGCGCCAGGCCAGGCAGGGCCCCTGGGCCGGGGCGCCCCCTAGCGGCACGCCCGCAGGGAGAGCGGCGGCTGGCGGCGGGGGAGGAGGGGCGCTCGCGCCGCAGGCACGTGACGGTGGGGCGGGGCGGGGCGCGGCGCGAGAGCTCGCGCGCTTCTCCGGGCGCGCCCGGGTGGGCTGCGCAGGGCGCGGGGCGGCGGCGCCCCCTGGCGGCCCCACGGGGGTTTGGGCCCGGCCCGGGACGGGAGCGGAGCGCGGGGATCGCCGTGGCCAGCGCAGCCCGGAGCGCCCGCGCCCACGGACCGCCCTGCAGGGAAGGAGCCGCTGGGAAGGAAGGCCCGAGCGGGGTTGTGGCGGTGCTCGCCCCCGCGGCGTCCACCTTCCCGCAGGGAACGCGGGAGAGGGGTCACGGCCCAGCCCTGTCCCTGACCAGGCTGGGTCCTCGTGGATGAATTGAAGCTGAGCCAGGTTCAGGCCTCGCCACCCTCACTCTAGAAGGGATTTCTTGCACAGAAAAAGGGCCTGCGTGTTCCCCTCACGTGCTGGATACAGGAGTAACACCCACTGCCTCCTCCCATGTTATTCTGCGTTTTTAATTGCAGAATCACAGAATCCTTTGGGTTGTCAAAGACCTCGCAGATTGTCGACAAAGTCCAGCCTTTCGCCAGTCACCATTTTGTCAACTAAATCATAGCACTGTGTGCCACATCCAGTTAATTCTTGAACACCTCCAAGCATGGTGACTCCACCACCTCCCTGGGCAGTCCATTCCAATGTTTAACAACTCCTTCCATGAAGAAATTCCTCCTGATGTCTAACCTGGACCTACCCTAGCACAGCTTGTCCAGTCGGTAGTTGCCTGGGAGCACAGAGTGAACCCCCACCTGGCTACAGCCTCCTTTCAGTACACTGGGGATACTCTGAACTGTGTCCGTGGGGAGGCTGGGAAGAACGGAAGGCCAATTGTGTGGGAAGACATAGGCTATGTGGATATCCTTGTCTAGGAAAGTAGGTGTAATAGTGGTATGGGAATGTAGGGGAAATTAGACAGTAATCCTTAGAAACACCAATCTTATTAACTGTGTTACTTTCATAAAAATTACTACTGACTTATTCTAATTCTGTTATGTGCTATTTGTTATATAAATAGCAAGTAGCCCTGGTCCTAGAACTGTGTCCACATAAACAGATCTGCTAGGAGTCCCCACTGATACTAGGCAAAACTCCAGTTTGGTTATAACAACATCAGTCAGATGGACTCAGACCCCTACGGACTCAGTTCCAGGGATGAAGCTCTCAGTCACTGTTAGACAAGGGCTTATGTAGAACTTTCTTTTCTCTATCTGCATTGTTGCAGTTGTTCTGTTCTGTGAAAAATGTTACAATTTCAAATGGTTTTTTTGCTCTACTTTGCGTGATAAAATCAAAAACTTGATGAATGTTCAGCCTTTTACCCATATCTAGTTACATACTGCTCAAGATATCCATGTAGGATAAGGAAAACTCAAGTTCAGGTCTGTGCCTCTCAGCTGAGCACCAGCTATTTTAGCCAGTGTAGTTTCTGCATTTCACTTTGAGAAATATTTATAGGAAAACTCTTAGCACCTTCATAAGAAACACCCAAATATTTGACTTTTACTCAGTATTTTAATGAAACTCTTTCACAATGTGGGTGTTTCCTGCTGGGGGAAGCACTAAGCAGGGTTTTGACCAGCTTTAAGTCAAATTTTGGAGACATTGTGGTTGGCTGCTTTCAGTCTAATTTTCATCAGCAATTATATTACCTGGGAAAAAAAAGTTCAGAAAAATAATGTTTTGAAAATTTACATTATCTAAAATATATCCATTTCACTGGACTAGCATTTTCCAGTTTTGCTAGGAAATGACTCTTCCAATCCCAGTCCTTGCCAGTCTGGAGTAAACTAACTGTTAAAAGTACTGCATGACTGGATGTGTGCATTATTTTTTTCTTACAGAGCTATTTCTCTAGGGGGCAGTTGTGGAGCAGAAAGGCAGAAAGACAAGTGGAATAGGGATTAATTTAGGTTAGCAAGAACAGCTTTAAAATGGTTAGTCAATGATTATATTTTATTTTTAAATAGAAACTGACATATAAGCAAATTATAAGAGGAACCAACAATTATTTAGAGAGGCGTGTGGGGACAGCTATTTTGTTTTGTGAAATATAGCTGGGGTAAGAGTTACCAACAAAAAACCCCTGAAATAGCTATACTATACTTTCAGGAAAGAATACATACACTTAGTTAAAATAGGCCAATGTTAGTTTAGGAAGAAATAGAAAAAGGAATTAATGTTAAAATAGGATAAAAATAAGGAAGTCTAGGAAAAGGGCCAAATATTAACAAGAGTAAATTATTTTCAGTCTTTTAATGCCCTCAGGCTGTAACTCATCTTCACCAGTGAGCTCCTGAACTGACAGATACATCTTAGGTTATAGTACCCAGATTGGGAAGTAGATCTATTGCTTAGTCATTGGTAAATATTTACAGGGTGAAGCCTGGTTCAAGCCTGCTGACTTCAATAAAAGCATTATTGCTGTTTTCACTGAGTTTGGAATCAAATTTGAGGCTGGGGAGAGAGGCTGGGTGTTTAGTGGGGCTGAGGTTTTAGCTGGGGCATCTCAATGAGATGTTATCATTACCAACCTTTACCTATAAATCTCACTTTCTGAGTCAAAATCTGCTCCAACTTACAAAAAGTACATCTAATGTAATTTCAGTAGCTTCAGCACAAAGGCATTTCCAGGTGAAACTCGAGAGGCTTAGGGTCATCATACTTGCAGCCTAATATGGGAAGCATGATGAAGCAGTGACTGTGGCTGCTATGGCCTCTGAAGGCTTCTGTTGTCACATCTCTGGGTCTCATATTGTCAGAAAGGGCATGCAAAGCCACCTTTGGAAGATCCCTCCCCATGCTGATATTTCTGTGTATTCTTTGTAGTCTCACGTGTTTCCCAGGGCAAAGTTGGGCTGTCAGAGTGCACACCAACACAAGGGCCAACAGAATGCCAATCTTATGGTATTCCACAGAGGAAGAAGAAAACTTAGCTTGGGCTACGCCATTTCTTGCTATTGGCTAATGGCTACGCCATTTTCTTGCTACCCCCCTCTGCAGGTAGTTCTGTTTAAAGGGCAAAGCACTTCAGTTGCTTGGTTCTGCTAGAGCCAAGCTGTTCATACAGTAGAAAGCATCTTTGCCACCTTCACCCTATTTCCAGAGAGGGTCCATGAGGTGAAAGTGACAACCAATTGCTGCTCACTGCTTTTCCGTGGCAGTCACAGGCCTGCAGCTTCTGTAAACAGCAATCGTGACAGACAAATAACCAATTGAGAATAGGTGCAGTGGACTTTTTCCTTGTCTACTGAAAGGTCCTTACGTCTCACTCTGTAGTTCTCCTGGTTCAGGAGCTCTTGAAAGAATCACCTGTGTCAAATCATGCTGGATATGTTCAACTCAGGTTCAGTTCTCAGCAGAGGTGATTTTGATTCGGGGGACACAAGGAGGAGAATAGGGGACACTGAATCCATCTCCAGATGTTGGCTGGGCTCTCTGGACCCTTTCATACCAACAGGTTCAGCCCTGTAGTTCAATCAGGTGTTTGTCTCCGCCCAAGCCACAGAAGGCTGTTTCGGTAGGAATATGCCTTATCCCCAGCACACCCAGTGAGAGTCGCTCAGGCTGTGGCGGTGTTTTCCGCGCAAACCCGTGTTACATACACACCCCCTGCACCAGCAGCCGCACATCGGGGATCGGCACGGTCAGCCCTGTCCCGGGATGGGATGGGCACCGGGCAGCCGTGTCCCGGGGTGGGATGGGCACGGCGCAGCCGTGTCCCGGGGTGGGATAGGCACCGGGCAGCCGTGTCCCGGGGTGGGATGGGCACAGGGCAGCCGTGTCCCGGGTGGGGATGGACACCGGGCAGCCGTGTCCCGGGGTGGGATGGGCACAGGGCAGCCGTGTCCCGGGGTGGGGATGGGCACAGGGCAGCCGTGTCCCGGGCTGGGATGGGCACCGGGCAGCCGTGTCCCGGGCTGGGATGGGCACCGGGCAGCCGTGTCCCGGGATGGGGATGGGCACAGGGCAGGCGTGTCCCGGGTTGGGATGGGCACCGGGCAGGCGTGTCCCGGACTGGGACGGACACCGGGCAGGCGTGTCCCGGACTGGGATGGACACCGGGCAGGCGTGTCCCGGACTGGGATGGACACCGGGCAGGCGTGTCCCGGACTGGGATGGGCACCGGGCAGCCGTGTCCCGGACTGGGATGGACACCGGGCAGGCGTGTCCCGGACTGGGATGGGCACCGGGCAGCCGTGTCCCGGGTGGGGATGGGCACAGGGCAGCCGTGTCCCGGGTGGGGATGGGCACAGGGCAGCCGTGTCCCGGACTGGGATGGACACCGGGCAGCCGTGTCCCGGGTGGGGATGGGCACCGGGCAGCCGTGTCCCGGGTGGGGATGGGCACAGGGCAGCAGCAGCAGGGACGCGTGGCTGCCGTGCCGCCCGGGGAGGCGGTGGCTCCGCCGGCATCTCCCGGCGAGGCGGTGCTGCATTGCGGGCACAGCCCGCCCCGCCCGCGCCCCCCGTGCCCTCGGGGCCGCCTTTCGGAGAGCCCCGGTGACAGCCCCGGTGACAGCCCCGGTGACAGCCCCGGTGACACCCCCGCCGTCCTCCCGCCCGGCAGGAGCCAGTCGCAGAGCCAGAGGGAAGGAAAACGTGCTCGTCTCTAGTTTCGCACGTCTCTCGCAGGGCAGAGGTAATTATGAACGACAGAGACACATTTCACAACTCCTGCAATGCTGTAGTAACACAGCCTGCTGTAGTAATGCCCTAAATATTGACATGTAAAAGCTGCAGGATTATTGCAGTAGTTTCCTGGCCAAGCACTATTGTTTCATGGTAACCAGTGAAACTGCTGTTGTAAAATCTCATCTGCAGCGTTGGGTTGTAGCATTAGTATGTTACATATCACTGCCTACACCTACTTCTTAACTGTGATGCCTGTTTTTGTTAGCTCCTAAATGCAATCAGATATTTTGAAGAGGAATATATGTTTCATTACAATTATGATTAATTAGTTCTACTAAGCAGAGTTCCTCTTGCTCTTTCAAGACTGGAAGAACCTAAGGAAGATTTCTAGCCAGGGAGAGAAATCCCTGTTTGTCTGGCAAGATTTTTAAACATCACAGAAAAAAATCCCAAACAACACAACCACCCCCACCCCCCAACCTCTGCAGGATAATCTACACTTGCAAACAATCTCTAATACTCCCCCTCCCTTTTTTTTTGCTTAGCATGTTTCTAAGAAACATTCCCCCTCTTTTATCTGAATGGATAAAATAACATAAAATCAAAACTTGCAGAGAGCAGCAGTCTGCATTTGCCTGGCATTAGGAGAAGTGGCTGTGAGTCTCTTTGCACAGAAGGCATTCTCCAGGCAAGAATAAAGACCTAGGTGAAAAACGGTGGGAAGCAAAGCTATTATAAAAAACAAACAAACCTGGAAAGGTTGTTGGAAAGAATCAGAGCCAACAGTTAGCTTCAGGCATTCTGCTAATGATGGAACAATATGGTTGTCACATTACTGCTGCAGTCCACAGGTCCAGTGGTTGAAGAGACAGGTGTCACCAACAGATATTTGTCCTGTGTATTCAAACTGCCCAGCTAAGAGTAAAAAATGATACGTGAGTCTATTCTCATGGCTTTATTTTATGAACCTACTTTACCCTCCAGTAGTTATTTTGGAGATAGGGTCCAGAATGGAGCAATGAATCAGGCCCATTTTACACAAAGTGTGGATTCACTGAAGAGTCTAAAGATCTCTTGTTTCTCTCTTCCTCCTGCTCATTACCATTGGTGGGTGCAACACTGTGCTGGTGCAGATTCTGTGGGCACAGCTGAATGGTGAAAAATCCTCCCCCAGTCATACATTAGGGCTGCATCTGCCCTTGCAACTGGGAAGAATACATAAAAGTAAATTTTATTTTGGCTAATTTTGTGCTGAAGCAGTTTAGGACACTGCAGTAGAATTTATTTTAGATTAAAATTGCACATCTGCAAAGATTTCTACATCATCCTAATAGTGCTCTGGTATCTCCATTTCAGCAGTTCTCTCCATGTAAAATTGGTTGTGTGAAGAGCAAATATACATGAGTGGATTGCCACCTGCAGCCTTGTTTTTAATGAATCTGAAACTGTGGCCCAGTACTTAAAGACATTGTTAAGTAAGAGCATACTATCCATATATAGATAAAATGTGTGCCTTTATTTCATTGACCCTTTATTTTCATAGTCTTCCTTGGCTAATACTCACTGATTGTAAATTTTGCATCTCTGTTTCAAAGAGAAGTTGAAATGGAGTCCTTGGTCTTGTTTGCTGTGGTTCTTACAGTTTCTGGATTGCTCCCAGCTGGGCGTGGAGCATTGTTGGACATAGACATTTGTATAGGGTTCCACCTAAAGCAGTTGCTTGCTACAACACAGGACAGTCTATTCAAAACAACAAAGTCACTGTTAGGCAGCTGGAAGAAACCTCAAACCAACAACAAAACCCTGGGAAGGCATATTGGATCACAATAATATAAAGTAGCCTAGAGCTGTGTCTCTCACCTGACTGCCCTGTTCCTCCATGTTCAGAAACACAGATCTCTCTTGACAGTGACCCAGCAGATGGACTCCCTGCTGACTGCAGGGCTTTGCAGGCCCCTTGTCAACCTGCCTACAAGTTGCATAGGATGAGAGTTGTTACTCTCTGAAATGTTTTCTGCTGTAAACCAGGTCGTCTTCCCTTAACGGAAGGGGAAGGATTTTTCTGTTATGGAGTGACTTACCTCCAGTTCTTTTCCCTTTTTCTGCTTGGAGCCAGTGTCTTCCTTCTCCTCAGAATCATTTGAGATCTCAGTTATATGGAAGTCCGTATATTTTACTTCCTGCCAAGATTTTCTTTTTGTTGGCATTGTGATCAGAGATTTAATGGATGCCACTGGCAACATTCAAACAGGCTTACATATTCTCTTCTCTCTGTACAGAGGGCAAGGCATTATTGCTGGGGTTCTTTCTCTGTAAAGCCATGGGAGAGCTCAGCTTCTCCATGGTGGAAATTAGTCAGCGTATTTGTTCTGTCTCTCAGGGCTCCTGAATAACAGTGAGTACGAAACAAATTACAGATTCTCTTGCAACTTGCAGTTAACAGGAAGGATCCTGGAGTATTTCAGAAGACGGAGGTCTACTCTGGCATAGCTCTTCCTGTTATGTCTTGTGGTATCTCTAAAAGGTAAGTATTGAAAAATGCTGTTGGCATTGGTGAAGTGGATGTAGTGGATTTAGTGAATGCTGATATAGAAGATGCAATTTGAACCAGAAGTGAAGGATCTAATTAATTTCTCCTAATTTAGATACCCACAGCTGAGCTAGCCATGAATGTACATGACTATACAGACTGCAGGGTGAGTAGCTTATATGTAGAAGTCTGTGCTTTGGAATATTTGATATTAGCTAAGATAAATGTTACTCACAAAAGTCAGTCTTTCATATTTTTCTCACTTTTCTGCCATGCATCACAGTCTTCTTAACACTTTATCCTTTGGCTGTTCTGAGCTACTGGGAAACTGACAGCTCCTGAGAAAACAGCCTCTTGAATGGGTCTGGCCTACGTTGGCTCTCAGCCCAGTGTGGAGTCCCAGAGAGAGTCAGAATTGCCACAACACGAATGGAAAGGGTAAACAAGTAGAATGTGGATAGTAAAATGGGAAAAAAGAGGACAGCATGTCATCAGGATGAAATTGCATAAGTGTTACAAACAAGTTAGTAGTAGAAAGTAGTAGAAAAGAAAAAAATCCTGTGCTGAGGCTAGAGGTACGAAAATATCTGGAGGATGTTTGTGAGCCAGAAGAGGAGACTGGTCAATACAGGTTTGGATTCTTTTTATTTGGTTGGGTTTTTGGCCTCTGCAGTGCTCTTGGAGAGAATTTAAATTGCTTCAGGTTATGAGATAGAGCAGATCATACTGTCATTGAGGGAACATTGGAATCCTTCCCTTTTTTCAAGATTTCTGTCATACTTTCATTGTATGTAAATTTGCTAGAAGGGAAACCAAGACTGAGGTGCCAGGCAGGGTCTAAATGTTATGACAGGGAAGTTTTTCAGAAGTTCCAGTGAATCAAATAATACTAGAGATGCATGGTCCAATCAGACTCCTGAATTCCAGGCAGTTCTGTGAGGCTGTGTGCTGCACAAATCATACAGCTGCAATGTACAAGAACAGGTCTAAACCAGATCGCAGCAGTTTTACTGTTTAAAAATGCTGAATATTGGCTGTCACTGGTCTCCCAGAATGCTAACTCTTCAGACATGAAACAAAGTGAAATTTGGCTTGGAGCTTCATTCTCTTATTGGACACCTAAGACTAAAAGGAAGACTATGAAAAATCTTTCCAGTTATGACTGTGATGAATTCCTCTGATTTATGTATTAATAAAGAATGCCATGAATTAGCAAAACTCTTTTTTCCTTCTGTTCTGTCGTAGCAGAACAGAGGATGTGAGTGTAGTATGGAATAAGTGCTAATTTTTCCATGCTCTATTAGAGTTAAAAATTGTTTTTCAAGAATGCCGAGTATCTAGAACTCCAGCTGATTTTAAATGTGAAAAATTTGGGATAAAAAGTAGTATCTCCAATCACAGCCAAGGGCAAGTAAGTTTGGCTGGTTATGCTGATTGCCTGCCCAAGAAAGGCATAGCACAAATTATTTTCTCTGACGTTTATAGCTTATTAAAGATTTATGTATATTTTGCACTCCTAACTCAAATCACCATGTAAAAACACTATAAATGGGAGCAGGAAATGTTTGAAATTAAGCTCGGTCTTTCTGAACTTGGGATTCAGAAAATCAATGAACTGTAAAGAAAAAAATAAATAATTTTACATGTGGACCCTAAAACAGCTGCAAAATGTTAACTTTCTGAATGAACCATTCTGTGGTCATTTTCCACATAAAAAATTATAAAATTTCCAAGGAATGCACAGGTTGTCTAGTTCTCTTACCTGAATGTATCGTGGATAGGCAACTGATAATGCATCAAGTGTGTGCAGTGCTTTCAAGGGAAGACCAAAAAAATCATCCAAAAGATTGCTCACTCTGAGTGATCCAAGACATTTTTTTGCTTAAATGGCAAAGAAAATAAGGCAAAGGCAATAGACCAGCAAGTCAGGCTTCCTATTGCTGAGACAGAAGAGAGTTTCCAAGAGAATGCCATGTGGCACTCTACTTCAGCACAGCATAAGCCTGCCCATAAACCCTGTTTTAAAAGCATCAGCACATAGCCCACACTATTCTGGTTCTCAGAGCTCAGAAAAAGTGTGTGTCCCCAGCTGACCCTATTTCTTATACGCACATCTGGCCTTCCACACATTGGACGTTTCCTGAGGGATTTCAGAACAAGTCCATAGAATAATCATAGAATGTCTTGGGTTGGAAAAGACCTTAAAGATCATGTTAGGTTGCTCAGCACCGCATCTAACTGGCCTTGAGCACTTCCAGGGATGGGGCATCTACGGCTCCTCTGGACAACCTGTTCCAATACCTCACCACTCCCACTGTAAAGAATTTATTCCTAATATCTGATCTAAACCTACTTTCTTTCAGTTTGAAGCTGTTTCCCCTTGTTCTGTCACTACATGCCCTTGCAGATAGTCTCTGTCTATCTTTTTGTATTCTCCCTTCAGGTACTGTAAGGCCACAATTAGGTCACCCAAAAGTCTTTGTAACATATTTTCAGAAATTGCCCTGTTGGGCTGAGAGGAAATTGATACTTTTGCCTGTAGGGCTGGTTTCTATATGGGTAAAATCACATCTCGTTCCCACGTTCATCTTTCCTTCTCCCCTTTCCCCATGTGCACACATGTGCAGACAGCCAGGCACAAACAGGGCACGGTGTGAGGAGATGTGAAATGTGCCTCTTCTTCCAGGACACACTGTGGGAGCTGTGAGGTGGGCTGTGGAGTACATGCTGTATCTTGGTGTGGGCACACCAGATGAAGTCTCTGAAAGCTGTGTCCTGTCTTGGGATCCCTGGTGTAAGAGCCTGCCTTGCACTGTCCTCCAGCACAGGGCCTGGGCTTAATGCCATCCTTTATCTCAAGCAGGCTGAAGCATATGTGAGCCTATTTTTTGCCAAAGCTAGCCCTTCTTTTCTATATGAATGCAGCAAGTGGCAAATCCAGGCAGGATGCTGTGCCCTAGGTGTGAGAAGACCCCGTGGTTTCCCATTTCTCTGCTACTGTGCCTCAGCTGAGCAGTGTGTGTGTGAAATCTCCGCTGATCGGATGGTAAAACTGGAAGCACAGAGAAGCGATAAGGAACAATGCAAGCGGATTCAAAAGGGATTTGGATCATTTAGTTGATGAACCAGCAGATGGCAAATGCTGCTTGGTGTAGAAAATGAAAAGTAATTAGTCTGGGAACAAAGAGCAAATGTAGGGAATGGGTGTTACATCCAACACGCTGATCAGAGGGAGAAAGGGGTTACTGTGGGAAAAAAAGCACATAGGAAACGTCACTTCAGTGCACAGCTGCAATAAAAAAGGCAAACAAGACACTAGACCAATGGAACAGTGAGCTATAATGCACCACAAAAGAGGCAATACAGTCCTCTGGAAGATGGTTATTAGGCCCCTCCAGACTACTGCATGGAGCATGGGTCACTGTCTCAGGAAGGTTATGTTTGGAGAAAGGTGCGTTACAAAGCAACTAAACTCTTAATGGTTTCAGTGATTTCAGTTCTGAGGCACAGCTAAGAGGCTCATTCTGAGGGGTCAAAGAGACCTTAAAGAGATTTTAAAATTACAATAATGATGAGTACAGATACCAGAACATGCTTGTAGTAATACAAGATTATAAAAATTAAGGAAGTGGTATTGAGCAGAGAGCAGAAACTTCACAAACTGCGGCACAAGAGAAGGACAGTTACCTTCTGACTCCATTGAGCTGTCTCTGGTGGAATACAGCTTCAGGAACACATAACTCAGTCAAGTGAATGATGCACAATTACAGTACATGGAGCTGTCCTGTGGAACAAGCAGGCGGACAATGAAGACTCAGATAAAAGTAGGAAAATTGTTTAGAGGAAGAATCCCTCCCCAGGGTTTCTCTGTTTGTTTTTATTTGGGTTCCATTTGTGCAGATTCCTAAATTGTACCTATCTGCCTGCTAATACAATGAACAACCTTTGCACACAAGACATACTGAATGTGGGTTCCCCCAAACCACATTCAAAGAGGAGAAAAGGGGGAGGGGAACGTAAGTGTTGCCCTGTCTTCTTGCAGGGCTAGCTTCAGTTAACTAGTTAACACAGCTTCAGTTCTCTAGTTAACACAGATATTGTTGAGCTGCTACTTAGGAAAAGTTGGGAGAGCAACAGGCTGAATTTGAGGTCAACAGGTAGTTTACCAGGCCAGGGAAGGAGGGGAAAAAGTGGAAGCAGGTATACCTCCAAAAGGGGATGTAAGCACTAAAACTTCAATTAAATAGGTTTCAGGTGCCTATGCCTATCCAGAAAACCACCTATGCCTAGAAAAATAGTGCATGGTTGTGCAGGGATTAGAGAAGTACTTGAAGTAAATTTACTGATGTTTTGTGGTGCAAATACAGAAGTGCTGCCACTGCAGCAGGAGTTGGATGGAGCCCGTATCTCCTGCTTAGCCCTGAGGTCCTGAAGCTGGTGGATATGGTTTAGAGCATCCAGGTTAACTATATGGATGTTGACAGGAAGCCTGGGCTCCTTGCATTTAGCACCGTGGCCAGAGAAGACAGGGTATCACTTCTGTTCATGGTATATTGTCAGGGGTATAGTCAGGAAATTGGAGGTTCATAAGCACAAACCTCCCAACAGAAAGGTTGCTACTGGATTGAGCTTAGGTCCTGATCAAGTTTTACCTCTTCTGTAGAAGGGAATGTGAGGCAGTGAAAAGGAGCTGACAAGACTGAGCTTGTCTCTGGGGTGAGGTGAGTGGTGTAGTGAATGCTGTTGCTCCATGTCTACAAGGCTGCAGCTCCACAGTTGTAGTCACTCTATGATAAAGGAAATTGAGATAAAAACGCTTTGTGCTGATTAACTACAGGTGGTGCCATGGCTGTATCACTAGTGAAAAAGGCAGGTTTGAATTTGCTGACATTATTGCAGCTACACAAAGCTTTTCAGTGCCCCTAAAGCTTATGTGGAAGTGGGAAAATAGAAATTGTGTAGTTCATGTAGACTGAGGATCTGGCCTAAAGGGAACAGCATCAACTGCTTGCAAAGAAGATAGAAGGACCTCCAAGAAAGATTTGGAATAATCTACCCTTATAGAAACCTAATTTTATTTCTCCCATAGTCAGTTATTGGCTTAAATTCTGAAAGCCTGTCTTTTTACTTTTTCCAAAGTTTAGCGTAATTGTTCTGACTGGATATTCCTGTGATCCATACAGCCATCTAATCCTTCTTTGAATCCTGCACAGTTCTTGACCTCAATGCTTCCTGTGGTGATATCTTCCACTGTCCAATTACACATTATGTGAAAGAGAATTTCATTTGATCGGCTTTGAATACATGAGGTCTTCATTTCATTGAATGTTCCTTTATTCTTGTGTTATGCAGCAAGTTAGAGAGAAATATCAGATATTTCTTCTCTAGAGTATTTGGTATTTTATCTTACTGTGTGCCTTCCTATCTCCCTCCTTTCTGAGATAAACAAATCTCATTCCTTTCAGTCTCTTCTGGTGATAATCTCTGCCTCTACCTTTACACCCTCTGACCCCCAACTCACTCATTCTCATTCTCACTTTCTGACCTCTACTTGTTTCTGCAGGATCTTCTAGAGCTTGTGAAGGGTCTTGGACACACTGCCAGAGGAGAATTCAGTACTGAGTAGCTGAGTATCTTGTTAGCTGTTTGGGTTGCAGCTGTACCCTGATCACATGTCTTGATTGAGCCGTCTGTACTAGTTTTTAGGTAGTTGGTGCTGAGCTCATCACCTCAGACCTTAATTACTGTAACCAGCTCCTCTCTGGCATCTCTGCCATTCATGCTGTCTCATTTCATTTGGCAGGTAGCTTGCCGCCCAGGAAGAGTGCATTATCTGGAAACCTGACCTTACCTCACCTTCCTAAAGCCTTTTTTCCTACCACTTCAAGAAGAAAGGTCTTGCCCTTAATTGAAAAAGCCTTTTCAATGCTTCCTTTTCCTATTTGTCTGGTTTTATGGCATCCTTAAGCTATTTATGACATCCTTTTCATGTATTAGTAGTTTTGACATGTATTGCCCACACTGTCCATACTGTCTCCACGGTAAGAGCTTTTCCATGCTGATCTACAGGATCTCTTATTATTTCCTCTCTGTAGACATTCAAATCATCCTAAAAGTCTAGTTTTCTGGTAATACCTTCAAGATGCAGTGAAGGGTAGTAAAGC
This sequence comes from Acanthiza pusilla, assembly GCA_036630365.1. Taxonomy (NCBI): domain Eukaryota; kingdom Metazoa; phylum Chordata; class Aves; order Passeriformes; family Acanthizidae; genus Acanthiza; species Acanthiza pusilla. Next base: position 4,258,322 of record JAXCHO010000098.1, read on the forward strand.
AGGGTCATCTGGAATTCCACGGTATGCCTGAAAGATGTACCTAGATCTGAAAGCATGAGCAGCATGATGAAGAAGGAGCTCCCCTTGATATTTAGCAGGAGGTGTATCCCTTCCAACCCACTCGGCCCAGGTTGATACATGGAGTTGTAGCACAATCAAAGCCAGTTTGTGCCTTCCATGCCAAAAGAACCACAACTACTTCATCATTTATGTGTTTGCCTGTATGTGCTAAATACTCTGGTATTAAGGCTCTCATTTTCTGGCTGTGCTTTCTTGCTTGTGGGAATTGCTCCGTGGAAAGTAACAGATAATTCATGCAACTTTAGAGAGTGACCTCCAGGGCTGTCAGGGGAGGCACACACTAAAATGCATCTCAGTTAAACAGATTATCTTCCTGTCCTGTTATGACTCAGTGCAAAGTTTTCTTAGAGTTCTGGAGTTGAAGGTGTCTCTCCCATGCAGCTCTTGTGGGTCATGGTTTTTATATGGGAGCCCTGTTTGCATAGTCCTGTCTTCTACAACTAAAATTCCAAACATCCTGGAAGCAGAACAAGGAATTGACTTTCAAGCATTTCTTATTTTTGAGCCTACTTTATACTAAAGTGCTGCTTTGCTGTGTTGGCTAGATAAACCAAGATGTCTTTCATATTGATATATAATATTGGAAATGAATAAGTTCTCACAGGTAGGAAGTTGTGAGTGAATTGGAAGTTGACTGAATGATGTTCAGGAATAATCTGAAGAATATTACCTGGGAAAGTGCCACTGAGGGGATTCAGTGCTGAGGTTGGGATACTTCGTGCTGAAATACACAAAGCTTTTTTTGTCTGCAATCTTGTTCAAAAAGGGGGTGTAGTGGAATTAGGATCTGTCCAGGTTATTTTAGAGAGGGCAACTAGGATGGTGGACAATGTGCAACACTACTTAAAATTAGGAAGACACCAGTTAGTGTAATCTTTTTCTTAATTTAATAGTACTTTAATAAATGCAATGCAATCCAAATGTCATCTCTTCATTATGAGCCAGTTGTGCCTGACCCACGTTTTAAATTGGCACTGGCAAGGCAAATGGAAAGGTGAATAGAACAGCTGAGCTGAAGAAGCAAACCCAGTTGGGTCATTTCTGTTTCTTTAGTGTAAAGTTTTCAGAAAGCATGCATGATAAAGGTATAATCAAAAGAGAATTTTGGATTGCTTTCAGGGTTCCAACTGCCCTCCATCTTCTCAAAGCACCTATTCATGCTTTTACAGGAGCTTTAGGAAAGCGTGTGAAGTGGGTATCAATTTACCCCTGTCTTATGCTTGGAAACAGACAGGATAGCTTCATTCTCTTCTTGTGGCTTTGTCTGGATGATGATGATGAGTTTTGTTAGCCTGACCTAAAGCATCCAATACAAAATAAATTTTTGTGTACACCTCATTTACTGTGTTGAAGCTTAAATCCTCCTCCACTCCTGCAGTGTTTAAACTCAAATAACTTCATACACAGCAGAGAATGCCTTGTTTTGATTAGAAGCTATTAGCTCAAGCTAGAGGACCTAAGCCTAGATATTTAAATCCCTCCCTAGTCAAAATTTATGTTCTGATGAAACAAGAACAAATTATGTCTGCCTTATCTAAACCTATTTTTAAGCTTTTAGTTCATTCTGCATCATGAAGACAGCTTTAAAAACAGTCCGCTGAATCCAGACTGACCAGGTTGCAGTCACTTGCAGAAGCAGAGGACACCTTGTTTATATTTTGTGTCCTTGAAGTTTAAAGAACTTTTATCACTCTAAGCTTCCTCTTTTTCTTTTTTTTTTTTTTTTTTTTTTTTTCTGGTTCATCAATGAGTTTAGGATGCCAGTAAGTACTACTCTATTAATCACATTAAAGGATCATTAAGCCTAATTTTTTTTCCCCTGCTGCTAGTATTAGATGTGCAGGAACAACATAAAGATGGATCACACATGCTGTGGTGGAAGAAGTTCCAGGCTCTTGGCAGAGGGTGTACTGTGGCTGGTGTTGGGACTGTGGAGCCTGTCTTGGGAGTGTGGGTTTCTGCTGATTTGATTTTCTGCGGCCATTTTTCAAACATCAATATTAGGAATAAGTACTTGTTCCCAATGTATAGCTTGGAGTGGGGTCTCTTCCTGAGAGAGCGCCTATTTATGTTAATGCTTGCATTCAGGTTGTAACAAAAAACCTACTGTATTGGCCTGCAAAGAAAACCCCAGAACAAACAAACAAAATCTCCCAACCTAGAACTATTGCCTGGCTCACTTGTTTCCTAAGAGGTTTGCTTGGTACCCTGAAGAATACCTGTAGGAATGTACTTTTCTTAATCCAGCTGGGCGGAAGATCTTGTCTGGGGCCCTGCATCAGGTCTGATTATTTAGAACGGACTGGAGATTATTGCCCTGCTTAGGCACTGCTGCCTGCCTGGATCCAGGAACTCTTCCCTCAAGTGAAGGTTCATCCAAGTGACCCAGATCCCAGGCACCAGAAATCATGTGTCTTGTAACAATGCCTAAACCATTAAGTAGACATGGCTGCAAAAGCTTGCTTTTAGTATTTTTTGAGAAGCATGACAGCAGTGAGAGGGCTGGGGATCTCTCAGGGAAATCTTTTAGAAATGGGTACCCTTTCCCCAGCGGCTTTCCAAAATGGATATACTCCTTGTGCTTAGTGTCCATTCTCCTGGTTTACTTGGAGGGACTTGTAAATCACAAGCAGTCCATAGCCCTGTGTGACTAATAATTTTTTTTCTAGGGAGCAGGAAAAAAAAAAGGGAAAAGAATATCTATAGGACTGTGTTCCCCATTATTTTAAACTGCGTGTAGGCATATGTGCTCTCATGCCACAGTTCTTTCGGTATGTAACCTTGGCTTCTTATAGCTGATTTGTAATACTGGCGTTTGAAAAATGACTACAGAATATCAAATCAGTTCAAATTCACATTGTCAGGAGTTTCATAAATGGTCCTAGGAGACACTGTAACAGTGCATCTCCTCTGATTTGTAATTCCTCATAGGACAGGAGATTTCAAGCTAATAATCTCTATCCAGGCAGTTGAGTGGCCTGGCTTTCATTTTAAGGAACATCAAGATGTGCTGCTGGTTCCTATTTTTAAATTAAAGAAAATGTAAGAATCACATTATTATGAATGTGAGTTTGATGCAAATGTGCAAGTATGATGACAGGGCCTGCATTTCAGCAGGACTTGTTGCAATGTTTCCTTTTGTGTTTTGTCTTGTGGGCTTGCGTGTTCAGTGAACAAGATCACAGACTATTTTATTTCAGAATAGCAAATACTACTGTCTATGCATACTTTCCTCAAATTAGGAGCAGAAACTCTCCTAAAATGTAAAGTTTCCTCCCTGTATTTTCCCCTTTCAATACACATATTCCATCTTCAGGTTTTGAGGTTTTGGGTATTTTTTTTTTTTTCTGTATGACTTTGCAGTTGTCTTTGATACCATTCAAAGGGAAGCCCCGGGGCAGAATTTTTAGCAAATAGGAGTTGAAGAGCTGTGGTAAATTCTTCATTGCTCTGTGTCTTTAAATCAAGATTGGGTGCCTTAATAAAAGGTTAAGCTTCTCTTCATCAAGTTATTAGCCTTTCATAAAGAAGTCCCTTGATGAAATGTTATGGTCTGTGTTTTCCTGGGAACTAAGACTAGATCATCGTAATGGGCCCTCCAGGTCTTTAGCTCAGTGGTGCCTAATTTCTTTCCTGACCTTGAATTACACTGAGAAGAGGAAGTTTAAGAGGAACAAGCCAGGAAGTAAAATTCTGCATTAATATTTTGCAGGATTACCGGCCAAGCTCCAAGGTGTTGAGAAGGAGAAGCAGTGCTAAAGCAAGGAGCTCCATTAACTGGCAGAAGTTAATGAACCTGTCTGGTGCGTCAGACTGAACCAGCATTGGTGTGGGAGATAGCAGTGGGCTCACTCTGAGCCTTGGTGGTCTTGGAAACACAACTCTGTGGAAGTGTCCCTCTGTGTGTGGTTCATTAGCTCCTCAGCTGCTGCAGGCGGTGCCTGGGGGAGTGGCTTCCATCTTTTGATGCTGCAGGCAGCGCCTGGGGAGACGTCCTTTGCCTGTCCCAACAGCAGTGTGCCAGCAGTGAGCAGGAGCAGCAATGCCACGTGTCAGCCCATCATGGGTCAGATTCACTTCCTGAAATCCATTCCCCACCCTCAGTAGCCAAAACTCTCCATTTATGTGCTTCAGCTTGTGATGGTTACAGTCCATTGAATGCATAGGTTTGTATATGGTGGTGACTCATCAAAGTGCAGAGCATTGTTTGGGAAGCTCATTTTTTCTGTGCTGCTCCTGACATGCTCAGCCAGTACCTGCCCTGGCTGGCAGATGCTGCCTGGGAAAACACGCCTTTCCCAGTAAGAAGTAGGAAAATGTCCAACCCCTGACTCCACAGGTATGGATGGAGCAAAAAAGAACCACTTGAAAAATGGTCATGTTAAAACAGCAGGATTTAGGTTTTGGCCTAAGTATGGAATAAGTACTTTGAAGAGATGGCAATCCTGTGCGGGAAGAAGCCATAGGAATTGGGAAGTAGCTGGTAAACATCGTGTGTTGTGTGTGAGGACAGGGGAAGGCAGGCTGAAGAGTGACTTGATACTTGTATTTCTTGTGGTTTTATTATAATAGTGGCTGTAAATTGTGAACTGCTGCTCTGCAGCTGCTGAGATTGTGGCTGGCTTGGCACTACTTGCAGATGTTCCTGGTCTTAAGTACAGGGGCTTGTTTCCTACATCTGCATAAAGAAAAGTTTGTATTGGTGATGTGCTCATCCTGTGCCTCACTAAAATGTAGCAGTGACTGCTCTCCTTTCCCCGGAGAGTTGCTTCTTTTGACATCTTTGGCTCTGCCAGACACCCCAGTAAAAACTGGTGTCCTGCTAATGAGATCTGCTGTAATGGAAGAGCGTTTCCTCCTTCCCTGCATGAAGCTTTCATGTGCTCACCCACGAAGGAAGTGTGGATGAGGGTAGGTGACTTAGGCAGGAGCACAGGAGACTGTGATGGGACTGGAAAGCTGTAACACAAAACCACGTAATTGTATCCTCTGGAAAAAGGATTAAGAAAGAGACAGATGAGACATAGTTGAGACAGAAGGATGTTGATTTCATGGTTTATTGTCACATTAAAAAAGTAATATTACTGATGAATTAATATTTGCTTTTTAATATAAAAGTGCTTATTCTTACAAATCCTTAAGGCTCATTCTGTTACATTACAGTAGGATTTTTCACCATCCCAGAAACTGTGCTACATGAGTTTTACATGAATTGTGGACATAGCAAAATCTCCAAACAGTAAAAGAAGTCATTAATAATTTCATTGCCTTTATATGTATTATCCTGTTTAATTGTGTAACATAATTTGACATGAAAATAAACAGAAGCAAAATTTTCAGTTGTTTTCTAGTTTGGCTTGGAACTTATCCCCAGAATATTTCTATTTTTTCTTGAGCAAACGGAACAAATACAATTGGTTTTAAATCCCAGTTTTTCACTCGTACAGCAGAAGGGGAGGAGTGAGACAGAGGAGCACTACAGATGTAGCATTTACCCTATGTTTCTTACTGAAGAGGAAAGGACCGACTACAAAGCACAAGTACTGTTTATATGCCACATACTTATTTTTGTAATGTCCCTATGTTGTACTTAGGTAAATCTCCCACTGAAGCCAATGTGAGTTTTGCCTGAGGGAGGAATAAGACCAGGGTTCTCAGGGGGGACATTTTACATTAAGTAGTTTGTTATATTTTTGTCTCACAATGGAAGAATGAAATAGGTGAAAGTTACTAAAGCTCTTCTTTGTATTGATCACAAGTGGAATATGATTTCTGGCATATACTATGACAGACAGGTAAGAGTATACCATATTTATTTGTAATCATAATCAGAGCTATAATAGTTGGATGGGCAGTAAATTTGCTATTTCTACTTAAATTTTAGATATTTATTTATTGCAAAAACATTTTTTTCCAATAATTGGGTCAAAATGCAGCAACTAAAAAAATACCTAATGCAAAAGATAAAAATAATTTAAAGTATTCTGGAGCAAGGGGAGAAATGCTAACCAATCTAATAAATAAGGCAGTTTAAAGCATTTGTGACTGCTACTGTGATATATGTACATACTTTACAGCATAAGTTACTGTACAGAATACTCCGTTTATTAACCTGTGTAAACAATATTGCCTGCTGTATGGGGACATATTGTGGGATTATGGTCGGTGGAAAGATAAACTGCTGTAGCAGGGTGGGGGAGGCCTCGGGTAGCACATCCTCAGAGGAACGCAAGCAATATTTTATGAGCTGCAAACAAAGCCATCTCAACTTGAGTAATTTTACAAAAAATTCGCTGACGTTTGTTGCTATAAATGAAATATGGAAATGAACCTCTGTGGTTTGTTACAAAAATAATTCTAGTCATAAAGTGGTCTCTGCACACCTTACCTGGCCAGGGACCCTCACTCAGGAGTTGGCTGTGTAAAAAGGGAGATGGGGAGGAGTTGCAATGCACCAGTCCCTGCACTGCCAGTCAGCAGCAGATCCCACACTGGGATTGCCACACTGCCAAGTCAGCCACTGGTGCTACGCGCGCCATGGGAAATGGGGAGGGAACTCTGGGATTGTTGCAACTGGCAGGAGAAGTAATAACAAATTGAACCCTCCTGTTATTTTGCCCACCCTGTACTGTCTTCCCCACCTATTTATTCCCCTCACCCACCCACAGTGTGGTTTGGTTTTGATTTCTGCATGGTGACAGCTCCATGGAGAGTCTCTATAGGATGCCTACCGCAACATGGCACTGGTCAGCAGACACCAGTGCAGTCCAGGTTTCCATAAATAATATGCCCAGGAAGGCAGGGAGCTGCCAAAAGCAGTGAATATGTGTGTGCAGCCGTGATTGCTTACTCCGGCTATCGTCACCATCTGCCATGGTCAGCATGGAACAATGTCCCCGCACAGGAGGAGCAGGGATTAGCCTTGGGATGCCCAGACAGCAGTTCTTACACTGCCTGGCTCCTCTGCTTCGGCTCCTGCTCCTCCTGTTGCCATCCATAGAAAGAGACAGCCTACCAATGGTACTGAAAGCCCACCTTGACCTGGCTGCTATGGAGCTCCCAACACACTGCTGCTCTTTCTGCCTCCACCAACAGCAAGGGAAGCCAGCCCTAGGAGCTACTATGGGACTGCCGGTCTGCTGGCAGGCCACGAGCTTGAAGTGTCCCTGTGTGGCTGAAGGGCTGTCCATCATGGATAAAATTGCCATTTTCACATAATGAATTGAAAAATGCTGTTGAATTTCAATAAAAAGAGTAATATTTGCCTCATTTAGGCTCAGAGCCAATCTCATCTCCTTCATCTATAGAAAAACTGTTTCTCCTTGTTTAAAGGAGGCTAGCTCTACTTCCAGGCAACATATGGAAAAAGTACCTGCAAGTGTTTAGTAAAATGTATTTTCTTGGTACTTCAGTAATCTTAATAGAAGAAAGGTGCACATTTAGTTCTCAAGGAACTACTTTGGATTTAGGCCCAGTGAATTAGAGAGTGGGCAGGAGATGGTCCAAATCTGAAATGTATGCCTGAAACATCTGAGAAATAAATGTATTTACCACATACCTATTTTCCTGCATATGTGATCCCTCCCAACATGATCTCAGCCCCACCCTTCCGCAGTGCATCCTGAGATATTTACCAGTTTCATCAGGCACTCCTGTCAGCAACACATGTGACCTGTGGTGGGATTTATAGCACCTCTGTAACTGAGCTCATCACCTAAACCCCCTTTGTAGCCAGTGGAGAAAAACAAGCATTTCTAGGGTGTGATTCATTGTGCTTATTTTAGACCTTCAGTAAAAGATGAGGTGGTTTCCAACTTCTGTATTTAAGTCAGGACCTTTTTTTCTCTCTCATCCCACCTTCTTTTCCTATTTAATCCCAGTGAATTGTTACGAGGCTGACTGTGTATCCTCCATGGCCTAAAGAAGGTAATTTTACAGGTGAGACCACCAGCTCTTGCTGGTTCTACTGCAGGGCCATGAAGTGGCAAGGCTCACTGAAGTGGATTGGTAGCACAGTGTCAGGCCAAGGCATTGGGCTAGGAGATGCTGCTGGCACCCCTCCAGATGCCCTGCTGTTTCACACAAGGTATCTGAGTCACCAGCACTAAGAGCTTTTGGTCCCCACATTACTGGTTCCTCCCATTTGCCTTTCCCTGCAGAGAAGAGCTGTCAGAAATTGTGCATGGAGTCATCAGCACCATCTCTTCCTCAAGAGGGAACTGAATTCTCTTGCTAGAAATAATGGGAGAAGGTGGGTGCCCATCCCAAAGGTTGGGTGGGAACAAGAAGAAAGCAGAAAGGTCCTGAACTGCTTGGAGCAGCTCTGCACTGCTTTCACCTTTTTCCTGTGACCAGTTTCAACTCTACCTTGTCTTGCATGTCATAAGTCCAGTCCAGGAGATGGAGTTGAGGAAGAAAATGTCTAGAACTGCAGGAAGATCTCCAAAGGGACCTTGACAGAGAGAGAGGACACATGTGAACTTCATGAGGCCCAACAAAGCTAATCACATGGTCCTGTACTTGTGTTTGTCCAAGCCCCAATATCAGTACAGATGAGGGATTTACTGATTAGGAGCAGCCCTGCTGAGAAGGACCTGGGGGTGCTGGTGGATGAGAGGCTGGACATGAGCCAGCAATGTGCCCTTGCAGCCTGGAAAGCCAAAAAACACAACCAGCTGGTCAAGGGAGGTGATTCTCCCCTCTACTGTTGTGAAACCCCACCTGGAGTGCTGTGTTCAGCTCTGAGGTTCCCAGTACAGGAAAAGACATTGACCTGTTGGAGCAGGTTCAGAGGAGGCCTGGAAGATGGTCAGAGGAATGGAGAACCTCTCTTATGAAGGCAGGTTGAGAGAGCTGGGGTTGTTCAGCCTGGAGAAGAGCAGGTTGTGGGGAGATCTTACTGTGGTTTTTCTGTACAAAAAGGGGGTTTATAAGAAAGATGGAGAAGGACTTTACTAGGGCCTGTAGTGACAGGAAAAGGGGCAACAGTTTTCAACCAAAAGAGGGTAAATTAAGGTTAGATCTAAGGAAGAAATTCTTTATTGTGGGCGTGGTGAGACATAGGAACAGGTTGCCCAGAGAAGCTGTGGATACTCTATTATCCGTGGAAGGCATAGGCCAGATTGGATGAGGTTTTGAACAACCTGGTCTAGTGAAAGGTGTCCCTGCCCATGGCCGTGGGGTTGGGACTGGATGATCTTCAAGGTCCCGTCCAACCCAAACCCTTGTATGATTCTATGATAAATCGAAACTGCAAACGAAAATATACTTTTTAAAATGAGATATATTCCAAAACGGAAGTGAGAAAAAGAATAAGAAGGGCCTGTCCTTTGGTAAAGGTTATCTATGTCTAGCTTGTCCCTGCGGGAAATGTTTTCTTTCATGTCTGTTGACAGACTGAGAATTCCACATGTAAGAAAACCAAGTGGTGGAGAAAAGGATAACTAGTGCTAAGAAAGGACTTGTTAGTATTGACTGAATAACGTGAACCACATTAGAAACATTTTGTTGATTTGACTGGTGTTCAGTCCTTGGTGAAGTGCTTTACTGATAACTTCTAGGGGTAATGTGTCAGAACAGAGCTAGAAGTTTGACCAGGGGATACTAGCTAACAATGGCAATTTGGGAAGGTCACTTGCTGAATATTGTGCTCCTAACGTATCTCTGACTTCCTGCTTTGGTTACTGGCAATGTGTACCAAAATCAGACACATATTTTGTCATGAGAGACTTTTTAAAGAACTGCTTTGTTAAGCAACTAGTTCTTTCTGCAATGCACCATTCTGAAAGAAAATTTCCATTGATTTGAAGTTATATGAAGCTGGATTTGGAATAACGAGTTATTTGAACACTTCTTGGGCTGTTTTGAGGAACACACTTTATACCAATCTCTTTTGCAGAAATACAAAGTAGCTGAAAGACATAAAAAGATTTGAAATTCTTAGGATGGCCATGCAGCACTTTGTTAATCTATGCTGTTTGTCCCATTATGTATTGTTGTGGTTTTTGCTCTCTGCCAGTCATAGATACTCTGGGAATGGCAATTTCAGCTAGGCTGTGACTCCCCTCAGCGCTAAGCACAAGTTTTATACACTCTGGTGCTTACACTGAGAGCTTACATGGTATTTAAGGATTTTGAGGGTCTTGTAGCTCTGGACTCAGGGGTGAAATTCATCCAGTGTACTTAGCAGTTTTTTCCATAGCTCTTCAACAGCACTTTCCTTCTGAGGATACAAAGTGATTTGCAAACATTAATTAATTCTCATAAAGCCCTATGAGGCAGATAAATGTTAAGTATCCCTGTGTTAGTACATATGAGAAACATGAGACCTGAGTGTCTTATCGTTCATGCTGCTCACTGTATTTGCTCCCAAAAATGACTAAGTGCTGTGGGACAGAGGAAATCCCCTTTTCCCCCTAATTCTATTGTTCTCCTTGGACCCTCTGGAATTCTTTGAGGGCAGCAGGGATGAGACTGGGCTTCAAGCTGCAGTGTGTGAGATCCAAGCTACACAGATTGCAAAAGTGAAGGAGCCTTGGTCTATTTGCTGCTGGTTTTGGGGGCAAAAGCCAGGCCCTTTATGCAGCCTGTGGGTTACCTTTTAAAGGCATCCCATTTAAAAGGTAGCTTGAGCTGCCAAAGTAGGAAACACCCCAAAAGTCAGGCATAATTGTGGGCTACCAAGAGCAATAGGTCCAGACAGCAAGCTGAGGCAGAGGAATTCCTTGGGAAATAGCCCCAGCTGGATCCCACCCATTTCACTGAGGAAAACCTCTTTTGAAAGACCATTGGGTGCTCTAAATCTCAGTGCTTTTCTTTTATGTAGCTTTAGTCAGGTTAGCACCAACAGGACCTGAAGTGACTTTCCCAGTTTGTTAATTAACCTTAAGAGCAATTTACAGCATGGTGACCAGTGATGCTGGAAATAGCGTCTCAGCCTTATTGAGGGCGAACAGCAGCTTTGTGAAAGACAGTAAAGCAGCTAAATTTTCATGCTAACAAAATTGGCTGAGAGACATTGTTCCATATTTTTTGAGACAGACTAGACATAAGATAATCCAAATGCTGTTCTGAATGCACTCTGACAAATTTATCTACGGTTACATGCCTTCCCAGCCCTTGGTGCACAGCGCATAACCTAATGTAAGAATTACAACTATGATACTGATCAGATCAACCAGGCATTTTTAAGACATGAAAACTAGACTAATTCTTTAGTTTCAAACACACTGAGGTCAAATATCTGATGTAAATGATAACAAAAAGATACCAAAATGGCATGTTAGGCCTGTGCCAGTCAAACTTCTCGTTACCTTAAGAAGTCCATATCCTTCAGGCATTGTTTGTATTTCTACTGTGCAAGGAGATTTCATTTAGTTTGAGGATTGTCCCTCAATCATGGGGGAGGGACAGGGGATGGGGGAGGGAAATGTTGCCATCGCTTGAACAAGAAACATTTCTTTCTGACATATTAAGCATTAAGAGGATTATGTAAAGACAAGGCATATTGCAGAAGGAGATGTTCTTAATATAGCTTTTACCATGAACCCATGACTTGCCAAAAATTTAGGAGAGTTAAAAAACCTATTGCTTTGACAATCTTTTAATTTTAAAAAAATCTTCTTGTAAAAAGATCAAGGAATTAATCCACTGTTATTTACATAAAATTCAAACTTTCCTGCTTAAAATCATGAATCATTTAATGTCTCATCTGCGGGATATCTGAGGCAGATGCCATTAATCCAAGTCATTTTGCAAATTCCAATTTCATTTGGATTAAAATCTACAACTAAGTCAGTGAATAGCATATACTGTACATGCATTAAGGCTGGTGACTACTAAAGTCTCTTGGGTAGATAAACTAAGTACAGATTAGCCAGGTCTGAGTGTATGTCCTCATCTGGGGAAGAAAAGATATCCTGACATTTCAGATTTTAATCAGTAGCCATGAAAAATGGTTGAACATTTGTATTACAAAAGAGATACTATGGCACAGTCCCAAAGGTGCATTTCATATAAATTAATTAGCTACACAAATTATTTTGACAATAGCTACTGCACTTCTGAGGTGATATGGCTGTTCAGTGATGAGTACTTGACGATCAATGGTAGGCACTAGTAATATCCTTCATGCTGAGTGACTTTTATTACTAGTTAGATTTACAGTATATACATATGTGTTTGTATCTACACTTAGGGCTTGATCTTCTTAACCTCCTTTACCTAAGGTCTTCTGTTCACTATAATCTCTTCCTTTGGAGCTCTGTGATATTTGGATGAAAGAAATAGACAAACAAGGGATTTAGGTATTCTGCCACGTGATAGGAAGGACTATGCCTGGTTTTTGACCACACTTGAATCTTCATATGCTTTGTTTTTACCTGACACTCATGCTGCCATGCAATACTATAAAGGATTAAGGCCAAGGGGTCTGTATGATCTTGCTGTCTGTGAGGATCCTACAGGCTGTTCTGTATTGGTCACATCCACCGGCAATGAATGGTTCCTTTGAATCCATTCCCATTGCTATATCAGCTCTTAATGATTCAGAAGCCTCTGTTTGTAAGCAAACCTCTCCCTCCAGGCATAATCCTTCTGGATTTGTACAGAATGACTTCTTACTTTTCCAAAATTGAACCTGAACGTTGCTATGGCTAAAGAAGCCTGCATGTTCCTGGACTTCTACAGCAGATTTAAATAAGTCAGTGTCTTTCACGGAACCCCAAAGAACCCCAGTCTCTGCTGGTCCCATCCAGAACACACAGAGCATCTTTGACTCACAGTGTGATACGCCCAAGACTATTCAGGTTCTTAAAAGTGATGCATATACTTAACTGGACCAGACCTAAAGTCGCATGCACTTTTCCAGAGAAGGCCCTAAGAAGATGAAATTAAGTATTTGTATTTGTTGTCACCATGCCACATTCAGTCATCCAATCAGCAGTAATGCTATACAGCAAATAGCCTGCACAAAAGAGTATTCTAAGTAACCTCACCAAAACAGTATAGCTGCAAGAAACCCTATGGAGAGAAGGCCAAACCCTCTAATCCATTCATCCTGTTGCACCACCAGAAATTAAGGCTCAGTGTGCTCATCAGACAACACAGATGATGCCAGCACAAAAGCTAAAAACCAGTAAAATTTCCATGGAAGCAATAGGTATTTTAGCTGAAATAATTCAATATAAGAACAATGCACAGGAAAGGACAATCATCTACAAGAGATGCTTTGTACTTAGAAATGTTACAACAGAACAGCATTAATTCTTGCATTTCTTTGAATTTTCTTGACATATTATATCCATACAAAGAGTTCATCATGATTAAGAAAAATATCCCGATCTTAGTAAAATAAACATGCTTCAAAGTTCCATACTTGAAACTCAAATGCCACATGTGCAATAAAACTAAACTCCATTTAAGGCAAGTAATATATGTTACTTCTAAAATTTCTCAACATTAAATATCAGAAAGGGCTCCCAACCCCCCAAACTTATCTGAAGATAAACATCATAGGCACCGTCAAAGAAAACAGAAGCTAATCTAGCTGGAGTTTCACTTTCCTGATCTGAGGAGAAATCCCACAGTACCTGCGTACGGCATTGAGGCAGCTGACAGAATCCGTTGCTACTAGTCTAGCAAATCCTGACAGAGTTCCACAGCCGGAGATCAGGCAAGTGATAAACAGAAAGGCACCAATCAAGTTCTCCACGATACTTGTGATGAAACAAATTGTGTTCCTTCTGGGGTGGGTGACAGCCAGGGCCAAGAATGACGGCAGGACTCAGAGGTCATGTATTTTGTCATTTAAAGGCAAGTACTGCTCTCTCCTAAAGCCAACCACATTGTAACTCTCAAGTGCATGCTAAGGGGTGACCACAGCCACAGGGATTCTCTTGGGGGCAAGTATCTGAGCACAGATGGGCACATCAATATTGGCCCAGGATGGCTTGGGGCTGAGCAGTTGCTTGGTAGCTGCTTCAGAGAACACAGTGAATGCTCTGAGTCTGAGCAATAGCTGGAGTTATGGTGAGCAGCCTTGGCAAAAAAACCACAGCTATGTGGGGTCAGTGTGCTCACAAGCCCACTCTTTACCACGGGGTGCATGGAGTCTGTGTTACCAAAGACATTTGACTGAGAAATTGTGCCACATTGTTTGGTATCTTTTCTTCAAAATTTTCTTCAAAATTTTTCAAAAATGCGGGAGGAAAATAAAAGCGGCAAGGACCAATAATCAACCATTTGTATCAGTGGCTACTTCTACTTGTATCTTCTATTGAAAGTGTCTTTGTACTCACATTTTCTTAATATGTAAGCAAATTAGATTAGAAAATAACAGTAAAACGCTTCAGCTAATGATTCGGACAAGAACAGTCCATTGAAAGTCACTGGAGCTGCTGATTTGAATAAAGGCAGTAAATCTGATTGCAAAAAAAAAATATTTCCAATACAGAAAAAAAACCCCTAAACATGTGAAAACCACTGAAAATGAACAAAAATGCACTGAGTGCAAGCACAGTTGATACGAACTTGACCTCATCTGACCCAAATTAAACTCCAATTATTGTGGGATTAATTCTTCTGGCATGAAAAACACAGCCTGTCAACAGGAACTGAAAACATCCCATAAATCAAGAAACGTTAAAGCCTAGTTGAGGATTATGCATGAAGAGTGAGAGGATTATGATAGGAAACAGTTCTTAGCCTGATGAGCAGCAAACTCAGCTTCCCAGATAAAGGAAATTGCATGTAATGCTCCCATACAGCCTGGAAGAAAATGTTGCAAGCTTCTGCTAGATGAAAAAGATACGAAAGTCGAAATCTGCAGGATGAAGCCTTCCCATGCAAAGCCAACAACTGTTATAAATATCTGTCTGTGTGTGTGCGCAGCTGAAATTAACACATTTTCTTTCCTAAGTGGATCAGTGTTTGCCATATTTTTTCCTTATCTATTTACTGTCAGTAACAGAATGCAATTTTCCACCATCTCTTTTAAGTTCTCCCTATCAGCATATCTGTTTTCAGGCCTTCCTTTTGCTTGATACTGTAGGTTGCACTGTTGGTGAGGAGCTGAACGAGAGGTAAAATTATTTTAAAAGACAGGAGATAAAGAAATGCATGCAATTTGTTGAAACGTATTGCATATGAAGGAATGCTGTCCTTCTCTGACTTAATGTTACTACAGAACTCCTCTCTGTGCTCCTGCGGAGAAGTAACAGGGAGATGGTACATTAATATGGAACCTTCTATGACGTATCCATGCTTGCAGTAAAAATTCTCCATGTCTGTGATTTTCCCTCATTCATTCCAGTTCAGGAAAGCCCTTGTATATGTGCTTAAGCTCTGCTGAAGTCATCAGGATTTCAGGATGAGCTTAAAGTTAAGAATCTCTTGTGAGCTTTCCTGAATAGGGATCTGTGCTTATTGCACTTGATTCAATCAACCCATAAGATTTTGGTTTCTGAGTTTTTCAGTACAAGAATAGAAAGGGTATGTTTGTGCATTATGATCAGTTCTTTATAGTATTTATAGTATATGAAAATGTTTGGAGAGTGATACAGAACAATTCATTCTGAAGAGACATCATTGTATATTGTACCTCTGCACACATACATGTCTACACTCAGAAAAATTTTGCTCAATATTGAAGAATATTCACCTTTGTTTGGATCAATGCTGTAGCTGACTGTTTCTGTAGCACAGTGTCCAGAATAACTGAATTATCCATGAAAGGGATACTGTCCATGTGAATGGCACACAGTCATTATGACAAGTGAGCGCTATTCCGCACCCAGTGAAGTCCTTGTTGAGTGTACTGAACTAAATGCTCCATACTGCTGTGCAAGGTGATAGGTCCCATCAATGCATCCAAGTCGTTAAAAAAATCTGCAGTGAAAAAAAAAAAAGATTCAGCATCAGAAGAGTGAATCTTTATTTGCTACTTGTCACCCTTTAATAGATTTTATTCTCTTGCAAATTGAGTCAGGCTGAACATTCCATGGGAATGAAAGTTTAGTGCTGGTGAGATTAATTTTAAAGCCCCGTGGTTCATGATGTTACAGGCTGATGCACAACAATTTTCTTTTTAAAGAACAAAGCAGTGAGTTCTTCAGCTTTGCTTTTCATTAATTTCCATTGAGTCTTGATAAAGCAAACAGACACTGGGCAAGATTTATTCTAAGATTGAGGACAAGTAAATCAAAAACTCTACACACAAGCGTCTACACACAATGTATACAAGTGTGTACATTTGTGATATGCTAGATATTTAAGCTACCAGGACAGAGAAATAGAGGCCTGTACAACATGGCCAACCTAGTCTAAAGAGTAATTTGGTTAAGTAGCCAATCAGGACTTAGAATCACAGAATGGTTTGGGTTGGAAGTGACCTTAAAGATCAGCCAGTTCCAAGCCCTGTGCCATGGTTAGGGACAATTCAGTTGTTTTCTCAGAGGCATGTAGTGCCCATTTGAGATGCTCTCAGGGAGTTGATACAGCCTGGACTGGCAGATCTAACACAATGTACAGGAGACTTCTGGAGTGGTACTGTAGGTAAGGATACCTCAGTGAATTTTATGCAGGTTTCCCTTTCATGGTGAACTGAAGAGCACTCTGAACTGCTGTTTGTATTGGACAAAGCTCCATCAACTGCAATGGGAGATGAGGCCCCCAACTCATATCTACATACCTACACTCAGCTGCCCTCATTTTGACTCGGATCTTGCCCATGTCCCTGCCTTAAATACATAAACTAGCCTGAAAACCATGGAATACTTTACCATAAAGTCAGATGCTGAGGCATTTGCTCATGGAAACCAGTTCACCTGAGAGAAGCTTGCTGCAGGCACCTTGTTCCAATCTGTGTCTGCTGTGGATGGGAGGAGGGCTAGGGGCTGTTAATTCCTTCTGCAGAAAAGAGGTGTGCTCCTGCTTTTTGATGTGGTCTAGCTAAACACATCTCATGCAGCTCCATGACTTTGGGGGCAGGAAGCTGTCTTACCTCCCACAAACCTTCCTCTTCAGAATGACACAGATGGCAGTAAGTGCTGCTCACAGCCATGTCTGTGACCTGTCTGTCACAAGTCCTGGCTCAACTCTTCTGAGCAAGACAGCTATCAAAATTGCTTTTTTGGGCTGTTTTGGAACGGACTAGGAGCAGACTGATGAAAAAAATCACCTCTGCAGTCCTACTTTGCAGACAGGTTTTGTATCAAAATAGTTATTTTCCTGATCCAAATCATGTGACAGTCTTCTAGAATAGTCCATTGCCTTGCATCACTCACCTCTGTTTTCCTTGGCCAGGTTGTCAGCCATCTCCCAGTAGTCATAGCTGTGCAGGATGCTGTTGGTGATGCTGACGTGGTTGGCGGCCATCTGATGAATGCGCTGCGGGATGCTGATGATAGGAGATGGGGAAGGGGCCCCCGTGCTCCCCTGGGATCCTACAGAACTGACTGGAGAAGGGCTAGGGGACATAGGTGATGGAGTTCCTGTGCTCCTGGAAACCGATGTTAATACAGTTATTTTAAAAGTATTTGGATTAAAACCACAAGAGTATCAGAACATACCACAGGTAAAGAGATACCATTTCTGACTGCCAATATGATATAAGTTTCTGTGCAACTTACTTTCCACTGGCACCCCAAGGAGATGGGTTCTGGGAAGCTTTTGATGAATTCTGGAAAGAAAAGAGTATTTCACAATGCATACAATTTATATAAGACTACAAAATGAAAACATTAAAGAGTATAAAATGTTTAGAGAGAAATGTAAAGAATGTGATGCAATTGCATCTCATGATGCAATAAACCCAGTCAGCCTAGTCTGATGTTATGATGAAGCAGTGCTGCAGAACAGACTTGAATCATAGTGTATTAAACACCCTGGGATCTGGGCTGATTAGGAAAACATTATGTGAAATGGAAACTTTTCACAGAAAACCTGGGAATTTGGAAAAAAAAAGTGCTGCCAGGACCCTTTGTAAAGTTTAGGCTGGAATTTCCTGTGATGAAGAAAATCAGAAAGACTTCCTCCCACTCTTCTACCCCCAATGACAAATGTCATTCCCCTAGGACCTGCAAGACTGCGCAAATCTGCTCAGCCTGGCATCCACAGGGATGTGAATCTGAAGATCTGCAGCTCAGGTGGGTGTTTTAACCACCAGGCAAAAAATCTCCCTCATGATTGCTCCTCATGGAGCTATTCCCCTTGGTCTGAACATGGCAGCATTCACAAAGGCAGAGAGACTGGCCCATGTAGACTGGTGGTTTTCCTAGCTGAAGGATTCCTCAGAAATCCCAGAAGGGGCCATTAGATCATTTAGTGTGGTCTCTTGTATACCTGGAGTCATTAAGACTCTCATTGGTGTACTGTGCCTAGGCTAAAGAATTGCATTGTTTGAGGAGAGACTACCTTGTACAAGCACTGTATTTACAGAGCAGGAGAACTTCGGGTGTCAGTGTAAGGGACACTGGATAACTAATGTAATCCTAGTAGTTAAAACTCCAAGAGCTGGAGGGAATTCAGTGGTTGGTTCCTGCCCATTTGACCTGTTGAAAAACTCCTCCCCTCTCCCAAGTGACTGATTTAGTCCTAGGCCTTAGAGAGTCTAAGAAACCAAGCCTTTCTAGTCCAACCCAGCCACAGCCTCACATTCAGCAATGGCCAGTCTGATTCATCAGAGGAAAGTAACCTTCTTGTGCTCTCTGCTGAAGCCATACCTGCAGATAATTGTCTGCTGGAGAACAGCCCTCTCTTCTTGACATGCATGTGAGACCAGACAAAGTCCTGCAGCTTGAGATCTGTGCATGGATACTGTTTTAAATGCAAGGCTGCATGTGCTGTAAACTGCAGGAGTTACAAGCAGTACCAGCAGTACAAAAACTCTTGGTGTCTCACAGCTTAGGAAGAAAAAATGGTAAACAAGGGGCTTCAGATGTTCATGAATTTCAAGGCCAGGAGTAATCCTGCAGTGCACACAATCTGTAATGCCTGTTTTCCACCAATCATGGAACTTCTAAAAGAAGCTAGATTACTTAAAAATTTATCTTATTTTATTTCCTTTAAAACGGATAGCTAGCCATATTGAAATTCTTTGACACTATTTATCTTCCTTGTTCTCCAGTGTCCTGTTCTATGTTTAGCAGGCCTCACAGTTAGAAAAACAATGCTTTTTCACAGTTTCAAGATTGAATCTTCCTAGCTTCACTGCTAGCTCTTGGATTTTGCTCGTCCAAAGGCAGCAAAACTGCATGTCATCTGCAAATTATCAGCTCTGTTTCCATGTACACAATGATCTCTTAACCCATTCAGAACTAAACTAGACACATTTCCTGAGCCTCACTTCAAAGAAGTTTGTTTTCTCAGTTTTGATGTGTCTTTTGGACTGCCTCTTGGACTTCCACATCTTTGATTGTATTTTAGTATCCCAACACTGACTGTATTTTAGTACTGATCATAGCAGTGCTATGTATACCCTGTGTACCCTGGCATTCTTCCTGCATTTTGACACTGGGTCTTCTATGTCCCAGGTATGTGATATGAAAAATAAAGCTCTGGAGTGTCCCACAAGGGGTTCTTCCTTCAGAGTTTTTTGTTTGTTTGTTTGTTTTTGACAGGAAAAGCTAAGGTGTGAAAAGGAAAAAAAGGAAAACTTCTCATTTACCATCCTAAATAGAGCCAACCTGGGAATCCTCAGCGTTTGATCCCCCTACAGAATAGATTATTATTTTTTTCCCCTTTCTTTTCTAATCTCTCTCAGAACTACTTGTTTTCATCTTTCTAGTGTAATGGAAACTGAGTACCTATTATTTATTTATAGAGGGAAGCAGGAAAATTTGGAAATTGGAGTCAAGGATACTTCCACTGTAAATGTAACCAACCTCTGCCTTACCATACAACTTCCCACATACCTTTTTTCCCATGTTTTAGGTATATTGCTTCTGTTTCCTCTCAGTTCTGCACCAGAAAGGTGGGGGTAAGGATTCTAAAGAGTGTAATGTTATAAGGGACCATCTCTTATCCCACTTTCCTTACTGCATCCCATTTTCCTGGTTTCTTTATGCTCTCATATGTGCCTGGCCCCAAATACCTGTGCCTTCTTTTTAATTCTCTGCTGCATTAATATTTTTATAATGGAAAAAAAAACACTTAAAGGAGATTTAAATAATATTGTTTACTTTTTTAAAAGAGAAGTGTGTCTAATTTCCCTGCAAATGTGTGGCAAGGTTTAAAATTTTTCTCTGATTGATAATATATGTGGAAGTTCTTAATGCAGTCAGCATTTCATGTCACTTGGTTTTGAAAGCTTTTAGATACCAAATAGGAAAGGAGTGGAGAATTTACTTGTTTTCCACTGAAAATTATAGCAAATGGATTTTTTTCCCCATTTTCGCTTTCAAAGGTGAGAATACTTTGTAATGTGAAGCTATGCTATCAGCATATCAGCAGGAGCTCTGCAAAACACCAAACTCTTCTTGGCTACAGTAGAGTGTATGTCCATTTTATGTTTGCTGTGAAACAGTCTCTGCCTGCTAGCAGGAGACATTTTACATGGTTGAGAGCCTGACCATCCTGTTCTTAATACAGCTGTTCTCTGAACTGGTCAAGAAAAATAAAGTAGTACAATAGGCACATATTTCTTTCCCCTGAAATCAAGTAATTGTTAGAGAAACATAACGTGTTGAATTATATATTGCTAAGTTTTTGAAGCAATTACATTGACTTCAATTTCCATTTGACAATAACTGATCTGTCAATTCCCTTCCCTGTCTTCATATGTTCAGAATATCGTCATGAGCACTCGTGCTTGTATTTGAATTTTTTTTATTAACAAAATGTCAAAGGATGGATGTTTTTCATTTCAAGGTTCTTCTGTCTGCAAAAAAAACCCAACAGATGAGCCCTGTGTTCAAAGGCAAATGGCTGTTTAGGTCCCCCAAAGCAGTTTGTCTTAAAACACTTGTACGCGCTTTTTTTTTTGTTTTGTTTTGTTTTTTTTTTTTTTTGTTTTTGTTTTTGTTTTTGTTTTTGTTTTTGTTTTAAATTAGGAAGATAAAGGCTAATTTTTGTGTTTGTACATCAAATGCTGGATGGATTGACTATTAGGTGAGCTTCACTTGAAAGATTTTGTGCTTGAGATACTTTCCAGAGAAAGGCTGCCTGTCAAAGAACATATATTAAAATACTTTGAGAGACTTCCAGTCTTTTTCAAAATAAGCAGTGCTTGGACTTGTCAGAGAGTGAAACACGGAAGCAGTAACGGGCGTAGCAAAGCAGGAAGGGGAAGCCAATAATGCCATGTCAAGTACATGGCAGGTGGTCTGTTTGCCCTCTGATGTTCCGTACAACTCCTGCTGAGCTCAGTGAGGGCTGTTAGTTCCCTGGGAAAGAAGATGTCCCACTGCACTCTCCTACCTACTGATGCTGCTAAGTGGAAGCCCTACATCTGAGGACTGATCTAGACCAAAGTCTTCAACTCATGGGTAATCTAGTGGGAAGTATAATCCTGAAGGGGATTCTTAGAGCAAAATCTGCAAAACCTATTCACAACAGAGCTGGAT
The DNA here is from genome assembly GCA_036630365.1 of Acanthiza pusilla. Classification (NCBI taxonomy): domain Eukaryota; kingdom Metazoa; phylum Chordata; class Aves; order Passeriformes; family Acanthizidae; genus Acanthiza; species Acanthiza pusilla. The sequence goes on from JAXCHO010000098.1 coordinate 4,279,963, forward strand.
AGACAATCAACCAAGAATAATCTGAAAATACCTGTTTGTTAGTGCAACTAATTTATCATCCTTTGTGAAGGGACACAGTGTGTATTTTTCAAAGAGGGACCTTTGTGAAGATAATAGAACTAACAAGAGCTCAGATGCTGCCATGGGAGTCTACAGTAAAACTCCACTGACTTCAAAAGGGAAAAACTAATCCCAGTACAGCTACTGCTCTAGTAAGATGCTGTATCTCCTGTAAAGACACATTGATCTAAAAACATGTCATAAATAACGCACCTTGAAATACTCAATAAGCGCTTTTGAATACTTGACCGCGTGATCTCTCTTGAGTCGGAACATCCTCCAGTACAGAAGGGCCAAGCAGCGGTAACTGGAATATAAGGGAGAACAGAAATTAAAGGGTGACTCCTGATCAGAAATCCACTGAATTATCTTAAATTCTCAAATTAACACAGAGTAGAAGGCTGACAGCACCTTGCTTACAGTTTTTATCACCATTTGTTGGCAGTACATCTCACTTTGCCAGGGTAGGTAACACTGACAAATGCTACCTGCAAGGTACTAAACAAACTAATACTCAGGAGAGTCTGGGCTCCCGGGCCTTGATTCTGACCTGAAATCTGCACACTTAACCAAAAGCCTCTCCCATGAAAAGAGTCATCCTGGAACCCAACATGCATATTGTTTTGTATTTTTTCTTGTAAATGCATAGAAAGTCTTTTGAGATATCTTATCCTGGGACTTTATTGCAATAGCCTGCAGGCTGTATAGTGAACTTGATTTATAGTGGATGTATTTTGTATACAGCCAGTGGTCTCTTCCAGCACCCAGAGATTGCTGGGATTCAGAAAAACCTTGGACCTGGCACAGATTTCAGTGGCCAAGCTCCTCTGTAGAAAACCAGAACAGAGACTGTGTTGGAGCCTGGAGGCTATGCCCAGGCCACTTGCCTGATTTGGTCCCCAGAGGAAACCAGCAGTGGGCTGGAAAAGTCAACGTGGTGTACTGGAACTGTCTGCCCCTGTGCTCCTCATTAGTCTGCAGAGTGCCACACACCTTTAAAGCTACGTAATTAAATGAGAGTAATGGCTATTGACTGTAATTATGTATCACAATAGCTGATAGTCAGTATTCAAGACACATATACTCTTTTCTTTGCTAGTGGCTTTAGGTGTACCAGTCTATTTTCCAAATTGAGTCACCACCACCTATTCCCAGCAAGCTTTTTGATTGAAAAAGTGTGAAAAGTGGGGCAAGTGTGAAAATGCCCCACGGTAACACAACTTTTGAAGCAAAATCTCTGTGTGTTTTGATTTTCCTTTGGCAGCAGAGGCCTTGTTTTTAAAAGCAGTATTTAGTCTTGGAGCCAATCCGGAGCTCCAGAAGGTGCCTTGAGTTTGGAAGTGCAGAGTGTTCCCCATCTCCCCGCGCCCAAGAGCTGCCCACACTTCAGCGAACGCCTCGAATTACCGAATTGTCCCTGCACAGCACCAATCCCAGCCGGGCTGCCGTGCGGAGCGCGGGCGGTGAAATGCCGGCCGTGGCCGCTGGAGGACAGTGTCTCCCCAGGAGAAGCGGCGCCGGGAGCGGGCGGGCTGGCAGCCTGCCCGGCGGGCGCCGGGAGCAGCCGCGGGATGCGGCGGCCGCGCAGCCACCGCCATCACTCTCCCTCTGTCACCTTCACAGGTACAGCACATATGCAAATGGTGTCAGCTCATCTGCTGGCTGGCAGACGGTGAGTTAAGATTGCCATTCATCGCCCAGAGAAGGCTCCGTCTGCTTTCCCTCGCGCTGACCTTTCTCCTGCTGGAACAGATGCAGCGCCTCCCTGAATTTGGATGTGGTTCCGCACGCACCGAAGCGCTCCGGCAGTTCTCAGCCAGCCTTTGTAATGTGGCTTTATATGTTCTTTTTAAACCGTTCTTTAGTCATTTTCCCACCTAAGCATTTTTAAAGCAATCGCCATTAATGCATTCGGTGGGCCTCCTGATGGCACAGAGAACCAGTGACAGAGAAAGGGCATTTAAAAAAAAAAAGGGCATCTCTGAATATTTCGTTCCTTTTTATACAAATGATTAATTAGGGATCCTTATTTATGGAGGCAAAAGATGCATTTAATTTGGATTTTTAACAGATGGTTAATAGATGTTAAAAACACACTTGCTGATTGTAAATGTCCACTTACTGAGACTCAGTAACCATGTAATAGGTATTTTATGTATTAACTACACAGATATTAAATTAAAATTTGATTTTAATAACATTCTAGTATTTTAATAGCAATCAGCAACCATCCTATAGAATCTAAGGTGCTTACATATATGTCTAGAAATCTCAATTTAGTAGATAATCCAAGAGGCTTAATTATCCCCATCACCATATTGCCCTTCATATAATAGAAATATAATTTATGATTATTGTGCTTAAAATGTCAGCCACAAAAGAACTTACCGAGCTGTTGGTACAAAAGTACATCACTCATAAAAACAACAAACCATCAGGCATTTAAAAATTAATTACACTGACGTACCATAGCCAACCTGTCACAGTCAATAAATAAGTATGAATTGCTTATTTACAGAGATGGAATGCAGACTTGGTACAGTGATACAAGGGCTGGACCTTCCCAGAGCAGCAAGTATTCTCTTAATTTCAATAGACAATATAATTCTATCTGGCTGCATCCAGCATCTGATTTTCAAGAACTGGCTCACTGCAGAAAAGAAGCTTTTTGAGGAAAGCTTGATCTACTAACCATAATGCTGCCAGCTGTTTGTCTTCTGGCGTGGCGTTGGGGCCTGAGTGGGTTTTTAGTCTCACTGCATACCTTAAGCAAGAAGAAAAAAGCCAACGTGAGTTAACTGAGACAGCTTTATATTACTGATCAGAGAGCTTTGCTGGCCAATGTCGTTTGATCTGCCCCTTTATACATATTTGCTCAAGTTACCAGACATACATGTGTTTTTTCTGGTTATGTTTAAGAGCTATTTTGCCATTAGCAGTGCATCCCTGCACTCTTTAAACAGCTGTGAACTCCCTCGATCATCCATCAGTCCAGAGGGGAGCCTAGCTGGTGAGGTGACACTGTCCTACCAAAATAACCTCCGCTGCTGTAGAGACCCAGTTACACAGAGTTCATGCAGAAAGGGTTTTGGAGCATTTGAAGGCAGACAGCCTGCCTGGAAGCTGGTGCTGACCTCACCCTGCCAGTTCTGAGTCTGTCTACCCAGATTTGCTCCTCCGAGCAAGCACGGCAGAGGGGGAACATGTGGCTCAGAGCAATTTTTGCTCACATGACATTACATTCAAATTCTATAAATATTAAAGATCCACAGAGGTAGCACTGCTGTTTCAAGAGTGTATGTGCTATGCAATCACAAATTGGTTTCTGGAAATCTCAGCTTCCAGCTGAATACCTGAACAACAAGACAAGGTTAGAACAACACACAGTGCTTCTGGGCTCACTTCCAGAAAAATACCTGTTCCCCATAATTAGCTGCTTGTGATTTTTTCTTACCTTTGCTTTCAAACTTTAATTCTGATATCTGTGCAAAGATTCAGTATGAACATTTTGTTTGTACAGGCATACCTACCAAACTGCTTATTTTTCTGAGTTGCAGCAAGTTAGATCAACAGCAATTCAAACTACAACACATCCACAGCTACACACATTATTGAAAGCTATGGATCTGCAAGCAAAATTCATTTCCAGAGTTAGGACCATATATTTACTACCATGAGAAAAGACAGGGCAGACAAAGAAAGAGCTTTCTGCCTTTTGGGAAAAAAAAAAAGCGAGGAATTACAGAGATGAAAAAAAAGAAGGAAAAAATTGCAGAGATGGAATGTACTATTCTCTTACAGAAAAAGAAGTATTTGATTTTGTTCAATAACCTTCCAGTTAGAAAGCTGGCCTCAATCCACTGAAATGCATGAGAAGACAGCCCTAAGTGGAATAAAATGCCAGTGGAACTATTAACATGCGAGAAAATCTTCACATCAACACCAAGTCCAAAAGGATGCTTTTGTTTTAGAAGCTCTGATTCATTATGAATATGATTAAAAATGAAAATGTGTTACTTCCTATGAACTTAATGGTGACAAGAACTGCATGGCTGACTGTCCTGAGGAACGATACCATGGTCACTGTCAGTGCAGATTTCTCTACCAGTGTGTCTAGGGTGGCTCTCTTGCAGTCCCTCAGCTGCTGCAATGATTTTGACCTTTGTTTTCTCTACCAATGACACTGCCAATAATGTTGGTACTTAAATTTAAGTACCAACTATAGTGAAGAAAAGGACTTAAGAGACATATTTTCTTCAGAGGGACTGTGGATGGCACTGAATTCTACACTGCCCTGTTTGGAGAGCCATTAAGGTGACTAAAGGTAGGGGTACCTTTAGGGTGAACTGTGTTGCTGACTCCACTGGCTACATTAGGAACACCCACATCAAATGGACTTTGTGTGTCCATTTTTCCATCACTGTTCACATCTTCTTTCAGGTAGTCTTTAAACAGCAATTTTAAACATGTTGCAACATTTCTCGAGCTAACACTGCATGAGAATGTTTTGCTATGGATTACTGGTTTTCTCCATTGAGTAACTCAGGACTTACATCATGAAACTCTTGTAGCAATTCACAACTCAAGTAATATGAAAATCTTCAAGGGTTTTTGTACGTGCTTTTGTTTCTTTAATTTTTTTTTTCATTCTTCACAGTTTCTTGATTTAGTTTCCAAAGAAATCACAGATAATACATGTACATTACATGTGACTAACCAGGCACTTGTAAGGAGTTCACTTCTACCCTTTTACTGCATGTACAAATCTATGTGATAATGTGATGAGCATGTTTGCACAGAGTAACCCCTGAGATCATCTCCTCCCTTTCCTACCTGATGAGTTCAACTGTTTCTGAATACATGGTATAAGGGGATTTAGATTCCATTGGGCCTTGTTCCATTGCATTTCCACACTCAATAAACGATAGTGCTGCTTCTGCATAATTCAGTGCCTTTCCAAACTTCTCCACCTAGAGGGAAAAAATAAGGACACGGAGATATAGTGTAATCATCAAGATGTGGTTACATTTGATGGGATTTTCTCAACATATATTGTAAACTTGACACAAGTTGATATATCTTCAGATTCACAATTTTTCCTGTGAGAAAGCTAAAACCCATCAAACTCTGTGCATCAGTGAAAATCATAAGATACAGAAAGTAGAGATGAAAAAGGCTCTAACATATTATTTGTTCCACACTCCTGTGTTCAAAGATGGATTGGGTCTGCCTAGGACATTCCCAACAGTGTTTGTCAAAGCCCTTCCAGTGCTGGAAAGTCCACAAACTCTTACTGCCTTTTGTTCCGGCTTTCTTTAAAAAGGGTTTCATACGTCTTCACAAATGTAGTTTTTTATCACTCAACAAAGAAAGGTAATGGATATCGTGAACTAAGAGAAGAGAATTAAACCCGTCAACTACTAACGCTTACACAAAGGCTCATCTCCGTTCTCCTGTCTTCTTTATCTCTACCATTTTCAGCATTGCTCTCCTCATCAGGAATTTGCTTTCTAAATCCTCCTCCTCTTTCAGGGACTGCTCTGCTCCCTCAGCATCTTCTGTCATCCTTCTTCCTTGCCCCATTCCTTCTCCTAGTTTTGGTACTTCTCTGACTCTGTGTGTCTATTTGTGCACTTATATGCATATACATGCATGTCCTCAGTATGAGTGTATATGCAAATATGTATATAATGTTCATATGTGTACACTTACATGCCACTCATCTGCCCTCAGAATTTCATTTTTCATGTGAAGAGAGAGATGAATCATACTAATACCTCTCTGTCCTGACTTCTCTCTCCTTCAGTCAGAACTCCTGCGGTACATAAAACCCATTAATGGACTGGATGCATTTGGTTGAAATCTGATGCACACAGTGAAAGGTTAATGGACCTTATTCTTTTCCAAGGGATAAAGATTTTAAATAGTAACTCTGGAATGGCACACTAGCTTCAATCTATTTTAGGTTCTTATATGACTCCCACTGCGATCATACCAGAGAACTTCGCAAACTTTTTATTATATTTCTCCCCCTGATGCTCCAGTGCGGGTGGAAGTGCTATTATCCCAATTTCACAGATGGGGGACTGAGGAGCAGAGAGACTTAGAGTAATTTTCAAGCTGCTCACTCTAAGTGCCTGTGTCAGGTAGTGCAGTGCCAAAGTAGGAGGTGTCGAGCCCAGAAAGGTGATTCAAAGTGCCTGGAGGCACTTTGGCAATATGGCATTTTCCCCAGGATGGGAGGGGAGGGAGGGAGCAGGGAGGGAGAGGAAGCACCTGCAAAGGTGCTTTTTCACAAGGTATAAGTAAGGTGCTGGTCCACTGTGTAGGGAAACTGAATGTGGAGGATATTTCAGCCACCTGATACTGAAAAAGGGCTATTTAAACCATGCAGCAGGTGACTTCCATGCAGCAAACTTGTGGTAGAAAGCAGAGAATAATACTTGCAACTCCTCTTTCTGGGAGTCTACCATAAAAACATTTCTCTCCAGGCTAAGATTTTCCTTTGCATATTAAGTGAGCCTTTTCATTCTGTTTAAAGCAACACACTAAAATGCACCAATTGTACTTCTCCACAATATTTTCTGATTTTAAGACTCACTTTAGAGTAATATGGAACTGAATAAACCATGGAAATTTGTGCTAATAAACTCAAGGTAGAGTGTAAAACTCAGTGTCCTAAATTAAGGACCTGCTTCTGCTTCCTTGGCCTTTTTACATTCTGCACAGCTGAGAAAAAAGAGGTGAAGAAACAGAGGCTCGGAGCCACCTTTCTTCTTTCCTGACGGTATGACAGCAAAGTGTCTGTCTGACAGAGCAAGGCAGGAATGTAGCTACTCCCACCTGCTAGGCAGCCATGCTGATGCAGGGTCCTGCTCCATACACTGTCATCCCAGAGACCTCATGCAGTTAGGGTTGTGCTGGCTTGTCCATGGTGCTGGACAAACACAGCCTTGGAGACAGCGAAGCAGAGCTCTGCTGCAGCACTGCTTACTTGGTTGCACCCATTTGTTTGGAAAGACAAGCATCTCTTCAGTACTCCATGTAACCTCAGATTCTCCTTTTTCTTACTGGCTACATATTTAGACAGGTTAAAGCCAAGGTCAAGGATCTGTTTGTTGCAATGGTGCTTTGTGTGCTAGGTGTTCCTCTAGGGTTACACAGATTCCTTGTGTGCTTCTGATTATGTTGAGAAATATCTGCCATGAAACCAGGATTATTTTGGCACTGAAAAGCCAAAGCTCTTTAAAAAAAAGTACAAATACCTCAGCCACCAGACCAAATTTGGAGATGCAATTATAGGGCTTAGCCAGCTAGTTAAACTGAGAAGATAGGTATGTGGATCCTTTATGCAGCCCCCATTACTATAGTTACTAATTAAAGCAAAGCAATAAATGGAAAGTTTTATTTATCCAGGCCTTTATCTCAGTAAGTCATTATTTGTTAAGTCATAGTTTATTGGGCTATGAACATTTGATTATATAAACATTTCTTAATTTAACAAGCCTAGCCATCCTTATAATAGATTTTATAATTACCCCAGCAATACTGCACTGATGAAGAAACTGCATTACAAAAATTATTTGGAGCAATGTAACTGGAAAGAAAATGTTCTCACCATTGCATCTGCTTTATGCTTCTTCCGTTTAGCTTCCTGCATAAAGTAATCTGCATTGCGTGGTCTACCAGGGGAAAATAAGAAGACATTTTATTATTTTCTGAAGTGCAGTATATTTTAAGGTTATTTTTCCCTTATTTTAAACCTGATTTGCAAACATTTTTTATGAAGAAAATACACTTATCGTGTAACCATGCATCTTCCATTTTCAAATTGCTGCCTGTGGAGACAATAGCATTTATGGCTGTTCTCATTCTTTAGAAGTCAGTGATTCAAAGTAAAAAAAGGCTAATAAAATGTGTTTTTATGGATTATATAAACTGCTTCCCAAATTAGTGCAGTTCTGATCTGCAAAATGGATACAAGCGTTAAGCGGAACAAAATATTCTGTCTTCTCCTCTCCCTGGTGCTTGCTTACTTCTTTTTCTATTCCTCTCTGTACATTGCTATTTGCCTTGGCTTCTCCTTCCTCTCAAAACAAGTGTGTGTTTAATCTCCCCACTTTGAAAACACACATTGAACCTGCTTGCTCCACAGCCACATCTCACTCTTCTCCCTCTTATCTTTAAGCATGCTGAGTGCTGTTTACTTTGCTGCCTGGGGTTCATCTCTGACTCAGTGCTGGGCTACCTGCTGCAATTCCACTGGCATTCCCCATGCCAATTTCTCCATTGATTTCTCCTCAAACAGATATGGGAGATTCTATCCCTTCCTTAACCTACCTGACCTACTGACTGCAGGGCACAAATTCAACTTCTGTCTGTCCTGAAATTCACAAGTCCATTTCTAACCAGATTTATGCACTCTCATTCAAACTGAAAACAAACTGATGTCTCCTTGTCACCATGTCAGTGAGCTCCTCATGGCTGAAGCAAATTTCTTCATCTCCTCCCACAAGCTCTCCCTATGACACCTTTCTCAGTCACTGTGGAGAACAGCCATTTACCATGCCATTTCAGACCATAACCTTTCATCTTCAGTCATTGCCTCTCATAAAAGTCTTCACATTTCCTGACCCTGCAGATTCTTCCTGTCTCATATTCGTGGGAGGTGACCTTCTTCTTTTTCTACTCAGCTAAAATATGTCCTGGGTCTTCTCAGCTTATACTGTGGTTACTACAACCTTGTCTCTCTCAGAGAGGGAAGTTTTGACTTCCAAAATAGTTTTCTTTGTATTGGTTAGAGTGTCATCCCTTTGTTCTCATGTCAAGAAAACGAGATATTCCTGAGTAGCTGGAGTATGAGTTCTGATGTTTTTACTACTCATGCTTTTAAGAGCTTGGTGTAAATGATATGTTACTATCGCCACTCAGCAATCTGTTGTATGTTAACTCCAATAGGCAGCTCAGCTTCACACAGACACTCACTCATTTCCCTTCCACGGGATAGGGGAGAGAATCAGAAGAGTAAAAGCATGGAAGAGTAAAAGAAAACTTGCACATTGGGATAAAGACAGACTAATAGATAAAGCAAAGAAGAACAAGGAATTAATCCACTGCTTCCCATGGGCAGGCAGGTGTCCAGCATCTCACAGAAAGCAAGGCTTCAATGTAATTGACAGTGACTTGGGCAGACAAATGCCATCACTCCAAATATTCACCCCTTCTTCCTCCTTCTCCCAGCTTTGTACGCTGAGCATGACACCACATGGTGTGGTCAGCAGGGGTCAGCTGTCCCAGCGGTATTCCCTCCCAACTCCTTGTGCACCGCCAGCCTCCCTGCTGGAGGTGTGGCATGAGAAGCAGAAAAGGCCTTGAGGCTGCATGAGCACTGCTCAGCAGTAACTAAAGCATCCCTGTATTATCAGTTTTTGGTCAAGGATCCAAACCACAGCACCATAGGAGCTCCTATGAAGAAAATGAACACTATCCCAGCCCAAAAAATTCATATTCCTAACTTTTTTCCCCTTGAAATTGGGATTTCTCAGCACATGTGTTTAACAAAATGTTTTGTGTCAGTCAGAGAAGATGCAGATCTATAAAGCGAAGTGGGATGGATGAGTAAAACATTTGTGCTGATAGCAGTAAGAGCATGCTCAGAATCCATAACTGAAGTAAGTGGGAGCATGGGGGAGTCTCTTTACAGAAGAGGGCAGCCATATAACTTCCTTAAGAACATAAGGCTATTTGAACAGTGTATTTACTTAGTCTTTTTCTTTCTACTAATGTGCACACAGTTTTAAGGACATTTAATTGCATCAGAGAAGGTTTGTCAACCTTATTTTGAAGAGAAGAAAGGCTAAATATAATTAGATAGAAATGAAATTCAAAGTCTGGCTAATTCAGAATGACTTCTGTCCTAAAAACCTTGCTGATATGAAAAACACCCAACTTTCTTTAAAATGCTATTCTCCTGCAGAGTGAAATTTCACTCCAGCTTACTCTACCTGTTAGGTCAGAAAGGGGACTAGACAGGTTTGTGTCCCAGTATCTCATAACCTACTGCTGATGGAAATACTTCCTATGCCCCAGAAGATGTTCTTAATAAGAAGAACATCTGAAAGTGGTCTTGGTCACTTACAAAATATTACAGATTGAAACAGTGTTAGCTTGATACACAGAAATAGCTATGTTTTCAGAAACACTGAAAGAATTCTTAAAAAAATGTTCTCTCTTTCTCTTATGCAATGACCTAGGGAAGATGATTTACTATGAAGTACCAAAAAGCAAAGCCAAATAGAACAAATCAACAAACCAATTCTCATCTCTCTGAAATGATGAAAGTGATGAACTTTTACGTGAGCCTGTTAAACTCAGGTCATTAAAATACATCCTCTTCAATATTGCCTCCTATCACCCAGCACTATATGTCTAATTTCCCTGTCTGAAGCATGATAACAGGCTGTAAAAACAAAGTGAGATAACACAATGTAATTATGGTTGACTTATTTGTAAGCTAATTGTAAAATGGTTTTCAACTTGCCGCAGAGTTTATTCTCCTGAGTTATGATTAGTAATGAAGGCATTAGTAATGAACACTCCTGAACCAAGAAGACTTGAATTGAGGGCTGTGCTATGGGATGGTTAAGCATAACACAGAAACTGAAGTCATTGGTTTGTACTAAGCTGCTTGCAAAATCTAATATAAAAAAAGAAGCTATTAAAATGTCATTTTAAAGCAAAGCATAAATATATTCTCCATGTGAGTGTTTAGGTATTTCCATAGGAGAAATACAAGATTGATTTAAAAGTCAGGGCATGCCTAACAGAAATTAAGATGCATTGGGAAAAAATGGATAGGGTATCATTTTTATTAGCTTCTTAAACAGAACTTGTTCAGTAGTGTTAATAAACATGCCAAGTCAAATTCTGATGTCTTTATGCCACCTATGAAATACTATTCTTCAATTTATCGCTACATGTTAATGACCTTTCTATTCAGATAACTAATGTGCATGTTAGGTGAAAATGGGAAGCTGAAATGTCCAATAGATTCAATGTATGTTTTTGTATCATTTCAGTAACAAAAAAGAATGCTTAGATTTAATTATTTTCTGTTTTTTTTAAAAATGAGATTAAAGGTTTCAAATTCGGTTTTGTATAGGTTCCCACTGCACGTGAACATAATCTGTCTTTTTTCATTCAGTATATTGGTTTAAATTACTGTGTAGTGAAGTAAAAACATAAGGAAAAAGCCCCTCTTTTATGGGCTCCTTGAAGATAAGAGGTTGCCTCAGCTCATGGACATATGAAGACACACGAGAAAACTGATGCATAAATTAATTATTCCGGATAGCTCTTTTGCATACTGCACAATTTGTATCAATGAAGTTTGTTAGCCATATTCTGATTTTACAGACTCTGAAGCTACAGTGACCAAGAACCCATCTCTGCTACAAATGTGAAGGTCCATGCAAACCTCCTCTGCAGCTTGGCCTATTTAGTTACATTGGTGATAATCTCAGACTGGAGACTTTACAGGTAATCTCACTGGACGCTAATTTCAGATACTATATGTTATTGATGAGAGACATCTTAAGGAGAAGCAATTGTGTTTTCCCACTGATGAGATTCCGAAAGATCTGTGGCTAAAACCCTTTTCAGGTCCTTGGTCTCAGCTTTGCAATCCCCCTGCAGATCACAGCCTTGTCACAGTCAGAGAACCAAGAGAATAAAAAATTTCTACAGTATTAAAATGGTGCTAAGCTACTGGTACAACTGGAGTGGCTGTGAGTAGCAGAAGCCTCATTGGAGATTCTTTGTTATGTTTACTGGTCACGAAAGTAAACTGAAGTTGCAAGGAAACTTATTCAGTGACTTCTGGTTTTCAGACAACTGGGTCAGATTCTCCTCTTAAGTTAGTTACAACTGTATGAATCTATTGGCATCAGCACTTTCACTCCAGATTTACAAACAGAATTCAGACCCCTTGTTTTTAAAAAAAAAAAAAAGTCTGACTTTACCAGGTAGAAACAAGTGTTTTATCTGTATTAACTGCACAAGAAAATCTTTTGTTTCTGAATATCTGATTGTTGGTACTTTTAGAAATACAGTCCTCTTCAACAAAGCGAAAAAGGAGTTCTAATATACTGCCCTAATGCATCTCATATATCTCTCTGAATGGCAAGAGAAAGAGCATAAAGCATCAGCGCCAACTAAGTCAGACCGCTGGTGAATTCTCCCTGGGATCAAGTGTCATTATGTGAAACTGGCTGCTCTCGAGAAGAATTTACCCTACTATGTTGATTGGGGAAAGCAATCAAGTACCGCTGGAACCATTTCAACGCATTCTCAGTCAACACTAGGCAGTCACCTAGGCACTGCAACAGAATCCAGCCTTTTACAGAACAACCCCCCCACGGCTAGATCTGATAGTACAAACAAGGCCAGGCTTCCTTTTCAGCAGTGGCATTCAAACCATTTATGACTTTGACAAGGGCAGCCTCAGTAGCATGGCTGTGGCTGAATCCAGGATGAAATTTATCAAACAATCCACTACTGTCCAGAATTTCTCTCACTCGCCTTGGCACCACTTTCCCTGGGAGCTTGTTGAAAACCAGCGGGAAGGACAGCATTTCCATTGCTTGTTATGTTGCACGGGATCCCAGCGTGAGGTGAGATGGCTGCGGGCATTGTAATTACTCCTCTGCCAGAAGCAGCCTTTCAGAATTTCCAGGCTGTTGAGCTCCTAAGAGTGGTGTTACCACTACCCAGGTGAATGCCTGCATGTGTACATTTCTCTCATCCTATTTAGCTCTATGCCATTACAGTGCACCTCTGCCACCTTTGTCTTCTATTGCCTCCTCTGAATTCAATTTACTGCAGTTTAGCAGATAATTGCAAAAATGTAAACTCGTGCAGTTAAAAAAGGGGAAGAGAATCAAACAAAGTGAATCAATAAGAGCCTTACTTTGTACAGTAATTTATCAGCATCTACTGCAAAATAATCTTCTTGGAACTCAGAGCAACCACTGGTATTTACAGAGGACGATGTAGCTTAGACTCCAATATACAATTTTAATTATACTGCATTCAAAACCACATTTTTCATCTAATTTTTATATTTTGTATGAACTAAATACTAAACCATAGCATTTTCTGCTTCATTTACATAATCTACCACTTGTACATTATTTCTTACTGTTGTATGGTGCTTTATGAGGATACATTAAAAAAACCTAATAAAAGTTCAATTAAACATCATAAATGTAGCCAAGTGCATATTTTAATACCCTTCAGAGATAATACTGCTGAAGTGCTGTAAAAAAACAAGCTAGCGCTTCCTCAGTGTACAACAACTGCACGTAGTAAAAGCAGTTTAAATCATAATTCTAAATATAGGACCAGTTTCACAACTTCAGTAATCTAAACGCTAAAAAAATGAATGTGTTGGAAGAGAGTAGAACAGCAAAATGAGCAACTTTAAAATATGATCAGGGCTATGGGCAACTCAGAAGATATTGGCTAGGCAGGGTAAGCCCATGACCAGTTTTGAAGCTGTGCTAGTATGCCCTGAACTTTCAGTCCAGGAGGAGAAGAAAATCCTGTAAGAGCAGGAAAACCACATAACATGAAAGGTAGGTGTACACAGCCTATTTGCTGTCTCGTAGCAGGATGTGTCAGGAGCTTGTCTGACATATTGGGTCATAGATAAGGGTGCTCCTCTTTAGGGTGAATGATAGAACTGAGTGAGTGTTACTATACAAAATAGTGCTCTCCCCTGATGGATCATAACCTCCTGCCCATTCCACAACTTAAAATAAATGTTGTTTTATGGGACACAGCACTGCTGTGTCTGAGGCATGGCACACCTAGTGGCACACAGGTTGGGGGAGAGCCCATGGCACTGCACCATGTGGGTACCCAGCTCTATGGGAGTCTCATGCTCACTCTGGCAGACCCAGCAGGCCTGGAAGTTCAGCAGAGGAGCATGCAAGTGGAGCAGGCCAGGAGATTAATAGTGAGCCATTTAAATGATAGTACTATAGGTATTTCAGAAAGATAGGAACAAAGGATCTGATTGGATTTGGGCCAAATGTGAGAAAAATTTACCCAATCGCACAACTACACAACTACTATCTTGTTGGGTTTAGTATAACACGGTCAATAGCTTAGATAAGATGAATAGATGAACAGTACAGATACGTAGAGAGGGAGTTACTGTTGCAAAAAACAGCAGACAAAATTAAAGCCTGGCATCTAACTTAAATGAAATGCAGAAGGATAAAATAAGGGGGGACTCCTATTTTGGCAAAAAATGCAAAATCCCTAACTAACCGAGCCAGTGTAGTGAAATACAAAAGACTATGAGAAAGAGTCAAAATCTACTACAAACTCCTGTGTATGACCCAGATTCATGACTTAAAGATATCCATGTGAAATCAATATCTAGACTAAAACACACAAGGGCAAAGTGTACAAGTAAAGAAAGAGGAATAAAAGAAGTATTCACAATAGGGACTTGAGTTCCTGTTTTAAAACCAGAGGGAGCAAACACTGCATCCTTGCAGATAAACAACAATTTTGCCTCTTTTGATGTATGTTAAATAGATATTCTGAATGAAGCTAACTTCAGTCATAGAGTGAAACCCTTTATAATCTGACCTATGGAGACAGCGTGGGACCAGAGCAGCCCATATCTATTTTGTTTTAAATGCTGTGGAATGACACTTTGAATTCTCCAGAAGCATCTGAAAACCAAAGGCAGAAAGACCCTTCTGGGAGAGGGTCTATCTGGCAGCAAGCTCTGATGTTTCCAGCTCTGATAAGGGAGAAGACAAGATGTAGGTGAAACTGTTGGGTGACAGTACATGTGAAACCTGAGTCAGTGAATGGGGTATCTACACTGAAAGAAGGAGGTGATCCTGAAGCAGACTCCATCCAGGGATCCTGTCCTGTGGAGCCTCAGACACTTGGGTAATTACAGGATTTGAAAGAAATCATAATCAGGCACTAAAGACCAGGAAGACATCTGATAGGGATTTTGGGAATAGATATTTCTCATGTGCATTAAGTTATCACAGCCTCTCTCCAGCTCCATGACTTCTTGTTGGTTCTCAAAATGAACAGGGTTCAGGCTAAAAATAAGTTTGAGTGGTCTGCCTATGATTGTCTAGACTAAATAGGTTATGATCAGTTGCCAGTGTGGTTTGTCATCACTGAAAGATGAAAATATCCTTTATATGTTGAAGGAATGATCAGGCAAGCTCTCAAGCTTCCTTGGGGAATCACAGCCTTTGCACCTTAGGGCAATTGCAGTGAACCTTCTTGTCTAAAAGGGAAACTACTGGGTAATTATATTGTTAAAAATGGACTTGAAGCACAACCTTCAAACCTACATAAAGATATTTTCCACTGCCACAAGGACAGCAAAGCTGACTTGGGAATTAAGCCTCAAATAGAGGCATTAGACTACCTTTTACACATCACATCTGTGAATCCTGGCATTAAGGGTGATGAAAACCCACACCACTCTGTGATCCAGGACAAGCAGACAAACCCCCAGTTACACTGCGATGGACTTCTAGACATTAGTAGAGAAACCAAACCTAAGGAAAACAAGCTCTGTCAAGAACCAGAGATGTGGAAGAACATCAAACACAATGAAAGGTAGAAGAGACTTCCTCGTATTCAGTGTGAGATCTAGACTCCTCAAAGAGTTGCAGGGTTTGGAGTGTGCTCATTACTCACTTCAGATATCTGCTCATGGCTCACCAGTTGCAGAGGTGAGGAAAGACTGGTAGAGACTGGTGAAAGAGACTGCTCTCTCCCATCTGTGAAATTCAGCTCTGCTGCTAGAACCTGGAGGAGTGTATGCTGACCCTGATTGGAAGACCCTTGTCTTGCTCACTGTTATGATCTACTGTGGACTGAAGGTATTTTCTAGTCAATCTGCAGAGTAGAAAAAGCTACATCAAAATTAATTGACACAGACAAATTCTCTTTCCTAAGTGGCAAAATATTCAGAGACTATTCCAGATCTGAATCTGTCAATAGAAACATTCCTTGGCTATGCCTGTGCAGGTGAAATAAGGAGGGTAAGGATACCAGCTTTATCATTTGATCATCCATGCTGTGTAATTGCTAATATTTTCCCTGGCATAGTTGTCAGCTCAGTCCCAGACAATGCTTGGGCACAGCTTGGGGACAGCATGGGACTGTTCTCAGGAGACAGTGAATGTTCTTTGTTTTGGGGAGTGAAAACAGTTTAATCACATAAACATATGCAGTGCTGAACCACTCGCCTACAGGGGCAGAGGAGGGGCATGCATGTAGCTCATAAGTTCAAATATGGTCCACAGCTCTGGCTTTCCTTTGATGACAGGGAATAGTGGCTAAAAATTCTATACCCTGTGAGAATCTCCTGTGAGAGCTGATGAAGCATCTGTTTCCCACCAAAACAAGCCCTCATAAAGTGTCCCTTTAAAGGTGACACGTGGTCTTGCAGAGAACAGGCAGCTAAATTATCTAATCATGGGAGGCAGTGTCTGGCATGTCTAATATTATTTTCTCATGGTCAGCATACACGTGAGAAAATTCAGTGCCATGAGTAAGGAGGGAAGAAGAGGAAGATTGGTTTGGTCAGATGAAGTCTTGAAATCCCCTAAAGCCAAGAAACTCAGAACAGTCCAAAGTAAGCATATGAATTTGTAAGGAAATTAGTGTAGTAGGTGTTGGTCTGACCAGTGATTTTCTAGATTGCTGAGGAGTCACTCTCTGTTCCTTAACTGTGCTCCTCAGGACGTGTTCAACACTATAAAATATCTCTAAATACTCCAGGAATCCTTGAGGCATTTTGAACAATTCTAGTAAGATCACTTCCAGGTGTATGAGCCACAACCCAAGAGCACCTCCTTTCCACTCTGAGGAGGAACAACAAGGAAGAGAGACCAAAAATGAGTCACTTGGGGTTCAAGTCAAAGCAAAGAAATGTGCCAAGAAGTTATTTTCATGAGTTCTAAGTGTAACACCTTTGCAGGTGAATATTTTCTGGGTATAGCGTTTGCTGTTTGACAAACAAACACGGGAATTCTATCTCACCGCAGGATATGTCCCTCGGACAATGTAAAGCTGATGGGTAACACCTAAATCCATAAAGGCGGAAGAGACAGTCAACAAAACATGAACTTAAAAAAATGCTGTAGGAGATGTATTATTGTGCTCCTATAAGTCAAGAAAAAAAAGAAAAATAAATATAAGTGAAGAAAATACACATCCCAAGCTTGAAGTTGTAACTCATAGTGCAAGTAAGAAAATAATACTGAGGAGCATGCTCTGATTTAGCTATAAGGAAAGCTGGGAAGCTGGGTACACTCTGCTGTTTTTTTATACCACACAGGCAGTATTTTGAGGAGGGTATGGGACTGTGCCCTTGGGCACCCACTGGATTTCTGTGCCTATCACTTCAAGGACAATAGACTTTGTTCCTAAACACAGTTATTGGGAATTCTGTTATTCAGTGAAGTTACAGCAGGACTCAATATGGCTTGAAACATTATGATGTAGCCTTGAAAATGTTCTCTTCATGGAGTCAGAAATTACCAAAAATCCAGGAAATCTTAATAACAATTGCTACTGGAAACAGCATTGATGTCATTGACACATGTGGCATGCTGGGTACCTCTAATTATATCTAGATTTGTCAGGAAACAATGGCAAACCAGGGGAAGCAGAATTTTGCCTGTCTTTTGAAGACTGTTAGCTATATTTACTGTTATACTGCAGTCTATGTGTATACAGCACTCTGCCAAGGAAGATATCCTTTTAACTGACCTACTTGTGTTCCAATTTATTGCTAGTGACAGCTGTTGTCAATGAGCTGGAGAAAATAAATTGAGAATAAAGTAAAGAGACACTGACTGGTCAAAAAAATTAGTTGTTGTCTTAAATCAAATATAAGGGATTTAGTCTCTTAAAAACTTTAGAGTCTGATTAAAATTAAGACTTTAAAGCCACGGCTGGATTACAGTAATTCAGAACTTCATGGATTATGAGATGAAATACTTCATAGGCATCATTTAGGACAAATGCTACCATTAGGATTACTACATAATTTAGACCTACTGTATTGCATTTCTTCAAATCCTCTGCTGTGGTGCTACACAAATTTGAAAGGCACTGGCTGCCATGTTTAATTTGATCCTTCTAACATGTGAGTCAAATTTGTTGACGTTTAACATTTGCAGCCAGTCTAATCTGCTACATTTCAGTGACTTCTCTGCACAGGAACTTCAGAATGAAAATCTAGTGTAGCTGGTATTCTGGTAGTGTATCCCAGCCACAAGTTATGGACAACAGCTGTAGTACTTGACAATCTCCCTCCTCTAGTTAGCACAACAGCATTTAACTGTTTTTGGACTTTAAGGCCAAATTAAGACATACTTGATTCTGTGTTTTATCTTTTTTGGCTTTTTAGGTTTTTGTGGTGGTTTACAAATTGCTTGGGGATGTTCTACATGGAAGGCTCTACACATGAACAGTTTAATTGTACCTCTCTCTGAAAAGGTGAAACAATTTTACTGGAGATGCCTGCCAGAGAAATCACTTGTATCTCTAATGGAGAAAGCTAGTGATAAAAGCCTCTCAGATCATAGAGATGGTGACTGAAGCAGATCTCCTATGACAATAACCTAGGGGGAAAACAAAACAAACCAGTCCCCTATTTCTTCGTCAGTAGCTTGAGGGAAAATCAGATGAAAATACTATAGTTCTGTTGTAGCTGTTTCTGACTATGTTCTTTTCTAATCCAAAGAGACGAACACATCCTACAATTTTGACTTTTATCAGACACTCTGACACCTTTCTGCCTTGTATGTACATGTTTAAACTGCAGAAAAATTGAGCAATTGCAAGTAAATTATAGATGATAAAGTATTTTAAGAGATATGAAGAGTTAGGTAGTACTTATAAACAGTTTCATGTTTCCTCAAAGGAGATTGTGGAATAAGTGTACCAGGAGGGTTAGTAACACGGAGGGAGATGGAGAAAGTGGGAGAATAAGGATATACACAGGGGAGAGTTTTCTCCAAAAGAAGCAGAAAACCTGATTACATTTATTCAGCTTACATCTGCTTATGACTGCCATGATTATATACAAAAATTAATCTCATCAGTCCTCTTTTCTTGATGTATGAACCAGATACATCCTTTTGAAGTCCACAGGAATTATTTATCCCTTATAGCAGGAAATGTGATTTCTCTTTATGAGAGGCTGCTGTCTCTCTAGTTAACCTTGAGACCAGATAGTGTAAACAAGCACAACAACAACAGCAATAATAATAATAATAATAATAATAATAATAATAATAATAATAATCCAAATTCTAGTAGAAAGCAGTTCCTAAGGAAGCCAGGTCATTTGTTATCCCAGGGTTTCCTTTGGTATAAAGGAGTTCGAGATGTCATGGTTGAAAGTCTGGGAGTATGAAAATTATGTCAAGGTCACACAGCTTAGAGGTTCAAGCAGTTCGAAGCATACCTTGAACAGAACCTCTCCTATACTATCCAGAAACAAAGATCAGTATTTGCAGACCATAACATCACCAGTCAAAAAGAATCTGCATTTTCTAAATACTGGGATTTTAACCTTCAGTTTCACAATTACACCTTATCTAAAAAATACTATGTCCCAAATGACCTTGGGAACAAATCAGCTACTTTAATTTACCAAAAATAAAAACAATTACAAGCTTTATTATTTTAAGGGGAGAAGAATGAGGGATGTGTGAAGAATGCAGTGGAAGTGGGGAGGGCCAGGTATATCTCCAGATACTCCAGATACTAACGGTGCTAACCATTCCTGCTTCCTGCTCCCCCTGCCCTTGTGATACCTTTAGCTGAGCGGAAGTAGCCATGACAGCAGCAGCTGTCAAGGCTCAGGGATGCATGGATGACTCCAGCCTCGGGCTTGCCCTGCACACCTTGCTTGGGTATTGTGGGACTGGACCCCTGCCAGCTGCATGCTGCATCCTGGCTCTTGGCTCCCTGTCCTTTAGGGAACAGTCAATCCTCACTACTCCCTAATGATCAGGGACTTTTGACCTGCAAGCCCTTTTGATCAAGGGCTTGCAGTGACAGGACAAAGGGGAATGACTCAAAACTGAAGGAGGGTAGGTTTAGATTAAATGTTAGAAAGAAATTTGTTACTGTGAAGGTGGTGAAATAAGGGAACAGATTACCCAGAGAAGTTGTGGATGCCCCATACCTGTAAGTGCTCCAGGACAGGTTGAATGGGGCTTTGAGCAACTTGTTCTAGTGGGTGGCAGCCCTTCCCACAGAGGGCAATAGGCACTCAGTGATCTCTAAGGCACCTTTAAACTCAAACCATTCTATGACTCTATGGTTCTATGAATTTTACTATTCTGTGGTTAGAGATGTGATTTATGATGAAAAATTAAGGAGTTTATATTGTATTTCTCATTAATTTCTCAATTTACAGTAAGTATTACTATAATACTTCTGGCAATGTATCTGTTCCTGTTTGACAAATTCTATTTTTTCTCTTTAAATTCCATTGTTTTCTTTATTTTAAAGTCATATATACTCACATATCATCGAAGATAAGTTTTGTTCTTCTGCAGTCCCTGGGTGTGGTGGACAGAGGTGACCAAGGTTCTGTTTGGAACTGTGGCTTATTGCAGAGAAGAACATTTTCTGTATTGATGTGAATTGCTTTCTAGACAACAAACAGTAGATAAGACACTTAGGAATTGGCTACTAACTTCATAAAAACGAAGTAACAAAAGCCAGAGCATTTTTGCATTGTGTTGTAAATTGGAAGTTAGTTTTCCTGCTATTTCAGCGGGGACTATGTGTAAGCATCCTGTCACTGATGGGCACAAACTCACAGATATTGCTCAGATTTGTAAAGGGTTTGAGTTTCAATATGATATACAGCAGAAACTGAGCTAAACTATTAGTAACTATCAGAATACTCTGAAACACAGTAAGTGAAATTATTAAGGAAGAGATCTGTTGTCATTTAGAAGATTTAAGTTATACCTCTTGCCTTGAGCTTCCAACCTAGCATTGTATTTTGCTTAGGAGAGCACAGCTCACATTTTACTTGTTTCATGCTAGATTAGTGATGTGCCTATGTTGTCTGAATTTGTAGTCCAGGTTTCTTTGTGCTCTGGACCCCAATCAGCTTGAAGCACCACTTCTCTGTGCTGCAGTGGAAGCACATGGCTTTTGGCAGGGTCTCATTCACCCCCTCAGCTGCAGCTCTGTGCTTCATGTGGCCTCCTGAGCACCTTTGATACACCAAGTGACCTGCTGAGTGGGCTACTGTGCACTGGTATGGTGAAAAACAGAGGGGCCCAGGTTGTTTTTGGTTGATAACCACTGCCAAAAAATGCTCTTCATTGTCAGGTGATAGGCAGAAAGGCACCAGGGACATGGGAAAAAAGCTCAAATGGATAAAAGCCCATTGTGGGCAAGTTTTGCTTGCAGTTTCTGATAGAAATTTGAAAGACCACTTGGGCCTGCCAGTTAGGTGCCAGATGGGAAGATGGGGTAAAACAAAGCTAAATTTAACATTTATAGTTCATGAGTTCTCATCTTCTATATGGCACATCCAGATCAGTTCATCAGGCTAAAGTTTTCAGATGAATAACTAGATACATAAGAATTTTATTGCAAAGGTTGTTAAATGTTGACCAAATGGTGCATTGCTAGGCTATGCAGAAAATCTCAGTAAAATGCGTTTGCTAAGGGTGTGGATCATAAAGCAATCACCTTTTACTTTTGATTTCCAGCACATTTGCCTGTGAAGGAATTTAAATTATTTTCAAGATATCCAGTGAAGAACCATAATTATAATTCTGAATGGGTTATAAACCTCTAAATTTATGTTTTAGAAGTTAAAATGTTTAAAACTTTATATTTAATTCATGAAAAGTAAATGAATAACTATAATATGTTAAAGGCCTTTTTATTGGAATATTTTATGTAATTATTTTTTTTCCATTTACCAAAAGCATCTGTGAGATATTCTTGAAAATCACAATTTATGGTAAAATGTTTTTGAGAATGTGTCCAAAATTAAGATTATATTTACTACTTTCTCCTCCACTCTCAAACCCCAAATATATTTAAGTATAAACACATATACTTAACATACAGGAGGGCCATTTATCCCCACAGCAAAAGTTGCTGGAAGAGGTCACTGCTACAATTCAGGTAGTTTGTTTTCCTGGAAGTTGCTTAGCCACTAGTACTTAGGCTTTCAAAGCCTCTTGTGTATCAAATAACAAACACAGCAAACAGATACAGAATAAAACCCATGAATAGCTTTTGTAGCAAGGAGAGGAGCATGGGCAGCAGAGTGCCTTAAGAGCTTCTCAAGATGGTACAGCAGCGGGTCTCAAGATGATGCTACCCAAATTCCTTCTTCTAGATATTTCACACAAAGCAGAACAGTGTCATGGGGAGGAGGTAACAGTATTCTGCCCTTGATCATGTACTCTCAGTGTGCTGTAGGCTGGAGGGTAGAGTATGATTTTGAAAGATGAGATGAGATAGAGATTCTCTCAGTCAAAAGAGCTAACAGGCTCTGTGCTCCAGCATTGTAATCACAGAACTCATGCATAAATGGGGGCAGCATCTACTCCTCTCTCTGTGCTCTGAAGGCAGAGGCCACAACGCAGTGTAGTAGTACGGCCTTATCTGTAAGAGTGCTCTGGGCACATTTAGTGTGAGCAAAACTCTCTGATAAGGATATGAATACTTGGACTCTGTTGGAGCTGAGTTGTGAGGCTGGTACTAAGCTGTTCACTGGTGTAAGTAGAATCTGAAGAAGTTTGTTCTAAGACAGGTAGAAGAACTTGTCTGCAGGCACACCCATGGTTAGGCAGTGTCTGAGTTAGCCCTTATACAGCAGGGGCCCTACGCATCATGAACGTAGGGGGCTTGCATCATGCCCAAGCAATGCTCTGGAGGCCTAAAGCCATTCGTTTTGGGCCATTAGCTTTTACCTTTTGCTTATGTAGCCTTTGTTATTTGCCTGTTTTACAGCCTGCCCTCTTTCCTTTTTTCTATGCCTTGCTAAGCGCCAAACCAGAAAAGCTGAACTTACAAAATAACATTCATTATTACAATTTTTTTTTTTTTGCATAACATTCTGCAAAACTATCACAACTGCAATACAAAGTGGAAAATATACTGCTATTGTGAACAACAGCATACACTTACATTGAAGTCTCCGGGATGTGGCTGCGACTGGATTTCACCCTTATGTTTTTTGCTGGAGGAGATGGAAGGTAATAGACTGCTGCCATTAGGTCTGCTGGAGGAAGTTAAATCATCGTTGGAGTATTTGTGTTTTGATGCATCAGAGAGGGGAGAGACGGGTGACCGAAGCATTTTCTCATTTTTATTTATTGGTATTGCCAAGCTGGAAATGGAAATTACAGTAATGGAGTGTCACAAAGCTGGCTTTGAGAAAGGTAAATGTTTTATATATTACCAAAACTCTGAATTTAAAACCTGCTGGCAGGATAAAGTCTATTGGTATCTGGAAACGAGCTTACAGTATTGGGACCAAGAGTTCATTTACAAATTTGTATCATGTTTCTTCTCTTTCCCTTCAAGGCAAATTGTCATTCTGGAGTTAATATAAAGTCTGTATCAGAGTGCTTGAAAAAAAACCAACCCAGAGATAAATGGCTACTTGCTCACCATTTCTTAAGGGATAGCTGGAGATGAAGATTAGGCTCTGAGGTGTAAGTTCAGGTTATGGAGCCCTATTTCACCATTACAGGTGACAATTTATAAGCCATGGCAATAAAACCATATGTGAACTAAAACAGGAAATGTGTTTAAAGATGACTGGCTGGTCTTTGTGCTCAATGCCCAGCCTTTGGTAGCAGTGTTTATACTAATCTAATACAGAGTTTGAAGACAAAGAAAGATAGGCTGATAACGCAGACAAAAGGAAACATATGCAAACAGTAGACACAGCTGATCTGTCATCTAAAGCAGAAAGCTATAACACTGACAGTATTTTCAGCTTTCATTTATTTGGGAGAAGTTCTGGATAAGACATCAGATGGAGCATATAAATATGGCCAGAAATAAACTTCAGATGCACTAATTTGAAGAAAATATTTAGCTGAAAATCTTAAAGCAACACATAAAAAATGCAAGTTTTTTTAAGAAGACGGTTGGCATTAAGACTAAAACTGCGATTAAGGTCAGAAAGACAATTTTAACACTATACCTTTCCCTGTCACATTCCCCTTTATTCAGCCTATTACTTTTTATGGACAATTCTCACTTCTTTATGGTTACTGTATCACACAATATACACTTAATGGAATCACAAAAAAGAATACAGTAAAAACTATACTTCATTTCTGCACATAATTTCAGGGAACAGAGCTAATTAAATGTGCTCTTATCATACATTTGTCCATTTATCTGGCAAGTCTTTAAAAAGTAGCTGTAAAAGAAGACATGAATCATAATTCAGAACCTTTACTATTTCACATGGCATAGTACCTTCAAAACACTGTGTCAACTGTTTTGCTTCAATGACCAATGTTGTTTACGAAACCAAGACTTAGAGTATGTACGATAGACAACTGTGCCCTTCTTCTTCCACTAAGAAAAACAAGATCTTTAGGACTATGTTGAATGTGTAGGCTGATGCTGTTTTCTTTTCCTCTTCTCAAACATAAACCCATGCCTTGGCTACCCATGTTTATCCATCACTGTCAGAGCATGGGCCTCAAGCATCCAAGGGAAGCCACAACTCTTTGAAAGTGTACCCAACCCTCAAAAGCTTGGCCCAGACCTTGTGAGCAGTAGCTGAAATTTCTACTTGTACTGCACACCTCCTGCATGGCCTTTGGACATTGAGTAGGGCCCACCTAAATGTACTGTGAGCTGAGTGGAAGTGCAGCAGCACATCTATATGGAGAAGCTAGGGAGGACAACTTGCAGCAAAGAACAGTCTCAGAGCTGTCATCTGCTGGGAATGGGCAGACTGTGGCATCTGACAGAGGTGCAAGATATTTGGGGTATGTATGAGCCTGCAGCTTTCTTGTCAAGCAGGACCTTACTTAGTCTGCATCTCAGACACAGCTCCACAATACAAAATGCTCATGGCTGAAGGTGGTTTTGCTCCTCTCGTTGGTATGAGCCCTCAGGTGTCCTGCCAAAACTGTCTGAGTGGCTCTACTACTACTCTGGGGGCAGGGGGGAAAGCAAGCCAGAGAAAAAAGAAAAGGAAAAGAGAATGGAAAAGCAAAAGAGAAGGAAAAGAAGAAAAAGGAAAAGAAGAAAAAGGAAAAGAAAAAGAGAAAGGAAAAGGAACAGAAGAAAAAAGAGAAGAAAAAGAAAAAAGGAAAAAAGAAAGAGAAAACGAGAAAATGAGAAAATGAGAAAACGAGAAAACGAGAAAGAAAAAGAAAGAAAAAGAAAAAGAAAAAGAAAAAGAAAAAGAAAAAGAAAAAGAAAAAGAAAAAGAAAAAGAAAAAGAAAAAGAAAAAGAAAAAGAAAAAGAAAAAGAAAAAGAAAAAGAAAAAGAAAAAGAAAAAGAAAAAGAGAAAAAGAAAAAGAAAAAGAAAGTTTTGGTATCAAACAAGTTTCTTGAACATATTTACAGAAGACCCTCAGAGGCATCTATGGTGGTATAACTGGAGGGGGAATGTGCAAGAGGACCAGGAGGTCCTGTTATCTGCACTGCTGATTTAGCTACAACCTCAGTAGCCCTTTCTCGGCTGTGGGAATACCAGCATTTGATATCATGTCCTACACCAGCACAAACCACAGAAACATTTTGGAAGCAGAGCAAACCAGGAAAGAATCAGGAGGCAAATGTACATTTCAGACATTCTTTGTTTCTCTAATACACAGTTGCTACCAGAAGTACTGAATATAACGTCAAGAAAAACACAAATTATTGTCTTTCTTCCAGGAAGCACAGAATTAACCCTGTGACACAGCAAGCCATGACAGCCATGCTACTTTCTGAAAATTAATGCAAGGTAAAACACGCAACACGGCGGTAACAGGAACGGCATGTCTGCCTGCAACCACCCACAATAAAGGAACTGTTCTGTGGATTGTTTTCACTTTATGAAACGTATGTGACATGTCAGGACAAAAAAATTGAATGCATATTTTTGAATAAATACTATATGTATCAGTTTTCACTGTGATTTTTTCCCAGTATTAATGACAAGAATTGCTCAATCTCATCGAAGATGTGTATGATAGAAAAGCCTATGACAATAAATACAAATATTCTTTTATTTTATAGCAGTTTCACCCCAAGAAGTACCCTGATACTACTAAAAAAAAACCTTAAAAAACCCCCAAAACTGATGACCAGCATGTACCAAGCAGCATGCAGCTGAACTCTGAAAAGATGCACGTCTAAGTTTGACTGCTGGAAGCCCCCAGAGAAACTCAAGTGTGATTGCTCTGACATTGATAGGGCTCCGTGTGCATAAACCATGCCAGCAAATGCTAAATATTCATCTTTTGTTTCATGCCCGATATCCTTTGAAAATCTCACTTTTCTAAAAGTCTAAGTTCCTTGTCCTAGAATACTTACTAATTACACAGAATGGAATGCTTGTAATCTCAAAAATATTGGATGTCAAATATACTCTGGAACTGAGTATTGCAGGCATTGTTATGAATATTTTTTTCAATCTTTTCCACACAGTTGACACATAATTCTATTTAAGTTTCAAGCTTAAAGCTTGAAACCTGTAACGCTATAAATAAAGAAAGGGCAATAAGATAGTCGTATATGTGAATTGGTGCCTACAACACAGTGTTTGGGAATGTGTCAATCACACAATGACAATCACACTGCTCTAGATGTAATTACTCGTTCCATGAGCCTCACACTTGAGCTCACAACTTCTTTGTGCAATAGGACAAAAATGCAAGTACATGAATGTGTCAGGAGCTACTAATTTGATCATTAAACCAGAAGAACAGAGAATGCAGTAGGTAATTTTTCAACATAAAATGTGATAATTAAAAAATAAATCGTACTAAAGGAAAAAATAGCATCTGGCATTAAACTGCAACTAGTTGTATGACTCAGTGGTAACTAAGAAGGAAAATGCTTACCTATTTTCATTCATATTGCAGTGATTTGATGTTGTGATGCTTTGGGCAGAGGCAGCTAATCGTGAAGAGCTCTCTCTCTCTAAGTGAGTCTTCTTGATGTCTCTGCACTCTTCCTCGTTCTCACACTGAGTGAAAAGAAAAGTAATAATTTTTTATGGTTTGGATTTACTACAGATCCAAAAGTATTTCAACAAGTCAGGCAATTCCCAATAAGGACAGGCTAGAAATAAAATCCCACAGACTGATGTCTACAGAACAGATATTCATTTATTACAGCGCCAGAGGTGAGGGGGATCTTTCCACCTAACTCACCCACCTCTGTTAAGTGCTGTGGTTTATTTATACAGCAAGTATTGCTCAATATTGTCATCGCCATTATAGAATTACTATATATGGGTACGGAACTAATCAGCACAATAGATATCACAGTTCTATAACTGCGCTTGCGCTTCCCCAATTTAGGTGCTCTTGGGGGTCTTCTTTGATGAAGGTTCAAGGTCTTCCTAACACTGAACTTTTCAACTTTGTCTTTGAAGCATGCGCAGTTATGGTGTTCTTTGGTTTTTCTGGCTCTAATCGGTCTAAATTCTTCATTTTGTGGCTGATTGGCTTTATATTTGCCAATTTCTCATTAGTACATCCTGCTGCTTCCCAATATAGCTATACTTGTCTATTTTTGAGACTATCCACCTGGCAAGTTTTTTGTCTATTCAAGCACTAAGCAACTAGTTAACCATGTATTAGCTATCACACTGTATAGAAAGCTATGATCCAGGTTATATAGGTATCTTATAACTCAAGCCATATAAGCATCGTATAACTGACCCAAGTTATATAGGCAGCACAGGGGCTGGTATTTTCGGTCATTTTGTTACAAATCGTGATACTTTGATAATATATCTAACATGGATCAGAAGTGACTGGTCCATGTCTTAAAAAATAAAACCTAAAGAGGCAGTGTGGAAAGAAAGGGGTACAATGTAAAACTTCCGTTTCCACAACTTCCCCACTTGAACCAGGGTTTCCACCTTTCAGACACTAAAAAAAGAAGAATGAAAAAATGAAGAAAGAAAAAACAATATAGAATACTGTTTTAGATAACTGGTTCTCAAAAATACACAGATCCATCTGCACACATACAGTAGCTTAGAGGGCAACAGATGACACGCTGCACAGCAGAACTGCCCAGAAATTGAGCAGATGGTGATTCCAGTTCAAAATGACTTTTGGGGTCAGATCAGTACAAACAGACCAGAAAGCCTGCTTGGTGGACAGCTTTGGCCATGGAGTGGAGGGGACTTTCTCAGCGCCAGAAATTGAGTGGGAGGGACAGGGCAGAAGCTTGGACGGGAGCAGAGGGTTGTGTCCACCCGACTGCTGTGACAGAGCTGCTGAGGAGGGCGCAGCTAATAGACTATAGTCCTACTCCTACACCCGTAGCCCTAGGGGAAACAGGGGCCACCAGGGTGTGAGGGAGCCTGGATCCAGAACCAGCCAGGCCCCAGGTCTCTGCAAATGCGTCCCTCACAAAGCCAGAGCTCCGTCCTGGGACTGAAGGGCTTGCCTCTTGCTGACAATCTGAAGGAAAAAAAGATGCTGCCTTTTCTTTTACCACACGTAGTGATACTGTGTAGACTATAACAAGACAGCAGACAGTTGTCCCTTTGCTGACCTGAGCATCATTTCCAAATGCTCAGGCTTTGAAAGAAGCCTCAGGAGAGAAAATTATGCTATTATAAAGGCAGTGTCTTCACTAAGGCACGCAAACGCACATGCCAGCAGTCAACGCTGTCTCCAAGGGGCTGTGATCCCTCGTGGCCAGGAGTTTCATCACCTCCTGGGATGGCATCTCCCCTGGGGTTTGGCCAGCCCCTACATGGAAAGCAGGAACAGATCCCAGCTCTGAAATGCCAGCCTGGAGAAGACGGTGCCATCGAGCACTGGACGTGGGCGCAAGCAGTGTTTGCCTCCCACAGGCTGGAGGCTCCCCTCCCCCCTCTGATCGGTTCCCCAGCAGCTCACCTTGCGTTTCCTTCTAGATTTCGGTAAACCCTTCTCTGCGGGGGGTTCAGCACTACTACCCTGCGGGAGGCTGGCCACCTGGTTTGCTCCGGCGCTCATGGCCAGCGGTTCTTCGGGCAAACGCTCTGGAATCCTGGACAAAAGAGCCAAGTCAATGTTGACCCACAGCGACTTTACCTCATCACTGTCTTTCAGAGGAGACAGGAGCTCATTCCTACCGAAAGGAACCAGGGTGTAAAACTGGTCCTCCAGCTCCTTTGCTATTTCACTACTAGTCCTGGCATTAATAGAGCCAAAGGCACTGCAGCCGCCGTGGGGTTTGCTGGCGGTGCCGGTCCCCGCGTCCTTGGCACGCGGCTCAGGCCCAGCTGCCGCTGGCGCCTTGGGCAGCGGGCGCTCCTCCCGCTCCGACTCAGAGCCTGAGTCAGAGGAGGACGATGAGGATGAAGACTCGGTCTCGATGAACTCCTTGGATTTGGGCGCCGTTTTGCTCGGCCCTCGGGCCCGCCGCTTCTCACCAGCTGCAGCCGAGCGGGGCTCCCGGCGGTGCCCCGCTCTGCAGCCGCCGCCGGGCCGGGCCCTGGGCGCCTCGGCAGCAGCGCTTTCAGGGAAGCCGTGGCTCCGGGGGGGCTCCTCTGCGCTGGGGCAGGGGGGCCCGTCTCCGGCGGAGTTCCTCTCGGCTCGCCGCGGTGCCTTCTTCCCTGCCGCCCGCCTCGGCGGCCCGCCGTCGGCAGCGAGGGGTGACTTTTGCCGGCTGCCCTTGCTGCCTGGCGCTTTGTTGGCGGTCCTGGGCCGCGGTCCGTCCCCGGCGGCGGCGGCGGCGGTGGCGGTGCGGCTCTCCGCGCTGCGGTGCTCGGCCGGGCCCTCAGCCGGGGTCTTCTCTCCTTCCTGCCGCTCTACCTTCACGCGGCCGTAGTAGGGGTGGGCTTCCAGCGCCGGGCCATCGTGGTGGGTTAGGATGGGTGCTTTGTGAGGGGTAACTTTATTCAGCCACTTGTCCAGCTGCCACTTGTTGGACGAGGGCGGCTCAGGCTGAAAGGGAAACAGACGGCGATGAGCTTAGTGCCGAGACCCTGCTGCCCCCACCCCGGGGCCCTCAGGGACACCGGAACGCCGAATCCCTCCGGGCACCACAGAGACCTTCCTCTGACCCAAGAGCCGCCCCAACCTACGGCGTCCCCTTGGCACAGGCCTTGTGTGGCAGGACAGGGCTCATGCCTTGCAAGGGGGGATGTTTTCAGTTTCAGAATGGGGTCTGGAATTGGGAAGGAGAATGGCTTCTGTGATTCAGCATTTCCAAGGGTGATTCACAACAGCAGTACTGCCATTGGCTTCACTGGGAAACACTTCCAAGTTTACAAATAGAAAAAAATGCAATTGCGATAAGAAGGGAGGAAAACAAGGCAGTAGTACAGCTGAGGTTAGGGGAGGGAGAGCTATCAGGAAAGCTAGGGATGTGTACTTTGTGTCCTGTGCCATTGCAGTAAATACAGAAAGCATTTAAAGAGCGTATGAAGTGGCATGTGGTGGGGAGTTGAAGGGCTAACCAGGCGTTTCATGTAATCTCCTGGTATTGACATTATAATCCACAAACATTTGTTGTGTGGTGGTGCTGTCAAGGGTTCATTTTGTGAGTATTGTGTGGCTGTTAGTTTCTCTTTTAATTTCTGTCACAACACTATCAAGTTATAAGAGCGCATCTAAAACATAATGGTGTTTGGATAGGGAAGAAGGGGGATAATCATGATTTCAAATGTAACCACAGCTCAGACAATGTTATTTCAGAAAAATGTGTGACTTTTTTCTAGTGCAGTAACTAACTGGAATGTAATAAAATGAAGAGGAAAGGCAAAACCCCCCAAAAGAAATAGATGGAGTAGATGGCTAGCCATAACCTAACCCCACAAAAGCCAAAGTGAAAAATTTCCTGATTTCCTCAGATGGAACCAAAATCTGATTCACTAGTCTATTGAATATGAATAAACAAAAACGGTGTTATGAGTTGAACATGAAAACCATCGGTCCTCTGGAAGAAAGTTTGCTCAAGAGAGAATATTCACAGTCTCTAACTTAAAAGAGTATCCTACTTCTTATTTAAAGTAGATGCCTGAGGGCAACACAGGTTTGTTGTACTGCCAGGGGCACCTCCAGAATAACCCACCGAGGGTTGTATTCACCCTACATGGAGCAAAAGCTCCTAAAATAAGCAAAAAAAATAGATATAGGAATTCATATGATAAAAATATTCCTTCTAGCAAAAGTGTCTAATTTACTCATTACTGAGCTAGCCCAAACCTATAGGAAGTTTGCAGGACTGCCTTACGTTTATGTTTTTTAAAGCATACTCCCTAATATCTTACATGAGGAATTTCTTTCCTGAGCTGTAAATTTTGAAAATGGATGGTCAATATTTGTCTTGGATGAAGCTGTATTTTTACAACCCTTAACTCTTTATCTAAAAATGAACAGCATTTTTTTTTATTGCTGTTGAAAATACAGATAGATTGGTTTGGTGCCATTCATTGTGCACATACTGAATTTACTAGATATATAATAAAAGGTTCACTATACATGGAAGCCTTTCCACTGTTCAGGTATATTTCAGAAAAAGAGATACATCAGAAATACATGGGGAAAAAATACACCTCTGCCCATAAGTATAGGTCAGAGTGAGTGCCACTTGAAATTTCAAAAAAACTTCCAATTCATCTGTTACATCCTATTCTGCCTCTTTATGTATCTTGTAATTCTTGAAAATGGTGGCTCACAGATTTTAAAAGATCATAGAAAACTAGCAGAAAAAAGTAATTAAGTGCTACAGTGTCCTAATTTGGCAGTGCAATACTTTTCCTACGGTGGTATTTCTGCTATTTAGGCATAATAACTATAGTCCTACCAACCTATGCACCAACTATAAACTTTAATTAAAAGGATCAACAGTGTTGCCAGCTTTACTGGTTTTGTCAGGAGTTTCAGGTGCACTTTTCAGGTTTATTTAAATAAAAATTCAAATCCTTGTGGCTGCTGAAAAAAAACCCTAAGATCTGTCTGCTAAAAAAAATCCTTTAAGATGCCTCTGATAAAAATAAAATGTCTGCAGCCCATCAGGTAAATTAAAAGAATCCAAATTTTAAAAATCAGAATTTTTAAACTTTTCTCACTAATTTTGGGCCCTGATACCGTTTTGGAATATTTGAGATTGTCAGTGTACATGAGTGATGCCAGTTCATTTTTGGAAGCAATTTATTAAATTGATTGTTCTAACTGAAAATTACTGTACTTTGAGATTACATTAAAAAAAAAGAAGGTACATTGCAAGAGAACAGAATCATGACAGCTAAGAGTGAATAGCAGGACTGGTAAAAAAAGGGATTGGGAAAATTCACTTGAAAGGTTTTGCCTATCCATTGTACATGCCTAATTGTAATTATTCGTGGGAGAAAAAGAAAATCCGTAATTTCCAGTCCACACGCCATTCTACGGAAGAAAAATTGGTTTGCTTGAATCGGAAGTTTTTCAGCAGCATGTAAGGATGGAAATATACTTGAATATATATCCAGAGTATTCTGATACCAAAATGCTTTCTGTCCATTGTTTTTGGTGTCATGGAAATATGCTGCCCCTAGAACTGGGGGCAGTTTTCGGTTGGGGTAATGCCAGTGCTGTCCAGATGGGCACCAGTAATAGGAACAACAGTCTGTGATCAGCTGACTTGCAATTAAATATAGGTTTGTCATGAAAACTCAAACCAGGAAACTTAACAGAACAAAGATAGTTTCAGGGATCAATGTACCACAGATATACACATGTGCCAGGCTTCATGGAGAAACAGGAGGATGTGATACATTTCCTTAAATATTGTGGGTGGATTCATCTGTACAACATAGACACCTATCTCTTAGCTAGTCAACAAGTTCCTTCTCCAGTCAGTGGACTACTCTTCTAGGGTGTGAAAAATTCCCTCTTGAAATAGACATCTGAAATAGGCCAGATGAGCTGGGCCCTAAAAACGTCTTTTCCTCTCCACAGACTGTAAAAGGGAGGCTGAGGTGATGAGCAGATGTAGGTATCTACAGGAGAAGTGTGCAAATTTAGGTGGGATGACTCCCACACAGCATGTCTATATATCTCAGATCTCTTCAAGGCTGCAAGTGCAACCAGAGGCACGAATGGCATGCATCCAAAAAGAAACTTTTGTCAAAACATTATCCAGAAACACTTTCTAGGGTAAAGGGCTGTTAAACAATGCCAGTGTAATGGGGTTTCTATGCTTATTATTACAAAGAGGGACCTAAGGTGTGGCTAATATGGGGTAAACTTGAAGTATGACACCACTTTCACTGAGAGATAAGAGAGCCTGTAACATGTGCGTGGACTTAGTTCACTGTGTGGTAGGACTGAGCTGTCCACCATCCCTGCAGGCTACTCTGCCTTTTGTAAATCCGTGGACTAATTTACCCTTGTGGTAATTTGCTTGTGCTGCCCTGCTATCAAATACTTTGCTCAGGGCAATCCCCATACAAATGTGGTGCTTTCTCATTATGTTTAAGGTATAGATGGCAATGATGATGGAGATGATGATGATGATTATTATTACTGTTACTTTACTGCGACTATTAACGCTGCTGCTAGTGCTTTAACAAATTAGAACTGGGCATTCCCACGTTAGGCACAGCACACATATATTGTAAGAGGTGGCTCTTGCCACAAAGAGTTTGCTGGAGGGAAGGGAGAGTGCAGTTTGCAGTCTTTGTCAACAATAGTCCACAGGACAGCCAAAGTTCATGAATCCTATTTGCAAAAGTAAAGATAGCATCTACAGTTGGTCTAGTGGTAAAGTCCCCTTTTCTTTTGTATATGTGACTCCTTAAAAAGGAGGAAGAAACTAATGGTTGTAAACTAGTCACAACAGCAGAAGCTCTAAAGGCCATTGCATCTGGTATGGGGCTGGTGGGGCTCTGAAAGGGGCATCTTTCTCTTCTGGGCTGGTTACTGTTGAGTAGCCTTTGATCCTTTTCCCATGTGAAAGCTTCTGTGATGGCTTCTCTGCTTCATTCCTGCCCATTCCTCACTCTTGTTCTCCCTCATAGTAGGAATTCATGGTTGTCTAACCAAAGCCAGCTTTATTAAAGGTCTGCAGGATAATTCAATGGAACAAAGAACAAACAAACCAAATTCTTAGCTTTAGAAATGTAGCTCTTTCTATAGGCTTGACACCCAATTTTTTTCTACCATCTGAAAAAGGATAAGACATCCCTGTTTTCCAGACTCCTCATTTATGACATTAATTAAGGTCATTCAAAGAATTCATGACTTCAGCAAAGAAACGGGAGATAGAAGTCTGAGTTCCTTGTTCATAATTTTAGGTTTGGCAGTCCACAAAACTTTAACTACTCCCATTAATGTCTGAGGCACCTTAATTTGTCCACATCACTGAAACCAGTCTGAATGTTGTCTCCTGTTCTAGCTCAGCCATTATTCTTAGTTTACTGCAGACATAAAGTGTAGACAGCTGAGCTAGTCACTACTGGCTCTAAATAGTCAATGGAAAGAAACAGACACTTTTAGGGTGCAATTCATCTAATCTATATGTATGCTTTACAATGAGCTGCTTTTACACTCCAGGCAACTGCATTTAGGCACCTGAGGACAATGTGAAAATCTCAATATGAGATGAGGAAAAAATTACAGAAGAAATGAAACAGCACTTGACTTGTTATATAACCTCATATGCGGAAGATACACTGTATTAGAAATAAAAATCTTTTGAGTATATGCATATAATATTTCAGATTGGGGGGGAGAAGCGGGGAGGGAAAAGAATGAAGGCATCATAATGGTTTGCAGACTTCTAGATTAAGTTCCTCCCAGCCTGTAAATAAGGAGTTCCTGCCCAGCATTGTGCTGGGATACTCAAGTTCACTGCACCTGAATGTACCAGTTAATGCTAAATCAAAAACAAAGATGTATTTAATTCTTTTGTCTTAACCAATACATTAAATTAATTTTAAGACTAGATCTGAAATTGAGTCTGCTACTTAAACTTAGGACCTGTCTCTTTCCATTTACTGGGTAAGAAACTGGCATATACTTTAGAAAGATGGCTTCACTGGGTGCATAAATGTAAGTTAAAGGATTTATGCAAAACTAAAAGGACTTCCAGTCAGAGACATCACATGAGCATGTTTGAACTAGTGGCATCAGTCATATGATAGCCCTGGGAAAGCATTTACCCTTGGGGAAAACACAGGTATCCTGCTTCCCTGGGACACCCTGACCCTATCTGTGTGTGCTGTCTCCCATATCCCATCAAGGGATGAAAACTGCCTATGAAAATCACTGCAGCCATCACATTTTTGAGTCATTTGCATTTTCGTGTATGCATGTTTCATACAGCATGTCCTAGAAGGCAAACCACACAAATATAATGCAAAGAGACAAGCAATCTGTTGGAGTGGGGCAGCTGTTTCGTGACAATGATCACTGACAATGCAGGCTCTGTACAAAAGTAGTTCCACAGATCTCGAGAGGATAAGTATAAAATGCTTAAGAGGAGGCACTTCCTCCATGTTTCCATGACTTAGTTCTCTGCTGGACTTTATGAAATCCACGACCTGCCTCAGTTAATTAGCCTCCTGCATTCCCTGAGGAACTGCTGCTCTTGGGTCCAAGCGGCATGGGTATCTGCCTAGATAGTAACCACTCTTCCCTTCCTGTGCTTCTCCTCCTTTCATCTCATATTTCCTTCCCCTTTTTTTCTTCTCTTTGCCCCTTTTCTTCCACCTTCTGAGATCCCACAGGGAGAGGAGAGACTGAGCATGAGATCTCTGCACTAATTCCAGCAGGGAATTAAGCAGACAGAGAACAAGGTCTTAACGGGTCAGATGAGAAAGCTCAGAACGGGAAATAAGACATGAGGTACTACAGGGAGAGCAGCAAGAGAGACTGGAAAGAAAAGAGAGAGAGATGTAGAAAGGGGACAAAGTGAGAGGAAAATTAACTGGAAACGGGTCTGAAAGTACTGTGAAGGAAAGACAGAAGATGAGTGTTGAATAAGGAAAAAGAGTGACAGAACCTGAGAAAAATATATTAAGGATAATTCTGTGAGTACTGCATTTTGCTCAATTGGAAACACGGATCCCAATAACCAAGGAAAATATGAGGAAAGATTTACTGTTTTTTCAGTATAATTTTTTTTCAGGGTGAGAGAATAGGTGAGACATAGTTTTGGGGGGTGGATTCTAGGGATTGGATGGTTTATGTGGAGTAGGAAAATACACTGACTGTATTTCATGTGTATTTACAATCTTGCCACTAGATTTTTGAATATTTTTACATACATCAATGTGTGTGATGTGGCTGCGGAGTTCATAGTTTAATTCCAAATACACGTGTTGACCAAAATATGTAAAAATGCCAATCCTGGTAGAAAAGCAGAGTAGAGAAAGCGGCTTTGTTGTGTCTGTTGAGCTTTCTGCAGAGGTGAAAGCAGAAGGTGTGACAGCACTGGCAACTTAATTGTAGTTTGGCTAGGGCTTGTCTACATGTGGAAATTTTCAGTGCTAGCTTTCCAGATGACTAGTTTGGGCTCAGTGTTTTGCACCATGAGTAATTCAGTTTAGTCCATTTTGGAGGTGAATTGAAAGAAATTACATAAAGGCAGCAGTAGCAGAGAATAATTCACTTAGAGTGAGGCAAGGGAAGTGCATGAGTGAACAACTGGTTTCTTTTAAAAATCCACTCTCAAACTGATTTTATAATAGCTTCCCTGTGTTGAGAAGCCTTTAGTTCCCTTGCAGTGCTGGGAGCCCACATCAGGACTTACACACTAAGCAAGCCATTGCTACAGAGGCAGAGTTGAATAAAACTTCAAGCAAGCTGTGAGCCTTGCAAGATGCTCCA
This sequence comes from Acanthiza pusilla, assembly GCA_036630365.1. Taxonomy (NCBI): domain Eukaryota; kingdom Metazoa; phylum Chordata; class Aves; order Passeriformes; family Acanthizidae; genus Acanthiza; species Acanthiza pusilla. Next base: position 4,317,094 of record JAXCHO010000098.1, read on the forward strand.
CTCATCTCCAGTTTGAGGAAAATTTAACAGGGTTATTTCTTTCTTCATTTTTGTTTCAAATGCTTTAATCTGCCCCAGGATCCCCTGCCACTTAGATTTCGCAGCATGCCAGGAGGAGGATCTTGGGCCTTTCTCTCCCATTTTTTTTCCATACATCTCACAGCCTCCTTGTGTTGGCTTGGCAGGGAAAAGGTGTGAGTGGGTGTAGCAATGGAGTGCCACCCTAGATCATAAAGAGCAGAAACCCTTACCTCTGGGCTGGAGTAGTGCGAGGGCTTGCTGCCGTCACTCTCGCTGGAGCTGCTTTCGCTTTCTGAGTCAGACTCTGAGCTGGTCTCGGATTCACTGGAGCTGCTGCTGCTCGAGCCCTTGCTGGAGAGTCCCGAGGCTCGGGCATTGGACTGCGGCACCACCAGGCTGCCAGCCCCACACACAGCCCAGCAGGGTGCAGGGACAGAGGAGGGAAGAGAAGAAAACAGGAACATAAACATAAAACCCCCACATATAAGAACTGTGCTGTTATAGGGAGCATACCTATCTCAACGCCTGTGAGCTTGTCTCTGCTGCTAATGAATAGTGAAATGAGTTCAACATTACATTGCTATAATTGGGGGGAAAATATGGGGTTACTCTCATCACCATTTAAATCCACAGCCTTTGCCATCTTTTTCGTCTGGGGGAGAGTCAAGTTTTCACTTCAGCTTGTCTCTTTTCCCATTCTACAGACATTTTAGGATATATTAAAAATACTAAGTGTTAAAAAGGAGTATAGAAAGCAGTTTTATGCTGTCTAATGAATACTCAGCTCAGAGGTGAGAGCAGGAGACAAAAAAGGTGAACAATTAGGAAACGGAGTTGAACCCCACACTACCAGTCATAAGTAGCAATAGCAATAACCATAAAAATAACAATAATAATACATCATCACTGGAGCTTCCAACCCCATCTTCCATTTTGCACACTTCTTCACCTACCCATAAATGATGTGGTTACCTGTATATACCATCTTGATATTGACAATTCAAGATCTAAGACTCAGCCTGCAAAAACTTGAAGAGCTCAGGCTTGTGTTTTTGCATGTCAGCAGTGCAGTGCTGTCAGCAGAGCTACTTGCCTTCTTTAAAGTTATGTTTGCATGCAAGTGTTTGTATTATCAGGCCTGACAGCAGAAGAAATGTGTATTTCCCTGAAATAGTTGACCACGCATATTAAAAACATCTCAGTCATAAAGACTTGAGCGTGAAATATCATATTAAGTCATCCAGCTTATTCCCCAGGCAATGGAATATTGTTCCCTATAGCAGGATGCATTTTCTAGTGAGTTGACCAATTTGATTTTAAATGACTTGAATGCAGCTTTTACTTTTACCCCTGGGAAACTTCTCTGCAAACTAACCCAAATTCCACTGTCAGAAATTTCTCCCTACATTCAACCTGAAGTTGCCCTTTTAAAATTTATAGTTGTTACTTATTATTTCATCGTATTACTAATAGTTACTATGATAAATTATCCTCCTCCCTTTTTGCTCTCACATTTTTGTAGATTGTTTTCCTGCCCTACTTCAGTCATCTTTCAGACAAGGCCTTACACATTTACTTCTTCTGATCTTTCTTCATAAGTCATTATCTCCAGGGATATGGGATCATTTTTATGGCTCTTTTCTGAACTCATTCCAATTTGTCTATATCTCTCTGATAACAGGGTGCCCAAAACAGAGTGCAGCATTATAGATGGCTTCTCACTACAGCCTTACAATGAAGGGCTATTACCGTCCTGCTCCTTGATGCCTTGCTTCTGTAAACATATATCTGAGCTGTAAGGGAATGTATAGTCCATTAACACCTCTACCTCTCTTTCAACACTGCTTTCTTCAGAATTCCTCTACTGATAGCTACATGATTATTTGCTTCCAGAGAGATTAGCTTGCTTTTTTTCTTCATACCAGATCTCATTTTCTTCTTTTACCTTGCAAGCTTCTAGCTCCTTTTGATTTATTTCTCTGCCCTCAGAGGTGTCTGCAGCAACTTCTAATTTAGTATCAAATGCAAACTTAATTAAATGGTTATTCACTTCCTTTTCCAGATCATTAATGAGACTATTAAATAAACCCCACATGAAACACACCGGTACCCTGATAACCATCTCTTCCCAACTCCGTTCACTGGTGTTTATCATTACCCTTGTTTATGCTCCATCAGTCCAATATTGTGGCTAATACAATGTGATTTTGGAAATGCATTTTGTGAAAAATAATATCTAATAATTAATTACAGTTCTGCTATGTTGCACCTAATGAATTATCTTTACATGCTAATGGTGGTTTTCGTTATGGAAAACTGATACCTGACACCTTACACACGCCACGTATGACAGGCAATTTCTGGGGCTTTGAAAAGAGGCCAGGCCATCAGAGATGCGGTTTCAACTCCACAATTCCCCATGGCTGCACACTTTCCAGCCCTTTCCCTGCCTCCCCTAACATATGCCAACCTTTCCCCTCTGGAGCACCTGTCTTGCACAAGCACTCCCACCACATTGCCTTTACTTGCAGCATCCCCTCTGCCTTTTGCTAGGAAGTGGCACAGCTGCCCCTGACTTTCTTGCTCCAGAGAGTTTCTGGCTGCTTGAGGAATCATGGCACCATTGGAGAGCTTTCTGCACCTTTCAAAGCACAGCGGGGCCAGGCAGTGAAGAAAATCTCACCTGTAATCTCACCTTACTGATTAAAAGCAAGTGCAAAAAACAGGAGAGGGGGGAGCTGACATCCATTTATATTTTTGATCTTTATTTCCATCCTTGTAACTGCTGGACAGTAGAGAGAGAGGAGGCAGTAAAAACTCGTGCTCTGCCAGGATGGCTCGGTGCTACTCGTGTGGTCACAGAAGTGTCTGCCAACTTTTGAGTGGCAGGAGGTCTGTCTTCATGCAAAGGTATTAAACCTACCAGTTACAATGAGAGCCTTTAAAAACTTGTTATTTTGTCTAGTTGTGTAGGTGCAGTAAAGACAAGGTTTTCAGGCGGCCATTTGTATAACTTCATTAAGGCACAGAGGTGACAGAAGCAGAAACAGCTGATAAGCTTGTAAAATATTTTCCTGCTTGGAGAAGGAAAATTGGTATTTTGTACACAGCTTCAGGACAATGTAGCTTTCCACTTGTACAGGTTGCCCAGTGAACTCTAGATTTAAGCTACACACTTATATTAACAGATTGCAGTTAATCCTTTGCTAATAAAATAGTGAAAGCCATTATGAATAGGTTTTGAAACACAAGCCATTATGAATAGGTTTTGTGGCTTTGCTTTTTTTTTTCTTAAGAGAATATGGAAAGAATATGAAAAGTTAACTGCCTTTTCTGACAGTGTAGCTTAGGGAATTCTTTTGACAGTGTCTACATCTGATGGATTTCCAGTCCTCTCCACAACAGCATTGTGACTGAAAAGTTATTCAGCATCACAAAACATCTGCATGTCCTTCCCTTAGTGACTGTGGTTTTAATTTTTAAACCATCATTTTTATTTGGCATTGACTGAAGTATTCAGAAATTGCTATATAGGGGATGAGGGGGAAAAAATCCATGGCAATATTTCTTTCCTGTTGTGACATGAAATGTTTTTCTAGGCTGCTGAATAGAAATTGTTACTACAGCCATAGATATAAAATATAACTGTTGGACTCTTCACAAACATCTGGAAATCTATGTTTGCTGCTCTAATGGTAGCCAATATACTAGAAAAATTAAACATTACAATATTTTCTCATTTATACTGATACTGCTGAAGCCTCCTGTCCCCCTTCTACTTTTTCAATTTTGAAACACAGCATATTCCTATAAGGATCCTTATTATATTATACAGACCAGGGTAATAACGGTTACATCTTTCTTCATGCGTTCTGATTAAAAAACAACTTTTTAATTTTTTTTTTTTTTAAACTTGGTGACTTTTATTTTGGACTGCACTTTCTGAAGGATGTAAACAAGATCATGCAGTTGGACTGATTTACATTTTAATGGCTGTGGCACATGACATTCATGCATATTTTGCTACTGGTTTATGCCCCAGAATTAATTACCACATCATAGAATTTATATTTTTATTTTAAGGAATTAAACAACAATTTGGGTGAGAACCACTTTTCTTTAAAGCTCTTCATCAGAACATGCACTCTCTGACTTAAGAGAGAGAGTAAATACCTCGTAAATTTGCCAGAAGTTCAGTAATAAGACCATTTAATAACTAGCACACTATCTGAAGCTTCTGATCAGGTATCTCCCATCGTCCTGGCTATGGGAGACCTGGACACCTAAATGCCATGCAAGTCTCCAGCAAACTTTCCTGCACTGGTTAGTGGACAACTGACCTTTCTTAGAGGAACTGCTGGATACCTTGTAGTCTCAATTTTTCTCATATATGCAGGTTCAGAAACCCAGTGATTTGGGGAGATTAATACTTCTTCCCCACTCAAACTAACTTGTGATCCAAGTTGAGAGGTGGAGGCATCTCAATCCCTGGACAAGGCCGAGAGGTTATTTGTGTGGGACCAGTTATTAGCCCAATCAGGCTGCATGGCCATGGCCAGCCTTTGAACAGCACCGAGGTGGTTTGAACAGTTATGCAGGAAGGTGCAAGAGTTTGCTATTCAGTCAGTGGAGAAAGATTCCCAAATGAGATTACTTTGGTGGTCCTCAGGAGACCTCTTCAGGTTAATCACACTGGATCTGAGTCCCACACTATGCTTCTTATTAAGCTTCTGCTTACAGCTGCACTACTTCCCATGGTAATAAATCATGGCATTCAGCAGTGGACACAAGAAGCTCCCAGGCTAGGCATATGCTGCATTGCAGGAATTCAGTCCCAAAGACATGCAGTATGGATAAATACACAAGTAAAACTGATGCAGTTCTTTATGAAACTGCAAGTATTCAGTGACAATATAAGTAGATTCCAAAGAGAAAAATCCCTGTGATGCTGAAGAACTTGTGATCCCAGTTCTTCACTGCATTACAATATGAAGGCTCTTTATACCTACTATACACAGGCATGAATAATTAGCAAGAATGCAATGCAAGGGAGAATCAGACCTTGGAGAAATTACTCAGCCAAAGGAACATATCAGAGTGAGCCTCTGAATACTCTTCCAGCCACAACAAAGGCTACGCAAATGCTCATAGAATCATGTACTCATTAAGGTTGGAAAAGACCTCCAAGATCATCAAGTCCAACCTTTGACCAAATACCACCAGGCCCACTAAACCATATCACAAAGTGCCGTGTCTACTCATATTTTGAACACTTTAGGTATAGTGACTCCACCACTTCCCTTTACCACTCTTTCAGTGAAGAATTTTTCCTGATATCCAACCTGAACATCCCTTGGCAAAACTTAAGGCCATTTCCTCTTGTCCTATCACTGGTTGTCTGGAAGAAAAAGCTGACACCCACCTCACCACAACCTCCTTTAAGGGAGTTGTAGAGAGCACTAAGGTCTACTCTGAGCCTTCTTTTCTTCAGTGTAAACAAGCCCAGTTTCCTCAGTTACTCCTCAGAGGACTTATGTTCCAGATCTTTCACCAGCATTGTTGTCCTTCTCTGGACATGCTCCAGCACCTTAATGTCCTCCTTGCAGTGAGGTGCCCAAAACTGAATACGGTACTTGAGGTGTGGCCTCACCAGTGCTGAGCAGGGGGAAAATGCTTCATATTTTAGAGTCCAGTTGGTCTTTGTAATTTCACTTTGCAAGAATTGTATCCAAAGCTTTCTTATCAGAAAGGTCACTAACACTATCAGACACTATCTGCTGGATTTATTTTTGTGTCTGTACATGGGACACTACTTACCCAGTGATGTCTGCACAGCTGTGATCATCTAAACTATTTTTCTAAATCTCACTCTACTGTGCAACTGTTAAGTGGCTGTGACTTCCCAGAGGAGAGAGGAATGCAACAATTAGTGAGAAGAGCTTATTTGAATAAACAAGGGACATTGTAAGGGATCACATTATCAACACTGAGAGGTAAGCAGGGAGAAGGTGATCCAAATTCACGTCACAAACACTTGAGAAAATTCTGAGAAAGGCTGCATGATTTTGGGATACCCAGAAAAAAAATCTATCACTGTCTAGAAGATCAAGGCCAATTGTGGGAAAACAATACTCTGAAACAGACACCAGTCCCTTAGCTGATATAAACTGTCATAGCTCCATTGACTCCAGTTAGGCTACAGTGATTTAAATCCAACAGTAAATCTGACCAAGACTCTGAAACAATATTTCAAATTCAGTGATGAAAACAAATTCCATGGTTTAAAGGAGCTCTGTTGGCAGTGCCTCTATTTTGATTCCATATTAAAGTATCTGAAACACCACTTCCTTCTTCCCTCAAAGGTTTCCCTAAAACCCATCGAAGGTCTTTTATGGAAAACTCTTTATCCCTTTGTTGTGAGAAGCAAATTCCACATGGTGCTTCCTCAAAGCACAGACTGAGAACATTATGCCAAGATCTGTATAAATATCTCTGCTTCCTGGCACTGAAGATATTGCATGTCTCCCATGTACACAGTAGGGAATTCCTGTCTCAGTAATTGTGAATGAATCACAGAAGCCATGCAAATGCCCACTTCTTGCTGCTGCCCCTGTGTATTTTTCAAATTCTCTTCTAGCAAAGACCTCTGAAGCATGCTTACCATGGGAATTAACTGGACTTGCAGATCATGCCATCCCAATATTGTAACAGAACATATGGGAATATTTTCTGAGGCAGCTGTAGAATGCCAAGAAATAGCACCATAACGATAGCCTGCAGAATGAATGTGGACCTTGTCCATTTGTTTTAGGACAAAATCATGCTGAGAAAAGGGAAATGATACCATAAACTCTAGAACTTGCACAGACAACAGCCAGATACCACCACTGTTTAAAATACCAGTACAAAGGCTGGCTGTGTATTTATCATTCAAAGATGAGTACAATCATAGAGTCATAGAAAGACCTGGGTTGGAAGGCACCTTAAAGATCAACTAGTTCCAACTCCCCTGATCTTTAGGGTCCGTTCCAACCCAAGCCTTTCCATGATTCTATGCTTCTGTGAGAAAAAGGCTCTGCTCTACTTTTAGGTCTTTCACATTTGTCTGAATGACCAAATCAAATGACCCTCCTGGGGCTCCAGCCACCAGCCCACACATGGGTGTGATGGAACTTTCTACCTTCAGTCTCTTAGGAGATGTCCTTCATTATTCTTTAAAAAGCACTTGGACATCCTGTTTCTGAAGTCAGTATGGAAGTGATACAAATTTATGTTTTTTTACCTTTGGTAACTATATGCATTAAACCAATTAACTGTCTGAATTCCTTCCAGTTACCAGTTGCAAAAACCTATCATGCACTAACAGGAAAAGACAGCGAGCCCTGCCATGGCTTGCTGTTTCAGCCTGAATGCAAAAAAATGAGGCTCAACACTTCCCTTTCTCCAGGTAAATGATTTCCCAGGAGTCTGTTAATATCTTTAGGAAACAGAGAAATGTTTTCATATCTCATTCCTGTAATGGATGAGGTATGAAATGGGAGTCATGATGAGTGAGAGTCCTGGAGGTTGTTTGGCTTGTCACAATATATAATGCTTCTGTGAAAGCACTGCATTACCTTAGCTGCACCACCTTTGCACAGCACAACTAATAAAGCACAGCTGCCAAGAACAGAGTTCATAGGTCCCACCTATATTTTAACACTTTCCCTGGGAGCTTCTTAAATAGTTTGTGCTGACAAGACTACAAGTATCATCTGATAGATAATGCAAACTGAAGGCAAACCAGATCTCTCTGAAGAGAGTCAGGTGTGCACTGTGCAATTGCAGGTTAATTGTCAAAATAGTCACCACAGAAAAACAAATTGATAGGAAAGGCTGTTTAAAAGAACAAGCTATGAAGCTCATGCACACAGACAAAAAACCCTGAAGAAAATTTAGTCTGGCAAGGGGATCTACTTAAGGTCTAGTTGATACTGGAGGCAGTAGAATCACAGCTCCCACCTCCAAGGAATATGATAGAAAAGAGAAAGCCACTAGAAAAACCCCACTTTGACTAAAAAAAAACCCTCCTAAAAAAAATGCTATGTAACAATTAATATTGACACCTCTGTATAAATCAATCTATCCAGAGGAGCGTGTGCCGGGGTGTCTGAGATGGAAAGGTCCAGTAGACCTGGAGCAGCATTAACGTGGGGATGAAGTGATTAGTCAGCAGGCTGACAGCTGTGCTAGGAGCCTGGTGCCAGATTCCAGTGTCTGCTTTCCACTGCTGCCAAGTGTTTGCTTGTCGCTCCAGATAAATTGAGCATCAGCAGTGTTTTATTCGACCTGCTCACAAGAAAAATAAAGCAACTCTGACTTCCTTGTTGTGTTTGTCATTGACCTTGTATCAGCTGAATATGAGCAGAGAGAATCCCCGGTCCAGGAAAGTTAACTCTTTAGTAGGAGTGATAGGATCTTTTTACCTTGGTAGTTTAATTAGTCTCTTAATGGCTCAAAGTACAGTGACTTGAAAAGAAGAAATGACAGGCATAGTCTATGTGTCCTATATTATCCTTGGAACATGGCCTTGGACCAATGGCCTGGAGAATGATGAACAGCTTTGAGAATAGTCCATGAACAGCACCCTTCTGCCTCCAGTGTGAAATCAGGACGCAATCTCTACAGAGACTTTTTTTGAGGGGGACAGAGGGTGGGCCAGAAATAAATTGGAACTGGATAAAGTTGTTGAGAAGATTCAGCCATAGAACACTGCTTTTGATTTCCCCCTGAGACCAAGGACAATGGCTTTTGTGTGTTTTCCTTCATAGGTACCCCAGAACATTTTTCTTTCTTTTTTTCCTTTTCTTCCCCCCCCCCCCCCCCCCCCCCCCCCCTTAATTTTGGCCATGTTAGGAACTTTCTATCTGAGATCCCTCTATTGTGTGGTCAGGCCAGTTTGTGCCCTCTGGAGATTCCTACCTCTCTTGATGAGCTAGAAAGAATCTAAGATGAGCTAGAAAGAATCTAAGATCCTAATGACTGCTTAAACTGTGTGCTTGGTATGGCCAGCACCTTGTGCATTGTAATCTGTATGGGAAGCAAGGGAAGATTTAGTTCAGATTCCTCTTCATAATTTTTCTTTCAGGGTTCAGTAACGTCTTTCCGCTTGTCTTAAGGACTGGGGTTGGTATCCAATATGAAGGCCTATATCAACCCCCAACTCAGTACTCCACTATTTCATTAGACCACTATCAAAAGCTGATCCCCTTGTCAGATTCAATTATACCAGTTCCACCTGTCTCAGGAACAGATCCTCCACTGACATTTTGAAGGTGATTCAAGCAGCCTGGTTGGCTTCAACCTGCTGAGAGTGTTAGAAAAATAAAGATAATTAAGCGCTGGATCAGATCATCAGTGAAGATAAGAAACACCAGCCATGGTAGTTTCAGAAACTAGGCAATGGAACAGTGCAAATGTTCTGTAGAGTGGCATTAACCCACCATTCTCAGTATGTCTTATCAGGAGTTTTTGATACAGTTTCACTGGATATTAGCCTGAGTGTTGCTCTTTTTGTCTCATTTATTTCCCAAAACATGAAGTATAAGTGTACTTCTATTCAAGAGAAGAGCAATTTTTGCTTGTGAGTGACAGCTTCATCAAGCCTCAGAAGAAAACCATAGCAGTGCAGACTAGAAAATCCTTGTCTGCACTGGCCTACCATCACCTTATTTCAGAATTACTGTTAAAATAACTCATTTTGTGGCTGGCCATCAAAACAAACTGCCTTTCGCAGTCTTCAGACACAGTCATACCTCGCTTCAGCACAGCAGTCTTTTGCCTCAGTCAGCAGAGCCCTGGGTATGGTTCTGCCTTGCAAGACCTCTCGCTAAGCTCTGGGAGTCCAAATACAGATGAACTTGAGCAGATAAAATTACTAACTACCATAATGGCTGTCCAAATGGGTGCAATAAATTTCAGCATGAGACAAACTCTCTCAGGTTTTACTGACTCTTAATGTTGCCGCTGCCAGCTTTAGTGTTACTCTTTGACTCAAGCCATATTCTGTTGTCTCCCAAAGGTCTTTTTGGCCCGTCAGCTCTAATCAATATGCTGCCTTGAGAAGGAGCTTGTTTTAAGTAGGTTTGCTCACCATAAAGAACCATATAAAGAAAATTTGACTTCTAGTCCTTGTCAGCATATATCACTCCCTATGCAGAGCAGCATTTAGATGGTCTGTTATTTGAATCCAAGTGCTCTCTTTTATATGTTTCAAGAAATGACAAATGCCTGGAAAAAATGCATAGTTGTTCTACAGAAGACATTAGGCAGACTCAGGAATGGCAAGCAGAACAGCTAATAAAGCCCAGAATTGTAGCAGAGAGGATGTTAAAAGCCAATTAGTTTGAGATTGTATGAAGACTTGTAAAAGGTTCCTCTCTTCTCCTTTCTGATGTAGGCACAGCCTGTTCTCCATCGTCATCCAAAAATGCTTTAATATGTTTTTAGAAGGGGTTGCCCAGGATAAGCTGTTTACCTGTTATTGACATGTCAGCTGGAAATAAATATTGTTTAAAACGAATTTTCAGCTGTTAAATATTTGCCTGTGATGCAGCCTTGGGTTTTCAGGGGTCTGAGACACTGAGAAAAAAAGCTTCTCCCATTCTGCCAGGCTCAGATTCTTGACCCCATATTCTGGTTTAGTAATATTGTACTTTACAGCTTGGATAAGAGTAGCCAGAAGTGCTCCTGAAGAGCAGGAATGGTCTGTCTAGTGAGGGTGTCAGGATCTGAGCCACTGTAAGCCAGCAAACACAGTGTGCAGATACTTGAAGGATTTTGAAGCAGAGAGCAGTATCCATGAGTAACTTTTGCTGTGCCTTCCTCAGGTATAATGTGGTCTGTGAGAAACTATGAAGAAGTATGACATGCACAAATATATAAATGTTACGAAAAGTTATAAAAATTGCCCTTTACAATTCAAAGGAAAAATCAAATGTGAATTGCATCTTTTTGCTAGATGTTATCCATGGAAAGTAAACTTGAGGTTTGCTCATGCACACAGAGATGATGAGGGGAGGCAGACATAAATTTCAAAGTAAATATAATTTTATTTGCTTTATTAATCTAGAGTGTGGTACCAGTGTGTCTGGACTCAGTGGTTCCCCAGCTGCAACCTCCTGCAGGATGTTATCAATCCTTTATTTCTGTGAAATGTGCTACCAACTACTACGAAAAACACTAGATCTGTATGACATTTTAATTAAAAAAAAAAAATTGGTCTTATACCATGCTGTGTCCTGATGTAGTTAAGCATATATCTTCCAATATACCTTTCAATCCGTATCTCACATGTTTTGCTGTTCATTAACCACCATGCATCTTTTTAGGTTTCTACAAATTTACAATATCACTAAAGCATGCGGAAGTGCCTTTGCCTATTCTTCAATGCATCTTTTGCTCTCCCTGCCTCTCCCAGCGGGGCAGGAAGGGAATGCACACATGATAGCAGGGAGGGAGCAGAGGGACAGGGAGAAATATTGCTAGTTGGTGCTGCTTCCCCCTCCCAGGGGCACAACAAGCTGTTGCTGTGTTCTTTCTCTCTCTGCCCCCAGGCAATAGTCCCTTTCTGGCACTGGTCTTACTGCAGTGTCTCAAACATGCCTCTGCCTGCCGGAGCTCCTGCATCCTCTAGGATGTGCTGTGTCGTGTGGTGAGCCTCTTCAGAGCAGGAATGTGCGTTTAGCAGTGTGATCCAGCATGGAGGCTGTTAAAGGTGTAGAAGTCAACATGTGCTGCTGCTGGGAGTTCAGTGCCCAGCTGTGAGGATATACATTCAGTGCTTCTTTAAAAGGGTATCACATCACCTGCCTGCAGCTGGGAAACAGCTGGGAGAAAGCTGGAGAGTCTGCATAAGAGCTTTGCTGAGATGAGACACAGATTTCCAGGAGAGTATGATTTTCCATGGTCAGTGCCTCAAGAAAGTAACTCTCGGGGATTTTTTTTACCACCCCAACATGACCCTAAATGCTGCTAGGCAAGCTTCAGCGTGGGGAGAAAGATCAAGTGCTGGGTCTTTGCCATTAGCTTAGGCACTAGGGGAGAAAGCTAGATGACTTTGTTGATAACCACTAGCTTGAAGACTCCAGCAGGCCTTCAGACAGTTTTATTAATCATAAAAGTCATTAAAAATGGCCAATTCCTCAGAGGCAAAGTAAAAACAAAACCTTGGAAGAATGAATCAGAGCAGGCATCTCCCATTCCTAAGAGCACTCCGTCCAACAGTCTGTGCAGGAAACTGAAAAGGAATATTTAGGACTGATACTCCCAAGTAATGCTTTCTCAGGAAAGGGGCAAGCTTCCTTATGGACTTAGATTGCAACAAAGAAAAATATTGATGGACTTTGTGTAGAGCTGGGAGGCAGTGAACTCTCAGTCAGTTGACTCAGGGGTTTGCATGTCACATCCAGAATCAGCAAGATAGTTTTCCCCTTTGCCTTTGCACTTAGCCTTTCCTCTTTTACTTTTTTGCTTTCCCCTTGCCTCTCCCTGGACCCACATCTGGGCTCTGCAGTACAGAAGAGACATGGAGACCAGCAAAGTGCCATGAGGATGCTTAAGGGATTGGAACTTCTTTCATGAGGAGGCTGAGATTACTGGGAGAGATAAATACCTGACAGGAGGAAGTAATACAGAACCAGGCTCTTCTCAGTGGTGCCCAGTGACAGGACAAGAAGCAAAGAACACAAGTTGAAATACAGGAAGTTCCATTTAAATATAATAATTTTTTTTTTCTATGAGGATGGTCAAACTCTTGAACAGGTTGCACAGAGAGGCCATGGAGTCCCCATCCTGGGAGATATTCACGACCCTGCTATGGCTCTGAGCAACTGCTTTAGCTGACCCTGTTGTGAGTGGGGGTTGGACTGCACAATCCCCAGAGATGTGTTCCAGCCTCAGTCACTCTGTGACCCTGTTGGGACTAGCTCAAGTACCACAAATTATGGTGCTAACTAATGTGATAATGTGATAACTACGTGGGCAATGAATGGTTCCTGAGCTCCATCTGGCTATGTGTCCCCTGTTTTGTGTTTAAAGCTCACTCAGATGACTACTGAGGCATTGCCCCAACTTGACTGAAATGTAGACTTGGCCTCAGGCACCAAAACTACAGCTGAAACATGTCAGCTGCGTATCACATGTTGGCAGCTTTACCGGCTACTCCATCCTTTTGCAGGCTCCTCCATGCTTGTCAGACTAAAATGGACTCAGGGGGTGTTTATTAGGTTCATTTGCTGCATTTGGCGTATTTTACAGCAACAAGCACAGCTACAGGCTGGAAAACTTCCTTCTCCTTCAAACATTTCTGGATCTGTTTCTGAATGTGATCAGCAGTGTCTGAGGCAGCCCATCAGTTTATGCTTTATTTATTGAGCTGTACATTACAGCATCTCTCTTCTATAAAACTGTGCTGTTAGGAGACTGCTTTACATTTTTTTGGGAGTATCTCTCAAGTGCAGTTGTGTAGAATCACTGCCCAGAGCAGCTGCTGACAATGCCAGTGCACTGACAACTGTGAATTCCCTTCTTTCTGAAAAGAGGAGTAGAAAAGATCATCATGAAATAATGGACTAATGTGGCCATTCTATCTATGCTGCTCATAAATTACATTTTGAACCTGGCAATTGCAGGGTAATTAGGAGGAGAGTAGCTTTCCTGCAGGAACATATATTTCCTATTCTGCTTGCCTGACACACTTCAGTTTAATTTTTCCTTTGTTCACTCAGCTCAGAGAATGGCAATTACCAGAGGTGATAGCCTAGTGGCAATTTTTGAATCATGAAGAGACTTAGCACAGAAATGAGGGGGGAAAAGAAAGGACAGGTATCAGTAGTAATTAAAATAATTTTGAATTAAAGGGACTATTTCAATAATTGCTTTTGTCTTATACTTGCTACCACATAACCTACCGTTATGAATTACTAATACAGTGAAATAACACCACTGTGGAGAATGAGCTTAAAAAGACAGCTCTCCTTAACATGTTACTGCGTTAGTAGGAGATAAATAATGTTTGGGTAGACATTTTGAAGTGGTAGGTGATGCCACAGTTCTCATCACTAACAGCCATGCAATTTTTAAGCCCTCCTTCCCCTTTTGGCCCTGACAGAGAGGCACAGGAAACAGAGCAGGAATTCCCATCTCGAGTAGCCAGAAGAAGGTTTCACATTATTAAAACAGATGATTTCCTTCATCTAAAAGCCTCTGAGGAGCATAAATTACAAACAACATCAAAGCAAGTGAAAAGTTTTAGAGCAGACTGTCAAAGAGACTGCTGGGGTTTCCTTGGTAGATTTCCATTTTTAAGGAGTCTCAGCAATTTGCTTTCTTTCTCAAAACAATTCCATATGTCTGTGGATTATTTACGGTTGTTTTGATTTTTGTTGTCAAGGGTTTTAAAGAAACAATATCACAATTATTTAACATGGGGAGCTACAGTTAGACAGACAGTGCCTGCAGTAAGAAATTACTGGGATGATCTCATGGACTAAAACTTTGCAGACTTCTCTGCACTCTCCAGGGTTAGACTAGATACAAAGAAAAGCAGTATACACAACTGGAAAATAACTGTAAGTCTGATGCTGTACAAATACAGCAACTAATTATTCATGTTGCCATCACTGATTTAACAGAATGGCAGGATTTTACCAGTGTGGCACAGGAATAAGGACTGCAAGATACATTAGCCCAGACTTGAAGTAGAACTGAGAAAACTTTGTTTAATGATTATTGGAATTCATCTGATGAAAAGCACAAAGGCCAGCTGTGGTCTTAGATTAAAAGTCATCAGGGCAAGCTGTGAACTGATTCATATTAGCTTCCTAACTTAGGGTAAAGAAGTGATTATTATCAGAAAAGGAATGGAGACACCATGTGCTGATGAGGCTATAAGCTTGTCCTGAGGAGGTGGCACCTGCTGAGCATTGGCTTCAAGTGCTTTCCCTGCAGGGAAAGGCTGTCATTACTCGCTGGGACACGCACTAAGCAGGAGGCTGGTGTGTCACACCTCAGCCTGTAGCTCCTGCCTGCAAGGCCACGGGTATATTCAGCAGTGATCTCCATGCAGGAAACCAGGCTCCATCTGTGCAGTGAAGTAAGCAGGAAAAAGGATGGATCTACGAGAAGCATTGCTACCTCTTGGGATCACCAAGCAGGAGATGTCAGAGTGAGGTCTGTCATTATCCTGGCCAAAGCTTCTCTGCGTTGTGCTGGCAGCCAGCAACCATGTGAAATAAAGATCCTTAGGAAGAAAGGACAAGGCCAAACACTTTCTTTTCCTTTAAGGGAAGGATCCCTCTTTATTTCACACATGTGTGGATGCATAGCTGTTTGGCAAAAAAGGGAAAAAATTGAAAAGGTGCATATTAATTGCTTGCAGGCCTAGCAGCAAATGCCAGATTCTTAAATCCATCATTTACACAAAAGTTATTCATAATTCTTATCTAGTAATTATGCAAGAAGTATTTTCATAAATGTTACATCAATAATTAAAAAGCTGCAAGAGCATGTGATTTTCAGAGTGACCTCTGTCTTGAGTTTGATGGCCAGAAGAGAATAAGAGCGGAAGAATAATCATACATGATAACTCTAAGACATGATACGGAAATTCTATACTCAGTGCTCTGTGTTGACTTGAACATTTGTGAGGAGCTTGGTTGAAACTTGAACTGGCTTCTCTCCAGCTTTTCCTGATGCAAAACTAACTGGATATAGTTCCATATCATGTCTAGCTTATAACGTAAAGCTGTTTACCTTCTGCACTGAATGTGTCTGTTTGAAAACTCAGAGCTCTGATTCATTGGTTCAGGTCTTGTTTGTGACCTTGATTTGATGACTTTGTTGTCCACCGTTAATCAGTGTGTTGTGGTTCTGTTAATATGGTGATGTGCTTTACATTTGTTTGCTTATTTTTAGTATACAGAGTTGGCTTCTTCAATTGTAACGTAAGTCACCTCAACTGAAAATGTATGTAACTTAAATAATGTAATTCCCATGCATGTGGCCCTGCAACCAGAGAAATAACTCTACCCCTGACAAGACCAAATAAAGATTAAAACAAAGATATTAAAATAAGTCTCAGTAAGAAATTAAACTAAGAAAATCTCAAGGTTGAACTACTGCCTTTAACAAGCTTTTCACCAGGTGCAAGACAAACCTATCAGGCAATCATTTCCTAGCTAAGCAAACCCTCTTTATGTCTTAGCATTGGACACATATGTTGGTAATTTTAGAATCATCACGGCCATGTGAGTTGGGTGTCACTTCTGAAAAAAAAGAAGTGCAACTTCTGGGGGTAATTATTTTTTCAGCACAAGCACAGAAAGTGTATTTGAACACCCCAAACATTCACAGAAGCTAAGCTGTGACTCAATCAAACTGCAGCCTATGACAACCTGAAAACAGTATCAAAAAATCTATTCTTTCAGGTATGGTATGGCCTTAAAAAAAAGTGGTACAGAATTTCTTAACTTAACAGAGGCTCATCTTTTCTCCCTCCAGATTTTACCTTCCTTCCATGATGTCCCTTTTTACACTGGCCATATTATCCATGCTTCACCTCTTTTTCATCCTTGCAGCTGTTGATTAACCAGAGGAGTGACTGGCAGGTGCATGGAGTGACAGAGTTTGCAGTTCCCAGTCCTTTCCAGCTAACCTCCCAGTTCAGCAGATGAACACTGGTGCGTGGAACCGCTGTGGAGCTTTACTCCAAATCAGCCAAGGAGTGCATTGTGACACTCTAGTATGTCTTCTCCATTTGGGGTAGTGGGAATTAATTTGCCATGCACCCCCTCATTTAATCAGAGAGTGTTTTTGTTGTTTGTTGAAATATATTTAAAAGGCTTGCATGGTAGACTGACATAGGAACAATTCAAACCAGATCCACAATTTACTGCTGCTCCATAGTGATACCAGACTTTTGGTTATAAAAACATCCCTAATAATTTGGGTAGGGCAACTCTGTCATAATTCCCAGTCTAACCAATCTGTGAGGCCTTACAAAGGGAGAGGACTGCAACATACAGACAATGACAGAAACTTGTCATGGCTCTTGTTAAATGGCTAATGCTGCATTTTGACCAAATGCAAGAAAAATGATACATTTCTTAGAAAATAATGTGGTGTTGGCTCAGATTAGCTAACTACATCAATTGCTGAGGCACCCATCTGCTTCAACAGTGCCCTTTGTCTGCCCACATAAAGAATATGCATGGGGAAAATTCAAGGCTCTAGGAGGGGGGCAGATGTGCTTGCAGCATGAGGGAAAAACTCCTGGATAATCAGGTGTCAACCTAGTGCTTTTCATCAACATTTAATCCCTTACAATAATTTAGGAAATATATACATATTTCTACAATACTCATAAAGCATCAGCAATCTGAGGTTAAAATTTGGTTGCACTTGACAAGCTCATAACATGAGAATACAGAAAATGGTGTAAAAAGAGAAGTTGAAACAGAGGTACATTTGAACCAGTACATCTCTATCAATTAGAGAGTGATAGTCTCAAAGGAGTGTTTAGGTTTGGCTGTCTCCTCAGACTGTTCTCTGGGTTTGCACAAATGACTTTGCAGTTGTTGCTTTCCTCTTCAGCTTTAACAGAGTGGGGTGCTGTGCTGTGAGTCCCTCTAGCAGAAGGAGAAGGAAAGCTGAGGGTGATCTGGCAGCTGGAGAAGCCCAAAACTAGGTTCTTCTCAGAGCTCCACCTTTCAACATCATTATTTCAAAAATGTAGGCTACAGCTTTCACGTTGGAACACTCTTATTTTTCTATACACTGTAGCTCTTCCCACAAGTCCTGTAGGAGGTGTTTGCACTAGGGGTGTTTGCACTAAAAAGTTTCAAACTGGAAAAATGAGTGTGCTTCTTACTAGGTTCAGCAGACTGGGAATCTGCCAGGCTTTTACAAAACTGCTCATTTTCTGAGTCTTAGCTCTTTCACCACCTTTTTTTTTTTTTTTTTTTTTAATTGAGCGCAGGACAAGCTCTATCTTATTAAGTGAAAACAATAGAATGAGAAGTTGGAAATTGCCAGGAAGCCTGGGAAAGACCGATATTCAGCTGAGATTTCATTCCATGTTTTCCTGTTGACCTCACAGGCTCTCGACACAAGAGCTCTGAGTACATTAAAGAAAGGCCACAGTCTCATTTGGTCCTGTGAACATTGGCAATATGTTATGGGGACAATATACAAGCTTGAAAGGGAAAAACCTCAGCAATGTCCCCGTGCCCTGGAGGTTTTGTCTGGTGCAATGCTGTTTAACCAGAGTACTGTGAGGTTTTAAATGGCCATATGAGATTTATAGTAGGTCATGACCAGATCTCTTTTCAGGGCAAAGTTTGAAAAGTCCATTTGTCTCGAAATTTAAAAAAAGAGTCTGGTAATTCTCCAAGGTTTTTCCTCTTCCTTCAGGCAACTATTTTTGCCTGGCCAGAGTTCCTAAACCCTCCCCAAGAGCCCTTTTAATGTGGGAATTATTGTCCTAGTGTTTGCTATCAAAGAAATAATACTGAAGATACAAATATTTACAAACCCACTCTAACTCCACATGGTCAGTATCAAGCTTATTAAGTTTTAGAAAAAGGGACATCATGACCTTAAAAGAAGTGGCTTCAGGAAATAAGTATTTGAGGGCATTATTAGCAGGGAAGAGTGATGGTTACTGTGGACAGTTGAATGCCAAAGACTCAAGGCACAGACAGAGCCCCCCATGTCCAGCTGATGGCGTGGCCACCCCACTGTGGGGCTGGCACCGAGGGCAGGGTGGGTGGCAGTGCCAGCCCCCAGTGCTGCCCAACTGGGCTGTGTCCCACCACATCTCAGCAACAGGATGCTGGTGTCCCTGGGGCTGCAAAACAAGGCCATGGGCTGGCCCTCACTGCAGCTCTTTCTCCATTGTCCCCCTCCAAAGATAGGACTCACACCAACGTGTCAGCAGTGAGTGATGCTTGGGTACCCTGCGCTGGACGTCACTCGTGTCCCTGCAGACCAGAGGGGCTTGGCTCCTGCTGCCTGGCCCTGAGATTGGGGCAGCTGGAGGAGACAGGGGTGCCATGGAGGGTTCCAGGCACCCCAGTGGGGTCAGGGTGGTTTTGAAGAATGGGGAAAGGACAGCCTGGGCAAGAAATACAGCCAGGGTCCACGATGTGCAGACAGAGAGGCTCTGGGACAAGGTCCCCATGGGAAACTTAGAGAGCCAAAATCATGGAGATCTGAGGCCATGTAGGGGGAGATGCATGTGATAGAGGCTGCATGTGTGGTTTTCTTCTTTTCCCTCTAAAGACAAAGTAGTAAGGAGGAAAAGGGAGATGGGAATGGCAAGCAAAGTCCTTTAGGGCTGCTGGGAACCACAGGCTAGCTGCCCTCTAACCAGCCAGCAGGCATCACCTTTCTGGGCATGAAACGACACAAGCCTCCCTGCATATGCATGGCACCAGGGCCACAGCAGATCCTCAAAAAAGCATATTAAAGTATCTTAAAGGATCATTGCAAAGCAAGAAATTTACTTGGCAGGTCTCTATGGCTTTTTGAGGGGGGATTTTTATCTGTGAAATCAGAATCGTGGGATTCTCTAACCTCGCGCCCCTATTTTTGTCAGGTTTTTTTTGTTTGGTTGGTTTTTAAATAATTTTTAAAATTTTTATTTGACAAACTGTTCATTTAGAACAGTTATGTTTGATTGTGCCAGTAAATAATAAGTGAGAGCTATTTGTGAATTATTTGGCTGCTAAATTTCCACAGAGAAGGGCCTATTCTCTTCTGTGTGAATGTGTGGGTGAGAGGCAGTGCCTCAGCATGAAAAAGAGTTCTGCGCCTGAGTCAAGAATGAAAAAACCCTTTAAAATCTTGATAGCAATCTCACACAGAAGATAAACTGCTATGCAAAGTAAATTTCATTAGATATAAAATATCTACCTTTAAAATAAGAAAACTTTCTTTTTGGCTAAAATTGCAGACCATATTAAAGATAGCATGTGTCATGTTTAAATCATCCCCCATGGAAAAATACCTAATTTAATTTTAGTAAATTGTATTTATTTCTGCCTTTCAAAATTATATAATTTTCAGATTATAAAAATGTAATGTCTGAACTGAGACATTTTAAAACCAGTTTCAATCCAGGCCTAATTTTACTTCTAAGTTAAAAACACATTAGAGCACACGGTCATAATATGATCTGGCCCCTCTCTGACTGCAAAAAGGGCAGCCTACTATAAATACAGTTCTTGAGAGAGGGAAGGTCTTCCATTTGGAGAAGGAATTTGAAATTTCATGCCATTCCAGTTTGGAACAAAGCTCTCCAATGCTGAATTTACCCATGAAACTACCTAAAAAAAAAGCAATAATAATGAAAAATAAAGCAGAGAGTGTTTGGTCTGATAATTTGTAAAGAAAATGTCACCAGACAGACTCCCTGGAAAAGTTGAGAGAGCGAAAAAACCCCCCCAACTTGTAACTTTAGAAAATGAGCCATTTGAGATTTTTGTGTCTCAGTTTACATCAAAAAAGCTTCAATAGTTCCAGTTCCCTGCTCATCAGGTTGCCAGCAAGGGTGTTGGGGGAGCTAGTAGTGCCCTAATGGACCATTGCTGTACCTTCACACCGGCATATGTGAAACACCCAAGTGGGAAAAAGTTGTTCCACCCTAAGAGCTTTGTTTAATTTCACAAATGCTCCAGTTTTTCTTTGGGAGAAAACCCAGCCTGTTCAAAGATCACACGTTTCCTTTCACTGAAATGAAAGAAACATAGAACAGTATGAACCATTCTTCAATGAATAGAATAAATCCAACTTTTCCCAGAGCAGAGGAAAGGATAAAAATTTTCCTGCAACTTACATCAAAATTGAGGCAGTCATGAAAAAAAAAGGAGACATCCGGATGGGACTTCATGGGGGAGCGAAGTATCACAGATCATGACAATGTGAGTCCTTGCAGGAGATTCCAGGCCTGATTCAGCCACAACTAATCCCGATGGAGAAATCACAGGGTATCTCACTCTTTGTACAAACTCATCCTATTTTTTTGCCTGCAAAGAAACTGGACACAGTTCTGCACCTGTGTAGTATCACCCCTCAGAGAACAAAGGGCCAGACAAAGTACAGACTGTGTGTTGTCCCCACTGGGGCCTCACAAAGAGACTCTTCTGAGCAATCCCTTGCCCACCCTGGGCACAAGCATCTCTTTTCCATGGGACTGGCCTCCTGCAGAACCTGACTGCTCTCCCCTGAGCAAGCCAGTCTCCACTTTCCTTTTTGCCTCCATTGTTGCCAAGGTCAGAACAAAAGCAAGAGCAAGGAGAAAATGCTCTCGAATCTAAAATTAAAAAATACAGAGGACAGAAGGCAGATAGCCTCACCAGTGACAAAAGCAAACACAGAAGTTTAGCTGAGATTTCTAAACCACCTTTGCAGGAAGGCAGGAAAAACTGACTGGAGCAAGCATATCATCATCCATGGAGCTGATGCCAGAAAGCCCTGTTGTGCCTGGCTGATTCCTGAACGAATAAAGCTTGAAGGGGGGATCTCCTTCCATCTGCTGCATGGACTGCTGCCTCACTCAAAGGGAACTGCAATTCCCCCTCTACATTGCTGCACCTGCTCTGGAGACTCCCTGAGCTACAGCTAGGATGCGATTCATAAACACACAGGGGTCAAAAGTCCCGAACTCGTGTCATGTAACTGGATCAGGCTGAGGTGCTGCTGCTTACTATGAATTTTCAGGTTTTCTTAAAATAAGGTGGTAATGAAAGTTGTGATTTGTGTCAACAACGTGGCTGCTGGTTTCCTCCTCTTGGTGCTCTGTAAACCTGAGCTCTCTTTCATCAGAATGCCAGGAAATAGATACAAATGTATTTATAACATTTCACTTTTTGCAGCATAGCACTAAAAATAGCACAATACATCACTCCTAGTATAGGGCCCTCTTTTCTCTTATTCCACTGCTGAAGTAAGAAAGGCATAATGTTATCAACTGACTGTCCTCCTACCTCTTCCAATAAAGCAACTTTTAGCTACCAGAATTACTATCAGGGTTAAAATGCCTTTTGTTTTACAACAGGTTCATTGCCTAGGGGGACTTTTATTGTCCAAAGGGAGAATAATGTTCAAATCTCATTGACATGTCATAACTAATATCAATAACAAGGAAAACAGAATTCATTAACAAACTCATTGCCCATAGCTATGCACTCATGATATATGGAAGTGGTGTTCAGAACATCAATTCCACAATACTTTAAGTCAGTGTTCCTTTGAGCCACATTTATGAAGATGGACAGACAGGTTAGACAAGATTATGCCTCCAAGGACGATAAAAATGTAGAAGTTTCCCAACTGCAAACTGATTTTTCAAAGAAAATTACGTGCACAATTTAAATGGATGGCTGCATATGCCTTCCAGGTTTTATATTGTTAATGTTTGTTTCCTCTTGGATTGTTGCTGTTTCTCCTACTCTCACACTTTCTAATTCTTGCCTCAGATACACACATTGAAAAAACACTCTCACACTTCTTGTCCTATGTGATTTATTCCAAAGAAATTAAATTACATTTTTATAAGCCTGTGTTACCACAAATGATAGCTGAAGATTTGCTGAAAAAATTAATTCCTGCTCTGTTGCCATGAAGCGTCCTCGCTAGCACTGTACTGACTCCGTCTTTCAAAACCAGATGGAAGCAGTCCAACAGTATGATTAACTTCTTAGTCCCTGCAATTTCCTATTGCTCTACTTGCCCTAGATTTCAGGATTGACCTCCTGCTTCACTGCAAAATGCATAGTTGCTCAGTTTGATAAATCACATGAATACTTTTTTGATCACAGTTATCTACTATTTACTACATACCCAGTGAGGTTAATCATATGCTGAAGCACTTCATATGCTGCACACATATACACTCTTCTTCCCAATAGCACTTTGCATATTCTTCATGCTGCCAGCCAGCAATGGGACCTGTTTTCCCCTGTACTAATATATGAAAGACCACAGACTTACACTTTGCCTTTCTCCCTTCCACATTCATTCTGTAATTATCCTCACACTGTTTCATAAAAGATCAAGGAAGTCAAAGAAAATATGTGAGAAATTACTAGTCAGACCTTTCTTCTAGCAGATAGATATTTTTCAAAATGCATATATTTCTGGGAACTAGAACTGATTGTCTTCCCCTAGATATCTTTTGGGAGCAAATGCATGAGGTTGCCCATAGGGAAGTGGGAAATGTTTGGCTGTCATGATAGCAAAACACTATCACTTCCTTGAAGAAAAAAAATGCATCTTAACTTTCCTTTTTCTTTCTTTAAACATCAAAGGAATTCCAGTATTTAGTAGGGCTCAAAACTGTTACAGTTCCCTGGGACAACTCTGGTCCACCTTCTCACACAACAATACATCCACATCACATCTTTGGTGCTATGGTAGAACAATCCTAAATAAACACCAGCAATAGTCAAGGTATGAGAAAACATCCAGCAGCAAACAGGAGAGTGCAACAGGTCTTGCTCACAAATTAAATAAAGGGAAATGGAGTCCTAGTTTTACAGAGATATCTATTCCTTTTCACTCCAAGCCAACCCCTTTTCACTAATTCACAACATTCTCCAGTACTGGAAAAAAGTATCCTATATACAATATATATCATTACTCTTCCACCCTCCTGTTCTGTAACTAGCAGGCCTGAGAAACTCTGGATCATTCCAAGGAGCAGCTGCCCGATGCAACCCTGTGCTGGGGAGGAGGGCCACAACCGTGAGACATCAGCATTTCCAAACAGCCAAGCTTTCATGTAAGACACAAATGATGAATCCATATACCATCCATACCTCTCTCAGAGGTATTCTCTTTTTCCTCTCAAAGATAATCCAGGAAGTTTAAGCAATGTGCTAACACCATGAGAGCTGCGTGTTTGCTTCTGTGGCAGTGAGCGCTGTGCGCGTACGCTCTTCTCCAGCCAACATTTTTGACTCCTGTGGAGCCTGTGATCTCAGTTCCGTCACTCTCTGCTGGGACCCAGATCAGCTGTCCCAAGCCAAGGCTTCCCCTTGGCTGTCACTGATTGCACAATGCTGTCACATGAAGCCTTTGGCCAGGCAGCTAGCTGAGTCACTCACTGATAAGCTGACCATGTAGCTTCTCGTGTGGAGAACTCTCATGGTGTAGAAGGCGATGTTATCGAAAACATCAGTCCAACACAAACATTAAGTATGTGAGCGACATGAAGCACATGAGTATTTTTGCTAGCTGCCACTGGACTATTTGCTTACTTCAGAGTACCACAAGTTTAACTGCTTCGCATAATCACAGCTCAGGCAGATACTTGAGAACAAGAAAACTTTGTCTCCTTCCACAAAAAGTTTTAAGGCTGCTTGGACAGCTGCCTTGCCTGCCTTAAGTGATCTATTAAAAGTCTAAATTGCCTCTTATTGTTGCTTTAATATTTTACAGTCAGTGCCTCCCCAGGCCTCCTAACACAAATAGTGTATCTCAATGTGGCTTTACCTGAAGAAGAGCTGTGCTACACATCCCTCTGGACTAATCATCAATTCTGTGGCTGCCTACAATATCAGGGAAAGGGACTGGGTTGTCCCAGGTCAACCTTTTTGATTTTTCTTGCACCCGAGTGCTAAATGCATGCATGCAACCATGAGAGGCAGTGCAGCAGCACCTCTGTTTGCAAATGTCTCTCCCCACACATGTGAGGCTCCTCTGCTTCTCAGCTCCCCAAACACTTCACCTCTCCAGTGGGGAAGGGGGAAAATTTGTTTGCCCTTCAGGATCCTGAGTGCTACTGGTTTACCATTAGGGTAGACCAGCTCTGGGACGGTCTGCATTTTGGTGTCCTAACCATGATCAGACACGGATGGACCAGGCACGGTCACATGGAAGTGCAAAGCACTACCCCTCCTGCCCAGACTGAAGGTCAGACAGGCTGTGTAGCTCACCAGCCATCACGAATGAGGCTTGTCTCCACTGCCAAAGCGATGTCAGTGCTGAGACGCCTGCTCTGTCAACAGCACAGGGTAGTAAATCTAAAGGGTTTATCATAGCCTGTGCTCCACAGCTCAGGTCTGACGACACGAATGTATTACCCAGGTGCTGAGCTAAGGGATTCTTTACAGGGGACTCTTTACAGGGCTTATCAGCTGGGAAGGGCAGGCCTGCCAGCACAGCCATGTGGCTGCTCAGATGAGTGGCTTCAGCTCTGCCTGTACCTTACTGTGCTGAGATTCCTATGGGCAGAGCTGGTGGGTTTTGCCAGCATCCTCCAGGATAAGCACACAGAGAGGAGAGCAGACTGTGGCTGTGAAGTCAGCATGTCTCCCAGGTACCACCCAAGCACTCAGCAAAGGATCTGTCTTCCCCTTGTTACAACCAGAGAGGAAATTCAGCAGTGGTACAACACTTTCCTCTGCGTGTTCAAAACTCTTCAGCAGATCCACTTGGCCTACCCTCCAGCACAGAGAAATAAAAGCAGGCAGGGGAATAAAAGTGCCCTAGGACCACTGTAAATCTTTACTTCATGGAAAATCTTATCTTGCACATGAATATGAGCTGTGAGTAAATTTAATGTGGGGATTAAATACTCTACGGTCTCCCTCATGGTGGGCTTTTCAGCCTAAAAAGAACAAAAGAATAATAATGAGTGTTGTGTTTGGGTATGATTGCAAACAGCTGTAATTTACAGCTGGACATTCTCCATTGCAGATGTATCCAGCAAGCAAGTGCTTCTGGGTTAGTGGAACAGACTGCAAAAAAAATTAGCTTTTAACTTCAGCCTTAAGGTCAGAGTTCTGGAACCATGGGAGTCAATAATAAAATCTATTTAGCTCAGTGGGATTAAGCAGGTTTAAGACCTGGCTTAACCACACTGCTTACTGTTAAATAACAACAGAACACACTGAATATTTTAGTTACAGGCATTTTTCTTCATTTGAAAACTATTCAGGCAGTGGATATGGGAGTCAGACAATTGAAAATATGCCAGCACTATACCATTAAGGTATACGAGTTAAGTTCTTTCTCTTCTCTGTCCCAGAAACTGAGTAATCTGTATAGTTAGACCACTTTACTGAAGAGCACAATAAAATTAAAACCAAGCTGTGCTGAATAAACACCGAGGGCTTTTCATGAGAGAATGAGAAGCTAATGGGGCCAGTGCATCTTTGCTGACAAAATAGTCGGTGCATGTGCAGAGCAACCTGTCTTCTGGAAGCAGAAAAGCTGTTTCAGTCAAGCTTCTGGGTCACTAATCTTTGTGTTTGCACATAAATCTGCTGGGGGTTACTGTGTCATTCTGAAAACAAGACTAAGTGTGATACACTACAGAAATCAATGGCTAGGTTTAAAAACTCGCTCTTTTTTGTTTGTTTTTTTTTTCTCCTCCTTTAGTTTAGCTAACTGTTACCTCTTTAATAGAACCTGAAAGCAAGAACTGCAACGGGAACTGCTGGATAATATTTAAAAAAAAGGGCAAAATTACCGAAAGCTTTATAGTAAGCTGCCATCTCCCTTGGTGCTGGGAAGTGCTGGTGTGTGACTGGGATCTCTTAGTTGCTACTGGGACACAACTAATGAGCAGCAGTATCACAGGCATCCTCGCTCTAGCCAAGAAGAGACAGAAACTGCTGCCACAGTGTGGGATTTTGGCCCCTTGCCCTCCGGTTTGCTCGCTGCAGTGAGGTCATGGGTGGCAGGGAGGCAAACCCCCAGGGTGCACCCGCAGCCCTCCCAGCACCCGCTCCAGAAGCGGGGGAGGAGGGTGCCCTGGCAGTTTGCAGAGCAGGTTGGGAAGCTGTAAGCCCTGAGCATGCATTTAGGGGCAGACAGGGCAGACTTGATAAAAAATACTAAATCCGAGGTGTGATGGTTAACTTTGAGGCCCTTTTGCCCTGCGGATGAGGGCAGCCTGCACCCAGCTGCCTCACCACCTTTGACAAGGTAGGGAACATCTATCCATCACCACCACTTTTCTTTCCAGGGGAGACAGAGATCAAACTGCAGGATTTTGTTAATTACCTCCAGGGGCACTCCTGCAGGAATGTTCCTCATTCAGCCTAGGGGGAGGATGCTGTGAAAAAAATCCCTGTGTTTCCTTTGGACACGGTATTGTCCCCACCAAGTGCAAAATCTGCTTTGCCTTGGGGGTGAGCTTGCACACCTCCAGGGAGAGGGGCATAATGCTGACTCCAGCTCCACTTCCTTTTTGCATTCATTCCAGTTGCAGCAAATACTTCTGTGCCCTATAACCGTGCCAGCAATTTCACCCACATCCCATACATTTCACTCAGGATTTTTTTTTCCTCAAAGGGGGGCAAAAAATCCTAAACAAAACAGTGTTTGTAAACTTGGGGAGGGAAGGTTGATAATTTTGGCGGACTTAGCCTCCTAGCAGAGAGAAATGTTATTCATCCATGCACAACATATAATTCAGCCTAAGTGACAGGCTCTGCTCTGGAGAAATCCTGGCCTGAGCTGGCTTCCAGAGTCAATTACCACTTATTCCCAGGGAGGCGGGGGGCTGGGGGCCAGACGGAGCAGAGGGGGCTGCCAACAAGGCATGGGGAAATTTACTCTGTGTCAGCCTGCATGACACAGTACCTTATTTGTGGAAAAATGTAAATCTGCTAGTTCTTTTTCACAGGCACTAAAATGTACAGTGTCTCCTCCCCCTTCCCTACCCCCTTTCCCAAAACTGGAAAAGAAATTAGGAGTGTCTTAGAAAGCGACCTTATATTTCAATCAATCCTCTTTCATAAAAGTCATTTAAGGTAAATACCTGTGCAGACTTACAGCCCAACTATAACATTTACTATGGCCCAAATCCTGAATTCCTCACTCAGGCAAGTTTCCCACTGAAGTTAATGGATTTTTGCTTGAAAAAGAGCTGAGTAAAACCTGAACATTAAGGATTTGGTCCCCTGCTTATCTGCCTGGAGCACTACTGCAGTTCCAGAAGAAGTGAAAAAATTAATTAAATTCCTCCAAACTACCAATCCCTTAAAACTTAAGGGGTAAAAAAAGGGCATTGTTTTTGTGCATAAAACATACAGAGAATCTCATCAAAAGAAGCATAATTCCCAGGGAAAGGATTTAGAAAAAGTCAAAAGAGAACATCTCGGAATAAATGAAGTACTTATTGCTGAGAAATGAGCTCAGATATATCTCAGCAAACTCTAAAGCTCAGAATTTACTGCATCATTCATGCCTTCTCCAGTAAGTTTCTTATCTCTCGTTTGGTATCACAACAAGGGATTCTGCATACTCTGTATGAAATACAACAAGACTGTGATTTTTGCAGTAATAAACTCTACACATGCATGACAAATCCAAGCATGCAAAATGTTTAACATCCCAGTTCACAGATACTTTGGGGACAAAATCCGATTATGAGTTATATGCCACAATAAATAGGGCTCAACGTTTCATAAAGCAATTTATAGTTCATAAAAATGACAAAATGTACCTGTCAGATAGAACGCGGAGAGCAGATCTCTGTGCTGCCTGCTGGAAGAAAGGGCAGAGATGTTTATTTTATATTCTGACTTGAAAATTACGAGCACAATCAACACTTTAAAAAATGCGTTACACACATTTTTGTCACATGTCCAAAATGTTAAAGTACAAGCAAAGTAGCAGAGAGTCTATAGTCAAATGGACATTCCAGCCTAGTAAATGTAAGAACACTTTGTTTAAAATGCCAAAACCCAGAAGATTGTCAAAGCACCGCACGGTATTTGAGGTCTGAGCTACTCTATTTGGATAATTTTTTCTGTAGGTCCCCTGAAAAATCGCCAGGGCTCGGTTTTCTGCTTCCCCCCTCACTGCTTCTGCACTCCCACTCCTTCTCCTTTACCATTAGTCTCCTCCCATTCTTCCACAGAAACAAACATCACGTATTTGGTTCCTTTTGCGATTAATTATAAATTTTGCAAAGCTTGCCAGAGCTGCTGCAGACTTTTTATGAACGCTGCCATGTTAATCTGCTGGCAAAATTTGCCTACACGGTACAGGATTGACCTTTTGCTGGTTTGCTCTTCAGTTCTTGCCTAGTACAACTCTTTGGATGGGGTGGGGAAACATGGTTCTTTTTCTTGTGTTAACCAGCAGGTCTGGGAATAGAAATTGCAGCCTCTCAAGTTTAATAGGACTCCCAAGCCTATCCCTGAGCTAGTTTGCCACTTTACTATTATTATCTCCCCCCCTCCTTCAATCACTTCAAGTGGTGTGATTCATGGCTTCGGCACAGTAACCAGCTGCTAAGCAAAGATGAAATCCATAATGTTTTGAAAATCTGCCTTAAAGCCTCCATGCCAACTGGACCTGCCCAGAGTGTCCCATCCCCAGCTGCACCTGTTCGGGCTGTGCCTCACAGAGGGCACACAGGGCTGAGCACTACAGAGAGTCAAGGAGCAGGGAATTAAACATTTATTTTCTCATTGCAGTTACCAGCAAAGACGTTTTGAAACTGCTCTGCCTGGCTTATCAGCCTGCTGGGGGCTGCATCCCTATTTCCAAACAAGCTGGATGACTTACAGGCACCCTGCTCAGTACCAGAGAGCACGGAGGTAACCCTTCTGGCTTGGCAAAATGCTGCCGACAAATTGCAAAAAAAACTTGATAAAACCTGACTTGTGGTTGCAGTTACATTGTATTTCACAAAAAGGTGTCAAAAGATTCCCCAAATGGATCCCTGAAGATCTGACAGGAGTGGGAAGAGTTTCCACTTGATTTCGGAAGCAGGATTTCTGCTTTGGAATAACTTGTGCCTCCTGGGCTCCCTGGGGAGGTGTAGTTTGCTGTGTATCACACACCAGATTGTCAGAAGACACAGTGGCATGGCTCACAGGAGGGTTTTTCCTTAGTGTTGACTTTCTGCAGTGGGCAGAGAACCTGTGGGAAGGGCTCGGAAGGTCCCAGCAGCTCAGTGGGAGTGTTCCCACGGGATGAACACACTGGTTTTAGTGCTAGGAAAATAAAAGGGTGAGTCTGGTATTTTTCAGTGTTTCCTATAGGTCATACTATTTGCATACTCTTTGGATACAGCACTATCCATGCCATCCAGGCCACTTGGTACAGATTTTAAAGAGCGCAGCCACCCTCCAGTCATGTGGTTGTGCAATACAACAGGTTAGAAAACTGATCCAGTTGAAAAAGAACAATTTTCCTTCATTTTTTTACTTTTATTTTTTTTCCTCCTTATTTCCCCTGTGTTATGTGTAACCCAGATCCCTTTTCTGAGCTGCTTCCCCAGGGAGAGGGTGTCACATCACAGGGTGCAGTGTGAGAATGGAACAGTGTCAGGAGGGTGCTGTGCAGTGGAGGCTTTGCTGCTGACATAAGTTCATGTCCATCAGCAAGGTCACTTTCACCTGACATTGCTTCCCCTCCCTTCTGGAGCTGCAGAGCACTCCTGGAGAAAGGTACATGGTGGCCATGGTAGCCAGAAGGCATGGAAGGAGACAGGTTGCTCTGTAGCCAGAGGCTTCATAGACATTGTAGAGACCACAAGAGAGAAAACATGAACTTTGATGATGCTAAAAGCCCCTAATATGGGATGTGGGGTTCATATCACTGTGGTATTTCCCTGAAATCCCTCATTTTGAGAGGAAGAAGTGCTGCATAATTTCTCTTCCAGGCTTGAGGAAAGCTGCCCCCAGGAGGGAAGAGGAGAGGACCCTTGTCTTGACCCATTTGGTGTGCTAACAGAGCCAGGAGATGTGGTGTGGGACTGCAGCCTCAAGGGCCAATACTCAGTTTCCATCTTGGTGCATCCAGTTGCTAAAAGCTTTGAAAAGGTGATGTCTTCTGTACAAGAAAGTGGGTTCAGATGACAGGCAGGACACAGAAAGAAATGTACAAATGCTTTTCAGTGAGATCATTCTACTTTTCAATTACCCTCTCATTTTAAGTCCTTTAATAAACATCCTTCTCCACTGAGGTGCAATGCAGATTGCATGGGGCACCTCAGTCTTTGCCTGGTGGTCACACATTCTCTAAATGAGACTATTGATTTCTTTCTTACATGGTCTTGAAATACAACTGTGTTTGATTGCATATTTGTGTGACCCCCTGAGCTGGTAATGGCCCCATTTCTAAATGATGGGGGAATAAGATCCAGTCGCAAGTTTATTCTTCCTCCCTGGAGAAACAGATCTATTGCCTGCAATGAAAGGCAGTTAGCAACTATCTAGCAATTTTAATTCCAGCCTATATTGCTCCCCTCTCCTGGAGAAAGTGAGCTGTTGTAATTAAAGGTAGTTAGCAGTTCCCTAGCAAGTATAAATACTTGCAGCCACTAATTACAGTCTGCTCTCCTGTTCCCCTCCCTGCCACAGGACGAGGCTGATCAATTTAGAGGGAAATATCTGCCTCACTTCTTGCTAACAGTTTTTTAGTGATCCCATTCAAACTCATTCAAGAATCCCCACGGAGGATCATGACCCACAGTTTGAGAAATTCAGAGCTATAGAAGCTTTTCATGATTTATTATGTTTCTAATATGCTGGTATTATCTATCTAACAATGTAAGCAAAGGGGTGGTACTTAGTATCATATAATGCCTGCATGACTGTTTTTTTAATAGCCAGATTTTGATTGTGCTATTTAATTTGCATTTTATTTTACATCGTTAACAACTTTACTGAGGCCAACTCATCATCCATCAAGAAAGCTGAGAATATGTTCTATAGTCTTTATTATTCCTGGAAGTAAGTGACTATGCTGGTTATAGAAATTGGAAATAAGAAATAATTTTGATATTGCTGACAAAATTTAAATATCTCCAAGACTTAGCACTAAAAAGTGCTTTATAGGAAGCTTAATATTCTCTTGATAAGTGGTAGGATGTGTTCACCAGCAATGAACATAATCCTGAATTTTCAGTTCTTGGAATCAGTGGGGTTACTTAATGGAGGAAGGTTCTCCTCAGTATGAACATGGGTATTGGAGGCCAACTCATCACAAAATAACTTAAATGCTGAGTAGGAAGCAGGGAAAGGAAGAAAAAATCACTCAGGTGTCTCAGGTACTTGGGCTATAGAAACCAGCCACAGTAAATGAGATCAATTATGCCGTTTCACTACAACAAGAATTGCAAATTACAGGATACCGCCTGGTTAGACTTCTTTGATCCCCAGCTGGGTTGGTTCTCACACATTTAGGGCAGAGTTTCATTGATCTGCCTATAGTCTATTAATCATTTGTGAAAGATTCTAGCTGTACCCCAAGACTACTGGGACAAAAGTTTTCAGCTAGCAGTACTCATCGTTGGGTTCTCAATCTCCAGAGATTTCATCTTCTTTCTCCATCCTTTATTGCAATGAGCCAGAGCTTGGGAACATATTCAGGTTTCAGTGTGTGTTAAATGAGCTACCAAAATTAGCTTGAAGTGTGACAAGTTGCAATCTGTTGTTGAAGGGAAATCAGAGAGGAAATTAAATACTTTTATTGTAATTGGGACTGAGCAGTGAGCTAGCTCATTGTAATTGGGACTGAGCAGTGAGCAGAACGGGTTGAATACAGCTATTGAGATGGAGATACAGGAGTGTTAAGAGTGCTCCCCAGAAATCCCTCTTTTTTAATTTGTTGCAAAAAGGATTGCTTCATAAACTGCTGGGCTCACAGGCATTTTTGGATAAGAAACAAATGAGAACTACTGAAGTATGTTCTGCTGGGCTTGGAAGACTGTCTTGGAGGCACTGCAGGCTGACTGTGGATGCATTTTCCTATACCTCACCCACAGCAACCCTTGGCAAATAAAAGCCAATAAACTGGCTGTTGGCAGATTCAGACATTTTGCTTTCCATCTTGCCTGTCCCGTGGATTAACTGCTGTTATTGTGAGAGAGCTCAGTTACAGCTATTGTATGGAGTTACAGGAGCCACACCAGGGACTTCACTGAGATGGCAAAGGTGTACACATGGTGAGAATTTGAACCATTTCTTTGGTGACAGTGAAGCAATATGTGTTGCCTGTGCATGAGGAAGTTGCATAGCTTCCAGAGCATCTTGTTTGTCTGCCTCAGGTGGTAGGTGCTGCCCTGGAACGGTGCAGTGAACCATTCATGCTCTAGGTCCGCAGCTCTCATATTAGCAGCCACCCAGAGTGCTGGATGTCACCCGGTATTGGGCTGCAGTTAATGAGCTGCAGACACACTTTTTCCAAGCCAAGGTGAAGGAAAGATGTCATTGCTATATACTGCCATTTGGGAACCAGACCAGGAAAAACACTTTTATATCTGTCTTCTTTCACATTTCACTCTTCATGTGTCTTCCATATTGATTCTGTTTTAATTTCCTAAGGTTTTGGTTGTTTTTAGCTTAAATGCAGTCTATTGCTAAGCTAGTGAAGGAAAGAAGAAATGTTTGTGAAGGGCACAACCTGACTGCATGCCACAGCTTGGGTGATGGGACTCTCCTGAGTGGTTTTTTTTTCTGCTTCAGATCTGGGTGCTGTTGTGAACCCAGAGCAAAACTTCTGGATAATCCTCTTACTGTGAACCCACCTCAGTCCGACCACAGGCACAATTTTCCGCCTTCCACGTTAAGGTGAGAGGTTAGTCCAGCTCTGTTTATAAACACCTTCTTGTGCTGGAAGTTAGACCTCTGCCTGTGAGACAGAGCTGCCCTCGAGCCTCATGGCTCCTCTCCCTGCACAGGTGTTTATAGACTGTGGCCAAGCCAGCAGCCCTGCTTCAGACAAGCTCCGTTCATTCCACAGGGATCTTTTGCTCCAAGGCATGTTTTCCCAACGTGTTAAGCATCATTCTCCCTCGTCTTGAAACCCTCTTCAGTTTTTGGTGTTCTCCTTGAAGAGTGCAGAGCTGCTCATCAGGGCTGAAAACAGAGGTAATGAAAACCTCTCGCGCCTACAGACTTGCCCTGTTTAAATGCCCGTGAGTATCTTGTGGCCATAAGAAGTTCCCCAAGGAGATCAGGTCAGGCACTTTATTGTAAGTGATTCCTAACATGCTTTCTCTCACTGCATTATTCTGTACTCCTCACTGTTCCTAGGGGCTTTGTTTGAGGATTGCTTTCCAGTGTGGATTTCTGAGGGATTTAAAATCACTTGTAAACTGCAGCTTGAGTGTTTCTCTGTAAATTTGCAATATAAATGTATGAATGTGATTTTCACTGTCTGGTTCATATTTATTTAAGATTTACAGGCTGTAAGACTTAAAAAGGTCTCCCTTTCTTCCCATTTTGGAGTTGGTTATCATCAGAGCCACATCTTTTAAGAAACTGTAAAACTCCTTCTGGATTTCATGATTTCTCTGAGGCCTTTCAACACCTCAGTATTAATTTTTCACCCTGGAGTTTTATTATTATATTCTTGGCATAGATTGTTCTTTCTCCTCTGCTTTGCCCATTAATCCTTATTAATCTTCAGGGGCAACACAGTCTAGTGACTTGAACATGGCACCTGGGAGTGAAAGACCCAAGTGCTAATCCTGACTTTGCAGCTGACTTGCCATGTGGCTTCAAACAAGCCACATCTCAGTCACAGTCTCCCTGTCAGTTCTATACAGATAATAATTCTTGCTTAGCTCTACCTAAATACCTCTCAGGGGCATTGTATTAAGTAGTTAATACTTGTAAAGTGATTTGGATCTCCAAATTGCTGTGTAATCAGCATGGGTATTAACCATACAGAGAGTTTTATAGATCTGTAAATGTTGAGTCTTCTGTCCTGCATCTGCTCAGATTTTTCCTGCAGTCTGGCCCCAGCAACTAGGATGAGCTAACTAATCTTTTTCACTGGAGATGAGCAGAAGAAAAATCCTTGTTATTTTTCATTAATAAAATGGTTAATTCCCAGTGCCACTGCAAGAAGGTCTCAGTCATTGCAAACAAAGCAGCAGACACCTTGGAAAACCTCCTCCGTCTCCACAAAAGTAGCCTCCTTATCCAGGAAAAAGTAACTTGGTTGAAATGCTAAGGCTATCACAGACAAAAACTGTCAGTGTTGTGCCACAGGCTTTAACAGATTTATTGCGAATCTGAAAGCTCAGAAATTAAAGTAGATTTTTTTTCAAAAAGTCCATATATGTGAAAATAGGGGAAAGACAAGCCTAAATTCTCTGAACAGTGGTAACACTATCCAGGGATGTGCTGTGTCAATCAACTATGATGCATTTGCTACTACCCGAGTATCTGCTTGGATTGTGCTAGGAAATGAAGAAGAAGGCAGGGTATAACACCCTAGGTTGACTGAAACCAGTGGTTAAACTCTTACTGACTTCAGAGGAGACAGTTTTCATCCTAGGTGCTGGAGAAATTGTAGTAATGATTCCTCAGTCTCTTTTTCTCAAATGCTAGTTTTGATGGATTTGCTTCTGAATCTTTTTACTTGTTTTTCATCATGTACTAATATAGCTTCTACTCCCTTTATAATGTCCTTCTCCCTGCAGTTTCTTTTCTTGATTAATTTTTTTTTATTCCCTTATTTTTATCCCCTTTTTATTTCCTTTTTTTTAATTCCCTTAATCCCTTTCCCATTTTGTGCTCATTTTGTTTCCTGGTGTGGTCCCAGCTGCCTCCTTCTCTGCTTCTGTGTCACTCACCTCTGTGCACCACATCTCATTCCCACAGCTCCTGATGCTGACATCGCCCCTGCCCGAGCTCAATGGCCAGGGGGAGAGAAATGAGCTTGACCTTGTGCCTCGCAGGGAGCACCAGGCAGCTCCTGGAGAGGCTGTGAGTTTGTGAGTGTGTGCACATGCGAGAGAGACACAAGTGGGGTGCGTTCTCCTCTCAAACTTCTAACAGCTGTGGTGTTACAAACAGCACTAATTATTTGTGACTGCTGGTTGTTTGACCATTCTCTTGCAGGCACGCTGGAATGCATTTGCCTGAAGGCAAACAGAGCTCGGTGGCCAGGCTTGAGCTGGACCAAGACACAGGCACAGTGTGGCTTCAGCAAGGGCTCTCTGCAGCAGGAGGAGCAGTGCATGGGCTGGTAGGCTCACAAGAGACAGGGACAGCAAAATCCAGCCTGGAGATGTGGGATCTAATCCTTCTTTACGCCTCAAGTTAGCCGATGCTGCTGAACTGATTGCACTGGGATATGCTCCCACGCCAGTCAAAACAGATGTTCATAGAGTAATTCCACTTCACAAGGGGAAAAAGTTCTAATGAAAAATTTCAAGAAGATGGGGTTAAGAATGTTCCGTTAGATAGAGAAAGAAGTCTTGGAAAAAGGTGATATGAGGGGAAAAGGGCAGGCTTTTGAGATTTACTAAGCTAAAACTTAGCTTAGTCACAGCATCCACATAAAGAGACAGGGAAGATGCCCTTATACTTTCAGTTTAATTTCCTGTCTCTTTTAGAGGTTTGCTACTGAGGAGCATGCAGATCAAAGTGCTGTGCTCAAAGTCCCCAGATTTTGGGCATGTCCAAGATCGAAGCTGATCCCTAACTTTTTCACTGTCAGTCATGGTTGTGGCATTCAAATTTAGAGCTTGATCCTGCCTGCCAGCCATAGAATCTGATTTTGTAAGACAGGCAGTGATATGAGCCAAGTTTGGCAGGACAAGACCGAGCTCTTATTTTGTTTCATCTGACAGTTTCAGTGAGGCAATCTTGGTCTTCTTGTCATGCCTTGTGGAAGTGCAAATTTAGATGTCATGGAGATTTTAAAATCAGAGCTGGCAAACCACAAAAAAAAAGAAAACTTGGCTCAGCTGGCTTAAATCTTACTCTGGATTCTAGTTAGGTCGGATACCAAAAGAATTGCTTCTCTAATACACAGAAAATAATGGACTTACCCAAGTTAAGTAAGGCTGTTACAGTGGCTATTCCTCCAGTCTAAAAACACACTATAGAGTGACAGGGGGCTGAAGAGACCATTTGGATTAAGTAAAAAAACACCTGAGGTTCCAGCCATTCCTTTACCCAAAACTTATTTTTTTCCACTTTTGCTTATCTCTGATTTGTGCAGTTTTGGTTGCAGTCAGCCTCACATGTAGCCAGACTTCATGAAATAAGTTTTCTGTGTTCAGTGGAGTGAGAAACTTCTCATCAGAAAGATATTTTTTCCTCCAAGTTTTATCAAGGCTTTTTTTTTTTTTTTTTTTTTTTTTGAGAGAGAGAGAGAAATTTCATTTGCAGAAATGATGCAGCTCTCTGCTTTTTCTCCAGGGCTGTGTTCCCATCTCCTTTTTCAGTCATTTTCCATTCTGATCAAGCATCAAGTATTGCACTGATGAAGAGGTGAATAAAGGGGAACACAACACCGAAAAAACTTAATGTAGTTAAAATATTTGGACATGGCATATGTGAATGCAATTAACACTGTCTAAAAATGGTTCTAATGAAGAATGGGGCTATGCAGTGTTGTGTCACAATTTGCCCAATAAAACATTTTTCTCTAGATGTACCTGCCTTGGTGCTCTGCTCAGTTGATCGCCAACTTTGGAAAGTGCTGTTCTAACAGAGGTTTTACAGAAAGAAAGTTTTGCTCCTTTTCCAATTTGTTTCAGAATTCATTACAGTTGGCTTCAAATTAGCCGAAATATTACATTTCATATCTAGAAGTACTATTTATAAAGACTCTACTAAAAACTATTCCTTCTGGAAGGAAGCATGACTGTTCAATTCAGGACAATTTCCCTCTTTTTGTTGACTGTCACTCCATATCTAGAAGTGAGAGGGAGAGGAAAATGTCCTACACGTTACTAAACAGATTGTCTTTACCTACATTCTTTCTCACTTATTTCTGGGTATCATTAGAGAAACAAAACAAGATTTTATGAGTTAAAAAAAAATAAACAATTTCCTAATGCTGTTTATGTGGGCACACAGCCACACCAGTTGCCATTGAGCACATAGATGGACTTTTGTCCCGTTGCAATGTTGTGACAGATTTGGCTTGTCCTAAATGCCTGTGCTGCAGACAGTCCTAGCAGAAAGGGGCATTTCCAGCAATGTGCCCTGGTAACCCTCCACACATATGTGATGGGAAACAAATGTAGGCACATATATGCCCATGGGAGCTGCGGGTGTAACTCAGATTAACATCAGTTTTCATGGCTCGACCATGAGCAGGGTGATGCTGAAGCAGGGACAGGTCCCCCCAGGGCCATCAGCCCACCCTGACTGTCCCTAGGCTGCCGTGGGTGGGAGGCAACCCCAAGATACCCAGGAGGGCACTGGGCTGGGTGGGCTTCCATCACCCTGTGGGGTTTGGGTGGTGAGCCAGATCAGTCTGACAAGACTTTTATTTTATTGCACTAAAGCTGTGAACTTTCTGAGGCTGCTCTTCCCCCGAGGTGTCCTGTGAAATGACAAGGCTTTTGGTTTGTCTTGGCTGGCCTGCAGAGCGGCTGGCTTCGCTTACACAGCTCACACCCTGCAGGGCCAGTCTGTCCCTCTCCTCTCTTGAGGAGGGTGGCCACTGGCAGGAAAATGCTGCCTGATCTCTTCCTTCACTGGAGGGCACATGAGCAAAATTAAGGAACCTGAGAGGATTGATTGCTGTGTCCCTGTTCACTCTGCAAGGGGGGCGTCTTCAGCCCCTGCAGTTACCTGCCGCCACAGGAGAGTAGTCATACTATTTTTTCTTTGAAAAGAAAAAATTTGTGTCTTCCCTTTTGACATGAGCCGGGGCTGGAGTGCACAGCCATGTCCCTGGGAGTGTGTTCTGATTGCTTCTTCAACTTCTGTTTATACAATTTTACAAAATTTTGGCAGGAATCAAGAGCACATACCAGGGTGTTGGCTTTTATGAATCTCATGGGATGTGAAAGTCAAGCTGACTCGATGAACTTTGGTTACATATTCCAGACAAGCACAATGACTCTATTTATTCAGACTTGGCAGCCAGAATGCAGATTGACTCTGTGGGTAATAAATTTTCACAGCCACAAAACTTC
Source organism: Acanthiza pusilla (assembly GCA_036630365.1). NCBI lineage: Eukaryota > Metazoa > Chordata > Aves > Passeriformes > Acanthizidae > Acanthiza > Acanthiza pusilla. The sequence continues at coordinate 4,356,020 of JAXCHO010000098.1, forward strand.
AGTGGCAACCAACCTGATCCTGTGCAAAAAAAAATGCACACGAGGAAGCAGACTTGGGTTGCAAAAATATGTTAGATTATTATTCCATGTATGCATACCAGTCAGTTAATTTATTTGGCTATTGATTGACATGAATTGCACAAATGATGCCAGGGATCGCTTTCCCCTTAAAGGAACTCCTTTCTATTACAAAATGTTCATATTGTAAAAGGACAAGTAAGGGTGGGGGGAAAAAGAGAATTGTTCATATTACAATTGACAATCTTCTCTTAATATTTCACCCAAGACTGATTTAAGTTATCCAGTGACCTCTATGGAGAAGAGCAGGGTATTATAATGGGGACTGTTTCATGTGCTATGCCACACTTCAAAGAACCAAAAGGCAATAACCACTACAATACAGCACTCTGAACAATCTTAAGTACAATTTTGACATCTTCATGCTACAAAGCTTCAGATGCTTTCTGGGAGAGACGATGATGAAATTATTACTCTATGTGCTATAAATCAAAATGAATTGGCTCTTTAACTTGCAGATTTATGTTAACTACCTTGGTATCTGCTAATTGCATGCTCTTCAGATATTGATTGGGGATTAAAAAGTATATTTTCTTCAATCTGTGTGGTGTAAAATATGCCAACAGGAAATTTTCTCCCTGCATATTAGATCCCATGATCACTGCCTGTAAAATTGAAACGATCAGTTTAAATGGATAAACTATGCTCATTAAAGAGGAAAAATACATTTATGTAATTAAAATTACGAGACTAATATGTGTGGATAATATAATTACTGTGGGCGCACATGTACTCAGCTCAAACCCAGCCTCTCTGGCTTCTCCTAGGTCTGTGAATCTCACTACCACAATTGCTGGTGTTGAGGGAAGGGCTTGGAATGCTTTGCCCACTGCAGTCTCGAAGCTTTTGATCATGCCTCTGTCTTGCATTTGGCCTCCCTCATCCTGGCTCACATTCCTTGGTTTGGCCACAGCACTCCAAACGCCAGCCCTGGGACAACAGAAGCACCTGTCCCCCTTTGCACCATTTCAGAAACTTCCCATTCGCTGCTTAGCAATTTCAGACATAAATGCAGAATCTCCTCCAAAGTTTCCAAAGCTTCCCACCTAAACTTCCCCATTTAGAAATCAGCAAAATTAAAAGCCTCCCAGCTCGCGTACGGCTCACCTTCAGCTCTTCAAGAAACTGGACTACTCGAATGAGTCTGATTGCCCAAAGGTTGATTAATTACATGAGGAATATCTGAGAATCTCTCATGTACTGTTCCTACGCATTCATCTCTGATTTCTTTCTTTCCTGATCCTGAGCTCAGGAGATGGGAGATTAAAGAGCCTCTGAGTTAGGACGTAAAAGGAAATGAGTTCTCCTGCTGACATTTAAACACAGGTCCATCTGAGCAGTTATTGGAAGAGAGAGTCTGTGTTACTCCTTTTTGTGTCTATTTCCTGCTAGGTAGATGGAAAGGTAGTGTTTTGTTTTCCCAGCAGGTATATTTATTTAGGATTGTTTGTTAAGCAAACCTGCAGGTCTCAGCTAAGGTTCTACAAAGCATTTCATACAGCAGGAGCCAGCCTGTGCCTCTGGGAGATTTTTGTCTGTAGAGTCAAGTTAGGGAAAAAAATGTGACTAGGAAAGGGGACCAAATAACCAAATAACAAGTAATTTCCAAAGGTTGTTCATGCTAGGGCCCATGATGATTAGAAGAGAGCAATGGGATCTCAGCCCTGATCTTTGCCGTGTGGGTGGTGAGCTCTGTCCTGGCTCTGCAGAGCTTGCTCGAGCGCTGAGGTGAGACCCAGCCTGTGTCAGCTGCACCCTGGAGCCCTGACGACTGAGCAAAACCTTGCGCAGCACAGAAGTGCACAGAAAATGTTAATAATTACAAGTCACAGCGCTAAACCAAAGGTGCACGTGCGCCTGCACCATCGGCAGTACTTTTCCACAATCCCTTCTCTGCCTAATCCTACTAATGTTCTTTATGCACGATAAACACTTTCATGTGTCCTTTTCTGCTTGCTATGAAGCAAACCAGAATTTATTCTCTGTCTCTCCCAGCCTGTTTTCAGTGTGACATCCATAACTCAGGATCCTGTCTCCCTGCCTGAAGGACAAGCCATCTCTGCTGGCCAGCAGCTCATGCCTGCCCTATCACCCAGCCCCTGGCTGCAGGCACCATGGCACCTTGGTCTGCTATTGTTATTCTCCAGACATCCTTTCCATCCCTCACTTTACTTTGCCCTATGCTGTCTATGAGCTGTATTTTAAACTATCTAGACAAGCAGAAAGTGTAATTAAATGTGAAGTGTTTCAGGATGAAATACATTAAACAAAAAGAAATTGTATAAATATGTAAATAATTGAATCTATGTGCTGAATCTTCTTAACAACAAGCAGCTTTGCTCAAAATAGATGAAACCATGGTTTAGTGTAAATATTAAAAAGTTTTGATTTACCTGTAGTTTGGTATATATTGTAAAATAGAGACATCTAATAACAAGAGTTAAAGAAAACCCTAGAAGAACTTCATACCTACATACCTAGAATTATTTGTGTAAGACCTTGAATTTCAAAAGTCTATATACTTCCAGTTACCCATGACTGAAATAATCATAGCTGAAGCTGGCATGGTTTAATCCCAGCCAGGAACAGTACCATGCAGCAGCTTGCTCACTCGCCCTGCCCCTGTGGGGTGGGGACGAGAGGCAGAAGAAAAAAAAAAAGAGTTCATGAGCTGATAATAAAATAAACCAATAATATTGTAAGAATTATAATTGCAATGAGAAGGGAGACAACGGAAAGAGAGAAATAAATTCCAAAAAAGGACAAGTGATGCAAAATACAATTGCCCAGCATCCACTGATTGATGCCCAGCCCATTCCCAAGCAGTGATTGGTGCCTCCCAGCCAACTCCCCCAGTTCATGCACTGTACATGATGTTCTGTGGAAGAGAAATCCATTTGGCCAGTCAGGGGCAGCTGTCCTGGCCTCGGTCCCCTCCATCTTTTGGTGTCCCCTGCTCACTAGCAGAGCAGGAGACACTGAAAAGTCCTTGACTTAGGGTAAGCTTAGCAACAACTGAGACATTTGCCAGTTATCAATGCTGTTCTCATACTGAATCAAACCACAGCAGTGTACCAGCTACGAGGAAGAAAATTAACTCCATCCAAGCCAAAACCAGGACAGAAAACCACACTGTATCTGTGAGAAGAAACCAGGAACAGTACTGCCCTCATATGCTCTGGTGAAGGCATGGGTCATGCATTTTAAGGAAAGAAGGGAAGTGGGTCTTGGCCTCTTGTTCCCAACCAAATCATCCATGCCAGGATACTGAGAAGGAGAGATCACAGCATAGCACTGCTTGGCAACAAGGCACTCAGCTGGTCATGGGAAAGTCAAGCTCCAGCCCTGTTCTACTGAGTCCTTAATTATTTAGACAAAACACAGCAATATTTTAGGGAAAAATTGGGAGACACCTCCCACAGCCAACAAAACCCTGCATTCCTGACACATGGAAAACTTTGGATGGTGTATCTGCTGCCAGTCAGGTAGTCTAGGGTCTTTAAAACACAGGCAGTTGCCCTAATCACTGTGTTACAGAGTGAATCAAATGCACAGCCAAGGCTTTTTCTCAGTTCTCTTTAGCTTTCTTAGCAGGCATGGGCCACGCAGAGTCAGGACTGAAAATGCTCAGAGGAGAGGCTGGGGCTGGGGGATGCTGGAGGCAGGTAAGAGATAAGCAGCCCAGCAGCTAATCCCTGGGGCCAGCTCATGAGTGCAAAGTTGGCCTGAATCCTTAATCCAGAATTCCTGTTTCTCCCCTCCTTGGCTGCTCTTTAAAACAAAACAAATTCAAATCAGAAGGAAGCTGATACAAAAACCTTCTGGGTCGCATCAAGGTGATAAATCAAGAGCACTGCAGCCCGTTCCCCACCAATCCAGCAGTTAGCACACGCAGGCTGGCTCCGAGCAGCAACATCTGTTACTCTAGTTACAGCACTGCCATGTATTTTGATAACCTTTATGTATGTTTTGAAAAAGCATTAGCAAAATATTTGCAGTAGCTCAGTCTTGACATGGAACAGGCTGCAAGTGACATGTTAGTTGTCTGGTTCTTACCTGGTCATTCTCCTCTTCATCACTGCTCAACTTGAGGTCATCTTCTAGCATTCTGGAAAGCAAGCAGAATAAATGATAATTTATCAAAATGCTTTAGAGTGGATATTTTCTCAGAGCTACTATAAATATTCAATAATGTAAATAGAAAGAAAATATATTTTATCCCAGTGACTTTGTTGCTGTGACACTTTATATCTTATCCAATTGCTATCAGCTAACTTTTAAATTAATTTCCTACTATTGCTGCCCAAAAGAAAATGTTTATTAGAAAAAAATGGATTTTGCAAAGATTCTTGTTATTATAATCACTGACAAACAATTTTTATATGCTAAAAAATAATATTTTTGATGCTGACAGGTCAGTAGTTTCCCTGAGAAGAATTTTTTTGTCCATTTGAGCTTTGAGCTTACAAAACAGAAGTAGATGTTTACACTGGCAGTACTGCAGCACAAAATAAGGTTCAGTGATGTTTCCCAAAGGCCACTTTTACTTTATTGCATGTTTGATGTAAAATTGACATTGACTGAAACAATTAAAACTAAAATATATTGTCTGAGTGCAGAAAAGTATTCACAGGATTTCACTGACATGTAAACATTGAAAATAATGCATCTTTTCTAATGAGGATTTCATCCTCCCTTCCCATATCCTTTCCTCAACTTGCTTAAACTGGTTCACAAAGAAGAGGAGTCTGGTTTTAATTCCATTAATTTTTTTTTTACAATCCAAGATTAAGTAACCAACGGTTAAAGGAGTTGAAAAGGTGCAAAGATTTCCCCCAGTGCTTGAAGTCTTCAAGAATAGGACCTATTTTTAAACAAGTGCCTTGGTAATAATAGTAATAATTCAGAAAGTTGCTAATTTTTCTTGCACTCAGGGAAAAAAGAATCTGTAATTTCATCTCGACTCCAGAAGAAAGCTTGGTGAGCAATTCAAACACATCCTGTGACGTGGGTGGTCCCCGGAGAGTAAGTATCGCAAGAAGACATATGTAGTAATTTCAAACCACCTCCTTGTACTTGTGCCTAGATCTTCCAAGAGTGTGCCTGAAAAGCATGACTCTTACATGGGCTACATGGTGTGCTGTGCCTTAAAAGAGCACAGAGCCTCACCACGCTCTCCTCAGCTCCTCGCTGTACGTATAGTCCCTGCCTGTTGCTGCTGTCACAGCTGCTTCCCTATTTCCCCACAGCACCTCTCAGGGAACGTAGGTGTGTACGAACAGGGCTGGGGTCAGAGCGGAAATTCTTGCTAGTTCATCTCCTAAAGATTCTCCTCTTGCTTTTTTCCCACATTTCCTTCTACTTGTGGCAAGATTTCTCCTCTGTAAAATCAACATATCACATTCAACAAAATCTTGTTGCAATGCAGGCATCTCAAATATACAGGACACCCACTGAGTTAGAGGGACTTGACAATCTCACATGTTTTATCTTGAATTAAGTCCATTGTTAGGAAAAAGCTCTCTCTGCCATCTCCTGAGTCAGCAAAAGCTTTGATGGCTGTATCAATGCAGGCACTGACCCAGCTAACAAGGCCTGTTGAGAAGTGGGCAAACAGGACAGGTATGATGAGGATGCAGCTCCTAGGAACTAAACCATGCCAGAGAGGCAAAACTTCCTGTAAACGCCGCAAGATCCACACTGGCTGTGGATCCCATCACTTACAGGAATGGAAACAATCTTATAGTTGCTCATTCTTTTAATTAGACTGTTTAGGCCATCTCTGAGAAAACAGTGCTTGAAAACAGAAAGCTCAGTTCTGGGATTCAGCATCTATGTGATGAAATCTGCACTGATAGTGATTTAACCAGAAAGTGGTATGCTTGTTGCGTGAAATGCAAAAATCCCAGTGTGTCACTGCCTTCTTTCCCCTGACTTTGAGTGCATGAATTTTGGCTAGTGATGTGGTAGTTAAGTATATTTACTTTAGGTTTAGCAATCTAATTCTTCTCCTGAATGGAAGCTGAAAATTCAAAAGCCTATAATGAAATGTTCTAGATAGCTCTGTGTATTTATTAGTGTCCTGGATTTTTGTATTAACATATAAAAAATTGTTTTGTGAGCTTGTCATTAGAAGCATCTGGGATACTTTGAAGCCTTTGGATTGTGTGGAACTGTGAGCCAAGGAGTACAATCCGGTACCATCCACACAAAAGGAACAAGAAACCACAGCACCGGTCCATCAAACTCCCCTTGCTTGTACGCCTTAGCCTGTCTTTATTTTCCCTGTCTGTTTTTCATTTCAGAAGCACTGCTTTCCAAGAAAAGCACTGCCTGCCTGGGGCTCGCGGCCCCTTTTGGAACCACCGCCAGCCTACAAACATGCTCCTAACGCAGGGAATAGGAAAAAACAGGTCATCATAAAATGCTTGCTTGCTTGCTTATTTTCCCCAAGAGTGGATCTGGCCAGCCTGGTCCATGCATTTGTCACAAGGATGGATCAGGTTGCCAGCATAAGGGTCTACCTTGTAAAGGCAGGAGGTGTGTGAAAGAAGACTTTCTGTGCCTGAAGGTCTTCACTGGTTCCCAGACAGCTTTCACTCTCAGGTGAGGCCCTCAGCCTTCATCTACAAAGCCACAGCCAGAGCAGGACACACTGTCACCTGGCAGGTGAAGCTGCAGCTGCCCTGCAGAGAGCGGCTCCTTGGGCACCAGGGCAGCTCTCACAGCCCAGCCTGAAGCACACCCAGGAGGAGGAGGAGGTGTTTATGTTACAGGGATTCCATTTTGCAGTAAGTGTCTTAAGTAAGGTAGATCAATTTGTGAGTATGGATGCTTTTGAGGAATGTTTCTCCTTAACAGCTCATTTCTGTCATGAAAACAATGGTGGCTGGAAAAAAAAATCCACAGCTGGACCGGCAGACCCCACTTGAAGAGAGTGAGAACAGAAGAGAAGAAAAATACTTTAAGCTCACAAGAGGCATTACATTAACTTGTTATTTATCTGAAACGCACTTTGACGCAGATTCAGCACAGAATGAGCTTTGGTACACCCTGTGTTAGCAAAGCACTTCAGGCCGTGTTTAAATCAACCCTTGTTTGGGATGGGATTTCTGTGCATATTCTGGCAAACTAGTATAAGGATGGAGAGACAAGCACACACAAGCTCATGTGCAAAAGCAGCCTTTACACTTTTTTCAGAACATGCAAAATCCAGGCCAGTAAGTGACATCATCCATGAGCTTTCAGATTTTTTAAAATGAACCTGGCTTTGATGTATCTGGACACTGGTAAAGAGGTAAGTAAATACAACCTTGTAAACAAAAGCTAGAAAAATGAAGTGCTATTCAGAGCAGCTCTGAAAAACACACAGCACCACTTAGGGCTGCTGCACTTGAAAAGAGTGCATACGGTCAGGAAGTCACTTTGCAGAACCTAATTACACATTTTTAGTGAAATCTCTGTGAGGCTGTGGAGGCAGTGAGGGGTGGGCTCAGGCGGGAGTGCTCACCGCACTCTAATTAATGCATTTGTTCCTTTCTCTACAAAGAACGTGACAGGTAGAGACATAATGAAAGGAAATGAGGATGGGTTTGGGATATTGAGAAATGCCTCAGCAAGCCAGCTGGTTTCATTCTCCAGTAACCAAGGGGTCACAGCCTGGGGTGATGGGCCATTCAGTTACGGGGAAAAGGAGGGGGTGTGCGGGCTTACATGCAGTGGAAAACACAAAGTGGTCTAGAGGGCATTGATATACAACATCTGCCAATGTCAATGTGGCTGTGTCCAAATCTCCTACACAGTTTATTAGAAAGCCTGACCTGTTTTAATCTGTGGGCTGCTCACTGCATTGGTTCACTAGGGTACTGGGCCGGGGGAACCACGTGGGGCAATCAGAGAGACCTGTGGGACCCTTGCTCATCCCAGCACGCCAAAGGGCAGGAGCTGCTCCTGGTCAAAGTTACAGGGGATTTGGGATGGGAGGTCATCACAGGCTGCCAGGCAACCACCTTTCTCAAATGGAATAGTTGAGACTTGCAGCTTTGCTGTTTAGTTTATCTTCCTATTTTTCCTGATTTGTCGCTGCTGGAAAGTCCCAAGCAAGTGTTATCTTCAGCCCCAGCCAGAGTCCAGGGAACAGCAGGGAGACATCTAGCTTCCCCTCTGGGAATTAACATCAAAGTAACAACAAGTTCCAAGTGTGAGGGTAGAGCCAGGCCTAATGTCAAAGATTTATTAAGGAACTGGAAGATTCTCCTTCTGAGAAGAGGGAGGTGCTGGGGAAGGAGAGGTCAGTGGTGCAGTGTCTGGAGGAGGTCGTCCTCAAGAGCCAGCTGGGAATCTGTTGTCACTTTCAACGTATGGAGCCAGTCTGAGATGCTTTCAGCACAGCCCTACCTAGGAGGATATCCATTTTCTTCCATGGTGAAGACATGCTTCAAGCCTGGAATTAACCTTCACGTCTGCTGGTGTACATGAAAGAAGCAGCAGGCATCATACCTCGTATTTCACTTTAACCTCTGATAAATTTCACATTCCTTGGCCTAATGTCTTCTTTCCTTCCCCCTGCAAATTACTTATTGAGGCATAAAACTCTCAAAAAATGCCTCTGTGGGTTTTTTTTTTTTTGTGTGTGATTAGAGAGATTCCCTTTTGACACCTCAAGAGAGGTTATACAAATGAGGGACAAAACTCTCTTTATGTCCCTTTGGTGGTGTAAGCTGCCATACAAGACATGATCTTTCTTCATGATAATCTTGATAATTAGAACAACCAGGAAAAAAAATAAAAAAGGGATAGGAAAAATATTGATAGTAATTAAATCATTAACACTAATGCTTTAGGATGGAATATGGCAATGGTTTGTGAGCCCAGGGCACAAATATATGTATATTGCAATTGTCATTTAAATTAACTCAGAAGTCACCGTCTTTGCAATCTGCAGATCTCCTGAATGTGTTAATCTGATCAAGTATATTGTCCCAGCTTAATTCTAGGCAGCATCTCAGTCAGAATACTGTGTTTAGTATGAACTTCTATGATTTCTGCTCATTATGTAGGAAAGGAACTTCAGTAGTGGAAAAATACTTTGATTTTAGCTGAAGAGGAACCCCACTAAACAAAGAGTTGTAATGAAATACCAAAGTCAAATAACTAAGTGCTCATTCAAGTTTATGCTACCACAATGTTTCATTCTGAATGCTTTTGGAAAATTATCTTATTTTTCAATGTACAATATTGGCATTTTATTTTCTTTCCCATAAATGCACAGTGACCTTTCAAGAACTGGACATTAGTTTTGATATTACCAGAAACCCAGAAAGAAAACAGATATTATTCTAAGCAGCAGTGTGCTAGAAGGCCTTCAGACTGACCCCAGATGTTTAAAGTCACAACCGATGCACTGATATAGGAGAAGAAAAGTATTCCTTCACATCATAAAAAAGCAAAACAAAACCTTCCCAGAGGCACAGCACCATGTAAGACCTTTAACTCTTGTCCCCAGCAAAATGAGAGAGAATGCCAGGTGGGAATATGATGTTCCTATCCAGACTGTGCCCTTATGTTACTGGGACTGCTTCAGCTACCAGTGCTCACGTACGTAATATGACTTAAGCTCCGATAAGACAAATGTACCTTCAGTTTCTGGCTGTCTTCCATTGCTTTCTAAAAGAGAAATGCAAGGAAAAATATGCCTGGTAAGAAGTACAGAGAATTCATAAGAAACAGATGAACATGTTTCCTTTCTTTAAAAAAAAAAGAGAGAGAAATGGGGAAACGAATGTTGTTGCTATTACCTTGGTTACTTGCACATAACAGATGGCCGGTTATATTCACTACTTACCTACAGCCAAAACAGGTATTTCAAATAGCTTTGTTTACTAATCCTAAATATAGGAGTGGCTGGTTTTATACAGTAGTAATTTTTAATTAATTAGATTCTGATTGCTGAAATTATTTTTCACTCTGGTGCTACAAGTGATGCAAATGTTTCACTTTGGAAAAGCTCATGCATTTATATTATCTGAAAAGTGTAGTATTTATTTGTGTTTTATACAAAATAAAGTCAAAAGCTTAGGGATTGAGGTAAACAACTAGATCAAGAGGATATTTTATAAATGCTGTAATAGAGCTTTCAGCAGGCTTGTAAGACCTCTGCAAGCACGGCTTGCAGCATCTGAAATTCGCTCTGAATATATGATGTTTAAGTTGTAAAAATCCCCCAACAAACAGTTTTTGCAAGTTCTGCTACACAGAAACATGCAGGAAAACATGATTATATAGAATACCGTCAAATCTAATTAAAAACAGAGGGAGAAAGCCAGTAAAATCAGGCTGGTGAAATATTAATGTACTTAATGCTGGAATGAAGCCTATATATCAATGTGAGATTTAATTTCAGAGCGTAGAATTTAAATGCCTGAAAAACTGACTCAGTCTATAGAAATAGAATTAGCAATTCCAATAAAAAATAGATACTCTGAAGGAAAAGTTTTCTGTCCTTGGCTTGAATCCATCTAAGCTGGTCTACACCACTCTCCAAAACCATTTAAACCGGTTAAATGTTCTGCTAAATTCCCATTACACTGATGGTCTCATTAGAAATGCAAGGCAGTCCTCTCCAAGGGATACAGCCATTACTCTCCCCGATGAGCAGAAGCTGAAATAAGGTTTCTTCTGCAGCAGCTGCCCCAGTGAATGACTGTGTTTGCCCTGGTGATGTTTTCCCCCTTTAAAGAAAGGGACAACAGATGCAATTGAATCATACCCTGAATTTTCTAACTGCTTGGCAGGGTGGTAAGAAAGAGCCCCACAGACCACAGCAATTCCTGAGAATGATGTTTGGGCAGAAGCACCCAGAGTACTGCTATAAAAATGACAGGAATTAAGGAAGGCAAGGAAACAAACCCATGTGTGGCCACTCCTGAGCAAGAAGCCACCAAAAAATACATGAATACTCAGAAAGAGAGAAGCGTGATGAGCAACATACTGGCAGCTCACACCTAAGTACTCCAATCACTCTGAGGGCTTACCAAAGTTTCATGGCTAATCATGCTCTGTGTGACAGGAAGAAGCACATTTGAGGAATAAAAGTTTTGAATGTGCTGCTCGCAATTTTCTAATCCATTTTTTGCCTCCCTGCCCCTGCATCCCCCAAGCCTCTCTAGGTGTGATTAGCAGTTATTTACTAAGGCTCCCTCTCTGATTTCCAAGCCATTGCTGATGCTGCCACCTAAAAAAATATTCATTTCAAATGTGAAATGAAGTATAAGTGCATGAACTGCAGCACTGCCTATGTGTAAGCCATTGTGGCAGAAATCTTGGGGAATTTAGTGTGTCTGAGACAGAGCTGCCACTGCCAAGTCTCCCTGCTGAATGTGCAGCATCTGATTTTGTACTCAGTGATTATTTCCTTACAAATGATCTCTTGCTGCCTAATCCCCAGCACTGCAAGTATCTATCCTTATGCTGGATAGATAGTCATCAGGAGGGTGAGGTTTATCCCCCATTTCAAGATACATCACAAATGACCCTCAGATTTTGCCAGCCAGTGGTCTTCCAGACAATGTCTGTATGGTGGCAGGATGGCATCTGAGGCTTATGGATACTTCTGTCTAGGGTAACTGATTTTAAATAACTTATTGTCTCTAGACACTGTTCAGCTTCCTGTCTGTCTAATAGGCAAACCTGCTTTTTCTCATGTAAAAAAAAAATTATTGACTCTAACATTATTACAGCTTTTATACTTCCAGCTAATAAGGGTCTATTGCTGGAATTTCTTTATTATTGCTGTTTTTCATGTACCTTAAGAAACCCCATATTCTCACTGTCCTTGAACTTCCCTCTAGTATCATCCACTCCTTTTATCCATCTTCAGTATTTTACATTTTCTTTTTTAGACTGTTATGTTTCATTTACATGTATTCATATTACATATATTTTAAATTTCATGTCTATTGCACAGACTGATTTTTCATTTTTAATTACTACTTTTACTTGACCACTGAAGCTGAACTAGTTTTCAGCAAAGTTGTTTTTTGCCTTGACTGTGGAAATGCAGCCTTTTGCTAACCTAACAAACTGGTTAAAAAATTTCAAGCTTCCTTTTTCTCTAGGCTTTTCTACCCCATCAATTTATGGGCAACAGTTTCTTATGCTTTGGGACACCAGCCTTTCCTTATTGGGGCTGTCCTTTATTTGCCTAGCTTGGACATAATAAAATCATGATCTGGTTCACAAGCAACCATACACTTCCCATTTACTGACCAACTTGTCTTTATTCCAAGGAAGGGTGAGAATGTCTGGTGAAAAGTCCTCAGCGCTAGAAAAGTGCCACAAAAACCATCTACAACCTTCACTCCAATTTCACAGCTGTCTGTGCTGGACCTCTGGTGATACCTTCTGAACTAAGGCCTCTGGAATCCACCTGATAAACCTGCCTTTCCTTTACAGACTGATGCTGATGGAGCAGCTTCAGCCCCTCTTGTAACTGGACTTGATATTCAATTGATACTCAGTTGATATTCCAGCTCTGGGATAAAGAAGAAGATTATTTGATATCCTGAGTTGGAGCTTTTCATGTCAAGAAAGGCTAGAGGAGGAAAGGAACAGGCTAATTCCCAAAGGCACATGGCTGACTGGCTGGTACAGAGAGGCTATTGCAGAATATTTACATGGCACGGGAACATATGGGAACTATACCTCCTGCATTCCCTCTCCAGCTCCAGCCAGTAGAAAGAAGCACATCTGTGAAAGACACACCAGGACCCCCGAAGTTTTCAGCATTTCCTTTCAAATACTTTGCCTAGCCATTTCCTGGAAAGTCACTAAATGTATTTTACTCAGTCCCGTCTGCAATACTTATAGCTTCATTTAGTTTTAATATAGTTATAAATGGGCTGTAGCGGCCTGCTTTTTTTAATAACTAAGTAAATGAAACCCTGTCTGTAATAATAAATGAACCATCCATCTGGGAGGCCTCCAGTAAAAATTTCAACAGGTATTTATTGCTCCTTTATGTAAACAGTACTCTGGACAATACAAGTGATTATACTTTCTGTCAGGCTTGTCAGGAAGGAGACAGTATAGTTTTGGATGAAGTTCCATGGCATATACACTGAATTTAGAGGTTTATTTGACTAGATGGAGAAAAAGTGGTTAAAACAAGCAAATAAACAGACAAGAATCCAGTTGGCTACTGTGAAAGGAAGCATACCATTTTATTTAAAGATACGGGCTGTGAGGATAATCTATTGAAAATTGACAGGTCTGTAGTGCTACAGACTTCTCACTACTCCAGATGCTACACAGACAACTCCCTAAACAACTCCACCCCCTCAAAAGTGGAAGGAGTTTCAGTGTAAAATCAAGACTCTACAGAGACTTTAAAATATATTGTACCCTTATAGATTTACACAGTATGGAAGAGCAGTGCCTCGGGAGAATCTCCAACTGGAGTGTGAGAGACTGAAAATCATGCTATCCATCCCTGAGGGTCATCCCTTTCATTCATGGACACTGTTCACACACTGGAAAGGGCAACAGCATGACACTTTTCAAGTAGTGAAATTTTAATTTAAAAAAATCTCACTGCCAAAATCATCTTCATACCACTGTTATATTTGGGCTCCTAATTACACACCATTACATTCCACTATTGTTGGAATAATACAGTGTCAGAATAAATTGTCAAATAACTAATTCAGTGTGTGGCAAGAGGGGGGAAGAGAGAAAGAAACAAGAGGCAGAAAGACCTGAAAGCTCCTGTATGGCCAGGGTGATGTGCTATCACTTGATGCTGAGGATTGAGCCATAGGGAGTTCTGTGCATTAAATATGCTGGGGCCATTGTGACTTTTGTCAAAATTTCCAGCCCTCACATTTCTGTGGTAATGGGCTTAAACCTCTCCCATGAGCAGATTTCTCAGAGCCTTTCATTTTCAGCCAGATAGGCATAGGGAAAAATGCATTCTTTCCTTCCGAGGCAGACTGTAAAAGAAAGCAAAGCTCTCAGCCAAACACCAGGCAGGTTCTGCCCCACAGGGCAAAGGGATTGCTGCTCCTTGTGAGACCTGCACCCTGCATGCTCGGCTCAGAGAGAGGGCTAGCACTGCTCCTGAAGCTACATCCATGGCCAGGCTGTTTCCAACAGCTTTATTGAGCTTATCAAGCTTAACTTATGAGGAGATGGTGCGTTAGAGATAGTATTCTCTTTGCTCCTCTCTGCTTTTGATGTGTTGCAAGATGCTGAAAGGGGAAAAGATAATCCCAACAAGGCAGACTTCTCCGAACTGATAGCAGTGCCACCAAAATACAGAAGTTCTCAGTTTGCTCGAGGATGGGCTGAGGGAGAGAGGGATGGGGCTGCCAAGGGAGTGCCAGGACCTGGGGCACAGGCTCTGCAAGGACAGGGAAGCTGGAGGCTGGCACTGGGGGACTGACTGGGGGAAGCTCACAGCCATGAACTTCACTGCTGGGGGAAGAAAACACATGTGCAGTCTGCAGTGGTCAGGTAATTCCTTTGCTCCCATGGAGCAGCACTGAAGGGATGGTTACTCTGCAGTAATTCAAACTGCACAGGGCGGCTCCAGTCGAGGTGTGTATGAGGAGCTGCCCAGGGGCTTCCTGGCACAGACCCTCAGCTGCCCTGGGGTCTGAGGTCACCAAGCACTTCTGGCCTGCTTGTTTCCTTTGAGACATCCCCTTCTAGGATGCAAAATGGGCTACTCCTCTTTCTTAGAAATAATCTCCTTTGGACATAACAACAGCAAAAATAATCAGCTGAGGGCTGCTCCTTTGGAGAGAAGAATTTTATTCCCAGCATTCAGATGCATGTGCTGTGCAGAAATACACCACCTGGACTCCAATATATATGCATTTTAAGAAAAGAAAAGAAAAAGTATTTTTTCTTAAAAACACTCTTGGAAAAAATTATGAATTTAGCTCTCCAACAGTAAACCACACTATATCTCCTTTCTAATGTCTCTTTTTAAATATACACCAGGGAACAACTCTCATAACTCACTCGACACACACTATCTTATGAGTTATAGGTCAGTCTTCTATGCCCAGAGTGTGTGTTGCACTTCCACACAACCTTATGAATTTTCCATCCCTCATCATTCATATCATGTCAGAATATCTATTACAAACCCTTGTTTGCAAGAAGGGCTTCTATTTTCTCCTTTCCTTTTATCGCCGCTCTTAAATTTTCTCCTGGACACCAGTTTGGCATGCTGGCAGTACCATGCTGGCAGTTTCTAAGAAAAAAATCAGTCAAAAATCTGGGTCGTAAAATCACTTGCAAAGGAATATCCTTTTTAAACTAAGTAATGTATAAAAATGAATTAGACACAACTATATCCTGATTGCCAACTTCTATCATCCAGCTGCTAACTACCACAACCATCTTGTAAAAAATAATCCTCTGGAAGTCTAAATGATGTCTGGTAATACTTTCTGCCATCCTAAATCTTTGGGAATGTTGAATCATCTTGAGAAAAATGTCAACAATAATTTTTCACAAAGGCTCAAGAATGGACAAGACTAACTAGAGTCTTGTGTGAGGGATTTAGAGCTGAGGGGAATTTTCTAACAATCAGTGTAGCCATCAAGAACAGTGTGAAGACCAGCCAAAATGTTTCGAAATTGCTAGATTTGAGAAAGGCTTTTCCCTAAATAATTATAGAAGTTTAAGTTCTATCTAATATGATTAATTTCAACATTTCTGAAATGCTATGCTTTCATTTTCTTCTTTCAAAAAAATTACTTTGAAATATGCTTGTATCTAGTACTGTAACAAGGCTGCCCAACCTCTTTCAGGAGTAAGGTAACCTAAATGAAATTATTAGCCCTGAATGTATTTTTTTGTTTCATTTTGCTGAGAAAATTAACATAACTATTTTTATTTTCAGTTACCCCATACGATATTTATTATATTAAACAAAATATCAATTACCCATGCTGATTCACAAGCTAATTTAATTCAGTTTGCAAAGCTCTAAACCTAGCTTTGTTTTGAGGTTTCATATGGGTCCACAATACTTACTGGCTTCTTTCATTTTTTTCCCACTCACTGTCAGTTAATTGAAGCTTTCAGTGAAATATTTTTTTCTGTCATCAGTTGTCAGACTGCCATTAATAGAAGCAAACATCCATAGCAGTGTTTTGAGCAAGAATACAGGAGATGGATTCTCAGATTGTTTCATGACTGAAAAGGAAGGATTTGTGTTGCTGGGTTTTTAGATTTGTTTGTTTGTTTGTTTGTTTGTTTTACAAAATCAGATAGGAATAAAGACCACTTGCTCAAATCTACTCCATTATACAGCTCGTTGTTTGGACTGTATGTGCAACATTTAGGATTATCTGATACTGAGTTCCCAGGAAATTAATTGTATGTAGCCTTCTACAGGATCTACCTATGGAAAAATGGCTCTACCTCCACCTTTGAAAAAATGGCTTTAAGTATCATCTAACTTCCTATTATTTGGTGTCAGCTTGAGTCCAATCAAAACAATCATTATTATTTCAGAAGTACTTTAGGGTGTGTAAATAAAATATACAGGACTTAATATTGTCCTGTGGATAATTACCTGTTTGATATTTAAGTAAGAATAAACCCTACAGATAATAATGCATTGATTTAGTACAGCTGCAAATGATTTGTGATCAAATACTGCATCCGTTTTATGCAATATAGATTCAAAAAGGCATATATCCAAGCAATGACACTTGACTTTTGAAGAATTCAATTTATTAGTAACATTGTTGATGGTCAAAAGTAGATCTCCTGAACTAAACGTATTGGGTTACTCTCATCATCAGTGTCAGTAAAACCAGTTTCATCAGCAATTAATTTAGCCCACTGTATTACCTTCAAGGCAAATGATTTTTACTGATAAGAGAAAAAACTTCAGTTATACATGTTATATCAGGCACTTAAATATTTTTAGTGCTGACAACAGCAGAGATGGCTGATAAAAATAAGAAATAAAATAGACAAAATGTAGAAGACTGACAATAAAGACCTTTGAAATATGTAAATAACTTTCCAGAAGTTCTATAAACCCTTAGACTATCTCCAGTAGAGTGTTTATTAGTCTGAAGAAATCATTGTGTATTTTTCAGTGTACTACAGAAAGGTTTTTCCTGTTCCAAAGATGCAGCAAACAGCCCTCATTACATCTTTTTATAAATGTCTCGAATGCTTCAAGTTTATTTGCAATTTAAAGGAGTGCCAAAGAGGAACAGGGAGCAAACAAAGGTCTGTCAGGATTTTCTTACTGATACTTTCTCCCACTTTTTCATCTAGGTGAACACCAAAGCGTGAGGACTTACTCTCCTCATTACCAGGATCATCAGCTGGTATGAAATAGGACCCATCCTATCAACACAGGTACCAATTAGTTATTTCTCTTCACCCTATGGCCCTGCTCCTAGTGAGAGATCTCTGCATAGGTACATTTCCCAAAACCCTATGAAATCAAAACTATGCAAACCCATGATAACTCTCATTCAATCAGAAAGATGAAACAGAGGCAAAGAGATTCACTGTTTTTAAACAAAGTCACACTATACTGTTCAATCAGATTCAGAACTGGGAAGGAAACTCCAGGTCCTGCTGGGAAGATGTAGGCACTGCCTCAGATGTACCTGTGACCCAACATCTTGCACTGTTCACTCTCTACTTCATCTTTGGAGCCTGTGCTAGGAGAGAATTTTAAATGAAAGCAAGCCAAAGACAAGGTGGGGAGGTGAAGAGGTGCTGAACCACTACCTTTCTCTGTACAGCAATATCTCTTCTATCAGAGCACAGCAGAGCTACCAGAGCAGAATATGTCAACACTCAAGAGTCTCTAATTCTCTGGCAAACAGGCATTCCTGCCTGAAACAGAGAAAGTGGGTTTTATGTAAAGAGTCCATTTATTCATCTGTAAGATGTTGCAAATAAAAACCAAAATTGGACCGGACGATTTCAATTTCTTCCAGAAAAACCCATAACATTTGACCTATTTTGGTATTTTAAATAAAAATTTGATTATTTTAAGCTACATGTGAGAGATCATTCATTCCTAACAAGGATTTGTTATATTGCTTGTTTAGAGTAGGATTAAATAAACTTTTATCACACTGGGACTGTTAACTCTTGACATTCTTTACTGCTACACTCATGCAGTTATTAACTCCTAAAAGTCTTTGGTTTGGGCTGTAATTGCTTCTTCCATTAGTTCCTGTGAGATCTGAAACTGCACCCAGAAGTGCCCTTTAAATACCTGTTTTTTGGTGGAGTTTTCCCCCCATCCTTGTAATAGCCATGACAATTGGGCTGCTAATTATTATCAGGAGATATTAATTAATAATATATGCCCTTTGTCACAGTGAGAAGGAGTGGGTGAGAACTAGATTGGAAGGATGGCCATGCCATCATTGGGAATGATGGGGAGTGGTGCCCATAGCTTGCAGCAGCTCCCCACACACAGGTCTTGGGGCTACTTTGGCTTCTGATGTAGCTGAAACACCACATATGGAGACTTTGCTGACAGTCCCAACTCTGAGGCTGACAAAGGGTTAAATGGAGACACTGGAGGTGCCCTTCTCCAGCTGCTTGCAGCTCAGGGTCAATCCCTGAGGAGTTCTGGGATGGTTCTCAGGGCTGGGGCAAAGGACACTGTCACACATGGCGCATGAAACTACACCAGAGGCTTGAAAATGTTGAAGACCTGGGTGAAAGCACACAGAAATGAGTGCCTAGCTATTTAACAACAAACATGGATATTTAGGACTGAAACTCAGGCCACAGCCCCATTTTGGGGATGCAGGCACAACAGGAGCCTCTTGCAGCTTTGCCACGACACCACTCCCGAGGTGGGAATGCCCGCTGGCAGCCAACAGCAAGAAGAGGTCAGGGAGCAGGCGCTGGCACAGCCCTCAGGGCATCTGTGCACTGTGGCCACACTGGCCCTGAGCTGCTCACCCTCCTCTGGGGGCTGTGCTTCACCTGCTGTGCAAAGACTGAAAGCCAGGAAGGTACAAGAAGCAAAGTACTAGCGGGAACTCAGTGGTTTTAGCTGTGAGCTTCTCCAGAGCTCTTCAAAGATGGTGATGCTGCTGTATCACATTAGCCTCCTGTACAGGTAACGAATGGGAGCTGTATGCTGTGAGCATTAGAGCACCAACCTCAAAGAGGTTTAGGGAAAACAATCATAATACACACTGAAAAATGAATAGATGCAAACTGGGACATAGAAATATGCCTTTTCTTTAGAATGCTGATTAATGTTGCATCAAATCACAATAAAATAGCCCCCAAGGCTCATTTTCCTATTTGTAAGAGGGTAATAATGATTAGCTTTACCAATGTTTGTAGCAGGCTTTGAGGGGGTTTGCATGTTCCAAAGAAATACTATTGACCTGAAGAGGTCATTATTTCGGGGACATTCTGCTGGACCAGCACCAAAACTCCTCTGACTCTACCTAACAAATCATAAAGAGTGAACTTTCATCTGCGCTAGCTTCAGGCATATTTGAAACTACTTAAATGAACGTAATTGCAAAGTAATTTTATTCCACTCTTTTACAGCAGTTTTCCCGTTGTGCCAAAGGCAAGACTGGCAAGCCCTTGAAGGACAGAAGGTTGCTGAGAGGATTTTATTTTGTCAGGACTTCTCAGCACCAGAGGACTCACCTCATCTCAGCAAAGAGCCCATCACACAGCACCACCACCAGGCAGGGTACCCCTGATTTACACCACCGGCACTTGGTCTGAGCACCTGATGAGGTGCTAACTACAGCAGGTCTGTGTGACATGACTATAGTCCTAGAGGTAATTTCCTACACCTTATTACCACATAATAATGGCCTCTTAACAACCAGGCTAATCAAGAATTAATGAGGCACTAAAACACTTTAAGGAACAATGAAGGATTTAAAAATTTCTCTTATGTGTTTTATTTAAAAAGCAATTAATTTAACAGTTACTGCCCTTACTTTGGAGTCATATAAAAAGTCTTGGTACTTATCAAATATATCAGTTGAAAGGTTTTATTCAGTTATCAGTTATTTACTTATGTGAGGCTGCACATAACCTAAAGAGAGTAGAACCAGGTTTGGGCCCTGTCTGCCTCCCTCATGCAATTCCATTTGTTTGCTCACGCACTCCTCTGCTCTCACACGGGAGGCCTGTTTGTCCAACAGTGAAGCACAACACCAAAAATGGAACAAAGTCAGCCCAAATTAACACCGCTGCCAAAAAGGGACCTTTTTATTATCTCTGGAAACTAGACTGTCAGAATTTTTTTGTTTTGGTTTTTTTTGGGTTTTTCCTTGGTTTTTTTTTTTGGGGGGGTTGGGGGGGAGAAGGGAGGGTGCACTTCAATGGGGAGCCATCCTTGATGGAAGTGTTTGAGAAACTGAGTGGAATAAGTGGGGTGAAAAAAGTAGGGATAATTCATGCTACTAAAGGATTTCATATCAGTGACTCAATGCTGAATTAAAGCCTGAAAACATGTGCATTTACCATCAGCCTGGAAGGGATAATCAAAACAAAAACATGTTCAAATTCTACTTATTTTTAAAAACTTCCTTCTGTGGTGTAAGGGTGGGAGATATATCTTGGTTTGCTGAGAAAATCCCCAAATAGATCATTCTGTGACAGATAACAGTTATGGTTATTAATTCCACTGCTGACATTGAAATTACACTGATTCCCAACATAATGGATGAGTAAATAGCACATCAGAAATTCTCAGATGCTTTCACATTTCCTATGCAATCAAAAAAAAGAACTCCCTCATTAAATAATACACTGTCAGAAAAGGCAATTTGATTAAATAAACCTATCTGTCAATCATACCTAAAGTTATAAAAGGAAAACATTTTGTAGCTAAGTAAAACTTTTCTCCATATTAATCTCTTTTTTATTTTTTAAATTTTCTTTTTTTGTGTGATTCTTAAAAGAGAAGTAGTGGAAAACTATGTGCCCTAAAGGAAGATTGGGGCAACACCTGGGCACCTGACAAAGGAGTTAAAACTTAGACTTAACCACGGAGCAGAGATGACATGACGGAGAAATCAAGGGAGAAAGGAGGCAAATGATGATATGCACTAATCCAGAAACCTCAGCTACTGTGGGTGTATTTTTTGATATCCCTTGTAACATAAATCTCTGTATTTCTTTTCCCTTTTTCAGGAGACACAGAGACATGTTTTATGGGGCAGAAGTGGAAAAGGGGATGGCCTGCAGAGGTGAAAAACAGTAAGAATGAGGCTGCAGGTGATGAGTCTTGACAAAGCCAGGGATGGGATGGTAGGAAAACAGCAGAGCGGGGGCAGCAAGAGAGAAAATGAAGGACAAAAAAGCAGAAGTGGTGGATGCCAGAGAGAAACCAGAAATCATCTTGTGCATTGGGCCTAAGGTGCCCAAGGACAGATGGAGAGTGGGCAGGGATGTGGGGCTGTTCCCAGGTTTGTTCTACGGGGGTCCCCTCTGCCCCATCCACTGAGCCACACTACCAAAGCATCAAACACATATCCTCCCGCAGCAGCAAATGAGGCCACACATTACCCAGCTGCATTACAACAACCCTGGGGTTAATATTTCGTGCTACTTAATTTCATCAACGCTGTGGGCTGGGGAGAGGGGAAGAGTTGTGTAACCCAGTGTGATGGGTGGAAAGTCTCTGAACGTCACTGTGTCTGGTGGCCAAAGTTGGGAATGGGGTCTGGCAGCATCCTCCCCATGGCTTTGGGAAGCAGCAGCTTCTTAGGACATCAAATACTTAATTAACTGAGCTGCAGAATTGTAGGATAAGATTCATACAGTTCCTTCTCTGATGGGAGAATGTCAGCCTGGACCGCGCTGTTCTTGGTGAGTCTTTAAAGCTAATGCAACTCATACAGAAGACATTCTTTGAAAAGAACCAGAGATTTATTTGAATAAAAATCTGAGTGGATGACAAGTGCATGCAAAGAAATAAGATGAGATTTTAATTTCTCTCAAGTAGAAAAACATAAGAGGCTTGAGCAGGAGGTATTTGCTTTCCAGCTAGGCACCCGGGCTTTTATGTTCTTCAGTGCACAGAAAGAGTTGTTCTTCTCATAGTGAATTCACAGCTCTGCAATGTCATTGAGCCAAATGGGATCATGCTAAAGAGATACTTCGCCATTTCTGTTAGATAAAGATAAATCAAAATAATTTTAAAAGAAGGGCTGTTGTTTTTTATAATCTTTTCACAAGGCCTGGAGATGATGGTTATTAAGTCAACCACCTATGTTTGTCTGAGGGAAATATATACAAATTTGGAATAATATCAGTATTATAGGTCCTTCTACAAATAATAACATTATTATAGGTCCTTCTACAAATCTAACCTTTAGCATTCAGCTTTCTGCCCACCTCTCATTGTTTATGTATTATGTTTTTGTATTTGCCTTATGTGTTACATATAATAATGAAGCCCCTAAAATCCTGGGTGAAAAATCCTCTGTTACCATAACTCTGATCTTCTCCCTCCTCTCTTTATTCCACTGTCTCCCAGGCTTCAGAGCTGGAAATTCGGTCCCTGACTCCTGCCTACTCAGCATCAGTCACAGGATGCTGCTGAGGGGCTCCTTGCAAGAGCATGCCTGCTGAAGAGCAGCATCAGTCACCCCTAGACAGTAATGAAATACATGGAAAAGGCTCAGGGAGAGGTTTCTTTCTCTTTAATATAAAGCCTGCAAGAATAAAACTCTTCAGGCGAGGGCAGGACGTCCCTCCTAAGCTGACTGTCCATCTCCTCGGAGCTGGACCGCTTGCTCAGCAGAGCCGTGCTGGGTTTACGGCACTGCAGGACACGGTGCTCAGCGTGCTGATGGCAGCTGTGAGGGATGTGGAGGAGAAGCAGACCTCCACTGTGACAAACAAGGTTCCTCTTTCTTTTCCCTGGCTTGCTCCATGTGCAGTCACTGTGTAGCAAGCCCTTTCTCAACACATGCAAGTCATCCCGCTTCAGTGAGGCTGCTCACAGCAAAGCCTGCTGCTCACAGGGAATTGTTTTTTAACTGAACTGGAGATGGGCAGCACAGCACAAGCACAAATCTCACAGGAATTCTTGGTCTTTCAAACAATAATGCTGAAAGAAGTCATGCTGGAAGGTATTGTGCTTGTCTGTAATTATTTATGAGATCAAAATCTTACTATGTGACAGAGGAAAACACAGATTTTTTTAACAGTTCGTGGCAAAAGGCTTCATCATTTCTTCCACAGAAGTCTATAGAAATGGCTGTTGCCTACAGTTCTTACAAGTATTAAAGTTTGTGTCTCATATTACATTTTTTGTATAAGGAAAATGTGGATTTTACGTGAGCAGGGATGTGAATCGTTTCTGAAGACCAACAGTTAAAACCAGTATAGGCCAGAGTAATGACAAATTGTTTTTGAGGTCACATTCTGTGGTGTTCGGGGGTTCCCAGCCCCAGACCTTTTCCTTGCTCTGTGCTGTATTTGGCCTCCCTCTGAACTACATCAAGATGGGTTGCACATCTGGATGCCTGCCTCATCTCCCGGGGGGACTTCAGGACAGAAGGCCCCCTCTATGCCCACATTATAAATGCCACAAAAATTGGTCATCAAACCAGGGTAATTTGCTCATTCTTTGTCTGTATTGTGCTATTAAATACCTTTAAGATACTAATTGCACTGATTTGTCTGCTTTGCTTTGATAGTAGGAAATCTGATGGTGAATGTACAGGATTTTCACCCATAAGTGCACTAAATTCTAATACAATTAAATATACAGTAAGTTCACATGTTTATCAGGTAACAGATCAGCTCTGTTTTAATTTAGTATACCTCATCTATCACACATCCTGGAGTGTATCTCTGAAGAAATATGTCAAGAGACTCCTTTTCTCTACCCAGAATTGCTTACAGTTTATGCCATGAAAAGGGGAATCAGCACAAATGAATCCTGACAAAATATCTTACAAAACTAATAAAAATCAGCATGCAGAAATGCCAGCTGTAATTGCACTATTTTGCCATAAAAGGTCTGTGGGCCAATCAAACCATGTGGTTGGTTTTTTTTTCTTCAGAAAAACTTAGCTTTTATCTTTGTAAGTCAGTGGTACAGTTGCCCTGATTTTGGAATGATCAGTAAGTATAATCCTTTTGAATCTCAGGAACAATATACCTCATCCAAACCTTTGTCCTGATTCATCTCCAGCTTTGATAGCTTCGGTGTGTCACCCTGCTTGCTTGTCAAATCTATCATCAATTCTAAATTGCTGATAAATATATTCCACATCTCTTTTGGGAGATGAAGCTTGTCTGCATGCTAAACAAAGAACAGAATGCACAAAGCCAAGATACATGCTGAGATATAATATCCTCCCTCTTAAAATACCACAGGTGAAATGATAATGTGGAAATATTCTTACCCCGAGGAAGGCAGACTCCAGTTGTAGCTTAGCAAATCAAAGACCAGAAAACTTGCTTGCAATAACATCCTAACAAATCCAAAGGGTTATTTTTTCCCCACTTAAAAAATATCCACACTCTGACTTTTAATCCAAATCCAAAGATTCAGGCTGAAGAACTTCAATAATTTGTTTAGTTAGGTATGAAAAGTAATCTGTCATGAAACTGCCAGTCTGCCACTATAAAGGTTTAAAAAAATCATAGCTATTCATGGCTGAACAGTCGGACTTTTCCACACAGGAAAATTCATCATCATTTCAGGTTTCAGTATCTTTTTGTATTTTGCATGGCAAATAAAAAGTTGTCCACCAAGCTTGAAATGTCTCTTTTTTTCGAGTTGGTCACTCTGTGGGAGAAACAGGCGCTTCTTTAGATTCCCTTAATTTGGTCTTCATAGTCATAAAACGAGTTAACAGCAAAATGAGGGAGCTTCTCATTCAAAATCTCACTTTCTTGTTATTAAAAAAAATTATCTGTGTACCAATAAAGTAGAAAACTAAGGCACTTCAGATTCCAAAATCTTTCCATTCCTGGACGAGCTTTAGTGTTCAAATGTTAATAGGATGCCTGCATTTAGGGGAAAAAAAAACCCTAAAAAACTTGGCCTGTATTCAGGCTCAAGAGTCTGTGAAACAGACTTTTTCCATACTATGACCTCAGTCTTAGGATTTCTCTTTTGCAAAATGTTAGTTATTTTTCTTGGCAGGTGGCCAGAACCCTGTATCTCTCTTTCTTCCCCTCTCACCCTCCTCCTCTCCCCACCCTCCAGGCACACACACACCTCTTCTCTTCCCATCACCCAGCAATTCAGCCCTGAGACGAAATGACCCCCCCATCTTTTGGCTGACGGGACATGGTGCAGAGAAAAGAATCAGTTCATGACATCCTAGAAGTATCGAATGCTCCTGATCCCTCTTCTCTTCCTTTGGACCCTTTTTTTTCGTTTCCCTGCCCCAACCCCCCGGGCAAAGCCAGCAGCCCCCCACACCCAGCAGTGGTGGTGCCCCCGCCAAGCATCAGCCACGGAGGGTTTCAAGTTGCAGCAGCTTTCGCCCAGGGTAGAGAATTTCCAAAATGTGTTACCCTGGCAACCAGGAATTTTAGCCCAGCAAAAACCACCACCACGCACACCGCGACTCCAATGTGCAAGACGCTGAACTTCCATTTATCATTTTCTCCAGAGAAAAAATACAGGGTGGGGTCGATGGTGTCTGCCTTCTTGGAGGCATTTCCGATGAAACAGACTTCTTCCCAGGTACTCGCATCTCCTGATTTTCCTGGCAACCCCTCTCTAACCACCGTATGCCGAGCTAATACATAATACATACAAAATTCCTAATTAGTCCCTTACAAATGACAAAGTCCAAGGAAAACAGTGCCTAAGAGAAAAGTAATATGCTTTCAGTGTAATACAGGAAAACATTTCCTCAAGCATGATGATATTTTATCCAGTTACGTTGGTCAGCTTTATTCTAAATGACATTAAATGAACATTGGTGATACAGAAGCATTTTTTGACTTGGTATAAAATTAGAAATAACACCCTGCATTATAGTAAGTTTTCCAATGGGACAAAAGCTGCTGTTTTGGAGTGAAGGTTTCTCCTGCATAAAACCACTTTCCCCTTCAGCTTTGAGCCAAGGGTGGCATCAAAACCAGGGCAGCTTCCTGCAGCTAATTATTTTTCCCTGCAGTGTGCAGAGTACAGGTAGATAGCAAAGGTGAAGGTGCTACACAAGAGGGCCTGTATCAAGGGTACTTTATAAATAAACTCTGCATTGAGCCATAAGGGTGGTTAATGCAAGCTTTTTGCTATATCTGGTAAAAGAGAGGGATAGCATTTAAAAATAGGACAGTGAAAGCCCTATCTCACCCCATCCAAGTCAAACAAAACTCCCCCAGACCTCAGTAGTACTTTTATTTAGCATTCACCTATCCCCATTTCTGTTGACATCTCAGATAATGCTTTTTTCGGTCTGACTCTAAATCAACAGAAGCTCAGTTTTGTCCCAGGAAAACCACAGCTGCAATTAAGGTCAGATTGGGTTTCCCTATGTTTTCTTTCTAAACCAAACAAATCAGCTCCAACTCATCTTCTTTCAGGGAGATCATGTTTTTGAGATCTTTTTAATATGACTTTAGGTGGTATTTAAAGATTATTTTTTACTTGTACCAGCTTTGACTGCTATGTGTCTGTATTTCTTACATGGCAGAAAAATGACCAATAATAAAAATTTATTCTTTCTTCTTAACTTAGTAAACCTTAAAGACATATTCAGTCAAGATCTGTGTGAGCAGATGTCTTCCAATAAAATGTCTTTATAGCATTTGGAGAAAATAGACTTCTCCGTATCAACTTACAATAAGTTTTTTTTGTGAACTATCAGCAGTATTGTGCACTGTAAACTCAAAAAATCTGTGCTTAGAAAAGGTTAGGAATTGGCAGGAAATGTTCACATCAGCACTGTGACAATACCACAGTGGCTCTGATGCATCCCACAGGTAAAATCACTTTGTTTCTGGGAGTGGGAAGTTGTGGTAGAATTACATTTTTAACAGTCTATATATTTAACACACAGAGAAATACTCTGCACATGGACTAAGGGTAATATTTCAGGGGAAAGGGCAGAAAAAGGAACTTTTTCATGGAAATTTGAGAGTTGAGGAGGGGTTTTAAAATTTTAGCTGCCCTTGCTGGACTCG
Source organism: Acanthiza pusilla (assembly GCA_036630365.1). Lineage (NCBI taxonomy): Eukaryota > Metazoa > Chordata > Aves > Passeriformes > Acanthizidae > Acanthiza > Acanthiza pusilla. Next base: position 4,383,257 of record JAXCHO010000098.1, read on the forward strand.
CTGAGAAGAGTGAGAATCTGGCAGTGTTAGGGGTTAGCTCTGCAAGCTGAGGCTCGAGTAAACAGGTGGAAGAGTGCAATGAAGCCAGCCTTCTTCTTCTGCCAGAGACTTAGTTCATGGATAAACACCAGACTTTCACTTCTGCAGTTTTAAAGACCTCCATCTCTCTGAAAAACACTGCCTTCATTCATCATAGTAAGGGTTTGTTTTCTTTCTTTTTTTTTTTTTGAATCATACACTGCAAGACTTCTCTCAGAAACATCACAGATATATGTTAAAAGCCATTGACATATCGATGTTTTTAGAAACAAAAAATTCAAAATTTATAGTAAAAGATGCCATTTCATATTGGCTACCATCCTTTGGAAGTTGTGTTTCTCAGCAGAGCAGGGTCATCTGTGGCTCAGGAGCAGACTGATATGCTACATGGCAGTGCTAGATAGAGAATGTGGAGTTACTAAAAGAGTTTTCACCAAATCACTGCCTGATGTGTCTGCTGCAGATGCCCTTGCCATCTAAAATACCCACAAGCTGAGCAGTGAAAGATTAGGAAATTGCCCCAGTATCTTAATCTGAAAGCTAAAACGTGGATTATATCCCATAAAAGTTTGTGCAGCCCTTTCTTTTTGGAACCAGCTTCCTCACTAGCATAGATTTCACCCTTTCCATTGTCCTCCAGACCCATCTGTTAGCTATTTTCTGGTTCAATTGGCTTGATCCATCATGGTCCTTTTGGCAAACAAAGAGAAGGATATTGAAGATGTACCGCTGGAGGGGTTTGTTCCTCTGCAGCTTGCATGCTTTGTCCCTTCTGTATTTGCCATCTTCCTCCAGTTCAGCAAGACTAAAGCCAAATCCTTCTAATTTAAATTGTCCCAAAATTGAAACTGGGGAGAGGATAGGAGAATGGTGATGAGGCAGGAGCTGCCACTGATCACCAGGTCTGCAGGCACCCGGGAAAGGCAGCAGCTTCTGCTCCTTCTGCCCTCCCTTTCTCCTTACATGTGGCACTCCTCAGGACTTTTACCACTTACTACCCAAGTCTGTCTTTGAAAACTTAAACTACTACCCATTTCCTTTACTGTTCTGGATGAATAATCCTCAGCTTTCTTTACAGAACATTACATTTTTCAACACTTTGTACAAGTATTAATGAGATAGTTTTCATGGTGGCCTAATTTTTTTAGCTGGGGGTAAGTCCAAGGCTAACTTAAAATAACTTGCACCAGGCCTTTCAGTGAAGTGAGGTGGGATTAAGGCTACTCTTCCAACTCCAGCGTCCTATCAGGTTGCAATTGTTGCATGAGAGCCTTAAGATCAAGACCACACGTCAGCCAGGTGTGAGAGGACAAGCTCCCTGGGGCTGAGCTGGATGGTGAGCTGGCAGCACTCACTCAAACCCCTCGCCTGTGCTTGAGACTGGTTCTCTCTGTTCCTGCAGGCACCTTTAACCCCTCTGCCTCAGTCCTGCCACTGCAGACGGGCAAACCAGCAGGAGGTTTGGGCTGTTCAATACTATCAGTGAGTCACTGCAGATACAAGGAGCAAGACAGAAGAGAGGAAGAGAGAGCCAACAGGCGATGTTTGTGCCAATACAAACGTGTGTCACATCAAGCAAGAACAACAGTGATGTTGCTCCAACACGATGTTTCTTTACTGAAGGAGAATCAGGGTGCTGAGAAGGATGGGCAAGAAAGTGTAGCTCTAATGTCTGCAAATGGACAGCTTAGAAGCTGCTGAATTCAGTGCTGTTAGTGAAGATCCCCCTGAGCAAACCATTCTGCAAGTGATGCTGGGGACCAGTATAGGGAAGCAAGAGAGCCAACATCTATTTCTGCCTGGCAAAAGCAAACAAGCCAACACACACACACACACACACACACACACACACACACACACACACACAGTGATCACTGTGATTCTCAGAGAGTATTAGCAAAGGACAAAACCTGCATAACTGCCATAAATTATAAAAGCCTCCCTCAATCCTGGTTAATTCTCTTGTAAAAAGGGAGGGAAAAATCTGGAGCAGCTCAGCATGAAAACAATTGTGGGAGGGTTAATAAAGAGACAGCACTGAGGTATCTAGTTGCTAGCCCTGATATCATTAAGTAAGTGCACTAGAAATGTCGAGGTAAATGCATAGCAGTGAATCACAGTCAGGCATGATTAACCTTGGGCAGTCTGAACTGGAAATCATTTACAAACACAAAGGTACTGAAGAACATCACAACAGACAGTACATCGAAAGTCATTCCAAGAGCGAGAGTCACGCTGTGCGCTTTGTGTATTTGTGCCATTTTTTAATTATTGTCATATTTTGCACGTGGGAGGATGGAAGATCCCAGACCCCTGGCTAAGGGAGGCATTCCTTGGGCACTGCAAGGTCCTCTGAAACATGTGCACTGGTTGGAATAATTTTCCGTGCACGAAAGTTTTATAAAATTGAAAGTTTTAATTGCAACAATCCAAGGCTTACTGAAAGGACACACAGATTTGCCAAAGAAAGACTAAAATCCCATAACTGCAAATATTGAAGAACCAAAGACCACTCTTCCTTCATCCATACCCATGTCCTAATGCAGCCATCCAGACTATAAGTGGTAAAACAAGGGGGGGAAAGGATTTTAATAAAAATCAGGTGTTTCTAACAAAAATTTGTGCAAGTTTTCTGACCCTTGAAAATTGAGCCTTATCACAAAACCAAAAGAACCAAACATCACTGGATTTTTCTGATCAGTCCTAAAAGTTTGGAAATGCTCAGTGAAGCTGTAACCATATGACCCATAGAGAGCTATATATATTGAGTACAACAACAACAACAAAACCCCTTCAAATACAGAATTCTCATGGCTTTAAAAGCATTCAATTACAAGGAACATGAATCAACCGGGGAAGACTCCAGACAGCTTAACACTTCTGCATTGTTTGCACCTTTTATTGCAATTCTTCAGTGCCAGCTCAGGTGATTACTGTGAATGCCAAGGCAGTGAAAGCCATAGGAATATCGTGCAAAATGATACAGCTTTGCTTAGATTTCCTTCCCACTTTTGTATCACTCTCCTAAATCCATCTCAGTTATCCTTAGCAATGCAATAACTATCCTTATTTATTTGCCTCATTAGAATGCTGCATCAATTAATATGCATTATCTAATGCATAGTGGTTTTTTAATGTTTAGTATTATTATCAGTGGAGAGCTATGTTGTAATGAGTCTATCTAGGGAGTTAATGCATACAGGAAAACCCCATATGCATAATGCTATTCCAAATGATTACTGTACCCAAACCCTCTAAACAGACCACCAACTTGGAGGCTACAGAGAGCACCTCTGCTCCTGGGGCTCCAGGTCTCAGGGTTATGTTTGTTTTTGAGGACCTGGAGCCCAGTGGCCAAGGCACGAGGATTATCTTGAGGGGAGATGTCATGTTAATGCTTGATTCACAAATGCCTCACTGCCTGATTCAGGAGGGTAATCAACCTGTCCTTTGAAGCTGCATAAATAATGTCAGGATGGAGGTAGTATATCTGCACCAGGGATGAATTAACTGCCATTGAATCATATAAGCTTGGCTAGAGTGTGAGGCTTGTAACATGCCTGAGGAAAATAAAAAAGACATTTTCAAGAAAGAAACATTAATTTACTCCTCCCTGTCTTTTCTGTTATTTTCCTCTAGGCAAACATGCCTTACTTTGTGGGGGGTTTTTTTGTCGCTGTTTGTTCCATTTTCACAGGGAAACGCTGATTCACATTGAGATGCATCCACAGTTTCTCCTTGTCAGGCCTGAGCGTGCCATCTCTCTCCTACATCAGTGTTGCTCCTTTTTAGCACCCCTGCCAGGAGATGCCAACCAGGCTCCTTCGACACGCTAGGGGAGTGACACCTCGCAGGAGGGTGCAGGCTTTTTTACCCGCAGGCACCCCTGGCAGCATTCGTGCCCCCTTGCACACCCCTGTGGCTCCCAGCTGGGCACTGCTGGAGCTCTTGCCCAGGCATGGTCTTCTCCACATGCAGAAGGGCAGAGAACATCCCATACTGCAGACAGACCAGACTCACACATCCACGCGCACGCGTGCACTGCAGGCTCTCCTGCACAGGTGCAAGTTGCTACAGCCCCAAAAGTCTGTATTTGTGACTGCCTGAGACAATAGGGATATAAAGCTGTTCTAGAAGAAGTTGGAAAAGAGAAGAAACCCAGGAAAGGCCAACAGCAGGGTAGCATAACAAAAACTGGGACATTGGTGTGTGCCTCCATATCAACGTGAGTTATTTTGCTTCACTCACACTCACAGATCCAGCCCTCTGTTGAGTAATATATACATCTTTAGTTTGCTAATGGCTTTTAGTTGTATTCAGTTTTTGACCTCTGGTTTTCTCTTCTACTGTTCTTAGTTTTGTACCTCTGTCTGAAGACTTGATGTGTGCAATTCCTTTTCCTACTTCTTAACTGTATCACTCTCACTTTCTTCCTTCCCTTTTGGCACAGCACTTGTTGGTTCCCTTATTCTTATCTCCTCTTTTTTCTCCTGCCTCCATTTCCATGGAATTTCTCTAATTAGAGGGGCCTCTGCTTCCTGAATGCAGTAATTTGTTTCTGCTCCTAAAAATTGTTCTGGGAACGAATGTATGCTGTGGGGTAGCCTTAGAATACAGTAACAATTTAAAGATAAGCATTATAATATACTGGATCTAGTAGATAGCACAATTTCAGAAGGCTGTACCTAATTAGGCAAGGAACCTTTCACACCTAACCAGATTCTGACACACTGTGTAACACAGTATGTAGTCTCAAACCAAATCCATAACTACACTGGGATGTATCTCTGAACCCTTATTTTGGGTTTAGAGATACTACTATTCTTGGTTCAGAAATCTTACAGGATTTTAATCCAATGAAGGAGAAGAAAGGAACATTCCTCATCAATAAAATACTAACTGGAAAAAAACACTGTGGAGGATGGCTTATGTTTTACATATTGCTAAATATCAGCAAAAATAAATGTGTTCATTTCTCCAAAATACCTCCAGATGGCATTAAAACCCTTCTTCTTTTGGTCTTTATTGCAATATTATTTTTAAAAATGATAATTATTGAAATCATTCTATGAAACATTCCCAGCAATCACACTATCAGAAGGCATAAGGCTGCTAATGCTTAATTCATTTAATAAGTTTGCCTAAATGTGCTCGCATACTATAATTACATTCCACAACACAATCTGCAGGACAAGCCATTTCTTACACCGTGTCAAATCTTTTTCTAGATTAATTTCCAGAAGATTTTTAATGCGTATTTGCAGCAGAAATCAAAATGTCCCACAATAAATCACTGTTATTGTACCTCCTTCTGTGACTACTTTTGGCCATGTAACAAATGATGACACCTTGTGAGATTTACATGATATAATGCTCTGAATTTAAATAACAGGAATCAGAAAACATAAATTATGGGCCAGATGCACTCTAAAACTCACATGACTGACTGTTACAAGAACTTCCCTCTCTCAAACGGGATTAAAAAGGTGAATGGTTTTGCAGAAATTCATAATGCTCCTGCCTGGTAGTTATTAAAAGCATTCACTTATCTTGCTCAGTTTGGGAGACTGATGCTATTTTTAAATTTTTTTAACTTGCAGCCCGTCTGTTTCATAGACTGGTTTATGTTGGTAATACAATTCAGTCTTTTGTATACTACAGTAAAAAATGGTAAAAGCTTCTATTGTTGCACTAAAGTGAAGGTGAACACTGATATATTACAAGTGCCTGTTCCTATCTATTTCTTGACTTCTTTTGTTAATTCAAAAACATCAACAAAATAGTGAGAGACCAGAGATAACTGTAATTGGATTTCAAGTAATTCAGAGGTGAAGCTGCAGACTGCAGTCTTTTAAAATTACATCAGTACATCAAAGACATATGTGACATGATGTTTTTTAGCAAGTGTGACAAACTCCAGCAGCATTAAGGTAATGTTGAAGTAAGGTTCTAAAGGCCAGCCTTGCACACCCACAAAAATAATCTCATATCCATTCAGTGTGATATGGAGCCATTTCACTTGCAAAGATCGCTGACTTACTAGCATGCAGAAGTTCTAGGAATAATTAATGTTTAGTCATTATCCAAAAAGCCGTTTTACGAAAAGCATCAGTGAAAGAGCTTTATCTTAATGAAAACAAACAAATTCTATTTTGCCCAACAAATCTGATAAAAACACAGCTGCCTTCTCCAATCTTAAACGCAAATGTGACTTACGATGTATGGGTTGCGCTTTTCTCTGGGGTCTTTGGCTCTACATCACTTTTCCCTTTAAAAGAGAAGAAGAAAATGACATCAGAAATGGGTCAGTATGGAAACTGCTCAGATGTGACACATCAATGCTTTATTCATTGCTAACGCTGACCACTCCTGCCACACACAGAGACAGCTGTGGAGGCAACCACAGGGCTGCAGGGGCACTGCTGGAGCATTTGCAAGTGGGGGGTCAATCCTGACTTGACTTTTCTTGTCACTGATATGTGCTCTGGAAATGTCAGGCAGAGAAACTCCACAAGAGGAGATGCTCACAGGACAAAGGCTTTACCAGTGACAGCAGACCCTGAAGCCATGGAAAGGATTTCTCTACGGCCCTACAACTCTGCTACTGAGAGTGTACTCCATACAACATGCACTTGCTCCAAAACCCTGCTCCAGGAACAGTAATTATTTCACACAGAGCAAAACAGCATCAGCAGGAGACAGTGATCAGAGCGCAGTTCTGCCAATGGATATTTTGGTTCACATTCATTTTGACAGATTAAGGGTTTGATCTTCAGCTTCTGAAAGTGGGGACTGTGGAAACCCTCTTTGCCATGTTGGCTTAGGCACTCAGTGCCAGGAGAAGTCAAGTACCCAAATTCTTGAGAAGTATCAGAGGCCCGAGGGATGCCTCTTCACATTTCCTTATGGCTCACAAGGGTCATGCTGGCTGGTGATAAACACCATCTTGGGTCCAAAATATTGTATCTGCCCAACACCACTTAGTTACATAGCACAGACAGTGGGACACAGGCTGCTGGCAGATGGGATGGTACTGCTTCTGCTGGGCCAGGCCAAGTCCTTCTCCCTCATATTACCCCCTGTCAAAAAACAGTAAGGCTGATTTTGTTTGCTGTAATTAATGTTCTCTGAGTAAACTGAGAGAGCTGCACTCCAGTGTAAGATTTCTGTGTAGCTCTACCATGGATATAGAGGGTATGCTACTCCACTTGAATCACCTTGAACTTGAATTCTGGGCCTAGTGACTGTGCAGATGCTGCTCCTCTTGTGTGTCGCTGGATGCTAATAGCTGTCTACACGTGAGTTTATGTTGCCTAGCAGACAAGGAGGCGCAGAGGTTGAATGTGACTGGTTTACTGATGGGTGTGTTTTTCTCCTTTACCTTTTAATGAGCTGTGTTAAGACAAAATCTACCTCTTCCTTGTGAAAAAACAGTGAGAAATGCTTATTTTGGTTAGGCTGTTTTGGTGCTGCCTGATACGTTGCTCAGTGAGTTGAGTGGGTTTTGCATCAGCCCCAACCTAGTCCAGGCACATAAGCATTACACATTATCCATTTGGTGCTGACAAAGTCCTCACCCTCAGTTTCCATACAGCACCAGCTGTAAGGGCACCTCTGGAAAACTTGTTATTGCCTTCAGAAGAGGCATGATTTTGCTACCAATCTTCTGCTGTACAGGATGAAGCTAGATAGTGACCTTCTGGAGGTAAATGTCCTGTAGTGGAAGTTCTGGGTGTGGCAAACACCTTGACACAGTGCTTTTAGATCTCATCCTCCCCTCCAGTAGTGTTTGTGTCCAGCTGAGGTGCCTAAACTTCATTGAACAGGATGAGAAAAGCTCTGGATGACTTCAACGCCACCACTGCATACACGGACCCCTAGTGAAGCTCAGCACTCACTGTAAGAGGGCAACTACAGGCACTTAAAATTTAGGCATGAGCAAGGGCATCCACACAGGATAATCTCTAGGTCACTCTCCACTTTCTGCAGAGACCTCAGAAAGTATATCCAGATGGTGAACTTGCTGGCTGGGAAGCTGTTGCTACACTATACGTTTGTCAGCCTTCTGGAGCCTGGAGCCCTGGAGCTCATCTGCATTATGCTAATTTGGAACAAGAAACCAACAGTAACAGTTGGCATATATTCAAAGATTTTCTATTTGTAACTTGGGCCTTTTCTAAGTGATGAATTATTACCATGAACACTGGTTTGTTTGAGTGTGAGAGGGAATATGGATTCCTGAGTGCTTTGCCAGCAGAGTTCACATCAGTTCTACTTTCAGCAATGTATGTTAATGCAGCAACAAGGGAAAGAGCATACGTACTGTGAGGAAAGAGAATCTCTGTGATTTAGCCAAACTGGATATTAATGGATTACCCTACAGTAAGCATTTGTAGCTGCTTTTATGCTAATTGTCACTTAACATGCTTCTGTGTGGAGAGGAAGGATGGAGCCTGTACAGATGGTAGAAACGCATCAGTCCAGCCTATGTGAGTAGAAAATCTGGCCATTAATGCCTTATCAGTTCTTACCAACTTTATTCTTACGTGACTGAATCTTAGAAATTTTACAAATGTGTATAGCCTAAGCATAGTTGAATGTCACAGATGCAGCACAGATAATATTTTTGGATAAGCATATGCAAAAGAGAATTACCTGTTACAATAATATGGTTTTTTTACATTCACTCTTGGCCAAACTAAGATTTGCTTTTGATTTTTCGTGTAACCTGTGAAATGCATACAGGTACCATCGTGGGAGGCCGGCATTCGCTGAACTGCTAAATCTTCTCTGGTTTTGGCTTCTTTTGATGGGCAAATCTGTTCCAACCTTTGTTTTTCTTAGCCTTTTTGGAATTAACAAAGAACATGCCACCCACCTTGCCATAGGATTGCTGCTGGCACACTTTGTTTCAGATGCTGAGCACTGTGTACGTCTCCTGAAACAGGTGTGTGTGCGTGTCAGTGGGTGTATGCAGAAAACAGTGGAAACCATCAGTCCACAGATCCACAGCCACAGAACTGGGAGCTCTTTACTAGTTTCTATCTCTTCTCATGCAACTTCTTTCCTAACTTTTTTAGATACAAGCAGAAGATGTGTCCAGATCTCTCAAATTTCAAAATAAATTTCAAATGAACTTTTGTAGGATTTCCCTGCTGAACAGTGAGTGGCTAGAAAAGGAGTTCTCTCCTCTTGGAATTTTGGTGAATCACTCAACAAGATTAAGTTTCCCTTTCTGGTTAACAAGGATAAATGATATTTACTGTGATGGAGTAGTATAATTTCAGCCATTATGAGTTTTTGAATGCTTTGATTTCCTTGTGGGGGAAGGATGACAGAGATGCAAATGTTATCCATGAGAAAGACAATGTTGGCAGCTGCAGCAAAACCATTGCAAATGACAGGCTCAAGAGCCACTCCAAAGGGTGAAATGGGAAAAAACCCAGCTAATTGGGACTCTGAAGATGTGCGCTTGGATAACACAACACATTGACCATTAGATTTCTTTCCCACAGAGTAATTTGCAAGTATTTGCTGTCAGGACCTGTGGCTTGCGGAGAGAGGAGCCCATGCTGCAGGAGGTTTGCTGGCAGGATTGTAACCCTGTGTGGGACCCACCCTGGAGCAGTCTGTTCCTGAAGGACTGCACTCTGTGGAGGGGGCCCATGCTGGAGCAGTTCATGAAGAACTGTGGGAAGGGCTTGTGAGAAGTTCCTGAAGGACTGTCTTCCGTGGGAGGGACCACACATTGGAGCAAGGAAGTGTGAGGAGTCCTCCCCCTGAGGAGGAGGGAGTGTCAGAGACAAGGTGTGATTAACTGACTGCAGCCCCCATTCCTTGGTCTCCTGCACTGATGATGGGGAGGAGGCAGAGAATTTGGGAGTAAAATTGAGCCCAGGATGAAGAGATGAGTGAGGAGAAGGTGCTTTTAAGACCTGATTTTATTTCTCGTTGTCCTACTCTGATTAATTGGTAATAAGCTAAATTAATTTCCTCCAGATGAGTCTGTTTTGCTCATGACAGTAACTGGTGAGTGATCTCTCCCTGTTTTTATCTCCACCCACGAGCCTTTTGTTGTATTTTCTCTCCTGTGTCCTGGAGAGTAATAGAGCAGCTTTGGTGGGCATATGGTGTCCAGCCAGGGTCAATCCACCACACACCCAAATAATTTTTTCCCAAATTTCCTTTGAGTTTGACATACAGGACTGGTAAAGTCTATGTCTCATTCTAACTGTGTTTTAGCTGATGTCTTATTCCAGCACCCCAACAGGAATTCTCATGGATGCAGCTCTCAGAGGTAGTCAAACTCTCCCTGTGATGCCAGGAAAAGTGTCTGGGTGTCCGACAGTGACCCTAACTCTTGACGCCCATGAAGAAAGTGTTTCTGCATGGGTTCGGCTGTTCTTTGGTTTGGCTGCCATCAGCCAGGCAGTACCAAGTGTAGTTTCTGCCCAGCTGCAGATTTTCCTGAGCAGGAAGAACAAGGAGATAAGGTGCAGGTATTGGGGTGTGGGAGGGATGGGGGAATTGGAAGTGAAGTGGGGTCGGAGACCACAGGAGTAAGAAGCAGGGGAAAGTTGTAAGGTCATAGGATCAACTTTTTAATCCACAGGACATAGGTTTCAGTAAATCTGCAGAACAACCTATTTTATTCAAGTGTTGAAAGAAGGAAATACTCAGCTAGGACCAAAGCTGGACAAATACTGTGGCCTCTGATGTCATTGCGAATCCCTCAGCTCATCTGGGCTGTTTGTCATGCTTGTGCCTCTGCCTGTGTTTGCATAGCCCTCTCTATTATGGCTCTTTCGTGTTTCTTTCTCTCATTACTGTACTCATTATTTTCTGACAGAACCTCATACCCTTTGCCTTTTATTATTTCCTTAGTGCTGGTACTCAGCAATATCAAACCAGTGCCAGCAATTAAGTGACACCACTGCATGTTTCTTCACAACATTGTCTTCTTCGTGCTGACCTTTCCCCAGCGAAGAGCCACACCATTTTAAAAGCCTGCATCTCCTGGTCTTGTCTCTCTGGATGTCTTTTCCCTCACACAGTGGATGACCAGACCCTTTCAAAGTCCTCACTACCAGCTCAGGGCATTTTTCATCTTCAGTCCCAGCCCTGCAATTTGCAAACAGGACTCTGTGTTGGCTGACAGGTCAGGAAGCTAGCAAAATACTTCTTTTGGTTGCGATGATTTTATGAGGAGAGCAGGATAGGATCATGTATTTTTAATATGCAAGACATCAACAACCATCAGAGGTGTCAAGGGAGAGGATTAATATTTTGTTTCACAGAACAATTCAATCTTCCTGTTCAATACAGCTGCTAAGTTTTTTAACATAACTAATTGTAATTAAAATGTTACTGATCTGCACCATGATTTGTAAACTGGAGTCCACTGAAAAGCCCTGAGCAGGATCCACACAAGCACACATCACTCCCCTACCCACACTTCTAGCCAAAAAGACCCACGGCCATAGGGTCTTTGAAACATTATCTGGTATTAGTCTGGCAAGATTTATGTAGTTTATGACTGTGCAATGGCCACAAATTATACCATTGCAAATGAAAGATAAATGATAACAAGTTTTCTTGCAGAATTTTCTGCCAGTCTGGATCTGGGTGAGCAACTAGGTCAGCTCTTTTCTGGCTTTCCAATAAAACCATTCTTTTGCCCTTTCAGTCTTTCTCATTTACATAATGGAACAGTCATAATGAAATGAATACTTTTTGTTCTTCCCAGGCCACCAAAAGAGCTGACACTTTGATGGTCACTCTTCAATTCAGTTCTCCATATTCAGCCATAGCTGAATGCTGCCTACTGAGGCTCTGGGCTGTCCCAGTCTGCTACTGCTCCGTTACTTAATCAGTCACTTCTTTTTCAAAGTCATTGTCTACCCCTCCACCCAACGAAGCCAGAAAATGAGTTGGTACTTACTTGTATTGCTGTGTCCTGTAGGTCCCTGTTGTGACTCCTACAGCAATAACAGAGAAAGGGGAAGTTGTATTATTTTTTCAGCAATTTTTTGCTACAATACTTGCTTGGACATTACCTTAACAATACAAACAGCACTGATGATTGTTCATTGGTTTCAAAGTAATTTTCAATTACAATAATAAGGCCAATATTTCTTGGAAAGTCCATTAATTCTAAGGCTTGTAAACTTATTTCACAACAACACTTTAATGGTGCAATTCCTTGTACAGCTATTACGACTCTCCTGCTCACTATTCATTTATTGATCAACCAAAACTCGTCTATTATCTTCTACAAGTTCAGATGAGAAGACAGAGGGAAGGCCAATATTGTTTCATGGACCATTGGATTCCTGAGGTAGTAGCACAGCTGGTCTTTTCACATGTTGACATTGACAGCATCAGAGAATGAAAATACAGACTAGTTCTGGGTCCCTGAGATTACAAGGTTGACCTTGTATGACAACAGCAATATCTGTGAATATGGTGCAATAAATCAGACCATTTTCTCCTCAAGTGCAAAGTTCACTCACTGTGTTTAACTCACAGAATTTGTTTGCATTCATAAAAATATAAAAGAAGATTATAAATACAAATATAAACCATAACAATAAGATACTTAAATTAAGGGAAAAAAGAATACTTTGCCATGGATGGCAGCAGGAAAAGTATCCTGTACGCAACTCTGCTTCTGAATAACCCAGACACACACAGGAACAACACCTCCTATCCACGCTGCAGTTGCAGCTGCAGCTAACACTGCTCAGAGAGGCCAGGCACCCACAGGAACACATGAGGCCATTTTTGGTGAGGAACTGGGTGCTGGAGCAGATCCCTGGTCCACAGAGGCTGAGTGGTGAGCCAAACACACAGTGCATGGAGAAAGGAACGGCAGGTCCCCAGAGAGCCTGAGGATGCTCCGAGTTGGCTGGGCTGAGATTGTGCTGCTCAGGCACTCAGGAGAATTCCTCAGGGGCTCGGGGTCCCAAGAGCTTCTTGGGCTCTCTAAACAGAGGTTGGTTGGACAGCAAGCTCTGGGGTCTTGAGAGCTCAGCTGATCAGAATCCCTCGATCTGCACAATTTGCTCTGGAGTCAAGGCTGTCCAGACTGCTTGGCGTTGGCCTCTAATTTTAATACTATAATACACATCTGCGACTCACTTCCATCCTACATACCTGTAATGTGAGATGTCAAATTTTTGGGCAAGACCCAAGAGCTTCTACCTTCTACTGCAATATGAAAAGATCTATACCATGTTTCACATGCCAAGAATAATTTATCAGTAATTTGAAATTGTGTACTTTTGACAAATTGCATCAGCTTTTCGTGAATGTTTCTGATGAAGAGAGATTAAAGCCATTTTTTTTTCTGGTGACTAAATGTAATCTTAAAAAGTCAAAATCAGCTTGCAGCGGTGATGTAGTGGTATGGACACTTGAATTTAAATGCCATTCTTGTAGCCAACCACATTCCCAATAAAAGTAGGCTGTTAGAGAATGTTCCGTTTCCAAAACAGAATTTATTTACCTAGAGAATTTCAGGGGAATACAATTATTTTGAGAGAAATATCCTCCTATTTGTAAAAGAGTTTGTTGAAACTTATAAACAAGGATCATGCTCACTCTTTTACCTTTTCATTAACCTCAGGAATAATGTACCCTCCCCTTTAACAGCTGAGCACAGTATCTTGCCTCTGCCAAAGCTTAGTAAAAATATCTCACAGAGAAATACAGAATGCTTCCATTAAGGGAGGAAAAGAGAATGTAACTTAAAAAAAGAGGTGAAGTCTTAATTTCTGAAGATTATTGTCCACTGTATTTCCTCCAGCTTGTTAAAATCAACAAGAAAGGAAAAAGCAAATGAATTGAGCTTGTAAAGAACTTCGCTGTGATAACTTTGCGTCTGCTGAGAATAATCACCCAATAGCTTTGTGACAAGAAACCAGTTCTCCTGGAGTGGCTAAATTAATTCTCAAATAACAAAATGATGGCTGATCCCATAGTATACATATACATAACCGGAAATCAAACATCAGATCAAACTATCAAGACATGAAATCACAGTAAAAATGAAGAGAGCAAAGCAGTCAGCAGAATTAACAGCATTTTCTCCTGCACAAGAGAATTGCTGCTTGAACATGAAAGCTCATCCACACAAGCATCAAGTGAGCTCTTATTTACAAATTTAATTATTCATTTAAAGTTTATTTATTAAGATGCTTTTAATAAAATTACAATCAAGAAATGCCTGATCATTTGTACATAACAAAGTATGGCAGAGATAGGAGAAAGGAAAGCACACACAGCCTGTCACATCACACATGGATTCAATTATCCTTACGCTTTGAAAAACAAGAAATAAAGAGACTGTCATTGCCCCTTCCTAGTAAATTCAAGAGTATAAATTAATTCCAGAGAGAAAGAAAATTCAAAGTTAAGGATGCAATGTAACTTAATGCCCTCCATTCCATAAAGGACAGTTCTCTAACAGTGCTCCTCCTGCAGCACAGTTCTTGGGAACTTAGTGGGCACTGCCACATGTGTCAAACCTGACCCAGACCCTTCTCCCATTCTTGTGAATCAATGCAGACCTCCCACACTAAAGAGGCCTGATTTCATATAGAAGTACAGCATATGCACATCCATCCCCTCCATCAAATGAGCATTTAGTTATATTGATTGATACATCCACATGTGCAGTTTCAAATGTGCAATTCTGTTATATTTGTGATATACAAATCTCAGATATTTAGCTTTTATTACTAGGCTGATTCCAGAACCACTCTAGCTATATTTGCTGAGGCCTTTGCAACTTTAATAGCCTAATTAATAAATTTCAAGTTTCAAGCTGTCAGATCGCTAATTACTTGAATTGCAGGTTAAAAGCAGTGTGGCGTGAATGTGAAGTAATGATGCTGACACTCAGGTTTTATGGACAGAAGAGTAGTTATGACTTGCATCCTTTTAACAGGGCAAGAGTCCTACAAGCTTCTCTTTTTCCCATTCCCAAAATGATGAGTATCTTTATGTTTGGAACTGTCTTCTGTTAAAAGGGATTGCAGCCTACTTGCTTCTCTTGCTGGAACAATCTTTGCAAATGCATTGGACTGATCTCTCAACACTGCAAATAAGACTGAAAATGAATTCATATTACCATGCACAACTTGGAACTAAAAGATGAAGCTGTTGCCCTGAATTTAGCCTTTCAGTCTCTTTATTGACCGTGGTCACTACTTAACTGCCAGGCCCGTTTACCTGAATAATGTGCAATACACAACAGTTTGGTGCAGCCCTCAGGTTTTAAAAAGTTGGGACAGCCACATAGTTTACCCATGGGAAAGCTTCCTAAGAGCAATGGAGACATTCCCTGTGAGGTCCAATAAAGATTTTACACCATGCTTTATGAAAAGCAATAGCTAGCTTAGGAAGGTTTGAAAAGCATGTTTGAAAAATTAGGAAACCATTTTTTGCATTTTGAAGCCTGAGAAGTGGATGCTTTCTAAAGTCTATGACTATACAGAGTCAGATTAAGCCATTGAATAGCTTTAAGTTATTTCAAAATATTTTAAAATAGAAGTGTTGTTTAAAATTAACATAATCTATGGCAAATAATACAGGATTGTTCCATTAAGGTACTTCTTTCTGATCTCACACAAACCACCCTAATTTCTGATCATGCAGACCACCCAGGCCACAATACAGCTGTGATGTTATGATTTGTACAAAATAATGCTCATATATTACTAGATGAAATTTTGTCCATTCTAAGCTTAAAAAAAATAGAAATTCTACTTTGGTAAGAGAAAAGGAAACCACCTTAAAAAAGATCTTTAAAAATTAATGGTAGATCTCTGAAATAGCTCTGCAATTCAAAATAATACAAAATTTTTCAGAGAGATGGATGAACAGGCAGAGAGAAGATGAGAAAGTCAATATCAACCATTTTTCACATATCTTTCCTCTCTGCTCTGTGGTTCTCCTATTCCCATATTTATCACGACACATTTAGTCGTGAGGAAGTGGATTCACGATGGCTGCACAGCTCCGCTGACAGGTACATGCCCTGCCTGTGCACATCTGCACCCATGCCACGCACGCACATCCCGTGGTGATAATTGTGGCAGAAACGGCAGTGCTGCAAGCACCACTTCACTTTATCATCCCTCTCGGGCACTTCAGCTGCTTGGGAGCTGCTGATCCACCGATCTCCTGCAGGACTTACTCTAACTTAACAAGCCTCCAGCCCGCCTACCATCTTCAGTCAGTTGTCTGCCTTCAACAAGCAAATAGTGAGTTATTTCCTTCTTTTTCTTTCATAACATGCCAGAGATATTTTGGTTTACACCCCTGATACTTCAAAATCATGACACTCTCATCCACGGAAAAGCTGTTTTACTGTAAGCAAATGAAGTTTTCTTGGCTTTGTAGTTATAATTACTCCCTGAACTAAATTTTGCAGAATGGACTTAAAAGTTGCCAAATGAGCTTGCTTTAACAGGAGAAAGACTATAAACAGCATCAATACCATCTTTCAAGCTTGAACACTGCATGAAATATGCTTGTGACATCTAAACAGTATATGGTGATACAATGTGAAATTTATTGGCTCTTGCACAAGATAGCTGATTTCATTCCCTCCTGACTTACTGTATATAAATAATGTGGCTTCCCCAAGCTCGTGCTGCTGAGCTTTACCACACTGCACTGCATCCTCCCTGGGATACACATCCAGTAGTGGTTTTAAGGGATTGTCAGAACGACCAGTGGCTTTGATCTCTTGGGGGCACAAACATTTGTCTGGCAAATGCTTCTGTGACCCCTCTGGCTACCATGACACTGGGCTGACAGCCTCTCTGCCCAAGCTGCCGCTCTGAAGCCAGGCCTGGTGGCAGGAGATGCATGTCCAGTCCTCAGCCTCCAGCTAGAGGCCAGTGTAGTAGTGAAGGCCTCCTCAGACCTCAAGGGTTTCAACACAAATCTCCAAATGATGCAGGAGCAACAGATGCAAGGAGGAGCTCCCTGGCTCTGCACAGCTGTCTGTGCCCTGAGGTGTCAGTCAGGAGCCTCAGCAGGTGCCTGCAGAAGCCACCACATCTGGACATCCCACTACATCTGGACATCCCACCACATCTGGACATCCCACCACATCTGGACATCCCACCACAGACACCTGTGGCTTTGCCTTGCCCTGAGGAACCCGTGACACCCACACCACCATCAGTTCTGCTGCCAAGAGATGCAAACAAGACTGTGTAGCCCTGCTGAGGCTGTAAGAAGGGAAAGGACAGGGAATACTGGCACACACACATAAAGAGCATCATCAGCACAGCATCAACCTCAGCCCAGACATCTCACACATTTAGGGCTTGTGTAGGACATTTTGTGAGGTGCAGGAGGAATATTTCCTGATGATGCTGAATGTCTTACCTTGTTTGGGAAGGGAAACTTGCTTTGTTCTGCCTTTCCTGGCGTGTGTATAGCTGACAGTGGTGGAGGCCATGAATGGGTCATCTCCTGAAAAACAATATTGTTCAGTAAACTGCATTTAGAAAGTCAATGGAAAAGGAGATAATGACAGCATATCAGTAGCAAGAGTGCCTGCGTAGTGGAATATTTAAGTTACTGCAGCTTCTAGTGAATGCCCAGTTTTCATATAATCTAGACAAAACCTGAGCTACAATGATTTTTACAGACCCTTGGGAGCAGTTCTTAAGCACTGTCTCATTTTCCTGAATAGATAATGCATCTTAAGTGCAAGAAGTTTGATTTTTCTGACAATCTGCAAACACGTTTTAATCACACCGTGTGTTCTGGCTGGTGAGACTAACAGAAGAACTTTGTTTTGTAGATGGGAACAGAAATTTCAGTTCATGAACAAGTAATGGGGTACACGCTATGGACTAAGCACAAAATAGATTTCACAGACAAGGTCAGAATGGTAAATACTTAGCACTTGCTAACAGGTAATCCCTAAAATTGCCTTTATCATTGTAAAGGAGTTGTGTAAGTTCCTAACTCTGTGTTTGTGTCTTGCAGGACACAGATATGTGGCAAGCCCTAAAAAAAGTCTTTGTCTCCTCCCTTTTTTGTCTTGAGGGACATTCTTTCACACTTAAGAGACAGATGTAGCTTGACCTGATTTTTATGCAGCCATCCTTGACACAGCTTCAGGGAGCAGATGGGCACACATTCAATACTGTCATCATTCAACTCTGAATGAGTTGGTCTCCAAAGCAAGGCTGCTTTTGAGGAGATATTAATGAAACACTTCAGACAAGAAGTTTGCTCCTCTCTAGTGCAGGATGTTATGGGACGGACATGTTTTTTTGACATGTTCAGCACCAACAGCCATAATATTTGGTACACAGTAACTTAAGGGAATTAATATGAAAAATAGCACCAAGCATGACAACCTTGAAAGTTGGCCCATACGTTAGAAGAACTGAAGAGCAAACAACATCCTGCCTAAGCAGGAGAATAGCTGACACTATCAAGAATCTGCCTGGCAGATGCTTTGCTGGGTTTTGCTACCATTAACTGACTGTGGAATTGTTTCTCAGTGATATTCCAGGGAGCCATGCAGAGATCCACAATCAGTCCCAAAGTAATACTAGAGTTATATTTCCATGACTCATTCCTTTTTAGAGAGAAAATAAAATGTTCTTGTTTGAAAAAAAAGGGTGTGTGAGTCTCTTGCCCATCCTTCATTAGTGCTGATGGAACTGCTTCCTGACCAGGCATGGACTGAGCTGCTGCATTTTTCACAGAGTGGAA
The DNA here is from genome assembly GCA_036630365.1 of Acanthiza pusilla. Taxonomy (NCBI): domain Eukaryota; kingdom Metazoa; phylum Chordata; class Aves; order Passeriformes; family Acanthizidae; genus Acanthiza; species Acanthiza pusilla. Next base: position 4,402,049 of record JAXCHO010000098.1, read on the forward strand.
AGTCTCTGGCTGTTCTGCCAATGAAAGGACCAGCCCTTTCAGCACAGTTTATTAGCAATAAATGTCACCTTTAAAGCATTCTTGATAAACAGTTTATTTCCTAATAAAAATTGCATTCTTTTATTTTATTTGAGGCTAAAAAGTTGCATGATTTATTATACTTCTGTAATCTGTGTGTGTGCCTTTAATCAGAGCATCATCTGGTTTGCGGTTTCAGTATCAGAATTGCTTTGCTTTTCACTTCTTTGAGGCAGATCATTCATCTTATGACTTCCTTATCTGATAAGAGCCAGCAATAACAATATATAGCAATTTTTAATATATAATAACTTCTTAAATCTCAGGCAGCAAAAACCATAGGCAATCAGATTGCTGTTTGCTACAAGTACCTGGCACACATGCTAGTGTCTGCAAAAGATTAAGGAACTATGTATTAAGAAATATTCCAACAGTAAAGGTGTACGACAATAAACTGACAAAAAGGAGATTTGCAATGTGGATATTTAACCTCAAGTTTGTGATCTGGAAAAGTATCACTCACAGCTGCTTTTCTTGCTTTTCCCTTACAGGACCATTTACTTTGTGGGAAATGTGATGTTGTGTATATAGACTAAAGGTGTTTCCACTGGTAAAACCCTGTCCCCAGCTGAAGTGTTTTTGCCGACAAGTTGAGGTGCTGAGCCCAAAAGAACACATGGGAATGACTATGTGTCCCTTTCTTCCGAAGGGCAACGCTTTATGCTATCTCTGTCAATTGAAGAATGGGGGCAGCCAGACTGGGAACATCTGGTGGCTTTGACCTGAAGTTATCCTACTTGTGAAATATTCTATTTGGTGCTTACGACTGCCATTTGCTCAAGCAGCAGTTCTTCCAGGTTATGCGATTGGCGACCCCCCTGTCACCTTCAGGGAAACATCTCCTGAGGAGTCTGCTCTGTGCCAGGCAGAAACCAATCTGTTTCAGCAGCAGAGCTCTTTCCTCCCACCTTGCCTGCCCGAGTCTGACAATGATGCCTTCATCTAGGGAAAGGACCAGAGGGTTGATTAAAAATAAGGGTGACCTTTTTTTTTGACATGTCAAAATCTTTGCTTTCTACATAATTTAAATTTGATGTAACCCTTTCTGACACAAAGATTTAGTAAGACTATTGATATCTGCCAGGGTTAATAATTGCCATTATCATGAATATCTGAATGTGAATTTACTATAATAATAAATTGAGTTGTGATCATATAGTTTATTTACCCCCACCCTTTGGAATTCAACTATAAAATTAAGTAAAACTAGGAAAAAATAATCAGAAAGCCACCATGAAAAATCCCAAAGTGTAGGCTGTCACCACTGAAGAGTGGTAGATTTAAATGTAGTACAGTATTTTTTGAAAATGGAAACATTAAACTATGTGCAGAGTCTCCTTCTAGCTGCCAAGAACAGAGCCTCAAAAATCAGGAGAAAGGATTTAGGTGTCCAGCAAATGTCAACACCTTGCAAGATCAAGCAGAAACAAATCCAGAATATGTTGCCATGTGCCAAATCTTAGGATTTTAGACTCTATCTGAAGATATTTGAGACAGATTCAAAACACTAGCAGCGACATATGATTATATAAAGACCTTTTTTTTTGGTACATGGTGTGAAATGGCTGAAAAGCCTGAATGGCAACTCTTTAACTAACTAAACAGAAAGGACTCAATTTCTATTGTAAAATGAACTTCCATGCACATCTTCTCTCTCTGCTTAGGTAACTTGCCTGTCTTTGGAGTTTGGGATTGGCAGTACTGGCATAAGGCACCTGCTGGACTGAAAACTGTTTGAAAAGGACTGATGAAAATTTAAATGTATTTAAGAGCCTTAGCACCTTCAAATTAGTGTTAGAATACTGATTGACACAAAAGGTTTTTTGAAATTAGAAAGAGAAAAAAAGCAGGGTCTTTTTTAGCATAAATCAAACAAAAAGTAAGTCAGAAACACCTGGCACCGGAAAATGTTCCAGTCACTACAAGATAATGGGCTCATTTAAAACTGATTTGTAGTCTTCTTCAAACCTGATTGACTTAATCTGAAAGTTCTGAACAATGTCAGCTAAAGAAAGTATTGAGAAGACATTTGGGGTCCAGAAGTGGGGGAAAGGGACTTCTGGATCAAAGCAGGAAGCACTGACTAGGCTGCTTAAAAATATATGTGGATGAGCACGTGTGCCCAACTGCAGAACAGCTTGTCTGAGATGACAGTGACTGCCCTCCTCCTCCTGCAGCCAGAAACACAAGTCCAAGGAGCAGCTCAGAGACCCTCTCTTTGTTTTGTAACACACATTTCTCCCTGTGAGGCTTGCTGTGATGTTGTTTTGCACTGATATCTTTGTGGTGCTGGTGGTGATGGCCCATCTCATTCACACGCATACTGTAACTCTGCAACTCGACTCGTTCCTACCTGTAGTAAATCAGTTTTCAGCAGTCATACATAAATGTCCAGTTTTACAAGCTATAAAGGTCCAAGCCTAGTTAATCTTACTCAATGTGCCAACTTGGCTTTTCTTCTCACTGAACCTTCAAATAAAGAAATCCATAGTATTGCATATCCTTGCTCCAACTTCAGTTTCCGCAGCAACAATTAAGTAACCAGACATTTCTTGGGGATTAATGACTGCTTGGCAGTGTTTTGTTTGGGGCTTTTAACCCTAGCTTGTAGATAATTTTTCAGGAAAAGTACCATGCAGAGGTAAATAATAGTATTCACTCTAGACTTAAGGCCATGCTATTTATCTAGTGCCATCAGTCTTGCTGTGTGGCACATGATACCAGGAATGGTTGAACTGATTCAGAAAAATCATAATTAATAGCAAGTAGGGAGATGGGTATCATCTAGATTCAAAGTCTTACCACATGTATAATCTTGCTGTTCACTTGGTGCCAAAACCAGAACTTGTCATTGGGCCATTAAGAAAACTGACTCTTTAATCCCCCTCTCTGCTTGTGCTCACCTAGCTGATTTTTGATTCATAATATTTTGTCTCTCTACACATGACGATTTAAGAAATATTTGTGGCACCTCATAAAGGACCCTGTCAAACACCTTTTGAAAGTTATTTTAGCTGACTCAACTTCATCCACTGCTCTACTGACATGTCACAGGAATTATAGGAGATTCGTGAGACACAATTTTCCTTTGCAAACACTCTGCTGGTTAGCTCAGGGGGACTGGAGAGGATCTGTCTTTTTAGTTACCTACACTGAAATGCAGATTTTAGGGAAGCATTAAATATATTTATTCAGATGGAAGTCAAGGCCACACAAAGCTAATGCAGAGCTTTCCAAGACCCTTTAGCAAGTGATCACAAGACACAGTTTGAGAACCCCTAATCTAGTTACTCTTCTGTCTTCACAATGTTATCTTTTTTCTTATTTTTATTTTTTTTAAACACAGAAGTCTCTCTTTTTAACTGCTGTCAGTTGGCAAATATCCCTTTCAGTTCAGTGAAGCTACATTGTCACTAGCTGACAACATGGCTATGATTTTAGTGTCAAATATCCAAAGCAAAGAGTCAGACACTGAAACTTTTGGAGACTGTGTTGAAGCTGACAGCATTTCACTGTGGTAAAGTTCCTATCATGTGAAAAGCCAATTTTCTTTTTAAAAAATTGGTTCCAATAGTTCCAATAGTTCCAATAACTATCTGTTATTGCTGCAACTTTTCTAACTCAAACCTCAAATATACACTATAAAATGGAAAGATAAAGATGTTTCCTCTTTTTTCTTCGTGATGTCACTTATCCATACTTAGAACTCTTTTTTTACTTCCTCCTAAACTCCATGGTTTCCTTTGAGCAATTGATAATTTTCTGCTTTCCATTTGAGCATCTCTTATTGGTCATTATCCTTTTGACAGTATGTTATTCAGAACCATCACCACCCAACAAAATGTCTTGTCATTTCCCAGCTTCTGTTGTTTTCTGTTTTACTTATTTTCTATTCACTTATTTGGGTGGGTTTTAATTTATAGTTTATGTTTATCATGTATGATGCAAAATGCTTTCTAAACTTCAGATATGTCACACACATGGTTTCACACTCTAACTGAATGATGGAATATGGGAAATACTGTGAGCTCCCTATCCTGGTGCTGAAATTGCAGTAAGGACACTGAGCTGGGTGCCAGTTCAGCTCTGAACCTCAGTCAGCAGTTCTTCTGTCTCTCCTACTCCTGCTAAAATGATTTCAAGGAGCCACTTTTTTCATAGCAATCTGCTGCAAACACATTCTACCACATTTCCCCTTTGGCACCAGTCCCAAGACTCTCCAAATGCTCAGTTGCTTTCTGTAATATGAATTCCTTTCAATAGGCTTCATTGGTATAACTTACAAAGATACATGACAATCCAGGGCTGGGTGCTTGTCAAGGAATATTTTTTTTGTTCTAAACAAAGAAATAAAGGTAATTGTGTAGCTTGTGACTGTGTCATTTTTGCTGTGCTTGGTTCTTCAGACTTGCACAGATGGTCATCAGCAGAAACTGCTTGATAGAAACAGGACTTGTGAGAGTGTGTGTGTGTGTGTGTGTGTGCATGCCCGTGAGCTGGGAAGAAGGAAAGGAAAAAAGAGAAATTAGGCCCATGAAAAGGGAGAAGGTAAGAGATTTTGCAGACTGCAGCACTAAAGAATGTGTTCAGCATTAAACCTCCAGATATTTGGTATCTACAGAACTAAACCATTCCAAATCATGAGCATTTCCAATGTGATCTGTGGATCAATTCATTCTATAGCAAATCAGAAATGCCAGTGCAATAAATTTCTGTTTGGAATATGTTATCTCTGCTTTAGTGGAATCATCCTGAAAATAACCTGCAACACTTAGTCAAGGTTCAGCAATCTAGGACAGATAAATGTAAAAGGAGGCTACAGCTGCTTACTTATCAAACTGACTTATTTAGGTCCATCATTTGTATGATTATAATTCTTTAACACAGAGTCTTGCAAATTTTTATTCATTTTGGGGGGGAATAAATGAGCCTGTAAGTCTAGAAGAAGTTATGGATACCTAAAAGAAATGTGGTTTAATTTTAAAAGCAAGTTAATTAGCCGATAACCCATGTCATGCTCTCTCATATGGGAGTTTACGTCCCTTTACAGGTAAATCATAGAACAGTATCTAGATGATTTCCTTAATTTTTAAAAAATACTCTTCACTGAAATGAAAATAAAGGATAGAATTTCTCCTTTAGTCACAAAGATGAATATCTGTTCTTAGCTAAGAAGCTGTTTCTAGATGAATGCGTTGAGCCATGTGACACAACAAACTGTCTGAAAACCAACCTTGCTTGGGCAAGCTGAGATGATGTGGTTAATCAAGGTACAATCTTTATTAGTGCATTAACCTCCTGCACCCAAGGACTATGGATTCTAATTCCTGAATTGCCATGCAAGACTGATGCAGCTAGTTTGCTAGTCTCAGTTGGCAGCAAGCTAACAGAAGTGGCTAATGAAGATGAATAGCTGTCTCTTGGGAGTGGGGGGAGGAGAAAGAGGAAAGGAAAAGACCTAGGATACTTCAAGGTCCAGATCTCTGCATGATTTCAGATAATAATGAAAAAGTGCACATAGCCGACATTTTCAGAGACCATAACAAGCATGTTAATTCTTAGGCATGGTAGTGGCCTCAGGATTGCTCTGGAAATGTTTCAAGAAATTAAAACAAAGGCTATTGAAAAAAATACCAGGACACTGGTCAGGGTCTTACTCTTGATGGATGATTGTATTAATACAGACAAAAAAGCAGAGAGAAAAATGCTCAAAGCTGAAAACCAGACACATTGAGTAAGGAAAACATCTGCGGTTTGGAGAAGACAGAAATACCATCACGGTAAATATTTATCAATACTGAAATATCTTTTCCACAAATGCAAGCAAATGTTCTAATATAAACACTCCTTTAATCCAGACAGAAATACATTACTAAATGCAGGGAGTTAATTGAAGCAAATTTTGTGGGGAAAAAGATCTCGGGGCTTTTTTTTTTTTAAACTGGACAAATTTTTCCATTTTCTTATTTTGTGGGAAGCTGCAAGCTTTGTGATTGGTGCATTACTGGTCCTGGATCACCCCCTGGTCAGAAGATGATATATCAGGCCATTGGTTTGGTCTAATTTGTTTTTAGTTCCAGTTTCATATCCTTGAAGCCCTTTTAAGAGGACTGGGGGTACCATAAAGACTTACTTGGTTCCTGGAAACGTGGGGGCTCACTCAAAGAGCCCTTTTGTGCATTTAGTGGAGATTCACCAGTGGGTATGAATTGGTATTTTTAGCTCAACTTATTCAGCCAACTGATTGAGCATGTCAACCTTCATGAACTTAGGGGTAACACAGTGATGCCTGTGTGCTCTGTGCACAAGTTGTGGGCAGACACGACATAAAGTAAATACCTTGTGTTCTGGGTTAAAGTTTAAAGTGCTACCGGAATGCCTTTTGGCTAACATACCTGTGAAAGCTGCCAACCATAACAAGAAGCAAGGAAGCTTCTGTTCAGTGCTACTACAACAAACTTGGTCAGTGTGAAAAGATGATAGAGAGGGTCAAGAAAAAGCCATAAAAAGAAAAAAGTCAGAATTAAAGTATTAGAAGTTAAAATGCTGTCAAATGTAGCTCTATAAAATATATTTCCAAGAGGTTTTGCACTTGTGGTTTCTTAATGCAATTAAATTAAATGTGCTTAATTTACAGGTGAAAATTACACCAGGCTGGAGCCTCAGACTGCAGAGTCAAGCACCAAGACAGAGGCTCTTCTACCCTTTTCCCTGCCAAAACACAAAGAGGTTCTGCAAGGCAAAGCAGCCTGTAAATCCTTCCCGGACAACCTTGCATGGATGTGGCTGGCTGCAATTAGCAAACAATTTTGTTTATGATGCTCTGACAACTTGGGGAATCTGTTCATATACAAGTCATTTATTCTGAATGAGATTAAGAAATCAATGTAGCACCGTGTGCTTCAGTGTATGTGAATTCAACCATCTGTTCTCAAGGTTACATCATGTGCTTCCTAGATCTGAATTGACAGAAAGATGTTAAATCTTGCTGGTTTGCATTCTAGAAGTAGCACAACGGCACAATGTGATGTCTGAAGCCAACAGATACCAGTTCAGCTGGTGTTCAGAGGTGTACAGAGGTGAATACGGACAGGTTCATGTCCAGAAATGAAGAATACCATGGACTGGGACACTGGACCCAGAAAGGAGTTAGGGAACATCAGAGGACAAGAAACTGAAAACAAACACCTGGTATCTCATCCTCTTAGCCAAAGAGCTTGATCCATCAGGGTGCATTTGCATATGGCAGCACAGTAGAACTGGTCAGGTCAATGCTGGAATAGCCTGCTTCTTTGAACATATTTCTTCAAAAATGCTGGGAATTTTGAGGAGGTGTAAAAAAGAGGAACAAAGAAAAGCTCACTGATGAAATGAGCTCTGTTACACTAAGAGCCACTATGCTTGATTTGTGTAAGCATTTTCATGGTGGAAAACCCCTTGTAACATGACTTCTGGAAAACCTATTTCTCACTAACTGCCAAGTGTCCCAAGGAAAACCAGAACCTCTACTCAACACCTTCAGCAGGACTCTAAAGAACTGGCTTAAAAAATCAGTGGAAACTGTTGCCAGTTCACAATAATAGAAAAATACAAAAATCACTAACTTCATTAGTGATACAATACACATGCTTCTTGTATAATGAGACAATGGATAGAAGAACAAAAATGCAAAGTGAAGTTAGGAAAAAAAGAACAGCTTCTCATGAGCTGATGGTTCAAAGCTGGGACACAGTGCTATGGAAATGCCTACCTTCATCTCTTCGAGTCATAAGATAAAGGACGCTTTTCTGCATTATATGCTTCAGCCAAATACAAGCTAATAGGCTCAAGATGGGGAGAGTGGCTGAAGTTATCTGGCTTGTCACACAGGTCCAAGTGCTAGTCATTGTGGGTGATAAAATACACCATCCAGACTCACACCTAAAATGTAGCTGAGTGGGATTTTCTTGTTTTTTATTTTTCAGTTACCAAAATCCTTAGCATTTATGGCTGTCAGTACATACTTTGTAAGTCAAGAAAACATGTGAACCATTTGTATTCACATGTGAATGCTAGGTACTGACCACAAAAGGAGTGATTTTGAGAAAGGGATGTCCCATTGTGCTTTAGAAAATACAGAAACAGAAGTTTCTTATTTTCTTATGTATCAGTAACCTATGGTCCATAGCTGTCCTCTGTTACTTTTGACTTCATAAGCTCCCAATGCACCACAACGAACCTTGGGGATTTCAGTGAGGGAACCAACACAACGGCGGCATTTGCCCGACGCTCTTGTTATGGCCACCAGAGAGATAGCAGGGGCACATCAGTGGACCTAAGATCTGGACCACCCTCTGGAAGAGTGGGGAGAGGGCTGGAGGCCAGTCCCTTGTAACTGGGTAGAAACACACCAGGCTCACCAGCAGTGTGGTGTGTCGGGAGCCCGTGCGAGGCCATTGTGCACAGGCAGGGAGCCCATCCGCCCCAGAGCTCTCCTACCAGCCTGCCCTCAGACACCATGGGCACGAAACAGCTCTTACCATGTCCCCCTGCTACACATGGGGTGGCCTTTGGGATGCTGTCAGAGGCAGCCAGAGCCCCTTTGTTTGCCTCAGATGTCCCTAGGCAATCTGGCATTACTTGTTAAAACTCATTTTGTGTGTGTGTTTCTCTCTAGCTGCAAACACAGCCATGGAGCAGTGAAGGAGACCATTCTGTAGCTGTGCAATTCTCATTTATCTAGCGTTTATATTAAGTGTGGTCCTCAAAGCTATTATTGTCTCAAGCTTTGTCTGTTTTAAGCCCTGGAATAGTATTTCGTGCTTATTATACACACTGGCTTTCATTTGCAAGGTAGTCTGCAAGCCTGAATTAAGGCATCCCAGCACTGCCGTAATCTCTGTAAGTACCATAATATTATTATGAGTTAAAACTCATAAAATTGGAACTAAGGTTGAAAGGATCTTGAGTCAGAAAGTCCCTTAAGAAAACCCCTGTCTCGACATAAATGGCACTGAGGGTGACAATGCCAATCTTTTTACCAGACTCCCGCTGGTAAAAAACCCCAAAAAACTGAAGATATGAAAATGTACACTGCAGTCTTAATGCTACTCTGACAGCATGTCCTGGCTTCATCCATTACAACATTTATTTCATTAAAAAGTGGATTAGCATCAGTATCTTATGCATTATTGTAGACATTGTCTGCATAAGAAATTTGCATCTATTTAAAAAGAACAACCAATTGTTTTAAAACCATTTTATATAAAAACAAATACATTTAGATTTTTTCTAACTTGGTTAAAATCACATTAACTGAAAAGAAAGCAAAATAAGCAGATTTTTGAAACAGCTTTTAAGTGGACTGGTTATGAAACAACCAAACTTGAAGGCTGAAGGCCCTGTACAGGGCACAGAAAGCCTATGTGGAATAGCACGTCACGCTGCCTCACCATTTCTAGGTATTCTCTGGTAATGCTGTACCAGAGTCTCAGCACAAAGACAGCTTGGTTTTACAGGTCAAATGACAAGAAAAATGATGCTAGGAAAAGTTTTTACAACTCTCTAAAGATTCCTCAATATGTTTGCCAGCAAAGAGTAGGTGATTATGAAATGATAGGCTACATCATTATGGAGGTATGCAAGGAAGTAAGATGGTTACAAATGCTTGTTTATTTTTGAGCTCTTAACTACACATGATTTACTTATCCACTTTACAATAAAATTAACATTCTTTTGTTGACATTTAAAAATAAGGATGTATATGTTTTCTTTTTTTTTAACCTCATAGAATTCATGTGGAAAAATTAAAGTAATACATTAAGAAAAAGAAAACAGGACATACCATAACCACTATTTAATTATGTTACCTATTTTTTTTTTTAGAGTGCAGGGAATCAGAAATAACTGCCTTAGCACTGGAAATGTAAAATACTAAAAGTCACAGAAGGATGTTTCATGGCAGCAAACATTAACTTCTTTTGATTTCTCTTTATGAGAAGCGTCAAACTGCAGTTCATTGAAATGAGAAGGTTCAGAGAATGTCTATGTAGCAATTAATATTCACTTAAGCCTTCACTGACTTCTCTGCCCAAGCAGGTTTTCACCCCTGTTGATTAAAATTAATCTTTTAGGTCAGTTCTTTATCACTTTGAAAGAGTTTCTTAGTAAAACAAAGCAGTGGAAATACCTTTGAAAGCTTTCACGTACAAAGAAGCCCATCAGAAGAAAGATCACAACATAAAGCTTTTTACCCTAGTAGCAATAAAAGCACAAATTAGAAATACCCTCAAAATGCAATGGAGTCAGTTGGAGATTTCTGCACTGGTAAAAGGGTACTGTAATAATGAACATTTGGGGATCCTGCAATAAAGGTGGCTTAAAGTAACCTGCATGGGCAAGGCAACTACATCCAAAGGATGTATGTGGAGAGAAAAAACAGTGATCTAGAGCTGACTCAACTGATGCAGCTCTGTGTTCAGAATACCAGACAAATAAAAATAGCAGTGGTACAAACCCAGTCCATTCCCAGCACTGAATTAAGTCAACCAAAGGGAACTTGTGCTACAGCAAGGCATAGCAGAGTGACCTGCCAAGGGTTTTGCAGACTGTTCAGCAAATAGAAGCGCTCATAATACCTGTGTCCCAGACAGACAGAAATTTTAAGACAGAGCATGTTATAAAGTAAGATGAGAAAAGATAAAAACTGTTCTTTCAAATTAATCCTTTAATGCCAACTAGCAGTAAAGCTTTTAGTAGAGTCTGTTCAGTTTTATTGGTAGGTTCAATGTGTTGAATCCCTATCCATATTTTAGCTTCAGTGCCTAGATTCACGTTGCTGTTGGTTTCTGATGCTTAATCTCATTAGTGCAGCTATTTGTATTGATATACCCAATAAGGTTGCTAACACTACCTTAGCTAAGTGTTATTTATTGTATCTGTATATACAACAATATTAACACAGTCAAGCATCAGCATCGGCACTTGAGGGCACCATTAAATTCACCCAGTGTTCAGTGAGAGATTTAATGATGGATTTAATAGTATTAAATAGGAAAAAATGCCCTTGGCCTTTACATTCTCATTTAAAAACATATAAAAGAGTAGTAATTCAGGCAGTTATACTTCTTTCAAAGATTTTCCTTTAAATCACGCTCAGCAATAAGAGATCAGCTGTACTTTGGTAGTTATTGTATCTTGACCAAAGACCTTGGCCTATGAGAATCACCAAACTGTTGGCAAATTCAGCCTCCAGTTCCTACGACAAATATGGGTGCGTTTGCTGCTAAAAAAAATAAAGATTCATGAAAAATTAGTATGATGATGTTGCCTGTGATCTACACTGATGAGACTTCTGTTTGCAATAAATGTAAGCAGAGCTGTGAAATAACTGGACATTAGGCTTTCATGCTGATTTTCCCCATGGAATATAAATACACTGGAGTTCTGGGGGGTTTTGTGCAGTAGTATGCCTGCTGAATTTTTTGATACCTTTTAGCTGCATTTACCTTGCTTTCTTCCCATCTCCAGATGTTTGCTATTGAATCACAGAATTTTTTAGGTTGGAAAAGACCTCTGAGATCATAAAATCCAACTGTTAATCCAGCACTGCCAAGTCCACCAATAAACCACGTCCCCAAGTGTCACATCTACACACACATCTCTTAAATAGTTCCAGGGACGGTGACTCAACCACTTCCCTGAGCAGTTTTTTCTGATGGACCTACTGATGTTCTGTAGCCCACCAACAAGAGAATCTCACTCAAGAAAGGCATGGGAAGGTTTTTTGGGTTTTTTTCTGTCTTTGAAATAACTACATGCTTTAGGTCTAAGAACTAGGACTCAGTATGCACTGGAAGCTTTCTTTATACACTGCCTAGTCAAGTCTGTCTCCTTACATTCAGTTTGAAACCACCGAGTGGGAGAAAGAAAAATATTGGATGACAGAAATGCTCCCTATGTGACCCTTACCAGTGACCAGAGGATCACCTAAGCACCTGTGAGTTCTTAAGCTTGGAAACTGTTGGCCATATGTGCAGATTCTCGATGACTCCATATGTAGAACTGAATTTATACCACCAGGAATGAACAAGTGTTCAGTTGAAAGCTTTTTTAAAACATATTTTCAGTGTCTAGCATGAAAAGGATTAAACATTTATATTAGCAATATGAATACCGACAATTAAAAAATGACAGTAAACCCATCATATTTGAATTGAACCCAAATTTAAAAAGCTTTTTTCAGTGATTTTGGCATTAAAGAGAATATGGATCAAATCAAAATTATATGTCCACACACATGGGTAATAACACTTACAACAAGATCCTTAGCAGCAAATTGTGCAAAAAACAACAACAACAACAAAAGCTGAAGTGACTGCTTGTCAGGGAACATCCACATTTTCCTCTGAAATTTCCCTACTTCTAAACAGTTCTACTGACACAGATACTGGGATACTTTGAATAAACTCACTTTATAACATCTCTCAATACAACGCACCTAGTTTAAAGCACGAGTTATGTAATAGACAAAGAAAGGGACAGGCCATTCTCATTTCGTCACACATCCAGGTATTCTGGATTACTTAGAGTATTATATAAATGTAGAGGTGTTTGATTCCATAGTGCTTTCCAAAATAAGGGTAAAATATTGCTGACATTCAGCCACATGACTGATGGGAAGAAACCATACAGGGTGCACAGTTCACTGCACAACAGAAAGGGAATGGGGAGTAGGCTAAGGATGTATTATCCAAGGATGAGAAGAAATCCCATTTTTTATCAGACAAGCCCCCAGGTCTCTTATGTCATTTCAGAACATGGGTCTTTGGCTATCGTTGATACAGCTAACATCCTCATACAATGAAACACATGCTTCTCAGTTTATCTGTTTCAGAACAATGAGGCAGTACAGAAAACCAGGTTCTTGCTCATACCATCAGAGCCAGGACTCCTGCATCCCTGTGCACACTCTCATTTTAGTGCATGAGACCTTGGGTAGATACACAGCTAAGGTTTAGTTTATACATCTGCAAGCGTGGTGCATACGTAATATGCACATTTTGCACATTTATTTTGGATAATGAGAAAGCAATTTGCAGTTAATTAAAAAAAATTATCTTAAGTGGTAAGGTTTGTTGAGAAAGTAGCGGTACAGGTACTGTAGAGCTGTCTTCTCTTGCAATCAACAATGAGATTTATCTTATTTTTTTATCACCTCTAGCAGCAGGCAATCCAGTATTAGGCATTCCTGAAATGACTTCATAGCACTTTGCCATCTTTGGATGAGATACTTGTGGTGAGTCTTTCGGAGGCTCTAAGCTTTACTTCTGTCTGTGGGTGTTCAGAGACAATTCCCACTGAAGTCAATGGAAGCTAAATGCCCATAAATAGTATGGAAAAGTAATTTTACTAGTGGCAGTAAGGATTTATAAATGCTTGAGTAGGCAAAATCCCTTCCTCAAGCTGGCTGCTAAAATGATATACTTTTAAGAGACTGAAAAGGTTCATGTAGAATTTACTCTGTTGGTTAAATAACACTTACACAGGTTTTTGCATGCCGATTATGTATCAATTATTGTATAATTGCATCATTACTTTAATTAGATTAAACTGCATAATTGGGATGTCTAATTACAGATTGAGGGGGAGAAAAAGGTAACTTACCTGACATTAACTGTGGTTTTTGAAGAGGGGCTTCCACACAGATTTTGCTCCAGGGGCAAGTTTCCAGTGCAGGAGTCACTGGCTTCCTTTACAGTGACAAGACCTGAGGTGGTCCCAGGTCCACCACCAGCATCCAGACCCTTTTGGGACCACCACCAGTAAGGCTGTGATAGGGAGGGCATTTGCCACTTGGTACCTCACCAGTGAGTTATGTCAGAGCACTGGGCCCCAAGTCAGCAGTGACAGCAGTGAGGGGACATGGGTCATTGAGTCTGTGTGGAAAACTCTTTGTGAAAAACCAGAGTTAGTGTCGGGGAAGCTGCTCTTCTCTTCCAAGTGCTGGTCCACAGAGACCAAGCATTCTTGGTGACAAACAACTGCATTTTGAATACAGATGCGGGAGGGGAAATCTTACCGAAAGAGCAACAGGAGGACAAGTTGATCAGCATTCCTATTTGCCAACTGGAACCAGGGACATGATGAGATACCTCAGCAAACAGAGATGAATGGGCTCCCAGGGCCTAAAGAGTATCCTCTGGAGCACACTCACGGGAAATGGCAATATAATACAAAATCTACCTGGACAAGTCTGCATAGGAATAAATTGGTTTCTAACCCTTTCAGACTGGACATCTGAGCAATTTTGGAGGATCACTTAAAAGTGTCAATCCTATACATGTTAAATGACATATCACCACCTCACTTCGTTAAGAGTGCACTGAGATTTTGGGAAGAAAACAAGTAGAAGGATGAACTGATGGAGCTGGAGATGGATGTGAAATCTGCAGAAGTCTCCAAAACTATCTGCAGGTCATGACAAAAGCTTAATACATTTCCAGAATTGAACTTACATTGTGTCAGGTCTTTATTGAAAGATCTCAGAAGAATGAATGCTATAGGGTAGTAAAGTGATTATAATTTTTTCCACCAGATACACAAGTTTAACAGATTAACTTCTGCACTTTCATAAGACATTGTAAGAGTCTGAAAGGAACTCCATCCTGAAGTTGGAATGACCTGGTTAAGGTGGAGAGGTCCTTTCAGGAGAAATGCCTCATGACAAGTAAAGCTACAGACACACTATTATTGGCAAAGGAACCCAAGATCTGGGAGCTCTCAGAAGCTTTTGAACTCAGGAAACAATTCCAGATGAGGCTGAACTTTGTCCTTCAAAGGATGAGGCAGTGGATGTGCAAATAATCAGGTCCTGGGTCTCTCTCCATTGTCTAGGAAAGGGTCCTTTCAGGCTGTTGCAGACCATGTTGAAATGTCAAGAGGAAGGGTCTCTCCCAGCCAGGAGCACAAGGCCTCTGAAATAATCTCCCTTTGAGTTGTGAATCTTCATAATTGTGAATGGGAGGTGTAAACACTGAGTTGTTTTCTGCAGTCCTGGCCTCGACCCACTTAGCAAAGCACCCCACAAAGGTACTGAAAGAGCAGTTCCTGCCCCAAAACACTGGCAGTCCAAACATGAGATGAAATTCAAGATAGATGCAGACAAAGGAAGCAATGCAAGGAAACGATGACTTTGTTTTGACTATCAAATAGACATAAGCATACTAAGATTGTGTAACAGTATTTTGAAAGCCCAAGTGCTACTAGGCATATTTCTATTTTCATTTTCTTCCCTAGAAGCATCACAGCACATTTAACAAGTGGGCTTATCAAAGGCATCATTCACCTCTGCATCCTAACCAAGAGACAGTGAGCAAGTGAGAAGACCAGCAAAGGCCAAGACATGCCATGTCTGACAATATAGGAAAGTAGGTGTCAGAAAAAGTGTCCCATGTTTGATGATGCAGATCGGCTCAGCATTCCTTCTGTTTTGGTTTATTATTTTTTCCCTGGTAACTTAGGCTGAAATGGAAGTGGCAATACCACTAGACATTAGGAAAAAAAGTCTTCACTGAAAGAGTGATTGGGCACTGGAATCATCTGCCCAGGGAGGTGGTGGAGTCACTGTCCCTGAAGGTGCTTAAAAAAAGACTGGATGTGGCACTTAGTGCCATGGTTTAGTTGATAAGGTGATGTTAGGTCACAGGCTGGACTTGATCTCAAAGGTCTTTTCCAACCTGGTTAATTTGGTGATTCTGTGACCACTCATGGTGACAAGAGATGGTGAGATGCTGCTGTTGGGCTGCAACAAGAAAGGTGTATTGGGATTGAGCTGATCAGAGAGCTGCTGTGAATCAAACCACTCCATGCAATTCTCACAATCCGCTTTGTAGAGGGTTCTGGCACTAATGTGTTTTGAAGAGTGCTGGTCAAAAAAACTTGGACTATCAGGTGTTGGCTGGCATCAGGCGTCAAATTTGGCTCTGGTCCTTGAGGCTAAGATTCATAGAAAGGCAACAGACAGGGCTGGCAGATTCATCACATTGGACAAACAAAATTGTCTTGATCCTGCTTATTTGAGTTTTCTAAGAATTACAGACATCCAGAGAGTCAGTGGGGAACTAGAGAATTTATTGAAGTAAAACATCAAGGGTTTTTAATGAAGTGCACAGCAAATAGAAGTTGGTAAAATGCCTCTTCCTGGTCACAGCTATTTTTTAATCCACAAATCCCTACAAAGCCCTGAGATGCTGAGTTGCTGGGGTAGGACATTTTACAGACCATGCCAGTTGGTGGCAGCCAGAAATATGCATCGTCTACTTGCCAACAATAGAGAAAATCCCTCTTGCTCCCCAGACCCCAGATGAAGTGTAATGACAGAGGGCTAGGTTGCCTGTCATCACCTGCACAGTCCTGGAATGGGACAGTGTGCCCCTGGATGGGGCAGTGTGCATTTTCATGTCTGCCACTGAGTTCCAAAGGGAGGCTGTCCCTTCGCCTCCTGAGCTGACCATGTGCATGTGAGCATGAGGGGAGATACTGTGGTAGGTGGAAGATGAGGCAGTCCTGCTGCACATCTGGCCTGCTGATCAGCAAGGAGAGCCTTTCTGAACCAATGGGAACAAATGGATCTACAGTGCCACTGGAAACCAGTGTTGAATTTTTTATAAACCAGGGAGATAATGTACAAATAGGTATGCCACATGATGTGGTGTGTGAGCTGGAGGCTCACCATTTCTTTTGTTCTTGAGTGGGAGTGCCTTCCATTTTGTTCTGGAGTTGTTTGGTGAGACGTAACAGCTTTCTTGGTGCTCACAAGTGTACTCTTGTTTTCCTGTGGCACCATCTTGGTTAATTCCTTAATCTGGACGTGAGTTAAGAGAGAATTCTCCTCTGCCTTTTACACAGAAAAAAACCAGGTGATTAACTGAACCAAGTCAGCTACCTATGTTAGAAATTTCCCATGACTGAAACAATCATCCAGTTAAGGTGATTCCGACTGATAACTGAGTTCATTGGTCATGAGGAGATGCAATTACTTTTGCAGGGATTTCTATATGGACTGAAGGAGTTAAGAAGAGATCAACTGGCAAAATGGCTCAAACAAAATATGAATTTATGGATAAACAGATATTAAAAGTCATGCCGATTCTCCTAACTTCTTTCTTCTCTGAAATGGAGGGAAGGTTCCTCTGGATACTGACAACACTTCTTGGACTACAGTGAGTTGCATTCATTTTAACAATGTCTCCTCAAACTGATGGGACATGGGGGAGGAAAGGAGTTAGACCAAGCTGGTCAGGTTGGGTATTCATCACTGACTTCTATCAGGATCAGCCGGTGGTGCAGAGCAGAGGAATTGTTACTGGGAAAACAGCACTAATGTTCTCACTAATTATGTTGGAGGAACAGAGTAAAAGCTGTTGTATGATGCAGGGGCCCAAATATTAAAGGCAAATTTGTTAGAAGCAATGGAAAAGTAGAGTGAGGCCACCCTATCCCTTTCCTTGCAAGTTACAAGGAAGTAGGTAGGGTGCAAATGGAGCCATGTGGTTATTCAGAAACAGTCCAGTGTGTTTTTGGGGGTGAAATCTGCAGGTAGGCAGTTGTTCCAGAGTGAAGAGGTAACTATCAGCTTTAAAACATTGTAAAAATTATTTGCATGTATTTTTTTGTAAAGTACATTGATTGATCATGATGTTAAACATTTTGGCCTTTGCAATTTCTTTTCTTTAATTTGCAGTTTTATCTATTAAAATTTCACAGAATTGTGAAATTAGTCCCATTATAAATTAATTATTTTCACATTTTTCCTTGAAAAAGTAGGCTTTAGAGCATAAGTCTTATATCTATTTTTATCTACAGCTTAAAAAGAATAAGAGAATGAACTTCCTTCATGTTTCTCTCACTACTCCCCGCCTCTGGTACACATGCCTTTAGAAATAACTGCCCTGATACCACACCCCAAATTGTATCTTCCAAGGGAGATGTTAGACAAAATCCCATTGACTCACTGGTTGTTGTTGTGTGGGTGTGTACCAAGGAACAGCATTTAAAAAAGCTTTTAGCATGCCAGCTTTTATCCAGAACAGCCTAATTAAAACCAGATATTATAGTAGTACCGTTTGCCCCAAAATGAACAGTAGGTATACTGACTGCCAGCACATTAGGTTTGGCTAATGAAAGGAATTATAATACACGAGTAACAAAGGTATGAGGGATGAGGATAATAAAGAGCCATTTGCTGCATGCTGAGGTCTGTGGAAGCCCCCGGCTCCCCCTTGCCTAGTGCTGGCAGCCCCTTCCTGTGCCGGGGATCCACGTGAGCCTGCAAAAGCATCTGGGGGGACACGTGCCACAGCCACCCCTGCGCCTGGGGAGCACACACAGCCCCAGCAGACAGCTCTCCAAGTCAAAGAAGATTGGGAGAAGTGGTAATGAAGGGAATAAATGCTGGCACTCAGGAAAAAAAAGTTATTTTGTTGTGTGGAAGATATTTGTGAGTGATACTGTCTGTTATTACCAACTGCATTTTTCTGAAATAGATTTGCCTTCTCCAGGTGAGAATGAAGTGAGGTGATGAAGTCAGCTCAGTCCTGTAAAGCCTCAAATCTTGCACAGCCTGACCTAAACCGAGGCAAAACTGTCCCCAGATTTGTAAACGCTAATATACTAGGAGTTTGCAACAACACTACGCTGGAGCAGGAACTGCAGATTGTGTTGAAGAGCAGAAGAAATGAGTTTGAAAAGGAATTTTATAAGTTTCCCATAAATCCTTAGGTAGTCCCTACATTTTGTTGTTGCTGTTTTTTTAACCCCAGCTGTAATAGGACATATCTTAAATACACTGCCACTCAGATTACTTCTCTGATTTTGAATCCCAAGTGAATGGAAACGCATGGCTCCCTGCATGAAAACGAATTGCAATGAAGGGGGAAACGAAAGATTAGCACTAATGCACATGCTTTAGGCTTCAACCCCAAATTCAGGTAATGAAAGATCTGTTCTATTTCTCCAAAATTTAACGGATGAAACCTCAATCAAGAGATATCCGAGGAAGCAGGATAGGATCAATAACAGGGCTAATTTCGCAGAATTAAGGAGCAACATGAAGATTTTTAACGAGGAAGCAGACACCTTTGCAATAACTGCACTATGATATGTTGCCTAGCAACAAGATATAAAAATGATGTATAACGCCAGTAACTTCTTTCACATATGAAAACAGCACCCTACCAAGACAGCTTCATAATGTACTCTTACAAACTAAAAATCCATAGAGACCATTAAAGCCTCCATCTTCTGTAATATACTCTGTTAAACAATCATGTGTTTTTGTTAATGCAGTAAAACACTGAATTTATTTAATGATTACCCAATGATACATCAGGAGCAGCAAGCAGGAACATTTCTATTTTAAGCCTGCAGAATCCATCCCAAGATATCACACTTTGACGGAGAACAAATGCAATGAGCCAGACCCGTGCAATGCCTGGGAAAGAGGTGCATTTATGGGGGGCGAATTAAAATCACCTTCTGTCTGATAAAAAAATAGCATTATTGGAATGCATGGGAATGCATTTATTGCTTTTTTTTTCCTTCTGTGGCTTGTAGCTTAATGCGATATTGCTCATGGAGTACCTCCTGCTTCCCGGCTTTGGAACGGGAGAGGCGAGGAGGGTGTCAGGGTGTGCCAAAGAGTGGGTTGGTACTGCATAATGTCTGCTAAAAGTAGCACTGTGAAGATGGTTGGACAGGACAGGGTAAAGAGGCGCTGTCAGAGGGTGAGGTGCTGGGTGCTGCTGGGGCCATCTGCAGCCTGGGTGGAGGGGGAGCAGCTGGCACCGGCAGCCCCAGCCCCAAGCAGAAGCAGAGGCAGCACTCGCCAGCCCAATTACAAAAGATGGTGCACAGCCAAAACACAAGCCCTGCAGCCAGAGGGCCGTGCCAAGACACCAGGTACTCATCTCTAGGAGGGCTTGTGGGGGGACAGAGAGAGTGGGGAAGTGGCCCATGCCTTGGGGAGACTCATTTTCCTTCTATGGCATCACACCCAGCAGAGTGATGAGAGGAACAGCCTTAGCAAAACACGGCAACTAAAACCAGAGCAGAATAACCCAAAATTGAAGACTGGTAATGACAATTACTGGTGTTACAAGGCTCGTTGAGGAGTCATCTCAGACATGGCTGGGAGCAGCCAGCGTCAGGCTTATGGAGCAGTTTGGCTCAGTTCAGCATTATACAGAGAGGAAAAACGAGACTTTGCTTATTTGCTGTGAGTGGGGACCCGGCTCAGGTTATCACCTTGCATTGTTTCTGCATAGTCATGGGGACAGGCTACCTCTGAAACTGCCCTGCAGCCCCCTGGCAGCACAGCTCCTGTGGGTCCACTGCTCCACCCCATCCTGTAGTCCCTTGTTGTCCCTTCCCAGTCCCTGCCATGTCTCACTGCCTCTTCTTTTTTGAAAGTTATGTGCCGAATATTTCCAAACTCTGGAATATTTCCAAATCTGCAGATTAACTGAGATACATGTTATATATGTCTGGAAATGAAGCAGATGAACATGGCACTTAATCCTTTGCTGATCTAATGCCTTGAATTTTAATCTTTGCTCTGCCACTTGCTTTTTTACCTTGAGCAAACCACAACAGCTCTCTGTACCTCAGCCCACCCATCTGTTCAAACATATCTGGTGATGTGACCCTCTCCAGCTGACCCACATTTTATGGGATTGCTGCAAGTCTGCATTAGCATGTCACTAGATACCAGGACACTTTCAGATGAAAACATTAACCATGTTATTGCACAAAGTAAGCATAATGCATTCTTACACTGAACTTCTGAACGTATTAAATATTCGTAGTGGATTGTATATTCTATGAACTCAGCAATGCCAACAAGAACCAAAATCCAGATCATTGGGATTTCAGTGCTGGGAGTGTGGTGAATTACAGGATTCCAGGATTTATAAGGTGCAGACTACAGAAACCAAGCAATTGTGAGCCCAGATCCTGGGTAAGCAGGGACACAGGCAGAGAGGAGCACAAATAGGCACAATCCTGACCTACTGCCAGGATAATTTCTGCTGCAAGCCTTTGAAGGTGAAGCATGGAGAAAAATTAAAAAGTCCCATTCTTCATGTATTACTGAGGACCTGCAAAAGTCCAGTGTCAGGAGACAAATAAGATCAAAGACAAGCCTTGTGTGCTTTCCTTTAATCTAAGTGAAGGCCAACTTTTGAGCTCCAACAGAGAATTTCTGTGTAAAAGGTCTTATTCTAGGCAGTTATGTGGATTAAAGGTAACTGGAAAGATGGAGACATTGGCAAGATATAGAAAAATACATAAATATGTAAATGCATAAAGGGAAGTCAAGTGTGACTCCCTTTCCTAATTGCCTAACATGATTCCCACTAGATGCATAAATTACAGCTCCTATTAACAGCACTATGAATAATAATCAGTTTACTTTCTGGCTTGTATCTAAATATACTTTCTATATGATTTCATCTTTTATTCAGCTGTTTAAAAGCAGAACATCTAATTACAGTTCATATTAGTCTACATTAATTTTTTTTTTTGCCACAGAGCATGTGTGATGACTGATTTTCTAAAAACAGACAGAATCTTTTAGCATATGGAAAAATCATGTTATTATTAATACATTCCCACATGACTCTACATTTCAATTCCCTTAATTATTTAGTCATTGCTGATTATGTCTTTTCACAATTCATTATCCCATTTCCTGCAACGTGGGCATTTTATTCATTAAGTGTCAAAACGAAGGGCCTGACCTCCAGGAAGATAATCAGGAAATAAGTGGCAGACATAAAAGGTCTGGGTTTCCCCTAAGTGCTCACTTATTTCGGTAACTGTGCCATGTTTTTAGTAAGCGGTGACAGAAGCGAAGTGTTGTTGGTAATTGCAGAAGGGCTCAGGGCTGCCAGACTGCGGGAGCTCTGTTTCCCCCACACGTGCCGCTCATGTCAGCTGAGGCTTTCTGCTGCGCGGTGACAAGAGCGGGCGGTGTGACGGCAATGCGGTGCTGCTCGGTGTGGAGCAGTGCAGAGCAGAGCTGCCTTGCCAGTACCTGGTGCTGGAGAGGGCGGATGGCAGAGGCGCAGCTTGGCGCTCCGCTGCTCCAATTAACGCTGCTTTGTGAGCTCTCACCAGCCTCAAGGGGCTCCTGCTTCTCAGGAGACCTTCAGACCATGGTGAGTTTTGGGAGGAAACACTGTCCACTCCCTCCTGTTGAATCTGGACCTCTGGCGAAGGTAGAAAAGTCCAAGCCAGCCCAAGAGGCATGACCAAGGGCCACGTTTCCAGCCTAAGGGAGCTGGAGCTCCCTTGGAGCTGGAGAGGGATAGCCTTGGTGTTCCAGGCTGTGCTTCAGGCTTTCATTGGATTCAGCGTGGGCCCGTTTCATTGGAACCAGGCCCACGTTGCACCCAGAAGCACATGTTTCTGGGCTCCTGCACAAGCCTAATCTCAGCCTTTCATGGGTGTATCAGGGTCTTACAAACAGAACGCTGATGGAAAAGCACCTGCGTGTGTAAGCACTGCTCCTCAGCTTCCTGACCACTGCTCAGCCAACCCATTCCAAGCTGAAGGAGCTCAGCAGACAGGTGTGTCCCTTCTAGATTTTCAAAACTGACAGTGTAACCTGTGAGGAACAAGGATGTGACATCAGCACTCATTTTTTCCCTCTGCCATAGATCTTGGTCAAATTCTGTCATATCAAAAATAGCATCATAACACAGACAAGTAACAATTATTCAGCACACACACACAGAGTAACAATTACATTAAGGATTTGAATATGATTTAATTAGCTGCTGATAACTCCTGGTAATTTTGCAAAGTTGTGACTAAATATTTGTGGTATTTATAATATAGAATGCATACATATGGATAACCCCATATGTGTGCATGCATATATATAAAAGGCATATACCATGATTTATTGATGGGGTTTCTATGAGCAAAAATTAATTTGAAAAGCTTAATTTGAAAAGCTTTAATCAACATCACATTAATAGACAGCAGTTTCTTAAATAGCCTCATAGCTAGACAAATACTTTGCCTAATGCCATTTCATTTTCTGCCAGCTGCATGTGATTTGCTTTTGATCTGGCACGCGCTTCGTTATACATTATTAACGAGCCAAACAGCATGCCCCTGGAGTTAGCATCCTGCCCCTGCTTATTTTTTAACAAATTTCCTCTTTTATTTTGTCCCACAGTGATTAATAGTTTCAGCTAACAGCAGCACTGTTTATGATCTGAGTCAGTGACTTCAGACCATCTTAATCTCCTGTTAGGCAGGTTTTAATTTGCTTACAAGTTTTTATTTATAGCACAGTATGCTCTCCATTTCATACAACAAGGAAACCAAAACCTGTAAATAGCATTCAATTTCTTCTTTTAATGTTTCTGATGAACTTTTATGGGAGAAAAGCCCAAGCAAGACATGAAACAGAAAATAAAAAAGCAGCATGATAAATACTTATTTTTCAAAACTGTCTTGTTTTTTATCCTGTTATCTAGAGAGAACCTGTTGCTTCCAATGTCTCTCTGCAGCCAGATAATTTCTGGTCTAGGTTATTCTGTACCCCATGGTTGTCTGCAACAGTGCTTTTAGATGACTTGCTTATTAAAGCAGAGTCCTGTGGGGCCTCCAAAGTCCTTACTTTCAGAATCCTTATTTGTGGCATGGCTGGCAGAGAAGCAGCTTTGATTCTTCTGTTAATATTACAAATATTTCCAGCTAACTTTAAGATCTATGCTGAAATGGATGACCTCTTTTCTATGTTGTTATAGCAGTTCAAAAGACTCTTTTATTAAGCCAAGTGCCAGATCATTATTGGTTTTTATTGTGCTGTAGTTTTGTCTAATATCAGAAGGAAATGATTTGAGGCGAGAGATAAAACACCAAATGGATTTAGTTATCAAAAACTTTATGGTATCTTAGCTTCCTGCAGGAGTAGCCTGAATAGATCTTTTTGGGAGGATTTTTATTTTTGTCTAAGAAAGAACTGCATAGCCATTACAATGCTCTCCATCACATGGGCGGTGCCAAGGACCACAGTCTGCTTAAACAAATACCGAGTGAGGCAGAGACACGGTGCCTACAGAGTCCAGCCAGAATGACACAGAATTGAGGTCACAAGGTTAAGATCTGCCATGCCACTTTCCCAGAGCACTCCCATTCCACAGAGTCACCCTACAGAATTCTGCGTTTCTAATGCCGACAGATTTTCTCTTCTGATTTCCTTTTGCACCATAATGAATTAAACATTGGACTTTTCTACATGGGAGAAATAATGGAAAATACCTAAACTTTTGTACAAGGGAGAGCAAAGCAGTGAAGGTCAAACGACCAGTTTAGGAGATTTGTGGTTGATTACACAGGGAGAGAGACAACTCTGCACTGCTCTGGGGAGTGAGGAGATTGAGCTCCTTCTGGTCCTCTGGGTGCAGAAGAAATAGGTGTCAGGATCCACTTGCTTCCTTCTACTTTTCACTTCTCCAATATTGTGTTTGCTTTTGTCTTGTGTGTATTTTTTGGCCAGTAATTTTTCATCCTCACTCATCTGTTCCTAAAGTCAAAACCAAGCATTGCATTATGGTCCCTGAGCTTGTCTCTCTCACTTTGACAGATACTTTTTCACATTCTTGATTTGTTCCCAAAGGCAGATGATCACTATGGACTCTATGTTTATGTCCTCCAGCTATCTTTTAAGCACTGTCATCCAAATGGTTGGTGGGTCAATCATAACCTCATTGTACTATTACTTGTTTCTGACTTTTTTCCTTGTTGAAAAGTTTCCTATTCAACACTTCTCAACAACAAACTTTAAACCATCTTTGCTTTAGTAAAAAAAAAAATCAATTTTTAATTTTAGCAAAGAGACTGTGATCCCTGTGTAGTCAGTGATGAGAAATGCATCTTCAGAGGATAATTTGTCCCATCCTCACTCCTGTGACTATGTAGGGAGATTAAATTCCTAACTTAGATTAGATAACTATCTTCAGATAACTACAAGGTGAGATAAATTCCATCTCAACTCATCACATAATATTCATTCAGTAAAAGAAAATCTTATTTTATATGCTCTCATTTACTTTAGACTTTGGCAAACTTGTGTAATTCTACATGTCATGCTTAGAACAATGAACATGTTATCAACCTCACTTTTACAAATTTAATAGTAAACTATCAACTTGTGTAGAACCAGAGAGATGCATAATAAATGTTACAAGAACAGCTTTAGGCATTGCATATTAATAGCTGTGGTGGGATTGACTTGCAGAGCCTTGGTTTTATGATCAGCAACAAGATAATTAGTAAAATTATCCTGCAAATTCATTATCCTTATTCCTTCCACTTGTGCATTTTATTCATTACATATAAAAATGAGGAGCCTTGCCTCCAGACAGATAATCAGAATGTGTCAGACACAAAAGGTCTGGACTTTCTTTAAATGTGCTTTGGTAGATGCAACCTTAAGTAGTATCCATGATACTGAGGAATGTACAGTCATTATTCCAAATAGAATAAGCCCTGTAATTTTACAGAGAAACACAGTTGTGCATTTTGTAGGCTTTCTCACACCTTAACTCTATTTTGAGATAAATGACATAAACATTGTATAGTTCAGGAACATAGTCATTTCCTTCTGGCTTAGTCTGAATTCACCGACAGTGCTGTACTTTGATTTTCACGCTCATTGTCCTCCCACTGCTTAGATCCACAACCCAGCTGAGCTACACTGGGGCTCCCTTCACCCTATTCATCCAGGGAATGTGGGGCTAAACTAGGGTGCAGGAAAGTCGTGTGGACTGATTTATGCAGGTCTGTTGCCCTGCTGTACAGCCAGACATGGGAGATCAGAAGCACCTCTTGGCTACTGCCAGTTTACATGGAGTCAGACGAACCAACAGTGCTCTCCTACACCATCATCTCATTTTGCAGATCTTTATAATGTTTCACATTTTAGATTTGAGGTTCTTGTGTTTTGCATGGGGTGCTCACACTGGCAGTGCTTGGCTAGACTGACCCTGCACCCAGTCCCATCTGGATTTTCCCTTTTACCTCTGGTGGCTTCAACACTTCATTCTCCTTATCTTTATCTCAAAAAATGCTCCATTTTGATTTACTTTAACACACTTTAAGTTGCATGATTCTTAAAGTGCTTTTATTTTGGGATATGATCTTCATAAAAGGGCATCTGCCAAGCCAACAATGCTTTAAAATCCTTGCTTTGTATTTTAAAGACAGCCAAGTTTGTACTTGTAAGATTTGATTTGAAACACGGCCTCAAAAATTTAGTAAGAGTGGCATCTTTTGTGGAAAAATTGAGGACACTTTGCAATGCATCATATAATTATGGTTTCACCACAACTAAGTACTTCTTGCTGGCCCCAAATCCTGAACGGTTCCTATGGTGTACTCTGCCTACTAATTAGATGGCACTCATCCAAAATACAGGCACTTGAACAACAGAACAAGATGCAATCATGGATCAGCCCATTTCTGCATGTGTTGAGCTTACTAGTACTCACAGACACTATGGAGCTGGCATGGCTTTTGAATTATCTTTTGCCAAATGAAGCATGTGACAAAGGACAGTAAAACCAAACACCCCAGGTCTGTGTCTATTTAAGCTGAGAAATCCCTTCACTTGTTCATCCAAGCTGCATGGCTTCTGCTGGAAAAGAGGGACAGAGATAGGGACAAATAAACTCTTGCTGGTTTGTTTTAAACCTGAACTCACTAAAACAAAACAAAACAAAACAAAACAAAACAAAACAAAACAAAACAAAACAAAACAAAACAAAACAAAACAAAACAAAAAAAGAAAAACAAGAAAGACAAGAAAGAAGAAAAAAAATCCATGAAAGCTTAGATGACAAGATATGGAAAGGTACATACACCACAGAAAAAAATAACTGATAGGGAACATCTTTAACAGAAGGGAATGTTTGATGATTTGGGGAATCTGCCTATGTATAATTTATGAATTCCTTATGGCTGTTTTTTACTATGTAATGCTTTATACTCCGTATGCTAAGAAGACAGGGAAAAGAAGTTAATGTCTGTGCAAGAGAAGGTTGATAGCTAAAGATTATCAGCACCTGAATAGATCTTACCCAAGGAAAACAAAAGGTTAAGGGCCATGTTTTTTTCCCTGCCTCTCCAGAGAGGTCTAGATTTGAATAGTGGAAAATCCCAGACAAGAGAAAAAAGATATCAGATAGTAATCCTGGGTCTTAAAAAAAAAATCACACAGCCTAAGTGACTCCTGTGAGACTCCAAGGGCCCAGAGACAAAGGCAGCTTGTTTAGGAGAAGAGAGCCTGGAGGCAGCTCTCTGAGCAGAGACACCAGGGAGGATGAAAGATGCTGCTGCCTGGGAGGAGAGAGAGAGGGAAAGCCAGGCTGAGCCTGGAAGACAGGATGGAAATGTCATCTTCGGATGCAAGGGAGCTGAGGAGTGACAGCAAAACATGATGGGCAAATTTAGATAAGGAAAAGCATGCAGATCTTTTATTGCTTTGTTTAGAGATACATGCTGCTTCTCCAGGTAATGGGGAAAAGCTCCAACTATCTATTTTTTTTTTGAAAGCCTGCAGAACCTGCAGTGGTCACAGAATCTGGACATAGTGATGCACACAGCAAATTTGGGAAGCCTGCTTCAGCTAAGGGAAGCCTGCATGCTGCTTGTCTCTGTGTGGTAGGCCCACAGATAGCAGGATGAACATTGTCCATCTGCTTGGAAAAAGCCTGAAGTGCCTGAACTGAAAAACCGAGCTCACGTCCCTGTTCCCAGGAAAAACATTTCTTCAAGCATCATCCTTTTTATACTGTGAGGCTGCTGCAGCTTCGAGCTTCCCCATCTGATGAACACGAGAGAGAACCAGCTGCCGCAGCAGCAACTATATTTAGCAGTCTATTCTGCTATTGATGCATATATACCTGGTACCTATCGCCTATAATGAGAATTATTCTGACAAACCACAAGGAGAATAGGCCTTTTAGGATTCAGTTCATATTACCAGAACGTCTGAGGAAAATTACCCTCTTTTTGTCCATGCTAAATTATTCCAGCTTTTCATTAATACTCATTAAGTTTTTAAGGGTTGGCATTTTTAGCAAAAAATAGTTTTCTTTGACAGAAAAAAGCCACCCAGATAAATGAAGAAAATGTTTACCCAATTTAATAGGCATGATTTTCTCTTTTGGTGCTCAATTCAGCATCAGGATCTGAAGTCCACAAAGGTTGGAGCAGGGTCTACAATTTTTTTAATTGGGCTCTTTTCATTCACACTGGAATACTCTGAAAATGCAGGGCTATAATGAACCATTACATATGCACACATGCAATACTAGAAAAATTAATAATGTCTTGGATTTGCTCAGTATTTATTCAGCATTCATGAGTAAATAACAAATAACTTGATAATATTAATAAAAAAAATCCTGTGGAAAACCCACACAGCTGGAGAGAAACTTTTTTACTGCATGAAGCCCACTTCCTCTCCCACCAAGCTATTGTCATTACTCTGAATAACTTTTTTTCCCTTCACGGGTAAAATGGCAGGCTTGCAATTTCTATATAAAATTGCATGGTTTTTAACAGAAGCTTGTATGTAAGCCTTTTTATGTGTGGGTGACTTTAAGTATAGTCAATATTATTGCAAAAAAAATACATATTATTAATTAAATTAATTCTGTTGACAAAAGCTAGATTTTCAGAAACTATCAGAAATGTGATGGTTTATCACCATCTTCATTATAATCTGTACAGTGGGACTGTTTGGACAACTCACTCAGAGGCCCATCATTTCAAGCAACATTAATAATTTGTACATTAAATAATTTAATAATTTCCAAGTACCTCACTTTTGAAGCACACCTGATAGCATATTACTTCCTAAGTTACTAAATCCTAAATAACTCTAAGAAAGACACAATGAATACACAGTAAATGGCATTTAGTACTAATCATAAAGGCATTTTGGTTGGTGAAAACTTGATCAGTATTCAGTCAGCCTCTCTTAAAGTATGCTATTAAAAGCACTGCAGAGAAGAGGCTGTGTATGTTCATGTATTTCCTGAAAAACCAAATTTTACCTTTCACATTTTCAAAGAAAAACCCCAACCCAGCATGTCCCAAGGGGAGAGAGCTACAATGGCAAAAAAGTCAAAATAAATAGAATTAAAAATGTTAGAGATTTTTTTGCAGTGTGGCTAGTACTGTATTCTCCTAAGTCTTTGAGGTTTTGCACAAGGCAGGAGGAAGCCCAGTGCACTGTACAGAAAATTAGACTACATCCCTCCTGACAAGCTGAGGGGATCACACCTGAGTGCTAGCCCACAGCTGTGCCTATCACTGAATCACTGACTCCAGCATGGTTTTGTCTGGGGCCAGCTCTTGCAGGGAAAATCCCTGCATGCCTGGGGTCTCTCCCAGCAGGCAGCATGGGTGAAGCCACTCTGCTGCATGGCTGTAAGAGAGCATCGCTTTTTGGGCATGAGCCATGCAATGCTGACTGGCCTCAGGCTAAGAGAACACTTATTAGTCCATCTTACTTATTAGTACAGACATTGCAATAGAATATTCTTGAAAGTGATTTAATTTCCTTTTATTAGACTCTTCTTTTCTCCCACAATTTCCTTAAAGTCTTTCTGCCAAGTGAAGCTAACTGCTAACTCGTGTTGCTCCTAAATATGATTAAATAAGATTAACAAAAGAGTATTTGTCTCAGCTCCCAAATGAGGAAAATTGCCCCTCTCTCAGACATAAACAGACAGCTCATGCATCCTGGGTCACACCAAATTGTGGCAGGAATGGGAGAGTTCCCACTGATCATCTCCAGTTGCAGAAAATCAGGCACCACAGAGGAATTTCCTAGTCATAAGAGAATGTTTTCTGAAAATATTAGTGTAGGAGACAGGAAAAGGTGCACAGCCAAAGTACATGTGCAACGTCGGCCACTGAAACCCACATTTCAAACTAATACAGGTTTTCAGAGACACAGCTTCAGGTGGGGATGGCAGTAGGTCTGTTGCCCTGCAGGCTGACAGGGCAAACCAGAGCTGTGTCTGTAGGCATTGGGGTCTGTGGCTCTGCAGTCTGCAGCCCAGAACACGTGGAGAATGGGAGATCCTCTGCCTCTCCCTCCATTACTCAATAGCCATTCCTGGAAACATGGCAGAGAAAATGGGCTCTACCTTGGATGGAAAACAGACCATATGACAGCATCTAGTTGCATTCTCTGGTCAGTTTGGTTCTTTAATGCCTGTTTAATTAAGGAGGAAACCATTGTCACCATAGGGTTTGCTGAAGGGCTCTGTCATCTCAAGTCACCCCTCCTTGGGGTTTCAATCTGTTCTGTGTCAGTCTTACCAAGGGGGTAGAAAGTAGGTTGCTCTCTACAGATGGCAGCTGAAGGCTCAAGCCCCAGGCTCTCAGCAGTGCAGATACCTGCCATTGCCCAAATTTTGTTATTCTTTTGTTAGGACTGATAATACAGAACATTTCTGGTATTATTTTGGTATTAATTTTGTTGGCCTCAGAGAAGCTGTGGCAGGGCTATACAAAACGAGCATCTATCTGGCCCTTTGCCCTTAATAACAAGGAATCATTTCTCTGTATTGGAGCAAGATGGTGATTGTGCTTTTTTTCCAGCTTTGTGAAACACTCTAAAACAGAGGGAAAAATTAGTAAGTATTTTACTGTATTATTTTTGTATAGCAAAGAGGCTGGATAATTCATTCTGGATTATCTCTTGCTTTGTCAAATAACAGGGTATATACACTCACTACAAAACAGCAATTTTAAAAATTAATTCTACCAAATTAGCACTATAATGTTTCATTTTTTTACTGACCTGCCTTTCCCTAAGACAAAGCCTTTGCACACCAGCTACTTGAGTTCTAAGAATATGGGTCTCTTTTGTCTGCAGCACCCTATTCAATTCAAAACAGACCAGATTTTGCTGAATTTGAAAACGTCAGTGCCCCAGCACATGGGTGGCTAATGGCACAGAGTGTGCCTCCACATCCTGCACTGGCTCCTGGAAGACTGAAAGGCAGATTACCTTTGAGTGGTGCTAGTTCTAAGTCTTAGTCCCACATAGGAGTTTTTAGCTTGATCTCCTATTTCCACTAACACATTTATAGTTTTTGCCATTTTAAGGTGGTATTTATTAACTGACATCAAGATTTACTATGTTCAAGTTTTAAATATACAGCATACTTCAAACCTCAGATTCCTTTGAGACAGTAGTTTCAAGAAAAACTGTGGAAGCAGCAAAAATCCAAGAGTGACAATTCAGGGGGACAGCTGATGTACAACTAATTTATGGTTGGCTGACATTACCACTGTTAGTGTTGCATTTTAGTTCTATTTTACATGGTGTTCTGTACCTCAGACTCTATCTGCTAAGGGCCAGGGAAGAAATATTTACATGTCTACATATAACGTGTTGGCTGTGAAGGTTTATTGACAGCTGAAAACCACAATGTGGGCAATAAAAAGGATGAACCATGCATGGTGCCCAAACCATGAGCAGGTTCTGCTCAGGCAAGCTAACAATAAGTAACAGATCACCCAGAGAGGGATTCTGATGATCTGAGGAAGCACAAAAAGGGATAAAATGTGTGAAAAGTAAGCAATCTCCCTCCAGCCTTTTGGATGGAGAAATGGGTAATGGAGAGACCCTGGCTGCAGCAGACACACAGAGATAGTCCAAGGCACCACATACAGACACCTGAAAGCTGTCACGGTGTGAGGAGCCAAGGGGATGGTGGTGTACACAGGTATGGCTCTCTGTAATCACTGCAGCTTATGTGGACAAAGCCAAAATATCTTCAGCTCTGGTACTGCTGCTAATTTTGCTCTAACAGCACAAGGTACTGTATGGACTGCTAATTCTCATTGAGAAGCTGGGGAAGCTCCAGGCAGAGCTTGCTGAAGCTCTACAGTGCTGCTATCCACACCACTAGCAGTACCCAGGCTGGCTGGAGGAAAGCTGACAAAGGTACAGTGACTGCTCAGAAAAGATACATACAAATGAGCTGGGGGTACATGTGGTAAGAGGGGCAGTGTTTACAGGTGAGTACTGCAGATTGGATTAAATACCTCGAACTCTGTATTAATGTTTCTGGGATTTAGTGCCTTGAG
This sequence comes from Acanthiza pusilla, assembly GCA_036630365.1. Classification (NCBI taxonomy): domain Eukaryota; kingdom Metazoa; phylum Chordata; class Aves; order Passeriformes; family Acanthizidae; genus Acanthiza; species Acanthiza pusilla. The sequence goes on from JAXCHO010000098.1 coordinate 4,434,299, forward strand.
TGAAATGGTAGATTTTCCAAAAACTCTTGGGAATGTATGACTTCTATTTATTTGAGTAAGAAAGACAAAAACAAAAATGCTGAAGAAATGCAATGAACAGAATACATCAGCCAAAATAATGCTTTAATTGTTCTGAAATTTAGGATACTAAAAGCAAAGCCGTGCTGCGGAAGTTCTTCTGAAAGACTGCAATGAAAAAAGTGATATTTTATGCATCTGATACATTATTTAATATGATTCTGACACTTTGGAGTATTTCTGTATTCAATGAGACTGATCAAGTGTCTGCAAACTGGGGCTGCTCATAAGTCTTCATACCTTCTCTCTCCCCCACTCTCTCTTTTGCCTGAAGTTGGTGAGCTCCCCCTGAAACTTTTCCAGGAGTTTCCCACCAGGCTCAGTCACAACAGCTAACCCAAATTTCTCCAAGAAGGTGCTGGTCTGAGGCTGGCCTTCTCACCTCTCACTTAAAGTTGCCCAGCAATTTGTCCCCAGCAATGAGACTGCAAAGAAACTCTCTGCTAATGCAGAGGCAGCTATTGCATGAGCACTGTGCAGAAAAGTGGGTCTCAATCCAGCTGTAGGGTTTTCCCTCTCCTTTGAAGAGCAACAGGAGTGTTTAGAAATATACTGCTGATTACCATATTTGTGTTCTGTAATTCTTCACATGTCCAGCTCCACCAGGAGCTTAACTGCAGCCAGTGGGATCTTACAGTCATTAACATTTACAAGGCAGCAGTTCACAGTTGTTGAACTAACAACCTACCTCTAAGAAACTGATTTTTCTTCCCTCTAAGTATTGACACGTGTTCCACTGACTGTGATGCTTATTCACAGTGACAGTGTGTTTGGTAGAATTTCATGTTTTCACAGGATTTGTCTTGTGCAGACAGTTTTTAATTTACCTCTGCTCTTGTTTTAATTCAATCAGCTGATGGAGTGGAGCTGATCTCATGGCACATATGGCTGTTCAGGTTTGAAAAAAGGCCCTGAATATTTGATGGGTCGATCCTTAATGCTTTCTGCTAAAGAATTAGCAAGACTGCTAATGAGCCAAGGGATCCCAAGTGGGGAGGGGAAAAAAATACAGAATTGATTCTGTTTTCATTCTTTTTTATGTTGCTCAAATAAAAAGTGCAGTGCTTTACATACTCTGATTAGATTCACAGGGTAGAGAGAGTCAAGTAAATCACTTATCAAAGCCACCACACTTAAAATGTCATTTTCATAAGTGGATGTCCTGTGTCCATGAGGAGTCACAACCTATTTCAAGGCCATCTGTGGGTGCTTATCCCTGGACAGAAGGTTCATGGCACTGAATTGTCCTTCACGGGGGGGGGGGGGATGCTCACAGCTGGAGTCCATGTCCTTTCACTGCACCCCAGTGGATTTTTCCATCTTCCCTGAAAGAACTAATGTGTCCTCCACTGCAGACCCCAGCCTGTCTCCCCACTGCTCTGTGCCATTTCAAAGGTAGTGGCTTTTTCTGAGTTAACTGGCTGTGCTTGGTTTTTCTCCAGCCCTTTCTCTGCATTCCTGTTGCTCCATCAGCTTCCTGCTGTCTTCACATTCTGCGGCCAAACACTGTTTGCAGGCCAAACACTCAAACTATGCCTGTCTCTATCCAGTTCAATGACACCACTCATGTCAACACAAAAAAATCCAGGGAATTCAAAAGGAACCTCTTCAATAATCAAAAGCTCAGCTTGCCTGTGGGTTTCCTTCCAACAAACCTACTGAAACTTTAGGAAATCACAGCTAAGACTGTAAGAATAGCCAGATCAATCTCCATTTACCTTAGAAATTAAGAACTGCCTGCACTCGACACACTCCCTTGGTCTTTAATTCCATAGCAAATATTCTCAGCGTCCATCCTATATTGGCTGCAACAGCTAACTTAGTGAAGAGGCAGGACTCTTGTTGCTCCCATTCTTTGAAGGTACAGTCAAATAAATGTTGACTTTAAACCCCACCAGTCATAACAAAATACACAGTTCCACACACTAATAAAGTCAAATAGGAATCAGCCAAAATTACTATCATAGAATCATAGAATCATCTTTGAGTTGGAAGCGGCCTCCCGGATCTTCTAGTTAAGCCCTCCTGCCATGGGCAGGGCCACCTTCCACTAGACCAGGCTGCTCAGGACCCCATCCAACCTGGCCTTAAACACCTCCAGGGATGGGGCACCCACAGCTTCTCTGGGCAACCTGCTCCAGTGCCTCACCACTCTCACGGTAAAGAATTTTTCCCCAATATCTGAACCAAACCTGCTCTCTTTCAGTTTGAATCCAGTCCTGCTTGTCCTGTTCACTACATGCTTTCGTAAAAAGTCTTTCTCCCTCTTTCTTGTAGGCTTCCTTTAGGTACTGGAAGGCTGCAATTAGGTCACCCCTAAGCCTTATCTTTTCCAGGCTGAGCAATCCCAGTTCTCTCAGCCTTTCCTCCCAGGTTGGTGCTCCATCCCTCTAATCAACTTGGTGGCCTCCTCTGGTCTTGCTCCAGCAGGTTGATGTCCTTCCCATGCTGGGGACCACAGAACTGAAGTAATCTTCCTTAGCAAGCCTCTGTTTTAGCAAGGAAGTGAATAGGTTGGCTTTGGCGATGTCTCAGGAACTCACATAGCAACTGTTCCGCGCATGGTGGAATAAAGGGTGTTTGTGTAGTCTAAACTTTTATTTTCCACTTCAAAGTTTTCTATCATGTCCTCCATGAACAATGCAAAGCTTACAAGGAATTGCCTTTTAAATCAACCAGCAAGTAATGACGCTTTTCTCTCATGTTTTGACATTACATCTGTAACTTGGTCTTACTGGAGTTATTTACATCGAAGGCTCCCTTAGAAGTTTCTCTATCCTCAAAGTGTGTGCCTGCAGCTGGACAGAGAAGTCAGTGCACTTTGAAGAAATTGTTATAAATTAGTGCATGGGGTTAGATAAGGTTCAGGATTCCTGCAGTGATTATAAACTCTACAGGAGACCTTACAACAGCTCCAATCTCGACAGGGTTACTGTCTTGTTAATCAGCCTCCTTCAGGACTGGAAGAGGTTCTGTGTCTCAGTACTTGGGGGCTTTCTCTGGAGGCTGCAGTTTGGAGCAGAAGGATCTGTCAGTTTACAAAGTCCACAGAGCTTTGATACATTTGGTGGTAAAACAACATCAAAAAGGGCTACGCTTAAGCTGCGGCAACCTGTGTTGCAGCAGACTGCAGCAAAAGACTATGGATTCTTAGCATGGTGCAAAATCAGATTTGGTGATATAAAGCCATGCCTAAATTGCTTTTGTAGCCCAAGTCCAGGCGTTTGCTCTGGCCATGGCCACATCCTGGAACCAGAGGGTGGTAAGATCTGTGCACAAACCTGCCTCTTCTCACGTGTTGGGGGAAGGGAACACAGGGAAGCAGATGGAGCAGACCTGGGGCACACTTACTACTGCCCTCAGTCTTGACTGAGGAAACATGGACACGCCATGGGAGTACCTGTTTAATGGAAAAGCCACAGCCTGACTTGTGCAGGGAACTCATCACCTAGAAAGAGAGGATGTTTTCTAGTTTGTGTTGTGCCAGAGACAGTTGAAATAGGGTGTAATGTTCCTTAAAAGGATGAATTTTAAGCATCTTCTTCCTTTTGCTGACGCTTCATACAGTAGAAGTGGCCCTTCCTATAATAAACACATTCCAGCACGCCAGGCATCTTTTTGGAGGGGAACATATTGCAGCTGCTGTGGCTTTTCATTGGCTGCCTTTGGGCACTTGTATAGCAACTTCATATATTCTGTCCGAAAAGAAGCTAAACTTTGGCTTCATTATGTGAATAGCACCTCCAACCAAAACATGGAAATGACATTCCTTATAAACAGTCTGTTCCAGAAAAGCAGAAAATCTGTGTTACAATTTCATGGATCTGCTCAGGACAAAAAGAGGGCAAGGAGGGGAATGGAATATCTAGATGCCAGTAAGTTACAAAGTGAGCAGCAAAGGCACATTATTACTGTTGCTGTTTTCAGTAATTATCAGTAACAACAACCACTGAAGATCTGGATTTGTATTACAAGAGTACCTAAGCACTGCTTCTGTAATACACAGCAGTTCCTTGACATAGAAAATCCACTTTTCACTACAAAAGAGAGCAGATGGATATATCTGACCTGACAGAGTACTACAAGAAACAATTTGGACAAAAATGTTCAAGCATGAGAAACAGTGGTAGAGCCCTGACCTCACCACTGGTTTCCCACCATCCTTGGGAAAAAAAGCAGCCCCTTAAGAGAGGTTTGGGAGGTAGCTATGGAACTGATTGGGAAAGTTTTCAAGGCTCTTCCCAGATCTGATGGGAAGCATGGGAGAAACTAATTGATGTAAAACTTAGCAACATTTTGACATCACAGGGTAAGCTAAAGTGGGATTTAATATGTTAGCATGGACTGGAGACCTTAAAATCAGAGACAAATAGCTGTACTTGATGTGACAGAGAAGGAGATGACAGTGGTGAGATGTAAAGACAAATGTCTCTGGGCAAGATGTCAAGCTAGGAAAATGATCTGCACAGCAGCATGAATGGAGGTGGGTAACATTGCATTTGTCAAAAACTAGGAAAGGATGTAGTAGCAATCAAAGTGTGTAATGAGAATTTTGGACCCAAGACTTACACCCTTGAGAATAAAGAGCTTCAGTCAGAAATACTAGAGAGTAACATCCTGGAAGATCTATGTGTAGTCTCAGACACAGAGACAGAAGGGAAGTTCAGAATAGAGAGCGATGCCCAGGTTTGCAGACATGGAAGATGGGCAGATTGGTGGTTACCCATCAGGAAGCTTGACAAAAATATTTCTTGAGGAATATTCCAAAGGGAAAAAAAGAGTGAGCAGCAGCTGTATTCATCGTTTTGGAGATGCACTTTACAATCTCTAGTCATACAGTGCATTTTTCTTCTCAGATCCCCATCTTCTCTTACATATCCATCTTCCTCTGTGTGGAAGGAATTGTGCCTCTTCTACATTTTTGCTTAATTAAGTGATCCAAACTGCAGAACTTAAAGGAGGAAGACCAGCTTCCCTGACTGTTCATTTTAAAAGCCTTGTATAAAAAGGGGAGTCTGAGCCTCGCATCACATCACAAATCCATGATATCTGCTACTAATTTGTAAAAAGCCAGCACGGACTGCGGCTAAGTCTTGTTGAACATGCACCTAAGTCCTAACAAAGCCTACTTTGTAAATGTTAGTTAAGTAAAAACTCTGCCAGTGAAGTCATAAGCAATACATCATCATCATCACCCTTTGGTAAACTCTTTGTCCAGTTTAAGAATTAAAAGCTGCATTTAACATATTGAGGGAGAATGGAGAAATGCCTTTAGAAACAACAAGCTTAATGCACTGCTAATCTCCAAACCAAATATTTATAGCCCTGTAGTTTATAAATCATCAGAAATATTTCGGTGGAGGGATACCCAAGAGGTAGGAGCACATACAATAATAGGGAGGTTTTACCATTCCATCTACCTTGTTTTCTGTTTCAATCACTATTACACCAGATTTTTTAGGTATTGTGAATTATTGAATTATCATTTTTGAAAAAGAACCAAAATGACCACGACTTAAAATATTACAGAAAAGTTTCATTGTTTATAAATTTGTCTGCCACAGAAAATAATCAATATCCAAACTGATTCAAGCCAAGACCTGTCTGGATGTGTATTAATTTGATCCATGAAAATAAACTAGAAATTACTAAGATAAAAGAAATAATAATGAAATATGGAAATAACTACAGATTTTGCACATTGTCATTATATAATGGACATAATGAAAATAATGACGTTACATAATTAAATCCAGGTGGAAAATGACCTTCCTAGACCTCCCTTCAAAATTAAGATTTTTGACAGTCATGATTAATGGAAACATGCACTTTGCATGGTTTGTAAACCTGAAACATCATTGTACATTTCAGTTTATAATTTATCCCATTATCTGCTTCTCCATGCATGAAGGTCAGCTGTGCTGGCATAAAGTAGCAGTGAAATCCACAGGCTTTGAAAGGTTGGTCTCACAGATTTTTCAATTATATTTCATGAGGAAATAATTTTGCCTACTTTTTCCTTAGAAAGATGACAATCTAAAAGAGCAAAATTTTAACAGCAGTAATTGCAGTATTCTTGTTATTCTCTTGTCTTTTCAGAGCAAACAAAATGGGACTGGAAAAAAATGGTTTTTCAGGATTCCTACCCGCAATATTTCTTCAATGCAGCTGTTATCTCCTGTTCCACTGTCCTGTAAACAAAATGAGAAGACAGTTTGTTTATGTTTTAAAAAGAAATAACAAATAGGTCTGAGGACATGGTTGTCACATGAAATATATTCCGACCTCTATTACAGCTCCAAAATGAGGCCAAGTCTTTCCAGCATCTGAAAAGTTGCGCTGCTTAAAATTCTCAAATTATTCCCCATCAGTGCCACAGGAAGATGCAATATTTAGAGTGTTTACATATGATTGCAACATATTTGTATAAATTCATAGGACTTTGTTCACACCACTTTTGGGTACGGTTCCTGCAGTTTTGGCTCTACTGTGTATGAGTAAGCAGAAGCAAAGCAGTTATTGCATGTACATGGCTCCAATGTGCATTTATTTATATTAAATAAATAACATCCCTCCACATCCTTTGTGCAGCAGAGACACTGCAGTGACACTGTCTGTGCGAAGCCTGAGGAGGGATAGGGTCGAGGCCCCTGTGGTGCCGAGGGGAGAGCTGCAGAGATTGCAACAGAGGAGCAACACCGAGCATGGGCACAGCAGTCCTGAGAAGCTATAATTCCCTAAAATGCCGACTCTAAACCCACCCATTCACTGTGGGACTGAGGGTGCAGAAGAATTCAACTCTCCCAAGTAGTATGGCTCACTCCAGAGCCGCTCTGGAGAGGGGAAATCAGAGACCTGGCAGGGCTGCTATTCCCCTGCAGGAACCATCCAGATGCTGCCTCACTGACGTGCTCAGTCTGGGTGTTCATTAGGATCCAAACTTCTGCCAGCAAGCATGAGGCAGTGTGAGACACCAGCCTCCCATGCTCATGTCCCTGCTCCGTCCTGCCTGCCCTCTGCCCGTGGCTTGCTCGTGCTGCCCAGCACAACAGGGAAGAGAGGGCACACCCTGGATGGAGGTACTGATGGTGAGGGGGTGCCCATGTCCTACAATTCTCCACAAGATACAGGTGGTTGCTGCATCCAGCAAGGTGTCTGGGGATTTCCTTCACCACGCTCCCTGACAATCCCCCACAGAAATGTTTTCTTCTTCTTGCAGAGCAGAACTAACGCAAGAAGCAGGGGACTAGGGCTTGAGGAACAAAGGGTAGAAAAAAATCAATCTGCTAATTACTGTACCCAAAGCACTAGCAGAGAGGTGAGCTTGATCTGCCCCTCTCATTTTCAAAAACACCTGGACACTCTGAATTTTCAGGTGTGCACCTGGAGATATATCAAAGCAATTTGATTTTCCAAACTGCTGAGCTTTTCTCATCTGGAAATCAGACTGCTCTACCACATCTGTATTTGTGCACCCAAAAAAGCACAAGGCACTTTCAAAAATAGACACCTCTCTGCCTGCTAAAGCCAAATGATAGCACTGGACAATTTGTCTGAGTACTGGACACTTTTACCACCACTCCCTAATCTAAGCTGAGGGACTGAGGAGGTCTGGATCTTCAACTGCTTAAAGCCCACCAGCTGTAACCAAGGTCAGGAGAACAACCGCCATGCATATGCAAAAGAACAATTTATGTTTTGTAGTTTTTTGTGACTGTTATTTCATGCCAATTCATAGAAAGTCATAAGTGCTTTATTGTCTGCACTCCTACTAAATCTTTGCTGAATATGGCCCTTGATTGTTAAACAAATGAATCACATAAACTCTTCTTGGTGAAACACAGTCCATCAGCTTTACAGTTCACTACAAATTACACCGCTGATTTCTAAGGCAAAGGTACTAAACATGTGGTGAAGTCAGACTTTGGAGAATTACTTGTATTGGATATATGGATGCTGAAGAGAAGCTGCAGCCCTGAGCAGATAGCCTTGTTCTGACCTCAGTCCTGCCTCTGAGGAGCTGCTCAGAACCGTGCATGATATTCCTGTCACAGGAGCAGGAGGACAAGTGTTCATGCTGCCAGTGAACCTAGCAAGATGGAGAGAAACAACAGTCTCTGGATAGTTAATAATTTAAAAATTTGTATTAGATACTTGCTATTTCTCTCTCCTCCATGGGTTTCCATCTATTTTTCCCCTTTCCTTCTCCAAACCCCAGTCTATTCACTTGATATCCCACTAACAACAGTGGAGCGTTTAGAGCCCTCATTATGACTGCCTTGTTTACAGAGCAACAAATTCGCTGCCCATCCTTAAGTCCTCTGTTCTAGTCTACTGCCACCTTACAGCAGAAGGGATGAGATGACCATATGACCTTATGCTGTATAGAATACATTGAACATGTGATAAAATGATGATCTCTATTTCTCTGTGAGGATAAAAATACCAAAAGTGAATTTGGCAACAGGCTATTTCAGACAAGGATTAGGAATAAGTGTCTGTTACAAAATTACATAACTCTCCTAGAAGTGTAGTAAAGTAAGTCTGCAAACACTCATCAGCAAGAAATTTTGTTTTCTATTACCCCAGAACTAAAACTTTAACTTTTCTTTCTATCCCAGCATCTCTCTGGGCAGGAAGTTAAAAACTTTTCACATATCTCTCTCTATATCATCACACAGCCTTTCAAAGGATGAAAAATAAGCTGGAAACATAAAACCAAAGACAAGATATGCAAAAGTGATATAATATTGGGGGAAAACCCCCTCCATTTCTGTATTTTCCTTTTTGTTTTTCTTCTTTTGAGTGCCAAATGCAAATTTCTTAGTTTGCTCTTGCTTTGAATACTTGCAAAGATCTTAACATTACTGTTGATATCAAACTTTCTAGAACAAGGGCAAGGCAGTTAAGAGACCATGCTCTGCATACAGCAAACAACTTAATTTCATACAGTCTGGAGCTTTTTTTTTTTTTTTTTTGGTTGGTCATGATACCATAAAACACAATGCAAAATGTTACTGTGGGAGCTCAGGTATGTCTGAAAAGTGTCTGTAGATGTTGGCCTGGAAAAGACTCCTAATTCACACTTTATAAGCTCTTCTCCACTACATCTCTACTGACATTACAGAGGAACACGCACTGCCCGGGAGTCTGGCAACCTGAATTTAACTTCGTGGCCACGGTTTAATTAAAAGAAAATGAACACAAGCTGGTAAATGTTTCTTGAAATCTGAATTAAAAGAAGGGATTGCATTAGCTGCAGGGAACAAGCAGCACAGAGCCCTGGACACGCTCTTTGCTCGGGTGCGCTTGCCATCGCAGCACTATTGCGTCGGTGCTGGCTGTGTGACGCAGCCCCTGCGTGAGGCTGCTGTCGGCACTGCTGGCAGGCTCTGCACAGCGCTCCCTCCACCCTCTCAACAGCCACAGGACACTTGTGCAATACAAGTCGAATTGGTTTAAAAAAAAAAAATTAAAACAAAATAAAGGTTTTGAGGCTGCTGCTGCAAACTAAGCTGAGGAGCTCTTCCCCCTTGTTTGTTCTGACACTGATGCACCCGTCTCGTTTGTCTCCCTTTCTGTTTTGAGATCTGTCACAACAAACTTGCCTCACTGAACTCCAGCGGACCATCAGCGAAACACTGGCAAGTCTTGGGGGGCTGTCAGGCAAAGTGGGCTCAGCCTCTTCCCCCTGGATGCCGTGTCCATTGCCTTGGTCCCCCAGCCAGCACAGGGCGCCGAACATCTGCACCCACGGGCGGCTGCGGGAGGCAGGAGCAGGCGAGGAGCTGCCGCCCAGGATAACGCGGCGGCTGCTGGAGAAATAGCCGCGAGCATCGCGCTGCTGATAACCGAGCAGCTAATTACCATGCAAAGCACAGAGAACTGTAAGAAACAAGGCTGACTAAAGGCTACAGCGAATTCTTGGCAAACGGGATGTCGTTTCAAAAAAAGCTGCCTCTGTACAAATTTTATTTCAGAGCATTACTTTATTTTTTCTTCCCTTACCGAGAGCTTTCACATGGAGATATATAAAGAAACCTCTCTGAAAGGAATTGCCTATCTTGTGATACTTTTCCCTCCTTTCAAATCTTTGTGTCGAGGAAAGAAAGAAAAATCTTCTGCAAGTATCTATTTCCATTTTAGCCTAAGAGATTTTTATGATGCAAGGTTTTGGTGCTGTCATTATTTGGACTGTGCTAGGTATTTTTACAAAGTGTCCAGAAGTTACTGGCTTTTTGTCTCCAGTATCAATTAGGCATGAGTATGATCTTCTGAAGCCTGAGGTACATACTCATCCTCTTCCCCTCAGTGGGAGCCAGGCTGACTGTGTCACCTCTGCCCCACGCCGCACAGGTACAGCACTGCTCACTGTGGGACTTCCCCTGGGGCCTAAAGGGAAGCTTCAGGCATTGAATGTTGGCAGGCAACATTCATAAATCCATAATGAAACAAAATAGGAACAACATGGGGGAAAAAAGCCCACATTGATGGACCTTGATCTGAAAGCATTTTAGAAATGCTTCTTTGCCAGGCCACACACACACACACACATGTGCACGTGTATATACAACATTTTCCATGCAATCCACTAGAAAGGAATATCCAGTATGAAGAAGTAAACTCCTTATCTTTTTACTTATCTGAAAGTGTGGCTTCTGCCTGTTGGGTTCAGGAGAGCCATTACCCTCAACAAAGTTCCCTTCAATCATTTCTCTAAAGAGATCTTAACACATTCAAGCTGTGGAATTTGCTGGAATTTAACAGGGTTTTGTGCATGAGACCAGAGATGTGATTTCTGGGGGTTCTGCAGAAATATAACCAGGCTGTGTAAAGGTATTTGGGGGAGGTGTCATTTGCAGAAACCCAGGAAGGGTTTTTAGACATTCAGGGCTTAACTTGTTACTGACTTCCTCACATGCACTACATCCTCCAAAATGCTCTTTATGGAGTGGTTGTGCTGAACCCACACTGCTCTGGAGAGAAAAGGCAGGACTTTGAACCTCAGGAAAGGTGGGCTGGTAAAAAGATTAGACCTCAACCTAGTCAAAAATGTACCCTTTTGCCTCTCAGGAAATACCCACTTTTTGTAATGTTTTCATTCTGAATCAGGACCTGGGGTGCAGGCTATGTACTTGATTTTACCCCTTTGTCTATGTTCCCATTCAAAATGCAATTGTGTCACATCATTACCTTAAAAATGAAATTTTAAGAAACATTCTTCAATTCAGTTGAGACTTCAGAACTTAATCAGGTCAAAATACTTCAATGACAGATTTTAGGAAACATAAATATAATTTATAATCATAGAATAAGATATGGCCTAAACCAAGAAGTCATTAAACCAAAATATCAAATGTTTCTCTCCAAATGTGAGAATTTTTTCCTTTAAGGAAACATTTTCTTCAAACAAGAATGAAAATGAGTTTGATCAAAATCAACATGGATACAGACATTTTCAGTTCTGATAACTTGGAACATCCCACAGAAAAAAAGATTGAGTAAGAAAAACCGGAACAGAATTAAAAATGGTATTTATATTTTTTTTTTCTCCCTCTCTAACAACAACAGTTCTTTGATCTTGATGGGTGATGTGAGACCTACCAGCAATGTTTCTATCTACTTTTAGAGGGAGGAACTTCAGGGAGCCATGGCACACTGCAGTCACCCTCATTTCACCGGATGGCATTAGTAATGCTTGTGCCTTCAGTGAAGAAGACTCCTAATCTCTCCCTGAGGATGCAGGCAAGCAGGGCTGAGCTGTGTAGGGTTACACCAAGGAAAGAGACAGCTCATAAAGCTTAGTTTTCTGTTCCTGGTATTTGAAAGCCTCACTGTGCACTCATGCTATGCCTTACCAGAGACTGGAGTGCCAGTGGCCATGCTCTGTTGATACAGTAGTTTTCTCCTGTGAGTAGGAGGTGTTTTCGCTTTTACTATGAGGAATTGCTGACACTTCTTTAGACACACAGAAGTACAGGAGGGAGATGGGAAAGAAGAGCTAAATTCTCCTCAAGGTCTGTGTCAGAAAGTGTTGCACTAATTAAAGTCATTAAATCCATCTATTTCACAGTCACTGTTAATAAACTGTTACCTTTAATAAACTCGTCTCTTTTGAAATGGAGCCTTCATGTTTTTTATGGGGATTATTTTTCCTACCAAGGGATCCTGCAACACTGCTCTTGGTTCAAAAGGGAAGAGGAGTAGGTTTAAAAAAGATTTTATTTCAAGAAAAAATATAATAAAGAGCAAGTGATGAAAGTCATCCAGTTTCACTTTAATGAAATATCTGGCTGTACTAATTGGAAGCCTCACTGCAATTGGAGTACCATGACACCCTAGTCTTGTACCAGGAACACGAATATGTTCTGGCTAATCAAGGAAGATGGATCCAAAATACCTGTAGATAGAGAAAAATGCAAAGGATCCAAAAGACTTGCCGTGCACACTAGGAAAGAGAAGCAAGAGCACGTTTCACTCTTGATGAATGACACTCTCTCAGAGCAGTGTGCTCAGCAGCTCCCCCACAACCGAGGCAGGAAGCAGCTTTTGGAAATCAAGGTCCTCCAGAAGAAAGACTGGAGAGGAGTTCATAGAGCCATAATCCAGAGTATCACAAGCCTTAGGCAGTGCTGGCCTTATTTGCAGACCTGAGGCTCAGGTTGGTGTCTTGGTGAAGATATGCAACTCCACCAATACGTGCCCATGGCCTGTCCCAGAGCCTGAGACACCTCCTGCCTGTGCAGTGCCTAGGCTGAAGTCAGTGTTGACAAGCCAGGTCAGAAAGGGAAGTGATGCTCAAGGGCTGCCATCTGATGGCTGCTGGGAGCTCCACCAGGGCTCAGACATCTACAGCCCAGTGTGGAGGCGATTTGGAAAGGCTGGGTCTGGCCACGTGTTGAGAGGTCATCAAACTGATGAGGTGGTCTGAGTCAAAGTCTCAGTGTTCACACCACAAAAAAAAAAACCCAAGACAATTAAAGGCCAAGAACCCTTCTTAATATATAACCCTACTCTCTGCACCCCTAAGGGTCAGCAAACAATCAATGACTGGAGCTGCACCGGTAACATTTCATCTAGTAAAAGATGCTTGGGAGCCTCAAATGAAACCTACTGGCAGATCAGTGGAGTGATTTTACAGGCTTTTACATTATATTAATAAAAATAAAATTCCAAACATGCCAGAATTACACCATGACCCAGAACAATAAAGTGGAGCTGTAATGGAGATGAACTGCATTGTTCTATTAATAAAATATAAAGGTTTTATTGTTATTGGGAAAGATTGATTGTATCAAATCAATACCATGTCACAGTATATTAATGTTTTGCTTCACTAATGAAAAAACAGGGCCTGATGTGATTACACTCCCTTACTACCCATTTGAAAAATATAATGGACTGGTGATAATGAAGATTGCAACTTGCAATTTTACTCCTTCCTAGATACTTGCTCCTGGGAGGTGCTGAGTAAGTGACCTGTGCTTTCAGTAAAGACAGCAGTAGAGGAAGGTAACTTAGACATATGAAAATGCTGTCAAAACCCCCCTGAATGGACTCCACAGTCGCTGCTTCCCAGCAAAAAACTGGAAAAGCTAAGGACCTCTTGAAATGTCTTCAGCACATTACATTTTCTGCAGCACTGTATGCATGCCCAAAACATATCAAGTGACTGCTGCTTGACACAGTGGTCTATTTGTCAGAAAGTTTCCATTAAGGACACCAGAGTCTTTTGGTTTTACAGCACGAAAGGCTTTTTAGTCGAGTCACAGGCTTCTTCCCTCAGCCCGTGCAGTCCTGCAAGAGCCCACCCAAGGACCCTGCCCTGAGATCGACAGAGATCAGCTTTTCTCCCCATTAAATGCCTGTCCTCCTTGCTGCACAGATGGCCAATTAGTGTCAACTGGAATGTGATATTTTTAGTGATGTGGACATTTGTCGTCTGGGACCTGGGCTGAGCCTGATCGATTGCACTTAATATATTGTCTGTGTTTGTTTGGGGAGAATATGTAACATCTGTATAACAGCAACAGTTGGAAAAACAGGTATTATGGAACTGTTGATATTTTGGTGAATTTTGATATGAATTTAGCATCAGCTAGTATAACACTCAATAAATTAAATGGATTACTTTGCCAAGAGATCCTTTAAAAGTGTTAATTAACGATAAATCAATAAAAACTATTCAACATGAGAATCAATTACATCCCTGTTTACATTATTTAACTCCAAACATTTCTGTTTTGTGTGCTTGTAATTAGCAAGCTATAAAAGATGCCATAAATAGGCGCATAATGAGAGGAACTGTTTATAAATGATAATTGGTATTCATTCCCACTGAGCTAAAGGTTATGTGATTATAAACTGTTGTGCAGAAAGGGTTAATCCTCTTACAGATAGAAGGTTTTACAGTACAGAACTCTGGAGAAATCTTTCCCACAGAAGGCCCCTGATGGAAGAAAGCCCCTGTACATGAGTGCTGATGGAATGAGTAACATCTACCAGGTGTTCCTTAAAGCCTGTTTACAGCCATTTAGAAACAATGCATGGGGAAAAAATCTACCCTTTGGGCAGTGGTGGAGGCAGTAAGAAATGGAACCTCACACAAGGAATTCAATATTAATAAAAATCATCATCCAAAAAACAGCTATACGAAGTCTAAAGGAAAGATATCAACATTGAAATGCTACCAAAAATCTGGATGACCATGCTGTAAACAAAGCTGAGGACAGGACAAAGGATTCAAGGGTGTTTTCTGTCATGATGGGTAACAAGAATGTCGCTCTGCCGTATACTTCCTTCAAAGATTAAGACCAAAGGCTTTCACAGAGGGTTAAAAGAGGATTACAGGATCTTCAAGCAGCAGCCAAAAGCCCAAAACACAGAGCAGCATCCTGTATCTCCAGAAGGTAACACTGGATTATTTCCCATAACACACAGAGATGAAAAAACTTTCCTGGGGAGAAACAACCTCTCACTAATTGCTAATGCTGCAAGCAGTCTTCTCAATTTTAGAGACTGAGACCTGATCTAAACTCAATAGGTAAAAAATCCCACCATCTGGAGACGAGAGGCTTTCTGCTAACACCTTTTTCTAGTCTAAGGATGCCACCAACATCTGACAGTTTTGGCTTTGACAGTGTCACCTCCCCAGGAAAATAAATCTCAGTCTTTCACTCTAACTGCCATTGTGAGTGCAACAAGCATCAAGAACCCTTGACTGAGCAGGTCTGACCAGTGAGCATCTGGTGATAAAGCCAGCAGAGTTAAATAACCTATTTGCAAATCCAGAGCTAGACTATTTTTCTACCTTGCCTGGGCATAGGTGATGCACATTTCCTTTCCTTTCTGGATTGTGATTTAAAATACCTACATTGCATTGCTTTCCCTGACTTGCACAGAATACAACTGCTTCA
The DNA here is from genome assembly GCA_036630365.1 of Acanthiza pusilla. Taxonomy (NCBI): domain Eukaryota; kingdom Metazoa; phylum Chordata; class Aves; order Passeriformes; family Acanthizidae; genus Acanthiza; species Acanthiza pusilla. The sequence continues at coordinate 4,449,793 of JAXCHO010000098.1, forward strand.
CAGAATATATGGATCAGAGTAGAGAGTCTGAAATAAAGAGTCTATTATGTGTAAGGAAGAAAGCCTTACATAGTTTTGACAATGATGGCTCAGTCTCATTTCTAAGAATGTAAAAAACATATTCTGGCAGTGGCACTTATGCCATGGACACCTATTTGCCCAAGAGGGTTATAATTTGTTATTGAAAACCCAAAGCATTATCAATGAAGAAAAACAATTGTATGCATCTGCATCTTTAAATCAATTCATTGATGCCTCTGGTCAGCTCAGGTGGATTCTCTTAAAATCCACACAGAAGTTGATAAATAGCACAATTCTTCAAGCTGCAGTGAAAACCTCGGCAGAGTTTTATTGTGCTTTCAGCATTCCTGGAAGTCAAAAGAAAAATCCAGCCATACTGCGGTCACTGACAGACTGATGGGAACACATTCACTGCAAAATTACTGAAACCAGTATTTTCTAAAGGTATTGCAGTTAACAGGACACATAAAATGTCAACAAAAGTGTCAGGGCTGGCTGTCGTAGAGCTCATCATGTAAGTTCTTTCCAGTTAAGAATGTACATGACACCATGTATACATTAAAGTATAAACATATATACTAAGGGATACATGCACATGCATGTATGTATGTACACACCTCACAAAAAACTCTGCAAAAGTTTCCTGATAATGCTCAAACTAACAAAACAAGTGTCAAATCTTATCAACAACAGCCTTAATTTGGGAATCAATAAATTCAGCAGATCTATAAAGTTGCAGAATGGAGAAATACCTTCCTTATTTTTCCTGCCCTCTCTTTCCTGAATCCCTCTGAAAACAGAATTTTACCACTGATTCACTACAGCCCCAAATCAGTCCTCTTTGCTGGGAGCTAGGCAGGAGCCAGGCACTGTGCTACGCTCCCTCACCTCCAGAGTGAAGATATCTCCACACCTGTAAAATCATCCATGCCAAGGAGTGGCAGCTTCCCAGCACTTGTCCCTGCCTTCTTGTGGGCTCCATGACAGCACACCCTACTGTTTGGGCAATCACAGAGACCAGGAGCAGGAGGATAAATGATGTCCTGCTCTTGGGAAGACTTGCAGGTAGCTCCCAAATAGTTGTATGGTACTTGTTAGCATTTTTTGATGGAAGCCAAGCCGGTCCTTAAGTCTTGGAGGACAAAAGGTTGGCTTTAAATGATCCTAGTTCTTTTTCTTTTGGCTTTCACTTTTCTTTCCATATACTCTCAAGTTATTCACTTTTAAAGAGGATATTGCATCTGAACATCACAATGCTTTCTGATTTTCCTTTTGCTGTCACTGTTACAAGTAACAGTGGAATACAGAAAGTAAGTAGAAAGAAAAACCAGCCTCAGCTTTCCCAAATTTTCTGTCTTTGGAAAAGTATGCTTGTCTTTCCAGTAAGAACACATTTACCACCTGCTGATTCTGAGCGCTCCCACACAGCTAATGGACCACCATGCCTTAAAGGGGTTTGCGAGCTTCCACAGAAAGGTTATGTTGCCCTTAGGTTTGGTTTGGGTTGATTTCCAAAACTTGCACTGGAAAACTTCAAGAAGCCTCTTGGATTTCCACTTTTTTTTTTTTTTTTTTTTGTTTTTTTTTGTTTGTTTGTTTTTTTTTTTGTTGTTTTTTTGTTTTTTTTTTTGTTTTGTTTTTAAACAGAACAAAACCAAACAGTCCTCCACTTAAAAACAGGTTATTTTGCCTGTGGAGAAAGAAATGTTCAATGCAGCTCTATTTCATTTTAAATGGAAGCTAAATGGAGAGAAAATCCCTAATACTGCTTACAGACGTTTCCATCTAGGTCAAGTACAACAAATCTGCATTTTTAAGCAGCAGAGCCAGCTCTCTGTCCCTGTTGAAAATGGCAGGTCTTGTGGCACCCTGAGTTATAACAACACATACAGAAAACAGGAATGCAGTTGGAAAGCCTTTGAGCTGAGAAGCCACATGCTTCCCTTTTGTTATGTGATCTTGATGAATTTATTTCTGTGGCTTTTATTCATGTTTCAGGGCGTTGAATCCTTTAAACTTGTTAGTATTTTCCCTTTTTTATTGTTCTCTGCTGACTTTTGCTGTTTTATTTTATTCTTTTGTTCCCCAGTGTAACTGAAGGTAGTACAGTCCTGGGCCTATTACCCTCAGTCTCTTTGATCTGGCAGTGGATATCAACAAAGAAGTTATTTGTTCTCAACACATTAAACCCTTCTGTGTAGCTTTTTACAAATTCTGTTATGCAACTTTGATAGGGCCTGGAACGAGTTGTCAGGTACCAAAAGGCAGGGGAGCACAAAGACCTTTCCAAAAGCCAAGATATGAATGGTGTCATCTTGCTGTTTCACTTTCAAAGGTGGCTCATAGGGGCTTGCTGAATAGGAGTCGTTTGACAGCAGACATCTGAATTTGTATCACAGTCTCTAAGACACCTTTATAAGAACTTTGAATATCTTAGTTGAGTCTCAAGGATCAAAGCTTCCTATGTAATAAACTTATCATGGGTTACTCAGGGAGATTTTCAGCATTTGTTAACAATGGCAGCTGATTTGCCTCACATAACAAGCTACCAATAGAATGTAAGGGTTGTGATCAATACTTTAACTAGCAAGATAAAAATCTATCTGAAACTCAGGAATTATATTATGGTCTCATAATTTACTTTATAAACCATCTCCTATAATTTAAAGACACACATGCATTAAGTGTTGCTTGAAATACATTAAATTTTGATTTTTCAAATCAGAGTACTAGAATAGTAAGTAGAATTGGCAGCATAAATGAATATAATGAATAAAACACAAAAAGCTCTTGGCTGGCTTTTGTACATAGCATTAGAAACAGAGAAACACACATTGTTTTACAGTGAACTGCATTAAATATATTTGTTATGGGTTTGAAATACTCCAAATTATTTGTTATGGATGAGAGAGGATGCTCTGCATTTATGATATATGATACCACATTGTCATCAATTGTCATGCTTTGTTTATAGGACTGAGTAATTTGTAATCATCAGATTACTATGTTTAGTCTGCTCTCTGTTTTTTTCAGAGAGTGCGTATTAAACAGCTCAGATCCTTATATCTTTTATTTATTTGTTTGTTTATGAAGGGAATGATGAGTGGCTCATTCTCCCGAGAATTAACTGTTTGGTGAAGGGTTTGAGGTTTCAGATCCTGGTTCTTCTTGGAGAGGAGGGAAAGGCAAAACTACACCTGGGCCTGACTTTTATTTGTGTGTCCATATTGCCACATAAGGACATCAGGCAATAACACCGGAGAAAAATGAAGATGCAAAGGGCTATGTATACCTAAAGGCTTCCTCAAGCTTTCTGGCTCCCTTTCCCCAACCATACTTCCAGTGGCATTTCCTGCATGTTTTATGTGCAGATGTCACTCCAAGTCCCTTTTAGCCCAGTTACATATTAGGGCAGGTAGAAGCTGGGGAAGCCACTCCAAAACATGGATTGTCCTGCACCATTTGCAACAACAGGTATTTTGTGAGGAACAGAACAAAATGTCCTTGGCAAAACCCTCTCTTTTTCATGATTCTTTTTCTGCTGGAGAAATACAACTATGAAACAAGATACTCTTATCATGGGTTGCAGGCAAAGACTTTTAACTGTTTCTGTGCAGGGGAAGGCACAGACCTGTCAGTCAAAACTGGCTGGTCACTGTTGCCTCTGCCTTAGGGGGCTACTGGAAAAATCCCCACTGCAGAGCTCCCGCCTAGTATAAATTTTATATACATTTATGCTACAAACACAGCGGTACTTTAAATACCTGCAGCTGGGAAAACAGTCAACAGTTATGGGCTGAATCCCTGTATCACTTTGTCCATGGGGACTGTACAGACACAGCAGCCCATCTGCACAGATCACCCACACGGGTCTGGGGCTTTGTAGGGCAGCAGTTGCCCCTCACTCCCTGCCACTGCTGCCTTGTTGACAGCACCTGTATATAAACTCAAGATACAATGGGATTACTCATTACTCAGAAATAATTGCAAAATCAAACCACTGCCTTTGAAAAGGTGTGATATTGGTTTATCTGCTACCCAGAATAACTGTATCTCTAAGCTAAAGGAAAAAAACCAGCAAAAATGAGACAGAAGCCAAGCTTACATTTCCATTCTTATCTCTCTGTACTGATACTCTCTCAGAGGTCCCTGCTTGCATAGCAGCTGCTGAATTGCTATAGTTTACTGTCTGGCATATTAAAATAAACTAGCACTGATTTTGGTAATTTGCATAAACAGTTTATGGATTTCTACAGAGAGGCAGAAGCTCTTCATCTGTGCCAACCTGTGCATCAGCCCTCTCAGCCTGTACAAGGACTAACCATAGCAGAAACTGCCTTGTGAACATACAGGTCAACCATTGTGTCTCATTAGGGTCCACAGTTAGTCAAAGCTACTGACAAAAAAGATGCTACTTTTGAAAATGATATATCCTGCTACTTGACCAGATGGAAAAAATTAAATGACAGAATCACAGCCAGCCCTTTGATTATCGTGGTCCTCCTCTGGACTTGCTTCGACAGGTCCATGTCCTTCCTGTGCTGGACACCCCAGAGCTGGATGAGCACTGCAGGTGGGATCTTACCAGAGCAGAGCAGAGGGGCAGAATCCCCTCCCTCCTCCTGCCGGGCACGCTGCATGGGATGCAGCCCAGGATACAATTGGATTTTTGGTCTGCTGGATCATGTTGAACTTTTCATCAACCAACACCCTCAAGTCTTTCTCCTCAAGGCTGCTCTCAACCCATTCATCCCTCCACCTGTAGCTGTTCTTGGGCTGGCCCTGACCCAGGTTTGCACAGGCCCACCTCTCAAGCCTGTCAAGGTCCTTTTGGATGGCATCCCTTCCCTGCAGCACACTGCTGCCAGCACACAACTTGGTGTTGTCAGCACACATGCTGAGGGTACACTCAGTCCCACTGCCCATGTCACCAACAAAAATGTTAAACAGATGTCCTGACTGAAAATAGTCTGCAATAATCTGCATTTTGCCTGCATGCAAGACCTGTATAGCACTTCACAATCTAGAGATGTAGTAGTATATATAACTTTAAATACAAGAATATAGCTACAGTTCTATATGGGCAACACTATATATTTTTAGGAAGGATAACAAAGAGTACATTGTACAGCATAAAGGACTGGAAGCATTTTAGGTAGACAGAATGCAACTCCCACAGAAAATTACAGTACTGAGTGAAACACGAGGAGTCTTAACAAACTCTAAACACACGCATGCACACACACACACACACACACACACTTAAAAACCTACAATGGCTATTCTGAAAACAAACACAAGGCCTGTCCACAAGATCTCAGCTTTTCAAAATCAAGCCTGCAGACATCAAGCTCTCTCAGGCTCAATCCTTCACAAGATGGGAGCAGGGCGCAGTGCACACTGGAATAGTATTCCCAGGGCTTTCATTCACAACAACTGAGTCCAGCCAAGGGGAAGAGGTTTACAAGAACTCCATGGGAGCTCTCCAAACAGCAGTCTGCCACTGATGCCCAGAAATACCTCTACCACATTTTGGGGAGGAAAAGTAGCCAAATGTTTCTGTCTGCTCACCCATTACCTGCACACAGTCATGTAACGGTTGCACATGGTGTTAAAAAGAGGTCCCATAAATTTATTTGCCTGCAAAATACGAAATAGCTAACATCTATGGAACATATTAGTGGCTGATGAGCAATTTCTTCAGAAATAAAAAAGATAGCTAAAATTGGGGTTCTCATGTTCCAGATGATTAGCACCACCTCAAAAATCAATATGAAACGCTGTAGAATTAGATGTAAGGAAATACTTTTTCCTGCACACTGCTACCTACTTTAGTGTCAGCTGGACTTCTTCCAAGGCATAGAGGATGGCTTTGGAAAGGGGAAGGAAATCAAGATCAAACCTTCTCACCTCCTATCATAATGACCAAACAAATCTCTATGTCACCCTGTTTTACATTCTCCCATGAAAAGCGAACTGAGTAACTGGTGCCCGCCCCCAGTGAGGCAAACAAAATCTTTGATTTGTTTCACTCTTAAGGTCAGATATCACTGCTGCCGAGCCAATCTGCTACAGGGAGAGTGGCAGAGGGAATGTAGGTGAAAAGATGGTTTGCACTCTATAGGGGTCTAAAATCTAATGTTGGATACAAAAGCAGTGTGTCTTCTGAGACAAACCACAGAAATACAATTATTATAATAGTGTATAATTTACCAAAATATTTTGACATTTTTCCAGAGATAGTCTGTTTTCTGGTATTTGCATACCTTTGACTCTAGAGTATAGGCATGTAAAACTATGGAAGTAAGCAAGACAGCAAGTAATTATTTACTGATTAAGGAGTGGATTGGCTTGAACTTTGAAACATTAGCATTCCCATTTCATTCTCATCCTTCCACAGAAGGAAGGAGAAGACATGAAACAGAGTGTTCTTAACTCATAGAGATTCCTAATTCATGGCATTAATGCCATAAATTTCTCCTCTTTGCTCTTTTGACTCACTGCCCAGTGATATCCTGGTATGCCCAGGTCAGCCATGCTCAACTCACATTTACTTTGTTGAGATGGTAAAGGTTACACAACTTAAATTTTTTTCCATTTCTAAGAGAAATGAATCCAAACTCAGCTAATTTGTATACAGCTGCAGGTAATATAAACATGGCTGGTTAGAATCATTTATATAGTATAAGCCTTTGTACTCCATACTTCATGGAAGTTAATAAGTAGGTGTCAAACTCTGAATTAAAATTCCCAGAAGAGGACACAGCACAAAGGACAATAAAAATGATTTTTAAATAATCATAGGGATAAATAGCATCCACTTCTGACAAATGTAAGTGCTGGCATAAAATGTTATTAGGCTACAGAGATTTTCTTTTGTTCAGGAAGTATGTTTTATTCTCCAGCAGTGTCATTCATCATCCTAATGAGCCCTCAAAATGTAAATTAAATAGCAAAGACTGATTCATTCAAAAACATCTTTGTGCTGTGTGTTAAACCTTTTTTCTACTTTTATCCTTATATATTGGTTCATTCTTTCATTGCAAAATAACCCCTCAGCCCTTGTATACTTTAACGGCCAAGTTCAAGCAAAGCATATTTTCAGCAAACTGTGTTTATTCATTGCTGCTTTTGGTACAGTAATTAAAACAAAACAAAACAAAACAAAAACCAACCAAACAAACAAAAAAACCAAAACCAAAACCACAACACCTCATTTAAAAATGTGCTCCTTAAATTATATTTGATCCAAAAAATCTCAGAAACCTGTGCATGCATGTGGTTTTTGTTTTATTCAGCGTCACTTAGTACAGGGAAACCCTCAATGGAAAAGGATTAGTAGAAATTTCATGCAGCTCTAATTTACTGAACTGAATACATTAACAACTAAGCAAACACCGTATTTTTGCTAATAGCAGGAAAAAAAAAATTCAGGGTCATGAGTTAAATCAGTTCAGATTTCTTGTTATCTGTTGATAAGGACATTACACATTCTTACCAGGAATGCAGAAAAGAGGTTTCATACTTGACCTGAATTTATGCATGAGCACACACATAACAACAAGAGCGACAAGGAACAGGGCTTCTCTGGAGCCAATCCAAACAAAAATGTAACAGGAATGGAAAAAAACCACAGCAAAAGCATGTCTGGTTTTGGTATGATTAGTCTTCAGCTATCTTGTTCTCTGCCTCTTCCCTTCTCTTTCCCTTCCTCTAATGCTTCTGAAAATCATCTTTAGCTTAATTTAGGTGTAGATATGTTTCTGTGTGTACAAAATGAAGAAGAAAATATTAATAGAGAGAGCAAAGTTTGCCTGATGACAAGAGTGCTGTTATTAAACTGCATATGGAAGATTTAAAAGCCACAATCTTTAGAACAAATTACATAAAATCTCAGCATTCAGTGACATTCTGCTTTTATGAGGTCGAAATGTTGGAGCGAGACACCAGGGGTTACAATGAAACTACCCAGCTGTGAAAGAAGTACATGTATGGTGTCTTGCTGCCAGGGATCCAAAAATGGCTCTAGACCAATACTCCTTTTATTGCAAACCCAGAGAGAGATGAGTGATGCATTGGTGTAATTGAGTTAAGAGAGCTTAGAGACGGGGTTAAGTGTTACAACTTTTAGCTAGAATATCTTTGATGACAGGTGACCTTTTGAAGGGTTTCTTCTAAAAAAGTTAAAATGGTGATTTATGAAAGTTCAGCGAAGGCTCCATACTGCAACTGTTAAAGAGACCATACATGTAATTAGGTTAAACTCCACTAAGCTGAAAGAAGAATAAAAAAAGATCAGTATTATGGCATGAAATATTATCACTTAAGAAAATTAAGCATCATGAACCCTAGCTGAGAGACCTTAATAAACCGTCTATCATTTATCTTTGAGTGCTGATTCAGAAATCAGACTGGCATTCATAACTGCAGTGATTGATTAAAATAAATGCATACAGTATAGTAATTTATAAATGAAGACAGTAATTTACAAATTAAGTAAAGACTTTAGGCCTGCAGAATAAGCTGCTGAAGCTGAAAATATATTTGAAGATACTTCAAACATACTCAGCTTGTAGGAAAGAGTTGCATGATGCAGAAGCTGTTTGAGTTTATACTTTGCTCAACTGAACTTCAGACTCAGAACAGCTGCTAGATGAAAAGCCTGCCTTTTACATCCTGTGCACATACAATACATCTAGGTACACTACCTGTATGTTTACTAACTATCGTTTTCATGGACAGTGATGTATTTAAGTACCTCTTATTACTTAACTTCTTTACACTACAGTCAAAACACAGATCCTTGGATCCTATACAGTGCTTCAAATTAGAGTCTTTTCAGCCTGCTGCCCAAAACCAAAGCACAAAGCTACAGAAACTCCAGAAAAATCTTCCTGTTAGACTTTAGTACACCCGAGAAGCCAGAAAAGAGAAAATAAAAAATGGAAACTCTTTATTCTGACTCTCTATCAGCCAGAAAACAGTGCATTGCATTATGGTATTATAAGAATACTGTAGATTCACTACTTTAAAGCTCATCCACAATACCACAATTTTAACAGCAGAAAAGAACAGGATGTTACAGCTTTTTTTGTTTGTTTGTTTTTCTTTTAACTTCTTTTTAAAAATCAGTGTTTATTTGATTTTTAAAATCTAACAGAAATAGCAACAAAGGAAAAGTTAATAGAACTGATCTGCCTTTGAGTCTTGCTCCCAAAGACCCTGGCTTTCTTCAGTATCACTGAAACCCCAACACCTCCTACAGCAGATGGAGAGGCTATGTGAAGGTTAGCCATTGGGGCCGCACAGAACTTACAACCTCTGCTCTTGCTTGGCACCTGCAGCCATTTAAAACATACCCTAAAATAAGAGTTGCCAGCTGGGGCCCAGGTACGGTCCTGACAAAGCATGGACTGTTATCCAGGATTCATCTTGTTGACAATGATGACAACATTGACAACAATGATGGAAGTGAAATAGATCAAAACACGAAGGAAGTAGCAGAATTAAGCTCATCGGTGGAAAATGCTCTCATCTCCCTGAGCTCATGCATCCTGTTCCTCAGCTGGATTCATTTGCTGCTGCTTGTAACATGGGAGCTGTTTGTAAGTCTGACTCTGGCAGCGTTAGCTATGGCTCCTCCATTCACTTGAGGGTTTTCTAGACTGTACAGACTCCACAAATGACTGTTACAGAGGGAATTGGGCAGAAAAGAGAAGAAGTGAGAAGAAAAACATCCTTTATATAGCGCATTTAGCAGCTTTTGCTGTTCCGGAAGTCACAAACCTCCTCCAAATATCCTTGTAGAGCACAAAGAAGTTAGAAACAAAATCCATCAAGAATGAGTAAAATGTGAATGCTGAAGAAGAAATAGATTTTGAGAGTGCTGAAGGATGCAAATGAACACTGAATATGTCAGACCCTTTTTTCCTTGCTACAGTTGACATTGTACTCTCCTCACTTTTCCATCTATTCTTGCATTTTTTTAAATGAGTGCTCACAGAATTAAAAACATGGATTCTGCTTCAAGTAACATGCATGTAATTAATTCACTGATAAATCACGCCTGATAATATATTCTTTGAAAGAATTTTAATATGCTTTCTGTCTATACATGTCATTTTCACTGTGTCTACACTTTATTGCAGATTTTCCATAAGACAAGTAATTGTATGAATGCATATGTGCACAATGATGCTTGTAAGATACTGCAAATAGGTGTCTAAGCGTTCTTAATTCAGCCAAAAAAATATATGCTATATTATTTGAGGAACAGTTCATGATCATATAATGAAACATCAAATCACAGTGCATAGGAAGAAAATTAAGATTGCCATTAAGATTGCCATTGCCAAAACTGAGCTGCTCCTTTGGTTCTGAGGACTTCATTTTCAAGTAATTTGTTCAAAACAGAGAGGTAAGCAGAAGGCAAGAAGCAGGTTCTGGCCCCAAAACATTTTGCCATTAACATGGACTCAAGGAACGCCATGCACGGAGAGGAACAAAACATACCAGAGGACTGAATGGACTGCGGACTGGCTTGGATTTGTCAGACTTTCTAGAGTTTACTTTAAATAAATAAACATCCTCACTGGATGCTGCAGGGTAGATTAATTCAGTGAAGATCTTGAATAAGGAAAGAGGTGTAACCTTGTGGGTCGTTTCATCAGAGCTCCATTGTCCATGGTGACAGGCAGAAGGGCAGGAGACACGGTGTCCCCACTGGCACAGGGAATTCAGCTCACCAGGGACAAGTGAAGAAGAGGACAGGAACAAGCTTCTCAGGGGCTTTGAGGGGGAAAAGTAGAAATTCAGCTTTGATCTGGTAGATTAGAAACGGGCTTCTGGTGGTCTTTGTGAGGGGGGTTTGCAAGAGCAGAATGAAAATACTTTGCCATGAGCCAGGAGATGAGACACACCAAGCCAAGAGACTGGCAGGGCTAGATGGGCTCTGTGAAGGCAGGACCCTCATCAAGCATGAATCAAAGAGAAACAGTACATGGGCTCACTCTCAGGTGCACAGGATGAGAGTCAGGTCAGTGCTGCAATACCTCCAGCTGAACTACATCAGAAACCTCATTTTTTTCCTGTCTGATTTCCATTTACTGCCTGACTGCCCAGGTTTTTGCAAAGTAGTTACAGGATTTAATAAAAAGCATAGTTTTGCCACAGAGCCATTAGCAAACTGAGTCTCCAATACCTCCACCCTTGGTGAGCGACAGGTCATTCGCTGGGAAAAATCCATTTTCTCCTAGATGTGGCAGCACACATGGCAGAATCTGGCCCTTTTTAACGTAACACTGATAAAAGCAGAGACATTTCTAACTTTGGCTGCAACCCAGTCCTACAGTCGTGCTCATATGTTCATGCCTTTCATTAAAGGTGATGCATGAAATCACTTAGTGTACTTGACTCCTTTAAATACCTTGACAGAGAGTTAAGTAAATTATGAGCTGTTTTCCTGTATAAGCAAGTGCCATATCTGAATATACACACTCATGTGGTATTAAATTAATATGTATGCAATTAAGAGTAATTGTTTTTACAAATTTAATTACGTGACTCTTGTACTAAATATTTTGCATGAAAAACAGGCAAGAGAATAAACAAAATGGTATCAAATAGCCTACTGCCTGAAGGCTGTAAAAAACAATCTATACAGCGACTTTTAAAAATACAGGCAGTATTTTTGATAAAATTATGTGCCAGTTCAAGGGCCACTTTTCTTCTTCAGCGCACACAGTCAAGTCCTCTGGAATTCATGACCACTCAAAGCCTTTAATGAAACTTGAGCACATTAGTCAGAATAACCTAATCGCTCTGTCTTTGAAGATAAACTCCACTTTTCTTGCTCATTCCCACATACACGGAAATGCAGAGACACAAGAAGTGTCATCATCATGTAAGACACTTGCTATTAAATCTATTCTCAATACAAGGCTGACCTGAGGTATGTTTCAGAAATCTTTCTCTTTGTCTGCTCTAATCCATCAGAATCCTTTCAGGTAAAACTACCACATTTATACATCAAAACTGTATTTTTTAAGTAAAGCTGTCACTTTTAAGGCATGCATCTTTTCAGAAAAATGTCAGGGATGTTATACTTGGGTGTCCTTCTGCCCAAGAGGCCAACAGAGCCTGAACAATGAAGCAAACAAGACAGCTAATCAATAGCAGTCACAGCACTATTTTTTATCCTCCAACATCTTCATTTTCGACTCGGTACACATCATTACAATAGGAAAACAGGACAGTCAATCTCCATTAGGTTCAAGCACTGCATGAAAGAATTAATTTGGCTGCCTTAAAAATGATGATACAACTGCATGCCCTTAAACCTGTTAAATTTATTCTAAATTTACAGAAAATACTTGGATGAGCAGATTGGCCAGATATGAAGGCAGGGGCATATTGACTTGTTTTTTCCCTTTGGCACCATGTATTTCTTACACTGATGATTTCTCTGAGCACTGGAATATATCCTGTAAAAATTTTTTAAGGCTTTGGTATAAAGCAATTTCACAAGTACCTGTGTAACTAATCAGATTGAAGGTTCATGATGCCAATTTTTCAGAAGTATGTCAGTGGCACTGAGTCTTGTTGCTAGCTCTAAAAAATATCCTTTAGATTTGGGATTTTCAAGGAGCCCAAGGATTTAGTTGTCCATAAGCCATTCATACACGAGTGATGAGGTCCAACCTCCCTTTGGCTATTTTGACAAATCCATTTCAAGTAACTACTCATTTTCACATTTAATTTGAGTTCAAAGCAGTCAAAGTTATGATTCTCCCCCTCCTCCACGCTGACTGCTCTCAGTATCTGGCACTGAACACTGACCTTATGTCATTTGCACCTGTATGCATATATGCATATGAATACACATGCAAACACATACAGGCAAAACCACTGAAATGGGCTGGCATATGGCAGGAACCCTTGCTGCTGCTCCAAACACATATGCTGGCACTTGCCACAGAGGGAATGGGGTAGAAATGAAAAGCATGCAGAGACTTCTAAGTCTCGCTCCCCATACATCTGTTAACATCCTTTTATTTCCTGTATTTAACAGAGAATTGCACAACAATTTGGTTTAGTACAGCATTTCAGCACCTGACACACAAAACTGCAGGGGGAACATTCTTCATCAGCAGCATCAAAACAATTTTGTGACCAGGCCTATTTCGAAGTAAAACTGCGTAATATTACAGTTACTAATTATGATGTGGCACTGCTTGGCCAGACATCCTGATTTTAACTGAAAGTGGAGAAATCCATTCATTTATAAACAGCACCATGTTTCAAAATTTCAGCCAATTTTGAATCCATTGGTAAATAGACTTTTGTTTTGGGGAATTAAGCAATCAATACTCAGTCTGTAGGCATAAACTTTGTGAAACAGGACTTAAGAGAAAATGTGAGAAATGTTCCTGTCAGAAAATTTACCCTAGATCTGCAATGTATGCAATACTTTTGGCGGTACTTTATGTAAAAATTGCAAAATATACTTGATTCTCAGCAGATTTATAACTGTGACATTAGAGATATAAGACAAGCAAATAAGACAGAACTTATCAGTGCTTTGGAGGAGCAGCACAGCAGGAAAGGCCTCTGGGAAAGAGTACTGCAACATTTGGAGAGTAAAGCTCCATCATGTAACAGCCATTCTGAACATTTTTCAGTCTATTTTCTCTCTTTTGTCCTCTGGCAAGCTTCTTCTCAATATTAGATTCAGCATAAAAATACTTGTAGGCTGGCCTCATGTACTCTCTTGTTTATAGCTCCAGGACATTACAATCACTGTCCCGATGTTTTTGAAACTTCTGGAAAGTTATCTGCTCCCAGATCTTTCTTCCATAAGGCAGTTCTCTTCTAGCTTTACAGCTTGAAATAGGCTGGTAATTTGGGTTTTTTTCGTTTCAATATTACATATCCCTGATTATGCAAAGAAGTGAAGCTCATGACTAACCTGTAATCCACAGGAAGTTTATGCAATGACTAAGTTTAAAACCATACAGGTATTTTAGTTTTCATCTGGATCAGAACTTTTACTTAAAACTTTTCTTGTTTTCATACAAATTCTGAAAATGTATTTTAATTACACTGCCTTTTGAAGTAAAGTATTTTTCTGGTTTACACAGATGGAATACAGCTACGGAATTCTCCTTCTGTGGAGAAAATGAATCTTTTGGCAGCTCTTAAGGAGGAGGAAATGTACAGTAAGATAGTTCTCTCTGGATGATTTAATGATTATTACGGGATGAAGCTAGAATGGAAGGAAAAAATAATAAAAATTGTTGTTTTTTTTTTTTTTTTTTAACATTAGATGGGTTTGTTGAACACTTCAGTACCAGGAAGCAGAGTGAAAAGCCCTTGGAGGAAATTTTATTCACAGAAGACGTCTACTTTACTGAGACTCACCACGGTACCTACCAACCAATGGCCAAAGCTTGTGCTGGGTTTCCACACCTCTTGGTCTACATCCCAAATATGTAAAGGGCCACTGAGCCTTTACATTTCTGCTCTTAATTGGGGTGTTGGAGAGAATTACACTTCAATCAAGGAATCATAAACAGATTTCATGAGTTCTTGCTGGTGGCAGATTGTGTTTCTGTCTGAGTGATGCCAACAGAGACCAGGACAGACTTGTTTGAGGTAAGGATGGAACAAAGTGACAGCTGAAAACCAAGTTAAAGCACTCACTGTTGGTTATTTTTCTGGTAAAATTTGGTGAAGAATGCTCAAGATTTAAATCTAGATGTGGCTTCAAGAACATTGAGGTAGTCCAGAAGAGAGCACATTTATCCTAGCAAGAAAAGGAACTGGCAAGAAATATTAACTTTCCAAACTTCAAACTATGGCTTGTTTTTTTGCCAGTTTCTACAATTTTTTTTCATGTCTCAAATATTCTGCTACTGGAAAGGTCATTCTTCTTCCAAGATAACTTCTCTAAGGAGCTTCACTCTTTTATATAAACATGCAGAGGCAGGCACCCCCTCTATATGCATTTCAAATTTACATTCCATTTTTTTCTGCACAGGCGAATGACATGGGTGATATTCAGCATTAAGGCAGGACACAAAACAGTAGGAAAGCTGATTCATACTTTGATTTTTCCACTTATCCCCTTCATTCCACTTATCTTCCTTATGCTCAGAAGGGACAGAAGTGTCACATGGAATCTACTGTTAGTCTGTCTTTGATAAATCTTGGGACAACTATGCCACAACTCAGAGCACATAAACACAGTATGGCGAGGCTGGTATAGACCTCTGATGGCCTTCTCCTGTCCCCTTGTGTCCACCTAGGATTAACCTGCACTTCTTTGTGACTGCTCAATTTAGACTTTCCCGACCATGTCCATCCCAAATGTTACATTCGCTTAGTTAAACCTGTCTTCCAAATTTTGACACAATGGCTTCTTCTCAGTTTAGCACAACCAAGAAAATGAGTTGTTCTCTACTATACTGTCCAAACACAGTTTCCATGAGATTCCCCAAACTGGAAACTACACACTGCCCTCAGGAACTCCCTCAAATCTTACCTTTTTCATCCAATTTCTGTATTTTAAAATCTTCAAGGGTGAGAGAGAGAAAATTTTCTTCCATATGTGTGCATAATTCCTGTTAATGCTTGGAGGACTTAGATCTGTTTATTGGATGAAATATGTAACCTGTTGTGTACTATTTTATTTTCTTTCAGGTCACTCATCTCTTTCACCCTTGTATCAAAATAATTGGTAGCAATGTATGCCTCAGAAACATCTTAGCTGTCACACAAAGTGGATGTCAACAGTATCAGTGTAAAAAAAATTACATGTTATGCTCTTTCAAATGCAGAGATGGCATGAAAAACACACAGTGATGTGTTATGCATCATTTAAAACCAGATACACTCTTCTGCAAAGATTCTTGTCACTGACAGTGTTAGATGTGTGGGTTTTTCCCCTTTTACTTTTTACAGGGTTTAAATTTAAGGCTTTTTGGTTTTGCTTTGCGGGTTTGGTTTTTTTTTTGAAACAAAGGTCACTTACTTAGCAACAGATAAATAAAAATTCAAGCATCCCCAGAAAAATCAATAAAGGTACTAAAAATCTAAGTTGATAATAAATTTTTGTTCCCCCTTCACATAGCTCAGGAATGTCAGTATTTACTGGAACCACTGTAATATCAGATATTTCAGAAGAGTATTGATTTTGCCACTGAAGTGTGACTAAAGGGATAAATAAACTGCTCTTGGGGTCAATCGATTCATTTATCTTTGCTGTTATTTTATAAGAAGTCAAAGCAGCATAAACTTTGATAAATAAACGTTATCATGAAGAAATACTATCCATATGAAGATTTTGAGAACAATGGGAACATATTTAGACTGCCAGCATTGAGCTGAAAAATCAGGATTATATTTATGCTGCTTTGAGTATTAACAAGGAGGACAAAATACGACTTTCCTCCATTGATGCTCAATGCCTCGTTTGAAATTCTGAATGTGGCTTGGTGAATTAGAATGAGTGTTACCATATATAAAGTAGAATATTCCATGATAGGAAACACATGAGAGGAAAAGGGAGAAGAATCTTTATTTTTGTATTTGCAATTAATCTGAATCACAGCTGTACTGATGCACTCTGCCTTTTAAAAAAATAAGATGTGGTAACAGCCAATGCATTCAAGCTGACAAGTAATGAGAATATTCTGAGCTTTAATTGCAAGCAGATAATAGATACTTCAAGAAGTCCCAATGATTTTATAAAGATTACAGTGCAAAAGTCATGCAGAACCTGCTACATTGTGATTATGGTGTGAATTTAAGGTGGTAAGAGAATATTAAGACAAATTGAGGTTTGTGTAAGACATAAGGAACTGCTGTCTTTGTCAGAAACAAGGAGTTCACTTCTGCAAAGCTATATATGCAAAAAAAAAAAAAAAAAAGAAAAAAGGCAATGACATTGATATAAAATGACAGAGAAGGTGTGTAGCACTTTTTTATATGATACCTAGGTAATAGGTGGATGCTATCCATCTAAATTATTTAGCAACTAGACACCTCTGCTCATGGCTAGTCACTGTCTGCTCTGCTCACAGTCCATGGAAAGAATCAGGTACTTTCTGCAAGCTGTTCTTCTTCCAAAGTCTCTGCCTATGAAAGATCAGATCAATCACCTTTTGGAGGCACCTGTTTTGGTCTTTTGACTGTAAAAGAAGTCCAAGCTGGTCTTGGACATGCAAATTTTAAACATTGCAAGTGAAGGGAAATTAACCCTACACAGAGCATCAGTGATAAGAAAGACATCCTAAATTCACCACAGTGAAAGAGCAGTAGGTAGCTGTTCAACAAGTGAAGTTGCCTTTCCTATAGTCATCAAATTAAAAAAAAGCACAAAAAAAACACAAAACAAAAACACAAAAACCACAAAAAAGCCCCCAAACCAAACCAAACCAAACCAAACCAAACCAAACCAAAAACAAAACCAAAAACCAAACTAAACCAACCAAAAAAACCCCAAAAAACCAAACCACCACCACCAAAAACAAAACCAAAAAACAAACAAAACAAAAAAACCACCAAACCAAACAAACAACCCCCCCCAAAAAAAAAAACAAACCCAAAACCAAAAAACCCCAAACCAAATTGAAACCAAAATAACCAAAACCCAAAACCCAGGGACATACTGATGGTTTTAAACTTTCAGCAGTTTTAAATAGTTGCATGATGTTGAATGAAGATATCATTGACAGCACTGAAACAAACATGTCTGTGTCTTTTTTTTTCTTAAAATCCAGGCTAATGACTCCTCAGTTGGCTTGTAAGGAACCCAGGGAAGAGCAGCTGAAGAGACTACAACCCTTTTGTCAGTCAGAAAGCACTGGGTTGGTCAGAAAAGTCAAGGTCTTGATTTCACTTCAGGCAGCATATTAATGCTATAAAACTTGCAAGGGAGTGCCCTGCTCTTCCTTGAAGAGCAAGCATTCCAAGGACTCCTTATTGAAGGTACTGCAGCTACAGGGGAGACACTGGGAGACAGGGAGAGGGAGAAACAAGGAAAGGGAACTTTGTGAAAACTTCACCATGAATGGCCACAGAGGTCTACAAGTGCCAGAGGTGTTTCCTTATGAAGGAAAGAGGTTAGACACAGAGGCTTTTCAAAGTCTGGAGGACTACAAAAGCACTGCTAGCTAAATAAAAGAAAAAAAGGATTGTGTCAGGTGGTTAATGGAAGGAAACTGAAGGGCATGAAGAAAAGAGAGCTAACAAAATTCAACAGAACTTAATAAACAAGCAGGTTTCCTTTTGGTTTAGCATGTAAACTTTTACTGAAAGAAATACACTGACACAGCACAGGGCCATGGTTTTTGATCTGCATGAAACAAAATCTGATTTGACATCTCAATTGATATCTGAGAAGTACCACTGTATCTCAGTCTTGCAAGACAGCCCCTTTGGCCTTCCTGAGTCCTTCCAGCCCTGCTGTCTAAGGGCAAAGTAAGGCAGCCCTTAGGTATCCTACAGACTTATGTAGGTGTGCCATGGGCAGGGCAGGGTAGTGAGAGCTGACATCCAAGTTCCTTCTGATGACATCGGGGCTACACACCCCCAGAGAGCTCCACAGATGACCTCCTGGAGCCATGGGACATAGACCTTGTCTCACAGACCTAGGAGAAAATCCTGGGAATTACTCACCGGGGAACTCGATGTTTTATTTCTGTCTTTGGTAAGGGAGGCTACAAATCCTAACTTCCTGTCTAGGCTTTATCAGTGACAGAGCTTTAATGAAAGCAAATGAAAGCAGCTCCTGCTTTTGGCTCCCAAGTGGCAAACTTTACCGGGGTACAGGTGACCCTCCCTCTCAGAGCAGAGATGACTACCAGACAACAAATTAATTCAGACTGAGAATTCAGGAGGGGAAGATGATGCTCTATGTTTCAATCTGTTTCAATCTGTTGAGGATCTGGCAGCTTTAGGGTCTATCCCAGGCACTTGTCAGGACCCTTCTTGGTGAAACATGCTTCAAGAAAACTGTTCACGTGTCTGAATCTGGCCAGGTGCTTATGACTTCAACTTGCTGAATGAACCAGGTCTAGGCACTAAAGAAAACCAACTGCAGCCAATCTTTACGTATTCATATTGTTTGGAGACTAACAAAGAGCAGCTTAATGCTGGTTGGAAACACCTACCAGTAATTTATTTCATTTACGCTCACAAGAAAGAAAAGGAGACAAATATTGTGCACAGCATATGTGTGTTTTACTTTCTGTCCTGCCAGTAACAGCTGCCAAATAGTGATTTATTTGCTCCAGAAAACCATTAATTTTCCAACAAACAGCAGAGATATAACATTTCCCTTGTTCCAGCAAAAACATTCATGTATGATACGCAAATATTTTTAGATATCAGAGTATATATTCAGTACATATATATTTTAGTATAGCTTTCTTTCTTTCCCCATTTTTTTCTACTTCCCAATGGTTTGTACATGACATGGGGTATGCTTCCTCTGGCCTGGTATGCTATTTTGGCTCATGAACTGGACAGCAATAAAACTCTTCCTCTTTTGTAATGCCATTCTGTGAAGATCTTACATATGTTTGGGGAAGATGAAAAATCAACCACACCTCTGAAAGGAAAAATCAGTCCCACAGCCGCTATATGCGATATTACTTCACTGCTATGCTTTGATATAAACCTGGCTTAACACCAACAGATTGTCAAATCCTTGTTGTTGCAGAGCTTTGAAGAAGCAGCATGTTTCTGAGCCAAAACACATAGGACAGGGAAGGCAACTGACTCAAAAGAGAACAGAAATTCTGCTAGCAGGGGAAGAAGAGGGCCACTGCTGGGCAGAGCTCTGAAGATGTGCCCTGGGACAGTGGCTGAGGGATGGTGGGGTGAGGCAAGGGTGCAGGCAGGCTCCAGGGAAATTGCCCTCTCCCAGTGATGGGAGGTAAACCTCCCTCTTCAGCGAGGCTGATAGCAAGTCTCTGCTGACTCCCACAGAAGAAGGAGCACGGGCAGTGAAGCTGCCTTGCCTGGCTTGTTTTGACATATGCTATACCCATCAGTTATTTTTACATCATGTTGTTTGACAAATCTGCTGAATTCATTCACAATTTCTGATTTGCGAGCTGAGTTCCTCTGTTACTTCTAGGAATGTATGCAAATGGCAACATAATGCTTTCTGTTTTGCTCTATATTTAAAAATCTCTACAGGTTGTGACTCTTCTTACCTATCTGTTCTATTTGCTGGCAACTGTTTTCGACAGCAAAAAGCAAACTAAATAATTAACTCATCCACTTTCTTACACTTTAAGTGATGTATTATTTAAGAGTCCAAGCATTAAATTCTCAATCCCGAAAACATGCCCTTGGGACTAGTTGCTTTGAAGTCATCTGCAAAGTCAGGCAGGTATACAAATGCTTGAAGGATCAGGCCCTAAAAAAGGTTACCTTTATTGTAATGGTGAGCAATAATCATAATGAATCTGTTTGGTATTCTATCATACATTACAATATAGCACCTGTTCAACTGCCATCAGAAAAGTAATTGTATTTCAGTGTTTGTATTCTTTTCATTTGATAAATGAGTTTGTTTTATACATTTGCTTTATGCAGTGAAAGAATATTAAAGCAGACCTGTTTAACATCATGTTTGGAAGCGTAAGGAAATTGTTCTTTGGGAGCCTTCACTCCTGCCAGTATAAAAGCATTATGACAAGCTAAATGAACATATGGTTAAGCCAATTTAAATGCACTTCTAATGAACAAACGAACACACTTAGCCGCATCAGTTAAAAACCAAAAATCCCTGAATCTTCCCTTCTAGCATTATCTGCCGGTGTTACCATAATGAACACCATCTATGTTACCAGCTTGAATTCTTATAACCCAAATAACAGAAAACCAATTAATTGGAAAGCCTGCTGAATAATATATATTGTTTTACCAAATAATAAAAATTAAGGATATGGCCCTGCTTACCAGCCAGACAGCAAAAGGCAGAATTTTGGTCTCATTTACACAGACTGCAAAACCCATGGCAAGAGTCTGAGCTGTCTAGGAAGGTTGAAAAGTGTCCTTAGATCCACTGAACTGGCCACCCTCATGTAGGGTCTATTTTGACTCTTTCTTTCTTTGATATGGTTGGTACTGGTTTTCTTTTAGTTAGCACCAATGTAAAGGCTGCTTAACTTTTTCATAATACCTCCAGAAACTGAAGAGCTCTTTACTGCTCCTGGCTATTCAGATAAACTCTCCCCTTCTCATCCAAAGAATCATGGTATCAGCACAAACTCAAGATAAAACTTAACTGTTACTGATTCAGTTTCCTGGAAAAAACAGCACATTAAAGAAGCAGCAGATGTTACTCCACTGAATGACATCTTGTGTTAAAATGTGAATATTCACAGAGCTATTTCTTCCTGGTCCCAAGCTGATTCTAGGAATCTCCTAAAGGGTCTTTAAAAAGCAATGAAATTCAGTGCCATGACTTCAAGGATTACATGAACATTTGTGCAACAGACACACAACAAACTCTGGCTGAACAAACCAGAGTTAAGCATTTCAAGGGAAGAACAAGAAGAAAGGCAAGACACTTCCCTCCTCAAAACCCCAACCAGTCCAAAAGAAGCCCGGCATGTAAAAATCATTCTGAAATGCATGCTTCTTCTGCAGACAAAGTGTTTACAAGAAATATAACAGGGAATTAATTATCAGAAGCCTGTTTTGTTCAGTAAGGTCCCTTATACCTGCAATCCTTGCTAAAGGGGGATCATCCTCCCCCTGCAGAATGTCACTCGCAGGTGCTGAAGACTCACTTACAGCAAAACATCCACACTCACATCACCTTGATTCACACAAATCACGAGAGAGAAACGTGCGCTGAGAAAGTGTCACTCGTGTGGCCTGTCTTAACTGTCTGCCTTAAGTGAACTGAGACCGACGAGTCCCCTCTCTCTCCTGTGACAGCAAGGACAGTCTAGACAATTAGCTCATATGTCGACAGTGAAATCTGATCAGCTGAATCCCATCTTTACAAACCACGGTGGAAAAGGTGGAATGAGTTGCTTCTCTGTGTGGAAAGATTTGGGCAATAACTTCAAAAAGTTAAGAAAATCAATCCCCAGCACCATGTAAGACAAGCTGGCTTTCTGACTAACTAGTCACTGTTAATCCAAACCCCAGGAAATTCATAGACATTGCAAGGTACTCGCATATTAAATCAATACTGTGAATAACTGTAGTTAAAAAAATTGGCTGCAAGCACACAAAATAGCATTAAAATACAAGTTTTAAGGGTATTTCTTAAGACTTTGATGGAAAAGGAATTTTAGTGGTACCCTTAGTGATTTAGTTTTTCATGCAGAGGAGAGAGGCTTTAAGCAGAAGTTTGCTTTGGCCAACAAATGCAAAGCATCTCTATGCAAAACGAGGTTCAAAAGATTTTCTGAATATCACAGTCTGTTTATCTGTCTTTTCTGGAGAATGTGTGCCCAAACTCTTTGAAAGCTGCAAGCTGTCCCCCTCACCAGCCATGCAGGTTCCTGATCTGGCATTGGATCTTTATGTCCCACTTGTAAATCTGCTGCTTTCCAGAGGCATTTGTCTGCAGGTGCCAACATTCAAATTAACACCCTGTATTGCTGTGGAGCTGAGGAATTCTGCCTCTCCTCTCTGTGTTCTGGTCTGTTTAGAAGATGGGCAGAGAAGACAGGAAATTAACTTTATTGATTAATCTAAGTAATCCAAATAATTTACACAAGTTGATTAAATGCCACTGAAATTAATGCATTTTGCTCAGGCATTTAAGCTGTACAAAGCACACCCAGTTCTCCTCTCCATGAGAAGGAAGACTGTCAGTTCATGAACTATTCATTAACCAGGTCAGCTGAACACCCTTTCCAAGTGTGCTCAAGTCAATTTGAGTTAACCAGATAATAACTATACTTTAACCACGTTTGCTGGCCTCAGATTTCATTCAGTCTGGTATTCATAGAGTAATAGAATCATTAAGGCAGAAAAAGACCTTTAAGATCATCGACTCAAACCGTTAACCTGGCACTGCCAAGTCCATCACTAGATCGTGTCCCCAAGCTCCACATCTGCCTCCAGGTCTTTACCTCCAGGAATGCTGACTCAATCCCTTTCCTAAGCAGCCTGTTCCAATATTTGACAACCGTTCTGGTGAAGAAGGTTTTTCTAATATCAAATCTAAACCTTTCCTGGTGCAACTCAGACCATTTCCTCTCATTCTGGCACTTGGTACCTCAGAGAGGAGGCCAACCCCCACCAAACATTTCAGGTGGCTGTAGAGGATGATGAGGCCCATCCGGAGCCTCCATTTCTCCAGACTGAACATCCCCAGCTCCCTCAGGTGCTCCTTGTAAGACTTGTACTCCAGACCCTTCACCAGCTCCACTGCCCTTCTCTGGACACACTCCAGCACCTCAATGTCTTTCTTGCAGTCAGGGGCCCAAAACCAAACACAGAGCTCAAGGTGAGGCCTCACCAGTGCCGAGTACAGGAGGACAATCCCTGCCCTGGTCCTGCTGGCCACACCATTGCTGATCCAGGCCAGGAGCCATTGGCCTTCTTGGCCACCTGGGCACACCCTGGCTCATGTTCAGCTGCTGTGGACCAGCACCCCCAGGTCCTTGTCCACTGAGCAGCTTTACAGCCACTCTGCCCCAGCCTGTAGCACTGCCTGGGGTTTTTGCAACCCAAATGCAGGACCTGGCACTTGGTCTTGCTGAACCTCATACGATGGGTCTCAGCTCATCAATCCAGCCTGCCCAGATCCCTCTGTAGAGCCCTCCTGCCCTCCAGAAGATCAACACTCCTGCCCAACCTGGCGTCATGCATAAACTGACTGAGGGACTCTTGATCCCCTTGTCCAGATCACAGATAAAGATATTCAACAGGACTGGCCCTAATACTGAGCCCTGAGGAACCCCACTAGTGACTGGCTGCCAACTGGTGAAGCATCCAGTAGGTGCTCCTTCACCTCTCTAAGGTCTCTGGTCTCTTTCACTGCCTTCACCTCTTTCATGGTCTCTTTTCACTTCCTTTTTTTTTCTTCATATTTCAAGCAGGCTTTCAGGTAGGTATAACCTCTACTTATTGTAAAAATTGCTGAATCAGAAGTTGTCAGGAAATTTTGATTTAGCTTTTCCACATTCTATGGAACAAGCAGAACTGTGTACTGACACCATGGCAGAAATGCCAAAACGTTGGTATTTATGCCTCTAGAAGCCATGATTCCATAATTCAGGTAATATTATACTGTGTTTTTATAATATAGTTTGTCTTCAGCAATGACAGTTATAGAGTTTTGAATAATAATAGACTTTTTTTAAGACTATACTAATCTCTTATCTTCCCATTTGTTATTTCCTTGTCCTGCCTGTTACTGTAATATAATAGTCATGCATTATGGACATAAAAGACTCTATTCCATCATGAGATGTGCACTTCAGATAAATTACCTGCACAAACTTTTGCCAAACAAATTAAATAGCACAAATGTGTCCAGGCCCATAAAACTCCTATGCTCCCTTTTCAAACGACTTTACTTCTGAACCATGCGGGACCAGTGGTCCTGGGGGCTCCATTGCTCATTGGTGCATTCCCCACCCAGAATAAGGAGGGCTGAGAGCCAGGAGGCAATGCCCTGGGACTTCAGCAGGGGTCACAGTTGATACAGATGCTGTGTGCCATCTTCTCTTATATCACCTACAATGGACTAAATAACGTCTGGCACCTGAGGTATATTTTATTTCCCAGGGGCCTTGAAACAGACACCTGTATGGGAGACACTCAGGCTAAGATGGGCAATAATTTACGAACTGGGGCATCTGGATCTTCCTGAAGTCCATCACATGATGTACAATGAGACCCAGAAGTGAATCAGTCTGTGGTGAGATGGACAGCAAACCCTTTACCAAGAGGAGTGGATCCTTGCCTGCCAGCTGCACAACCCATGCCACCATCAGCTGCAGGCATGGCCACAACATGTCTGGCGCAGGAACCTTCTCCCCTGACCACCCCACACTCCATAACCTCTGCCCTGCCTACATCTCCCTGAATATGCTCCCTCCCACCTGACTGAAATGCCTGAATAATTACATCGTGGGCTGCATGGCATAATCCTAACTCTTTGCAGCTGTTTCCAGTCCTTCTTGTTTCTCCCCTCTATCATGGCTAATTAATTTTATATTACAAGCCAGTCACTTCTGAAGGATCTGTGGAGGTTCAGATCAAATGCAAAATTTCAGCCTCCTTCATGTGCCCTTGATAAAGATGGTTTTATAGCCCTTATGTCAGATGTTTTGGGCACTACTCATGCCTTTATTTTGCTCAGGTAAATAAATTTGCAACTATTTAGGCTGAGTTTTTTTTTCCCTTCTGTAAAGTAACGAGTATCAAGTCTTTGGATTTTATTTTTCCTACTTTTATTTGACTGTATTAGATACAAACAGACTCATTACTGTGAAGTACACAAACATAAAGCAATGAAGTTTAAGTCCAATTATATGATGATTTTTTGAGCGTACCATTAAGCCTATTAGCAGTAGGACGAAAAAGCATAAAAATGCATAACTTAACAAAGCGTAATAGACCAGAAACAAAGCACAGCAACTGGACAAATTAGAATATACAAATGGAGCTGATACAACTAAATGATCCAAGAAAGTCCCCATATTAAAAACAGAGAGAACCCAAGCCATCAACAACCCGCAAAGAACAGTTCGTCACTTAGACCCAGTCCATTGTGCCACAGGCACCTCAGTCTCTCTACTACATGGGAGCCTGGGATCTTTAGAGGGAACTTTTTGCACCTTGAAGTTCCCTGCCCTTGCACGCCCTGCATCCTTTTCACCACTGGCTGTGCCAAGATGATCAAAACTGGGCTGTTGTGACACCCCTCCCTTCCCCCCATCACAGTCACAAGTATTTTCATGTTCCTTGCCTTGGGGAAAAAGGATCTTCCCCAGCTGATAAAATGCTGCCTCGGTCTGTAATGTGATTTAGTCATCACCCAGTGTGGGCACCAGGATTGCACTGAAGTAGCTCAGGCCCCTTTTCATTCAGGCTCTGGAGACACGGCACACCCCATGCCCCAATATAAAGTCCTGCAATGGGATTCCCAGCCTGCTATTCCCTGCTTGCTGGTCTCACCACGAGGAGCCTTTTAGTCGAAAACTGTAGGGCTGGTACCACAAAACACATGACCATCAGGAAAATGGTGCTTCCTTTTAGCCAGTGCCTCCATGGCGAGGATGCTGTGCTAAGGTTAAGGAACACAGTGCCAGCAGTCTAAAGGGCCACTATTAGAGAGAAAAAGAAAGCCCATCTGGGACAGATGCAGAGCCATCTGCCCTTAGGGAAGGAGTGGTAGCTGGCAGAGGCTGAGAACACCTAGCCGACAGACAGCATGGACTGAAAACCTGTCAGGCTAAGGAGAGACTGGAAAATGTGCTTTCTCTTTTCCAGGTGAGCGCTCTCAGTGCTGACCTGTTGCTGAAGGAGTGAAGGGGAAAGACGGTAACAGGCAGCACCTCGGATGGTTTTGCCTTCAAGGAGTTTGCCAGGGTCCCTAGTGGCTCGAGCAAATGAATTTGCAGTAGCTAGGTGCACCTATCTGCAGCTCAGTTAGAGACACAAGCCTTGGGGAGGAGAGCACCCTGAAAATACAGCCCTGTTTGTAGGATTTCCACATGGACAGCTTGGTATGGCTCCTGGACCCTGCTCCCAGAGCCATGGGACTCTCCATACATTGTGCTGTCTACATGTAATATACTGCTACTACCTTGACAAAACATGCTATAAGGTAACAGTTATTAGGAATGGAAAGCGCAATGTGTAAAAAAATGCTGTGTTCTCCTTATTATAGAGATGTAAACTTTGATAATTGGAAGTGATTAGTCTATAAAATTTAGCTTCCCAGTTATTAACTTAACCCTACAACTTGGCGTTATTAAATTCTCAGGGTGGGAACCACTGTGACCAATGAAAAAGAATTTGCCAGCAAATCAGTAGTTCCACCTTTAGCTACAATTTTATGTATCATGCCAAATACAGTTCATAAATGTCACTTCATAATTTGGATTAGTACAAATTATTAGCAAAGAGTCACAACCCTGTCTTGCAACACCAAAATGCATTAATAGTTGCTTCAGAAGGTTTTCAGATTTTTATTTAACTTACTGATCCTGTTAAAAATACAATAACTAACTTTTTTCTTCTAACAGTACAGAGCATATGTTTTTCAGGAACTGTCTAATGAGGCAAAAGTTTATAACAAACTGGAGTTTTAAACTGTTAGAAATTAAGCTGCATATAGAATTATACAACAATCAAGATCAACCAAGAAATCAAGTTTTTAGATATGTAAGATAGCAGAATGAATCTAAAATGTGGTAGATTGAAAATACAAATCTGTCTGATCTCTAAAAAATTATAGGTCATTTTTTAATAAATGTTTTTAAAAAGTTATTGCTTGAAACAGTACTTTCTGAAAAAAGGTGCTCATAGTGATATATTGCTAAGCATTCCAGCGTCCTATTTTAACTACTTTCCTTAATCATACTGAGGTTACAGACATTTTCAGTCTCTTACACATATGTAGTATTCAGGGCAGTAGCATTTGCAAATTACGTATTGGAGATAGAACTGAACTTCAGATTCCAGGGACCACAGGGAACGCACCTTTACAGTTTTAATTGGCCATGATATCACCAAGAGGTCAGCAGTAAAATCTGTATCCCGAAGTTTATGGCTGTCATTTTATAGATTTTGATTTAGGGTTAGCGCCTGCACAGCAATTAATGATCAAACTGTGATATTTAAACTGCTGGTCTCAAATGCAGGTGCTCTCCCTGAGCAGTTGGAGACCGTGACAAAACCAAGCAGAAGGTCACAACTTGCTCCTCCATGCAGTCACAGTCCTCTCCCTGCAGCTGGGGGCTGTAATCCTCACGGTGTTTGCACTGGATGTGTGCAAACACACATCTCCCGTGTCCCCCATCCGCCTGCGGGGTAAGGACCAGATGCGCTGTGACCCAGGCCAGGTGTTAGAAAGGGGGAGAGAGAGGAGCTAACGAGGGAAACCTTCTAAAGGTTATGTTCATGATGACAAATGCTGTGCAAAGGGTCATAAATGCACTTTCACGGAAACCTGCAGATAGAAAGGATGTTAGCGAGAGCTTCTTAGGATGGTGCATTCCCCATCATTTAACACCCATAATGGAACAGCGTCCTCGTATTTCTCATGACACTGTTATTCTTCTTAATGGGGATTAACAGCCTTTCGTGTTATTTCCTGTCTGATTTCTCATGAACTAACATCCCCACATCAGATACTATATTACCCAGTAATAAGAATAAATGACAGACCATGCACTTTCTTGTCTGACAAGGGTGCTGCATTATCCCACCACACAAAGAGTACAAAGAAATTTCTGGGGTTTATTTATTGTTTTGGCTATTACATAAAAATATTACAGAAATAAAAACTCTGAAGAACTAGTATGGTGTGGTATTGCTCCAGTCATAATGTGCTAGTACACAATCAATTCTTATAAAAGCTTTTCTCTTTCAGAGTAGTTTAGTTGTCCAAAGGGAATAAATAATTTACTGCTTGTTCAATCTGGTACTTCTCTCCTATTATTTTAAGAAATTTATTCTACTTTGCATTTAGCATATAAAACAGTCTTTGTTTACAATTTGACCATTTTAAATCCTTTACCTCTTTTATCAGATAGACAATACCCTTGGTCAAGTGAGCTCACCAACAGGGCGATGAAGCTTGAGAAGAGTTCAGGTGTACATTTTATTTTTCTTATTTCTGAAACCAGTATGGACTGCATTGATGTATTTTGATGTAAATTTTCACAATTTCCACATTTTCAAATGAAAACCCTATACAGCTTATAGACACAGGAATGTGTATATTCTTAATGTACAACAAGGTGAGGTTGGACAGAGCTTTGAGCAACCCATCCTGGTGGAAAGTGTCCCAGCCCATGGCAGGGGGGCTGGCACTAGATGATCTTTGAAGACCCTTCCAACCCAATCCATTCCATGATTCTGTGATCCTATGATTCTTAATATAACTGAATACAAGTGGGTGATGTCAAACTGTTTCACAGCTGTCTGGAAACTACCCCACAGCTGACAAGAGTTGTCAGGAAACTTGGCAGAGAAAAGCTGGAGCATCTTGCTGATGCTAGAGGTGACCATGTCTGAAAGAGGAGCACACAGTGGGGGCCAGCAGAGACCTGTGCGTGGGGCAGAGCATCAACCTTGCCAACACTCTACCCACTGACAGCTGAGCAAAGGAGCTTCTCCTTGCCCTGGACAGAGCACCCCCAGAATGTCCCACAGCCTAAGATTTCTTGGAGAGGAATAATCATAAATACTCAAGTACCTATATTTTTAGCAGGTAAGATTATACTCTAGGTGTTTAGTTAATGCTTCCATCCAGCAGATTTTCTCAAATTTTCACAGATGAAGAACTCTCAGTATTTCTACGAAAAAATGCAATGTTTCCACCGGAGACAGGCTTTAATATATCATCAAGAAAGAAAAAAACTCTGTCTTCCCAAATGTTTGCATCTTTAAATTATTTGAGGAATAATCCTGAAAAGATGAGAATGAAAATGAATGCATGAAATAGCACAGTACTTGTCTCTATTAGTGGTGTCTTGAGCTAAGAAACGCACAATTTAATTTTTACTTTTCAATTGTCTTTTTCATACCAGTTTACTGGTGGGGGAGAAGTCAGTATTTACTAGCAGAATGAACAGTGTTTAGAAGATCAGATTTCCAATTCAACTTTTCAATTTTACTTCTTCCCAAGCAGATACGTAGCAGTGAACCTAAAAACTCCTGAGAACAGCTGCATGACCCATACAGCCTACCCCTAAAATCTTTATTGACAATGTCAAAGTCACTCATTTACTGTCTTCAGTATTACACAGGGATTCTGAACTGCATTCGACTCTCAGATGTCACAGTGTTTTAAAAGATCATAGTTACTTGATTATAAGAGGGATCTATGCTAGTGCATCCCTTTGAAATGGGAAAAGATGCATCAAACTCTCTGCTAAATATGTTCTCTATGTTGGCCTTGCTTGCTGGGTGATTCCTTTCTAATTTCTGCTCCAGTGATCACCGGTGACTCTCACGGTCATGGTAAGCAGTCTCTAGGTACATTTGCAATATGTCCATTGATGTATTTTTCAACTAAAAGTGTTATGAATACACAGTGACCTGTGAATGATTTTGAGGGTTGACACTCAACTGTTGACCCTTAAAACTTTGAAATAACTACATAAAATATTTAAAGACAGGAATGAAAGAGAACTCTCTCTAAAATAGAATTTAATGACTATCGGGAATTAAAAAATAACATGTGTAGCCACCCTAAAACACAGTGTCATCACTCCAACTCCAGACTGAATATAGCAAGGTACTGCTGCTGGTACTGGAGTGAATATAATACAAGATTTAGATAATGATTTCCCCATTACATTGCAAAATCCTCACAGCAGTGGTTGAAATGCCTGATCAGATTTGTGGCCTGCATATAAGACCACAGGTCCAGGTCACAGTGCTGGATAGAACCTTTGAATAACTGCTTGGTTTAGATCTAAAGGTTGGTGAAGAGCAATAGAAATGGAAGTGTAATAAATTTCATCACCTGAAAATGCACAATTTTTCTCTCTAAGAATAAAAACCTGGACTTGCTTTCTGCAGTTTATTGGCAGGAACATCACACTTAGACCATATTGCACAAGGGCTTACAGATATTCATGCTGTTTCTGCATGAAAATTCAGCAATTTATATGTCCAATCTTGGGAGGCCTGGGTCACATTCTCAAGACAAGGGATTCAAAATTTTAGGGAAGAAATATTTGACTGAAATTGAACTTTCAATGCTGGCCTTCACAGAACTGTTAATAAACTGTCTGTTTAAGGTGAGAAGAAAATCAGGTACGCATTTACATCGACAGCAATCTGTTTACCATTAGCTCCACTTTTAGCACACAGTATGCAGGAGAACCAGGTTCAAATACACTCACCAACTTGACTGATTGCAAGCAGGGATTTGAGCCTGGGTCATCACACTTTCTGGTTCACTGCATGTTTAAGTAGGGTGCAAGAATGGAATATCTCCCACAGAAGTGAGTGAGCCTGGCCCTGCTGTGTGTGTCACGTGCTGACTAGAAGCTCATCGGGAAGACCCAAGTGCTACATTTAGATCCACCCTGGTCCCAATAACAGCAAGGCTGAACTCCCACTCAGCAATGTGATGATGGGACATATGCAATTTCTTCCCATTAAAGCTGTTCCACTTTTTTCACTGAATACTCAGTACTCAACAAGAGAGGGAGCTAGTAAATAACTTGCTTGCTTTATGGGGAATTCATTCAGGACACAGAATGCCTGGGTTCTGTTCTCCATGCCAAGCATCAGTTTGCAAGGAGAAAGTAGAACAGTGTCAAAAGAATGGGTGGAAAATCCTTTTCAGTCCTCTCTGGAGTATCCTGCTGGTTTGCAGTCATATTGTCCTTCAAATGCTTTTAGGTAGATGTACCTGTGCCATCTCTTCCTCATCCAATTTTGTCAGTCTAATTTGACAGCGCCTTTGCTTTCAGTGTGTTCTACAGCAGCATTTTACCTTTGGGTTGGAGTAGGATGCTTTGTTCCATTAGAAATAATTCCCCTAGTTTTTCATTTTAATGAAAAAGAATGCCCCCTGTATTGCCACTTTCAGCTGATTATTAAGCAATTTTAATGTATTTTTATTTGGTTAGAGAAATGAAGCAAAGCACATATAACATACTCAAGGCCCTGTGCCCCCTTTTCTTCTTTCCTACTGCTGCTGACTGATGGTAGTGGAACTGAACCTTCTGAATTTTAAGCAAAACAGATCAGTTAATGGTTATTTCCTGAATTGATTTCCTCCAATTCACTACAAAAACTGGCTAAAAGTAGCTTGTCAGCATTATAAATTGTATAGGAGTGGGAGGAGGGAAGGGACTGAGATACTCCAGAGAGGTCTGCTTATCACCAGCAGGAGTTAACAGTGGTTCCTCTGACAATAAAAAAAAAAAATTAAGTTCTTACACATAATTGAAAGTGCTTGATATCATACTCATAGGCAAACACATGCACAGGATTCTCTTGTATAAAGGAAAAGTGTGCCTTCCTGGAGGTTGATGCCATCTCAACATAAGCCTCCATGGATTTGATATTTCTGTGTTCAGTTCTGAGTAGTTCCCAGCACCGTCAGTGATGCTTGACCTCCCCCAGAGTAAGTGTCTGGCAGTGAGACACTTCTAATGCAGCCCCCTGAATGCTGGATTTTGTTTTCTTCTGCTTTCTTTCTCCTTTATTTTAGAAATTTCAGGGAAATCATCTACCTTACCGTTGCCAAATCCCAAGTTCAGCTCTGTGAACTGATGCTATGGGTATGGTAGATGGGGAACACTTGTGTTTGGGACTGAACAGGACTTCAAAAGATAGACTGACTAGACTAACACAGAGATACTAGTATTCACTATATCCTCAAAAAACATTAAATATGTTTTCTTAGGTGATGAAGATTTCGTATCACACAATGTCCAATTTAAAAGTAGGTGCTTATTCAGTGAAGTTCTCATGACAAGACATGCAGTACGACAAATCTTCTATTTAATGACAAGAAAATAATTGTCTGGCTTGATGGTCATGGCACTCATCCACTTGTGAAGAATTCCAGTTTCTGATTTTCCTTCCAACAAACAGTTAATCAATGCACTGTAGGAAAGGATCAAAAGAAGAGATTGCAACACATTTTCTTGCTTTTTTCTGAGGTATCCTGTGTGCATATACAAATACATATGGATGGAGAATAGATTGAGAGCAGCCCTGAGGAGAAAGACTTGGGGATATTGAAAGATGAAAAATTAGATATGAGCTGGCAATGTGCACTTGCAGCCCAAAAGCCAACTGTGCATCCTGGGCTTCATCAAAAGCAGCGTGCTGAGCAGGTCCACTCCGCTCTGGCAAGACCCCAGCTGGAGACCCAGGCACAGGAAGGAGATGGACCTGTTGGAGGGAATTTTTTCCTATGGGGGTGGTGAAACACTGGAACAGGCTGCTCATCCCTGGAAGTGTTCAAGGTCAGGCTGGATGGGGCTTTAAAAAATCCAGTCTAGTGGAAAGTATCTCTGTCCATGAGAAGGGAAGGTTAGACTACATGATCTTTGAAGGTCCCTTCCAATCCAAACCATTCTATGATTCTATATATCTATTCATGCATATGAGAGACATATATTTATGTATCCACTTACATGCTTTTTTGAAGTGAGACAGAATGCATCTTTTTTTAATGAGATGTGAATATAGAACCCTGTGACAAAATTTGTTACTTAGTAGTGGAAATCAAGTAGTTTTAATCAACCTTGCTTTTTGTGAAGCATCTAAGGAATATTGCAGCATTCCTCCCACAGATTTCTGTCCTACTGGTGGTCACTGATGTAGTTCCCAAGGACCACATATAGCATGTGATGACCTCAGAGTCAGTGCTTGATTTCTTTTTGGCAGCACCCATATGGAAAGATTCACCTGAACTATGCCCGGAGACTGATAGCCCACTAGGGTTTCCCATGTAACCCTACATGGATGCCATATGACCATAATGTTGTAGAGAGGTCCTAACCATCTTTTTTTGTCCTCAGATGCTGGCTGTAGCCTTACTGGATGTCCCTTCTGATACCCTAAGAGCATTTCTGTGCTTCCTGTACTGCCTTGCTGCTGCAGCTCTTTAATTCATCCTGTCACTTTCTCCACTATTACGGCTTTGAAAGTTTATTTGCTGCAGGCAATGGAGAGCTTGCACAACAGTGTGACATGAAAAGCAGTGCCAGGCTGCTCGTACCTACTGTGGGTGTGCTGCTCCAGTCCAGCAGCACAGTCTGCATGTGTTTATCTCCTCAGTTTGCCTTTTCAATATATTTTCCTGGCAATCTTGACAGCTGCTTCTGCTTCGCTGTTAAACTGGGGGAGATGCTGAGAAGGCACAACATGGCTGAAGCCTGATGACACCGTACACTTCTGACATGCAAACTAAGGGCCACTGTTCACAATAACTCTTTCTGTGGTCCTCCCTCTCCCAGTCAAACTCAGCCTTATGGCCATCAGTGATAGAAACCACTGCTTTTTTA
Source organism: Acanthiza pusilla (assembly GCA_036630365.1). Lineage (NCBI taxonomy): Eukaryota > Metazoa > Chordata > Aves > Passeriformes > Acanthizidae > Acanthiza > Acanthiza pusilla. The sequence continues at coordinate 4,484,019 of JAXCHO010000098.1, forward strand.
ATGTAAAGGATCCATTTCCTGACCATCAACAAAAGCACTCTGCATTCATTAAGGCAGGAGGGGAAAAACGAAGACGAGACAAGCTTTGGGGTTTTGTTTAACCTTGTTCCTCAGGGACACCAGCCTCCTTACAGCCGCCAACCAGTAGACCAAGTGCTAAGTAGCTCAAAGCAAGATGGCTCCCTCAGGGAACCAATGGAGTATTTGCACAATGAGGCTGCTGACAGCCTGTCTGTATTAATACTGGTTAGAACAAAACTTGAGATGCTCATAAAGCACAGGTTGGCAATTTAGAGGAGCGAGCTGACAGTATTGAAAAATAAAGAGAAAGCAGAAAAGAAGAAAGGCACTCTCAAAACCATTGCTTTTGCTGAAACACTGCTAAATATCACTAGATTTCAGGGCCCATGGTAGAGTGAGAAAATGAACTTCTGAAAAATTGCGCTCGTTCAAAAATCAGCATGGGACTATTTCTTGTGCAAAAAGACCTTCATCTCTAACAGAGACCTAATGATTCAGCAGCCATTGTCACCACACAAGGAAGAGTCCTTTGCACCTGTCAAGTGACATTAGCCATAATCCTCATAAATGTCTTCACCAGCAACAACTCTGCTGTGGGTGTGGGTGTGAAGGCCCTTCTCTGGCAGCCTGCCTGGCACTCAAGAATACTCTCCTTTTCAATACTGTGGTCAGCATTATCTTCAGGGGAAGAGGATTGCGCGCTAGAGATGGTAGGGGGCACTCTCAGAGAAGGTGCGTAAGTGAGTTACAATTTTAAACAGCACTGCTGGGAATATAGCAAAAACTCCATTGTGCACCCACCCTGGCCTCTGCAAAAGAAGGTCTGTACACCAAGACACACCCATAGATGCCGTTAATTTAGGCAAAAACATTTTTTGTCTGGGCTTCAGTTTAGTTACTGAGATGAGAAGAGCAATCTGTTTCAACTGCGTATTTTTATCTGTTGAGCTCCAAAAATGTTGAACTTATATTGAATGTAGAAAAGACAGAAAGACAGAGCTTTAAGAAGAAGCTCTTGTTTCAAATAAATGAACAATGCTAACAGAAATATGAAGTACAACATTTTGAAGGATGATACTGCATTTTAGTTCCCCTGTCAGTCAGGGATCCTTCATGATGAAAAGTTGTTTATAAATTTAAGGCAATACTAAAATATTATTTTTCTTTTTTTATCAAAAAGAATGAAATATTTACATTTATTCTCTTTTGCACAGCTACAAGTAGAAACAATATGCATACATACTGCACGGGCTAAGTGGTTATAATTTTGCCGCACACATCTTTTATTTTGCATGGTCATTTGTGGTTTTTCTCCCCACTTGCTGCAAGTCATTTTATGGTTTTTATGTTGCCTAGGCAATCCTACAGGTTTTAAAATTTCCATCTTCTGTTCTGCTTTAAAACTGTTCTCATCATAATGGCAATTTTTTTTGCTTCACATCTGGGTCATATGTGTCACATGGAATGTGTTGGATGATTAGCTTGCTCGCTCTAGTCTCTGCACTGCTGAGTACTCTGTACTCTGCTGAATACACTAAAGACAAAGCCACCATGCTGGGAAAACAACAAGGTGACAGCACAAATCTACAATCAGTTTTTCTCCGTTTCAGGTAGGGGGACACATCTCACAAGCTACAGGTAGAAGGTCACATCTAGTGAGATCCTTCGTCTCTCATACCTTCCATCCTCCCATGCAGAAAAGATGAGGCTGGCTTGCTTGAAATTAATGACCTTCCTTGAGATGCGGTATTTAGTTTTTGCTGTCTAACTCTGGGGTGCGTGTGATCTTCTCAGCTCTGAGGTCCCAACAGTTGTGTCTTAACTGGATAAGAATGCCCAGTTGTGTAGCATCCTTTGCTTAGATTTTTAAGCAGCACCCAGTGCTTTGATTTCCAGTAGAAAAGTGGGTATGTAGGCAGAAAGGAGGCAGCAATAGGCTCCAGAAATCTCTCTGATAACTGGGGGATCAGGATTGCAAAGCCCTGAGCCTTAAGGGACACAAGTGCCTTACAGATAGGACAGAGACCAAACAAGGACAGAGTGAAAAGAGGAGTTCACATAACTGGTAAAAATTATAAAAGGGATGGGTGGACTTCAAGATGAACACTGAATGGCTTAACTGAGAGAAGAATGGGTCACAGATTATTGCTGCAGAAGTCAATTGGATGCTGCCATTTGACTTTTCTTGCAATACCAACATAAGGGAACAGCTGATGACACTGAAGACAGATTTAGCTTTTTTTAGGTGAAACATAATTAAACTGTGGCATTCACTGTCAAAAAGTAATGAGAAAAGCCTGGAGCATAGCAGGATTAAAAAGGGACAGGATCTTTATACAGGTAATGAGAACACATTCTGTTACCTTAGTTGGCAAACACAGTTTTCTTAATGAGAAGTATAAAGCCTCACATTTCAGTGTGTAAAGCACCTAGGAACCTCAAGACTGAGGAAGCAGTTCTCCCCATCAGCAGGTTATTTTGAACCTCCATGCTTTGCCTCTTGCCCAGAAGTAGGATGCTGGACTGGAGGGATAGCTGGTCTTGCCCAGAAGGGCAATTCCTATATCTCAGTGTTTGTATGTAAAAAAGTTACAGCTTAGTTATAACCAAAACAAATATAAGTGAGATAAGTTGATAAAGCAAATCCAATCATAAAGAAGAGAGAAAGTATTATGTGTATGCAGTAAATTCTTGTATGGAAATAAAATAAATAAACCCAGTTAAAGTAAATACAGGCCAGTAAAACTGAATAATGTCCAAAGGGCTCAGATATAATTCTCACAAATGAAGGTGTCTTTCTGTTCCAGCAGCCTGAGCCGATGCACACCGAGTACAATATTTCCTCCGACAGCAACAAGCAATTGTCACAAGACCATGAGGCATTTTTCTGTTTTTTCTAAAATCCTTAAAGCAGCAGGTCTGGACTGGGTAAAAACACTCTTAGCCACAGAAGACTGCTTCCCCAGCCGGTGCAGATTGCTGCAGAGCCTTTGACGTCAATGGAGCCATACTGATTTATACCAGCTGAGAATATTTCTGCTCAGTGAAAACCTTCAGTACGATGGTGTGTCCTCTAACTAATTTTATTAATTCTTATAATTATGTTTATTCTCAAGCCCGATGCTGCTGCTTGAATGTGAGAAGCAATCACTGATATTTAATTTTACAGCTCTCAAACCCCATTTGTTCAGATTTTCTGAGTTGTGAAATACATTTCACTCTGCTCCCTAATCAGCTCAAACAAATCTGGAAAAGAGCAGAACCATGTGTTCTTATGTATATATGCTGGCTTACCTTGCTTCTTCTTATTAATTTACAACTGAAAAATAGCTTTGTGTCCTCTCCCCACCCCCTGCTTTAAATGCAAATTTGCAAGTCACTCATACAGAATATAAGCTCAGTCCTTTGGGGATTCTAATTATATTTTATCATTATGAATATTTATTACTTGCTCTTTTAAAACTAATTAATAGATTTAAATTAACTTAAATTTGTGGATCACTTTTACTGTCCCATTCTTCATCTTGAGACTGCAGACATCATAGCCACAAGAATCTTCAACAAGCTGCTGCTGTACATGTCTGAATAAAATGGCACAATCTAAACAATTAAATCCTGGAAACGAACCTAGAAAGGTGGTGAAATTATATAACTCCATCTCTAACTAGTGAAAGGCAACCTTTTCAAGTTGCCCTTACACTGTATTCCCTCATAGCTTCCTTCTGATCACTCTCCCATGTAACACTGGATGAGTAAAATAAAATGGCTTTGTACAAAGAAGATTTAAAATACTGCTCTATGTCTTCTGACAGCAATCTGCAACTCCAGTTTCTCAGCTCTCACATTGAGTAAGTGTAGCCTTAGCTGTGAACAAATTACACTCCTGATTTGTACGTCCTGAGATAAACAGAATGCAAGCAGTACCAAAATTAAAAGAAAGGTATTACAGTAGTTTGAATGCACAGTGCAACACCACCACTAATTTAGTCCCATAATCCACATGCAAATAGAGCAATCAGTGACAAGACCAAAAGCAGACAGTGAAAGATCTAAGCCAAGCCCAAAAGCTTCCACACTCAGAAGAAGTCATCTGAGGTTTTCAAGGACCCTATGCCTGCTGTCTGCCCAAATAGATCACGGTGGGAGAGGAACTCTTGCTGACTGCTCGCTTGCCTTCAAAATCGGTAAAGGTCCAATTGACTGACGTCTTTCCTGGAGTTTGAAAAATGCACAGAACAGTCCTTTTTTCCTCCTTCCTCAGAGAAGAGATTGGGAAAAACAAATGCTTGAGCAATTATTGTCCCAAGAAGCATACTGTGGCCTTCAGTCAGCTACCAGGCATTCTGAGGTCACTCACTTCACACCATCAGAGCTGTTTCTTTTCACAGTGATGCAACTCCAGTGTTTCACGGCGCTGCAGTGTTAATTCACAAGAATTAGATGCAGCCACTCATGACATACAAGGTGGCAAGCATGCCCCATGTGAGGAAGCTCTGGAAATGAGGGACTGCCTCATCCTATGCACTCCTGCTTGTTAGGATTTCAACGCATTTATGCCATGCAAAAAGTATAGAAACAGGATAAAATGTTAGAACATACCTGAATCAGATTCTGTGTGTTGGTCCTCTGAATGGTGCATAATATAGGTGTCAGCTAGCTGGAAGACTAAAACATTTAGTCCTTCAAGCCCAGATGTGACCCAGGAGTATTGATGGATCCTTCTGGCCCCACTGAGCCAATCAAGAGGCAGTAAGGCATCCACTGGCACTGTGTGCTACATGTAAACCATCAGAATGGAAGGAAAAGACACTCCTCTAGCGTCTCTGTGTCCATTTGACTCAGGAAAAAAGAGAGGCCAGGAGAGGATTTTGCCTTCTCTCCTTGCATGGAGCTGCTAGGGACAGCCAATACTGTGGCAAAACCCCCAGAGCCCTGTGCTCTGTTAGCAGGGGAGGGACAAGGATAAGAAGGAAGAGAAGGACGTTCTTATGATCTCTGTAGCTGCATATACTCTGTGAGAGATCTTTTTCCCTGTCTCGAGGGACCTTGGATGAAGACTGCATTGGAAGGGTAGGAGGAAGGCAAGGCAAAGGGAGAGGGAAGAAAGAAAGACAGGTCCAGTACTGAGTGTCTTTGCTCACTGCAAAGGCAGGGAAGGAGTTGAGAGAGCAGGAGGGGAGAGGGACTTCTGTGGGGCTTCCTGTAGTCACCTCAATGGAGGAGATGAGCACGGACATCTCTGCAAAATCAGGTCCCCAGCATCCAATGCCTAACATTGACCTGTTGAGCAGGTCTCTTTTGTTTGGGCGATTAGGCAGAGAATAAAGCTGCTTTATAAAAGATAACAGACGTTTTCAGGCAGGAGCAATTAGCCAAACCGTGTCAGAAGTTGGTCTAGATTCAGTTACAGATGATCAAGGACAATGTGCTACTTCACAAGTTCAAAGGCTTTAATATTTGCAGCTACTATGCAGCTACAATGCATACAAGTGTAGCCTTAGGGCTTTTGTGTTTCTTTAAAGCATTAGCCATTAATAGGCTAAGTTTACCACTGGGATACAGAGTGCTGGCCCAGCAATGCAGCTTGAATGTATTTATTTTCCAGTCTGTGATTTTCAAGTACGGCATATCACTTCTACAAGGGTTTAATGAGAGCCAAGAGGTGTACATTATAAGAAACAAATTTCTATTTCTAATGGAGCTCAGGTCAAATCAGAGAGTTATTTACTAGCTTTATCAGCTTTTACTTGTATTTTTCAACAGAGATCAGAAATTAGATTTAGGGCTAAAATTCAGAGGATAGCATCAAAAGCCTTATTTTCAAAGTCATGATTTTTTTAATCTTAAATTTATGAATGTTCCATCCTTCTTAAGGTCAATCATTGTGAAGAACAGTGAGTATCTGCCAGCTGCTCTAGACTGCTTCATTAAAATGAAAGCATTCAACTTCTAGAAAAAAAAATCATCTTGAGCGACTACATATTTAGTGAAAAAGGAGAAGGAAACACGTTTGTCTAAGTAACTCCTGATGAGATGTTTATTACCGTATTATTGTCAGCAATAACAGCAATAACAAGAACAATGCTATTTGTCATCAGCCAGTGGAACGGGGTCTGCTTTTTGCAGCAGAAGACACAGACAAGAGTCCACCTGTTTGTAACCCAGGAGCTGGATGCAAAGTACAGCTGATTCTAAGATCCATGAAGCTTCAGGAGTAAGTCCAACATGCTGGGTCCCACTACAGTCAGCTGGCAACATCCAGAAAAGACTGTCTGTTCAGATTAAGAAAAATGGCCTAACGTGATCACTGGATCATTCGGAGATTAGCTCTTGTGCTGAGCTTGGCAAAGGACTGAAAGGCAGGAGGAAAACCAGAATAGAGATGACAGAAACTAGAAAAAACTGTTTACTATTTGGAAAATTTGCAAAGCAGATGTTTCCTGCAGGTGGAATCGTAGAAAGCTTGCCACAGATAACAATATTTGACAATTTAAAGTATTATAAAAGAAGTTCCCACGGGAATAATTTTTTCAATAAAACATTTAGAATAACATCAAAATCTGAATATTGGAAATATAATGCCACAATGCACTCTGAATATTAATTAAAGCTGTGTTAAAACCCCCACACATCCTCCTTTCCTACAATCTAATTGAACTGAGTACAAAAGAAAAATGTAGAATAACAAATAGCATATGTTGGTTGTGATAAAAATATTAATGTACCATTTACTAGTGTCACTTATTTTATCCTTGCCCAATCCATTTATTTGTGGTTGTTATGTAAGGCTACACTTTACTATGGGGGAAAAAAAAAAGTAAAAATGAGTGGGGAATTTTGAGCTTATGTCTATTTCTACAACATCTCCTTGAGTCCATTTCTGCATATTCATGTCTCTCTTCCATCATAGACCTGTTTGTTCTTGCTGGAAAATCTGAGGACAGTAAGAACAGAGTGACTTGAGTTTACATGATCAGATGAATTCTTTCTCCGTCTAATAGAAAAGACAGACATTAACTCATCCCTCTCTTTACACAGATTTATTATGTTCAATAATTGTCTGTTATTATTGCTGTACATTGTAATCTATTTCTAATGAATCCCTCTTGGTTATGGTGAATGAAGTCTTGCATAATAAATTCTAATCTGCTAGTCATTATCTTTGTTAATATTTTACAGTCTACATTTATTACTAAGATTAAGAAATAGTTTGCACAGTGCTTAGTATTTTCACTGTTTTTAAGTGCTATCTCTTTTAATTAATGATCTCTTTGAATTTGCCTTTGCATACTTAGGTTAGTACCAACCACACTAGAAACATCAGTGTTTCCAGTCTTTTTTAAAAAGTCTTCTGCTGGGAAACACCAGTTACAAAATTCCCACGTATTTTTTTTAGAATGGGTGTTTCTTCGTGCGCCATTTCAGCTCATCTGATTGATGCTGCTTGGGTCCAAGCCTGCAAGGAGATGCCTGGGACTGGAGCTGACAGGAGCAAAAGCGGCTGCACACAATCACATCTGGGCATTCTCCAGCAATTTGTCTTTCTCAGTTCTGGAAGACAGGGATTTCTTTGGGGGAAGTCGTAAATCTGCTCAACTTGTAAAGTTATTTCCCATATACTAGTTAGAGGCTTTGGAGTGCACCCTCCAGTCTCCTATTCATAATACCTTTTACAGCTACAAATGTCTTGGCATAGAGATAATAACTGGAGAGCTATTATCAGATCTTGTAATCTCATTGCAAAACAGCCATGGCTGGCTTGATGTGAGTTAGCCACAGAAGAATCCACACTCTGTGCTAAAACACTGAGGGATACAGTGCTCAGGCCCCATTTAATTAGATGCATGGTAAGAGTTTGTTTAATGTCACGCCCGTGAGCATTACTGCAGTGAAGTGAGGAACGGGGCCATTTCAGTCGGCTGAATAATTCCTGAACACTGTTATGTGACTGAAGAACTCCCTCGAGGACTTCACTGCACATCCTTATGAGGTGGTGAATATCTCTGAGCAGGCTGCCATCGGGGTTGTTTTTGGTAGAAAGGATGAGCAGTGCCTTTGCCAAAGTTGTTTGTGCCTTCTGCAGTATTTTTTCAGGCAAAGGGCTAAGGATGAATGAGCAATGCTTGCTTTTAGTCCCTACAAATGCTTATTGGCATTTAGCACTTAGATTTGACAATTAGAGCCGGCTGGTAAACTTCTCATGATAAGCAATGGAAAAGGCTGATTTGCTCAAGCTTTTAATAAGGACATATTGGGTTCAGTTAAGTGGCCTTGGATGGGTTCCTTAGGGCAGAGTGGCAAAGAACTGTAAGTCTTTTGGGTAGATGAATAGTTAGGTACTCACTCAAGGCCCCACTTTGATTTATTTAGGCAGAATCTGAACATTTATATATTGGGCAAATATCTGGTCTGGTCTGATAATGTGTATTAGTGAAAGCATTCTCCCTGGAGTGAGCCAAGGACCACTCCAACACAGAAATCTTTAAAAAGTCTCCAAGTAAGCCTGCACCATCACCCTGCTGCAGTATCTGTAGGACAGCAGGACCCCACTCTGTCCACCTCTAGAATTCAATGAGTCATGGAGTCCACACACACTTCCTCCTGGATGTCTTTCTGAGGTGTGATCTGTTTTTCAGAACTCTGCCTTTTTGTGGCATTTGTTAATGCTTTTTATACTCTTGGAAACATTTTAAAATTTATTTTTACCTAGTCTCTCAGATGAGATAATTTTCTTCAGGTTTCATTGCTCTATCTAATACACTGTGTAAAGAAGTTTTCCTTTCAGCAGTTCTAAAATGTTCTTCACCATGTGGTCAGTATACAACTACTCCTATTATTTCCAGTGTGTTCTTCATAACTGATGCCCAGTGAGCATTATTAAACCAGTGTGAGGAGGATTATATTGCACAGCACACTGCACTGCAAGTACTCACAGCAAAGTGGGAGGAAGCAGGGCAGCAGGCAGAGACAGCTTTGAAACACTGTCTGTTGACACTTCAACGTGCAAAATATCTGTCCCCAAAATCTGACATGTCAACACTAGTTTACCATAGTTATATCAATGAAAAGGAATTAATGAGTGAGACGACTCAGGCCCCTTCCCACACTTCATTGGTGACTCTGATCCCTGATTTATGTGCAAAATTCACTATGCTGAACTCAATCACCACTGAAGGGAACAGAAAACACCTGTCAGTGGAATGACAGCCTCGAGAAGTCATGAGCAGCTGCCTTTTACTGCACTGTGTTATGGGCAAATATGCTAGAAAGGTTAGCTTTGAAAATTGTACACAGCAAAACTCTCATTGCAGCCATTTAAGCAGTAGGTCCTCCAGCTGAAGGAATTTTCCTTTCTAGGAATGTAAGACACCCAGGTCATGAAGCTCCAGGACTGATTAAGGCCTTTTGATACACCCATAACAAAAACGGTACTCAGAACAAACCTAATCACAGCTGCTGCACTGATGGAAAAAAGGCCAAATATGGAAACCAGGAAAAACCAAGCAAGACAGAGAGCAGAGAGTAATGTCTGTGTACCAACAGATTTTCCTTAATGTGGAGCCTTATGGTCACAAGCCCCTAAATTTGCTGGGAAAAAATGCTTGGCCACTGCAATTCAAATGGTGCTATATTCTTTCAAGAAGAAAAAGTTCTAGTAAATGATTGTCAGTTTTGTGGTGCTATTGTCATTTCACAGGAAAATTTACAAACATAGGAAGTGAAAACAACAAAGATTCAGTGAAAACCCAGAAATTAAAAGTATGCATTTTCCAAAGAATAACGTAAACACAATTTCCTTATTCAGGAAGGAGGGGAGAGATGACAGAGAGACAAAACTGAAGAGAAAGAGAGTAGGACAGAATCACCACCCCCAAACAGAAAAAATGGAACAAAATATGAAATGCTAGAGCTTTTTTACTTCTGAGCTAGGCTATACACCTGGTGTAATGTGAGGGTTGGGAAAAAGATTTCAGAGAAAGACAGAAATTTTCTGCTCCCTTTAAAGTGGGGAAGAAAGACAGTAAAGGAAAGGGAGAAACACTACAGAAAAAGAAAAGAAAAAGGAATGAAGAGGATTCAGAAATAGAGTAGCAAAAGTCATTCCTAGGGAAAAGAGAAATAAAAGAGGAAGAAGGCAGAAAGCCAACAAAGAAGAAAAAGTGAAAATAAATGAAGAGGAAAAAAAGTCACTCATACACGTGCACAGTGAAAAAGCCATTGAAAATATAGTTCTAAAGTCATGAGAAACATCTATCAGGAGACATCAGAAATATATCTGTGTAGGAGAAAATTGGGAGATTGTCTTGCAGTTGTGAGATGAGCATGAAGGATATCATTGATAGCCATGGGAAAGAGGACAGCACATGTGTTTCTGTAGTCTTCTGAGATGAGTCTCATATTTCCCCCTCTGTGAGAATAATGCACTCAAAGGTTGCATATATCGACATAAGAGGAGTATGCAGATGTGTGCACACATGCACACACAAAGTATAGCATTTAGAAATGCCTGGATTGGTTCCAAGATAGTTGAACAAAATGAGACTAATAAAATATAATTAAACATTAATTACTGTAACTATCAAAAATAATTGACTTGTACAAAGCACAGCACTCCTATTAAAAAGGGACCTAAGGGTAATAAAAAACATATACTATTCTGTATAATAATTGCTATGAAGCAATTAAATTTATAGGCAACTGTTAAAATTCTTTTGTGACTATTTAAACATGTGAGTACTGGAAAGATTTGGTCCAAAATTGTCTACTATAAGACAGTCTTGCTATTAATAAGGAATAAACATTACCAGTTAAAAATCAAACCAAAGGTGCAGTGCTGAAGTAGACTTGAAGTAAAACTGGATGGATCTGTCAGAAAAATGCTGCTGTGTGTGTCCCAACAAGTCCTACTTCTTCCATCAGCTTTTCTTTCTATTCATCTTTTGAGCATGAGAGACACAAAGCTGGCAGATGAAAGCAGGAGAGTTGAGATCTTCAGCTGGTATGAAGCTATGTCACTTCACTCACTTCCTTATGCTTTGCTGATTTTTAACAGCGAAGGGAAGAACTAGCCTCAGAGCAGGCAGAAGTGGGGGAGAGGCACAGACTGGTTGAACCAAGGTTACAGTGAGTGAATGAGAACCTGTGTAAAGAAGAGTATTTCACTGACAAGTGGGGACAAAGCAGAGCAGTAGACTGAAACAGCTCGTGCTGAGGGCCCCCTACTTGAATTTCTGTGTGTCTTACTGCAGACTAGCACTTAGTCTGCTCCTTAGAGTGCCCATTAGTGTCTGGAGCGTGTTAGGTGTGCTTCTGGAATAACTTTTTGGCCTACTTTCAACTGAAAGGAACCTAGTTTGCACACTGTGACTGCTCTGCAAGCTGAACCAAAATCGGGTGAGGATGACCAAGGGACTGACTTCAGATGCAACTCCTGATTCAAACTAGGGCACTAATGTAGCTGCACCTGAAAAACAGTTTAATGCTTTTTATTTTAAGGGGCAGGATAGGTATTTCACTTCCTTGTGAACAGCTTATTCTCTTAGTTTGTCTTCAAGAAAATAAAAGTTGAGAGCTTACATGAAATGCAGTCTTCTTGCGTTAGGGGCAGTGCTAATGGCAGGGCACAATCAGAAGGGGCAACAACAAAACTGAAGATTGCACGAGTCTGTTTTGAAAAGAGAAGTGACAACAACACACTGCACGCAGCATTTCTGTGTGTTACCACTCTGGGAGTCCTTATTTCCCTTTTTCTGCATTGCCTTCTCTCCTCTTTTGCTTTGGCTGCAGCCAAAATTTACTTGTTACTTGTCTGTTCATTTCTAACCTCTCATTTAATCTCATATATTCTATTAACTTGGAAAAGTTTTGTTCTAGTAGGCATAGAATAAAAGAGTTGTAACAGAAACAGACAAAATGCAGAGCACAGAAGTTCATTTTCATGAGCCTATCCTTAATCAAGGAAATGAGAATGTTGAAAATTTTAGAAAGAGGAAAAAGAGTACATTTCACATATTTCTTAAGCTCTACTCCTTCTCTGCTTCTAGTGTGTTGGCAACAGATTGGTAAGTTAGTGGCTTCAGTCGCTTTGAGAAAACCTTGGCAGTCTTACATAAAACGACAAAAATTGAGTCAAATTCTTAAGACAGATGTAATGTATCATTGGGAGTTGGTGGAGATGCCATGACATGAAACATATTTGGCATATGGCACCTTCACTTGTTCTTCAAGAAAAATACTAAACATAGCAAGGTAAAGTCACTTGAAATTGTGAAGGACTGACACTGCCATCTGAGAAACTGTCATTACTCTAAGACATTAACAGTGCTATGTTCAATTCACTACAACCCACCAATCAAACTTAAACCTACCAACCAGTTCTGCTTTTAGGAAACTCTTTCATTCATTCAAAGAAAATATGCCCCCCCAAGAACCAACTAAACAGGCTAAATGGATCTTCATTTTGGTTGTCTCTTGGGCCCAGTGTTAAATCATATCAAATCGTCAAATCGAATTATGTATCATGTGTAGTAACACACCATTAAAACAACAAAAATGTAAAGACAAGTCTTTTTTATTTCAGCTATTCTCCCCAAATTTTGCATGTCATGCTATGCTTTCTGGGCAGGCAGCAGGTTGAGCTGCTCCTATGCTATAAATATTCCTCTTACATAACCAATTAATCAGCTAAAAAGCCAAAGAAAGCAACTATTTTTAGTATAATATTGCTAGTCATGCTTCTGCAGTGTTATTTTTTGCTTTTAAATAAAAGGACTTCTTCATTCTGCAGTTCTTTTCCACCAATGTGTGGGACTGTGCCAATTCAAGCAACATTTCTGTATAAAGAACTCTGATTAATGATCTAAAATTCCAAGCAAGCTTTATTGTCTCAGTGTTGCTACTCAAACTGCTTGCAAAGTTTCTGCTAAAACATTCAAACTATTCATATATAATACCTAAAGTGTTTTTCAGGCTTTGGCTCTTTCAGCCTAAAAAGAATGAATGAATCAAAGAATTCTGAAGAAAAAAAATACAGTGTTATGCAAAAACTGATGATTTTTCATTGAAAAGTGTTTTTAAAACAATTTTTTGTTAGCTTTCATTCCTGTTGGATATGTACTTGGCTTTTTAAATGTCTTCTGCCAACTAACCAAAACCAAGAACAAACTGGCCTATGGAGCCAATCTTCAATTCCTTTGATCTGGAATGACACAGTTTAATTCAAATTGAGACTTTAATTCTAAATTTTAAAACATTTTTTTACATCTCTATCCCCAAATCCTGTGTTAAAAGCAAACCAAGGCTGTGAAATATGATGCTACAGTAACAGAATTGTTTTTGCTGTTGATAGACAGAAGACAAAAGTGGTAAAGCAAAGCGAGTCTGAAAATTCTGAAACCCAGAATGAAAAATTTAATGTTAGACGACTTGACTTCATGTAGTTCCCCTAGATTCAAAGCAGAACACTCCTCCTGAATGTATTACACTTTTACCTTAAAAATGATCTGGTGGCAGCTGCAATTCCTGGGCCAGTTAGTGCTGGATGTGGTTGACTACTAGTGGGGTCTTGTGGGGAACTTCTGACTCTCGTTCCAGACTAGCCTGGGTACCACAGATCACACCTGTATCACATCTGACCACCCCTTGAGGGGGCCTCACTCTCTCACACTTCAAATTACTTCAGGGGTACCTACATGGGAGCACATTTTGCCCTTACTGGATGTGAACTGGTGGATGTACACAGCATGGACCTGTGGATGGGGAGATGAAATAAGCTCTGGGTGACCCAAGAGGCCCACTCCGGTCCCCAGAGTATGGGGCTCTGACTCCAGAATCTTTTTACTTCACACCGAAAATATAAGGGTGTTTCATGCCTCTGAGAGATGGACACCAATAAGAGAAACGAGAGCACTCTCTCTAACCTACAGAAGTTCACAGAGCTTAGAAGAAGTTAGAAGAATTTATAAGAACTTCATACAGAAGTTAGAGCACAGAACCAAATAAAACCAGCCCTACTTATGGGCACCATCTTCTTATTAATAATATTCAAATGTAAAAAGATGCCATGAAATAAAGCTAATTTTTTTCCAAATTGGTTTGTTTCTTCTCTGAGATGCAGATATTTTTTGAACAAAGGTCTGCTTTTACAGAATGCTGCCATCAGGGTGGCATTGCAGCCTTTTTTCATTCAATAAATGATTCTCAGATTAAATGTGCACCTGTATCATTCATAAATGTTTATCTACCACATGACTTTTGTTTTTATTAAACATTATCATACACACCCAAATGAAGAGAATTTTCTGGTTTTATTTACACGCAAGACTGGATTTAGATATGGGAGATTAAGTACAATAGGGAAAAAAGAACAATGGATGATGATGGTGATGACAAGGGCAAAACAGTTGTTTGAAGCTGCAGCACAGTATTTGAAAAGCAGGACCTCACCGAAGACAGCCTGGAGTTTTAAAGGGATCAAATGGCTCCCGTTAGGTTAAGGGTAACTTTCACACAAAGCAAGATGTGAGTGGCAACGGATTGTGCTGTCTGGCTGTCAAGATTTATTGAAGATAAAGGCGGCGAGCTAAATCATTTTCAGGGGAAATCCACTGCAGGATCTAGGAAATTCTTGCTGTGTCTGATGTGTGTTCTACATCAGAAGCACAAGAGATGAGCCAGTCTTTGAAGAATAGAGCAGTCCGTACAATACTGAGGAAGGCGAGCAGCGGGACACTATGATAGCCCTGTCAAAACCAGAATTTTCCTGATAATACAAATCCCATCTGGCAGGCCAGGCATGTACGCCCTCTCATCCTGCCATAACCAACTGAGGCCACAGCTCAAAGACTATCATGCCATGCAATACGCAATTTTGTAATTAGTTCTGTGGAAAAACCCAACAACCAGAAACTCTCTGTCTTCTCAGCAGCCAGTTGTTATTCTTTTCCCAGAGAAACTAGAGACAAATATCACTTTCAGCTATGTTAAATTCTTAAAAGAAGAAGTGAGGAAACTCCACAGAGTGCAATGAAAATGTTTTAAAAATGCAAATAAGGATTGACATACAACAGAGAAAAAGGGAAAAGCTTATTCCCAGGGACCATCAACTCCATTATTGAGGGTAATCCCAACACATTTACAATAAACCCATTTCCTTGAACAATTCCTCTTTTTTTGGAATGACCCGTTAAAAATAGCTATAGATCACAGTAGTGCTATATAAGTAGTTGACTTCTCTATGTGATGAACCTAACTGTATTACTGAAATAAGTTTACAATGTATATACTTCCCACAAAAGCAGGGCAATAATAAAAACCCTGTAATATGAGAAAAGCTTTGCATATTTGTCTTAATCTTGCCAAATTTACACCTGCTGAACCTAGGTCTTTCTCTTCAAAACACATACAATGAACAAGGGAGGTTTTTAAATCCATGATTAACAAGAAAATTATTTCTTCAAAACTAATTTATGTGACATTACTGCTTATACTGAGCCAAGATGACTGCATGTTAAATTTTGCCGGCGTGCTAAAATTGATGTCAAGAAATAAGAAAAAATACCACCATCATGTTCATTTAATGGATAAAACATGAAGTGAGCAGCAGTGGAGATAAGCACCCTGGAGGCTGTTTGGTTTGTCAGGACGTGCACATGCAGTAATCCCTGACAGTCCTTCTTGGTAAAGAGACTGGGGTTTTTTTCCCTAACGTGGAGCAAAGCTGTGGTGATTGCTGCTTACTAATGCATTAGACTTTTAACAGTGTAAACATGAAGGCAGTAATTCAGAGAACACTAAACTTGAAAGACGTAGCAGACGTGTAAAGTTAATTTGATTTACAGAATAATCAGGAGCAGAGTTCTCTTGCTTTCCCTTCCAATCTACATCTGAGCCCAGAAAAATCAGATTTCTGCCTTCCCACAAATCCAAGCAGATTCCACTCTCTTGTCTTGTATGGATGTAAGAAGAGCCAAATTTGATCCAGACCTCCTTTGGGGGAATCACTAATTTTGCTTCACAAGTTGTCTACATTACACTGCCATCACCATTGTCTTCATTTGTTTACTTCAAGAGCATTTCCAAAACACTAGGAAATTTCCAAACTAAATACAGATGCTGCCTGAATTTGAGACTCCTGAATACTGAAGGCACAAAGAGAAACTAGAGGTAAGTTCGCAGGTAATAAAAACTTGCAGAATGGCTAAGGCTGGAAGGGACCACTGGAGGTAATCTAGTCCAAACTTCCTGTGGTATAAGCAAGCACTTGAAAAAATGAAAAACAAATAAATTCAGTCATGGTACAGCCATAAGCAGTCAGCTCCTCTCCTCAAGTCATATGACGCCATTTCAACAACAACTCTGATTGTGCTTCTCTCATTACTGTTTGCCATTTCCAAGCTCAATAGTTTGGGCCTCCTCCTTTGCTACAAGAGGTGGTCTCCATTCCCCATCCGGAGTATTTCCCAGTGGGCTCAGGAGGTGACAGTCACTGCAGGTGATTTCTGCATTTGCATTTGGCCTCCACAGATGTGCAGGACCAGGTAGGGTTGGATGTGGAGGCTGGATAGAGAAACATTGGTGTGGGGAACAGAGACAACCTCTTGTAGCAAAAGAGGATGGGCTGCAGCTACCTGCCTTTAATCTGGTGCTGCTGTGAGGCCAAGCACACAGAGAGGCAAGCTAGGGCCAAGACTGAAGCGTTTTCAAGAAGAAAGTATGAAAACCACTCATACTTAGGCTAAGCTTTAGCATGAGCCTAAACTGTTCCCAGCAGTGTGGAAAGAAAGGCACAGGTGGGATATATGGTGGTACTATGCACCCAGCAAGCAGAGCCTCAAGCTTGCTGCCCAGGAGGGGCCTCATCCTGTTGGATATGGATTGATCAGAAGAGCTTGTGCCACCGAGCCCGAACAACAGGAAGCCAATGCCAATGGACACCTGAAGCTCCTGAAGTACAAACACCACTGCCTCTCTGATCTGCGGTAGAGAATGTGCACCACAGGAAGAAACTGCCTGTGTTTCTGCTTTCCCCCTTCACTGACCCAACACACCTTTGCCACAAGTAGACAGTCTGACTGCATGAATTTTGTGAGGCAGATAACATGTGCACATCCTCTGAAATATTGCTGAGATGGTTTACAGGGTCACTTCCCAAAGGTCTGTAGGCAATACCTTGTGATCATTCCCAGTTAAAAAGCTCACCCCTCTCCTACTGCACCTGATGCAAGAGGAACGCATAAAGGAAATAAAGAAAAATGTCCATCTGCACATGTGCTGTGTGATTACACACGTATCAACAGCAAACAGGGTTAAGCCTGGAGGATTTTGATGCATACAACATGGCGTAGACCTCTTCAAGAGAAAAACACCAGACGGCGAAGGCACTAAAATAGAATACTGCAAAACAGAAAACGCAGATAGCTTTGTCTAATTTGGAAGCATCATCATGGAGGGCAATGACACTGCTCCAAGGGGACTGTGAGGAGGACAGTGCTGGCACCACTAGCCCAGAAAAACACAAAGAGTATGTGGCGAGACAAAGGGGTCTCCTGAGATGCAAAAATCAAACTGTTCTGTACGAATGCTCTCCATGTGAAACAGATATGTGGACCTTGGAGAAAGCTGCCAGGCAAGGACTCTCAGCCTTTGAAACAAGCTGTTTATGGGTAGTTGAGGAGATGGGACGAGAAATAAGATAATCAGGGAAATGATCTGTGAGAAGGAGAGTCCCTGGCACAGTAATCAGAGGGAAGCATGAGCTGCTGGGCATGCTTGCCAGATGAAGGACAAGCATTTGCAAAAAGGATCATATCCTTTGGCCAGAAAGGTTTGTTATGTGGTGAGACAACATGACAGAACATTCAGGCAGTGCTTTTAAGATGCCATGCACCAAAGCTGGAGCCAGAGCCTTGCTAAATCAAAGGCAGGAGCCCAGTGCTATGCTCATTGAGCTGTGATGGTGCTATCAACCTCACTGCCTCTCTGGGCCACCTACAAAACATTTCTCTGGTCCACCAGGTGTGCACCACCCACTCCAGGACCTCTCTGGCTATGGTGGCGCAACTCTTTTTGGGTTACCCCTCTACCCCCCGTGCTTGCACTGCCTTGGAGTGCCACAGGATAGACTCTCACCAGGGAGCCACGAGCAGACTGCTCGGAGCTGTGTGTAGCTCAGGGGGCAGGATCAACCAACGGTGGGATGACACAAAGAAGGAATTCAAAACCCAAAAGTGGGTATATCCTTTCACCTGTACCACAGCAGCTACAGAGAGACTGTTCCCAGTTCCTTGTACCATCCCGAGCAAGTGGTGGCTGGCAAGGCCACAGGGATGGCTCTGGCAGGGAGTGGTGCTGCTGGGGGTGGGCAGTGGCAAAGGGACACTGCAGCAGGGGGGAGGCGAGGCCAGGGAGTGCAGCCCCACTGCCTCATTTCGGGAGGTGCTAGCAGGCAGCCCTGGCAAAGGTCTGAGCTGCACTCTCTCAGCACAGCTGCCAGGTGGGCACAGCCATCCCAGGCTGCAGTCGGTTGTTTGCATGCAGACACACACACTAAATTATGGGATTTCAGAGCAATACATGTTTCCCAGCCCGAAGAGAAATGAGATCTCCTGCACTGCAGTACATGTGGCATTTCATTCATCAGTTTTTCCAAACGGAAGGCTTGTCATATAAACAAAATGAGTGCGTGTGTGTCATTCTACTGCTTCTGGATGCCCTGCAAGTGAAACACAGCAGAGCACACGCTATTTATCAAATACCTGATGGGGAGGAAGGTATATTTGTAGCATCCTCTAGATATACTCCATTTCTGCTACTTTCTCTGCTCTCAGTGTCAGCAGACATCATTTGACAGAGACCAGAACATGCTTGCTTTTTTCCCATCTCCAAACTAGCTTTTTTCAAAAAAAAACCCCAACCCCCACCATGGGTGAGATTTTCAAGAGTACTCTTACTGAATTCAACCTCTCTCTGCTCACATTTGAGTCAGTGGGAATTGAGGCCAGTGCTGAACCTTTTAAAATTCTTGCCGTGTATTTACATTACTCTTTTTCAGGTTTACTTTAAATAATAACCGTGTATAACATACACTGTACATATGCAAAACACACTTTTTGCCTTTGCTGGCACTGAACTTTACAGATAATGATTCTCCAAAACACTTGCCTTTGTAAGCTACGCGAATGTCTTATACATGGGAATTGTCTGCATTTCATGAAGAAAGGAAGTGAAAGAAGGAACTGGACACAAACCACACTGTACTATGGAAAAGGTGATCAGGAAATGAAGCAGATTGTCTGAAGTGTATTGATGAATCCTTGGCTCATCTATAAAATGCAACATTTTTGAAAAACACTTCTTGAAATAACATGCATTAGGACTTCCAGTGAAATTATCTATTTCAACCACAGGTATCTGACACAGACATAAGTATGTTTCAGATTACATTAGTTCACTTAAGAGGAAGCTGTTAGAAGTACATCCATATTTGATAATAAGTACGGAGCCAGTTTTATACATACCAGCTGCAACAAGGCAACCTGAATTAATAATGTACATTTCAAGCTTCAGCTACATCTCAGGGGCTATCTGCAAAGAGACCCTGTTTACAGAGTGTTGCAGCCTGTCTCACAGTTGTACAGTATTTTTCAAAAAACCTGGGAACCTCAGACACTCATCTCCCAGGCCCACTTGAAGCTGGACTGGTTTCCTACTAGACCATGTAACTCCTCAAAAGCTCTCCTGATGGACGAATGATGCTGCTGGAAAGATGAGCTGGGAGCAATCACTACTGGGCCTCCAGATGAACCAGGGACTTTTGGAAGCTGCCTCTAGCTCAGCTGGAGTAGTCAGGATGTGCCAATGTAACATATACATCGATGGGGATCCTGAATGAAAGCACAACAAATTTTTGAAACTTCAAAACTGACTGCAAACTGGAAATTTGTGGTTTCACTTAATCCTGTCTTCAACCAGATACACATTTGGTACTTTAACCAGGTAAAAAGAGTCTGACTGGAGATGGGGATTTTTGTTGTGCTCTTGAGGAATGACTTGAGATTTCCAGACTTTTTTCTGCCAGTAAACTTTAGATACCATTCCATAAAAGGCCAAGCTGATCACATCAATTGCAATGAACAGAATATTTACTACCACATAAGAAGTCAAAAAACCACCTGCAATTGCTTTGTTGCAACATATCAGTCCACCTGCACCATTATTCAGAAGGGGTAATGACTGTCATATCTGGCTTGAACACCATTACCCAAATACACTCTTAAACATGCTGTGAAAAAATCATGTCAACTATCTGTCTGCCCAGAAAATGACCAAAAGAAAGATGTATAGTTTGCAACCCCCTCAAGCTTCTTGACATACCTTATACATTTTTGAACGCTCTCGGGTTTGTTTGACCTTCAGATGCCATATATTGATTGCTTAGTGAAGTTAAACCTGCTCCTCTTAGCATCCTGCACCCGCACTCATCCCTGGCAGAACTTCTATCATCTCTTGTCATCAGCTACATGAGCAACTCTCAAAAGTAAGCCCTCTCCACTGTTTTGCAGCTTATCTCTACATTAGTATTAACTGAATGCAAACATAGATAAAGGAGGGATTTTTACAGATGCCTTAATAACAGAAGCTACTTCTTCACTGAGTTCAAGCGTTCTTAAAACAAGCTCTGAAAGGATCATTTCCCTCCTCTCTCTCTGCTGAAGTGCTGCTAATGCTGCTAATCCAGACTAGATGATTTTACCCTTGCCTGAATCCAGCACCAGTCTCATGTAGTTTTGCAGGGGGATTAACCAGGTTTAAAATGATGTTTAAAAAACCTTCTCACAGCTCTGCTCAGGGAAGGGTGAATTTTATCAACTTTTTTTTAGACCTTTTTTATGTGTATACTCACAGGTTTCAATGTTGTCAAGGTTGATAAATAGCCTTTGACAATTTTGTAGCATTCAACATGCTTTTTGAGAACATTGCATGAGGCAATATGCATTGCAAAACCAGAAATTCTCTCAATCTTTTCCTCCAAAGGCAGTTTTGATGAGGCTGGACTTACATATTATTAATTACAAATAAACATTTTGTTCCCTCATTTGGAATTTTTCTTTTTTGCTTTTCTTTGAAACTAGATGCTTCTTTTGTTTTCTATTTATGAAACCTTTTACAGAAAATGATTACTTCATGTATGGCTCTTTGGTGGCACATAGAGTTTCAACAGATATCCTTCCAATTAGGCTGCTTGGTTCCATTTTCTTTTTAAATGGCTGTGGCAAGGACCTTGTGTTGTGATATCCTGAATGGCAAGAAATGTCTGCTGAGGATTCTTCCCTTCTGCAAGTAGTGTATTAATGAGACATTTTCTTAATATGAGCTTCATGTCAAGTCCTGTAATCAGAACATGAGAGACACCCAAATCAGCAGAAACATTCATTAATTCCAGAAGTCACTTTCTGCATTATGTTTAAATATTTTTCCAAAAGGAATAGAACCCTAGCAGCGATTTGGTATAAGAGGGTGTTTAGGTATTACAGTGAGAGAGAGATACAGTTAGTCGAACTCGTTGTTTAATTTAATTAGTTGGGTTGCTACCTACAAGGCTAGTCTTTCTTTAGAAAAAAAAATTCAAACCTGTTGCATATAGGAATGCAGTGCCTTGGAGTAAAGAAGCAATTTACTACAGGACTTTAAATTTTTTACCTGATTATTCTTCCGTTTGCCCTAAACAATGCTGAGAAATTAACTGGTGCCTGACTCTATAAAAAAAGATCGAAATAATTCTGATTTAACATCTGCAAACTCATTATTAAGTCTTTCCAAGCAGAGAAATAAGTGCGTTATTCAACACTTCTAACACAGCAGTGCAATATGATCACACCATCTCCATCCAAACTCTCTGCAATGAGAAGACTTAAACATTAATTAAAACAAAACCCAGTCATATACCTCATCATACTACTGTAGCTAGAAGATAAAATCCTCCTGAGAGATTGAGAGACTGATCTACAAACTATTAACACAAGTTCCCTTTTCTATGTTCACCAACCAATTGTATTAACACTCCTTATGGAATTAAAAGCAAGAGAAGATTAGACAACTCAGAAAAGCATACCTGGGTTTTTTTGAACCTACATGCCATTATTTGCAAAGTTAGAAGAGCATGATAACAGAAATATGTCATATTAGTGTTACAATCAGCATTGGATTAGGTTACTGTATACAAGGATTATGTATTTTAATAGGTGGTAGCATACCTACAATAGGTAAAGTAAAAATTCCATTAATTTACCTCAGTATGTCATGAATGGATGAAGAAAACTAAATTTTTATCACCTAACTTCATAAGGGTCATCTGTTTGCATCTAATCAAAATTGTCTCTATAATAACTTCTCCCTTTTGTCAGCTTACAGCTTTTAAAAATATTTACCGTTTTGGCTAGTATGGTTCACATTTGGCCTTATCTGATAAGTTGTTTCAGTTAAATCCCTTAAGCCATCTTTAAGCCATGAAAAAAGTGAGTAAATATAGTTTACTACTGTTTTCTGAACAGGGAGAAAGCCCTTGAAACACGGGTAAACACGGTGAGCAGTTTTATTGGTGACAGTAAGTGCTCCAAACTTGAGGAAACTACAGTGAAAGGGGTTTAGAGAGCACACTGAGGATCAGCATTTCCCAAAGTGTAAGGATATCCACATACAAATATTGTCTGCCTAACACACACACTAAAAAAATACCTTACTGAAGTGTAGGGATAGGTGTCTGCAAACACACCTGTAAAATACATTTCTCAGCTCTACAGAAGAGGTGAACAAGTCAATCAGCTGCAGAAAAAAGACTTATTTTCTTCAAACCAAGTACTGCCTGTCAGTCTCCCTTACACTTCTCTGCAGCCATCAAGGTTCATTTGAACAATCTGATTTGTGCATGAGGCATTATAGATCAAATTTGCCAGTGGTACAGAGTCTCCCTTATTTATTCTTTACAGAATAAAATAACTACTGAAATGACCTAGAAGGTCCCCTTCTCTCACTCAAACAAACTGAATTTCTTGGGAATAATGGGCCTGATTCTCATTATCACCAAACCATGCCTCTCCTCCTTCATCCTGACAGTGAATTGCTTTACAGTGAAGGTAATGGATTTTAAATTTCAATTTCTACACTAATTTTAAGGATTCTTTATAATGGAGATAAAAAGCAAGATACAGGGCCCTTATCATAAATAAAAATAAGGCTATATATAGTTTATATTGATCCACCTACTTCTCACCTTTTGGTTTTTTTCTGCTCATCACGCTTAGGAAAATGATTTCATGGATCATTATTTTTAAAGTCTGAGTCAGGAATTTAAAAATTAGACCGTCAAAGTACGCGGGGTCTGGTGGTTTGTGGTTCCAAGGCTTCAACAGAAGAACATCAGGTCACTGCCTACATTGAGTTTTCCAGTTTCGGAAGAAACGGGCCTGCCCTTCAAATGTCAATATAGTGCTGCCAGAGTGGGTGTGCATCCACCACTCTGCAGAGCCCTTTCTGCAGCCTCACAGCCAGGGAAGTACAAAGCCCAAGAGTGATGCTGGCTCTCTGCAGCTTTCCCCAGCGGTGCCACAGGAGCTGGTACTGAACTGACACCGACACAGCGCCGGTGTCTGCAGCCCAGCCTTCGGCGAGGACACAAATAACCACCTGAGTCAGTCAGCGGTGCAGTAGTTGGCTTTTTGTTTGTTTATTTGTTTTAATCCTCCCTGCTAGTCTGCCCTTGCTCTTTATCCAAAACACCTGTATTGTGGGTTTACTTCAATGCTTTCTCAGCAAATTATCAATAAATTAATCACTTTCCAACTTCTCTGTAAATTTTATTATTTTCATTGTCACATCATTTTTAGGGAAAAAATCGATGCATTATAGAAGAGAATGTGCCATCAAATACACACAATGTAAAACTCAAACACAGAGACTTTTGACTATGAGAACACATAGTTGGGAAATAGTCAATTAAGGGTTTAACAATGATACAGAGTCTAATTCTGCAGGATAGCATAGATTTCTGATGGGAATACTTCACAAATGAAAAAACTTTTCAATTTAAATTAAATTAAATTTCCAATTAAGTCACAGAGAGCTGTACTCCAGCAGGAAAATCTACTAAAAATCACATATTTCTTGGCCATGAATTAAACATTTAGTATAGTTCAGTCAACAGTGACCCAAGACAAAAGGACAAAAAATACGTTCTGGGTTCCCCCACTTCTATTTTAAACCCTGTGTTTTATAATTAGATGTTTCTGACATCAGTTTAAGTAAGACTTTCTTCATTATACAGAGTTATATCTGTAAAGTTTACTTCAGAAAACAAATCTGATAGTCAAGCTACTTGTGTCATAGAGTTTGATACACTCATAAATATTTAAGGTATTTTATGCAATACGCCCATCAAGTGACAGGCCAAAATAGCTCCTAAGACTTTACCATGAATTAAAAATGTGAAAATAATGGATTTTCTGGGTTGGTAGCTGAAGTGAAAATTGTAAGAAAAACTGTTCTCCTTTGAGCTGAATATTTTTGGTTTGTTTTTTCCTTCAAAAAGGAAAGGAGGAAAACCAAATTAATCACACTACATCCATCAAAACAATTTATTTGATTTGAATCCAAATGTTTTGATATTATGATAATTTTATCCCTTGAAAGAGCAAGAAACCAAGGAAAATTTTTAAATGAGGGAGTTCTTTCACATTAAAAATCTGAAACATTTGACTTTGAAATTTTGGAACTAACTATTTCAACATTTCTTTTTTCTTTTTTTTTTATTTTCCCCAGCTAAAGCAGTTAGTTGTCTCTACATCAACTGCTTTGAAGAATCTACTATTCACAAACAGAAAATTAACCTAGCTCTATCCATAATATGCCAAAGTCTTGAGAAAAAAACAAACCAAAACACTGAGGCTCATGAGAAATGTACCTTTCCCTTCAGTGGAGTCAGGACTTCTCCTTTTGGCTTTATCTACACAATAAATATATTGTGCTTTTCCTAGAAAGGACTGTGAGCAAACCTGGTACTCTGAATTTTTAAGCTACACTGATATAGATTTTATGCATTATGCACTTGCCTATGAGCTATTATTTTTTGAACTGTAGCTCCAGAAGTCAGTTGTGAGAATCATCTGGGAGGAAAAAAATCATGTTATCCAAGGAAAAATAAATCTCTACAAACATCTTGCAGTGGCAATGACGCTTACAAGATAACTAACATCATAAGAACAAGCACATCCCACATGGAGAGGGATGCTGGAGCTGAGTCCTAGGATATTTCTGTGTGGATCTCCATCAGGGAGGCAGGGCTGTCTACTTTATCCTCAAATGTGCTGTAATTGCAGGGATGTGGGGTGGTAGGGTGGAGAAGCAGAAGTGCATCAAACATCCCACTTTTGCATTCCTAGTCCTGGGGAACTGTTGCAAAGCTGCTACTCAGATCAGTAAGGACTGGGCATGGTTTCCTCTCCAAATTCCTGACAGAGCACATTTCTTAACCATTCAAGTTCTGAGGTGTTGAGTGTAGGGCATCTTTTTCCCTTATCTTGTCTGACAGACCATAAGTTACCTGGCAGCAGGAGGTGACATCTCTAATACATCTTTAAATCTTTTCTCTGCCTCAGTGGGAAGACCATATCTCCTCTATTTTCACATCAAGTCAACTAGAAGGAGCAAAGATTTTGCTGCCTCTAAAGTGCTTTGAAATGCCATGCATGGACCCAAATGCAGTATCAGACCTTCGTTTTTATAGGGAATGTATTTTAAAATATTTGCCAACACAAAAGTAAATTTTCATTTTTTATGTAATAATGAAAAGGCATAAGAAGTTGGAACAGGCAGCATCCCTAAGAAGATGCCTCTTAGGAAAATTTTGTCACTTTGAAATGTGATTACTTGAAGTATTACTATAGTGTGATTTCACAGTGTAATTAGTATCATACGCACCTCTTCTATTAAAGTACCCTCTGTAACATATGCTGAAGTCATAAGGCATAAATCACTGTATCCCATTTACAATTTACTGTGTCAGCAAATTTCAGTGACATAATGCTACAGAGCAACATTTCTGTGTATTTATTACCATAATCACGATACTAAAGTGCGAAGACACCTTGCTAAAACCTATAACCTCTTGTAAATGGCGCTTTTTTGAGAAGAAAAAATCCACTAAGTGAATAATATGCAATTCACAGCTACAGGCTCAGTGACTACTGTTCCAAACTACAGTAATTATTTAGGTATGCAACATGCTTGGCACAGCAGCAATAGAAAACAGACACAGAAAGTGAGGGATTTATTTGACTAACTGTAGACATCTGCATGTAAGCTAACTGCTCTACATTCCCTTGCTGGTTGATGGAGAGGGTTACATGCTTTTAAGGATTGATCTTATTCTAAATGGATATTTGGGAAAGTCAGATTAATTGCACCTAAACATAGCCTATTTATTTCAACTGAGTGTAGCTAGAGCCTTGAGTCACTAGCTCATATGACCATGGCTGTATTAGAAATATGTAATGGTAGGTCCACCCAGAAGAAAAGAAATGGTCAAAATAAATAGTCAGAGAAGACAAATTTTAAATATAACTTCAGTGAAAAATCCACACCTTCCTCACTTCTCCCATAAATTAATTATGGCTCTTGCTGTCCTCCCAACTATACTTCTCAAGAAAACAAGCACATGACATGGAAACATGCACGTGCTACAGATGGGAAGTCCAAAAAATCCTTTTCGTATTCCAGGAGCAATAGCACCTAGGCTTCCTTACAGGACACAAGTACCCTTCAGAAGAAAGTCAGGGAACTGCAGAGGTGCATGGCTGCATTCTAACACATGGGCTAACGGGAACAATGGATGCAGCTCAAAAGGGTAAAATTAGCCATGCCCAGGCATCTTGGAAAGCTCATAAAAATAAAGTAAACTAGGAATTTGTAAATGGTAAGAGGTGCTATTTATTCCAGTGATGAGGCCCTGCTGTCACCCACCATGAAGGTAGCTGCCCTGGGGCAGACAGGCAGTGGTACTCAAGGCAGGCCTTCCACATGGGCAGTATGCTTTGCCCATCACTGGATAAAGTGATGTGTCCTCCTGCCCAGCTACTAAGTGCTTGTACCATTCTAGTTCCTCACTGGAATCCACTGGAGAATCCTCGTTCTCCTTTTATGTTTCTAAATTACTGTAAACAACTACTCATGAACAGGAACTCCTGATGACTCTCCCATCCTACCCATGCCCATATTCTTATTCTGACCATCAATTCTTGTCATGATCATGTCCATGATATATAAGCATTTCTTCTACTGAGAAGCATTCTATACTTACAGATTTACTACCTCAGAGAGCTTAATTTTGATATGCCCTTTGTTTATAAGTAAGGTATAGTTTACCTGCATTCTCTCATTTTCTCATGATCTTATGTTTCTTTTAGTTAAATGCAAGACTTAAAGGTCAAAAGTGAAAGAGGAAAAGTTGAATTGCAGAAAATAAAGCGAGAAACCTTATCTTAAGTGAAGAGTTATACAATCTGTTGAACTCTTCTGTTTGTGGAAGCAAAAGCAGATTGCTTTTCTCAATAAAGAACAGCGAATTTTGCATATTCTTTCAAGACTTACACAGGCTCTTACTATATTCTGAGGCCAAGTTTTCACTGGTTTCAGTGATGCAGGATAAGGCATCAAAAAGTTAACTGAAAAAGAAGCAGGGCTGAAATCTGTTTAAATTTAGTGTTGCCTAGATCAAAAGAAAAACAAGGCATAAAATATTGGTGTGGAAACAATCCAGTGTGAAACAGACGATTAGTCTATGGTTGTAGGGAGACGATAAATGTTTCATTCAGTAGGCTTTTAGCACAGAAGTTTTAGTATCAATAACTTATGTCTTCTCTTTATTCTGTTTTCATTTGCACTGCAATTTTTGGCCAATTTTTCATTACGCTATGAAGCATTCTTGGTCGTTTTCTGTCTTGATTTGCAACACCATTGCCTCGTTAACAAATTACTGTAAGAGATTGTGTATTCAGAAAGGAGGATTTTATCATCCTTTTATAATCTTCCCACTCTTTCCCTTTCTTGCTATTATCAAAATATTGAGGAAATAGAGTATTAAACTGTCTGGCATTTACAAACTTCAGGCTCATATATGGAAATGAAATAATTGAGGAAGGAAAAATAAGCTTCCGAAGTGTTTATCAATTCATTATATTAATGCCATCTGTCCCACAGCTATGATGTCAGACTTCTTTTTTCCTTCTTCATTAAGGCATAGTTCGTTTACACGAACTGCTGCTTAAGATACTTGCTGGAACACTTAACAGCTCCCTCATTTGTTTGGTAGTTTTATAGGCCTCTTGTGCTGGAGCAGAGGTACAACAGCTTGCAATGCAGGAAAAGAAAAGATAAAACTACCCCGCTGTGCAGATTTAGTCAATTTTCACTGGCTCTCGCACAGAAAACAAATTGCAACCCCTCACAAAGAGTTCTCTCTCTGCACTGGCAGCCCTGACAAATGCAGACAAAAATGAGTAAATCAGGCAACTTCACATCAGGAGGAAAAAAATGGCTACTGCTCCAACAGCTGCTATCATAATTAAGAACAGATTTCATCACTAAACTCTTGCTGGTTGTATCTGCAGCAAAACAAATACACAGATGTGGCACATTTGCATACTGAAAAATGTGTGCCATGTAACTGAAACAAATTTGCTTTTTCAGCTCTTAAATATTCACTTTTTAATATGAAACAATGGGGGTGGTTTGCATAATAATCCTCTGTCTTTGCTCATCAAACTCATTCAATCAGTATATGAAATATAATGCAACACTAATACCTAATAAGTCCACATTTCAGTCATGCAATCCAATACCAGAATTTGTTATTATGCCCAATAAGATACAATTTTGAATTGCTTTCTGAACTGTCCTCAGGCACTTCTATTTGTAAATGACATGCTTTAAATGGAAGATAAAAAAGGGGAAAATATGAGAATTACTTCTTTAAATCATGACAAGCACAAAATTTATTGCCCCTTCATTTATCCACACATTTTAAAAGGTCACCTAGCATCATTCAGTAAAAAAGAAATGCAACCCTTTCAAAGTAAAAAGGGTATAGGATCACGCCCTGTGAAAGCAGGGTGGGACTATTAATGTAACAGTGACTGAACCTCCACAACTGTAGCATGACCATCAGAAGCTGCAGCATCTTGAGAGACTCTCTTACAAGACAATGATGCTCTAGATTTTGTCCTCCTCACTCCAAAGACAGATCTTTCTTAGCTATGGCTATTTGATAGCTAAATCACCTAGCCGGTTTTATGCAAACTGTCGTAACAGTTTTTTGAAATTGTTTCCTGTCTGTAAATCTGTGATAATTACAGAAAGAATGTGATTATCAAGGTCTATAGACTGTTTAAAGAGCAAATCTGTAGATCTGCTGATAATTTGAAGAACAGTTTCGCCTTAGATGTATTTTAAGCCATTCAGTCATGGCACAATTCTTCCCCTAGTGAATACATTTGTTCAATTTAAATCCCTCTGTAGAATTAATTTGTTTATTTTAAGTATTGTGCAGAACTAGATGATTAAGTTGGAGCACAGTTTTTTTCTGACAAACGCATGTTTGATCAAAGAAGCCTGAATACAGCTCTTACTGTAGGTACTCAAACTGATGTGTCCTCAGTCCTCCCCTTCTAGTACTCATTTCAGAAGCCGATTCGCTGTCTAGTACAGGAGCTGGGCTCTAAAATCTGCACATTTTTGTGATATTCACCTTTCTGTGGAGGGGTGGGGACTCATAAAGTGCTCCTGCAGATACCTGCATGCACATCTTTGCATGCTTACAAAAAAGGGTTATTGCTTGAGAATCAATTTCTAGACAGTGGACACCTTTACAAAGCAAATAATTAAACCACTGCATCATGAGTGCTATTTCACAGAAGTATATAACTATCTGCAAATGGTAAATGGCAAGATTTCAACAGCAAAACAGTGCTGTTCTTGGAAATACAGAGCTGGCCATGCTTTTCACAGGCAGTGGGAGATACCCACAAGAAGGTAACAGCACCAGAAACTAAGAGGAGATCTCCTGAAACCAGCACTGCAACTCTGTCCTCTTGCACAGCACTACACGATCGTGCACCAGCCCGTCCTTTTCTTTCTTATTTTACTTGTCCCTTCAGCCAGGGACATGGGAGGTGCCACACTGAACAGGTTGGGTTATGTTTGAAGACATCTCTAATGCCAAAACTAGACCTTACACATTGATAATAACTGTCACTTAAAGTAAGATGCACAAGCAGGTTATTCCATATTGCAACTCTCCATGCCTAGGACAAGAAGGCCAAATTAGGACTTCTGCAATCACAGATGAATTTGTTCCACAAACAAAATTCTTAGGCATATTAGCATAAGCCCTGAGTTTGAACCATGAAATACTTTTGCAATGAAATTTGTTGGCCTGGTATCTTGAAAAGCAGAGTTTTCCAGATTTGTGCATAACTTTATTATCTGTTCTTTCATAACAATATTTTCATTTTGAAGAATAGCTCTTAAAAGCAGGTTCTTAAAAGGAAAACGGTAAAGAAAAATTTAGATAAGGTTGAAGGTGTTTCCCATCTTAATGGCAAACGACATAGAGTATAGTAATGAACAAGAAAGGTCTGTATTTTGGGGAGAAAATAGTATCAAAAGAACCTGCTATATGAATCAACTATGTTCTTTGGTATCTCTTAGCTCTAGATGTGCAGTGCAAGTGATGTAAGAGTAACAGCAAGAAGCCTGGTTTTGTGCACATCTGGATTCTGTTTTGGTTATCAAGTCCTCATTCCTGTTTGTCTGGCAGATGTCATGCATACATTTTTAAGATGAATTTGCAGAGGTTTCCAAGGGAACTCAGGGTCATGGTTTCTTTTTTTTCATCTAGTCTGTGCTTTACTTTATCATAAAGGTAATATCAGTCAACACTTCAAGAATTTGGCAGTTCCTTTTCTTTATTGTTTTCCCTTTTCAGGCAGTTAAAAAAAGATGAAGTAGCAAGCAATCAGAAAATGTAGCAAAGGCCATATAATCAGTGAATTTGCTTTCCTTTATGTATTTAAAATTATTAACTTCTTAGGAACAAGTAGAGTAATCTCTGCAAAGCTATCTCCCCCTTGCACTTAAGTACAGTATTTTTCATTGCATTAGAGCAAACAGGACTCAGCAAAAAAATGGTATGCTGGTTTTAATATCAGAAATCAGACAACTGAGATTAGCTCCAGGACACTTGTGTAAGTGTTCCCTGATGCATGCTGCATCAGCAGCAGTCTGGGAATTGCTTTGTTTTTGAAGGACACAAGCTTTGGGATTTGGGATATGTACAGTATAGATATATAATTTCAACACAGTTTGCATGAAAGTCAATGAAAACTTAGTTCAAATGTAGTTTTACTAAACTTACTTATAAACTAAAATCCCCATGTTCTTAAAAATATTAGCATGTCTACACTGTTCATCAGTGCCAAGTTTTCTTTGCATGCAAAGAATTAATGACCAGGGTGGAGATATGGGCTAGTCCAATCTGAACATTTTTGTCAAGCCTCATAATTTATATGCATTTTGAAATCTGAAACAAATATTTGATTGCAAGTTATTGGGTCGGAGGTAGCCTTCAGTCGCCAGGTATTGTTGTTATAATGGAAAAATGGTAGCATTAGTTTAATGTATTGTAATAGCACAGGGTAATGATCCTTAGCTCAGTAGTACTGAAATACCTTGACAACAGCAGTTGAAGTCAATGGGAGCATTGCAAGTGGATATAAAAGTGCAGTCTGCAGACCATTAGGCATAATTTCATCACATCTTTATTGGAATAAAAATTGCACTTAAGCTTCTGCTGTTGTGTTGGCAATTTAGAAACATTCTATTTGTGTACATGAATTTTACAAAGACCGTCTGTTAAACCAGTGATTAAACTAATGTTAGGGTGCATGGACCCTGGGAACTTACTTGCATCTAGTAAGACACCAGCAAGTAAAGAGGCAAATGTCCAGTGTTGGTGGCATGAGACCAATTTACACCTGTAGAGGCCTTTGTCCCTGTTATATATAAATGAAACACGCCTGTCTTTTGAGTTGATCTAGATACTGCATTCTGAGTCTCAGCATTGACACCCTGACACAGCAGAGACCTTTGCAGAGAACTGCTTCCCCTGGAACAATTCCACAGGTCTACTTATTAGGGAAGAAATGAGATCTACACAATCACAAACAACCTCCAAGGGTACACTACGTGCTCACTTATACACTCATGTTTTTGTACAAGGTTTAAAAGCAGATACAGTTCTGCTAAGAAAAGTCATAAAGTCTCCAAGCTAGTCACATAATAGTTTACCACTGCCTCAACTGCATAGGGAACACGCCACCTGCTTGCAAACAGCATAGGTTGCACACATCCCTGGGAATTCCCAGCTGGACACTGAGATGCATCCTGTCTCATCTCTGAGGGTAGCCTGTGGCTTCCACCAGACAGCCCTGTGCTGCTTTCCTCTCCCCAGAAAGCAGTATATGTGTTTGTGGGCTGATGTAGCCCCTCAACCAGCTCTTGGCCTCCAAAACCAACACTAGCTCTGAAGTTTGTAATCTCTTTACTGATGTTTCATTGGAAATACTTGTTTTACTGGAAATAAAAAAGTCAGATAAAAACTTTAAGTAATTTACCATTTTCCTGAAACCTAGGGGGAAATAATGGCTGATAATTTACTAGCTGACTTCTGTGTGAAGCAGCAAAGAGAACACCATGCTAAAAGGTCTTAACAAAAAATGTGGCTTCAAAGAAAAAATTCTTAACAAAATGCTTTGCATTACCAAATGCCAAGAAGGCAAAGGAAATTCCTCCAGAAAACATTCTCATGCCAATGTCAAAAGTCATGACAAGCCAAAAGAAAAGAAAATTAGGTGAAAATAAAAGAAAAAGGCTTAGCTTTGTGTGGTCTCTGGAGGAAGGAGAAGATAATTGTCAACATCTTTATCA
Source organism: Acanthiza pusilla (assembly GCA_036630365.1). NCBI lineage: Eukaryota > Metazoa > Chordata > Aves > Passeriformes > Acanthizidae > Acanthiza > Acanthiza pusilla. The sequence continues at coordinate 4,517,073 of JAXCHO010000098.1, forward strand.
TCTGGACACCAGCTATTTCAACTATGCAAAAAGACAGGGCCCAGTGACCCCAGACTGAAATATAGCACAAGGCCATTATGCTTGTCCTCATTACTCGGTGGAACCATTTTCTTTTTTTATCTTTCAGTAACACAGTTGGGATGTTTAACACCTTCTGCCTTGAATCTCAGCCAAATGATGCCAGCGGCTTGGAGTCACTGGGGCCTGGGCAACAATGCCACCTGTAGCACTGCCAACCTTGCTGACTTGCTGTAAGAAGTAAGCTACCTTCAGCAGGAAGTTACCATTTGCAAGTCTGACATTAGCTCGGTGACAATTACGTGCTCTGTCCAATGGGTCCATTTTATTTAAGGAAAAATAAAAACCCGAACAAACTCTCACTGCAGCTCTTCCTGGCTCATCTTGTGAAAGTCAAAGTGAGTACAGCAGGAAAGAGTTGTCCAAGCCCCTGAGCTTAGTGCTGCTTAGTGCTACTGCAATTCTGTCATCCATATATGAGAACAAAACCAACAAAACACTAACAGAGGGCTGCCAGCTCCATGCTCAGAAAGTCAAAAGTAGGCTTGGTTACATAGGGAGGCATCAGTTTGCTTTCACATTCACAATATGTCATACCAGTGGGGAAAAATGTGTAATTAGCATGAGCTCCACATCATTTGGTTTAGCACAGCTTACTCAATGCAAATGTCTTCATTTATTTCCTCCCCATGTAAGGCCTCCGGCTCACACTGGTGGTTCCCCTCCTGCCTTATTTTGCACAGCTGCTCTATTCCTTTCCACTGATCTCACACATTCACACAAGCCATCCAGCCGAATTCCTTTAACATCCTGTCCTTTTCTGGGACAGAAGTGTCCTTTCAGCTCCAAAGAGTGTCCTTCTTTATCATTAAAGGAAATGCAGCGAGTCCTAACTATCTTCTGCCCCTTTAGAGCCCTTTTGTCAGTCTGCCTTCTCCAGCGAGTGGAGTACCAGACAAATGCCTCCCATAACAGCCAGGCTGTGCTTTCAGCTTCACCTTCTCCATCCCCTCCTCCTTACCTCAGTCCTCCTCCCAAGCGTAGTCTTTGCTCAACCTATTAAGACTTCCTCCTCCCAAACACCGTCTATGTTTTTCCATTTGGGTACTTCTCTCAGCCTTGTCGCTATCTCCTTTCTTCAGGTGTGATAGGTTAATTTACTTTCCAGGCTTCTGTTAACCTTTCCTCTGCCTTTCCAGGGCTGATAGGCTCTATCACAGGATACCTCTCGCTGTGTGCTTGTACAGAACCTTGCATAATGAATCCCAACCTCAGGCTTTTCAAAAACATTATCAAGAATTCAAGCTTCTTGTCAAACCAAACAGAAAACCACCCTGCTGTACATTTGCAGAAGAATAAGTGGGAAAGAAGAATATACAGAGCTGACCTGTTGTCACAGCTCTTTGCACCATCCTGCAGTTTCCCTCTATTCTGTGCATTTAGCCCTCAGTTGTAATCATGCACCTCAAAAGCCTACCTGAATCAAGACAGTCTAATTTTTAATCTGAGCATATCACGGTTTAATCAGAAAAAATTCGTGTGTGCCTATTACTTGTTATTTAATCTGTGAAATCCAGCCTATAAAACCTGTTGGTGTAAAGATAAGCACTTTATTTAATATCCAATTAAATGTGGTCACCAGAGAAATCACAGCTTATGCAACTTTATCAGAAAAAGATTAATCTATTTCAGGCTTAACCCAAAATGTCATAAAAGAACTCATGAATTTAGATAGGAATCCACTTATTAGCCAAAGACATTTTCCTATTGAGTAAGAACAGTCTAAATTGCTGCCTATATTTATACTTGGTTCAATCAAATTTCTGTACTCAGTAGCTGTCATTGATTTTCAGGACAATTATCAAACAAAAATGATGAACAAACTGCAGGAACATTATAGAGTCTTTTTCAACTCCACAGTAATCATTAGAAAACGCACAGCCTGCTCATTGATAATGCTTTAATGGCTCACAGGGTGACATCATCAAATTTAGAAGACAGTCACACCCGGAAGGCAGAAGATTTTTTTTAGCATTGCAATTTACCATTTTCAAGTTAATTGTATTTTGCTTGGTGTTTCAAAACACACAAGGCTGCACTGAAGTTACTTTTTTTATATTGTGTGATCATGCCCAAACCCATGATTTTAGAATAAGGAGGCAAATAGTTGAACTTATTTCTTTAAATTAGGCAGACTTTCTTTCCTGTCTAGAAACTGATACTCCTCAGTTCATTAGCTGAATTTCCCACAGGGCCTACAAAGGCGCATTCCATTTCTATACTGTTTGATTTGTCTAGCAGATTTATTTTAAAAGAAGTATTATAGAGTAAGATTATTGAATAAGAACTATGGGGTTTCATCTTTCCACATTAATTATAATCTTCAGTAAGAGATGTATTGCACAGTACAGAAAACTTGTTTACAAAGAAAAGGTCTATCATAGGTCTATCAACAGTAGGAGAGCTGCAGTTAACTGCTGGGGTGCAGCAATTCTGATTTTTGTCTGCTAGGCTAACCTGAGGCAAAGGGTTCAAGTGCAATGGCTAAAAATCAGTATTAAACAATGATGCTTAATGGCCTACTTAAAATGAGTTCAGTGATCCAGCCCCACTCCACTGAGTGCAAAAATACCTATCTGTAGTCAATGCATAAAATGTAACATTTAGAAAAGCTACAGAGTGTAACTCACACCTGGCTACAGCAGATTTGCTGAACTGTATCTTCCCCTCTATGCTGTAAATTCTTTTGTGGTACGCTACAGATAAGGAGTTCATTTGCAAAGTTTGGCATGGATGTCAATTTTGTATAAATTTTGAAAAAAATGGGAGGGTGATTTACATGGACAGCATCTTCCTATCACTGAATGGTAAACCTTAAGCTTCTCAGAAGAGGCTGTGGATGTCCATTAGTTAGTTTAGCCCTTGCTCTGAATACACAAAAATTCAGTATAAAGAAAACAGTAGCTTTATTTTGAGAGCCAGGCTCATGGATGAGAAGATGGGAGTGGGAAACGTGATCCTGTCCATTTCAAGAGAAGTAAATTGGGCCTGCATTTGGGTGTATTTTAGAGCAGACGAGAACATCGCCTGAGCACCACACCCCAGAATCCAGGAAGGTGGGGATTGCTTCCTACACCGGTACTATGCTGATCCCACAGACACAGATGCTGGCAGCAGCTCCCCGAGAGGCAGAGCCCAGCCCCAGCCCCTGTGTGCCTCTGCACCGCCCGCAGAGAGCCACCAGCCCTCCCTGCCCCAGCTCACTCAGCCACAAAGGCTTTGCTCAGCCGAGCTCTGCCAAGAAGTGGCAGCAGAAGGATTTGCTTCTCTGTGGACCTTCAAAGATTTGTGGCAGGTACTTTTTAGCTGAACTTCCTCTGTGGCAGCTCTTCATCCTGTGCTCTTTATATAGCAGCAATTAGCATATTTGAGAAATCCCCATTCGGCATGTTTTATGGTCTCTTCTCTGTATTGAGATAGTTCTGTAAGTTATGAGCAGAGATATGCCATAATTCCTAATGTACAACTGTCAGGAAATCACTCACATAGATTTATTCACTGAACAGTTGGTGAGGAAACTGATTCTGAACAGGGAGCTAAAAACTTTAATTATGAGAGAGAAAAAAATCACTCAAGCACCTCAGACTGGTCAAGAAGCTCCTTTGATGCTCCAAAGATATGACCTGAAATTAATAGATTAATGCAGCATAGTGTTTCTGAATTCAAATGCTGGCCTCTGCCACCGGATTTATTCTGTATTACTATTGCTGACTTTCTTCGAAGTAATAATGATGTCAAAAAACAACCACAAGCATTACATCTGCACTTCTGGAACAAAACAAAGGAAGATTGAAGGCAAAAGACCATCTTCCCTCAAGCAATATCTTCTTGACCAAAGGAAGCTCATACAATGTAGAAAAGAAATATTCCTCCCTGTCAAAACCTGGTCTTGCTACCACTGAATGCAATGGCAAAACTCCTATTAATTTCTAGTGGAGGATGTGCAGTGAATAACTCAGATGGAAGTGGTAAACCGTAAGTGACATAATCACTCAGGAACTGTCTCTGCCTCAAGTGACCTAAATGACAGGAAGAAATACAGTGAGAAACATTAATTTGGAGTTCAGTAAGAAGCCTTTGCTTATGCTTCTGTGTTAACTTCCATCTCCAGTGCAGAGTTATGGAAGAGTTTCATGTGTCACTCTGTATGGGGTCAGCTGTGGCACAGACATCAGAACACAAAACTAGGGGTTCAGTCTTTGCCCTTTTGCACTCAGCCCTGACACCAATTCACCCTGGCTCGGCTTACTCTGGGCCTGTGGCCAGCCACAAGTCTGTCCAGCCTTGGTCTGGGGATGGAATAAGGTGCACGACCCAGGTGTGCCATCTTGTCCTCTACCAGCCTCCCACATAATTTTCCATCTGATCCCTCGACTGGGACCATCAGCCAATGGTGCCAAGGGGAGCACGCCTGTTCTGGCAGCAGCACCATCACAGAAGGTGTCCCCATCTGCCTTCACCTCAGCTAATCACTTTTGTAACCAGATTTAAAATGTTCTTTTCAGAGATGTCATTAATGCTTATGAAGAGCTTTGAAACTCCTGGATGCAATAGATCACATTAGTAAAAAACAAAGCATTTTTGGCCTATTGATAAGAATGCCACTGGATATTATCAGAAGCTACATTCCCTCTGAGTAGGGGTGGTGGGAAAAAAGGACCTGCTGTTTCAGAAGATGTAAGCTCTGTGTAGAGGCTCTTCACAGACATTTAGACACCCTGTGTGACCATGAGGTTTTGCCTCTTCCACCTCCCACAGAAGCTATGTGTACCCACAAGCCCAGATTCGTCCCTTTCGCAATACTGCTTATGGGCAGAAAAGGGGTAATGCATTTTCCTCCCGAGACAGCGATATCTCATCTGTGAAGGCAGTGATGCCCCATTGTCTAAATTTTTCTTCTCATGGGAGAGGACAAGCTTCTTTAGAAATAGCCACAACCATGCAGTTTGATTCTTTGTCAGGGGTGGACATAGGTCCCTTCCTACCCAGGAGCAGAAACTGCATGGGAAGAAAGGCTTTCCTAAGGCTTCCTCGTGGGAACAAACACACTACAGAAAAACAATAACATTTTGGGCCCTGCTCAGCCATCTCTAGGCTACTGAACAATCTTGCATGCAGACTTCATCATAAATTATGATTGCTGCTTATGGTATTTTTCAAACTGTCTCACACTGCACTTGATCCTCCCATGAGGACAAAAATTTAGACCGTGACTAACTCCTTTTCGGTGAGTTTCCCAAAGCATAATTTCATTCTTTTCAGGCTCCCACACAATTCTTTTCTCAGACTCCTTCACTGTTACGGAGCCCAGTTCATTCTTATGTCCTCTCTATCTATGTATTTTTAACTTTTCCTGCATGCTAAATATTAATGATTTGGTGTAAGGAAGACAATTCATTATCTGCTAATGGTATTTTCCCAACTGTCCTCGTCACATTGTACTCGTCCTTCATCTCATGCCTTTTTTCGAGACAGCATACTTCTGCTCTGTACTGCTACTTCCATGAAATCAGAAATTAACCAGCTAATATGTTTTATTGTATCAGGTATCTCTGATAATACGTTTTCTTATATCAGATGTCCCTGAGATTGTAATTAAAATCGGAAAAGGCTTCTTAGAAAATATTGCAGAGCTGCCCAATCATGGCCATTGTTAATACTTTGTATTAACACTTGGTTTGATCATATTTGTGATCAATAATCTTGCAGCTGCCTTCCTCTTTTCTATTTCAGGTCTCAAAGTTTCAGCAGTCACATAAAGTTGTACCTGCCTCTGTATTTGACTGCAGTTGTACAACTAGCTTTAAATATACACAAGGTTTGATTAGCAATAGATTATGCTGCTGGTATTTGAATACTAATAATCTCTAGCATGTGCAAGAAAAAAAAATCACCTTCAACATCTCATTTCAAAGAAGTTACAAAGCAGAGAGTCTTCCAGCCCATCTCTCATTAAATATCTGTTAGTGATAAGAGCTAAAAAGAAATGCTCTTGGTTTTCCTTTCTAGCTACACGAGCTTCCCTTACAGCCATTTGCAGTAAATGCAGATGAGTATGAATAGCAATTTTTGGTTCTGAGAGAAAATGTTGGTTCTCAATATTCCTGACCTTGTGGTCCACTGGCTTGAATTATTTTTGTATATTTATCTTCTGAATAAAATGTGCTGAAAAGCGACTTCACATCGTACCTCCATTGCTCAGAGAAACATGCTGGTGGGGATGGAAGAAAGTGGGAAACGTATGAGAGAATTTGGGAAAGGAAATGCTTGTCCTAAACCATGTAAGGAGTAACCTTAGCCTTTCTGGCATGCTGGTTTTGACCCACGAAGTAAAAAAGGTACCATATTTCAGAACATGCAACTGTTATATGTAAAATACAATTAAGAGATTTGGAACGACATGAATATATAATGTACATATTTCTTTACAGATGCATTTTTCTCCAGACAGTCCGGTGCCTGCTTTAATTTGGAAGCTATCCATTTTCATACAAAGTTAACCAAGAATGACAGGAAATCAGATGCTTACGTTATATATCTTTTCTGAACTTAAAAGAAAAAAAAAAAGCCTCCTGTTAATTACTTTTCTAGGAAGCTATTTTGTGATACCACAGGGATAGATCTTCCATATTCAGAAGCGCTACAGAAATGACAACTTTATGACACAGTGTGAATAAAGTATGTTACATGAAGATATTTAAAAGTATATTTGTCTTCATTTATTGTTATGTGAATATGTGACCAATAATAAAGAATTTAACTGCTTCTGGCCTGGCTGGATGAATTTACAATTACTGGAGATTTGACCTCTTAACCTTATATTTCAAGTGGCACATACACATTATTTATTTAGCTGGAATTAACAGTGATCTGTGAAGCTCACTGTATTTTCCTTTGGTTCTCGCTCATCAGTCATACCTGACCCCCATGAGTATGTTCAGTGATGACACTTTCATGTCATTCTGATTCATGAAAGACTGGGAAGCTACAGAACAAAGAAGTTACATAGTTTTCACAGATTTTTTTTTAAATTTAGAATATCCTAAGCCACCATTACATCCTACATGGTCCCTTTTAGATTGTTGTGAAGACAGAGAGTAGACAGAAATGCCCTACCTTGCTATAATTATTGGAAAGGAGAATGTGAGCTGGTATTAATATAAGTGCTCTGCAGGAGCAACAAGGGCTTCGGCTCCTCACCTGACTGCACATGGACACAACGCTCCAGTGCTGTGCAATGGGAGGTCTGGGAAACAGAGTTGAAGTATTTCACTGTAATCTGAACCCCACAGCAAGCCCTCTATCTCAGTACCCTGACCCCCTCTAAGCACTCTTTTGTTTTAGAAGCAACGAAGCAGATGGGGAGAAGATGCTCAGCCAAAATTTTGCATGGAGGAGAGTTTCTCCTATAGGTGGGAGCACCGTGCCCCAGTAGCCAGCTCCTCCAGCCACGTCCAGAAAGTTCTGCTTTCTCCAGCTGCAGAATACCTGACAGGCCTGGGAGCAATCCATGCTAATGGGGCCAAAGGTGGAAAACTGATAGCAATACCACGTATCTTCTCAGGCACATTTCACAAAGGACATCTATTAGACTACATTGTTTCTGGTCAGGAGGACTTTTATTACATGCAGTTATCATCATAAGCACTACAATGGATTAAAAAATATCAGACAAAATGTGCAATTAAAATCTGGGGTTTGTAATTCCAGAAATCTTATTTCCTTCATCAATAACTTTAGTGCTTACCACAAGGAACTAAAGAAGCAATTATACAGGGTTGTAGACATTTTTATGCATGCACTCTTGTATCAGCTCCAGAGCTGATTCATAAACCAAGCCATCCACTCTGGGGGGTTAAAAACAAAATGGCAAGATGAATACAAGTTTCTCACAATTTTCTTACATTCATTGAGCTTTCCTTCCTCCGAAAGTGGCTACTTTTCCGACTTTTGAAAACACGGAAAGAACACTTTTATCAAAGGGAGGACTTATAAGAGATCCAAATGAACTGCTCAAAGTATGTTTTCAATAAACAGAAAAAACCTCAGGAAAAACCTGCAAAAAGCCACTTGCAAACATTAAGGAATCTCCTTGAAAATCTTAAGTTTACATCTAATTTCAAGATATTTTTCTCTTATCATAGTCACCCTACCAATGAAAAACAATGAGGAACAAGTGATTCACCATAGAAACAAACACACAGCTCATACCATACGAAAATCAGTCCATATAGAAAACTTTAGCAGCTATGATTCTATTAAATTCTTTATTTTCAAAAACCTATAGATAAGCTTATCTACTGCTTTCCCAGAAAAAAAAAATATTGACAATTAATTCATAAGAGAAAAGAAACCTGTTTTCACTGAGGGTAGAAATGGTAGAAGTAGGGAGCTCTAAAAGTAAAGTAAAGGTGTCTAAACAGCATTTCCGTTCTACAAGAGTTGTCATGGAAGAATAACCAGAGAGACTAGGCCCACTGTGTTCACTGAAGCTGCCCTCATACAAAGTTGTTGTGTGCCTTGGTGACTGCAAAATGTAGAAAGGCAAAGTCGTGTGACAATTTGAAAACTATAGAAAAAAAAAATCCTTCATATTGTGGTCTCCAGTGTGTTTGTTAAGAGCATTTCCAATACTACTCTATTTAATACACTCTTTCTTTGCAGTCCTACTCTGTTGAACTCTGCTCCATAAATAAAGGCAGTAACACACAGCCCTCCCACAGGCAGTCTTGAAGGTCCTGAATAACCTATGACTAGCAGGGATCTTTGCACCACACTGCTCTTGTTGTGCAGCTCTTCCTGTTTAACATGGGAAAACATTCTTTATTTGTGGGGAAGGTCAGTGCTACCATTACAGGGATGAATTGATCTGTGTCTTCTTGTAAATGCAGCATGAACATCTGGGAAAGAAAACACCTACAACTGGCTCACACAAGTACTCGAGTGTTGTGATTGCTAACTGGATTCTCGAGCACTGCAATTCTTCAATGAAGTCAATAAATGGTAGAGGAGTATCAACACACTTAATTCTGCGCTTATGTCTCCAGCCTCTTTGGACGCATCCTGAAATGGTGCCGGAAGAAGTCTGGACCCTTTTGCATTTTGCTAATGCATTCAGTCTCTCCCTCCCTTTTTATCTAAAAGCATCTTTGACTGCGCTTTTATTTTCATTTCTGCCTTTCTGGGCCAGAATTGAACACGCTGGAAAGTAGAGAAGAAAAACGTGGATCTGCTCTTAGCCCTGCAACAGCTCAGCACACTCAGTTGCAGCCAGGGGGATGTGGCATTGTGCCTCTGAGCAGAAGCACTTACTCATGTCTCCTCTAAACCCGTTTCCTTCCCCATTAGATGCTGTTTCCCCTCTACTGTCCCACAGATCCAGATATGCCGTATTTCCAGAGGAAGTGTGCACTGATAATGACTATTTTCCCTATTTAGTTTACACTGGACCTTCTGTTCTCAAATGAGATGTAGCAGCATGTGAACTTGCATCTTCAATTTTAAACTGGAATGGAACTCCTTATTATACATGCATCTTCTTAAAAGACACTGATTTTGATCAAATTATCAACATTGAGGCTAAATTGTGAAGAGTTTTTTTCAGAGAGAGGAAAGAGTTGTGGGGCGTTTTTGCTTTCCATTAATATGTGGGGATAGAGCTGATAGGTGAAAAAAAGATTGCAGATTTAAAGGACACTTGCTAGTGTGTGTGCCAGATGCTGATAGCTATATATAGCCACTCGAAGGAGAGTGACTGCAGAGAGTGTCTTATCCAGGCAAATAGGAATTTGCCTGAGTAAGATGAGGGCAAAAATTAAAAAAAAAATACAACCCCAAACTCAACCTTTAATCTCTGGTGCATTACTTCTGCTGCAGAAGAAGTTGTGTAAGTACTTCGTGAAGTGAATAAGAACATGTCCTCACGATGACCTTACCTACATTTCACATAAATGTGTTTCCAAATTTAACAAAACCAAATCTTCCTTTTTACCATTAGACTGATAGTCATTCTTGAATACAACTTCTATTCCTTTGCTCCATAACCCTGAAGAGAAGTAAGCAAAGGACAATAGGTAAGGCTTCTTCAATGTAATAAAAAAGCAGCATGCAGCCTCTGAGATGAAATTCTAGAACAGAACTTGGATATAAAGAGCATGATTTGCCATCCTAGGCTTTTTTTATTGTTTCACTAAAGAACACTTTAGAAAAGAGAGGCACTTGATTTCCCTGCCTCTTTTCCTCTATATTCTGGTATCAAATTTTTCTTCCCTTTTATCCAATACAGTGGGTTTTTACCTACAGCAATATAATTTCTAAGTAGTTCAAAATGTGAAATAGCAGTACTTGAGATGACGAGCTATCATTTCTACAGAGCAGTATGATAATTTTGGAACGACCAGGAGGTTGGGTATGGATTCTAATTAACACTGATGAACCTGGCTACTAAAGATTAAATTCCCAAATGAGTAAATGCTACCTTTCCACACACAGGTCTATCCAAATTATTCTCATTAAAACAATTAAAAAAATTTATAAGCTTCAGTCTGTGTCAAGATATTGAAGGTTTTCCAAAACTGATTAAAAATATAAAATGAGGTATTGAACTGCATTAAAAACCAACCTTTTACACGTATTGAAAAGTAATAGTCCGTAATTTGTATTCAAGAGATCTTATTTCCAGTGAATAATAATTGTACTTCAGCCAACTCTGTGCCCCATTTCTCTGAAAACCTCATGGGATGTGCAGAAGAGGGTTTTGTATCCTGCTGACACTTTGTGTGACACTGCTCCTTATTCTCCAATCCCTTACAGGGAGGCTTAACTTTGCTTCATTATGTATTTATTTTTCCACTGGTGGTTCTTTCAAACTGGTAAACAGAAATTGAACTGCATAGGTATCATAGAATGGTTTGGGTTTGAAGGGATGTTAAAGACCATCTAACTTCAACCCCAGTGCCCTGGGTAGGGACACCTTCCACTAGACCAGGGTGTCCAGAGCCCCTTCCAGCCTGGCCTTGAACACTTCCAGGGATGGGCTATCCACAGCTCCTTTGTGCAACCCATTCTAATGTTTCACCATCCTCAGAGTAAAGAACTTCTTCCTAATATCTAATCTAAAGCTATCCTCTTTCACCTTCAAGTCATTACCTCTTGTCCTATCACTACATGCCCTTGCAAGAAGTCCCTCCCCAGCTTTCTTGTCTGCTCCCTTTAGGTTCTGGAAGGCACTGTAAGGTCTCACCAGAGTCTTCCCTTCTCCAGGCTGAACAGCCCCAACTCTCCCAGGCTGTCTTCACAGGAGAGGTGCTCCGGCCCTACCATCAGCTCAGTGTCCCTCCTCTGGACTCGCTTCAGCAGGTCCTCATGCTTGCTATGCTGGGAGCCCCAGAACTGGTATGAGATAAACTGGTAAGACACTGGAAAGGAGAAATACCAGCTCCTAAATGAGGAATGACCTCAGCAACAATGCAGGCTGGGTGCTAACTGGCTGGACATGAGCTCTTCAGAGACGGACTGGGGGGCTCTGGTGGACAACAACTGACCAGGAGCCAGGAAGACCTCACAGTGCTGCCTGCAGGAACCCCTAGAGCACAGTGACTGCCCTACCTAGCCCATCCCAGCCACACACCTTTTCTCAGAGCAGACATAAAGCTTCATTTCATTACCAGCACTTCAGATACCCTATCCCCAAGCCCTCTGCCCCTCTCCTTCTTCCTGTATTTTCCTGGCTGCTCCTAGGCAGCTTTCTGCCACTCTCATTTTTGTTTCCATGTAGCTTCCAGGCTCTGCTGTAGCCTACTTGTCAGCCTGCTTTGCCTCACAATCATCCTATATGGCATCTCTACTCTTCCCACAGCCACTAGGGATGCTAGGTCTTTCCTGGCAAACACCTTTAGCTTTACTCTGAACAACAGAGGCCTCATTTTGCCTGCAAACATTCACAGAAGCATGGCAGTTTTTGTGCTGCAAGCAGCTTAAAACTTCTGGCCCTAAGAGGGAATGACAAACATTTGATGTAAAGGATAAAATTTATGAGTTTAAAAGCAGAAATTTTAAAAAAGGGTGGGAATTCTTACACAATTCTACTAGAAGACTAATGATACAAATAGTAGGAATGGAAAAACTTTTTGAAATTAAAAGAAATACAACTGAAAATCAAAGGGAGGGTGGATTAGGCAACACTGAATAAAAAACTTTCAGTCTTGGTCAATATTTCTCCCTGTAGCAATACTAGTGGGTTACAAATTTCAGCTTGTGCCACTTGGGATGGAAAAAGTTAGAACAAAGAAAATATCAGGATAAATGAAAAAAAGCTGGTCCATTTTCTTTCATTGATCTTTCAGATCTAAACATTGTCTTTCATTAGCTCCAGTTTCAAACCTAGACACCTGTACTATGTACTATTTTTTCTTCTTAGAAATTTGTCTATCATTTTTTGTAATTATATTTTTGAAACCACAAGACATTGGTTTTGGTCCACCTCCTTCAACTTCAGTTAAATGTTTATATTCTGTTATCAAATGCCGTTCCATTAATACTGCATCACAAAAAAATTGTGAGAAATTGGTGAATATTTTAGAAGGTGCCCTGCAGTCCACTCTCTCCTACTACAGTCTACATTGCCATCAGTTCGTTTAAAGCAATCTCAGCTATGTCTCCTCATCTAGAAACTGCAGTATGAACTTATGCTTATCCATCAGCATGGATTACATTTGACAAATTAAATCTTGCTTTCTGGAGGTAGGTGAGTTTGGAATGCAAATGGTAAATCCTGATTTTCAGACAAATGATTGCCTATCAGAACTCCTTTCCAAATTAGTCCTTAGAGTATTGTGTACATGTAAAGGGGGGAAATTTGAAAGAGTCATATAATTGCCACAGGCATCTTTAATTCTAACAACGCTTCCCACTCGCAGATAGAAGCAAGCCTGAAAGAGGTAATAATACCTAAATGGATATTAGTATCTGCTGTCACCTGATCTATCTGCACAATTACAGCAGTTTGTGAATACTAAATTTGCTTATAAAATCTGGCTTAAGAGCCTAAAACAACTGCTTTTCAAGAACAACATATCACCTACATGTTGTTTGGAACTGATGGAACTTTCACTTGGAGAAAAATCACAGAAGTAATTGCTTCCAAAGAGATTTCTTTCCCGAACCAAACCCAAGGGGGAATACAAATCAACTCCATTTCTGAAAAGCAGGTATTAAGAGGCCAGAGAACTTCACCAAAAATTAGATTTTTCATCTACTTTAACAATGCCAGAAACAAAATTTTAAGACTTAAAATATCTCAAGACACACCACAGTTGTCAAATAAGAGTAAACAATCATTGCCTCTTCTCTGAGAAAGTCACAGTGATTCAGCCAAACTGAGTCCTATAGTCCTATAAATACTATAAATTGTTAAAGTCATGGGAGCTGTATCAATTTGCACAAGAGGATGATGTGACCATCTTTGTATTGGCACACAGGCCTTCAAATATACCCTTGAAAGAAAAAATCACCCTTTATTCTGCCAAAATGTATCACTTCCTTCCCATTAAAAAGGACCAAACAGTCAAAAACCAGAAAATCACAGTCAAAGTGGTAAAGCAAAGTGTCCTCCTGGCATAAAAGGAATGTGAAATAAATGAATATAAAGTAAGTCCAAGCAGAAATCTTGTATATCTATTTCTGATAAAGAAATGTTGTCTAAAAGCTTTTTCAGACATTCTCATACCTGTAGCATGGCCAGGTGTATTGGGTCAACCCACTACACAAAGTGTCTACAGATGGCAATTCTTCAAGAAGGAAACCTCAGCCTTCTCAGAAATTGGCTTGAAACACAGATACTATAAACTAAAAGGAGAGTTGCCTTGCTGTATTCTCATCTATTCCACAGATTTCATACTGTGTAAGTAATTTATTTAGATTGCGAAACTACTTTGACATTGAGGATGGTAGAACTACTTCTGGTCACAGGCATTTAATTTAATCCTTGCCAAAGAGAAAGAAGTCAATAAAATATGAACAGTAAGAAGCAATACACTTGGCCTAGGAAAAAAAAATCCAGACTTTATAGATGGGCACTCAGAAAAGAATCCATGAAATAATATATAGTACTAGAAAATGTGCCATTGTAGGAAGTGTTTTGCCCTGAAGACAGTGAGCATTTTGCTGTTGAGATCGCTTTAAATTATTGTGAGGCTGCTATTTGCCATATACTATGTCAATGTTACCAAAAAAATCAATACGCAAACCAATATGTTAAAAATACATAAAGTGGCAGGTGCAATAAGGCATCATCCATCCATTCATTCACAGTGGTATGTTGTAAGAAATATAAAAACACTTACTTCTTCTTGCTTAGGAATGCTGAACTTGGTGATCTTTGACTTGGTCCTGGTCGAATCAGGCTTGCTGGAAGGCACTCCCCTATAGGACTTGGTCGTCTCTGCTGCTAACTTCAGCTTTGGAGACTCATCAGGAGCCTGGTCTTGACCGTCCATTGGCCTTACATAAGCTGTTGGCTTCTGCTGACCCAGACTGGGCTTCGAAGCAAGAGAGGGTGGGAAGTTTTGGACACAGTGCCCACCACCATGCTTTGCTGGCCTCTCTTGGACTTGACTTCCTCCTTCTGAGCTACAACTGAGCTTGGCTGGCTGCTGCACTCTATTGATGCTGTCTCCCAATGTGGCCCTCAGCGAGCTTTGCTGGCCAGTACTGGAGGAGGAGGAGGAGGAAGAGGACGAGGAGGAGGATGAGGAGGAGGAAGAAGAGGAGGAGGAAGAGGAGGAGGTGGGACTCGATGCATAGCGTTTTAGTTTGTCCAAAGTGGATTTTTGGTTCGCCAGTTTGAAGTCACCCTTGTGTGACTCCAGCGACCGGTGTCCGTGTTTGCTTGCTCTCTGCTGGCCATCTGAAGCGGCGTTATGCCCGGCCTTCTGCCACCCCATTGCGGTACTTTTGCTCTGCTGGGCAGCTAGGGATGCTGGTGTGGAAGAAGTAGTGCTGGAAATGGGAGGAGGAGGTGGTGGTGGTCTCGAGTCTGCGATAAGGTGTTCATCAGGCTTGGGGAGAGACGTCTGAGGAACCCCAGGTTTCGGAACCCCAACGAGATGGCTCTGGTTTGACCGGTCCGTTAACAAGTCTTTCATTTCATCATAGTTGCCCAATGTATTCTGGATGCGATTGGAAAGCTCATCCCCCTTGTTAGTCTGAAAAACAAAAATCGAGTGTTCTGCAACAGTCAATATAAGAAAAACAAAATTCCCTGCATGCTTCTGCTGAAATCCTTACTGAAGTAGCACTGCCTTATTCAGCAGCGGCGTTGAGGGATGAAATCGAAAATCCTTATTGTCTCTGAAGACACTTGTCAACATCTTAAATCTACCCTGAACTGGAAAAGCTATAAAGGGCCTTAGAGTATATAAAAAAAGAAATCTATCACTGATATCATGCTGTAGTTAAAGTATATTACCTGGAAACCGGAAAATTTATTATTGCAACAGCACAGAATGGTTTGGATTAAATCTGACCATGATAAAACTTTCCTCTAGCCCAATGCAAGCTCTCCTTCAGTCATGAATGAAAACACTGCATTCCCAATTTCTTCCTCTGCCTGCCTAAGTTTTCATAACCATCTGGGAAGCCACACAACATCCCATGCAAGCACTGAATGAATTTGTCAGTCTAAGCCAGCCAAATGCTCCGAGGTGACTTGAAAACAGCTTGTGGGAAATGGGAAAAGTACAGATTATGTCCCTCCTTTGAAAATGCTCTGACAGGGTGCTCATTCCGGGGCACTCTCCTCTTAAAAAAAAAAGGTGAACAGAACCCTCGCCAAATTCTTCACATTTCTCAGTGCTTGCTGCGCATAGCAGGGGGAATACAGCCACCCTTCCTCCCCTTTAAGATTAATTATTGTCTTTAAAGTGATCCATTTACTTCATGACTGAAAAGACAGAAGCTTCACAAAGAAATAAAACAAGCAAATAAAGCATACTGAAAAAGATTGAAAACTCTTGCTTTAAAAAGCCACTGTAAGCAAAAGGGTGTATCATTAGCATTTTTACAGCAGGAATTTTTTGAACCCTGCCAAGATGCAAGCTTGTGATGTCCTTCGCTTTATGTTTTCAGAGGAAGACAGTAATGAGGCAGCAGAGTTCTCCTTTCTCTCTTCCAGACATGAGGTCTGAATGGGAAAACTCCTATTGGTTTCAGAAGGCCAAGCTTTCATCTCAAGACTCTCTGTTTTAGAGGGAAACAGAAAGAAGGAAAAAGAGGGAGTAAAGGAAGAGGGGAAGATCCTCTTAAAGTTATATTAAAAACCACAAAAGATGTAGAAACCACATCAGTTACTCTGGAAAACTGGGGTATGTAAGGGAAGGTATTTAAGGGAAACTCCCCAGTTTGGAATCTTTTTTCTTTTTAGGGTTCCTAGTAGAAAGCCTGAACCCAAGCAAAAAGGCCCTGTAAATGAGTGCTGTGATTGCCACATGCAAACTTCTAGAGGACTACAGTGGAAGCATTCTTATGTCTAACAGTAGAAGCAGTCCTGTTTTGCTTAAAATTTATCACCTCAGATTTCAAGAACACTACCTTTATAACTGCAAAATACATTACACCTATCTTTCTGGTATATTTTATTACTATGCTAACAGATCTGAACATGCATCAGATATATATATGATATTATATATATATAATATAAACTGAAGGGGGGAGGGAAAGGAAGAACTCAAAAGTCTTGAATCTGAAACATTGCATTGCAAACCTGGAATAAGATGGCTCAAGGCTCAACCACTACAGCCTGATCTTCCTTCTGTATATGAGGCTGCTATTGTCACAAAGACAATAACCTTCTACAAAGAAATATTTGAAGCATCAACTCACAGACAGCAAGCTGCTTTTAAAAAGGGTGTTCCTTCACTTCACAGGAATCACATCAATGTCCTAAAGAAGAGGAAACTATTAATGAGTCGAATGATGTGGGAAGCATCACATATATCTGTAAAACAAGGAGGTTGGAGACACACTCGTGTCTCCTGAAATCAGTGAAACACTGACTTGGGAATCTCCTTGACCATAATTGTGCTGCAAAATACATAGAAAATTTTCCTTTTACCCAGTGGATCTCTTTACGCTTCCAGTGGATCCTCCACCTTATGTAGACATCTTGTAGAGAAGTACTTTTTCAGCTTCTTTATGGAGACAAATCTGCCCTTGGGCCTGTACTCATGATTCAGCCAGAGTGTGTACGAGGTTTCTCTCCATGCCAGGAGCATGGCAGAAATGACCACCAAATGCAATGGGGCCTCTGGCACCCACAAATCTCTCACAGCACAGACATTCTGTAAGGACAGCTCTCCACCCATCTGCCTCTTGCTCCATGAATGTAAACAAATTTGTGTGCAGGTTTTGCCTCTAAGAAGTCCAACTTCCCTAAAAGGTCTGTTTTTTCTGATGGCTTGTATGTGGATATGAAGGAAATACAAGCCTAATTGCAGATTATCTGTAGACTATCAGTAGCTCAGAGAAGCCATCATGTCTGCTATACGGATGTGATGTGAAGGTCACACACAGACACCTCCTGTTGAGAGATCCCAGATAACCACGAGCATAATTGCAGCAAACCAGTGTCATGGCACATGACACTGACAACTGCTCTGTGTTTATTCCTTCAGGATACACTGCAGACAGCTTCAAGTGAGATTTTGTATTGAGCTGATCTCATACAGAAGAGTTCACCTACATCCTCTTGGGAACATGATGGGATCTGAGGTAACGTGCTATGAGCTTTGGTTTGTGCTATTCTTTTCTCCGAAATATTGCTGGTGTTATTTAAGCAGAGGGTCATAAAATATGGTCACAAAATGCATAAGCAGGAAAAGCATTCTGTGCAAACATGTCTAACTTACAGTGCTCTGATATTTTTCTGCAATGCAAGACCAATCCAAGCATTTGAAGATGGCAACATACAACACTTCTAAAAATAAACTTGATGGCTGCATGGAAGGCCATCAGAATTTTTTTGTTCACTAAAAATACTTACACAGTTAATGGGGCAAAGTATTCTGTCCAGAAAATGTCCAGAACTAATTTCCTACTTTTTCACCCCACCTGAAAAAGAGATTTTATGTAAAAGATACCGGATTTCCTGTAATCCTTCATAGAGTGTTGCTATGGATACTTTGAACACGATAAGGGGCAACCCGAAGAGTCAGGATTTTTGAGAAAACTCGATGTTACAGTAGTAGTGATACATGTCAAGCTGAGAGAGGACATAAGATTTAAGAGATTTCCAGTCTGCTTTTGATTTTCAGATGTGGTCTTCTGAATAGCGTATCCTTTGGCTTCAGCTCCTGTTTCTCAAGCTGTACAGAGGAATACTGAATTTAATCAGAGCTTGCAGTGAATGTCTGCTATAACTTCATTCCCCTCTGGAAACACCTAAAAGGTGAACATGATCTTTAAAGGGAGTATGAGTGGGTTTCAGTTTTGCTTTTGCAGAAAGGTTTCCCCTTCTGCAGTTAGGCTTTCTCCACCATAAGATCAAAATGCCCAAGCCAGAGCTCTTTCCCGCCACACTGAGGGTTCCCAAATGCCTGGATGAGTTCAGAGAGCCCAATGGTCCATTGGCAGCATATACATGGCACTCAGAGTATGCCACTGATAAGTTTTGATGTCCAATACTATCGGAGTGACTGATCACCTGAAGCAACACTGACTGTCACACCAGCATAGCTGTGAGTTGTACTGCTGTCCTGGGCTTTGCCTTTCCCCATGTTTCCTTGACAAAGCTAGCTGTAGGATGCATTTCTGCAGTACCTTCTTTACACATTTGTTCAAAATAGGGACACAGTTTTAAGATACAAAACAGGAACGGAGCCATTATTCTGATTACCCTACAGGATTATCCACTCAGTATCCTCTCTGCTTCTCGAGACAGCAATGATTTTTCGTCCACTCCTTTTAAAGCAGATGGAATTATACTGTGGTTGCATAGAGGTGCCTTCAGACACCCTAACTCAGAAACTACTGGTGTGCTATGGCACATCATGTCAGTACATTGCCACAGAGGTAATAATCAAAGCGAACAAAACATTCCAACTATACCTCTTTTATAAGTGATCTGAGCTTCAGTATTACCAACTCGAGGCACCACAGACAGAACAGTACTGGGGACCCAGCAAAAGGCCAGGTGTGGGGTATTTGACTGGACCAAAGGGAAATTCATTAAGTCTTCACTGAAGCACAGCCCTCAAGAAATGCCAAGACACAGCTGACTTATGCTTTCCAGGCTTTCTTCCATGGATTAGCCCTTGACTGGTCCCACAGTAGACATTTTCAAGTAGGTCACTGAGGAGTTCAAGACATTTGACATGGTTTCTAAATGCCTTTGTAATGAATCTGAAATCCAGGCAGCTGAAGGTCAGCTTCAAGGCAGACAGAGCTGTGTTCCATCAAGGGACATGGTTTGAAAGTGGCAGATCTTTCTTTTTTATTAGGGACTAAATACAAGCAACAATCTGGAAGAAGAGCAAGCTAAAAGCTGACCCTGGAGCACAAGAATTAAAACGGAAGCATGGAAGTCAAAGCAGAAGCCAGGTGCAAGGTCCCAAAAAGGTCTCCTGGAAAGAAGCACTAAAGCACCCTAAGCATCAAGGGCAAGTGATGCTGCATGGAGGGAAAGGCTTCACAATGTGGTAGCTGTAACAGTAACTTGGACATTGCTGGAAAGGCACAGCAGACGATATATGATGATGTTTAGATGTGTAAAAGCAGTCAGTCATGGGTTAAACTGAGGGAGAGGAGCAGCCTCCGTGGGATACTGCTATCTGGTCCTGTTCACAAGGGTTCCATTTTCAAGCTTCTGCAGAGTGTAGAAGGCCCTGCTTGACCTTCTAACAGGGAGTGATGAAGGATGGTTGTGCCTCATCAAACTGCTGTTACCATGAGGAACAACACAGGCAGTTGAGATGCCTAAGCTACTTCTGCTTTTGGTGTGGGAAAACATGTATAGCAGACAAATTTTCTTATTATCTTGGTAATGCTTTTAGGGAGAAAAAAGGTATTTCACTACATTAACCTTGGCCAGGGCACAATGTTTACAATATTCCTTGACCTTCACACATTATTCTTACACAATTATTTTTTAAAGCATTGCAAAAACAGGACACCTTCACATTCACCTCCTAGTTTTAATTCCATCTCAAATATTGGTAGGATTTTTCTCATTTATTTCACTCTTGTGTGCTGCTGAACACTACAAGAAGCTTTTTACATATATATAAATACATATAAAATCCAACTCTCAATGAATCATGCATGTTCTCCGTGAATTTTGTGAAGCTAACACTTGTGGGAGGGTGCTGAAACCTGGACAGTGCCTTCTGCAGGCTACATTTTTGTACTGTGGAATAAATAAATAAACAAAGATTCGCCCAGCTGGGAAGCATCTACCTTGTATGGTTCACTGAAGAGGGAATAGCTCGTGTTAAATGCGCCATTGTCCTGCTGGGCCTCCTGATTTCTCCTTTCCCATTCTTTCCTTCGCAGCACGTTTCTATCTGGCTCATAGACACTGGAGCAAAAAAAGAAAAAAAAGAGAAATAGTGTTTTAAGAGTTAAAAATTAGAGGGCAACATATAAACCAGCATGCATGTAAAAGTTAAGAACTCTGTTTTGCAGACAGATGGCAAAAATAAGCATGAACATGAATCAGATGAACGCCAGTTCAAGTAGGCTGGGGAGGCTCAGGTCTCTGGGAACACTGGTGCTTTCTTCACACAGAGAATAGATAATAAAATTCTTCCAGAAAAATAAAAAAGAAATCACATGGCAGAATCTAGTCTGTTCAGAACTTCTCTGCTTGAAATGTGACAAAGGAAATATCTAAGCAATTTTGACAAAGACTAAAAGTTCTCTTAAGGCAGATGGTAATTACAGCTGTGAGTAAATAGAAATTATGAACATATTCCCACTTATGACATATCCTCTGACTGTTGTATGAGAATGCTCCTTTTTTTCACATGGATGTGTTTCTGTAGTGATTCTTTCATTAACTAGCTCCCTGAAGAGCTGTTAAAACTATATGCTGTAGTGGTTTCCACAGTTAGGTTGCTTCTTCTGATCTCTGCTAATCAGCCAAGTCGTGAAACTACCACTGAAACAATTCCTCTTTCTGATGGATTTGACACTATCACAACCACAGAACATGAATAAATGAATAGTGCCACAACCGTGTACGTATGGCTGGTAGAGTGTAGCCAGAGAGAGAATAAAATCACTGCATTACACAGCAGCATTAATTTTTAGAAATTAACTACTTTAGCGCCAATATAAACATTCAGGATAAAAATTAACTTTTTTATTTTCAGAATTCTAGTTTCATGCATGACAACATAAACCAAAGAATCCTTACTCTGAATTTTTACAGAACAACACATTTCAGGTTTATACATTTCAGTTGGTTATGTTTTATTCTCCTCACAAAGGAAGACAACATGTCTAACAAAGTTCACGTGTTATTTCAGGACAATGTGACAAGTATGACGATTCTTATTTTGCTTAGCTCAGCTAATGCTTTTCTTCTGGCACTGTAAATCTGTAAAGTAGGAATATATATTAATGTAATGGAAGCGCACCATGTGTTAATAAGATAAACGTTGTCTTGCTAACCAGCTTCCCAGTTAGCAAAACATATGTTGCATTGGCTACCCACGTGATGCTACCTAGTATGCCT
Organism: Acanthiza pusilla; assembly: GCA_036630365.1. Lineage (NCBI taxonomy): Eukaryota > Metazoa > Chordata > Aves > Passeriformes > Acanthizidae > Acanthiza > Acanthiza pusilla. Next base: position 4,538,884 of record JAXCHO010000098.1, read on the forward strand.
CAGGCAAGGCAGTCAAAAGGCCAACAGCTATCTGATTCTAATCTGAGACTTGAGAGAGCTGAAAATATGCAGGATATCTTAGATGCTATTAGTATTTAAAAACAATGCCTCAGCAGTCACTATATGACCACAAAATCTTATGTTTGCTTGTTGATGCTGCTAACTCGAACTGGACTGCAGAGTACTTTCTGATGGGTCTGGGGACAGACGCCAGGGGCCGAGCACAGCTCTCAACCACAGGAGTTCCTTGTGAAAAACAGCATTGAGGTACAGCAGGTTGGAGACAGTGTCCAAACACCACCTTGTTTACAACCACTTACAGGCGGTTGAAGGTTTTTGGGTTTTCATCCCATATTTTTCATGAGCAATGCATGTTATTCACGCCAACACCCTCTCCCTGAAAAGCAGCACCATGAGGAGGCAATTGTAGGGATGGAGCTTTGGGGGTGGAAAATGCCTTCCTCCAGAACGATGGGGATGGCAAAGGCCCCCCCATGACATTCCTGGCAGTGAGATCACCTGCTGCCTGTGCTGCACATGCTGCCGAGGCCAGAGGCAGAGCAGTTGTCACTGAGGGCTGGGAGAGCAGAGGTCTCCAGTTACAACATCGTGCCACTGAGCTACTGCCATCAGCTAAGTCAGCTGACAACAACCTGTGTCTAAAGCAGACCTTTGCGACGCAGAACGGCAGATGTCAGGTTGGGTTTTCCTGGAGTTGTAAGGGATCAGGTCATCACAGCTACGTGTCCCCATCCCGAATCTCCTGACTCTTTGAGATGCTTTGCATTTGGACTCTAGCCTGCAGCCAAAGAGAGATGGGCAGCGTCCCTGAGATAATTATAATACTGGTCTCTACCCAATTTCTAGGAAGTAAACAAGGGCAACATTCTTCACGAGGCCTCATACAAATTTAAAAATTCACTGGTGTGATACTCCTAAAGTGGAAGAACATTTTCACCCCTTTATTAGATGGAGATATATTCAATGAAGACATACAAGTCATCAGGTCTCTAAATCCCCTTCTCAAATAAGTTCATTGCTGACAATGCAATGCACAACCTGCAGTAATTCAGAATGATTATGCAAATGCCAGAACTGTGTGACAATGCCTAACATGCCATCTATAAGCAGTAAGTTAGGAAGAGCTACAAGTTGAGAGCTGTGTTCCTTTGGTAATACCAGATGGCAAAATGTCTAGCATTTGTGAGGCTGCTCCTTATTTGCATGAACATTGCAGCAATCACATTTCCTTGAACGTATGTCACCAAATGTATTTATTTGTTTTGGTTCAAGGAGAATACTGCCAACTGCTATAATTGTTTTTATTGCAAACACTTCAGTTAATGGAAAATTATTCTTTTTAATAGATTTCTTCTTTTTTTTTTTTTAGATTTGCAATTTAAAACAATCCCAGAGGTACATGTACCTTTTAATTGTTTACTGTGTGTCTTGTTTCAATAGCTAAGTCATCAAGAACAAGCTTGTGAAAACCTCATGACTTTTTTCTCATCAGGGCATGTGTACATACGTGAGTGACATATTCATATATATGGTTAGTATGCATGCTCAGTTTTCTAAGACTTGGAATGAAAGAACATGCAAACACTCATCTCTCAAAAGTCAGTGTCATTTGTATTTGTTTCATACAGGTCAAATTCCAAAAGGTTGAATTTAAATACTTTTTAAATGGTATACTGTTATTTTTTTAAATGCTGCATCTGTTTCAAATTCATGCGTAAAGGACATGAACCAGAACATGAGCAACAAGTCAAACACTTGCAAAAGTTATATATGAATAAAGGCTGTATTACAGAAATTAAATTATCTCAGATTTGGCAGATTGCTTTTTTTATTTATCTCAGCAATAAGACCTGCCAAGACACACACTGGATATACCAACAAGCTGTGCCTAAGTGCCAGTGTCTCAGGCTCAAAGTGCTTTCAGCACACCACCACCACCACGATCACAGCAGCCCTACCCCTTCTCTGCTTCTTCCAGGACATTTGGAATAATTTCACTCCCAGATATCTGCCAGATCAGATTTCTGATGGATTGCTAAACTTCTCACAGTAGGTACATTTAATGAACCTTGATCTGCTGTGATACCTTTTGGCAGGTTACCTGGCTGGTGCCCACTGTCTGGCCATGCGCAAGGTGAGCTGGCTCCCTGTGAGACCAGCCCGAAGAGGAGAGCCCTGATGTGATGGTTCCTGATGGGAGGGTGGCAGTGGCACCAGCCTCCCTACAGAAACACTCACAGCTTTCTTCACGCTGCTTCTGCCATCAGAAGGAACTGTTTCCTTTAGTCCTTAATTAGAAATAGACAGAGATGGCTCAGGGGACAGCCTAGGAGCAGAGCAATAATTTTACCTGAAAAACCTGTGGCTGGATTTAATCTCCTACAAAGTCCAAAGAGTTATGTTGTCTCAGGCTAGGCTGAAAGAAATCATATAAAAAGTCTAAAGTTTTAAGTGTTGAAAAATCTCATTTTCTTTCTTTTTTTTTTTTTTTTCTTTTTTTCTTAAGTACACTATTACTGACTCAATTTGCCTCCTTCAGGTATCACTTCTTGGAGCAACTCAAATAAAAAGGTCTCATCTCCATGATGAACAAGATGGTGACAGTGCAGCAGCATATCCTCCTATCCTTCAGTTTGGGAACACCCAGATTTGCATTCAGAGGAAGATGTCCTTTTCCACAAACGAAGCACTGCACCTTCACAGAGGAATTACAAGCCTTCGCAGGCAGATGGTGTGCATTAACAATGCTGCTTGACCTTTTCAGAAACCACAAAATTGCTGCATCACTAAGGGCAGGTTCTGGAAGGGTACTGTTATTCTGCTACAAGATCACGATCCTCCTAACAGCTGGCATCTTTAACAGAGGCTGTTAAAGACACAGGTAGGGAAATTGAGGGTGAGATTGCTGGTACTCCCCTTTCTTGGCATCAGTTTATTTTCTGGAAAAGGAAGAGGGCTGTGACCGAGCCAACCCTACCTGCATGACAGAGGAAGGTGTTACACATGTAAACAGAGACCTGGCTGCAGGTTTCTGAACTTGTTATCATTTCCAGCAACCTGCAATCTTGCCTTTGCCTTTCCAGACCTTCCAGTATAATTTTCCAGTCCAAAGATTTAGTTCATTATTCTCTGAATTGTGAGGGCTTTGTAACACCCACAAACACACTCACCTTCCTTCTCCCTCCCCACGCACATAAATATTATGATAGAAATTTAGCAGGAGTAGCTTGTTTGTTTGCAGTTAATATTTACCCAGGAGGCTGATCTCCTTCACCTCAGCAGCTACCTGTGGCACTTAGCACAAAACATTCAGAACCTGAAGTCTAGACATATTAATTACAAAAGCAGAGCTGATGCTTCATGCTAGCATGCAACTATTTCTTAAATTGGCAAACCCACAGTTCCCTGTGGGCTCCTGGCAGTCCTTTGCTAGGAAAGACCTAGTTCCCAGGGCTGAGTTTCTTTCCCAGATTTTGTCAACATCCCCATTAGTTCTTAAACTGATCCTTCTTCTTCCATAATGAAATAAAAAAACTCCATCAAAATGCCATCAGACTACACTACCCACTCCTGGCGTCATGGGAGTGACACCATCCCCAAACTGCCAGGTGCAGTCCATATCCCTTGGGAGTGTACAGTGCTGATCATCTTCCAAACAAACAAAAAAACCCCCTCCTCAGAAACACAACCCATAGTGTAAGTGACTAAAAGATATGTCCATTTCAAGAATAAACCTAGACCCATGAACAAGTTTTCTCCAAGGACACATATATCTTTGAAATTAAATTTTAGCACACGGTCATTTTTGAATTATGAACAAAGTTAGAACTGCTTTGAAGCCACGGAAAACAGGCAATATTTCAAGAAAATAAATTTTTAAATGGTTTACTGATTATTCTCAGCATTTCCCCACAAATTTTAATCTGGCACACAAATCAATATACTAAATTTCAGGCTGAAGTGAGGACATTTTCTTAAATATTTAATAGTCTAATTCTCCCCTGAATTACTACATTTATGCCAAAGTAGCTAAATAGAGTAAGTCAAAGGAAAACTTACACAACCCCATAAAAAAGCAGTCCAGCCCTGATGCAGGACAGCGATTATGAAACTCAATTCAGAATGGAAACTGAATTCTGAATTTTAATGTACCATCATTCCTGTATCTCTGCCATATTTTAAAACTCAGAAGGATGAGTCAGACTGAGACCCTGTAAAGGCAACAGCCCCAAACAATTTTAGAAAACAGTCTTAACTCTGATGATTTCATTACAACAATTGAGGTTGTCTTGCTTACTGAATTGCTGTGCGTAACACAGAAGAGCTATCATTTAATGCCTGTTCTCTGTTTCACTGTTCATGTCCCTGGTTTTTGCTGGCCAATTTCTAGGTACCAGCTCCATTTCCAGATAAGTATAAATGGTATCTGTTTGGAAACTCATTGCTAATGGGGTATAGGGAGCTCCGAGGTATGGCAACCTCACATTTTTGAGCATTAAATGTTTTCCCTAATGACATTTGAACTATCAGTTAAATTATAACAAAGATGCTGCCTTTGATGAACAAGTGGCATAATCAATAAAATACCTTCCTAGGCTGCAACTGGCTTTTTTTAGACCTTTTATCTATCTTAAACAGCAGAAGTTAATTTGAGGATTTTTACAGTATTTTTTCCCATTTACAAACAGGAATGCCGTGGGGTAAAGCAATTACTCTGATTTACTGTTTTCACTTTGATTGAACATAAAGATGTAGCAGGGTCTCAAAAAAGCAGTAACTTAACAAACTGTGCTCCTATCCACAGACAGATAAAGTACCTATTTTGCTATTTCAAAGAGTTTACCTCCAGGCAGCAGCACAGAGCAAACATCAATCAATGACATGTGTCTAAGATGAGATTGATGTTTACTCTCACAGCTTTTCATCTTACATCCAATAAATTATTTTTCCTTCACCAAAGTGCCTGGTTAAATTTCATTTTTCACTTTGCAGTATCAGTTTTAAAACTTTAGCTTCCAGCAATTTTAAAGCTAGGATTCATTGATGCTTCAGCTTTTACAGCCTGTTTATGATTTGTATTAGCCATGAAACACTACCGACCAAACATGAATATGATCAGGGGGAGCTGAGCTGGGGCGGTCGCTCACACAGTGGCAGGTGCAGGCTGGAAGGTGTGAGATTACTTTAATTATCTGCCTGGAAATTCCAAGTCTGAAACAGGGAGCTGTATTTTTAGGGGCAGATATATGGTGCCCACCAAACAAATGAATACATACATATCATATCTGCAAAATCAGCATGGGAGCATTCAGGTCAGGCCTTCCGAGGGTTAACACTGGACAAATGCGAGGAACCAAGGAAAGGCTAATTGTGGGTGCAGTTATTACCTTACAGGCACTCCTACCTGACATTCACAAAATATAAGTGCTTGGCATGCAACCTGACTGAATTTTAAATATGTATCGAAATGCTGAGAAAACCTAGGGCTGCAGTTAAGGCTGGGATCTAGGTTGTTGAGTCAGAGCATCACAATAGAGGAACATTAAAGAAAATCCAATTTAGTTCAACACCTGCTTTTATAAGATACCTCTTCCAGCCTCTCTACAGATAAAACATGCACATTTTCTTCCCTCAGTGCAGTTTGGCTCAATGAGAGAAATTGAGACAAATTCTAATTTATTTTTAGTTTCAGGAAAAATAACTTCATCGTATGATTAAAACCTACCAGTCTATACTTACATAACACATAGATAGCCAAAAATTCACCATTCTGTATAAATAGGTAATCCTATATTCAGTACCATATTATTTTCTTTTTATAGCCCTAAACCTGCTAACAAAAGTGCTTAAGATGGATGAAGATCTTAAAACAACACTGAGACAAGCTAGAAACAAAACATTACTACAACTTTTAATTTTGCACTGCTCCAGCATTATATTCTTTGAAAGTATAGTCACAAGTGTAAAACTCGCCACTGTTAATAATCTTACACCTGGAATGATGTTTCTTTTGCTTCACAATTCAAAATTGCATTTAAAACCTCCAGAAATTAACTGGAGATCTTGGCTGCCAAGAAACAGATACTATGGATATGACAAAGTATTCCTTTTGTATCCTCACCCATGTTTTCCAGGTGGAGATTTAAAAAAAAAAATCAAGACTGAAGAGCACAAACCTGACAAACCACAATGATGCCCTTTCAGTTAATTTCGTAAATGTTACTTTTATGCTGTAATTTAAAAATACAAAAACCCATAGAACCACATAATCACAGAAAGGTGTGGGTTGAAAGGGACTTTACAATTGGCTTATCTCTGTAAAGAATGTGCACATATAAGTAAATTATTCATACAGTTTTGGTCAGACTGAATGGTGCAATAAACTGAATTTACTCCTATCATTGCCTGATTTCTAGGGATGTTCTGAACTTTTAAAATTTAATGAAAAAAATCTGGCCTTTTAAAAATCTATTTGACATTTTGCAGTAAGTGTTTAATACTTTATTTAAAATGTTTGTTGAACCTACTATTGATATCTTTTCTGAAAACTGGATTTCAGTCAATAATGATTTTCAGTACTAGTTTCCATAATAAAAAAATTAAAACTCATAAAAAATAACCTAATAAAAGTTCAAAAGTTTCCTGAAACTTAATAAAATCTAAATAAATTAAAAAGTGACCTGAAAATTATGAAAAAATATGTTTTGCCTCTAGGGCTCTTTCAGGGAAAAAATGCCTTCTTGTTTCCATTTTTTTAAAGCTACTTAAGTAGCCTATTCCTTCTGGGGGGCTCTGTACAGTGATCCATCTACCCACAGCTATTTGCAGGACTGCTAAGTACTCACATGGCACACACAAATTGAAAGCTCTGCAACTTGTAGAAAATTTTACCATGCAATTCACCCTGGTACAACCTCACTTAAAGTAGCAAAAGCAAAGATTAGAACCATAGAGAATCACAGAATCACTAAGGTTGGAAAAGACCTCCAAGATCAAGTCCAACCTTTGACTAAACACCACCACACCAACCAAATCTCAGCACGAAGTGCCACATCCAATCATTCCTTGAGCATTTGACTCCATCACCTCCCTGACATCCCTTTCCAATGCTTAGCCACCCTTTCAATGAAAAAATTCTTCCCAATGTCCAACCTGAACCACCTGTGACACAGCTTGAGGGAGGTTCCTCTTGTCCTGTTGCTGGTCGGGCAGGAGAGGCTGACCCCAGCCTGGCTACAGCCTCCTCTCAGCTCCTGAGCCTCCTCTGCTCCAGGCTAAACACCCCCAGCTCACTCCTTCATAGGACTTGTGCTCCAGACCCTTCACCAGCTCCATTGCCCTTCTCTGGACTCGCTCCAGCCCCTCAATGTCCTTCTTGTAATGAGGGACCCAAAACTGAACACAAGATTTGAGGTGAGGCCTCACCAGTGCCAAGTACAGAGGGACAATCCCTGCCCTGGTCCTGCTGGCCACACCATTGCTGATCCAGGCCAGGTGCCATTGACCTTCTTGGCCACCTGGACACACCCTGGCTCATGTTCAGCTGCTGTTGACCAACACCCCCAGGTCCTTGTCCACTGGGCAGCTTTCCAGCCACTCTGTCCCCAGCCTGTAGTGCTGCAGTGGGCAGGACTCATCACTTTGCCTTACTGAACCTCATACAATTGGCCTTGGCCCATTGATCCAGCCTGTCCAGATCCCTCCGTAGAGCCTTTCTGCTCTCCCTCAACAGTCCTTCCCATCATGGCGTCATTTGCAACTCATTGAGGATGCACTCAATTCTCTGGTCCAGATCATCGACTGAGATATTGAACAGGGCTGGTACCAAAACTGAGCCCTGGGGAGCAGCACCTCAGCCTTATCCTTGGTTACAATGTTCCCCTCCACATACAGTAAAGGACAGAGATTGTCCTCAGCCCTTTTTTTTTTTTTTTTTAATGTATTTATAAAAACATGTTTTATTATCTTTCACAGTGGTGTTGAGATTGAATTCTGAGCTGAGCTTTCGCCTTTCTAATTTTCTCTCTACATGACCTAAAGACATCCTTGTACTTTTCCTGAGCTTCCTGCCCCTTCTTCCAAAGGTCATACTCTCATTCTTTTCCTGAGCTCCAGAAAAAGCTCCTTATTCAGCCAGGCCAGTCTTCTTCCCTGCCAGCTTGTCTTTCAGCCCATTGGGATGGCTTGCTTCTGTGCCTTTAAGATTTTCTTCTTAATGTATGTCCAGCCTTCCTTTGTTTCTAAGGGCTGTTTCTCAAAGGACTCTCTGAACCAGTGTCCTGAACAGGCTGAAGTCTGTCCTCAGAAAGACCAAAGTAGAGGTTTTGCTGACCCCCTTCCTTACTTCACTGAGGATTGAAAACAATATAAATTTGTGATTGCTACGCCCAACATGGCCTCCGATCAGCACATCTCGCACCAGTCCTTCTCTGTTCATGAACGAACAGCACACAGTGCTTAACAGAGGGGCACTGCCCCTGGTAGGTTTGCTTGTTGGGTGTGTCAAGAAGTTAACTTCCACACACTCCAGGAACCCCCTGGACTGCCTCCTCTCCACTGTGCTGAGTTTCCAGCAGACATTGTGCAGGTTGAAGTCTCCCAGAAAAACATGAGCTAGAGATCATGAAATGTCAGCCTGTCACTTGCAGAAGCTTTCATCTGCCCCTTCATCCTGGCTGGTTGGTCTGTGACAGACTCCCACCAGGATGTCTGTCTTGTTAGCCTTCTCCCCTTTTCTCACCCCCAGGCACTCAACCACATCATCACTGTTCTTGAGTTCTCTGCAGGCAAAACACGCCCCAGTGTACACAGTCACCCCACCACCACTCCTTCCTTCCCAGTCCCTTCTGAAGTGCTTGTGGCCATCCCTTGCACCACTCCAGTCACACAAGCCATCCCACCAGGTTTCCGTGACAGCGACTACATCACGGTTTTCCTGATGCAGGGCGGCTTCCAGCTCCTCCGGTTTGCTCCCTGTGCTGCTGCACTGGTGCAGGTGCACTTCAGCTGGGCTGCTGATTTCACACCTAGGCTCATCCCTATCGAGCCTGGTTTTATCCCCTTCCCACTTCAAACCTCTATTAAATCATTAAGCCAGATCTAAGAGCACTTTACTAGTAGAGAGGTAACTGTGTATTAGAAAACATTCTTGGCAAACAAGCAAAAAGAGCAAAACTTCACAGGTTTCCATGGATGGCAACAGTGAGTAGTTTTAAGTTTTTTAACTATTTTGGTGCTGCTAAGAATCCCTATGAAACACGAGTGGAAGATCCATAGATTCAGCATGTAAATGTATAGATTCTGAAATCTCTTGCCTGTATTTATGTTCTGGTTTTAGATCAACATTCAATATTATCTGATGTCCAAGGGGTACCAAAATACAGTCCTGAAGTACAGGACACGGGATTGCAGCTTTACACAATATTATACTTTCACAGAAAGCCACAGCACAGTATTTCATTACGAATGTGTCAGCTGTTAATAACCATCAAATCTATGACTCATGAAAACGTCTATACATGTTTTATTAACAAAGCAACATTTCCAATTTACTTTTACCACAATGGATAATGACTGAGGGTTCATCAGGGTTAATCAAGAAAATGATGTAAATTTTATACTGCATTATGTTTCACTTGGCTTAAAATGGATCTTGAGCGACAATCTTTTTTATGTGTTTAATCATGATTTACAGCATTATGGAAACCACACAACGGCCCAATTGTGAAAAAAAAAAAGTTATTAACAAGTCAGTGCATAAGTCATCAGATTTTATGTATTCACAGAAAATCACTTCTTGGGATCTTCAGCAGACAGGCACTGAGTTTGCTTTCTGTAAAAATAGAATCGATATGTTTTGAGATGCCTTGTTTTAATTTATCTTTCCTTCAGATTTTATAGATATATGGAGACCTTATTATAGCATTTTCTGTATTGCAGAGAAACCATCACTACATAGAGGAAAAGTTGAACTGAGTTTTAAACAGATCTGTGCTAGCAGGCCTACACGATAAAAATAAATTTGGATGATGTTTTTGGATGATGTTAATAACCGCACATGCAGATAAAGCAACCAAAGAAGTTAAACCCTCTGCCAATCATAGAGATTAAAACCAAAATCAACCTCTGTAAATGCCCAAATAATAAATCCACTAAAATCTGTACTTTTGCTTATATGAGCACACAAATGTAGCTTACTGCAAGAAGAAACTGTGATTGTTTTTAGAAATTGCTTGCTTGTATCAGAGTCTGTAAGCATAAAATCTAATTATGGGGAATTATGAAATTCCATCCTCATTCTGCTCAATTGAAAACATTTCAACAGAAAATGGAATTAGATATCTATATTTGCACATAAATATAGCTACATATATAAACATATCTAAATCTATCTCTCTAGCACCTATGTAGGCAGCTTGCTTTCACAGAACTAAAAGGACCACTGTAATAAATCTGGGTTAAAGAACCTAAGTATATTGTGGCTTACTTTAAGACACAAACAGTGAAAAAAAAATGCTTATATAGAGGATGTTTCACTGTCCTTTCACAAGACACTAGTAGCAGCCAAACATATCACACTGTACCATAAAGCTAACCAACTTCTCTAAAAGATACTGTATATACATTTAAACTAAGAAAAATGCAAAGTCTTTCCCAGTTCTTTCTTGTGAAAATGGACAATGTAAACTGGCCCTGAGGTTTATGCTTTACTAAATAATAGTATCACCATATATCCTTGGTACCTGCCTAAGAAAATTGCCTGGCACACAAACCATGTGACTTTTTTAGTATCTTATTCATTATATCCTGCTTGTTCTGTTGCAGCTCTGTCATATTTTGACACGTTAGCCCCAAGGGATATGGAATCAAAATTAGGACAAGAAGTTAGTCAAAACCAGCACACCCATGAATAAAAGGATAATTTACATCCATGCATGAATAAAGATGCATACATGTTAGAATGATGAAAAAGTTAAAACTTTTATGCCCTGTGACTGGTCTAATTCATGTAAGCTTCTTACACAGGCTAGTCCCACTTCATTCTGATGACAAAGATGACTGTATCATAACTCATGCTCAGCTTCGGAGCTGCACAGAGAATCATCCATGTGCTTCCCCCTTAAGTGACATGCAATGGGAAGTGAGGTTTTTTATCTCTCATTATAGAAAAAAAACTCCAGCATTTGAATCATAATTTCCAGTTTGTGCCTCCCTTAACACTCTGCTTCTGCTTAAGAAGAATGGGGGTGATATGGCCATGGCACAAATCCAAACCAAAACTTAACATGTCAGGAATACAAAAGCCTAAATGTAATATAAGTGCAAAAAAAGCTCCTGTATTTTAACTTGCAGAAACAGCGTGACCGTTCAAGTGCCTCCCTTTCAAGTAGGTTAAAATGCATTTAAATATTTCAAAATCTGAAGGAAATGACATAAAAATGATAAAAAATCACCCAGAAGCTTCAATGGGTGTGATAGATGCAGAAGCCACCCCCGAGATGCCCCTGCAGGGACAGTGCCAGAGGCAGATGCTGTCTGTTGCTGGGAGCAGCCTGAGTCCAGGCCAAAGCAGGGAAGCAAGTGACCTGATGAAGCAGGATACATCATTCCCTCACTCTGTAACAGCCACCTTGCCCTGACTACTTTTTCTCAACATATTTTACCTTTAGCAAGAACAACAAAAGCTTTTAAGAGAGAAATGTTTTATTTTTACTGCATACTATATTTGAAGCCTGAGTTCATAAATGTGTATTTGTGTCACAGTAAATTATAAGGATATTATTTACCTGTATAGTGTAACGTGTAAAATTATTCAGTGTTTCATTTTGAAAGTGTTAAGAGGTATCTAAATTCTATATGTAGTTGCAAAACCATGAGGAAGGATCTAAATTGTATGTATTATTCTAAAAGCGTGTATTTGAGAGATGTCTATAACACTTCTATTTGAATCTTCCATAGCAAAGACCCCTTTTTATTGTGTTATGAAGCTTAGAAATCTCTGGGTCATTTTTTCTACAATTTTTAAAAAATGTTTCAAAACATTTGACTTCAGTTTAACCTTCTCTCACTACAATGTTCAAGAATATCAAATTCATGTGACTGGTCAGTAAGCCCACTGAAGCTGGTTTCATGGGAACAACTTAGAAGGACTGAAATAATTCTCTGACAGGTGGTGCATTAAAAAAAAGAGCCAGAATTTGATTCTTGTCCTGTTTCACTAGGATAACAGAATATAACCAAAAGGAGTTAAAGAAAACCAGGAAACACGACTGAAGGAAATTCTCCTGATTTTCCACTTCAGAAAAGCCAACAAAATGCTGATGCCTAAGATAGGAGATCTGCAATGTTAAAAAAAACTTGAAAATCCATACAGGAGGAACCCATCCTCCCTCTTTATATTGGCAGCTTATCAACCCATGATCCCACAATTCTCTGGAGATGGGACAGGACTGAAATAGATAGGACTCTGAAAACAAGGCAAGCTCTGCCCTGATCCCTAACCAATTTCAGTTCACTCAAGCTCATGTTCGCCGTGCTAAAAATCCAGCACTTGGAAGAAGGCTAATCATGCAGTTTGGATTTTGCTGCTCACATGCTCTCAGGCTCTCTAGTCTTAAAAGTGATGACACTCAAAACCCCCAGAGCAGATACCTAAATTCTTGTCAAGAAATAACATGCGAACCTCATGGAAGGTGTTTAAAATTTTAAAGGCACAGAGTGACTCTGGTAGATCTAATAAAACATTTTTTTCCCCACTAAAAGCCAGCACGTCTCTGCACGTCAGGGAGGCGATGCTCCCGGAGTGGGCTGTAACACAAGTGAGCAGTGGCACCACTCCACTGTGTTATTTGCTTGCAGAAACCTGGAGCAGCACTGAGCAGAAAGGTGAAAGACCTGCTTGCTGCTCCTTCCTCACCCTGATGGACGGGCCCACAGTGAGGAAAAAATGACAGAGGTGAGGGTGAGAGAGAGCACAAAGCCAGACCATCACCTGTGAACTTAATTTTTATTTCAAACCAAACAAACCAAGGTAAAATTCACACTTGGTAACTGGAATATCCCAGTGCAAAAAATAAACAGAAGCTGTTATTAACAAGAGAATATTTTGTTGCTAGTATGAAGTGTTAAGCAGAAAACTGCTACTACATTTAGCCTTCCTTAAAATTTCCTAAGCAGTAATGCTGATAGAGTTTCTCAGTGACAAAGGAAATGGCACAGAATTACTTCCTTCTAGGTTACGGAAAACAAAAAACGTATGATTTTCCACTTGGGTGGGGTTTTTTTAATACAAGTAGAAGAAAATAAGCTCAGTGAATTTTTCAGTTTTTTATTTGGGGCTCTTTCTTGAAAAACTGTGAAATAACTGTAATACCCATGGTTCTATTTTGCTCTGAACCAAAACAGTATCTTAGTAACTCAATGACTAAGATTTGACAAAGATTTCTGGGGTTTTTACATGGTTCTAGAAAACATTTTGCTGTTCCTGTTGTGTTCCACTAAATTACAAAGCGTTTAATAGCTGGGAAGACCTATCAAGCTGAAGGTAGTATCGTTTAAAGCTAAGATAACAAACTTCATGTACAATGTGCCCTAGGGTGACCCTGCTTGACCAGATGACCCATCCTTCCAACCTGAACCCATTCTGTGAATCTGTGATTCACCCTAAACTGACCTGCAGCTGGGCACCGAGAAAATCACACACTGGCCGGGAGACCTCTGCTGTAGGCAAGAGGTGATGAATCCCAGAAAAGAGGAGACAGATGGATAAGGGAGTGAAGTGTGTAAAAGGACAAACTGAGCTTGTCTGGTTTAGAAAAGAGAAGACTGGGAGACACATGATAATGATCTTCCCACCTATAAAAACTTGTTGCAGAGCAGACAATGATGAATTGTGTTCTCTGTCTGTTAAGTCACGCAACTTAATTTGCAGAAGAGGAGATTCAGATATGATTTCAGAAATGCTATCTAACTTAAAAGGGAAGGGCTGGAAGAGGCTGGCTATCAACTCCACAGCCTCCTTGGCTTCTTTATCTCAGTTCTCCTCACAACCCTGTCCTCACCAGCAGACAGTTATTGTTAGGTTTGTTCCTTCTTAGACAGGTTTAATACACAAAATAAACAAGAATGGGAAATCTTTATCCACTGAACAACACAACACCCTATCTTCCTTCCAGATGAGCAAAACTGCCCCCTTACATTGTTACAGGGATGCTCCTCCTTCATAAATACCTGCCTGTTATCACTTACCAAAGGAAGACTTGTCCTCAACAATGAAGACACTTTTCTGGGAGGAACATACATCAAAAAGATTATTTCTGGAGTAGGAACCTATAGAAGTCCCTGTCTTGAGGGACTCATAGATGCTATAAAGGTGAGATTCTCACCTGTCAGGCTGGCCTAGGTGCACTTCTCCTGACTTAGAGCCAGGGGACGGAATGAAGGTTCTATGCAGCCCAGCATTTGCAATGATTTTTATTTAGAATTACTTGTGGGGTTTTTTTTTTATTATTATATGGGCTAAAGGACAGAGGCATTTTCCTTTTTCCAGACACTGAATTCAGAAACTGATCTGTAAGATGTGAGAGCAGGAACATCTTTTCTACCACCTCCAAATTAACCATGCTTAGCTGCTACAGAGACATGCAAGGCATGCAAAAGGTGACATGCAAAAACAATAAGAGGTTTTCTAAAATATCTTGTTTGTGAAGAACTTATTTCTGACATTAAAAATTCTAAAAGGGGAATTCTACTCAGGGCAGCTTATGTTTGCTATTAAAAATTTACTTTTGATGGCTAAAACTCTCTGGTGCACAAAAGATCTGAATCCCCTTTTACAACAACAGGAAAGGCAAGGGACAAGCAAGATGATTTTGTGACCAAACTCAAACTCCTGACATCTTAAATATGCCCAAAAGTGCATATGTAAAGCCAAACGCTAAGCTCTGGCCATTCAGACCAACTGAGGAAGATTCTCATCAGTGTGGCCTTTGGGAACACCCACAAAATGTGGGTTGTAAGAAGCTAACTGCCTCAAAAGCTGAGTCCCAGGGCTAAGTTCACTGCAGACTGTACAGTACAAGGACTACATTTTCACTTTCTCTCAGGATTTGCAACTGTGAGGTGAATACCGTCCAACAAATTCACTTTGGGAATAATAAGTCATGATATCTGAATTCACCTACCATGTGTTGTAATTTAAGACATACCAAGAAGTCTTGGTACAAAAAAAGTAAATGAAACAATGATGATTTCCAATTGACAGCAAGCTGAAAAAAAATACAACTGCCCCTAATCCCACCAGAAAACTTTTTTTTTTACTCTTACAAGTTTAGCAAAAAAATCAAGCTGTCTGTATGGTGCATATGTATTATACTCTATTTTGGGATATGATTAGACATTTTCTATGATGTGAAAATATGGCATCTTTTGTCACAAATTAAAGTAAAGCCTTCTTTTTTAACTAGTTTGGATATTTTTGCTTACCTATTCATGGCATTCTATTACGTCCATCATAAAAAGAAAATACTGTTGACGATATTTTCTTGCAGACAGACATCAATGCTAAGCACTTAGCAGTATGTTATGTTTTTCTGAAGATGCACTTGGGGGAATCAAAGTATTTTACTGCACAATAGATATTATTCTGTTTGTACTCGCATTTCTCCAAACTTAAATCATTTGCAATGTTTTATTTCTGAGCATACATAACCAAGAACACTGACTGGGGTGATATTGTTACGTATTCAAACAATTCCTGCACATCACTTACAAAAAAAATGCCTTTGGGTAAATATCTTTGCTTTCTCTTTTCCTTTGCCTTTTCTTTGACAGTGCCTTTATATGACATGCTCTTCGAAAAATATGAACCACATTTGCTCCATTTACTGCTTAACAAAAATAAAACGAAAAAATGTTATAAGCTATAAATAAAATCATCTAGTATTTGTATTGCACTAATTTGTCAGGGGTTGAATAAATGTTAATTATACAGCTTTTTAAAAATCAGACTTGTTAATGTCATTTTTAATTTAGAATGTTACACTGTAAATGTTTTCCATTGTGTTAATTTACACCTGTTATTACAGCCCTCATTATTAGGTTTGCAGTGGAACAGCTACTTTGTGCCACTGAAATTTGCTTAAAACAGCAGAAACAATTACCAATTAGAAGGGCATGTTTACTTTAATTATATTTATTTCGTAGTCTACTTTTATATGTAGCACACTATGAAAGTGTATGATTCAATTAGCCAAGCCCATTTATCTTAGGCAATTCCTCAAATGAGTATTGCTTAGAAAGACACCAAATTCTTTCAGCACTACTTTGCCTCATAAATTTCATATGTGACACTAATAAATACATATGGTGACTGGGTATCACTTTCTATCTGACCTCACTGCCTCCTCTGATTTTTGCTAATGCGTGTTCAGTAATTGCAGATTACCAGAATGACATTCTATTTAAACAACAAGCACAACTGTTTTAATCAAAGATCTTAAACCACTGACATGGTGAACCATCTTTAGCATTCAAAAACTCGGAATCAATAGAAGCTAAGCTCTCAGCTCATTCAGTTATCTGCACACTGTGAAACTACTCCTGATACTCATCCACTGATATCTAGAGTTAGTCTTATGTATTACAAAGTGCTTTATAAATTTGCAAATCAAGTGCAATTTAAACTTCTTGGGAACAAAAAGTTAATGTCTTTATCCTTTACAAATATGACTCTTTGAGCTTTTCCACTGAAAGTTGTATTATCTATCCACTCACACAGATTAAAAAGGAGGAGAGTCATAAAAATTCTTTACAAATTACTTCCCTGAAGCTCATTCCTAGCATTATGTTTTAAACCTGAAGTGAGGATTAAAAAAAGAGTTATGTTTCTAATTGATAGTTGCTGCTCCTACTTTATGCAAACGATATTGGCAGGTAGTACAACATAATGTTGCTTTCAAATAACATTATTTCAGTGCTTACAACAAAATTCAGCACTCTGGAAAATAAAACTGCAGGTACAATTATACAAGCCTGGGGCAGGGGGGGAAGCCTCAATGAGCTTTTTGTCACAAGGTGCTCTGCTTCATTTAGCCATCAAGACTAACACTATCTCACTGTCCCTCCCTGGGCACAGCAGCTGCATGGCACTCGAAGGGTGCAGCTGATGAGCCACTGCTGTCAGAGTGGCTTCCACAGGGCAGGAGCTTCCCAAACAGGGGCAGTGGTTGCCTGAGGAATTATGTGCAGCAACTGTGCCCATCAGCAATGCTGTCTATAATGATCAAATACACGAATATAGATCATCGTGCTTTGGACTGCTTGGGCTTCATTCTATACCTCCCTCACAAAGGGAGTTTGTTCCTAGTTAAATTTCTCTTTAACACACAGTGCGTAAAAAAAAGATGAAAATCTAAACTTCTAGTAAGAATTAAGCCAGTATCTTATGTGGCCAAAGATCACAGACTTCCCTTCTCCTAACCCACTGCAAAACAGAAAAGAAAACAGCGTATAAATAGAAAGCCTGATGTAATTCAGAAAAAGCTGCTATTAAAAAGTCAGCATTTTAAAAAAGCTAACAGAGACATATCTCAGCTGAGGCAATTATTTTGTAGGTTAAGAGGAGAGAAATACTGCTGCAATTGAAGATTCATCTTCACAGGGGTTTTCAGGAAAGTCAACGCAAATCAACTGAGGGAATGAAGTCAGTTCCCAGTCAGATGAACATATATTACGGCAGCTTATCCTTCCTCCAAGAGGAAAAGGGATCAACTGCACTGATGTAAGATCACTTTGAGGATAGACCAAGCATGTTCATGCAGGGGTTTAACACACTTTAATGTACACAAGCTTACTTCAAGTATTTAGTGCCTCCTCTGCTCTGGTGTCACCTTTATCCACCCCGTGTGGTCACTGCTAGCAAAGGCTGACTTAATGGCCCCCATCTCTGACCTTACACTAATAGCATCTTCTCTTTTATTTACATAGGGGGCGCGGGGATGGGAGGTTATACAAAGTGCACTGGCAATTTCTAATAGCTAACTATCTCTAATAATGAAGTGTAGGATAACAAAGCTAGCCTGAGTCACAACTAATTAAAATAAATGGGAATTCAAAATGTATATAATTAGTAAAAATTTCTGATTGGTGTTTTTATTGTAAGTTTAGTAATTAAAATGGAGAAATACATGTTTTGTAACGTAATCAAGTCAGTACACAAGCAACTTCTGGCCTCTCCTCAAGTGTCATGGTTCTGATGAAACCTACACTTTCAGAAAATTTGGATTACTGTAGATGCTGGGGTTTTTTTCCAAAGAAGAAACTGATAGGATGGACTTAGTCACCTTTGCTGGGACACTGTCAAGAAAACATGACCACAGTATGCTATTGCTGCCTCCGTAATTGGGCTACTCTCTTTGCAACAGCAGGGAAGAGGCACAAGCAATTAAAACTGAAATGAAGCTGGCAGTGTTATTTTGTTGAAGTCAGAAACACGTGCACTTGTATGGTACATACAGTTGTAATGAATCTGAGTTCTACAGCAGTAGGATATATACTACATACAAAGCAAGTACATGCCTTTTAAAAAGTGGCCTGTAGTTGTTAAAATAAGCAGACTTCCGAAGAATTTGAGTTTATAAGAGAAATATATTGATTCACTCTAATATTTTCCCACTGACATATATACACTCTTGTAACCACGGGATGGCTCTTTTTAGGCTTGTTCAATATGGATCCTCCATATTGATCCAAAAGGATCCCCCAAAAAGGGGTTTTCTTATCTGCAACAATTGACGAAAAGCATTGATACATGCTTTTCTGACCAATTCTTCACCTTGGTCTAATTCTTTTTGCTCCACCACAGCCTATTTAGACACACACACAAAAAAACCCAAACCCATACAGAAGCTAGGTATTTTCTTCAATGCTTGCAATGCTGACCTACATCAGAACTTTTTGATGACTCTTAACTCACATCCACCAGGTAATAAGCTCACTGAGTGAAGGAGCACATCAGCCTCAGCTCTGCCTGGCCAGCCAGAGAGGCACTGGGCCTTGCTGGTGCAGCTGGGAACCAGCTGGGTATGGAACATGCCATTTACACTCTTCTGGTCCTCCTCCTCCTCTTGCCCCTCAAACAACGACTGAGACATGACCGCCTTTTCCAAAAGAACAAGGGGATGATCCAAAGGTACTGCATCCAGTGGAAACCCACCAGTGCAAACAGACAGATAACACACAACTCAAGGCATATGTTCTTTATTACTCCTAGCAGACAGTAACACTATTTTAACCCAATGTCGCAGACACAGAGAGCGAAGGGGAAATGCATCCATCCTCAATTCAGGGCTGATGGATAAGCAGCAACTCCATTAAGCCGTGCCTGTGATCTGACACTATCGAGAAGGCAAGGCTGCTTCCCGGGGAGCCTGTCTGGTGCCTGCTCCTGCGGCTCTTGTGCAAAAGGCTTCAATTAGTACTGACCTCAGCACAGGAATATTTCTCCCTGGGTGAGAAAGGAAGTATCACAGACTTAGTGCCCTTCTCTCTGTGAGACTGGGGTGAAACTGTGACATGGAGGATTCACCTCCCGCAGACGCACTTGGAGAACTGTGGAGCAGCACTGCAATACAAACTAAAACAAAGAAAGCAATTTCCTGACTATTTGCAAGGCACGGGAGCTGCACAGCAGTGTGTGTGCCCAGGCAGGCTCCCCTCTGCAGCTTGCCAGCTACCTTGAGGCAATGCTGCTTCCTACCCATGCTCACACACAGACACCTACGCACACACGGGCAGCTGCATGTGATGTGCAACACGGGGGGAAAAGTACAGCAAACTGGAAGTTACAAGAGACTGGAAGATATGCTCAGATTTCACATGGATCTTGAAAACCAAAGGAAATTGCAAGGAAAAAAAAAGGGGGGGGGGGGTCTGAAAAGTGCTGTATTCAAATATTCCCCACACAAACAATTTTTTTAACTAAAGCTGTTAAATTACCTTCTAAAGAGGTAACACTCCAGAAACATGGACCTAAGTGCTACTGTAGTGATAAAGAGGCTACTGAAACACAGTATTCAAGGTACCCAGTCCAGTGGAGTTAAGATTACCTTTACTCCTGATTCCCTCAACCCTCCCCCCCACAAAACAAAACCAGATTCTTGCACACAGTTGGAGCTCACTTTAAACCAGATATGTGTACCCATCTTAAAACCATTAATAAATCTCTCTTTACCATGAGATTCTGGCTAGATGGAAAACTGGGCAAGCACAGTAGAGTCAAATGATTAATCAAGCAAGAATTCATCCGAATCAAAGGTAAAGGAAGCAAATATGACAAGCAGAAGGAGAAAGCATCTTAAAAAAATTACAAGAGAGCTAGTTTTGGATTTAAAGGCAACACCAAGCCTGCCAACTTCTCAAAGAGACTGCCAAGAAGCCAGATGCCATAACTGGAAGGATATTATCCAGAGTTTTACATCTGAGTCTCATGAGTGCCTTTGAAAAAGGACAAAAAAGGGAGGCTGGCAAGAGTTCAACTGTTAAATTTCTATCCCCACCCTAAATATTTATTTAAAAGTCAAATTGAAACCATTGCAAAAATTAAAGACAGGATGAGTAAATACAATGTTAAGTATTTACAATGACCCACAAGGGCAAACTAGCCGTACTAAAGCACTGGAAAAATCTCTGGGAACACGAATTAAAAAGGTCATCCCAAACTCCCTATTTGAGCTCGGCTTCAGAGAGCACTTGGAGTCCCTGAGGAAAGGCTTGTGATGACTGAGTTTATAGAAGTGGTGGCTGCCCTGCAGCCAGGGTGGGCACAGGAGGACAATACTCAGCTTCTCTCCCACCGTGCAGAGCAGGCACAGAGCTGACCCCATCACAGGAGGAGCTGCACCTACCTGTGCCCCAGCGCCAGAAAGCTCAGTCCAGCAGAGGAGCTGGCACAGGATGCCAAGCAAGAACAATGCCTTTTCTTCGGCCATGCTGGAGGCATGTTTGATCCTATCAGGGAGGAGATGCTGACCACCCCTGAGACAGACCACCAGAACAGTTTAGATGGTCTACAGCTTTCTCAGCTCTCACACCCAAAGAGGCCAATGCAATGAGGCAGGAAAGCAGCCTGCAAGTAACAAGGTGAAAAAAAACAAAAAAGAAAAACAAAAAACAAAACAAAACAAAAAAAAACCCAGAAAACAAAAAACAACCCCAAAAAAACCCAAAAGGAACTGAAGAGTATCTAATCAGTAAACAGACCAAAGGCTGACTACATCTGCTCTGCAGCAATGTCCCACAAAGTGTAAGGTAGCACTGACAAATTGGATCCACCCCCTCTAATAAGAAAGAGATCCTATTATTCAGAATTTTAGGATGAGTGAAAGAACATTTACCCAGGTCTCTATAGAACCTGAAAGCTCAAACTCTGATTTTACTTAATGTAGCTCCCATTTTATAAGCATGTAAGCACGCACATTTAAAATACTTGAATAATTCAATTTAAATCACTGCAACTCCTGTGCATCAAGTTAAACACTTGCACAGGGTCCGTTTAGGTCACAGTCCTGTGCTGTTTATGCAGAAAAAAAAATTGGTACCAGGTTGATTTGTATATCCTGCCATCGCTTGGCACTGAGCATTTGTATCCCCTGACATTAACTGGCATCTGTCAAGCACTCTCCTATAAAAAAGTTATTCACTTGCACACGTTTCTAATATGCAACTGCATATATTTCTCAGGAAAAGAAAAGGCAGTTATTTTGAATTCTGCCATAAAATACAGCATAAGTGCAAACTATGAACTGCAGAACACAAAAAAATGTAATGATTTTTTCAAATACTGGCCAAGTAAGCAGTATTTTATGAGACTAGAAACAAATGTTCAAGTCAAAACTGCAAATGGAAGTGACCATGCCTGCACCGGACTTCAAGGAGCACAAGATCCACCCCCCATACTCTGACAGGTTAACGTCTCATCTTATTAAACATGCTGTCTCTGTCTCTCCTTCTGGACTTTTTACAAGCTCATTAGGAGTCCATATGGCTTTTGAGTTGCTTTTTTTTTTTAAGAAAACACCAGGTAATGTGCAAAAAAAAAAAAAAATGAAGTACTGAATTAACCTAAATCCTCCTTTTAGCTAGTTCAAGTCTTGTTTATAGTGTGCATGCACCACTTTGCATTTACCATGAGGCTCCTCAATTAGTTCATAGCCAAGTTAACCTTCTATCTCCCAGCAAAAATAACTCATGCTCATTTTATACAACGCAGCATTCTGCTGGCTATTATCCATCATTTACAAGTGTTATTTGTCTATAAAAATGACACTAAAAAGTTGAAAAATGATTCTGCTCTGCCTGCTTCTGGATGTGTTTTAACAAATGATACCAATGCAAAAGGCTCTAAGTCATGTAAGAAGCAATTAGTCAAGGAAGCCATAAATATTTTTTAAAAAGGATATAAATGATTGCTTGCCAGATAGTAAAAGCTCTAAAGGTTGCTACATAATAAAAGACTGAACCTACACATACATATCTGAGTAACTTTACCCTAGTGTGCAATCCCACTAGGATGAAGAAGGTTACTCAACCAAGTGACATTATCCAGGTGACTGTTTGTCCTAAAATAGTTAAAATAGCATTCTTCATTATTTATCGTTAATGAAGTTAATCAAATTCAGCGGTACTTACTCATGCATGCATGAAATAGAAACCTGAACATGACATGCATATTTATGGAACAGAGATTGAAAGATCATTATCTGTAGGGAAGAAAATCCAGCAAAGAAAAGGATGCATAAAATGTGTCTGTTATCTTATTAGAACATAAACTGTTTTGCTTTAAACATAAATATTTATTTTAATTAATTCAATTAACCTAAATAATAGCTCCCACACATGACACTATAGCTAATATATTAATTTCATTATTTCTCATGGCCACAGCCATAGCTACCATCAGCCAACTGGTCTAATTCCATGGAAGTCAATGGAGCTCTACCAATTTATACCACTGTGTGTCTGGCCTGGAGCTCCCCACCAAGCAGACTGAAATATAATATACTGCATGTCACCAGAAACACAAAAGAAAAAAAAAAACCCAAATGTTCTATTTATTTTGTAGTTCACAAATAAGGTGAGCATTCTCCACTTTCATCAGAAAATTCTGAAATTGCAACTAAGAGGTTTTTTTATTTTTAAATTTAGATACCTGTAAACAGGTTTAGAGGCCAGACAGATGGGTTTGGCAATCCCAGAGAGAGAAAGAAGGATGAAAAAACCTTAAAAGTGCAACTATTAAATATTCATGCCACTGGCATTCTGTATCTTCAGTGAAGTTCTTGCTCTATATATGGAATGAAACCTATGGTTAAACACATGAATCTACCAGCTATCAGTTTTGAAAGAGTTCATTATAATGTGAAGGGGAAAAAACTCTAGGTTACTAAACATACATTAAAATATATTGAGAAAACAGGGAAAGACATATTTCTGCATGTTCCTTGGGCTTTAAAAAAATGACAGATAAATTTTCTTTTAAAAACAATCATATTGTTCAAACACCTGAAGAAAAAACAGCACATTACCTTCGATCATATTTTCAACTTCTTAGGTGATTTTATTAACTCCTTTTTATTGCACAGTTTAAATATTCTAATTGGCACACAGCACACTTTCTGTCACTAGATATCCATTAGTCTTTAATGGCTTTGAAATGGTCTACAGTATTACAGGGCTGGCAGACCTTCTGCAGTCCCATTTACAATGACGCAGGGTAAGTGGGGCATAAAAACACAATGGTTAATGCCACTGCAAGTATATAAAAAAAAGCTTCCCCCAGTTCCTCCAGCGTGTATCCTTAGGACGCTTTTGCACGGGCAAGAGCCGGTCTCCACAAGTGCTGATGACCAAAACAAGGTCTCCAGGAGCATGTAGGTGGCAGGAGAAGAGAGGGGCAAGCCAAGCACTCCCAGCAAGGAGGCCTAAGTCTCCCCCTCCATACCCCCAAAATCACAGAGAGAGAGCATTTATGTGGCTGATGCAAGAACGATGACACGTTTATGCCCAGTGTCACAAATCTTGTTGGGAAGGTGGTTCTTTTCCATGAAAACTGTCTCTGCAATGCCATCAAGGCCATCTGGATCCCACATGGGGATCCAAATTCTGGGGAAAACAAGGAATTTATCACTGTGAGAAACGTGAAAGGAAGACAGATAGTCTGATATACCTATTCAAGGAAAAATGAGAACTGGGCAGCTTTGTTACTGTGAATGAGAAAGCCCTTCCCACTGACACACTGTAGCTGTGTAAATGAAAAAGAAAATCTGAGTTCCATATGATAATTTTAAATTTAATTCATCTCCATGTGAGAGGTTTAAAACGTCCCATGTTTTAATGATGCTTAGGAAATACCAATAAAAGCCTACAGAAATCTGGAGATCTGTCTGCTACTACATAAATAATTCCCCTGCCTCCACTCCTAGGGAAGTGCAAAGACCACATGAAGATTCATCCCCTCTTTCCCTCTCCCCCTCCCCAGCTTTTCAGGACATTTCAACGTGAAGGAATAATCATGTTCTTCAGCAGCCTTCTTTACTGAGTCAAAATAACTGATTCCACACATTTAATCACAGAATCCTCCTTTTATCCTTTAATTATGAAGCGGTGCCTGTTGAAATTAACACAGCATTGCTTGTAAATATTTTCAGGCACAAAGGAAGAAGCAAAGCCAGCTGAGCAATTTGGTAAGAAGGAGGGTGAAAATATCCTGAACCTCAGGAACATTCCGTATTTCTGAGTTACAAGTGATGAGACAGTTTTTATTTGGGTGGTTTTACACAATAAATTTTAAAGAGTAGTTGCTTAAGTACATCTAAAGGTTAAACCTTCAAAGAGCTAATCTGTATGTAAGAACAAGTAACTGTCAAATACTTAACCTTTTACAGATTAAAACTGTCTGCCTAACAGATGTGAAATCATCATTGTTGTAATTGTCATAAGTAGATATCTGAGCATTTTCTGGAGATAAGACCTCATTTTTTTGAGCAGTAATTTTATGCCTTGGGTCACTTGCGTGTTCATGGCTGTGATAAAACCACTGCTTTCCATAAGACATTATATGCCAGGACTTTATAACTGCTGTACTGGTTTCCAGCACCAAAGTTATTGGTTGTAATGGGCAGTTTTACATTACTATAAAATGAACTTGCAGGGTGACTGGAAATGCTTTATTGTTCAGTTGCTGGAAGTGGTTGTATGAGTGAATTTTCACAATAGTATGGCCAGGGCATAGGAGAAGAAAATGCTTCAATTTCTGATAAGCTGTAAATGTTAGTATACAATATTGCTCTTTGATAACATTCGATAGAAACATACACAGTCACTAGAATATGTCTAGAATGCCATTACATTATGCTCATCAGTTATAAGTATTATGGATATAAGAGAAGAATGTTTCTAGTATAAGTGAGCATGGAAATGGAACTTTTCCCATACGCTGCTTATATATAGCAGGGAAAACTAGCCTGGCACTCTTCAGCTACCCTATGCAGACATATGTTCATACATGGGGCTATGCTCAGGCTCACATCCTGTAACCAGACCAGGCATTTTCACTTTCAGTCACAGCAAAAGGTAATCATTACACTACCCAGCAACCAAGTCAGCTTATAAAGCCAGAAACATTCAGAAACACAGGGTTTGCAGGTATAGACTTCAGCTTGGCTCTCACTGTGCCGCTGAATATTCATTGGGAAAGGTGGCCTGTGTCAGACTGAGGTCCAGGCTTCACGCTCCTTTTCCCTTCAACTTCTTGTAGTTTTTTATCATTTTAGCTGTGAATGATCAGGATTCTGCTGGTTCAACATGCTGCACCAGGTCCAGCACACGGACAGCGACTGCCCTTCACAGACTCAAGCTACCTTCCCCACCATCTTTCCTGAAAGACCTCAATTACTCCATCATGGAATTTCCTGCTAGTATGTATTTTGGGCTCTGAGTCAGATATTCAACCTGCCCTTTTTTCCTCCATCTACCAATTAAATATGGTTTTGAAACAAGAAAGATAATCTTTTTTTCCAAACCCACTTTTGTTTCACAGATTGACATGTGCTGCATGGTCAACAAGGTTTCCTTGGAAAGCAAAGCACCAGACTGTGGTGTCTCCCTGCCATCTACTCCCTCTTCCATGGCTGTTACTTTGAATCTGCTAATTGATTTCAGCCAAACCTGACAGAAGTTTCAAAAAAGTGCTACTGAAATCAGCAGCTGTTTACACGGTGCTAATAACTTGGTCCTTATCCATGCCAGCCGATGGCAGCCAGGTGTCCATCAGCACATGAGCCCTGCTGAACCCAAACACAGCTCTGAAACTGCCCCAGACCTCTTTCCTTCCCATGTCACCGGAGAGGAGCACGAGGGAAGGTGCTGACACAGAGTTTATGCAGTGGGGCTCCTGCATAACAAGACAAAAACTATGGTGTGGTTTTGGTAATTCCACTGCTCAGGGAAGCTTTTTCTTTTCCTGTCTAGATTAATAATAATAATAATAATAATAATAATAATAATAATAATAATAATAATAATAATAATAATAATAATAATAATAATAATAACAATAATAACAACAATTACTTCTAGCAATTGTCAGTCAATACGCTTTTGGTATTCAAAGCCCAATCACTAAAAACAGAAAAATGAGGTTTTGAAGAGCAACAAAAATGCCAACAAAAGCACACAACCTTTTACAAAGAATTCTGCAAATGGCCCCTCACACCCCAACTCATCTGAAAGAGACGCAAAACTTGGTGCGTCACCACCACACATATGAGAGGTCATTTCCAGGACAGAGTGAGGCAATATGCACTGCCCTGCACTCTGCATTGATGCAGTTCCCCTACAAGTTTATTTGTGAGCTGAACTTGAGCAGAGAATGCCAGCTGTGCCATATTGTAAAGTGGATTTGTCATGTGGATTTATCTATACTTTGTCCATTAAGTCACCCTTGGGAACAAGCACTAGTTAGAAATCTCTGATAGATGCGAAGGGTTTTTATACAGATGAGAGGAAAAAAAAAGGAATGCAGTGATTTCAAGAGACTGGAGGAAAAAAAGAGAGGTATTATTAGCAC
Source organism: Acanthiza pusilla (assembly GCA_036630365.1). Taxonomy (NCBI): domain Eukaryota; kingdom Metazoa; phylum Chordata; class Aves; order Passeriformes; family Acanthizidae; genus Acanthiza; species Acanthiza pusilla. The sequence goes on from JAXCHO010000098.1 coordinate 4,566,029, forward strand.
ATCGAAAGGCATCTGAAATATAAATTATTTGAAAGCACATCACTTTATATATCCTGTTAATTACATGGTTAATATTATGGAATCTGACAACTCCCCACAGACACTGGGACTATTGATGAGTTCCATTTTATGTTAGAAATTTCTCTCTTCTTTCCAGAATTACCTCTTTAACCTCTTTCAGTCCAATAAATTCACATTAAAATGTGACCAGGAGTGACAACCTTGGGAGAGGACTAACCTCTCCCTCTATCATGTCATTTTAGCCTCAGTCTCAAATTGGTACAGCACTCCCATAGCTATTAGCTCAGCTCTTCTCCTGCCTCCTGAGTAGATGAAGCAGTATGTCTAATTAATTTACAATCCTTAAGTACAAAGGTAGCTATCAGCAAAACCATGTTAAAATCAAGCTACCAATAAGGTAATTGTAAAATCATAATTTTCTGGGATGTTTTCACTAAACACCATCTTAGCTTTGAGGCTGAATGTTTTCCAAAGTTTAGCCTTACAGCTACGTGAAAGTCAAATACTTCATACATTACAGCATATCTTGCTCCTTACAAAAAAAAAAAAGAAAAAGACAGATGCTCTTTAATACAATGAAATGCAATTTAAAGCCAAGTCAATAAGATAGTAACCTCTTATCCTCAAATGAGGGCTACGCTATACATCACGGGTTAGAAGTTAAAAATGAAGAGAATGGTTCTTGCCACTCATAATTCAAAGGTTGTTGTCAAAAGCTTTCTGTTCATAGAAATGCTATTGGTTTTATTCATCTGGCAAAAGCTGTGCAGTATTCTAAGCAGCTCAGACAGATAGCTTTTTTAGCTATTCAGTTCAGAGCCAAATTTTCCTGAACAGCATAAGGACTTGATTTTGCTAATGTATACATGTTGCACTGTTCCCAGTTCCAGAAATAACCCGCATCCCTGAATGCAGGCTGGGGTCTAGGGAGGATACATGCTAACAGCCAGATTCCCTATTTTTTTTGCACTAGGAGAGGCCAGACACAACCAGCAAAAAAAGATTGCTGCACTAAGGAGCCCTCTGACAACACAAAGCTCTGCTGCTGCCCAGCTCCTGCTACCTGCTTCTCACTGATATGAAAATACCAAATACTGCAGGTGGGAGGCAAGGGCCCCACTACAGCACAGCAGCACTGGGCAAGATCCTCCACTGAGCTCCCATCATCATCATGAAACTCATTTTTGCTGGAACCAAATAGCTGAGGGACATGAGGAGCGACCAGCATTCTGCAGACAGCCATCCCCTCTTCCCCCACTTGAGCCTGAGGAGAACAGAGATGAGGTGTGAAATCTGAAGTCCCCTTAACTCCCCTTTTTTCTCTGCTTGTCAGATGAGTGATACTTGCCAGCATCCTGAAGGGCGTGGGGAGCCTTTTCTCTTTCTCATTCCCCTGAATAAACCCCCTTCTGCAACCATGGCACTCCTGCATGGTCAGGGACAGCAGGAGAGGAGCTGAGTTCATGTGCTCTGAGAAGCTGTCAGCATCTCCCTTAAGGAGGGCAGGCTGCCAGCCTCTCAGAACCAGTTATGTGGTGGCCTGGCCTCAAACAACCCTCATTTCCCACTGTCACATTCCTGTACGCTGCACCATCCTTTCCCCTATGGCCACAGCTGACCAGAACAACCTAGTCCTAGACTTGGTCCTAGCACTTGTTGGTCAATGCAGCTCATGTAAAAGACAGAGACAGGAAGCAGAACGCTGGACCAGCCTGTGACTACTCTAAGGCAGCCCAGAAGTGTTGCAAAGGCACAGCTGAAGCCTTAGGTGTGAAATCTCGTACTGTTTGCTCGGTGGTGTTTGGTGTCAGTGGCCCTAAGGAATGAGCAACTGCAGCAGGAACAGATAGAAATGTTCCTGCTGACAGGAACAGAACAGGATGCTTATTTGTCCCATTTTCTTTCTGGAAGGAAATTATCTGCTACTGCTAATGCTGAAATCTGTGCATCATGCTTGTGTCTGCACAAGGTTGAGTATGGGAGAAATTGCCAATTACAGGCAGAGGCTATCTTTAAAATTTGGATAGAAGCTGCTCATTTTGGCTGCTCTACCCTGTAGCAGTACTTTCTCACTCTTAGAAAAAATTCCCAGAATTTGGTATGGGCATTACATTAGCTATACTTTAAACCCACATATCAATGCCATCATCCTGCAGACTGTAGAGCAGGCTAGTCAGTTTAAATAGAGTATTTTGCTTGCTCACATATAGGAAAGGCCATAGTTACTGATATTCTTTTAGAAATCTGATCTGTTGTCTAGTGGGAATTATTATACATCTCACCAGAAAATGCTGGACAGAGGATAAATCCTGCATGAGAGCATGAGGACACATGCCTTTACCCTTATGTACTGCACATGCCTTTTCCCCAGGCACATACCTGGCAGGTGCAATCCAGACCTTCATTTGTCACTCAGACACCAGTAATGGGCTCTCCAGAAATACTCTAAATAGAATAGATTACATGAGAATTATCTTCTGTCTTTTTAGACCATCTTGGCATTAACAAAAGAACTGGATATATTTTCCAGGCAAACATGCTTTCTCTGAAAAACTGAAAGATAGGACAAATGTTCCTGTCTCCCCTGAAATAACATTTACCACCTCTTGCTAGAGAGAAGCAGGTGGCTTCAGTTAATCTGGTAGGATAACAATAAACTTAATAAATGTAATGACATTAAAATCTAAACCTTCTTCTAAAAGACTTGGGTACAGGGATGAGCTGCACAGCTGTGTGCAGAGTTTGGCACCCAGCTCCTGAAATGGATCTCACTATGCTGCACTGGGTGCCAAAGCTCCCCATTGGGAAAATGGGGAGAAGCCAGCATCAAAGAGAGTTCTTAACACCCAGAGGCTAAACTGGGAACAAAACCCTACGCTGGCCAAGGGAAAATATCAAAGAGAACTTTTGGGTTTTGCTGTGATTAGACTTCACTGTGGAAGCAGAGCTCACAGCTTGAGTGTCACCTATGTGCCCTCTTGGGTATTTAGGTCAGACAAGGGGGGCATACCTCTGAAAAGAAAACCAAAGGACACAACTAAGCACACTGTTTTGGTAACATGCCAGTGGTTAAAGCAGCAGCGTAAGAAAATGGGAAGCCCAGATCCAAGTATCTCTAGCATGAGTCTCACATCCAGAGATTCAGTCTCAAGGAACATGCACTACTTACTAGGTCAAAGGCTACTTGTGGATGACAAGCCCTTCACCACACTCCCTGGATCCTGATCTGGGAATGGAGGGATCATTGGGCCAGAAGTAAAGTGGTTGGAACATTCAGCTGGAAAAAGAGAGTCCTGATTTCCCTGGGTGGTATCATCCCAAAGATGCATAATGTGCAACATGCAAGCAGCACAGGCAGTGTGTGGCCACAGCATATCTTGGACTTCTCCAGACCTTCATGTACTGGGCTAATGAGTCTGCTAATCCCCAAATTGCTTCTAGGCATGTGTAGTAGGGAGCTAACTCTAAATGTGCTTCTGCCAGAAAACATTGTCTTGGGTGCACAGCTGGGTCATGTGGGGTTTCTGGGTCAGGGGGTTTGCTATGTTAATTCTGCCTAAACTGTGCACATAAACCACTATGTGGCACCTTCCTTAAAAGCAGTAAAACTCAAGCAAGGATCTGCTTTGGTGGTACATCATCAGCTAAATTAATCTCCTGGCATAAACTTGCACTGCCTGGTTCAATGAACAAAATCAAAATCCAGTCTCCAAATAAGTCAGAGGAATTTCTGGCTGATGTGGCAATTGCTAGGCACATTAAACGACAGAGAAAATCAAAGTGATTTTCAGTGGTTTGGATACATAGGCCACTAGTACGTTAGTCCTGCATTCAGCTTCCAACCTAGGTATGTTTCCAGCCTGCTAACAAGCACCCTTTGTGGATTACTTGCAGTACTTTGACCTTACAGAACTGCCTAGCTTTTCTTTGCACTGAAGACCTAAGATTCTTCTGTGCTCTCTTAGTCTGTACTCCCCATAAGCAACGTCTCTTGCCTGAACTGACTGAATTTCTCAGTAATCACACACCTTAGATTACAGACTGCAGGTTTAGATGCATCACTGTATGAAGTACTGTACAATAAGCAATCTGTGGACATTCTATCATGCTTAGGAAACACAGTCTCACAAATAAGCCAGGCTCACCTCTCTCCTTTTAAGCCTATCAGGTGCCCATGCCCACAAAAAAAGAGTTCATCTGGCTCACATCCTCCAGGAAGCTTTGGGCACATGTACACAGCACAGCAGGGCAGAGATCCTGAAGGGAACAGAAACCCAGAGCATGGCTTTCACATACAGAACCATGCAGCCAACAGCTTTGGTATGGAAGCAGCATAGATGTACTCACATGATGTTGAGCCCAAAACAGTTACTCTTTCCTCCTGAAAAAAACCAACCGTGAACAAAGATGATCAACTCAGATGTTTTTCTCTATGAACACAGCTGAACTGCTTACAGATCTACTGACACCGATGTTCAATGCAGCTGGTGCCAAGTATCACACAGCATTACCTCAGGTAAATACAAGCCCACTGTTAATAATAATAGTATAATTTGTTTTTATCAGCACACAGTATGCTTTTCCAATGTCTTTCAATTCATCTGGTCCTTATCAACTGTATGATAATTGACTGTTGTCAGTAAAATTATGCAAAATTAATTTTTACACCCTTTCTCTGAAGTATCTTTTCTGCTCTTCTGTGTCTTTGCAATGAATTTTTTTACACCAGGGATTTTTTTCAGAGAAAATAACTCCCCAAGCTCCTGTTCCTACCTCTCTATCTACAGCATTGCTGAATGTGTCATATACAGGCTCTACCTCACCTCTGCTTAACTAGTCCATGGTTATTATCAAAGATCCTCTTCTATGTCTTGTCATTATTATAACAAGGTCAGTTTCTGCTCACCTGAGTAAAAATATAACTGATGCTATCTTTTCTAGTGTTAAAACTATGTATCACAGACTAAGAAAAGTATCAGGTATACTCTTCTCCTATCAGTAAAATACTGATATTACAGGTACCAAAAACTTGACCTGAACATGTCCCATATTTGGTTGCATTACTTTTTCTTGATTGCTGAGCAAATCTTTGCAAGTACATCATATTCATGAATGTGTCACACCTCACTGTGTCATTGTGCCAGAGACTCATTAGAGATCTACTCAGAGCTTCCTTCCTAATTTATATTTCTTCTATGAGTTACTTTGATTTGAGAAATCTCTTTTGCAAAAGGAAAGACGACCATTGTTTTGAGTCTAAAAGGAAATGTAGGTGTTTAATTGGTAGATATGGTTTTCATTATACTTTCTCTCTCCACCACAAACCCTCTTCATAAACTCTGACAAGTCTGTTGGCAGCCTGCTGTATCAGACTGGGGGTAGCTGACTTGATAAGCATGTCACCCAGATGAAGAAAAACACAAATTCCCTCCAACTTTGCTCAGAATTGCTAATTAGCTTAAAGGCAGTGTCCTGAATTGGCACAGAAAACCACCGTGAGAAAGTCCGAAGGAGACGCGAGACTGTAATTCAATAGGGTCTAGCAGTATTTTACATGCTTTCTGGTTTACTGAAATCAAGTTAGCATCTTTGCTCGGAATGTACTCCTTATTTAAACACAAGTGCAGTAACATACAGTCCAGTAAAGTCCCCTGCTTCATTTCTATGCAGCCCATATCATGACGGTAAAGAAGGCTCATTTACTAGAGAATGTAAAGAAGATGTTATTATTTTTACAAAATCAGTCACCTACTCTTACAGCACTAAGGTCCCTTCCCTCATTTCCCAAATGAATGTAGAAGTGGGGATGAAGGAAGCACCAATCTAGTCACTGTTACGATTCTCTGCTGCCATTTCTCAATGGGGCTTGTTACCACTACCACTCAGACCAAAATAAAATCAAACCCTTGTCTACATGCTTGGCATTTCCAATAACCAAGTGGTAAGGAAGCATTTTCAAGACAAAAGATGCACACGACTAACCTTTTTTTAACCTTACTAATGCAAAACTTTGTTGCTCTTCTTTACCAAGGGCAAATTGTGCCTGTCCAATCCAATGGCCTTCTATGAGGGAGTTATGGCAATGGTCAACATGGGAAGATGACAGACGTTGTCAATCTAGACTTCTGTAAAATCTTTGATACGGTCCCACATGGTCCTTATCTTCATATTGGAGAGATACGGATTTGGCGGATGGACTATTCACTGGATATAGAACTGGCTGGCTGGATGCAGACTGAGAGTTCTGGTCCATGTCTCTATATCCAGGTGGAGCTGGGTGATGAATGGAGTCCCCCACTGCCTTGCCTTGGGACTGACACCCTTCAGTGTCTTCATCAAAGACACCGTCAGTGGGCTCAAGTGCACCCTCAGAAAGTTTGCAGATGGCACAGAGCAGAGCAGTGGAGGTGACACAACAGAAGGACAGGACGCCATGCAGAGGGACCTGGACAAGCTTGAGATGTGCACCCACGAGAACTTAATGATGTTCAGCAATCAAAGCATATGACTATAGGCTCCAATCTCTCCCTGCTTGAGGTACTCTGACCTCCATCACCCTCAGTAAGGTCCTCATGCACTGACAGCTCCTAAACTAAAGCTCTCCTACAAATGTAAATGTTTTGATGGATATTGAGAGGGTACTCAGGATGCTGATGCCCTGAAGCTGTGAGAACATTCACCTGATACACACAAAATCTTAATGTAAAGAAATAAGAGAATAGATTTGAACTTGTAAGAAATCGGGGTAGTATTTTCAAAAAATGCCTAAACTGTCAGAAAAAAAGCACCTTCACAGGTCCAGGGTTGTTTATATTTTCAGGGCTGTATCATGGCTTGAATGAGTATAGGCACACTGAAAAACGATGCTCAAGCTTTAGTACCCCATATGTCCCCCTCCCCCGGGACATGCCCTGAAAACGCTGATACAAAAAGAGAATGTCAGCAGTTTTGCCAGAACTCCCAGGCAAGCCAGTCGCAGTGGAAGCCTGACATCCAGAAGACCTGGAAAACATCCAGTTTGTGCACAGCATGTCCATCCTGTATGCCGGCATTCAGGTGCATCGGATTTATTATGCATGTGCAGATCACCTGATTTATTGCCAGGGTTTATTACCAGGTGCAGCAAGGCCAGCAGCATGCTCAGAAAATGTTGGATTTAGAGCACGTACCCAGGACATCTGTGAGCACACACAATCACCTTTTCTCCTGAGACTTCCTAGGAGGAAATACAGGAACCATTCCCAAACTTCTGGATTCACTTTGGTTCTGTACTTGTCTGCAGACAGAGACAGACTTCTGGGATAAAGTAAGTGCAGCTACTTTAGCACACTCTTAGTGCGTATTGTTAGAAAACTTGTTTATACTTCCCAATCCTCCAGAGACAACTGTGAGCGGATGAGGGCGAACTAGCAGTGTTTCAACAGAGCTGGCCTGCTTCTCTACCACACAGCAGATACATTAGCACCTAATGAGTTATGGTGACTTCAGCTTTAATAGATGACTTTTCTTCCGCCAACCAGATTACAATATAAGCAGCTCTGAAATTCTATTAGCTGCCTTGGCATGTGAATGTGAGTTGAGCACAGGAAAACATTTGAGTTACGTATTTGTTCCAAAAAATCAGAATTCCATTTTCTTTAAGGCTTTCAATGAGAGGTACATTTCCAAGCAATTCCTGAAATCAGGAATTGGGTATATCTGACTGGCATCTAGGTCAGTGTTCCAAGACTCACTCTGATCCAAAGCAGCAGTACTGTAGTAGTACTCTACAGCAGTACTGTAATAGGTATTTAATTAGCTCCCATTGGTGCCGCACATAGTCTGATGAGGTACCAGAGTGCCTTACAGAATACCCAAGAGCTATCAGCATTACAGTACCAGGACTTTAACAAATTGGAATTATGAGAGCTCTAAACTACAATGTCTTACTGAGACTTACCCATCTACTGAGTTCTTTGGGCAAGGGCACTTTTCTGCTGCTACAAATGCCTTCGTTTGCACAACTGAATTTCACAGATGAGAGCCAGCTCCAGCTGAGATGCTGCAGCAAACAGCATTTCCCAGGCAGGGTGCTTTGACGATGAGCCCCTTTTCTTCACAGCTCTTCACTGGTTCCCACTTTCCTCACCATGAAGGCCCTTTGTAGCCTACCCCCATCATTATGAAAAGTCATTACCAAAATTTATTACAATAAGGCTCTCTAGTCTTCTCCTGACCCATTAAGGCTCTTCAAGTTTCCAACTAATCCCTTCAGGGTATTCCTGTGCTGTCACTCATACTTGGGAGGAGTCCCCAGAAACATGCTCAAAATCACTTCATTGTTCCTTTTGAGGCTCTTAAAAAGAAAGTTCTCAGTTTTCCCATCATGCTCACACTCATGCATTTGGCAGCACTGTCAGGCTGGCGGTTTGCTGCAACTGCTGTTTATTTGGATTATTAAAATACTCCAGTCTTTTCTTTCTGACCAGCTTTGCCTTTATCCGTAATTTTCCTCTGTTTTCCACTTTGTCTACAAAGTTTTTGGTACTGTGACTGGCTGTTTGTCCCAAGTCTCAACAACTCTTATTAGAGCAAATCTGGGTCCCTATGCAGATACAAAATGCAACGGTAATGCACCTGAGTATCAACAGCAACAGGCAGAAGGGTAAAATGACACAGCTGTCACCCTACTCTGGAGTCAGTACAGAGCACCAGCCATTCCAGCCCCTCAGTGAAGTATGGTTATGATGGGAACATGAAGAGTTTCACTATTATTTCTATTGGGGTAAAGAGTTAGGATATTGACTCTTGTTGGAAACCTTCATTGTACTTTAATTTCAAATCATCAATGCTCCAGAATTAACTCCAACTTTCATTATTCGACTACTTTTCTTCCTCCTTTTAACCCTTACGATAATTTATTCCTTTTCTTAACTATACGTTACTTTTCTCTGTGTGAGTGTGTCACAGAGCTCATTTTTCTAGTTACTTTGACAAACCTGACATCCTGCAGCTGTTACACATCTTGTGTCAATTACATCTCTAGATAAAAAGAATTCTTAAACCCTGAAGGCTGCAGATGGCTTCCTGGTGAGGGGTTAACGGGTTAACACCAGCTTTGTAAAAAAGCCTTTTGGGGGTCCCTTTTCTTGGGCTGTTCTCTTCAGTCTGCTTTTCTTATGCCCTTCTAATTTTGCTATCTCACTTACTGTAACTCGCATTCCTCTCTGGTCACATGAGAGGAACCAGAACACCAGTGTCCATCCATCCTGGCCTCCTCCCCACCCAAAGGTGCCTGGGGGGGCAAGACGAAGCATCTGTCACTTCAACCTTATCTCCACATATCACGCAGGCTGCTTATGGCAGGGCACAGCTGAATGACCACAAATCAGTGGAGTGACAACTCGAACCATCACTAATCCCTAATAAATTCTGGACTGTGCCACAGATTTGGGTATCTCCTGACAAGTGGTGATGCTCTCAGCATCTGGCAAACCACTTGTGTCAAATTGGTTACCTTGAGATATTTATACTGTGCTTAATGGTTATTGAAGAGATCGATCACCCCATTCTTGATATCTATCCAAAAAGGGTCTATAAAATCCTTTGATCTTGCTAAGGCAGCAAAACATGTCGAACCATCAGTTATGTAAAGGTGGTTGTTATTAATTTGAATACTGCACAGAGAGGAAAGAACAGAAGTACCATATAATGAGATATATTAAGACTACAAAAGAATTAAGTGAAGCCGTTATGTTATGAATCATGATTTTATTGTTTAGCAGTCAGCTCTTGATGTAATTCAGATAATAACGAATGGGCTAATTCCTTCCACTCTTATTCAGGCAAAACTTCCATTGACTTCAAAGAGAAAGCTGTCCAAGTGAGGACTAGAGACTGCTGCATCTATCCCATTATTTGCAAATGCTTTTCTGAATATAAAGTTTTCCTTCATAATGGGCTATTGCCAATAACACTAACATTTACATAATGTAAACCTCTTACATAAGAGTGTTTCTTGCTCAAAAAAGATTTTTTATTCTTATTGCAAACTGCCACATTAAAAGTTCTTCCATTAACCCTAGCATTTATTAAAGCATAGGAACACACAGACTTTCTCAGTGCACCATTTCAACTATTTTTCCTTCTGCTCCAAATTTTTTATTTCATTTTACCATGAATTTTTTATCAGGAGAATGTGTTATTTATTGATTATTAGCAAAGAGATGATTTATCATTGCCAATATTTTCTCTTTATCACAGAAGAGTGCCAAAAAGGGGGGAAATATGCTAAGCCTTGTTGCATTTTAACAGATGACAGGAGTATTTCAGGAAACAAATTAATATATATATTCATACATCACTGTTTCTCTTCCTCTATAGTTCTGTTTATAAGTTAATACCCTATAAAATTTTCCAAATTGAGACTTTTAAGTAATTCCTAGAGCAATGGCTCAAAACTTGAAAAATATGCTTAAGCATAATACTTTCTGTTTTTATCAGGGCTGGACTCTTCAGGTTTTTGACAAAAACAAGTATTTTTCTCTGATTACAAAGTATGCACTTCCATCTGGAACTTATTTTGATATTGTGAATCTTAATGCCTCAGAAAAGCACACAGAACAATGGATGGGCACTACTTGATTATTTTAAATTGAAATTAATTAATTATGTAACAGCTGCAATCATCTAAATTACTTATTTCCCCTTTCAGTGAAAATGAATTTACAGGCATTTGCAAAGCACACAAAAATAAAGAGAGACAAGAAAGTCTGTATGAAGGGAAGTCATGTAAAATTGTCTATGATCCGTATTTCAAGAAAGTAAATAATTAATAACTCCAAGGAAGCATATTAGGGATTGCTTACTCTAGTATACAGACACATTGAGCAGCAAAATACTTTAAATCTCAACAACAAATACAATACAGAACTCCATCAAATATACCTTTCCAGGTAATGATTTTTTCAGCAGAAAATAGTGAATTTTTCACATTACAACCAGACTGTGACTTGAAAGAAGCTTCTCAGTCATTTAGTAAAGACAGATGAGCAATGAGTGTTAGAAAAGCTACCAAGGCATCAAAAGATCTACAGTCAAGGCCATTAATGAATAGCTAATCTGCTCTAGTTCTAATTCTTTGCTAATGGGTTTCCTTAAATGTGCTTTACATCAGCTGTAATTAGTTCAAGATACTGCTACTTATATACTTCTAAGAACAACAACAAAAAAAAAAGGGTTGCATTTATACCACTTTCTATGTAATCATGTTCACGCAGCCATGCACCCAAGTTGGCAAGTTCTTCTGAAGTGCAAAGCCTTGAAGAATGTCATCAAGAGATAGTTTGCTTGGATCTACAAAAGCCAGTTCAGCTCCAGCAGCAAAAGCATTTATCTGTGCTTTCCTTTGTTGGCGTTATCTCAACACCATTTCACCTCAGATGTTGCAGAATCATCTGTACTAAATGGCCAGGGATACATTAACAGGTATACATTACCACATATATTGGTAATATGTACATTTTTGCTATCAGTGCTATGAGTTTGGAACAGATTTTCATAGCCAGTGGCAGTAACCAAAACAAAAAAACCCAAACCAAACCAAAATCCTTGCCCCTTTTATGTTAGAGTGTGACTGGGTTTTGAAAGAACTCACTCCTCAGAAAAAGGAAAGGAGAAGGCTTGGAGGAGACTTTTTAGCACCTTCCAGTACCTAAAGGGGGCTGACAGGAGACATGGGGAGAGTCTTATTAGAAGGACATGTAATGAGAGGACAAGGAGGAATGGCTTCAAACTGAAAGAGGGTGGCTTTAGATTAGATATTACGAAGAAATTATTTACTGTGAGGGTGCTGAGACACTGGAAAAGATTGCCCAGAGAAGCTGTGGCTGCCCCATCCTGCGAAGTTCAAGGCCAGGCTGGATGGGGCCCTGAGCAACCTGGTCTGGTGGAAGGTGTTCCCATCCAAGGCAGGGGGGTGGCACTGGGTGATCTTTAAGGTCCCTCCCAACCCAAGCCATTCTGTGATTCTGTGATACACTCTGAAAGGCAGAGCTCCACAAGCTGCAAACACACTGCTGTATGCAAACACACAAGGCAATGCAGTGACACAAATTCAGACCACTCAGGATCACAGTGGTTTTCTTGCAGGGAGCCGGGGTAAACAGACTAGCACACAAATACCTTTTGTATTAAGAAATTCCTGACAGTCTTCAGGCCCAACCACAAATAAAGCACATTGTGACATTAATTTACTCTTTAAACTGGTGACATTTAGTTAATTCAAGGTCATCATCCTGGAGAAAATGCTACACTGTCCTTGCCAAACACAAATGAAGAAATGCATGCTTAGCTTTTATTGTTACTTTGTCCTTTAAAAACAGTTGATGATGTGACAAGTTCCCTCCCTGATTATGTCAGAAACAAAAAATATTAAAAAGCGTCTTCTATTGGATGCATATCAATGTAATTATCTTCTCCAGAGCATCTCTTCAACTCAGTCTCTTATTTTTTTCTAGGCTAAGGTTCAACCATCTATTGCACTTGCTGTCCTAAAGCAAAGGTGCACAAAAACATTAAAGTTCCATCATTCTCTCCTAAAATCAACAGACCTGAGAGATGAACCCGTCTGGTCAATCACAAGTGATCAATGACAGAAGGAATCAATTTTCTCTTGGTGCATCACTAGGCGATAGACGCCATTTAGCATCATCAGAAAATAGCTAACATTCTTCCAGAGGAGGTTTAGGACATCTGCCAGCACCCTAACATGAGAACAGGCTCCCCAAAACCTTCACAGTGACCAAAATAAAGAAGGCAAGGACAGAAACAGGGAGATGTATGGTTGGAGAGACCACTTCTGGGATGGCTTTTGAATCTGAACTCAGCAAATGCATACTTCACCAATGCTTTCTCCTCCTGATCCATCTGTCTGTCACATTTGCATTTTTCTTACCACCACAGGTCATCATAATACCTGGCATCTAGATGGCACAATCATGGCAATGCATGAGCTAGGGAAGCCACGAGACTCTCCCTAACACATTTCAAAAGTGATATGTGCAGTAAGAAGTGATCACAGCTCAAAGCAATCAAAACACAGTGTAAGAAGACACCACCTTCACCCTCTATTTGTCTAATCTTGCCATGCAGTCAAACCAGGCTAAGCCACAAAGGACTCTTTCTCTTGTCCAAAACATGTGAAAACAACCACACAGAAAGACTGGGTTACATTAAGTTGTGCAGCTTTGTCAGATACAACCCTCTTGTTTTTAGTTTTAAGTACTTACAGTTGTGGATCATCTTTATTGAGAAACAAAACATAGCAACAAAAAGCTTCTTAGCAAAGATTTCTGGTCCCTTCTGCATAATTTTAAGTGTTTCCTGCCTGCTGAGACCACCACTGCTGCATTGGAACTAATTTATTTTTTAAGAAATACATAAAGCGTCTCCAAGGATAGATTTGAATTGCATTCCTACTGTCATATTTCCCAAGATACACCCATATCCAGGTCCTTGGTACATGCATGCAGGTTTAAATCTTCCTAAGAGGATAAACTGCAGTCATCTTAAGTCACTAACACTACTTTTTGTTTGCTTAAGGTACTAGGAAAGTTGAGATATCAAGCTGTAAGAGAGGAACACTAGCTATGCATTTTTACCTTTGAAAAGATACAGAAAACGTTTAGCACAGAATATTAATAATTGTCATCATGTTAATTTAACTGTCACTACAGTTCATTCACTCTTTTTTTTAACTACTCTTTGTAGTTACCCACAAATTATTCAGAAATTATGTAGATTATTACCTGAGTATTCAACTACAAGTATCCATTATTTGCTCTCCCGGGGCCTTAGGCAGAACCAGCAAGTAGAACCAGTGTCCTAATACTGATTTTAAAAGACAGAAGAGTAGCCCTACTGATAATGATGTGAACCCAGTGGATTTGGCCAGAGCAGGGAGCAGTGGACTCCCTGGGAGCAGTCAGACAGCAAATCCAGTCCCCAGCAGCAGCACCAAAAAGGGAATTCTCACTTCCCAGCAGGGCAGGGTTTATGAAGAGCTAGTTCTGTTCAAAACCAAGAAAGCTTCGTTACAGCTTTCCCTTTTCCTACTTGCATTTTTTCCCAAAGAACTTGTGGGTTTCCCCTGGAATTAGCCTTACAGCTAACCAGACCATGTACAAAGAAAGTTTCCATGGGTTTCCTAGAAAATACCGTCCTTTTGAAATCTCATTTTGTGAGGAGGCCACTTCACAGCTACAACCTGATCAGTCTGCCAGATGAGACAACATCTCACACAGAACTTAATCTCCCCGACTTTTAGCTGTACGTGACATGTTTTTCTTCATTTCTACAGATTTTACTATATTACTCCGATTGTTAAATAGTCATAACCAGACTTTAAGGTTGCTCTCTTTTTATCCATGCTTTGTTATTTCCTAGTCATAAATATGAAGCAAATACATTAATTTGTTCTATGAAGTTAAAAACCCCTGTAATTAAACAGTTGCTTTCTTTAATGACAGTGTCATGGAATTGAGTATGAAATTATTACTAATATATGGATGACAAGACGTTCCCACAGCCTGTATTTTTTGGTGTGCTTTTTTTAATGGCCCATATTTCTCATCCACTAGCTTTAAGAAACCTGGTATTTTCCTCAAAATATTCATATGGAATGGGAAATGCTGCATGCATCTCATGTCCTCTTCTGAACCTTTCTCCAATAACCTAGTAAGGGTTTTGCCTCAACTTCTCATGAATACATTCCCAGAGGAGCACAAGTCTACAGGTCTGAGAGTCAGAATGACAGCCCAAAGGGCTGTTCATCTCTTGCATCACACAATTGGGCATGGGTACTCAAACAGTCCTCAGGGAGACAGATGAAAACACATCCACTGTCCTACTGGTGCAAAAGAATTTTACTTATTAGACAAAAACAAATCAGAAGTTTTAAAAAAATTATTATTCTTTTTAAAAAAATTACTAAGTACTATGAATTAGAGATGATAGTCCAGATTCTTGTCTGATGTAAACTGGCAAAGCCTCTGGACTCTGTGGAGACTTAAAACAAATGAGGACAGTGTGGTATATTACATCCAGCAAATGTGCAGTTACACAGCACAGCAGACATGCTTTTAAAATATTATTATTCAGCTGATGTTTATAAAGTGTTATGACCATGAAAAACTTGCTCTTATTATTGATAATGTTTTAGCACATACAATTTGTTCAGTGCTGTAAGAAAAAAGAACTCAAACAATAAAAGCAGTTCCTGACCCAAAGGGCTTCCAGCCTAAAAAACAGGCATCAAGAAGAGAGAACATGCTGTGAAAGCAGGAGAAGGGAACAATCTATAGTTATTACTCTCCTATTGTTTGCTCACAACTTATAATCATCACAGAAAGAGCAAATTTTTAGATGGGATCTCAGTAAGGGAAAGGTGGCAACTGTGAGCTGACATTGGCAGGAAGGGAGAATAGGAAACACCACAGAGAGAGAAATAAAGAGATGAAGATGATTTCAAGAATTACTGGTTAAGAGGGGCAAGAGTTAAAAAGAAAGAAATAAGGGGCAAAGTCCAAGACACAAGACACAAGCTGGAGCAGAATTGTAAAGGAGACGTGATAAAAAAAAAAGAAGACACTAACTTTTTTCTTTTCTTTTCTTTTTTTTTTGAGAGGGAAGTCTTATTTCTGAGCATTGTCAGTGAAAAGGTCAAGCTGGTCCAGCCTGCTACCATACTCAGAGAATGGCTGCAGTGACCCATCTCACCCCAAAGTAGCTGCTTACTGTTATCTGAAAATAAACACCATGATCTTCTACTTTGACTGAAGAAGCATGTGCAGAATTAGCTTTCTAAAACTGTCTCAAGTAAACACCATGCAACATAAGAAAAAAATCTTGCCTTACACAAATATAAAATGTAGTGACTAAAAGCCAGGCAACCTGGGATCAAGAAGTTACAAAAGATTCATTTATAAGACTGCTGGATGTCTGACCATTTTTGTTAATAGCAACTTCCAAACAAAACTCTCATTGACTTCAAATGGAGCAGGAACAGACCCAAAGATAGCAAATGAACTAATAATTCAATACATGGTCTGTAAAACACACTGGGCCATCTTATACTGTGGCATTTGATATTGATCTCAGCTTGGAAGCTATACAGCCATACATTTTTTACATTACTATCCAACCCCTACAAAACTGATTTTAACTCAAAAGGCACAGGAGTGTCAGATAACTACCAAATAAACCAATTACATACTTGGCTACTTTTACCTAAACAAACACTGTTTTGTTTGTGGCTAATGAACATCTTACATTCAAAATTATTTTCTTGTTTGATACAACACAGTAAGTGCTTTAATAAGTCTGCTAATTGCTTTTAATGAATGGGGAGCAACTCTGCCTACACATGTATGTTACATCAGCATGTGAGGAGAGCCTTTACTAACTGGTCTTCACTGGGGCTATTGCTATGCCTAAACCTAAGCATGGAGTTAAGGACCTGGCTGAATTTTGATCTTGATTTGTTAAAGCAAATAACAACACAAATGCCTGTAATGCAGAACTGGTCCTGGCACTCTGATTCAGTCCTTCGGTCCGCTCATTTGCTGCTTTCCATCGTGTATAGTATGTTTACGGACGTACAACATGCATATAAAACACCTCCAACTGAGAATTTTCCATCTCTTTTTGTCCAGTGTAAACAAATGCAAAACTGTAACGCACTGGAGAATCCACATCCTTGAGTCTGGACAAAGAAAACTACACATGTAGCAGACAAATAAATGCATGGAGAAAGAAAAACAGGACACGGGGCTGTGGTTTGAAGTCATTAGTGCCCTGTGTTCAGGATGACTCTCTTAGTCAGCAGTAACAACACCTTGAGTTAAGCTGGGCTGATCACCCTAAAATGTTCCAGAAAAAGCTTACCAAGTGGGCATGAGTTTTGTTTATGCCACAGACTGGTATGTTTTCTTAAAATTCCTATTTGAGTTTGTGCTCAGCTTTCACTATTTAAATTATAGTAGTTTTCTGCGAAGCAGAAGTGTTATTGGCATCAAAACAATCTGAAAAACTACTGTTTAGGAGAAAACAGATTACAATATTCTACAATTGCAGTTTACTAGCTAAATACTGTCCTATAGTCACTACATGACAGTAGTATTTTCTATGTTACAGCAAAGCAAAAGACATAGAACGTATTAATTGGAAAGAAAATTCATTAATAGTACAATAGTAACAATCGATGAGAATTGATTAGCATGCTGCTGTTCCTTTGGAAACCCCTTTTGATTTTCCAAGAACATCTAAAATTTAAAAAAAAAAAAAAGGCACTTTAGAACAGCACATTAATATTTAATTACTGCACTTCTAAGCAAAATGTTCACCAAATACTTCAAAAAGTGGATTTTCAGTCATAAATTAAGTGCACAAATTGCCATTATGGCTACATTCAAAAGAATAAAGGACAACATTCATTCTTGCTGCAGAGAAAATTAAGTCTCTTTAAGTGTTGCTCTTTGCCATGAAGTACTTCCTATCTATGTGGTATATTTTATTTCCTTTTTGGCAGCAACTGCACAACTTTGAAAGCATTCTCATAAGTCTTCATTGCTGAACATTATCATACCAGCTTTGTTTTGGTCAGTTTAGTACAGAATTCACACCAGGTTTCTTGAGAATGCCATAATCTGCCCCTTGGAGAGCAGGCGGGTCGGCAAGAGGGCAGCATGCGACAGACACCCAGCCTGCAAATGGGACACTGACTAGGGCCCCAAGGCACCGCTGACCTTCACAACAGACTTTGGAAGCTTCCACTAAGCCGAAGGAAGTTTTTATTTATTACTGCTTGTAGGACTTTTCAAAACTGACTATTCCAAACCACTTGTCAAACAGCTGCTTCACGATAAACTTTCAGCCCATGATCTGATACTCCAAGCTAAAGCTGCTCAGCAAAACCGATTGCCCCAAAAGGACTCAGAAACACAAGAGCAAACACCTGCAGCTCCCTTGCTCCCCTCACTGGGCACTGCTCTGAGCATTTCTGGGCTTCAACCCCTACACAGGGGGGTGAAAGTTTAGCTATGAATGCAGGCCTGCCACTATGCAGTGGCTTTTAATGTGCTTTTTGGAGCTCTTCTGATGAACTCACCTCCTAAACTGAAACTGCTACAGTGGAAAACAAGTAACAAGAGCTATGAAACCACAAGATTGCAAGTAACGCAAACACAGATATTTTTAAGCAGGTAATTTAGCTGGAAAATGGTTGATGTCTTTTTGGACCCATACAGGAGTTTTATGGCAACCACAGTCATTCGAAAGTGGCTCCGCAACAGCCAAAAAGCATGCTAAAAAGGTTATGAGAAGAAGAAATGGCCAGACACAGCCTAGATCCCTAATGTCCCAGAGTTACATTGCTAGTTTTTCAAATCATTATCAACTCAAATAGAAGACTCAGAGAAGAGAGTAATGGACAGCCCACTTTTCCTGAAAAAGAAAATTCACCCAAAGTTTGTATTCATTCAATGAGAAAAGGAAAAGCATTCAAATGTGTAAAAGTATTATTTTCCCCACTCTTGTTTAATAGAAAAAACATGTAATTTAATTGTAAAACCGTGCATATGGACAGTAAACTTAAAATCAGGCCAGAGATAAATGTTATGGTTTGGATATAAACTGAATATTGGTATTTATAATTGAAACGAGGACATAACCTTAACTCGTGTCGCAGGCAGAAACACTATAATTAAAAACTTTTATGGGGTAATAACTAGTTTTGTATTATATGTGCTCTTTAAAGTTCCCACAGCAATGTGAAAGTTTTATTGGGCTCGATGTTATCAATGTATGCATTTATAACCACCCCCATTATGCAGCGCAAGCTGTCCTCATCATCCCGAGGTCTTTTGTGAGAAGCGGCTCAACTAACGGGACTCGCCGGTCCAGCTTATTTTGCTACACCTGCCACCGAGGAGATAAGCCGGCGCTGCCGAACGCGCACCCTACTGACAGAAGCCGTAGATCACCTAACACGGTTTAAAATGAAATGCACCCCGGTAGCTGATCGCAGGCAAACGCAACCTCAGCTGCCCGCACTCCCGCCCCGCCGGCCGGGCGCGCAGTGCCGCCGCTGCCCGCGGAGCGCACGGCGCTGGAGCGCAGCCGGCCCGGCCCGGCCCGGCCCGGCCGGCGCCCCGGGGGAAGGCGGGCACGGCCGCGGCTCTCCGGGGCTCCGCCGCATCCCGCTCGCGTCCCGCCGGCATCGCGTCCCACCGCGGGCTCCCACCGCGGCATCGCCCCGGGAGTCCCGGCGCGGCCCGGGGGCGCTTCCCCGCACCCCGGGCGCTTCTGGCGGGGAGCGGAGCGCTTCCTCCCCACCCCGCGGACCCCACTTGGAGCCGACGGGGGCTCGCCGCCCCGGGGCCGGCGGCGGGAGCGGCAGCCGCCCGGGGGCAGCGTGACTCCCGTAGCAAACTCCCGGACTTGGCAGAGGCAGCAGCTCGGGGAAGGTGGTGCAGGGGGGAGGGCACCGCTTCCCACCTCCAGCCGCTAATGAGATTTCTAGAAATTGTTTCCCCTCCTCCCTGGCAGCCCCGCACCCGCCGCCGGGGCGGGCAGGGACGGGGGTGCGCAGCGGGAGGTCAAGGGCATGCAGTGGGGGGGGGCGCAATAAAGACGGCCCGGGAGGGAGTTGCGGAGCGAAGGTGGGGGTGGGGGGTGAAAGGGGAGTGCAGGAAGGATGGGGGATGAGCTACGGGAGTCCAACCCGAGGTACCAGAGGCGGGTGACCACAAGGTATTATTCTGGGGGTGAGAGCGGGGGGCGGCGGAGGGACGAGTGCAGGTGACCCCTCCAGCCAAACACCACACTCACCTCCCAGATCCACCCTGGCAGCCAGGGGAGGGGGGCACCCGTCCCTCTGCCCCTGCCGAGCCAGCAATGCTGGGAGAGCAAGTGGCAGAGGAGACACCTCTATGGGCTGCACCCTCGGCAAATGCACCCGACTGCCCCAGTTCTTGCACCCTCGAGCCAATACACCCCCCCTTATTGCACACCCACTATCACTGCACCCCAAATTTACTGCACCTCTCCAGGTAAGTGCACACCCACTCCAAATTATTGCACATCCCCCAGTTATCGCACCCCCTCCAGTCACCGCACATCCCCCGCAGCCCCTGGGTCCCCGCGCCTGGGGGAAGGAGAGGCACCACTCACCATAGAGAGTCCAGGTCCCACTCCTGAAGGAGAGCTAAGTCGAAGCTGTCCATGGTGAGCGATGTCAGCGCCGCCGCGCTGCAACCGCACGGCGTCCGGGGCGCATCGTAACTGCACCGCGGGCAGGGCGAGGGCGCGGAGCACCCCCGGCGCCGCCGCCGGCCGCTCTCCGCACACGCGCGGGAGGGGACGGACCCCCGCGGCCACCTTCCTCACGCTTCCCCCTAGGAAAAAAGCAAGCACCCTGCCCCCAAAAGAAAGCACACGGTGCCACCGCTCGTGTGCGAGCGGCGCGGCTGGGCTCGGCTGGGCTCGGCTCGGCCGCCGCCGCCGCCGCCGCGCTCCGCTCCCGCCCCGCTCCCCCGCGCCTCCTCCCTCCCGCCCGCCGCCGGCAGCGCGGCCGAGGCGGCGCCCGCCCCGCGCACGCAGCGCCCGCGTCCGCGCAGCGCCCGCTCGGCGCGGGGGGGCGGCACGGCCCGGCGGGCAGGGGGACTTGCTGGGAACTTGCACCCGGTGCGGGTTTGGGCCGCAGAAGTTGGGTTTGGGGTGGGTTTTTTCCCCCTCTTCCTCCTCCTCTTCCTTTCCCTCCTCCTCCTTCGGGCCAGGTACCCCGAGGTGGGCCACAGCACCCCGGCTCACCGGCACCTCACGCGTGGTAAGCACCACGATGTTTGGCAGAGAAACACTGGGGAGAAATTGTGACATTTATTGTGGGACGGGGCCGTGGCCCTGGTTCTCTGTGCTGGAGTCAGCAGCCCAGGGTGCTCTCGTCGGTCCAGGGGTTGGGGTGGCTTAAGGCCTTTTTGCATCAATTCCTCCTTAGATTTGTAATAAACTGCACCTGTGTAAGTCTCCGTCTCCATACAGGTCCACCCAGACCTGCACGGCCGATTAAAGGTCCCTGGATTGCACGAAGCCTTTAAAAATGAGTGATCTCGGGTTAAAAATAAAAGTACCAATCATCAGCACTGGCCACCCAAAGCAAGTAAGGCACCTTGCACTGTCCATCCAGCCTGCGTGAGGCACCGGCTGCGATATCTGGCTGGCCAGGGGAGGCAGGCGCTCCTGATTTGTAGTTGCTGAATCACATTAAGAGAGGTTAACACACATTAAATACTTTCCAGAATATTGGGCTTTTCAGCTAAGCAGTGAGTAGCTGCCAGAGAAGTGCCATGTCATCGCAGACAGGGAGAAGAAATGTGCAAAATCCGTGATGAAAAGAGGGGGCTATTCATGCAACAGCGCCAACGCGAATATCTGCAGAGCGATCCCACACTGGGAGATCCCTGCTCTTGGAGACCAAGCCAACCCAGCTGGCAGCTGGCTAGGGCACCCTGACGTGCATGACACTCTGGCAGCCCAGAGCAGTGCTCAGGCTCAAGTATTTATGCAGCCTTCCCGGCTGGTTTTGTGACTGTATTTTATTCGTTCCTGAGTTAGCTTGATTGCATTTAGGGTTGGTAACCCTGCACAGGCTGCAGGGAAGCTTTGGCTGCAGTGAAAGCACACTCCAAGGGAAGGGTTTGAAAACCCGTTCCAGTTTGCACAGCTTTCGGCAAGTCATCTGAAAGTCCCAAGCCACTCCACAGCTGCTTCTGTTCCCTTGCACAGCCAAGGTGGTGCTGCCTCCTACTGCCAGAAGTCCCCCGACCCTCTGGATGTGGCACATCTTCAGCCTGGAGCGACACACGGGAGCCGGCTCCTGTAACGTCTGTCTCCTCACCTTCTCCAGAGGGATGGAGAAGGATGTGTCCTGGCTGGGAAGGCTTGTGGCACCCCCTGCCTTACCAGAGCAACCGAAGATGGAAATGAAAGAAACTCAGGCCAGTTCAGATGCCAGACTCAATACAATATTAATGGACACATAAACCCACCTGAAAACTGGTTTTCTGTCAGCTGGGGTAAAACTTACCACGACGGAAGGTTGAGCCTGGAAAGCAGGTAACATTCTCAACAAATACATTACTTATGTGTGAAGGAGTGGAGAGCATATTTACACTGACCTTTTCAAGCCATAGCCTGTGCTGCCTCACTCTTCTTTATTTTAAGGGAGGTTGTGCATGGCAGCATGGCCCCAATTCTTTCCCTGAGACCCAGCTTAAGCAGTGATTTGCAGAAGTGCTTAAATCACCCCCAAAATGGTACACAGAGCAGGGCAGGCTTAGTCTGCCTTTATGGACTAAATCACTAGAAGTGGGATCCCCTTTTCATCAGCACTGGAGTTGACCCCAGGTCATTCTATAAAGACCAAGGTGGACTGCAACACTTGCAAGTGGTAGCTCACAAACATGTGGAAACTTGGAAGCAAAATTCTGTAGGCTAAATTCATCATCCAAACTGAGATCAATAGAAAATGTAAACAAACAGCATGAACAGTACTGAGTGAATTAAATTTCAAAGAGTAATACATAATGATAGGCAGTATGTTTTATGTTTTTAATATGTTTTAACACAAACAATTATTATTTTTTCTTTTAAATTTCTTGCATGTATATCATTATTGTGGTGTTCTTTTCTTTCCCGTCATGGCTATGAGTCTCCTCTCATGCAGAGCAGAGAACATCAAGACTAATTGCATTGAAATTAATGTCAATTCAAAATCCCAACGGCTTTGGTTATCTGCCAGGTGCTCGATGTTTCCCCTTTTTTCCTCTGACCCTGGTAGCATTTTTTAAACTCCTTGTATGTGACACCTCACCTACAGGTTAACCTTCCACCCCTAATTTTGCTTCCTCTGGGATCTGCCTGGCTGGGCTCCTCTGCTGATTCCTCAGGGTAACATTGTGGTTGATCCCTGTGGCTGGAGCATCCTCTGTGCCCCATGTCTCATTCATTCAAATCCTTCCCATTTGCCAGGCACCAAAGGGTAACCTCACTTGCTGCTTTCTTACTTACGAGAGTCACATCTATCTCCAGTGGGTTCCATGATCAAAACCTTAACATAGAGGAAATCGACACAGACTGTTTAAAAGAACTTCAGGATCGTGACTGAAGAAAGTCCTTCTACACTGCCTGTTGCAACCCACGGCTTTCCCGCAGCCACCAGCAATCCACTGTCATCCCTTGCTGTGTGACTTGTCAACATATTTTCAATTTCTGTAGGGAATGAAACCTGCCTTTTCATGAAAGCATGGCATTATATAAATAAAAATATGCTGTGTGCTATCTAACCTGCTTGTTGTACATATATTTTTAATGATTCATATAGACATTACTTGCCCCTTTATTGTGCTCTTTCCTCTGTTAACAACTCTTCATTAAGAATAAGCAAGCAACTGTGCCCAGTCAAGCAGACTTTGTAAGAAGAGCTGGAGGCCTAGGAACAGTATGTAATTCAAATCCCTTACATAAAGATTGCATGCAGCAGGAAAGCTGAACATCATCTTAAAAGTTGACATTTCCCACTTCTCAGACTCTCTGTCTTAAGCGTGGCATAGCAACTGCCTGAGGAAGAGTAAAGATAATTTTAATGTAACATAAAATAAGGGGGAGGTGAGAAATACTACATTCTTAGTCAACATCCTCTACGCAAAATACCGCCATAGTATCTCTTTGGTGTGACCTACCTTTAAAACATGCACCCAGCAAGAAATGAATTCCCAGCAAATTCATAAGACCTTAACTGAATGCTTTTGATGAACAGAAGAGAGGAATTCTGGAGGTGGCCAGTGTAGGAAATGCCTTAGCACTAGTACGGTGTGTCTCAAGAATGAGAATTTCTGCATCTTGCCCCACTAGTGACACACCAATGCAGAGTGTGTCCCGGGCAGAACCTGTTTTTTGCCTGTGAATTTCAGCAGTTGCTGGGGGCAGCCTCACAGCCATGTATGTACAGTGTGGTCCAGGATTAGACAGTGCATGTCACGTTTTGTGGTTTCAGGGACAAAGTGGAGGCTGTTACATCTCACCATATCTCTTCAGTAAATCCATGCCTGCTCTTGTCCCAACAGTCTAATCCATCAGCAATTCCTTCAGAGGGCAGAGTGCTGCATTGCTTGGCTGGGAGGGTTACCAAACACCGTCACACGTTTCTTGGTGCGTGATGCACTTCTACCTCTCATTGCAAGGCAGTATTCCCAGGGCAGCTCTGGTAACTACTCTGAGCCCTTGCATAGGCTGTGAGAGAACATATGTGGTTCCTTGGTGAGTGTTTATGTAATGACACAAATCTCTAGACATGAATCTCTTCCATCAGATGAAAAGCCAAGAAGCATTATTTAGTCTTGCTTTAGCATCTCATCACTGTTCTAAGTAGTACCTACTTCTGCTGGGTGCCAGCTCCACACAGGCAAGGGATTCTAAATAAGAGCTAGTTTTGCAGAATCTGTCCCTCAGTGCTTTAGGATGTGTTTTGTTTGTCCAGGAGTCTCTAAAGTAGTCTAATGAGTATACTTTATAATAGGTTTGCTATTTAAATTCAAATGCAGTGTTCCATTGTCGATACTTATAGGCTTAAGTGTTAACAGTTTTAAACATAGTGGTTTTTCATAACCTCATAGTTTACAGCAAAGGCAAATCCACTGGATTATCTAGTCTAGCCACCTGTATATCACAGCCTATCCAGTGTCACTGTTCTTCCCATATTGAGCTCAGTAACTTGCAGTTTGAACACTTGCACAGTCCATAGTTTAGTAGTCTTAACATAATAAAATGTATATTTGTAACCAATTTTTCTCTCTAAATAACTTTACTTTCTCCCTGTATCTACATGTCTTGAGCCTGATAATGTTTCATTAAGTCAGTGCGAATTTCCAGCACAATGGCTGGTGTTGCTTCAGCAGAGAGTGAAATGAGCTCTGAATTGTGTTTCCCTATTTATTTAAACTTGCAATTGGCTTTGAAATTCCTTGAAAGTCGTGTTTATGTCTGATGGCCAACATATGCCTAACCTTAACTCTGACTCAGCAGGTGTAAGTGCTCCTTGATTCTATGCTCTTACACACCCCTTTATTGCATTATTATAGGATGTATTTGTTAGGTGGCTCTTCTCTAGTCACTACAAAAGATGCCAAAAATATTGTGAATGATTTCTCTCCTGTAAATATCATCACAGTCTATTTATACACTGTAGCTTCTGAGATTTGATAAGACCAGAGTGTAATATGGCATGGATACAGATGCTGTCAAAGTTAAGTTAACACAACATATTTCATCACTCTCCCACTTAACATGCATAATACACAAATGGTTGCAAGCTATCACTCTTTTAAAGAAGCAAAATATATGGATTTAATTTTTAATGATTTAACTTGGTAATTAATCCAAATTATTAGTTAACAATAGCTAAAACAGAGAACTATAATGGATTCTCTGGATAATGAAAATATTTATTATTTTAATAAGGTGCATTGCTGGAAGTCTAAGTCAAGTCTTAGCCTACTGGCCACATATTGCTCTTGATTCACATATAATACCCCCATGGAGGTAGGTGGATGGATGTGTCCCTAAACAAAGAAATATAAATTGCTGTTTCCAAGTATTGATGACAACATCTATCATGTCAGCTGCAGAATTGATCCATCTTAAATTATAAACCAGGGCTGAAGGAATTATGCCAATTAGAGAGACACAGATTTTTTTTCCTCTTGTTTTTCTCCTTCCAATAGTTTTTTACCCACACAAAAGGTTTTGAGACCTATTTATATTATCAAAGTCTTTTTGTCACCTGAGCCCCAAAGAAAGATTTAAAAAGAAAATGTAATTGCTGAACAGAAGTGCTGTGAGGGCTGTTTCAGGCTCAGGGGAGGGGAAGGTCAAGTTTTTAACCTGGAAACAAAAGGACTGAACCCAATGCTATGAGTGGGTTTTCCCTGGGGTCCAGGTCAAACAAAGCCCTTTTGCTGGATGGTGGCTCTCTCGGCGATGGGGAGGGCATGACCTGCTGGCAATGAGCACGGCAGGTACACACCACCCTCCAAAACAGAGCCCATTGAGCGTCTGCAAGTTGGGGTCAGGCGCAGGGGGCACGGGGGCAGCAAAGAGGGTGTCCCCAATGACAGCTCCCAATTACACATGCCAGCCAGTCACCCCCCAACAGATGTCAGGGGCCATCTCACAAAGTGGCCAAGGGATCAGTGGATGGTGCTGATCAAGCTGGTCACTGCTGCTGGCAGCACACAATGCCCCTTGGACCCAAAGGAGAAAGGTTATTAACCTATCCCTCATCTTTCCTCCGAAGATTTCTGAATTTGTGAGTGGTGTCAGATTCTGTTAAACGATTACGCCCTATTTCCTTTTGTCTTACATTCCTGCCTTGTAAACGGCTTTAATAAATGCCATAATTACATTTCTCAGTGACTGCACCAGTTTAAGGTTGCATCCTTTCAGAGCGTCTCTTGGAGCAGTGGCTCCCTGAAGAAAACCTCCGCGTGACCGAGGTTGCTGCCTGGCAGCCTTCGTTGAACAGAGACAAGTTGGAGACAAAGGCAGTGGTGCACAGCACAATCCCTACCTGCCTCCACACTGCGCCAGAGGCTGTGCTTGTTCCACTGCCTGCACCTCACAGGCAAGCTGCGAGCAGAGCCACTGCTGAAAAATCTGAGAAAGATTACAGTGACATAAAATACATATATAAGCCTGTATTTGGGATAATTGCATTTGCGAACCAAAACAAGGAGGGGGAAGGTGATCCTTGCTGAACAATCACAGGGACTTGTGTGTCCTTTCTGGGGGTCTCTGCTGCTGCTGTGAGGTAGGGTTATGCACCAGCAGCCAGGACCTGCTGTGGAGCATGAGCTGGGAATGGAGTTACAGCCAACATGACCTTCCCATGATGGCTAGTTGTGGTCCCCAGGTTATCTTCTCTGGCATCTGAAATAGACTGTCCCTCCTTGCTGTCCTAGACAGGTCACCCGAACTGAGCTTGGAGGCTGCTACCTACTCTTTTCCAAAGCTAAGCAAAGATGTTTGGCTTGGGAAGCAGGTCCTTTGCTTCCTGCTCCTTGCCTTTCCCAGCAAAGGTTTGTTAGAGTCAAGGAAATAGTCCAGCATCATCACCTGGCAGGTGTGGATGTGGACTTCGCGGGGAGGTCACTCTTAGAAAGGGACATCTAATAGTGAGGAACAAGAGATGACAGTGGTAACAATCTGCCTGGGTGACAAGGTGACTATTCAGAAACAGCAGGCACTTAACAGAAGACCCCACAGTTAAAGGTGGGATCCTTTCATCACTGTAACTTCTCAGGAGGTGACAAAGGACTTGCCATGGGTGCAAGCGAACCTGTCACTGCCACGTGGAAATGTGTTCTCTGCCTTCCTCTGGCAGCCAGAGGGGCTGGTCAGTTCCCGGGCTTGCAAGCTTCCTGTTTGGATCCAGGGTGGCCCTTCCCTCACTAATTAGATACTTGATGAAGTGTGTGATCAGCAAAGGCCCAGCCAATGTCTCTCAGCTAAAGCCGTTGTTTCTGGGCTACTAGGAGCACCATGCAGGGGAATGTTTTGTTTCATGAGGGAAAAAGAGGACCTTTTGGAAAGGCAGTAAGGTATTTAAAGCATTATTTCTGGATGTCTTAGTGGGTTTTTAATGTAGAAAATGTTGTGTATTGAAGTTAAAGGTCATGGACCTTAGAGAAATTCAAAGGATTCTTTGAAAAGAGGTCAAATATATTTAAAATTTATGAGTGTGCACCCATGCAAATTGGAAAAGGAAATTAAACTATATCTGCAGAAAAGGAAAAATAAATCTACTTACGTATGATGTAATTTAGAAAATCAACTGTAGCTTTGAATGATGTCTGGACGAAAGGATAAGGTAATGCTGAGGAAGGCTTTATATTTGGGCTTAAAAAGCCACATGGGGCCACAGGGAATAAGGGTTTGCAATATACATGTATACTCATTATGAAGAGTTTCCACAGAATGAAAACTATATCTAGCTGACTTTCAGCTAAGAGAGAAAGATAAAAAACAGAGAGAGCAAGTACAGTTTTTTCAACCTCATCAGTGTTTTCTGCACCACTACATCTCTGCTCCACACAACTGATTTGGAAACCTGCACACTGGTATTTTTTCCTAAGTCTGGTTAGTATTTGTGGATCTCTATTTCCTATGCTGTGCAAAATAAACTTCTAGTCAAAATAACTGGGCTGAGAACAAAGGGGGAAACGATGAGAGATGTAAAGCAGAAGGAAACAATTTGTGTGGGTATTTCAGGGAGACACTTACAGAAAACAACAAGAGTAATTCACAATATTTTCCTTTAAACTGAAGGCAGAAGCTGTCTGTGTTTCAAGCCTGGCATGGCACAGTGCGCTACAATCTGTCTGCCACATTAAAAGAGTCGGTGATCTCAGCTCAATTCCTCGTGAGGAGGCACTCGCCGAGCAGTGCCGAACAATTGGGTCCCTGGGTAATAATTTTATTGGCAAGGCCAAGAAGGGAACGGCCGTGGAATTAATATTGCTGCACTGTGCTGTTCCAATTCTGAGGGCGAGAGAGGACTTTGCTTTATAATGCTGACACCGCAAATCCCTTAATGAGCACTAAATTCACTTAACAAAATTCTAACCCCCTCACATTTCTGATGTAGCTTAGCATGTCGGCTTTACCTTGGAGTTTTCTGCATTTCGCTGGTCTATGCCTTCAACCTGAGCATCCATAAAGCCCAAATTCCTTTTTTTATTCACTCTACCTGTTTATTCCTTAGTATATTTACCCTTTTATTAAGAGCTTCCACTTGGTTAAGACTTGTTCAAGTATAAGCTCAACAGGAAGCATTTTCCTTTATACTGTAATAACTCTATATTGTTGCCTAGAGGGTGACAGAAAGTAACGGAAGATTCATAAAAATATAACTGTCTAAGCCAAGTAGATAGAATTATGGTAAGCATTAACCAAAGTGTATTTCTCTGTCCTATAGGGTGAAATCAGAACATCTTAATGTTTTCTTTCTTGGGTCACATAATTCTGCAAAAGTACACCAAGAGAAATGCCAAACTGCTTCTGCTTGATTGTTACATTCTGTACCTGCCTTTCAAACAGGTTTGCAAATAAAATTACTTTATTTCATTATGTGTCATTTTATATTTTGCCCATGCATCACCCCACTGAGACCATTTGGTTTAAGACACATTTTTCGCAAGCTATAAGCAACTGGAATTTTAAGCTCATTTAAACTGTAATTCAGAATGCTTCTAGTATCCCCTTTTCAAGTTTAACCATTAAACGAGTACAACCTTAGAAAAAGAAAAATGCGTGTATCATCTTTATTAATTTTTTTAGCCAAGTAATAGCAAAAAATTCCAAACCTCCAAAAGGCACACTGCTGGAGAAATTTTAACCCTATTGGTACCAGCATG
This sequence comes from Acanthiza pusilla, assembly GCA_036630365.1. Lineage (NCBI taxonomy): Eukaryota > Metazoa > Chordata > Aves > Passeriformes > Acanthizidae > Acanthiza > Acanthiza pusilla. The sequence goes on from JAXCHO010000098.1 coordinate 4,595,554, forward strand.
ATGGTTTCTGAACACAGTTATCTGGGTTTGTTTTCTTTAAATTGGATGAGGGAAGTGTAGGCATCCTAATTTTCCTTTCCAAGCCAAGGGGGGTGAAATAGCCCATACATCCCTCACTCTCCTACAGAGAGGAGGTGCCTGAGCCGCGTCCTCCAGATCACCATGCTTCTTCCTCCTGAAAGAGGGGGTCAGCATTTTGGAACTGAAATCCAGTAAAGCCATATGTTCTGTGTCAGCAGCTAGACCAGCTCCATTAGCATCAGCAATAAGCTTTTCGATAATATCTTACCGTGCCACAGAAGAGCTACCCGTGTAGAGCAGCTGTCTCCTGCAAAGAGGAAGCAAAATTATAGTCGCAGCAGGATAAACACCGCAGGCAAAGTCATGAAGGTGATATTTGTTAGCAGTTGCAGGTTGAGAAAGAAACCTGGCACCTGAGTGACTGAAAGAATAAAGGATGAGATGGTCTATTACAGTACTTTCATTATTTCATTTCAATATTTAGTCAAATTAGCAAGTCTTAAATAAGATGGAACCAGGTGGAGTTGTGTTGAGGAGATGGGTCAGAATTGAAAAGTCTGGGTCATTTTTCACATCTCTAGACTTGACAATTCTGATGTTTTTCTTGTTCTGGTTGCCTGGTAATAATTTAATACTTTTATTTCTATATTTACTTTATTTCTTAAAAAGCCAAGAGGTGGAGGTATGTTGACAGACTGGAAAAGGAAGCTATTATTAATTAAAATTATTTTAAGTCTAAGATTAAAATAGTGCTCCTGCATATAAATTTGCTTCAATGAGCTGGACCCGCTCTAATGTTAAATCACAGCAGAAATTAGGAAATGTATCAAACACAGTAACTGGGGACTAGACGGTGCCACTGCTGGATACCGCAGATTCTTTTTTCCCTATATCCTTCCTATGTGTATATGCACCTTAGATGCCACTGGGCAAGTGTGCATTTCTGATATAAATTAGCTTCTTTCTCTTAAAAAGGACTAGTCCAAAGTCCATGAAAATCAGTGAGAATTTCTGAACTAGCTTGAGTACAAGTTGGACCAGGCCCAGAAAGAAACAGAGCATGGAAATCTGGGAGGCAGCAGTTATCTCCATTGTTTGCTGGTAGAGCTGGAAGGGAAATCTTGCAAAGTATCACACAGCCTGCTCTTCATTATGTCTAACTAAAACATGCATTCACTATCAGAGAGCCTCTGAGCAAATCTAGTTTCATCTGAAAAATCAAGAAAGGAGTAAAAAAGCTACTATGGAAGACAGCAAGATATTAATGAACTTTGCTAATTTATAATATTACTCCGTAATCACAGTGAGTGGTGGCAGTCCTGTATTCCCAAGTATTCGAATTAAATTGTTATGCTGACCACTATCAACCCAGACCTGGAGTGGGAAAAACCATGGCAATCTCTGCTACAACAAGCAGAGCCTCTTGCATGGAGTGCAACAGCCCAGGAGGGAGGTTCCCACTGGGGCTTCATCTACATCCCACTGCAGCAGCAGTCCAAAACACACATTCCTGGCCCATGCTGTGCTGAGACAGAGGTCAGCAGAGGGGCCATTATGGTTAATCCCAGGGCCGGGGTCTGCTGATTTACCACGACTTATGTCAGCTGCTCATGATCTGCGAATGACCACCCAGCTCTTCAGAAGATCTGTCCATCCTGTCTTCTTTGCTTATAATCAAACACTGTCTTGCACTGAAGTGATTTTTCCCTCTCCTGTAAATAAGGTGACGCTTGTCTGTGGGAGGGGAAATTGGAGGGTGGGAGGAAATCTGAGCAGTAGGATTCTGGCTCTCGCTCCTGCCCATGCAGCAGTTCAGATACAGAAATCCAGAGGTAACATGCAGTCTGCCACAGCTGGTGGTGTAGGGCTGCAGAGACCTGAGGCTCACAGGGCTTCTGCAGTGTCAGCTTCTCAAAGAGCAAGTGGAGAAGAGAAAGCTATCCTTGCTCCTGGTGTGACATCCCTCATTACTATCTTTTTCACCACAAGTGATCTGCATTCCCACATGGTCTGCAGGGCAAGCTGTAAAATAAGCCAGAAAAAATCCGAACGAGGTAGCAGAGCAGCAGAAAACACTGACAAATGTACTATAGCAGAGCTGCTGGCAAGAGATTCTCCTGCTGTTGCAGGACTGCCTTTTCCTCGAGCACCACACTCAGATGCCCAGGCAAGATTAAAAAAAAACATGAAAAGCATTACATACTGACAGTGCTGATAAAATGAAGGAATTAATATTGAGTAGCACAAGGGCTGACTCTTCGTTCATGCAGGAGCACTCATAAGTAGTTCAACTGAGTTACAGCAGAATATTCCTGTGCTTCTTTTACGGACAGGAGTAGATGAAGACCTCGCAGAAATGCATATAGACATTACAGACACGTAGATCTGGTTTCACATGTAACCATTCTATTGGTGCTCTGACTAGAGGGGTAGCCTGTTCTGCCCTAGGTCTTTTTGTCTCAGCTACCTGTGGAGCAGGCACAGCATGCTGTCCACGATGGAGGGGTGTGAGATAGCAGCGTAATCCTTACATTTGTGACCACGAAGTCACGATGCAAGGCAAGGACCAAAGACTTTGCTTCTCCCCTCCTTCCTTTCTGTGGGGGACAGCTGGGACAAGGGACTTGATAGGATCTGTAACAGCCTCGGGGACTGGCTGTCATTTTGCAAGTGGAGAAGTGCATCCCCCAAACTGTTTATTTGTATGACTGCAGAGGAAGGAGAGGATTTGCCCCAAATGCCTTTTTATTTATGTTCTCTTCTAACTGTTTTATTATGCCTAATTTGTCATCCTTAGAGGATGCCTCTTATCATGTGCAAATTCTTTTTAAATTATTATACTGACACAGAAATAATAGATGCCTGATTTACATTGTAATCTTCGGTAAGAGGGATGTTTGTACTTTTGAAAGTGTTATGATTTTAGTTGCTTCTCAGTGGGGTTTTTTTGGCGCATGTTTTTGTATTGCAACACGCAGAAAAGGAGTTCAAGAATTCTTTAGAGATACCTCACAATGAGATCTCAAAATCCTAGTCCCCAAATCCTAGTCCCTGCCTAGGACACGACAGTCATCAGTACAGACAGCAAACCATTAAAAACCTCTTAAGTAAATAATGACTGCAATGATGATATAGTGGGGAAAGGAGTAAAATTTCAATTCACTAGGGTTAATAGTGATAGGCTCTATTTTCTAAACAAAGATTACTACCCATTCTCTGGAGCACACATACACTGAATACTCAACTGCAACATTAAAGCTGAGATAAGGAGGCAGATAATGCTCACAGCAGGAAGCTCTGTACAATGCCGCATTTACAGAGGCACTCCCACCATACTGTTTAAACCCTAGGCTTCCACACTACGGTGTTTAAGCCAAGAAAGCAAATCAGGCCACCTCCGCTGCCTGAGCGAACCTCAGCCCACTTCGCACTGCAGAGCTCTGCCTCTGAGGAAGTTCTCACCTCTCCTGGAACAAACCCAGCTAATGGCTGCTCAGAAAAGCACCTCTTCTTCTTTTTTTTTTTTTTTTTTTTTTTTTTTTTTTTTTTTTAAAGCAGCTTTTATCTCACAGCAACATTTAAAATGTGTGTTTTGCAGGTGAAGTTGCCTATGCAAATTTGCAAAGGAAGGTAATCAATGCCCTGCCCAATTCTATGTGCTGCCAAGATCAGTATTGGGAGGGAGGACCTATATTCTTCTTTATGATATTCAATGTCATTCTGTGTGCTGAGCCCCTTTTTCTCCTTAGTGAAGGAGAAATTGACTTGGGGAAATTAAACACATTTAGAAACACCTTCTTTTTTACCACAGGATCTATGCTTTTCCTGGCAGAAAATGCGTTCTCTTCCTACAAATGAAAACAACAATACTGAAGAGCAAAGGCCAGAATTGAGCCAGAGAGTAATTTAAGATCAAATTAAAGGGCAAATAGTAAAATTTCATTAATACTCCTCCCACTAACCACTGACCCTGCTGTGCCTCTCCTTCTGCATGAGAGAACAGTGTGGGATGCCAAGGACAGGAATCCCATCTCTTTTTCTCCAACAGGAGATGCATTAAATTAAAAAAACAGCAGCAGTTTCATTTTCACTACCAAAAAAATCTCTTTTTATCTTTCATATAGTTACTTAATGTCCCTCCTTTATAGGCCAGCCTTCAGAATAATGGCACAAATTATTTTAGTGGCTATCTGATTGTCATTCTCTTTAACACAGTCTGTGGTTTGCTAGTTGATGATAGCTTAAGCGGAATTTAATTGGTAACATATTGTCAGTTGAATTAGAGGCCATATGATACAGATTTAAACCTTGGTAATTTTTGCATAAAGAACAATCTGTCAACAAATCACAGCAAGAAAAACAGCCATAAATCAGTTTGTCAGGTTTATTAGTAAATGCAGAAGTTTTGTTGTCTGGTTTGACTAGAGCCTCTCTCTCTCCTAGAAGAGAGAAAATGTTTCTCTAAATGCAGGTTACTTTGCAGGTGTGCAGATTTTATGCTTCCCATGCACAGGGATGTACATAAACATATACAGGGGCGTATGCAATTGCTGAGCACTGCAGATAATGACCTAGGCAGCTCTGCCAGCCCTGTCTTCCTAAATTGATCAAACCGCAGCACCACACGCAGATGTGCTGTACAGTCACATCCACATTTATTTAACCATATAAACTGAGGCTACATTCAGAGGAGGATGTTGCACTTTCTCTGTGGCTCTGTGCTTCTGCTGTCTGATTTTGCATTATTATGCTTCTCCTGATAGATTCATTTTTTTCCTCCAAGTGTTCATGATAAAACTTTGTTAGCTCAAAGCTGGAACATAGACACTGTCCTTTTTTTCTGGAATTGTGCTATTCTGAAGTAATTTTTCCAAATCTGATAAAATGCCCTGTAGAGCATTCCCCTGGCATGGATTATATCCCAAGTAATGGAGCTGGCTGCATGGCTCAAAGCAAAGTTAGCTTTGTCTTGCAAGCTGGATGAAGTACAGAGAAGGATGGGTTTGTCCATAAGGACTCGAGGACAGAGATTGTCCCCCACACTGTCCTGAAGGTTGCAGAAGCATGGTGAGGGGCCAGATCTCCTGGGAGACCTTTCTCGGGGGTGTCAGAAAGGGGCCCTGTAAATCAGCTGGCAGACTCCCCTTATTTTTGGGTTGATGCTCCCTATCAGGTGTACATGTACACCCCATTGCTCTCCCCCATCTGCTGACCCCAGTCATCCTCTGACACTAACCTACATCTACTAAGCAGAAGCTGTCCTCTACCGTACAGGTGCACGGTGTTCTCCCTCTTGGTTTGTGTCTAGCAGGATTAATTTTTCTTAATCATCAAGATTTTGCGAAGAAAAGGCAAGGCACCAATTGAACAGATATCCAGTGGGCATCATTATCAAAAGGATGGGAAATCACAAAAAAGTGCCCCATTAATATTTTATTTAAAAGGTTGCCTTATGTATTGCGATTACCCTTGGGTGACAGAGACTGAGAGAGCATGTCTGTCACTCACAATAAAGATTGCAGGACGGTCTGCAGCATCCTTCACGAGCGTGATATAAGGTACCGTGGCTGTTACAGCAGCATAATGTTCCTGTGCAGTAACAAATATACTGTGCACAGACATGCACATAATTAAAACGACGCTCGCTGGCTTGCTAGCACCGTTTGCCAAAGAATAAGTTGCATGCAAGTGGATTTGCATACAAATGAGATACTGTCAGAACAATAATGGGACTTTGATAAGACCACATACTCATGTCATTAAGTCACTTCAGTAGCTAAGGAATATTTAGTTGGCATTAAACGAGGATAAAAGTTGATCATTTCCCCTTCCCCCAAATTAAAACAAAAGCCAACAAGGTACATCTAGTTAAAAATACCAGGACATTTTTAAATTGGAAAGATTCTGCTGTTAGTGCCATCTTTTAAAAGTTTTATGATGTACTGTGGAGTGAAAATTGTGATTTTAACACAGAAATGAAACCTTTTTATTGTTAAAAGCTATTGTCACTGAGACTCCATGTCACCTGCCTGCTTGGTAAGCGCAGCTGTCGTATGGTGTGTGATTTTTCAAAATAAATAGAACTTTTAAAACAAAGACATTTAAATGTAGGCTTATTTTTAGTTTTACGCTTAAGTGTAATAAAATCAGCATAGACAAAATATCTACTCAAATTTTCCAATGAATCAAGTGCCTCCAAATCCTCCTATTTTTTACTGTACTCAGAGACCTCTCGTAAATGTCTGAACTTTGGACTTGATCCAGCCATGCTGAAATCAATGGGAATTTTTCCATTGACTTCAGTGAAAACAGGTCCTTTGGGAACACTCTGAACTGAGATGTAATGCTCTACTTAGCTGCTAAAAAAAGCCCCAAAACCTTTTGGAAGACCATCTTATGACAATCTCAAGGTCTGTACATCCTGTGTGTTTTATAAATTAACAGCCTTAAAGTTATGTATGTAAATATGTAAATAATCAGAAGAAAAGTTAAACAGTGAAGTAAGAAGTTTTCAAAGGAGAAGTCAAGAAATTAAAATAGTCTTTTGATGATGGTGGGAGACCTGCTACCCCTGTATTGCTGGAAATGGTCTTGCAAATTTTCTAACTTCTTTCCTAACTTGAAAAATGGTGCAGGAGTCACTCAGAGGAGGATAAAAATTAATATTAATGATTTCATTTTGACAGGAATGAACTCATTACCATGCACATTTCCAACGTTTTTCAACAGTTAATTTTAGCTGCTGAAAAAGACCTCTCTTGCTAAGAGAGAATATGGTAATTTCACATTAAAAACTGTGTATTAAGACGTCTTTCTTTGCCAAAGTTACAAGCTTGACAGGGTTTTATAAACCACACTGAGCACCTCACAAACTTTCAATCACACATTATGAGAGGACTAAAAAAATCCAAAATTAAAATCAGTTGCCTGATTCATTTTCTGTAATGTGTAATTTTTATTTTTTTAGGTACTGCTATTATGACAAAAGAACTAAGACATATGGAAGAAATATATTGGCCCATAAGACTCTCTAGTTTTTTTTTAAGAAAGAAAATATAACATCATGGTGTAATAACTGTCACTCCCACTGATAGAAGGTATACTCTTTTATTTACAGGTAGATGAATTAGCTATAAAAACGAAAAAGTAGCTGATATAAGATGAATTTACATTAAGATAAATGTGTTCATTTAATCTCTGGCACATTGACTCTTGGACACTCACTTTTATGGTTTGCCTGCAAAACCTGTCTTTAGATGCTGGTGGGCTTCAGGAGTCCTGAGAAGCTGTGGGTGATGCATGAGATGTTCTCCCCTTTCTGCTCAAGAGAAACAAACTCACCTGATGATTCTGAAGATTTTAAAACAACGCCACTAACAAATTAGTTATTTTAATCTGAAAAATCTTCCACAGGAGTTTTCAACACTTTTGGAAGGCACAGCATGAAATCTTCCCTTGTTTGCTCTGCTTTCACCATGGCAATTGTAAGGGGTGGAAAAACACACCAAACAGTCGGGTTCAGTCCTCCTTCCCAAACTGCAGCCCCTCCCCAGCCCTGGTGCCCATCCTGGTGCAGCTTCGCCTTCCCAGAATCTCTGCTGTGTGCCTGTTCACTTGCAGACCCTAGGGCAAGCATTGCAGGAGCCCTCTTGGTGCTGCATGTGAGCTCCGTGCTGATAAACAAGGCAAATAACTCCCTCCCACTGCTGTCAAAACCACAAAATACACAGCCTGCAAAACAAAGGAGATTGCCTTTATTTCCTTCCATTCTAATCTTCTTCAGGGCTATTTGTAACAATAGTAGGCATAACACTGCCAAACGCAAATGTGATTTCCAAGTTGGAGTTCCTTTCAGAAAATGGATTAGTCCAATTTTCCAGATGTCAGACAGGTGTGCAGTTAAGTATACACTGGAATTAACTTTTGGTGATTAACACTCATAATGACTATTTGGCTATGACAATCAAAACCTACCATTTATTTTTCTAGTACATTTACTTCACTTATAGCCACCAGCCAGATCCAAGATCAGCTAGAAGGAAATTAAGAACCGATTTATTATGCTTGTACTATTTGTACAACATTCATCATCACTAGAAGAAAGTGACTGCAAAAAGCAAGTGTAAAGAGGTTTAACACCAATACAGAAAGAAATGAAGATGTGTCATTCAATCACATGTGGTATTGTTGGGAAAAAATTGAAAGAAGATGCAATCAAAATTTCTCCATTTTGTTTGCATCCCTTCACCCTTTGCTCTGCAGAAGTCACTTCCAGTGCAATCCTACCCCCAACTCTATAAAAATTCCTCAAACCCCCCCCAAAAAACCTCAGGATCTGCCAGTGGTGTGGACTTGGAATTTTACAGGTCAGTGTCTTTGGAAGGTTGCTCTTGCAATGAAGAGCAAAAATAGTAAAAGAAGTCTCTGTACCAGGTTCTCTGACAGAGCAACTCTTGCTCATGCTGGCTTCTCACACCACATTTTGAATGGACTGAAAGTGGGCAGAGGAATTACAGGTCAGGACTGTAGTTCTTTCTCAGCAAGAGCTGATCACAGTGCTAAAAAGTTTGCTTCCATATCCAGGTTCAGCCCAAAGTGTTTGCTTCTAAGCATCTCTGCATATCTTCATAATTCTGGATTGACTTACCACAAGGTCATAACTCTTCCAGAAATTGATCAATCTTTATGAACTAAAAGCAAATCATGTGGAAAAGCAGCTCTATGTGGCCTTGATGGAGCAATAGACTTGGTTTCAAAGATGCTGCTGGTGTGCTTGAAGTCATGTAAAGGCTATGTCATATGTGGGGGAGTCTAGTGCTGTGGTTTATCTGTTGTAGCGCTGGTATTGATCCCTAAAGTATTGTTCACTCATTGCTGGTTAATTAGGTGCTGTTAATAAATCAATAAACTGCTTTGATCCTGATTTGGTTTTTCTGCAGCAGACATAATCTATCTTTAGTCATTGTGGATAGACAGCAAGGCTGAGACCACTCTGTGCAGCCAGAGAAAAGAAATGTGCTGTAGTTGCTGCTGAGAAGTTTCAGTCTCCATCCTAACAGTGAAGTGGGGGTGAAAAACTTAGATCTTACAACTGTACACAGGAAGAAACTAGGAGTTAATGGGGGTCAATTTGTCTTGATAAGTATGGCAAGTATTTTTCCAGGCTTATTAAGATTACTGAGATCCTGCTGAGTCTGTCAGCCCCACATGGTTTTAAATCTCTTGCTTCCAGTTCCAGGCAAGCATCGTCCTTGGGCACTTTCTTGCATGCTTCTCTCTTTCACAAACACACCTACACAACATCTTGCTGGTTGTTAAGCTTCCACAGCCTTTTTTTGAGCTTTTAGAGTACTGTTCTATTTTGTGGATGCCAAAATAACCTTAACTTGACCCAGTCCCTCAGTTGGTTCTTTTAACATCACCCTACTGACATTTTAACAATGACCTTGGTATCAAGACCAAGTAAAGACTGCTGGATGCGGTTGTTCCACTCTGCAGATTTTGTGCCCAGGTACTGCAGTATTCTTTTTTTAAAACTGTGCCTTTTTTTTCAAAGAACAGGTTTGAAACTTACACCTGACAAAATACCATATGGAGTTAAAAGGAAAAAACAGTGGGATTTCCTTTTCCAATTGAAAGTAGACATTAGAAAATAACCTCTTCAGCTATTTTTCACTCATTTTTGTTAATTTTTAGGATATTGTCAGATGAAACATGCACTAGTTCTCTTCTGAGTCAGGCTCCGTGAGAGTGAATTAGTGTAGGTGGAACCAATAATAACTCCAGGGAACACTATGAAAGCAATATCATATAAAGGTGCCTCAACACCTTTGGAGATACATTATGTGTCAGATCTCCTTCATTATTGTTGCTTCTTTTGAGTAACACAAGCAAAACTGGGCCTAGAGGAACCTCTCTTGTCACAGCACCAGCTCATCTTAACCTCAGCTCAAAATATTGCACAGCATTTGAGACCCTCGCTGGCCTGGATCTCAGTGCCCGGCCCAGCTTGGCAGAGTTCAGAGGTACCAGAACAACCCCAAATCTAAAAAGTGCAGAGAAAATGGATTCCCTCTGTTAAACAGAAGGAGTCATCACTGGAAAAGGTGGGCAAAGGTCTCAGGGATCTTGAGAGAGACTGGAAGTTTGACCACTTTCCCAGCCATGTTTGAGATGTGCCGTAAAGGGCAGCAACTCTCCCTGGGACTTTTCCTTGCGAGCTACACCACGGTGAGCCCTACACCTGCGGTGTCTCCACTGAGATTACCTCAGGAATTCTGCTGCTTTCCAACAAAATGCTCTGTTGCATTGAGGCTGCCTCTGGGAAAGCACAGGAAGCCCTAGCAAGCCAAGGCTCCAAAACCCCTCTACGAACACATTGGATATTACATTGGCTTTTAGATTGTTTTGCGGTCTGTAAGCAGAGTACTGTGAACAGTGGTCTTAGGTGTCTTTTCCAGCCTAAATGATTCTATCACTCTATGTGCGAGAGGAAGGAGAAGAAGGTGGGTAGGAAAGATGGAAAAGGAAAGAAAAATAATGAAATCATTTTTTTTAGCATTTAAATATCACAGTGATCAATATAACCTTGACAGGAGGAGCCCATGGGGTTCTTCAAGTATTTTAGGGTGTGAACCCATTTAAATGGTTCATTGGAACACATTCCCAAATTTATTTATCTCTTTAGCAAAGAAAAACACTGCTCAATACCAAGGGATTTTTATGAAGTCAGATAATTAACAGAAGAGTTCATTGTCCAAGTTGAGCAAATTATAATCTTAAAGCAGGATGGTAAAGCCAGTGATAATTAGCCAGAGAAGAGAGTCATCAGGCCAAATTTTCATCTAAAAGAGCCACATTATGAGTATAATCCCGCAAACAATAAAGAAAAATAACATTATAAGTATTGCAAGGTTCTGAAATATTGGGGATCTGGCAGTTTTGGTTTGTTGTTTTGGTTTGGATTTTTTAGGGAGGTTTTAAATTGGGCTGACTTTCTCCCATTGAAATCAACTTTTTCACTGACTTTCCTGGAAGTTTAATCTTGACAGTTACAATTCTTGTGAAAGTGTTGGAAAATAATTAATCTATGAGGTAGCAGGGCACAGAAAGAGACTCTAAAAACGTAACTGTTCTATGCTACTCTTTCCTACCGTTCGGTAAACAACTTGCCAAAAATACAGGACATGTTTTAGTGTTTCTGGTTGAAACTGAAAAATTAATCCATTAACTAAAGAAGGTTTTAACATTTTCATTTTAAAATGGTGCATATATATATATATATTTAAATGAGATTAATTGTAGCATTCAATGGACTGAAATATCTGTATCTATATATCTATGTCTATATGTATATCTGTATCTATGTATCTCTGTATATATATTTCCCCTTTTAAAGTAAGTAAACAATAGCAAGATTCTATTTGATAGGATGCATGTATTTTGGAATAGTCTTATTTAGGTACAGATCTGATTTTCAAAACATGATGCTTTTTTGCATTAATTATTTTTAGAAAAAGAGAAGGCCCTGCATTGAACTATGATCAAATGAAAATGCCAATATTGGTGTTACCATTCAAAGTTGTTTTGCACTAGAAAGTGTAGCAGCTTTTCCCTCTGTTTTTCCATCAGGGAAGCTGTTTTTGTAAGATCTTACATTCGTTCAAAAGCACAGTTCAGACACTCTAGCTGGCTGACCCAACACCCCATTTACTTTAAAAAAAAAAAAGTGTTTTCATGCTTGTTTCTGTAGCTTGGATCTAAGTCTTTATCACTTTGCTCCCTTTATCCTAGTGGTTTATTCAACCTGACAAACCTTGGGGGTTTTTTTCCTTTTTATTTAGTACAGTTGAGAAAACTCTCTTACAGTATGTCAATTTTAATATTTGACTTCTTCACCAATACACAAACAAGTGTATCGAGGTCTGCCTCTGGGGAAGCAGCAAATGCAGTTGTTGATGCTGTACCACACAGGGCTTGTAGCAGCCTCTGGGTAGCTCGGCTCAGGCTGATAAACTTCCCTTCTCCCTCAGACTACTCATTTCCCTCTCTCCTTCACCCTCCTCCTCATCTTCATCTTCCTGGCAAGGCTTGGTGCTGCTGCCTCAGTGAGCTGGGACTCGTTCTGGTCTCATATAAAGGTTTATGGAACAATAAATGTCTGGAATACTTTCTGAAATCCTTTTCCATCAGTCTCCAAAGTGAACTAACAATGCACTGGATAGAAGGTCTCAAAAATTGATTTTAAGTAAAGGGGGTTCACTGTATTTCTTTTCACTACTTGTCATTTCTAGTAATTGACTAGAGATGGAATTTTTCTTAGTTTTGGTTCATGAAAACCAAATTTTAGAAGTGCTTAACTTGCTATTTCCCCTGGGTGGAAACAGGTGGAGTCGCTTTGATGCCTCGGAACATAGGGGCTGGTCCAGCTTAAGCCAGCTTCCCGAAAAACTGCGGAGTTTAAACTTTCCAGTGAGCACTCAAAAATTTCCTCAAACATATACAGGGACAACAAGACTTAGCACCCAAGGGGAGCATACATTAAGCAGTACTTTTTTTCCCCTCTTGAAATTGTGATGTGAAGAGCACTGTAGAAATGCGAAGTGCTACAGTCATGGCTCTTCTCAGAAGCAGCAGGGTCACCTGTCTTTCTGCTTTGAGGCAAAACACACAGCTATGATTTGTTTTTTTCTTGTGGCTCCTGCAAAGACTGTTGACATATTTTATACATAGAGCAGGTGTGAACATTTTATTATTAAACATCCTCTTTATAAATTGGCCATGAAATCGGATGAAAATTTAGTACAAATTTATAACTCTATCTGGTCCATATTACTGATTATTGCCATAAAGATGAAAATTCAGAAAATCACTAAAGCTTTTATTTTTGAGTAATATTTTTGGTATTCCAGTAATGACTTTTCCGCTCCATTAAATGGGCGGTTTTCATTACTCACTTTTCTTATCTAGTAGTTTGTATAAAACTTGTGAAAGTGTTTATTTAACAGAAAACTAGATGAGCTATCGTTTTAAGACATTCTGTATTGGAGAGTATTTCAGATTTTTTACTAGTTTACTGTTTGCCTCTTTATCTCATCACATCAAAATTACAAAATTAATCCACATTACCCCAGGTGACAGGATCCAATGATTTTTAAGAACACTGATGTTTAGCAAAAACTGCTTCTGTTATAGCAAGAAAAACAAAAGAATAAAGACACGTGCAACTCAAGGATGAGGTCTTGCAAGTGATTACTAGCTAGAATAATGCTGTCACCGTCTCAGAGACTCACAATTTCTAGGAAACCCTTGAACTGATGTTGTGGGGCAAATGGATTATGAGAGACACTGCAGTCAATGGTAAAGTGATCACACATAGTTCTGTGCTGTGCATGAGAATCTCTATTCACTTATGTACTTGGGAGGTCTGGAATTGCATTTATATAAATATTTGTGTAATATCTTTGCTTGTAAGCCTGTCTTTCTAAGAGTTCAGTATGAAACTACAATAAGATAACGGTTCCTTTTTGTCATCAGAAATTCTACGACATGCATAAAATAATCATTCACAAAATTTTAGCTTGGCTGTAAAATTTTCTGTTGTTGAAACCTGGCTTATGCAGAAGTAATTAATTTTGCTCAATTGGATTTTATAAAAATGCTTTTTTGATTGCAACAGTATGAGATGTTTGATGTAATTTAACTGTGGATTTCTGAGGGGGGTTTTACTGTCTGAGATAGAGTTGCCTATTCTCGAGAAAGCAAACTATTATACAACGTTATGTTTTGTGCTACTGTGTAATGAAATGCTATAATTGATATAGGTCTTTACCACACTGACTATCATACAGTACAATATAAAATAAATTACCAGAAAAGAACAGCATTTTTCTAATCCTAGATGCTTATATAAAGCATTTTGAATTGTTGCATTTTAAGAAAGTGACAATTACTCTCTCCATAGTCACTTGATTCATGAATAGTGCAATTTTCAAGCATTTGTATTTGGTTAACAGTGCTCAGAAAAAAAGCCCCGTAACAAATAGTCAAGTGGCTATAAACCAGATCCTTCCATGCTGACAGACTAATTAATCTGATCAGCCTTGAATACCAGTGTTTGCCAGCTTCAGCGGTCACCTATAAATGCTCCCCAGTTGCCCCAGGGCTTCATGCTGCTCTCACCAAAGCCAAAGGCAAAATCTTTACTGATCCCGGCTTTTAGAAAATCAAGTGGCATTGGCTCAGGACCTGGCACTTTCCCACAGAAACAAATGCAAGATGGTAAGGGAGGAATTTGCTCCTCAGGAGCTGAATCACTGCGTTCCTAAAGATGAGTGCATGTCGTTTGTCTGGTGGCAGCCTCCCTCCCAAGAGTGGTTTGGGAGCCAGAGGTGGAACCTAACCTCCTGTCAGCTTCCTTGGCATCATGAGATGGGCTTTGCAGAGCCCTGCAGCCTCCTGGGGCCATACCCAGCTCTGTCAAGAGTGCAAATGGGTAACTTCAAACTGGACTATTTTATGCCTAGAGATTAAGTGATCGGTGTTGAATTGTCATGCTGTAGTATCCTGAGGTCATGTAGCATGTTAACAGCGCCAATTTTTAAGAAAATCTACAAGAAAATCACATTCAATACAATTTAAAAACCTAACCAGCCAACCAACCAAGCTGCAGCCAAAAATGCTCATGAAGCAAAAAACACCATAAATACAGGGGATCTAGGGTTTTTAGGAATTTTTAATTTTCTCTAGTTCATGAACGATCTTTTTCAAACTCATGCTGCAGGTCACAGCAACAGGCTGGTAATGTTCTCCCATTTGAATAAAGCATCATATATTAAGGCAAAAGAAGCTTGTATTAAATTTCTATCATCCTGAGAACACAGCAAATTTCTGGCAATATGCTACTGGGAATAATAAAAAAACCATAAAATCAAGCTATAATTTTTGCATTTATTTATTTATTTTCACAAAATTATCATTCAATTTCTTATCAAATTATGAGCAGCAACTCCTGCTATAGAAGTAACAACCGAGAGCGTCAGATATTCTCTGGTGGATCTTTCCGACCCAAACCTGCTTAGCTTTTAAGATTAGACAAGATCAAGACTACTTTGACAAGGAAGGCCATCTGTTTTCTAGGATCCAGCTGCTATCCCTTCAAACACAACTCACTGTGGACTCCAGCAATTTATTAATCCCAGGATAAACCCCTAAGTCTGCAATATCATTATTTGACTTCTTTATACCATTAGCTCGAACATTTTATCAACCACTGTGCAGGTAACAGTCAAAAAGCTAAGGAGATTTGTCAACCCCCGTAATTAATATCTCCTTTCTTTTAAGTTATCAGGACTCCAGTTTATCACAGACTTAAGCACTTTCTGTGTGTGGGCAATTTAGAGAATCAGATTAAAGACTGGCATGTGGTTTTGACCCTTTCAATACCTGGGACCCATGTTGAAGATTTTGCCTGTGCCAGTTTGGTTTTGGAACTGATCATACCTTCACTCACATATGCACACACACAGATGTGTAAGCATGGACACAGACAATGCTGTGTTGTTCCTTTTAAGTTTGTTATTTCTCCTTCAGAAAGGGGGCAGATGAAGACTCTACTGAAGCCAGGTTAAATTGGTTTGAGTTTACTGGGGTTTTTTTAAAACCAAACAAGTCTGGAGTTATCTCAGCCCTCAGAATTTATGTGCTGGATTTAAAAGTGAAAAAGGCTTTTTCTCAGTCAAAGAACTCCAGATTGGCTAAGTGGCTCGATGGATGTTAATAAAACTTCCCTTTCGTCGGCAAAATGATTCTGTCTGGTCCCAGGTGGAGTATGATGAATCAATGTGAAAGCTACTTGTCTCAGAAAGTTTTAAGTGACTGAAAGTAAGGGTTTAGAATGTAAGTGTCATGTTAGTTGTGGTTTCAGAGTGTTACTGTTATGTTTGTGCAATCCACCTACTAAGAGCATATTTAACAAGATAAAATAAATAAACCTTTTTATATATACATGAGTATATAGTTGGCAAATCCACTACTATTAGTTCTTACAGTGTACTTTTCTAGGAGGCTCTGGAGTACTCACAGAGGTCATTCAGGTTTCTCACATAATTATGTGAGTTATCAGATCTTTTTCCCTGAGCAGAGCTGGTGTTTGTGCTCTGCCATGCTCTCTGCCTAGAAGACAGCAGGAGGAAAGGGGGGGTTGGGGGTTTCAATTTTCAGGCTTTTAATTTCTATGTCTTCCCAGGTGTCTTTCTGAAGAAATGGAAATGCCTGGGAGAGAGAACAACCCCCGCCTGGCTACAGCATCCTTTCAGGTGGGTGTAGAGAGCAACAAGGTCCCACCTGAGCCTCCTTTTTTCCAGGCTAAACACCCCCAGCTTCCTCAGCCACTCCTCACAGGACTTGTGCTCCAGAACCTTCACCAGCTCCATTGTCCTTCTCTGGACCCATCCCAGAACCTCAGTGTTTTTCTTGCAGTCAGGGGCCCAAAACTGAGCACAGGACTCAAAGTGAGGCCTCACCAGTGCTGAGTACAGGGGGACAATCCCTGCCCTGGTCCTGCTGGCCACACTATTGCTGATCCAGGCCAGGTGCCATTGGCCTTCTTGGCCACCTGGACACACCCTGGCTCATGTTCAGCTGCTGTTGACCAACACCCCCAAGTCCTTGTCCACTGGGCAGCTTTCCAGCCGCTCTGTCCCCAGCCTGTAGTGCTGCACAGGGTTGTTGTGACCCAAGGTCAAGACCCATCACTTTGCCTTACTGAACCTCATACAGTTGACCTCAGCACATCAATCCAGCCAGTCCAGATCCCTCTGCAGAACTACAGTCCTGCTGTAGATCCCACAGATCTCAGTGTCATCTGTGAACCTTCTGAGTGTAGACCTGTTCCCCGCATCCAAGTCATCAATAAAGATATTAAACAGGACTGCCACCAATAATGAGCCTTGGGGAACCCCACTAGTGACCAGATGCCACCTGGATGTACCACCATTCACCACCGTGCTCTGGACCTGCCCATCCAGCCTGTTTTTAACACAACAAAGAGAACATGTGTCCAGGCCATGGGCTGCCAGCTTCTCCAGGTCAACTGCATTAAAGGCTTTGCTGAAGTCTGGGTAGACTACATCCACAGCCTTTCCCTCATCCTCTAGGTGGGTCACCTGCACATAAGAGGAGATGAGGTTGGTTAAGCAGGACATGGTTTTCTTAAACCCATGCCGTCTGGGCCTGATCCCCAATGGTATGTCCCCTAATAATCTTGTGGTGTAGTCCCCTAGTGGTATACCCTACAGCATTGCAAACTCAAAGAGTCAAAAACCTTATATTTTTATTTTACTCCATTAAGGACTCCGTCTACTTGTTTCAGAACTTTTTAAATTATACATTCAACTTACTCCTGACATAGTAAGTGCTAGAATTCTGTCTCCTTTCTCTCTCTCTCTCTTTATTTGATTGTCATGTGGGTTTTTACATGAGTCCATGACTCTGAGAGCTAATGTTTTGGATAAACTTAAAATACTGAAGAACTGACTGAAAAAAGAATTAAAAATCTATGTTGGTAGTTAAGAATCCTTCCAAACCAATATCAAAATTTAATTTGTGGTTAGTCCGCATTGCTTCATATCAGTTTTAATTCAGGACAACATGCAGCAATTGCCACAGATTATGTTGGAAATCTCTTAGCAGCAGGGAAGCAGCCTCCACACTTTTATACATCATTTCCTGACATCAAATGTCCTAAAAGGTTTTCAGCTAAACTCAGTGAGGGTCAACTGATGTGTTTCTGTGATGAAAAAAAAGCCTACAAACCATACTATAAAACGTGGGCTATTCTAATTTTTTTGGACACTTGTGGTTGTCTGTTTAACTGGCTATTCAAAATATAAAGAAAACAAAACTGAAAACCATTTAAACTAGAACCTGATTCACTTTGATACAAAGGGTTAATTGTAAGGCAACCAGAAACTGGCCGTGATTGAAATTACATGAACACTGCTGTTGCCTGAGAGCCTAGACACCAGTAATGTCTGACCCAGAGATGTCTGAACCACCTCTGAACACTAACCAGATAATCACACATGATTCTCCATTGATATAGTCAGCTGAGAGCATGAAGAAACAGTCTCAGAGCACCTATTGGTGGTCTGATGGCTCTTGGAATGGTGTGGTAAGACCCAGACAGGACTAAAGAATGTGTCTAGCTTAGAGAGAAAAGAGCTACGCTGGAAGGATGCCTGAAGAAGACAACCACACCACTACAGGCTAACTGGCCTGGTGGAGCAAACGTGCTTTTTGCAGAATGACAGTGCAGTAAGGCCATAACATATACGAGGAGGAATACCAACATTGTTCATTTAGTGCAGCAACTTCTATTTAAAACTGTCTGGAAAGCGGGGAGCAGAGATGGTCTTTGTAAGAGACGTGTTACAAAGGTCATCTCCAGATCCTCAGCACAGATTTTGAGGACTACAGGAGAGTGAGCCTTATGGCTATATGGTGATTTACCACACTTTTCCAGGTACTTTAAAAAAAAAAACACTGGGTGAGGCCACTGTGAGAAGATAGATTGCAATCTATCAACGAGTGCGTGCAAACTTGCTCTCCAAAGTCGGTCTGATGGTTTTGATATTATAGAAGTGATCTTCAGTGGGTGCAAAACAAAGGATTTTTCCAATGCTCAGAGCACCTTAATAGTACCTTCATGTTTATCAACTTAGTATCTTATACCCTAGAAGGTGTTGGTCGACATAGCTCCACTGACATGCCAAAGCAGCGTTGATTTACTCCACATAAGCATCTGACTTTGCCGTCCAAAGAGCAGAGGCATAATCAAGCAATCTTGTTCCCAGGTAGGTGTTTTCTGCTTCCACTTAATAAAAGAGCTAAAAAAGCACTAGGAAAGCTTATTTGTTTCATCATTTGCTGATTATTCTGCCTGGTAATTGCAAACATCCTGTGTTAAGTCTGACAAGAATTAACTTATGCTTTGCAAATATTGGTGCTTTCCTTCATGCTCCCCCCTGACAAAGGTAGTCTGACTTTGATATTGCTTAAAGTAGTCATAGTCTTTGTTCTTCAGAAATGATAAAGTGTTTCTAATTCTGAGTTTTATAATGCTACAATATGGAGAGACAGATTTTATCTTAATAACATCTATATTATGATAAAGAACCAGCTACATGACAGGAAAGCGAACATTTCAGTTCATCTACAATTCTCCATCACATCAAAAGACACTACATGTGAGAATGATATGCAAAAACTTCCCATTATGCAGTTTGGAAACACATATATTTATTCCAAAAGAACCAGTATTGTTAAAAGTAACCTCAATGGTTGATCGAGACAGTGTTTCACAGCCTGAACTGATTCTTTAATTACAGTGTAATAAGATACTGATCTTATTTCTGTATATCTTCAAAGATATTTCTGTGAGCAAGATGCTGGATTTAAAGAGCTGATCCTGATACAAATAATAACACAAACACTGTCCCTTCCAGCTCTGTTGGGACACCTAAACTGTTGTTAATATTTAATGGAACCAGTGACAAAATAGGATAAACTCAACGAGAAATCTTACCTGCGGAAATAGGTAATAATTTCTGTGAAGAAACGGAGAATCAGGCTGAACCATTCCTCACCCCAAAGAGAGAATTATTTATTATGTATCATTTATTCTGCATAGAACAACATTATAACCAAAGTCTGCCACACCTTCCTGTAAAAGAAGATGTGAAAATACAGAGAACAGACCATATTCCTGTGAGCTTTTGCTTAATGTGCACATTGATAACTGTACGCTCATATTTTATAAATCCCACTCTCTCACATTCATTCATATAGGTGAAATATATACTCATACGTATTTATGATGGGCCCAATTCTGCCTACCTTCCTCGTAATGAGAAGCATCTTACCCTGCAGTAGTCCTACTGAAGTCAAGCAGAGATAACACTCCTTAATCTGAGTATGGGTGGCAGATTCCACCTATATATAGTGCATCTATATTTATCTCCATTTAAAGTGGTTAATTTAGCTCTGTATTGCTGAATTAAATATAAATTATCTGCTAGCACAAAAGCAGCTTGGGAGCAATTACAGCCCCCTATCTTCCCCCCCCACCCCAAATACACTAAATATCAATGTGTAATATGCAAATCCTAGGGGGTTTTTTTTACACTAACCAAGTCAAATTCTTAATGCCAGACAAGAAGAAAATCATAGCTTAACATACTCCAGTAGATGTAATAAATAATGAACAGCACTAACAGCTTAACATCATAAGGAAACAGATGGAAAACTTCCCTCCAGAGATCATTGCATCTAGTATTAGAGAATGAGTTTCTGGACGTGCACAGGGTGAACAGTTCAAGTCTGAATTACAATGAGGTTGGTAACACTTTTTTATTATAAATGTAGGAATTTCATGTCTTCCTTTTAGAAAGTACTGCTATTATAGCATTCATCTGTTTCACTGAAGACATGAAAAGCAAAAGGCAAAATCTTAAGCTGCTAAAGCGTGCATAGCACAATCAAATCAAGATCTCGCTCTGGGAGTACCTTGGCTGGGTTTGCAGAATACAGCAGGGCTGCAATGCCATCATCTGTCCAGGAAATGAAACAGGACCCAGCGTGGAAGCCAACTCTTCACTTGCAGCATTTATCTACACTGCTGAAAAACCTTATTGAGGTAATAGCTGTTGTACTTGTAGGTCAATGGCTACTGCATGTTTAGAGAATTACAACAAAACAGTGTCCAAACTGTTACACTGATAACAATTCTGCATCAAGTGGCTTGGCTGTATGTTCAAAGTACCTTTCAAACTGCGAAAACAAGGAATGGCAATTTGTCTGGAAAGTGAGGCACATCTGTTTATTTTGAATAGACCATCCTAGAGAAGTGAACCAATTATCATATTTCTCATGCATTTGTTTACTTTGCTTTTTTCCTAAAATAAATGGTGTCCAAGTAACATGTGCACATTAAATCACAGGAAGCAGCTCAGCTAAAGCAAGGTGTCCTGCTGGAATCCTTCAGCTACATGGTCCTCAGTGGGCATTTGAGCACATGGCATCGCTTCTATTACCTTTTTAATGAGAATTTGTACACATGTCTGTACAGCATGGATTACAACAGATTCCTGCCTCTCTCATCTGCCATCAGAAAGGTCTCCAAGTATGGTGCAAAGCTCCACCCCTAGACAGACCCTCTTTCAAATGTCTATTGCAGCAACATCTATTTGCTGTATGTGCAACTACACCCTGTACTGAGTTTTGTGCAAAATAATGGAACTTTTCAAGAGGAAGAAATTTTTCTCCCTGCTTCCTTCCTCCATCTTCTTCACACCCACCCCAGCCACTTTACAGACCACAAAAGAAGCACAAAAACTAAATGCTTCATTCAAGGTCTCAAAATCCATTTCAACAGAGCATGCCCAAGCCAGCCCAGCTTCTGTCTGCTCTCTCAGCTATTAGATAACATTGCTTCCAGGATCAGATGGATGCAGACACCACTGATTTCTACTATGGCTGAAAATATATGAACATCATTGAAACTTGTATTGATTTTCAAGCCAAAACTTCTAGATGACTAAAACCCTGGGGCAACTGTAGGGTCAGCCAGAACACCTTTGGTAATAGGGTGAGGAGCGGAAGCTGATATTCTCCTGACAAACTTGCTAAGCTTATAAATGTCTAGCACTCATTACATTATACACGAGGCCAGCCAATAATTTCAGGTTGCTGTTCCAAGACACAAATTGCTTCCAAATGCAGGGATATACAGAAATAAATGGACGTGGTCCAATATTGGGATGTGAGAGACACCAAAGGGTTATTTCAATAATAAGACTACTCAATAATTTTGTATTGCACACTTTGATACTCATTCAAATAACTCTACAGCATCCACAGTCCATTGCAAATGGTGAGCTAGGGATGTACTCACAGAGACTGGCTATGAAATAGGGAAATAGGAAAAGGAAAAATAACTTTCTGAAATAATAATAATAAAACCCCCACATCAGAAACATCTTCTGGGATGCTGAGACAGCTAAAAATCTCACTCCTGTGTGCATGCCAAGTGGTGTCTGAAGAGATGCAAAGTTGCAGAGCTGTGGAACAAGTAAGCTACTTTCAGGCAGAGTTTAGCATTTCCCCCCTGCCCCATCACAGGAGGCAGTGCTGGCAGCAATGAGGTGCAGGCAGGGGCACTGAGCAGGAGGCTGTCAAGGACAGCAAACCTGCTGTGATCACCCTCAGCTCATCACCTCTCCTTGTCCAAGTCCTGGACTAGTGGACATCTTGTAGATAGGGAGGAAAAGGGGTCGGAACTGGAATTTTGCCACCAGAGTTGGAAACAGATGCCCAAAAAAAGAAGTTGCCCAATTTCTCCATCCACTTCTCATTCAGGCTTTTATTCTTGCTTTCTGCCTTCCATTATCCCATCTCCTGCTAAAGGAGTGTCCTGGCCAAGTGTAGCTCCACCTGGGAACAGCAGTCTGCCTCAGTGGCTGAGGAGCTTGAAGCCACATGTCCCAAAAGAATGAGAGACTTATAGCACAAGTTTTAGATGAAACTAAATGCAGTCGGTGAGTTTTAATATTAAATCCTGGCATGAACTTCAGGATCCTGTCCAAATCTTGCATAATGGGATAATTGATTAGGTTCTTCTTAAGGTCTTGTTTTGCTTTGACCTTCACCAGGTTAAACCAGCATCTTTTCTGTGCTCATTACTGAAGGCCCTAGAGTAATTCCAGGCCATCATATTCCAGGCCACCATGCCATGTTTTTTGGAGCATCAGCTAACTTTGCATTGTACAAAATTTCTTTACAGTTTTCTCTGGTATAACCAACTTTGTCTGCCTGTGTGGGATTGCTGCTGAAAACTAGGATGATAGCCAAATAAGTTAATATGAGGGGAAAAAAGTGGAATATGGTGAGAAGTAGAATACCAGTTTGATGCTGGCAGCCCAGATTTGTTTCTTCCTCACGCTTCCCCTGCATTTGCCTCCATTTGGCACTCTCTCTGTCTTCATTGCATTTTTGCAAGGACTTCCTCACACCCTTGGTAGCTTTCAACAAGAATTAAAAAAAAAAAACCAAACCAACTGAACTCAGAGGTCTTTTCTTTACCCTTCTCCTTACAGTTACTTTAATTTTGTTTCTCCTGCAAATTCAGAGGCCAGCTAAATTTTTTAAGTGCAGGGTTGGGGACTTTGCAAGAGATCCACAAGAAAGTGATGCTTGGGAACTTATCCAGAAACCTTGCTTGGCACAAGAAGAAAAATTTCTCCTGGTGCATTTGAGGCTTTTCAAGGAAACCACATATTTTGCGTCTGAGGTTTGCTCATGACCTTTCTCTTTTCCTTAAGCTATGACACATTACCTGACAGTGGCTGTATTTGCCATTTATTAATTTAAACCCCTTTAAAAGTGAGGCACTTCCTATAAAACTCTGGGAAACCAGAAATTACCAGAGGGAATGTTAGGCTGAAGGCTGAAACAAAAGACTGCATC
This sequence comes from Acanthiza pusilla, assembly GCA_036630365.1. NCBI lineage: Eukaryota > Metazoa > Chordata > Aves > Passeriformes > Acanthizidae > Acanthiza > Acanthiza pusilla. Next base: position 4,619,098 of record JAXCHO010000098.1, read on the forward strand.
TGTTATGGGAGGGATCCTGATCCCAAGCAGAGCCTTGTATCACCTGACTTACTAAGAAAGCGAGGTTTGAACCACTAACCAGGTGGATTTACACCCTCCAGCATACATGACATCAGTCAGACATGTGCAGGCTGTTGGGCTGTGGCCACAGAGACTGAGAAAGCCAGGTCAAGGGCTGAAGGCAGAGGTCATGCTCACGTGAGCAGATTTTCCGTGCATGAGCGCCGGGACTGGTTCCTTCATTATTGTGCAAAAAGATGTTAAGAGGCATGAAAGGTTGAAAAAAAATCAAAAGAGAAGCCAGCAACGCTAGCACATATTTTTCTTTAATGAAGACCAAATACAAAGAAATTAAGTGAGACGCTAAGCTGCTAGCCTTCATCATGTGCTCAGGTTGGCTTCATAGAATCAAATCAATTGAAAGTCTTTGGCAGCCATTAAGTCACAAATAGCCCATACTATTAATAAAAATAACTGCCTACAGGGTTCTCCATTTTCAAAGCTCTTTACTATTATTATCGTTAATATTAAATATTTATGTTCCCATAGGGCCCAGAGGGAATAGTCGGAATCAACTCCCTGGAGCACCAGGCTCTCCACAAGCGCACAGGACGTAAATATTAGTTCATATATGTATTTACCAGTTGTGTTACTTCCCAGCTTGCTTTCCTGACCCCCCTTGCTGCTTCTACCTGGCCAAGGAACACTGTAAGAAATGCCCAGCCGGAGGGGGTTAAGCACTACAGCCCTCCCTCCACGCTGTCACCACTGTCCTTTCATCCTCTCGCGCACCCCTGCAGCACCCCCGGTGTCACTGCTTTCCAGTCACGCCTCTGCCATTAGAGTCTGCCGCACTCTGCAAACCCCCACCCTCCTCCTCTTGCTGGGGGCTCTGCTGCCATATGCCACAATTGATTTATTAGTCCAAATTTCCCGAGGGAGCGTGGCGTACCCATCTGATGCCCCCGCGCTTGGGCCTCTGAGTCACAGGTAGTGGAGCAATGTGTGAAAAGCCCATCACGTATTCCATCGGCAGAGCGCTCCCCGCGGTGCGCGCCGCGCAAGTTGCTCGCGTGCACCACTTACCCCACTCTGGCTGTGGAATAAATTATGCTCCAGAAATTTGCTTTCAATGGCCTCTCTCAGATAGGAGCAATGAGAAAGATAAAACCTGCCACTTTATGTCAAGTCACACTCGTCGAATACAGATTTAGTAATAGTAATACTTATCTTTTATGTAGCACTTTACATTTTCCAGTTGCTGCACAGAGATTAATTAATCACTTAGACATATATAAGTCAGGCCTGAAGCACATTTTGGAGGATTGACAGATGCCTGCTCTGCTGTGAAAGCGCAAAGGTGACTGTCTGACCTGCACAGGCACAGGTATGTTTAGCTGGAGTGAGACACAGTGATCTGCTTGGATTTAAGTGGAACAATGGGGACTCCGAAACTTTGCATGTCCCCTTTCACATGCTAAAAAAAATAAGTGTAAGCAAACACCAACCATTCTGCCGTTCATCCTGCAAACCCTTTCTTGCCACTAGAGCAGTTACTGTCTGCAAGGCTGGGAAATGTGAAACAAAAGTGGATGGGTTTGTACCTCACTTTTCATTAATTCTGGCTGCCATGGTGCCCCATTGAGAGATCTCTTTGCCACAACTTAGACGTCCACCCCCTGTGCTCTCCCAGCCCTTGCTGGGCATCTTCTGAAATGCCTGCGTGTGGTGGAGAGGAAGGCGATGTTTCTGACAGGGAAACAGGAGAAGCCCCAGCGCACAGCCATGCCACTGACTGACAGCGCTCATCCAGCATGGCTGCCCAGCTGTGGGTACTGCTGCTGCTGAAGCGCTTCACACACTTTCTGAATTAAGCCAAGCCTGGATAATTGGGAGTTGGAACCAACTCAAACATGAGCCAGCAGATGAGGGATCATGTTGTTCTCTGAATTGCTCATTGACAGTGAAGAAAAGCATTTGCGGTGGAGCGCTGCTGCCATCCAGACAGGAGTGTTGGCCAGCAGAGCCACTCACAGTTTTGAGAGAGCATCCGTTTTGGTCTCAAACTGGTTTTGTGTGGCTCTTCTTGCCCCAGACTATTCCTGAGGCAGCACAAAAGCAGACTGGGGACTTGTGGTGAGGACGTGCCCAGGGCTACATCTTAGCTTGTCGTAAACTGAAAAAAACCAAAAACCAACAGAACAACCAACCCCTACAAGAAACCACTGACATCTTTATACTTAGGGACTTTCTTTTTGACATCCACATTCTTGATATCTTCAGAAAATGTAGGGATACATTAATATGCGCATATGGGATTACTCCAACCCTTGTGCATGTCATATACTTGCTATGTGGATAAAAATCTTACTCTAAGCATGTATAAGATGCTCAGATGAGCTAAAATTGAAGCCTTCACAAAATGCAATGTGAGCCTTTAAAGAGTCAGTTGAATTAAGAGTCAAAGGTGTTTTAAAATTAATAAATGCAGGGCTCCTTTTATTTGTCTTTTAGTTTCTAAGCCCCTGAGTTGTAATTTCGGGGTATTTATACTCAGCCAAAAGGACTGGCAGTCCAACTGGTATTTGAAGTGAAAGATGAGATTCTCCACAATCAAAAGACTCCAGCAACTGAATTTGTTTTAAAGCTCAATTAGCCAGAAGCTTGTAAAAAGACCTGGCAACACTGCTTTGAGACATTAAGTTTTCCTTTTTTTGACACTCTGCCTGTTTACATTTGTATTCATGTAAGTGTTCTTGCATTTTAATGGCACTTCTGTCATCCACAGGTACTTTCCCATCTTGCATTTACTGTCTCCAAAACTTCTCCTGTGATAGAGACCATGGAGTTGCCCCAGGTTCTTAGTGGTTCCCAGTGATACTGCTGGTAGAAATGTGATTTTTCATTGAAACCAAGGTTGAGGCACCTTAAACTGTGCTATAGGGAGACTCTCTTGTGCTCCAAGCACCTTGAGGCACCTTGGAATCCCTGTCTTGTTGGGTGGCTGCTGTGGAGATGTATCTCATCCTTTTTGCTGAGGCTCAGACTGACCTGCTGTGCAAGTCAGAGGTGAGAGTCACCGACCTAGCACATCGCTTTTGTCATGGTGTTTCTGAATTCTCCCACATTTTTCCAGCAAGAAGATGATTGTATGCTACTGCAACATTACAAATGACAAGTTAAGTGTCCAAAAGCCACGAAAAGAAAAATGTGAGATTGTAAACATAATGCAAATCAGTCCTGCTGTGCCCTGAGTCTCCCCTTGTGTTTGCTTAGCCCTGACGAGGTGTGATTTGACACTGATACCTGCAGCCTGGCTGTGACCTGGCTCAAGGGCACTTGCTGGCACTTCCCAGGGAGGGAAACCTTGGGGTCTGCATCCAAGTTCAGGCCCTGTGATCCTCAGGAAGGCACCTGAAGCATTGGTCTGCTCTGTGAAGGTGAGCAGCTCCTGAGGCCCCAGGAGGGTATGCACCAGTGCAAGTCTGCCGTGCTTATCCTGTGAATACTGACTCGTGCTTACCTCCTTGCGTCTTGGAGGAAGCACAAAGAGCCTGATTCAGGACACGCTGCATTCACAGGAACTAGTCTATAATATTAGCAAAACTTCCAGATAGCCAGTTTTGGTTTTTCACCATGTAACTGATTTGTTGTTGTATCTGGACTTCCAGAGGAAAAGCAATTATTTTTTCTGAACTTGCTTTAATCACAACTGTTGTTGTGGCTGAAGAATTAAAGTGTGCATGCAGGCCTGTGATGTGACATTTTTCCGGAGTCAGAGCTCCAAATCAAAACCTCTTAGGTTATACTCAGAAACGACTGTGTTGTGACCCTTGTTTCATGTACAAAAAATAACCAGCCCCCACTCCAAAAAAACCCTGAAATGCACAAAATAGCAGAGGCTCACTTTTAAGAATATCTCTGTGCTTCAACTGTGCTTAGCAGAAACAAATGTTTCTTCCATCTTTTCCCCCCATGATGAATATCCCCCCAAGACTGACAGTCAGATTTTGTAAAGTCCTTATTATCACACTTCACTACATATCAGGATGAATGAAGAGAGCTGTGCAAACACTGCAGATATCTTTTCTTTATTACAGCTGCAGCCACTCCCCAGAGACATTATTAATGTCCACAGCTCTCGTAGAGAGGCGGTGTATGCTGGCATCTGATTGCTATTCAGATCAGCATCCTCCTCTGTCTGTCTGTGAACCAGCACATTAGTAGGTACATAAAGGGCTCTCGCTGTGGGCTGGACAAGTTCCTAGGGCCTCCATCATGAAAAGATAATGGCAGCATGATTGCAAAAATTTTGTGGAAATTGTGCTAAGCCAAAGCAAAAAAAAAACCCCAAGGTACAGGATGCATTTTTCCTGGGCAATTTATTATTTATCACTGCTTAGCAAACCCTTTGTTCTTGTGTATGGCAGTTACTCTCTGTTTATAGCTCACTTGGGTGTATAATTCAAAAAAAAAATATACGATGTTTTTTAAGAATGTAGGGGTAAGTCTTGTTCCCTGGACCAGATCCAGGCTTGACAAGGGGCAGTTATTTGAGAAATGAAGGTTCAAAAAAAACCAGCCCACAAAGTGTACATCCGCTGCTCCCTTGAGCTTTCTGCAGGGAGAAACCTGATGCGTGGAGTCAACAGCCAGAAGTATTTCATGGGTCAGAGGAGGCTCCTGTCCTGCCAAAGCCAGAGCTGCCACCAGTGGTTTTGAATTACACACTGGCAGGAGCAATTAAGCAGCCAATAAGGTCAGCACATGGGAACAGGACCTGGGTGAGAGCTGTGGGTCTGCCTTGCCCGCAGCCACAGAGCCCTGCGTGCTGGAGAACAAGCACCCGCCACTCCAGCCTCATGCCAGCTGCTTCAACCCATGATAAATGAATCCGTAATAAATCAGGCCCCATAAAATCCTACTCACAAGCCTATACGGTTCTGGCATGAAGCAGGCAGCATGCCCACTAAGTGCCCATTCTGACTGGAAAACCACTAAATACTTATCCTCTTCTGATACACCCTACATCCTCGGCATAGCCACATGTCAGAGTTGAGAGCAAAAAGATGTTTTGCAGTGAAGACCTGAGATTTGAGTTCACACGAGAGAGTCAGAAAGAGACAGCTGCTTAAGGAAAGAGAAGAATGTAAATGTCCTGTCTTGTTCCCAACCACATCACAGGCAGCTGCAGCTCCCTAGCAAGAGGAAACCTCCAAAATAACCTACTTCATGTAGATGCAGTAAAATAAAAGTAGTGCATGGCTATGTAAATGCATCCCACGGACACTAGGAGATGCTCTTGGAAATGCAAAAAGTGACCAGAATTGTCTAGTTAGTGACAGCCCACAGGGATCAACCCAGAAAATTGATTTTTTTTCAGGGAAATATGTCTATATACATGAGACATGCAGAACTGTGATGTGTGTGAGTGTGCAGCTGCAGTCCTCAGAGGACACAGAAGAAGCCCATATCCATACCCCTGCAAGAATGCATTCAAAATTAAAGCAGGCACTGCAGCTGGAGCAGACAGAAGGAAGTATTTCATCCCTTCTATTGACTGATGCCATGCGCTCATCATTGAATAGTTTTTACAACAGACCTTCAGTGTGCACAGAGATCAAGAATGAGAAAAACCATCGCATGTTGTCTTATTTAGAGTCCCTGTGGTAAGTGCTAACCACAGTTATCAGCCTGGACCTGCTTTGTCTCATTGATGCACTTAGGAGGAAGCCAGTCTGGAATTTGTTGGCAGAACAGTATCTTCACCCAGCCTTGTGCATGCTGACCCCAACAGTGTGAAAAGCTCCCTGGCTTAGCACAAGCACTGCCTTTCCCCTCGCTGCTGACTTCCATGGCCTGCAAAGCCCTGCCAGCCGCAGTGGAGGTTACCTGACACGCTGCCAAGGCACCTGCTTGGAGAGCTTGTCACTGCCTGGGGCTGCCACCTCCTGAGCCCTGAGCACACATGACTTGCCCTTTCGCTTGCTTTCCTTCCAAAGAAGAGTAGGGAGATTTCCTTCTAGATGTTCTAAACACTTTGCAGAAAAAGGCACCATCTCCTCCCATTAAAGCAAACCTGAAAGTCGCAATGAGCTGCGGCAATGACCTGATTCTCTGTAATGTTGTGGGCTGTCAGGGCAGAGATATAGACAGGATTTGTTTCAGAGAAGGGACTCCTGACTCACAGAAGATCCAAGATAGATATCTACTTCTCAGTGAAAGCAGATTTTTTTCCTTGAACCAAAGTCCTGCCCTATTTTACACCTGTATGAAAGTGCCTCTTCTACCCCTCAGTGTATGCGCCTGTGGGAATCTTACAAAGACATTCAGGAAATCTGAAAAACCTGTTTTATCTGTTTCGTGACAAAGGTACACTGCCTCTAGATGCTGCCAAGAAGTGGACAGAAATATCAGACAGAGAATATTTTCAATATCATGTCCACATCATAAAATCGCATTACATGAGGAAGAATTTCTTTACTGTGTGGGTGACCGAACACTGCCACAGATTGCCCAGAGAGGTTGCGGAGTCTCCCTCACTGGAGATATTCTAGAACTGTCTGGGTTCAATCCTGTGCTATGTGCTCTGGGATGACCCTGCTTGAGCAGGGAGGTTGGACCAGATGTCACACTGTGGTCCCTTCCATCCTGACCCGTTTTGGGGTTCTGTCACTCTGTGATTCTGTTTAAAGACCTTGTAAATCTTCTTCCCTCCTGACAGGAAGCACAGATATAATGTGACCTCATACCTGAGGATGACAGGTTTTGACAGAATTCCTCTTGTAAGTAATGACCTATCCAGGTTTCCAAAGAGCAACAAACAACACACAGACCAAGGTGTTACTTGCTCTTAATACAAATAACAAAAAAACCCCCTAAGTCCTCTTGGAAAATTATTTTGCTCAGAGAGTGATGTATTTGCATGGAAAATTTTATTTGTCAGGCACTTCAGTACAATTACTTGACCATGTACAGTGTGGCTGAGTTGCACTGAAAATTGATACTTTCCATAATGGTGTCTCATTACCAGTGATTCATTGGAGAGGTGCTGCTGTGATAATTAGTGCTTTATGGGTGAATGGGCCACACATTCTTTAAGCAGACCACTTCCCTAACAATGGTTTATTTAAGTGGCTGGTCTCTGATAGTCATATAAATAAATACATGGTAATGGAACACAGCAACAGTGCTTCTGTTGACAGGTTTCTGTGTCTTACTGTAAAGCAGCTGAAGAACTAAATCTACATATACAAATCCATAATGGTTAGGGGCTTTTATGTGTTTTTGCAGGAGCAGTTTTGACTGAATGCACAAAAAGATGCAAATTTCTCATCTCCTTCAATTTTTACCTCCCAGGCTGGCTTCAAAGCTTACTTTGTAACTCAGATATTTGGAGAGGCTGATGTTGGATGAATGAGCACTAAGATGCGTCTGTTGACAGCTTGCTGCGGTTTCGGAGGCTGGCTTCCCCCTCCCATTCCATTAACACACTTTGTCTGGGAAGATGCTGTGCTAGACGCTTTGAGAAATGCCCTACCAAACCAGCTCTGTGTGGTCAATACAAGCAGGGATTTTAACACTGGCTGTAGCAGGCAGCGGGCACAGATGCGACACATCCTGTCCCAGCTGCTTCTGCGCTGGTGGCTGAGGTCACCAGCCCCAGCTATTTGTCACTACAGCTTTGCTGGAAGTTACTACCCCCCAAATTTACCTGCTGAGCTACCCGTGTGAAAATGAGTCAGAAATGGTAGGTCTATGCCAAGTCAGCTTTTGGGGCTGACAGGGGTTAGGGGCGTGCACCGTAGCAGAGAGCTGGCAGGTCTAAGGGCAGCCAAAGCTAGGAATCTTCTTTGTGAAGAACTCTTGCAGGCAGGAGAAAAAAAATGAAATTAAAAATCAGCTGAACCAGCAGCTTGGCAGGTTTTATTTCCCTGGCCTGAGTGGCCTGCCTTGGGAGCCCCTCTTGGATCCCTGCAAAACTTGCCTGAGGGCTCATGGGACAGGGTGCAGTGAGTGAAGCTGGCACAGCTTTTCCACTCTGTCATTCTCTGATCACTGTGAGACAGCCAAAATAAGGCTCATAAGCAGTCCTCATTCAATCAGCTCCAGGAGAAAAAATGCAAATAAGCTCAATAACAACAATAAAAACCCCAGAATTTTTCTGGTGCAATTATGGTGCCTATAAACACAACTTCAGCTTCAGACACACAGTTTATATTGCTTCTGGAAACTCCTGAGACATGAATAATTTCATTGAGCAAAATCTTAGCCTCACATAAGTAATTAGCAAAACTCCTTGCCGTTTTGATGAGCAGAATTTTGTGCACCATGAGCAGTTTTTGCTTAAATCCAGAATTCAAGCATGAATATATAAAATTAAGATAGATTATTATAGCTGTAATAAAAATATATACATCTGCATTCATACACTTAGAAAAGGAAATAAAGGAAGGATATTTGCTAATGGAATACATAACAGTTTACATCTGCTAGTATAGTTGCAGGGAATTAGACCAGATGCTGAAAGTCTGTCATCTTTTATTTTGAAAGATATTCTTTCAGTGTATATTATCTGGTGTGTCAATTAAAATATGTTCAAGAGTAAATTTCTTCCTCAGCATTATAAACTTACTGTGGCAGGGTGGCTGAGTCATGCTTGTCTGAATCACTTCAGATTTTCTCTGTTCCTTCAGCCAGCCTTAATTCCCTGTGGACATGAAGAGCCACTTCCTTGGTCGTGCCAGCTGGGAGGGCATGATATGGCTTTCAAAAGCTGGCAGGCAGAGCGGGATGTCCTTCCCCTTAGTTTGTCACAAACCTGTGTTCTCCCCAGGGACAAGAAGCTGTTTCTTCTTGAGGTAGGAATGATAGTGGCCTCTTTTCATTGATTTTCATTTCCATTTCCATTTCCATTTCATTTTCTTTTAAAGCCTAAGAATGTGCCATGCCCTCTGACTAGAAGGAGCGACTGCAAGCAAAGCAAGAGACTACCTATTTAAAGAAAGGTTAGATGTTAGTGCCCTGCACTTCAGCTCACCACAAGATACCTACATATCTTTGAGAATTTCAAACCACGGGACTCCTTACAGCCCACGACCCACTGGTTTCTCCAGAAGACTCAATACTTTAAATAGCACTTGTGAAAAACACCTTGCTGTAACTGTGCTGTTTGAGTGACATACCGATAAATCTCACAGAAATCTGAAGAGAGGTGCTGACCCAAGCAGAGGTTATTGTCACGCTGGCCTCAAGGTAGAAGCACACGCACACAGACACGTGCCAGGCAGGCAGCACATCAAGGTTACTTGCATATACTTCCCAGGTTCCAAGAACAACTTCATGCCTTTCAGAGCTGTTTTCCATTATTTTTCTCATCATTTAGCAGAGGGAGCAAGTGGAGTTTTAGAGCTGGAAGAAGGGTGGCCACCCTGATCACCAGTCTCAGCAAAATTAGGGATGTCTAAGCCTGTGCTGGCAGCAGCTGGGACACTCCGGCAGAGCTGGCTGCCCTCCTTGATGGATCACAGCCGCCACCCTCAGCCACTTTGTGCCTGCTGCAGGGCGGCTGCTCCACAGGGATGCCTGTCTCAGCTCTCCTTCAGCCTCTGCTAATTGGCCTGACAAGGTCTCCCGACAGCCCCTGCCTCAGCAAGGGAGGCTCGTGCTATGTCTAACCTCACCATCTTTGCTGTAACATTGGTGCAGCTGTTGTCTCCTCCACGAGAGGCATGAAGGGCAGATTAGCTGTCTCTCCTCGGGCTAAACCAAACCCAAGTCTTCCAGACTTCGCTAACACGTGCTGCTTTCTTGGTCCTGCCTTTTCCAGTGATCTCTTCTGAGTTGTTTCCTCTCGGGTCTCACCTTTCTTCAGGAGCAGTACCCCAAACCTGACATAGCCTTCCAGCTGAGACCATGCCAGGGCTGAACAGAGATAAAGCTGTACTTTACATATTCTCAGGTACATGTAGAAATATGAGATTTAGCTTTTTTCTTACAGCATGACACAGTAGACTCACGTTCAACAACCAATCCACTAGAGTTTTAAATTTTTTTTAATAAACTCGTTTATTTTCTGAGCTGATCCCTCTCTGTCATTCGCTGTTAGTACTTTGGACATTTCCCTGTTAAATTGTGTTGGTTTATTTTTTAGGAGGACATACGCTAAATACATCAAGCCATTTGAAGGCTGCCCCCAGCACCCCAGAGGTGCTCACCCCTTGCTGCTGTCTGTAAATGCACCAGGCTCATCCTCAAGTCCATCATCGGCACCGTTGGCTGCGCTGCCCACGGCTCTGAGCAATCACAGGGCTACAGCAGCCTCCCACCGAGCCCTTCTTGATCAAAACTTCCATTTTGATAATGAGTTAATCACCGTTACTCTCTGAGTAATGTTTTCCAGCCTGTTCTGTGCCCACCACGCAGCAGATCTGTCTAGACCACACACTTGCTGCACTTGCCTGCGAGCACTCTGCGGGAGACGCCGTGACCAGACATCCATTTGCTTCTGTCAGCGAGATCTGTCACCCTGTCACACAAGGAAATAAGACTGGCTTGACAAGCCTACATTGGCAGCTACTCCTTCCCTGCTCCCTTCCAGGTGTCGGGTTATTTGTTTCAGTATTTTTTGCAGGAATCAGTGTTGCACTGATGGGGTACACTTCCCCAGAGGGCCTTGCCCTCAGTGACGGGCACCCTCCTCTCCTGTTACAGTCCTTCAGAAGATGTGGCAAGAGCTCAGCATTTGTGAACTCTTACAGAAAACCCCCAATGGCTCTGAAATTTTAGTAGAGTTCCCTCCCCTCCCCCCCCCAGTTCTTTTGAGCATCTCAAGATTTAGATCATGAGGTCTAGACGAACTTGAAAGCACCATATTTATTTAGAAAGTACGTGTTAACCTGGTGCTTTGAACTTGGTTGGAGGGCTTGTTTGTTTTCAGTGTTATATTAGTTACATAAATCTTTTTTTTATGTTTCTGCATGAAAACTTTGCTGTCGACCAAGACTGTATACAAAGACTGAGTCACTTCCTCTGAGGCATACTATGTTAAAACATGGGATGAGTGTCTGAGATCTCCATTTTGTGGTGAAAAGCTAAAATAAAGAAATCTTCCAAGAGCAGCTGGCAGAAAATATTTGTAAGGAGAGCTGCCAACTACTAGAGGAAAGTGGCTTATTTATACAGGGGCACCACTGAGACAGACTGAAGAGACAGACTGCGTTGGATTTAGAAAATGAAAATCACCCAAGTGGACAAGGCTGTAAAGACTATATAATATAAAAAATGAATCTTGCAATGCAGCAGCACCTGCATCTGGCAATCTCATTCATGCCTTCTGCAGGAGATAAACCTTCTTGCTCTATCAAATAAACCCCATAATTACATTGCTTAAGTAGGATATTAAGTGGCATCATATTAAGCCATTCCATGACCCTTGTCACTACCAGGCAGTGAGGAGAGCTGTCGCTCCCTGCTGATTTCTCTGGCTATCTATTTAAACACACTGTGGTAATTAGAAACATCTAAATAAAGCCCTGCCCAAGGATTACAAGGGCTGAATCAAGAAACCTTTCTTTCTGGTGACTACAATGCCCTTACCTGCTGTTGTTGTGTGCACACACATCCTTTCCAACGTCCCTCATTTGATATGATCCAAAGCTCTATGAGGTAAGAAAGCAAAGAGGTTCAAAGGCAGCATCCTTTTCCTCCTCTGATTGATAGAGCCTCTGCCACTGGCAAAGAGGATCTTTCCGCAGGGCTTGAAAGCCAAATGTGCTAATTCCTCCTGCTTTACTCCTTTATGCCTTTCTCTGAAGGGAAACCTGCAGGTTTCAGATGCCAGCTTCATTCTAGGCATCCTTCCTAATTACCTGAACCGCCATTGTTAAATGCAGCACATATATTGATCACTTTCGTGAATGTTGCCTTTCTAATATTCAGCGAGAGTGAATCAAACTGTGTCACAGATGTGGATTTCAATCACAAGGTATATCTGAGTGCACCCCACAGATTACCCTTCCTTATAGTAACTATAGCTGAATCAGAAAAAAAAAAGTCACTCAAGTTCCTGTTCTTTAGTTATCATCTAAGGTAATATGATTAGCTCAGGAACACTACTGGGTACCTAGTCCTGGAAAAAATTTCAGCTTCGGGTGGGAGAAACCCCTTGCTGATCATGAAAGGTGTTTGGGAACACGCTTCCAGACTGGATTGCCTCCCAGATTTAGGAAACAGATGGCCTAGAAAGGTCTATGTTCATTTTTCAAACCACCAATTTTAGCATTTTCCTTTCACTTAATTGTGTTTCAAGAGAACATTTTTTCACTTCCCACAGGAAAACCACCACAAAAGGATTTCCAGCTCTGTGCTATGCTGCCATCCCTGCTTTTCTCTCACAGGATTTAGCTCTCCAATGCCTGGGCTCAGATGCTGCTGTGCTTTCCATCAACTGCAAAAATTGTTTGCAAGCAAGCTCACAAACAAACCGTACTTCATGCCACTGTAAAGTAATTATAGTGGTAGACACAGTTTGTAATAATGCTTTATGGAAAGGAAAAAGTCAGATATACCAATGATCTTTGTCAAAAGGGGTTTAAAGATTTTAAGATACTTGAAGAGAAATTGAAGTTGTCCACCTCAATCACAAAGGCAGCCCTATATTTTATAGCCAAGGGCCAAAGCATCATGGTTGAGACATGACAAAAATGCAAATTATTTTGCCTGAATTATTTGACATGGTCTTATGAAAAAGGCTTGTCTGAGAATGCATTGCCTGTTAGCAACCTATTTCCTTTTTCTCCTCATCCAGGACTGTGTTGTATCCCAGACTGAGAGGATCCAATTCTAGCCAAGAGATGGTCCAAACCATATATTGCCAGGTCTTGCATTTGGGTCACAACAACCACAGGTAGTACTACAGGCTGGGGGCAAGAGGGGCTGGAAAGCTGCCCATGGACAAGGACCTGGGTGCTGGTCAACAGCAGCTGAACATGAGCCAGGGTGGCCAAGAAGCCAATGGCTCCTGGCCTGGATCAGCAATAGTGTGGCCAGCAGGATCAGGGCAGGGGTTGCCCCCCTGTACTCGGCACTGGTGAGGCCTCACCTTGAGCTCTGCATCCAGTTCTGAGCCTCTCAGTTCAAGAAGGACATCGAGGTGCCGGAACCTCAGCGGTGTCCAGAGAAGGGGAACAGAGTTGGTGAATGGTCTGGAGGACAAGTCCAATGAGAAGCAGCTGAGGGTGTTTAGCCTGAAGAAAAGGAGGCACAGGGGAGACCTTATCCCCCTCCACAACCACCTGAAAGGAGTTTGTGTTGAGGTGGGGGTCAGCCTCTTCTCCCAAGTAACAAGTGACAGGACAAGAGGAAACAACCTCAGGCTGTGGCAGTCAAGCTTTATATTGGCTATTTGGAAAAATTTCTTCACCAAAAGGGTTTACAGGCATTGGAATGGGCTGCCTAGGGAAGTGGTGGAATCACTGTCTCTGGAAGCATTCAAAAAACATGTGGATGTGGCACTCAGGGACATGGCTTAGTTGTGAACATGGTGGTGCAAGGGTAATGGTTGGGCTTGATGAACTTAAAGGTCTTTTCCAATCTTAACAATCCTGTGATTTTATGATATGAAAAACTACAACATTTAGCCAGTATTTCCCCCTGCATACACAACACATCTTTTGTGATCCAGAAGGGCCACATACTACTAAGGCTTCTCAGTGCCTGGCCATGTAATATATCCACATAATTGTGTAGATAGGTGCATGACCGCACACCCCCAGCCAGCTGGGATGCATGTGTATGTGAACACCAGGTTATCTGCTAATCTTCTGGCCTTTTTAGACCAGAATAGCTGCTCCAAAACAAACATGCTGCAATAGCTGCTCTAGAAGGGCTCATCAGGTGGCTTTGCTTCCCTGAGAGAGATTATTGCCCATGAATAATCACTGCCCTCTGGAAATGCAGTGGCTTTTCTTCAACTGGCATGACCTAGTGAGAACTACACCTGAGCAACTATTGGGAGGTGATGTATTCTGTAACAGTTATTATAGCAAATTGGCTCAGGTAGAGAAGGTCAGGAGAGGTGTTGACTAGAAAAGCTCTTGGACCAACTTGCCCAGAGGTTAAGGGGCAATAAGGAGCAGAATGAAAGATTTTACTTAAGCAGGCTCAAAATCGATGCTGGAAAAAATAACCAAAACAACCCAAGTCTATTTTTGTCTCTTGTCATCTGCGCCTCAATCACAGTATAGAATTACTCTGGTCCAGAGACTGCCTGCCGAGAGAAAGGCCCATATTCATTCCACCTCCAGGGTTTCCATTAACACAGCAGTTACACTGTCATTTGGGCAGAAGGCCCGAGTCAAAGCACTGCTTCATTTGATCTGCATCTGTCCTAAAGTAATATCCCTCTGCCCTTTCCATCCTGTTTCCCTCTGAGGAAGCAGACTGCTGTTTTTGTGAGGAATGACTGCCTCCATTGGACAGCAGAACACTTTGGAGCAATCACGCTAAGTAGACAGCGCTGCTGCTATGAATTACTGTCTACAGCACATTATGGTGACCTCCCTACTTTCTTTTTCCATTTCATATGAGGACCTAGAAAGGAAAGGCACCTTTGTCTCCATTGTAATCATTCAAATATGATGCTTTTCAGCAATTCTTTCAAGGTAACAGAAAGCAATTTTGTTGAAAAAGGAGAATGCTCAAATAACATGGATCCTACTCTCCTCTTGTGTTTGGCATGGTGGAATTTACAGGCAGCCCCTGTATTTCTACAGGATTGAAATTTTGGCATTCTGGAGGCCCCAGTTCAAAACTGTCCCTTTTTTTTACCACCAATTTTTACTGTCAGGGTATCAGGTTGCTATTTCATACAACCGAAAGAAATTTATGGATCCGATATTGTAAGATTAAAAAAAGGATGCTTTTAGTCCTACTGGCAATTTCATACATTTTCGCCAGTCTTTGTGTCTTTTAAGATAAGAAAAGGCCCCAGCTGCAACACAGGGAGATTGCCATCCTCTACCAAGCTAAGAAAGGCAAAATTTTGAGGCTTATTTATTTATATTTATTGCTGTAGTACCCTGGGAAACCATGAACCAAACCATGTTCACATTCCTGTAAATTTTTCTAATTAAAATATCTTGATTTGCAAAGGAAAATGTTGAATAGTTTTAGTATCTTTAAAATCTAGGATTCTTTGGGCTAATTTAGGAATGGTAAACTGTTAATCTCAGCGGTTTTGTTTTGTAAAATAGATGAGAGAGATATTTTTGGGGGAATATTTATTCTGAACAACCTTATGTTTCCTCTAAGGGAGAAAGGATGCTCGGCTCTCCTGTCAAGTTCTGTTTAGCTATTGCTAATGATAACAGTGACCTCTTGTGGATATTTCGAAAATCTTTTCTAATTTAAGTTGTATTAACCTGGTGGTAGTTTTGGATCTGTTTTTTAGCATTTCTAATACATTTGTAACTGTCAATAAAAGAAGAAACAATTTCTTCCTTGACCAAGTTTGTTACTAGACCCCTGATTTCAGTGTAGCAGATCCTTAAGTTAGAAAGGAAAATAGTACATATATTGAATGGTTTGGCTTGGAAGGGACCTTAAACATCATTTAGTTCCAGCCCCCCTGCCATGGGCAGGGACACCTTCCACTAGACAAGATTGCTCAGAGCCCCATCCAACCTGGTCCTGAACACTTCAGGGATGGAGCATCCACAACTTCCCTGGATAACCTGTGCCAGTGTCTCACCACCCTCACAGGAAATAATTTCTTCCTAATGTCTAATCTAAATACACTCTCTGTCAGTTTGAAGCCACTCCCCCTTGTCCTTTCACTACATGCCTTTGTAAAAAGTCCCTCTCCAGCTCTCTTCTAGGCTCCTTAAGGTACTGGAAAGCTGCAATTAGGTCACCCCAAAGCCTTTTCTTTTCTGGGCTGAACAATCCCAAATCTCTCAGCCTTTCCCCACAGGAGCAGTGATCCATGCCTCAAGTTGAAAAGGAATTATGTGGCTGGAGATGGGAAAAAATACCTAGTGGTTTTTTTCCCAAGGACTAGTCTTGGGAGAAGTCCTTCCTGTTTAATGACTGCTGAGGTTTACATAACCATGGAAGTGTTTCACAAAGCTGAAAGACATTGGCACAGAGGAAGAAAAGGATAATGTGTATGAAGACCCACAGGACTGAACTGAATGGAAATGAAACTCAATAATGCAAAATACATTTTGGAAGTAGTAACAAAAATTATCTGGAAGATAGAAACAGAAACCTGGAAATGCTGAATAGAGAGAAAGAAAGAGTGAGCTTATGATGATCCATCAATGGCACTGGGATCCATTAACTTGAAGATTCACTCGTGAGAGAGATGTGTCCCAACCAAGTGGGGAGATATTGGAATATAATACAGTGTGCATTTCTAGGCATGTGTATTAAAGACACGTGAACTTGAAATGATCTAATGCAGAGATGGGCTACTTTGACCATCAGGGAAGAGGAGGAAGCTATCCTGCTCCTGCCAGCAAAAGGAGAAGAAGGTTATGATTACTCTGCACTGTTCCAGTTGGGCTGGAGGACATGGAGGGGAAATCTGCAGAGCATTCACCAACCAATGAGCCTGGAAGCTTTTGCAGTCTTGGCTTTGACCAGTCAGTGTCTGCAATAGGTGAAGGATCAAAGTCCCACCACCATGTGAGGAGCCTGAAGGGACCACAAACAGAATGTTATGTGTAGCAAAAGGAAGAAAAACACCCCTTCCATACACATAATGGAATCGACATAAGCAACAATTCACATTTATGCAAGAAAACAATCTGTTTCATGAAGAGCAATTAAAAAGGAACATACACTTGGCTGAAACGAGCAGTCATTAGAAATGAGAACCAGGGCTTGTTAATGGACTTTCGGCTCATGCTGCTAATTGCAGGTATTAGCATGGAATGATGGTTGAATGATGTCGACTTTACACAATGATCTCACATTCAGAGACTTATAGCAGAAGATAGGAGACACAGCAAAGTGACCCTGTAGTTGCTTTCGTTCTCCAGGCACCACTTATTAACACAAATAACATCATTCCACCCCCCACAAAAAAACCCCAAACAATATCACACTTTAAAAAGGAAACAAAAAACCAAACAAACAAACAAAAACGAAACAACAACAACAAAATAAAAACACAAACAAACAAACAAACAAAAAATCAACCAAACAAAACCCAGAAGTTTAGCTTCCCAACTTTGTCCCCTGTAGCTTCTTTTCAGGACCCTGTGAGATTTAACTGAGGGATGATTTTTTTTTTTTCCTTTTCTTTACTTATACAGTTAATTCATAGTGAAAACACCACATATATAGAAATATATATTCAGGAAAGAAGATAGCTGATAAACAGCCCAACCACAACATACTCATATTATTTTTTGTACACATCATGCTGAGCACTGTGAAACTGGGACACACAGTACTTAAAGCATTACACTACACCAGGAAACCATATTCCATTACCGTTTCACATGGGGGAGGAAGGGAAACAAAACACTGTTCATTTTGCTTGTTTTTCTTTTTCTGTATTTACTTCTTAAGATTCATCAATAATATTTCAGAATTTGCATAAATCTCAAAACCTCTTTCTCGAATTTCAGAAACAGCAGACTTGCAGCAGCACAGCCAGGGGTCAGCATTTCACCTAGGCAGTGTTACTGTCCCCACAGCTTTTGATTGAGCTGTCTTGTCATTTATCCAAGCCTCTGGCCTTTAGATGTTTAATTACCTTTCTTTGAAATGATGCATGGTCATTTACAATAATGTAATTGTCCTCCTGGCCAGTGTCTGAATGTGGAGCTCTCCTTGAAGCTGAGGCACAGCATCCCTGTGATTCCTGGGCTAAACTGCTCCACCAGCACGGGGCCAGCACCAGGGCACTGCACCCGAGGCAACACTCATCTGTCAGAGAAGCACCACCATGTCCCACAGCACAGCTAAAGGGCAAGGGGAAACCCACGGTAGTCTGGGTGAGGGGGCAGGATGGGTACAATGGCAGGATCACCAGGTTCCTGCCTGGAATCCTAGAAAAGAAAAAAGCAGTGCTGAATTAGTCACAAGTCCAGAGGCCAAGTACTGCTCTGGTCACACTGGGGCAGAGCAGCAGCCAGACCCCTGCAGTGTACTGTGGGATTAGTCATGCTCTGAGGCCACAGGACAACACAGCACATTAATACTGAAACAAGTAATTCCCAGGGCTCTCAGAACCATCCCAGTCTTATTTTCTCAGTATTTGTTTCTTCTGCTTGATCAATAATCTGTAAATATGCAGATTTTTCCTTAGCAGGAACAGGAATTTGAATTAGTTTCCCTGTCCTCTGCTTGGCCACTACTTTTCACTAAAGTTACAAGAACTGAGACTTCTCTCTCACTGGGAAATCTTGCTGAAATCACCAGGCATCTTAAAATTTTGTGGTGGGAAGGACTGTTGATCCAGCTGCGAGACCTTACAGAGTCCCACTGTTATTGTCCCTGCTGGCAGCAGCATTTGGAGCCCTCTAGAAAGATGGGAAGGATTACTTCATGTTTTATGTGCTCTGGGTATATTTCAACCACAATAATAAGTAGTGGTTGCAACATAACACTGTCTCTGTCAGTGGTTGTCATGGTTCAGTCCCAGCAGTCTGCAGGGGCAGGATAAAATATTTACCTCCCAGGAGCTCTTGGGAGAGGTAGCTGGTTTCAGTCATCTTGCACTGCTGTGGCTCGCAACAGAAGCACAGCCTTGCACCCAGGCAGGGTTTTCTATCTAAAAATTTAGCAAAAGAAATTAAGCATTAGAAGGAGTCTCAGTGTCCCTTTCCAGAAGCAATCAGTAACCAAGTTTCTC
Source organism: Acanthiza pusilla (assembly GCA_036630365.1). Taxonomy (NCBI): domain Eukaryota; kingdom Metazoa; phylum Chordata; class Aves; order Passeriformes; family Acanthizidae; genus Acanthiza; species Acanthiza pusilla. Next base: position 4,637,966 of record JAXCHO010000098.1, read on the forward strand.
TGAGCAGGACATGTGGATGAAGGCAGGTTCACAGGGCTCTTCCTCAGCTTCTTCTGGGAACTTGCTGGGAACTCCTGGCTCCCAGGAGAAAAGATACCAATTTTCCCAAACAAAGCACATACTAAAACTCCCAGAGGGGTACAGAACACACAAGCAATAGCTGCCTGCACAAATGTGCCTAGGAAAAATGCTTGCATCTGTACAGCCCTTGAAGACTTAAAGTTATTGTGAAGAACAGAGCTGGTGGGGCACGGCATGGCATGGAGGATCCCTTCTCCGTAGTGCCTGGAAGTGGCTCCAGGTTAGGGCCAGGCTGCAGCCCTCGGGCTGGCTCAGTGCAGCACAGGCTGCCTTTTTGCCTGAGCAAGAGCCAGTGGAGGTGAGAGGGGATAGGGTGACAAGTCACCTGGTGTTCCTGTCAGGTGTTATGCAATGAGGGGAGCTGGGTAACCAGCGGTAACCAAAATAAAGGTTTTGTGTGCTTGCTGTGTATCACAGCTCAAGCCCAGACAGAAACTAAGCACCATGCAGCCACTCTCTGCCCTCTCCCTGGTGGGACAGGGGTGAGAACTGGGAGAGAAAAGTGAGAAAACTCGTGGGTTCAGATAAAGACAGTTTAATAGGTAAAGCAAAAGCCACACATATCAGCAAAATGAAACAAGGAATTCATTCACCCTTTCCCATGGACAAGCAGGTGTTCAGTCAGCTCTAGGAAAGCAGGGCCCCATCTCAGATAGTGGTGACTTGGGAAGACAAATGCCACCATTCTGAACATTACCCCTCTCTCCTTCTTTCCCCAGCTTTATATCCTGAGCCCGTAGGGTGTGGGATATCCCTTTGGTCAGTTAGGGTCAGCGGTCCTGGCTGTGTCTCCTTCCAGCCCCTTATAGACCCCCAGCCTGTTCACTGGTGGGGTGAGGAGCAGAAAAGGCCTTGACTCTGCATGAGCAACAGCCGAAACACCCTCTGTTATCAGCACTGTTCCCAGCACAGCGCCAAAACTCAGCCCCAAAGGAGCTACTGCAAAGAAAGCTAACTATCCCAGCCAAAAGCAGCACACCAGAACAACAGCTACACACAGCTCCATGACCTCCTGCGTTGTCCAGGAGGGGCTGGAGTGAGTGACAGAGTGCAGTGAGTCAGGCTGGGACGTCAGTGAGGTGGCTTAGCAAAACCACCCAAGTTCTGGCTTCTTTTCAGACTCCCTCTGCTCCTCTCCTTACCCTCAAGCTCCTTTGTATTGCAGTACAGGAAATAGAAAGATAAACAGAAAAGGCGTAGGTAAAAAAGAACAAAAAAAACTCAGCAAAGGACTGGTAGACTTCTGATTTCGGAAGGAAAGCATTTTGATGAACCATAGAATAAATAGAATATTTTTGGGTGGAGGTTACTCTTAAGGTCAATACATCTAACTGTTACCCCAGCACTGCCAAGTTCACCACTAAACCATGTCCCTAAGTACCACATCTGCAGGTCTTTCAAATACCTCCAGGAATGGCAACTTCCCTGGGGAGCCTGTTTCAGTGTTTGACAACCCTTTTGGTGAAGAAATTTTTCTGATATAAACCTCCCTTGATGCAAGTTGAGGGTGTTTTTTCTTGTCCTATTGCTTATTTTGAGAGAAGATGCCAATCCCACCTTGCCACAAGTTCCTTTCAGGCAGCTGAAGAGAGAGAGTAGAGGGAGTTTAGATCTGAAGAAGCTCTTCGGGGCCCCCCTTTTTCCAGGTTAAACAACACCAGCACCCTCAGCTGTCTCTCAAAAGAGTCTTCTCTTGATAATGCTGACTCATTCAGGCTTATACCGATGAAGGCTGATCTTGAGAAATCATAGAAGGGATCTAAGTGAGAGACTAAGTCTGGACTCTCTGGTCAGATAAAGCTCTAGCAGTGCAACAGAAGTGGGAAAAAAAGAAATCACAGGCTTGGAGGAAGAATCCCTTTCCTTGTTCAGCTCCTGGTGCCTCCTGTTGGTGGCCCTTATTTCCTCTATTGGAAGAAATTATGAGATGTTAATGCCATCTTCCCATGGCTCCTTCCAAAAATCTGCCTTCACTAGCCCATCCTCTGCCACCTGAGCCCCTGAAAGACCCAGTCCCTCTTGTTTACCTTCAATCTTCCAATGTAAGAGCTGGGAATGCAAAGGGAAGCTAGCAAGATCCTAGTCCAAAATAAAAAGCAGTCCTTTACACACCCTCCAGTCAGCGTGTGGACATCCTTGCCAAACAAATCTGTGGGTTCAAAACGGTGCCATAAAAAATAAAGGTGTGAGATGTACTGAGGGCTCTGAAACACACAGACATCACATCTGCTTTAGGAAGACTCTTCAGCGCTAGAGGCTGAGAGATGAAGTGTTAGTATTGTCCTATACTCCAGATAATGTTGCACCCTCTTCCTCCCCACCTCCTCAAATTGGTACAATTCAGGGACCATTCCCAACAGGTAGTTTGTGTGAAGCCGCACATTTTGGTTGGGAAAGAGGATTTAGCACTGTGGACACACACATCTGCTCTGTGCCAAGCAGTGCCTGTGCCAGAGAACAATCCCACACGCAGCTCATGACCAGAGGCAGAGCCAAAAACGTCCCTGCTTTCCCTGTACTCCCTCTCCCACCTGGAATGAATGGAGGCAAAGGGACAGTGCCATTGGCTGATCCTGCCCAGCCCCGTGCTCCCTGCCTGGCTGCTGTGTTCTGATGTGCAGGGGCTGTTCCCTGGCTCCTGCCCGAGCGCTGCATGTCGGACGTGAGCCGTGCGCTGCTGTCCCAGGAGCAGCTCCAAAGCAATACGTGCTTGCAAGCAAACCCACTCCTCACTCGGGGACACATGACTCAAGCGAGAGCTCAGAAATATTTAACTCCTCTCTGCCAAGAGATTTTCCAGCACCAGGCGCAGAAGGAACAGAGTGCTGAGCAAAAGGCAGACTGCAATCAGCAGCTGTCTGTCTAAAGGAGAACAGATATTGCTGCTAAAAAAAAGGATGTAAACCCAGGCTGTCTTACAACTGGAAGCACATCAACTCTTAGTGATGCTTTAGGACACATTCTCCAAGAGGAATTACCTCTTACTACTCTCAAAGATAAAATGAAGAAGCCTCTGCACTATAGAATTAGCACATACTGAAAATATTTGTAAAGGTCTGGCCAAAGCTGGCACTTATGCAGAGTCAATTGCTGAAAAGTAAACAAGAAAATTACTTCTTGAAAGCACCATCTGGTAAGGAGGCACCTCTGTGAAATGAGAAGCTTGTGATTCAGTCAAACAGTTCTGAACACAACCTTGTAACTGTCTACACAGCAAACAAAACACTTAAGTGTGTGAACAGTGGGAGGCACATTTTTTTTACAGTTCCTTTATTTAGGAAAGTGGGATCTATTTGGGCCTCTCTAAGCAACAGAAAACATACCAGAAATAACAGAAGTTCTGAGTCTAGACAAAACAATATAAAAATGGGGAAAAATTAGAAGATCTTTATGCACAATTAATTTGAGGAATGTGTTGATACACTGTGGTACTGAGGTTACAGTACTGCAGGATTGTAGAAGGAATCAATTGTCTTTTATGAATGCCATGATTATTCCACACTACTTGCTCAAGCTCAGAGCCTCCCTCGACTTCCATATATAAATTTGGAAAAGAAAAAGCTTTCCAGGATATATATAAAGCTCAAATGGAGGGATTTGGGAGCAACATCTTGCCAGATTATTTTCATTTTTCCCATTCAAACATTTCTTGTATTTTCAGGTGTCTGGTAGTATTAAATACTGAGAAAGGACATTAGGCTACTTGGAAAATGATCCAATTCTTATGGAGGATTTACTCTGCCTGGGTGCAAATGAGCTTAATCCTGAGCTTTGTAGGTAAACCTGGCATGGGGGCAGAGTTGATTCATAACAACAGCAAGCAAGAGAGAATAAAAATTTACACTAAAGTAACCTCCTATCTTCCAGACAGCTTTTCCACAAACACATGTAAGCTCTGGGAATGCTGCACCTTAAGCAAACCAGGCTGGACACTTCAGTATTAGCCCTTCCCCTGGAATTACTGTGGTTCCACCAGAGAGAGGTGCCTGAGGTTTGGGTATTCCCTCACGTGCCCTCCTACCCTCCACTTCCAGTAGAGACCAAGGAAAGTACCAGGAGGAGGGGGAAATCACATGCTCAGTGATTTCTGGTTCTGGGTAAGCAAATTTTGTTTTCTTTGAATACCTCTATTTGAATCTTGTTCTCCACTGGCAATTGAGCTTCGTGTCTACATCAGGCCTAACAGATTTACTTAAAAAGAAGCTGATCCGAGAGCGTCCCACATGAAGAAGCAGCTCTTGATGTGCCTGTAGAGAGCAGCATCCTTTCCAGTGTTTCTCTGAGTATGGGCAAGGCTCCAAGCAGCTGCCTGAAGGTATCAGGAATGAAGCCACCCTTTAGCAAATCCCCCGAAGCAGCTTCGCCTCTGGTGACACCTACTTCAGTGGCAGAAACCAAATTTACCATGACAGTTTTGTTACACCTCCTGATAAAAGACCTGTTCTCTGTAACACACATCATCACTGGAGGTTTAACCGGAGCTGATAAAAGACATGTTGGTGGCAGGTTCAGATCTCCATGCAGCCTCATGGTGATAGATCTTACCTGAACACAGAGGGAATGGGGAAATCACATTGGTGCTGGGCCCTTGCTAAGTGGACTTCCATTCAGGTAACAAATCATCTTCCTCCTTGTGCCCAAGGCAAATAATTTAAGGTAAAAGAAAATAAAGCTGGCACAAAGCACTTAGGCATTTCCATGACTACTTAGCCACAGTAAGCCTGTCTTCTGTTAGCCAACAAGGGCAGCCAGCCAGCACTGTGAGACCAGGCAGCACAGCCTCAGCCACCGACAGAAAACATGAGGTACTTGCTCCAGGGCAGGGCTGAACTTGAAGTTGGAAATTTCTCCACTTATGATGATGGACACTATATTACATATTCCTCCCTCCTTCTGTTTTAGAAGTATCTTTCTTTCCCAACTCTGATTTAAGAAGTCCTGCTGCCTAAATCTGCTTTCTTACTATAGCTTTGGCCAAAGAACTGGCAGCTGAAGCCACCAGTCAGCAAAACCTTCCTGGGCATTTGGTTTATTTACCTTTTATCTCTTTACTCCCTTGAAAAGCAAGCCAGTGGTTCAGCAAGGGAAGAACAAGACGCTGTGATGAGAAGCGGCAGGGATTCACAGGAAAGGCTCAGGATGATCGCAGTGGGTCCCCTGAGGGCTTCATGAGCTGAACCAAGAGTAGGAGGATTTGATGACCTCGTGAGCAGGAACGCCAGAGAGATGCCTCCCTTTGGCTTTTGCTATGGTTAAAGACAATTACGCTCTTGGCCATTTGCTGTATACCATCCTCAAGATGCCTTCCCCGGGTCTGCATGGACACAGGACTATAACTTCGAAGTTTCAGCTCTGCCTCTGGAGTATACCGGGTAGGGAAAAGGGGACCTGAGTTTTTTCTCCAACTTTGACTGTGGTGAGGCTAACTAGCCTGACCCCAACCAAGACCATCTTCTGCGCTCAAAATCCAGGTCTTCCCAGGAGCAGGGCTCCAATATGGCTGTTGTACAAAAAGAGCAGCAGATATTTATGAGAAAAAACGTAAGCAACATTCACAAGTGAAGATACTGCTTCCATGGATGCATGAAGTCCCAAATTTAGCAGACAAAGCAGAATCCCACATATGGCAGAACAGAGCTATAAAAGTTGTCAGCAAGTGATATTCATCTTGATTTAGAAACAACTTGTTCCTACCATGTAATGTAAATGCAATGGAAAATATGCCTGTCTTTTAGCTGCAAGTGTAGTATGCACATTCACTAGAGGAACTAAGAAAAGTGCTGGCATGGATTCACTTTTTTTTTCTTTTTTGCACCTGACTGAGAGTATCAGATTTCCTCCCAGTCTTTCTTACTCTATGGTTCAACAGCCATCAGATTGCAACAAGTGCTGCTGGACAGAGCGAAGCAGCATTATTTTTTGCTCCTGATGGAAGTGATGGAAGTAAGACAACAGACCACAATGGTTTCTACACTCTAAGAATGGCATTACTCAGGGAAGCAGGTGCAGTCTGAGGTGCTGCCCTTCCAGGGCTTGGTATCTATCTACTAGCAAAGGACATGCAGAAAAAGGCAAAAAAGTTATTTATTAACTTAATGCAGTTACTTTACCTCCATTGTTCTCAAGTCTCGAGGTGCATGGGGATCTGGGTAACAAAAAGGAAACCTTGATCAGTCATCTTTCCTCACCTCCTTTCTTTGGTGAAAGGAATGATGTTTCAAGAATGCTGCTGTCCAGCACATCAAAGCAGTTCAAGCAGCATTTATAGACATTCCCACACACACTCGCAACCTAAAAGAGCAGCCCTGTAACTGATGTTTTTGTGCTCAGACATTCAATGAACACAAAGGTCAGTCAATCCAACACCAAAAGAAAAAAAAAAAAAGGCTAATATTTACAAAAAATGCCTTCACAGCAATTTTGCTCCACAGACTAGCTGTCAGGAAGAGGTAATTAAGTAATTAAGGAATGTGATATGCTCTCCACTATCTGGCTTAGCTTTCCCTTCACACAATTCTATTTTAGAAGAGAATATCCTGAGTTGGAAGGAACCCACGAGGACCATCGAAGTTTCGCTGCTGACCAGTGTCCCATCCGCCCCCACACTAGTGCTAGCCATGCCTTGGTCTGGAACACTGCCTCCCTCAAAGCACCCTGAAGGTGTTTTATTTTACTGGACTTAGACAATAAAGCACTTTCTATAATTCATTGTAACCGTACATTTTTTAGAGCTTAGTCTATTGGGACAGTTGGGTCATGCTTAGGGCTACAAATTAATCCAATAGGCTACAAAAGAGCCCACGGTCATACCCAATCTTTGTCACTACTCACTCCTGAGGAAGCTAAAGGTTCATCTCTACCATCCCACCCTGCTGAGGGCCCCTCAACCCCCAGCCCCCCTTATTTTGAGGCCCTCCTTCAAATCCACCCCTTACATTCACAGCCAGTGCCTGAGTCCACAGCAAACCCCACTGCAGCCTCCCCCACTTCTCTTGCACTGGGGTAGAACAACTGCCCTGCAACTTGTGAGCCCCAACACCTAACCACTGCTCCTGGGATGCCATTTGCTTCTTAAAGCCTCACAGGGCCAATTCTCAGCCCTCGGGCTCCTGCCAGGAAAATCAAACTATCACCCCCCACCCCTTTCTGGCAGCAGCACATCAGTGGCTTGTTTCTGTTCACACCTCATTCACCACAGCTCCAGCTCTTAGTCCTCACCGAATGATAAAATTTCTCCCATGAACTCACACTCTTATAAATTCAACCTGGTTTATTCCAAATATCACATAAATTAAACACATTTCCCATGAATATTGCAAATACACATGAAATGAACACTGTAATTTTTAAAAAAAGTTTTGGCTTTGTTTATGCAACAAGAAGTGCCAAATGTGGTTAGAACATGAACTTCTCCTGTATTTACTAGATACAAAAAGGTGCAGATTAATAATTTATATTTATACATATGTACACACTCCATTTCATTTCTAGCTTTAAAACAGTAAAAAATGGTTTCAAGTTTATCTACATTAAACATACTCATTTACATCTGGTCAGAAGCCCCAGATAAGAGTTGATACAATCATTTCACAACTGCAAAATTAAGGCGCTACCAAAATACCAGTTCCACTAGTGTAAAATGTAACAGGAATAGAGTGTACAGCTTTCTATTTATCAATTTAAAAGTGGACTGGAGAACAAGGAAAAAGGAGCAGTAAGAAACATGACAAGTTCTACAGGTTAGAAGTACAAAGAGATCTCGATGACTATCAAATGAACATATTAAAATACAGTAGATAAAAGGCCTCAGTGGCAAACAATTAGTATGCTTCTGAAAGACAAAAAAGGTTAAAATATATATATCATTTTGTAGCTTGAAATTTTACAGGTGAACAACAGGTGTAGAGGTAGAGGGATTTTTTTTTTTTCTTTTTGGCCTCTTTACGATGTATAAAGAAGGGCCACATTCACCACAGTGAAAAGACTCATCATATATCCCAGCATCCTTGCTTGGACAGCAAGCAAGAAAAGTGTAATGAGCTAGAAAGGCAACGAATCCTGTCTATCTCTTCCAGGAGCTCAGCTCCAATGCTTCTACATGTACCTTGGCAACAAGTTACACCTAAGCACAGACTGGCTGTAACGTGGACGTTTCTTCTAGAGAGCAACGAGACAGCTTTTCCCATGAGGTACTTCTGGATGCTGTAGATATTATATGGCAGAGGTGATTTGGTAAAAATGAAACTGGTACTTTCCCTTAGAAAGCAAGTACCACAGGGCAGTGGTGATTTTATTTATTTATTAAAGCTTTGCTATTTGATCAGCATTCAATGTTTTGGAAGAAATGTCAGCTTTGGGCTGCTAATATGAGTATTTGCATCCATACACAGACAATTCCTTTGTTGTTATCATTTATCCAAAACATCAGTCACTGAAATATTCACAAACGGCTTTAAACCTTGACTAAAAAAAAATCCCTCTACAGTTCAGCTTTCTTTTCAATAACAATCACTTCATTAACTATACAGGCCTTCATGAACACAGTGATGTCACTTCCCATGTAGAATGTCTTTACACATTACAAAACAGCAGTAAACAACCTCTCATTTCATAGGGTTTTCTGTCAGAAGTACCTCAAAAGTAGATATCTTGAAAAAATCACTCTTGCAGAGAAGAATATTAACATTAACATTTACTGAGGCAAAGCCAAGAAGACACTAACTAGCACCTTGATATTTTTTTTCTTAAGTGCACACCTATCTGTAAAATTAAGCACATATAAGATCAGGGACCAGCAATATACAAAGACCATCAGCATCCTCTTCCAGCTAAACTAGTAATACTCAAAACTAGGCCAGACACACAAACAAGCAAGATGAGTGAGTCTTGAAGAAATACACAGCATGAAAAGGAATGGGAAGAACAGGAAGCTGAACAGAAAGGATTGCGAGATCAAATACAGCCCATCTTCTGGTCCGAGAATTAGTTTGTGAAATCACTCTTCAGTAGCTCAGCTGACAGTGGGCTGAAGACCTACTGACTTGTGACATTTCCTCCCCAAGTATACAACAATTCCTTTATACTTCAGTGAATTCCTCTTCATCATCTTCAGCTCCTGGAGGAAATGCATTCAACTTGAATTTTGAGTATTTTGGTGGTGGTAGCAGAACTTGCAGAAGGCTACTGTAGAGGTTATGACATCATTGGTTGTACATTATGCACTTCACAATTCAGAGAATATACTTACAAACTACTTAAATAGAAAAGGCGTGTTCAAGGTAGAGGCAGTTACAGTACATTCAGGGTATGTTACAGAAACCATTTGTGGTAGCCATTTGCTGAAAGGAAAAAAACCTCTGAATTTTTGTTTCCCAGACCACACAGGTTATAATACCCAAAAAGAGCAGGTAATATATAATAATCACTGCATTTTAATGCAGTCTTCTTCCAGAATTCATGTACAAAGTGGAAAAAAAAAAAGTTTAAATACCTCTTCATTGACAAAAAAAGGAGTAAATAACTAAAAAAGAAACCAGGCACTTTGACCGTTTAGGTAAGCAGCCATTTCTTCTTACCAGACTTCTGGACATGAACAAGTCTTTACATTGGTCTTGCTATGCTTGCAGCACATAGAGATTCAAGTCAACTATTTTTCCCTGTTGGTAGTATCAGTTCTAGTTATAGGAAACTATGCCAATTGAATTGGTAACACTGAGTTATTTCATTGGCAGTTGAGCAAATGTTGATCATTTGACTGACAAGCGATCAATTTAACAGCTATCAAAGTTAGATATTAACAAAACAATACATAAAAAAATAATCAAAGAGACAAATGAAGGTTAACACCTGACTGAAGCTTGCATTGAGACTTGCCTTTATAGGTTCGGTTTGTGACTCCTTTCACGGTGTTACTGTGAACTGATTTCCATCACATACAGCAACTGGTACTAAACTACAATACTTTCGGGTTTGAAACACGTTCAGTAGAGACCACCCCAACATAACAGGAGGTTGGCATGACACTGCAGGAAGGAGGGAGATAGAGAACTCCCCACCTTTCATCCTCACTGGTTCCACTCGCAGAGCAGGTGTTCAGAGTAAACTGCAGCATGCCTCCCTCGTTCTTGGGATGAAATCATTATTTCACAGCAGTGTTTATCATACTTTAGGGAGCGGCTTGGTTTGAATTTAGCAGTAAGACCGGCTAGGATTACTTTGGGTTTTCTCTTCAAAGAAACCAAAGTACACTTTCTGAACATTTTCTATATACCCATTCTGCTACAACATGTAAATCACAAAGGAGGGATTACCTAAGGCTACCAAATAAGTGTACTTATTCAGTAGCTATTATTCTTTCAGATAAACATCCTCAGATGCCTTGACTACAAACGGCTTAACCTGTTTCTTCCTCAGACTGTTATTTGCTGAAGGGAGAGAGATGTGGGTGTATGACAGACTGCCTTCCAATTCACTGACAGAGTACTGTTGATTATAGTCCTCGTGCATACTTCTGCTGGGCAGTGTAACTCCTCTTCTGTCCACTACCTTCAAGAAAGTCCAGGAAACACCTCTTCAATCCACTGTCCAGTTTCCTCTTCCTACTGAGTGAAAATCCAGATCACATGCAGGCCAATGGCACTACTCTAGAACTTAACTCTCTTGCAGGCTAGAAACATCAACTCTATCCTAGTACTTTGAAGCAATTATCCACATCCATCAGCTACGTTCTAAATGTAGCATAGCTTTGCAGAGGCTCAGTTTTCACCAGGACAACAGGAGAGTGTGCAAGGTTTGGTGAATACCCAGATAACAAACCGATGCAATCGATGGATGCAGGACGCAGTCAGAAAGGGCTGTTCCTTCTTGAAGGAATCTTTAAAAAATACAAAAAACAACCCCTCCCCCTTTGCCCTCCCCCAGAACAACCTGTCATGAGATGTTTTTCGGTGCCCACTCACGACACAAGTCCATGTTATCTGGGTCTTTTGCGAGTCACAAATATCAATACGCGTCTGATGGCGATCAGACGATCCTTAAGGGAGGTCATGGCCAGTATCGCCAGCTGAGCTCTGTTCTCCAGAGGCAACACTGCCAAGAGCCACCAGTACCAGGCAGGACCACTGGGGTTGCTCTGCAAAAGGATGGAAAAACATGCAATTATGTATGCACCAGCACTGCCCCATGAAGAACATCACCTTCCTTCTCACATTCTATTTACTAAGAAAGTCACCAGAAAACAAGCAACAACTAAACACTTAATTGCAGGTGTTCTCTTTATCTGTATGCACCACTAAGCCTTATCTCTTCAGTTACCAAATTACACAGATATATTGTTTACCATCCTTCAAGCCAAAAGACCAAAATTGGGTAAATAAAGGTCTAGAATGTACAAAACCACAGCAAAAATCTGTCAGAAAACAGTCTAATGTAAAAATTCTGTGTAGAATAAGGCTGCATAAGTAGGCAGGTTTTATTACCTGTGGCTCTGGTTCTTTTCCTGGCATGGATCCAAAATGATTGAGAATTTGCACTTTCATATTGTCTTTAAGAGAAGTAAACCAGGCAACAGCTTGATCATAAACTGAATCATGAAGGCGGACAAGTTCTTCATATTCTGGTCCTTCAACCTTATTGTTAAAAGAAGGGAGATGGAACAAAACAGGTTTGATACCATGGAGTCCATATGCTTCCCCAGAAGCAAACAAAGCAAAATAATGCAGTGACTACTACAGCTGTTCAAATGTCCTTATTTAAACCAACTGTGCCCAAGTCTCAGATTTCAAACCTGTGATGCTGGAGTCTTTTTACCCTCCCTTAGGTGTTCTGAAGTGACATTTCTTGGAGCAGTAACTGCCTCACTAGTATCCACTCCTAAATGCTGGCGTAAAAGAAGAATATGCCCTCCAATCCTGGGACATATTTACTGCTCAAACCCAAAATCTTGAGTCCCTGTCACAGAGTGACCTCGGGACAGTGGTATATCATCTGGCAAAACAAAACAAACACTGCTGCCACCGAGCACAGAGACTGGGGGGGCTACGGCACTTAAGAGATCAGCGCTGTTTTATGGAAGTGTTAAGGCCATGGCAGGACAGCAAAGGAGAAGGAGGAGGGTAGACACCTGAGCAAGCAGGAAGCAGGGAAAGTGATGCTTTCCCAATACCAGAAACAGCCGTGAAGAAACACCCTCATTGAAGCAGAGTGTTTTAGTTGCACAGGCCTACTATTAGCTATTAGGGGGAAAAAAGCGTAAGCAAAACCCACTACAAATTGGTGACTTTGGGGGGGGTTTGTAGGGCTTTGATTTTGGCTTTTGTTTGGGGCTGTTTTGTTCCCCTTTAACATGCACATCAATGGTGTGATTTCACCTATGCTATTCACTCAGAAACACATCTGATCTAGCGGCTCTGGATGCCTTTCACAGTTGAGGAGAAGCAGCTCTAGAGAGCAATTAATTTCATCTTAAGGTAGGTATCTCAGAGCAGATAAAACAGGCATCTTTGGACTGAGATTTTTCACCATCAGACATATAATGAATGTAGGGCACTGAACAAACACCAGCCTCCCATGTGAGACAAGATAAATCTCACTCTAATTATGAAGAGGTGGGTCTCTGGCACCATCTACAAACAATGCCTGTATACCTGAGTTCCACCACTCTTCACTAGGGATTTCAACAGAGCAGAGGCCTCACTCTGAGCAGACTGCCTATTCCAGCCTTTCACAGGCAGATGCACCTCCATGAGCTCAACCCTTCATGCCCTGGCAAACAACTGCAGCATCCTGCACAGGTTAGAAAAGCACTACTAAGGCTTTGCAGACTTTCACTTCAACTATGAGAGTGTGCCTGTATGACCAAACTGAATGACCAAACTGACTTCATCAGCTGGCAGGAGCTTACTTCTAAGCTCAATGTTAATAGCTACCAAGGCTTTATAGACAATAGTCTGAAGACGATCCAGAAAGCATGCCCAAAAATTCAGCCTTTGGCCAGCGTCCACCACAAGTACCTCACCTGATGCAGGTTTTCTAAAAGGTGTTTAAAAGCTACTCCCCTCTCTGCATTTCTCTGCTCTCAGTCAGCTCTAATGGATGCTTGTACAGGGCACAGTTAACTACATGTCACTAAGAACTCATCTTAAAAGCAGACTCCCACATTTATCTGAGGACCTGTTCTGTAAATGAGAGCTTGGAGGACATATGAAGTGTGCCAACTACCTGTTCAGTTCAAGAGAACAGTCAGTTCTCTACCAACAGGAGCATGTGCTTTTAGGCATTAAATTCCGTACCAGTTTTAAAATGTTACTCTGATGCCACCTAAACACCATGACCTCAGCATCCTAGAAACTACTTTGAGATCCATGAAGGGAGTGTAACATTTGAAGCAGAGATTATTATAAGGAAAGAAAGGAAGAAAGGGAAAGAAGATACAGTTTGTTCCATGGTTTTAAAAATAGAGCTTTAGTGTATTTGTAATGATATTGGCTTAAAAATAATGCACAGCTAGCTTGAAATGCAACAAGGAAAGGCTATTTAAGTGAATCCAGCAATACATGGGTATGAATAACTTTGCACCATAGATCACCTTTTTATCTTCAAGATACTCGATGTTTGCTGTGTTATATCCATCTCGTTGGCCATGGCTTAAGACCCTAAAACGACGGACACCAACTGTATCAACAACTGAGCGTCCATCAGGAAAAAACTTTACGTCCCTGATCTCTAATATACAGCCATGATCTGCAAATCTGAAATGACAGAAGGGCATAAAAGTGGAAGTCATCAACAAGTGTTTATAGACATCAGGACAAATACTGGGCCTAATTCACCATTTCTTATTTGAAAGAGGATTCTGCTTTGGTGACAATACATTTCTGCTTATTCACATAAGCCACACAACCCCCACCCTTTCTGCCTTCCCTCAGAGGACCTGGGCAGCAGCATTTTCAGGGCATGTTTGCAGGGTGGGAGGGTTGGAAAAGGACAGGAAACTGAATGAACCATGTTTCATGCTGGGAGTTGCCAGCTGCTGATGGCAAATTCATCTGGTTTACAAAGAAAACAAGATGGATAAAGATACCATACGGAAGTCCAGAAACTGAGGAAAAAATGCATAGCTGTGAGGGCTATCCCCCTACTCCAAGGTGTAAGCAGAAGACTGCAGGCTTTAGAAGAAAAAGGCTTCTATATGGCAAGTTTTTGCTTGCATTTGTTTCCTTTTAAAAAATAAAAGTCAAACCAAACCCAAAATATCCTCTTCACAAAAGCACATTTGTATCCATTGTACTTAAAGTAGGCACAGGTTTTAATCACACCCTGGAAACAGGCATGCAATAAACTTTTACTTTATCAAGCTTACTTAACTCTACCTTTGTGCTGCAGTGATTTCACTAGAGAGGCTGATTGCACAATGACTCTTCACCACAATACATGTGCAAGTCTACACCTCAGCCCACTGCTAAGCAGGAGAAAGCACTGTATCTAGTCTCATCTCAAGATACCAAATTCCTGCAGGGTCTGATAAATTCTTTATCAGGGAAATGCTTGTTTTACTAGGGCTTGGCCATTTCTTACAATGGAGTAATGAAGAAATTACTCCTGTTTCTGCTCTGCCAGAAATCATGGGTTTGGAAGGGGTTGGGGGGAAGCTCACCACTGCGAGCAACTGTTCTCTCCCAGCCAGTGTACAGGAAAAAATCAGGAAGAGCAGGAGGAGCAGAGCTGCACACAGCTAAGTCCTGGTGCTCTACCAGTAGGACTGATTAAAAAAAGCAAGTTTGTTAGTTAATTATAGCAATGTTACACTACACGCTATTTAAACAGCTACATAACAATTGTTTTTAATTAATGATTTTAGTGGGTTTAGAAATTAATATAGAAGTGATGATTTTTTTCTTTTTTGTTGCTCTTTGAGAAGTTACTTTTGGGTAGAAAGTGACCTCAATCAAAGAGACAAGAAAGCGCCTGGAGACAGGCATAAAATGTGCCAACAACATTAAGAGCTTATAGTCTTTTATCAGTTTTAAGTCAAAGTTGAGAAATAAAACAGAAGAAGGTAATGAACTGAACATGACTTGTCACTGTGTTTTTCAAGTGAGGTATGTATCCATGTCTCAGCAGATGAGGCAAAACAAGTTTTCCCACTTCTTGTATTCCCAAGTTGATTTCGCAATTTTGAATAAACAGAAGAACTTCTTTACTCGTGTAAGAAGCTGCAACAGCCTGCCAGGTGTCTGCAGATGAAGGCTTCCTGCACTTCAGTGGTAGATAATTTTAATTCAAGTTATCATGCTCAAAAAGTTTTAATTATTTTAGTAACTCAAAAGAGACAGGACATAGAAATCTAACCATACCATTGCATTTTAAAATACTCTTCATGATGTTATCTAACAAACCAATTATTGTGTTTTGGGTATTTAATGCCTTGGCCCTCTCTGTTATCATATCTGACTCCAAGTAAGTTTGGCTCTTCCACAAGCCTGCATGGATGTAAGAAGAGTTATCACTGAAGTCCTAGGGTAATTCTGTCCTCACTCTCACAAGTGTTCACTTTGAGAAAACTGGTAATAGGTCTGAAAGGGACTGTGTAGCATCAGGTGCTGCTGGAGTCTGAACTCCACCGAGTGCAGTACTGACAGCATGCCAAATGGCACTGCAGCACAGCCACAGCTGACTGGAAGCTGCAGCATCTCACGTATTCTTACAGGTACCTTACTGTTCAGTCTGGGAGAAAAACAAAATAACCCTGCCAAAAAAGAAGAAGTGGACAAGGAAAGGCTGCCAAGCCTCAGTATTGACTGCCCCCCTCTCAGCTCCAGAGATGGTCACGTACAAAAATGCTGCTCCTGAGGATGCCTGGCTAATGTGTCCTTTAAAATTCCCATGCTGTTTATCCATTCCACAGCCTGCATCATGCCAATGTAACTTCTGAAATCAGCAACTATTGCATCTCATAAGGCAGACCTCTCAAGACCATCTCATGTTTCCCCCATGAGCATGGTTTCAAAACCCCATAATCTGTAAAGTACTTAAACTTGAAGGCTTTCATAGAATCACAGAATAGTTTTGTGTTGTAAGGGATCTCTAATCTAGCCAGTCTCTGCATAGGGAGCTGGAAACACATCAGCATCAGAATTCACAAAAATGAATGAAAGGTGTGATCATATAGAAAGACAATGTAACCCACTCACTGTAAATACTTTAGACATTGCAACACAGCAATAAAGACAAACATTCAAATTCAACATTTAGCAGCAAAACAGACTTCTCAGCCAAGGGTATACTTTGTCTCATTAAAATGATACTGCTCTTGCAGCAAAGCTATGGGAGGTCTGGATGTTTTGCCTTATTTTTGTTTTGTTTTTTTAAACTGAGTAGACAGAGGAGGAACCTCACCCAGACAGTCATCTTTCACTGGAACAAACAGGCCAGCAAGCTTTCCAAACACACAGCAAATTAAGTGCTATTTTTGGAGCCTGTAGTAGCAGGATGAGTTGCATTCTTGCTATCATCTAACAGTGGAGTAATAAAATTAAATCTTTGTGTAAAAAGGAATGTTTGAAGTTCAAAACGAAGAAGTAAGCAACTTTAGTATTGGTTCATACAGGACTGGAAGGAACCACAATGGTTTGGGGAGACAAGTATACTGTGCTGCAGTATCCATTAGCATCACAACAGCCTCTGTCAACAACAGGATGTTCTCAGCTCATCTCCTTACCCTTTTAATTCATCAGCTAAGCACATGCCAAACTGCTTGGTGCCAGTTTCCATGCATCTTCTTATCATCAGGCGATAACGAGGTTCAAAGACATGGAGTGGACAAGGGATAGTAGGAAAGGCCATGGTACATACGAAGATGGGAACATCTTTATTCAAACTGTAACAAAATTGTTTAAAAAAATTACTTTTTTTTCCTGGGTGCTGCTATATTCAGCATAAATCCTTAATACAAAAACAAATGGTTTCCTTAGACTCAATCTTTGTAAATGTGTATCTCTTCCAGGTTTGACATTTTCACAAGACAATCAGTATTTCAGGACTCTTTCCATTAAAACATTAAGTAAACAATCCCTCTACTTCCATAGAGGAAAAAAGTCAAGAAATAGTCGATTTCCCAAAGGCATGCATACTGATACATCTAACTTGGATACACATGACAAGATTTTGGTGATAACTTTTCACAGTAACAAAATACTTAAGAACCACTTTCAAAGCAAGATGGCAGAGAATCCCCAAACTCAGTAAAGCCCTTTGATTTCAAAGCAGCCCACTAATCCATTTATTTTTTTCAGGATTAACTGCATGTTTTGTTTTAAGTTGAGTTATAGCACAACATTCACAAGTCACAAACAAAACTGGATCCTTGAACTTCTGACCTGAAGTATAACCCATTTACAATATGAATTCTACTCCCAGAAAACCCCCACTGTAACTTCTACAGCTACTATGTTGTTTCGGAGGAAAAAGCAATTATCCTTATTTAAAGAATATTGTTGTGCCTCTACACCATCCAAGCACATTGTTATTTATCTGCAACATATATGTCAATAATACAAAACATCTGGCACGTTCATTTACAAATTCATTCTTTTGGTGCATTTTTAGAAGCAAATCAATCTTCTTCAATAATTTAGATTGAAAAATACATTTTTGCAACAGCTGTCAGTACTATAAAGAGAGCCTACTTTGACAATTCCTTCATTTCTTCCTCATAAACTTTCTTCCTTTCAGATAATTCCTCTGGCAAGTAACGGACTATCAGTTCTTCTGTAAGGACGGTCTTCTTGTAAGTTCTGCTTGCCAGAAACTACAAGGAAGAGTCAACTCTTAAGTCTGATAACAAGAAGACAAGTAACATCTCTTCCTCCCAACCCATTCTTCCCTAAGACCAAAGTGCACATTACTTGGGATCGTACTGATTCCTCACCCTTTTCAGCTTCCAGGCACCAAAATTTCCACTTCAGCATATGTGGTTCACCCCACTGTTCTTTTAACTCTAACCCCATCCTCTTTTTTGGCTGACGTTGTACTACCAGGAAGAAAAGGCAGTCCTTCCTCACTTTTGCAGAAGATACATACATCTTTTTCATCTACAGCTCTCAGCTTACTGGCAAGAAGTACTAAGCACAGGATACCTATGTCTGCTGGACCACAAGCGTTGACCAAGGAGCGACCATTCCTCATTCACCACGAGGTAGACAGAAAAACTGAAAATGTGGTATGAACAGGGCTATGGCTGCGGCTCCTCAGGCATGACCTGATGTGATACTGGAAGCCTCCATTCCTTTAAGAACCAGCAAAACCACTTTTTGCCAATGAATGCCAAATATATCCTTGAGTAAATGAGCTCTGTACACAGCTTGATGCTGTCAGTACTGTCCTGTTCTGGTTTCACAGAATCATAGAACAGGATGGGTTGGAAGCCACCTTTAAAGGTCATCTAGTCCAACCCCTTCAGTGAGCTGGGATATCTTCAAATGGATCAGGTTGCTAAGAATTTCCTATCCAACCTGACCTTTAATGCTTCCAGGGATGGGGCATCTGCCAGTTCCTTGGGCAACCTCTTCCAGTGTTTCATCACTCTCATGGTAAAAAATTTCTTACTTCCATCTAATCTCTTCTGATGAAATCCACTCTCTTTCACTATAAAAGCATTACCCCTGTACTAAAAAGTCTGTCCCCATCTTTTTTATAAACCTCCTTGAAGTACTGTAAGGCTGACATGAGGTCTCCCCAGAGCCTTCTCTTCAGCAGGCTGAACACCCACAACTCTCTCAGCCTTTCTTCATAGAGAGGTGCTCCAGCCCCAGACCACGTTCATGGCCCTCCTCTGGACTTGCTCCTGTGCTGGGGACCCCAGAGCTGGATGCAGCACTCCAGGTGGGTCTCACCAGAGAGGAACAGGGGGGCAAGAATCACCTCCCTCACCCTGCTGGCCATGCTGCTTTGGACGCAGCTCACAAGTAGAGCACAGAAAATTTCCACATAGATGCTTTCAGAAGTACACAACTTAGTGCAGTTTTGTTAATTGGGGCAAGGACATACTTACTTCTGACAGCTTTTCTTTGCAGAGTGGGCAAAGTGGATTATGGTCAAGGCAACGCTCAAGGCATTTGAGGCAAAAGGTGTGTCCACAGGGTGTGGTAACAGGTTCGTAGAACAACCTTAACATGAAAACATGGAACAGAAAAGCTAAGCTGCCAAAAGAAACAATTCCCAAGGTGTGGAGAGGAGTGACTAGTCCTAGCTTTCTTTCTTTCCTGCTTTTGTATAAACCACAGGTGACAGTACTATCTAAGGATACAAAAAAGGTTTTCATTTTTAGAAGTGGTTAACAATAGAAACTACCATACATAGTGGAGAAAACCACATCTGTAAAGATGCAAGGTTCAGCAAAAAGGACAGAGTAATGATTCAGACATTCTCTGGCAGGTTTCTCTTACATCATAAAAACCTTTTTCAGAAGCTAGAGAGGCTTTCTTATACTAATGCCAGGTCAACACAGTCATACCTCATGCAGAGGGAACACTCAAAGTCTGACGCATCCACCAGAGTTGTTGGTATTTCACTTGAAGTGTCAGTGGTGTTTTCAGGTAAAATATCTCCATCTAAGTAGTCAAGAAGATTATTATAGTAAATATGTAAGAATTACTGCATTTTCAGATGTTCTTTACACTGTTGTTTCTTTTTCATAAAAAACCTGGTTTATGTATTTTCTTTCCTGAAGTTTTGTTCCAAACAAATATATTTCCCATCTAAGTTTTAGATTTTTTGGCAGAAGATCTTTTGGAGACCAGAGGATGATGTCTGTGGCCAGAGAATACATTTTAGAGCTAAATACCCATTATTTGCTTCTCCAGAAATGATCGTGCTGTGGGTTTTCCTAGTCTAGTTTTTAAAATACTCTGCTATTGCTTTCCCAGCACCATCACCACCCCCACATCAGCCACGCCAGATGTTTTAAAGTACATTAAGTCCAGTATTTAATTTGTTTACACACAGTCAAAGTATCTCATCACTGTTTATTATAGATTTCTCAGCAGGGGTAATTTTTCTTACAAATATAAAAAAGCTTACATTCTTCTAGACTAGGCTGCTGTAGAAATCCCAAATTTCAGACAGCTTAAAGGACTACTGGAGTTGCATTAGCTAACACTGCTTTTACTAGGCTCAGCAAACTGCAGAGAGGGTAAACACTTCACTTAAAATTCTGCCCAGATTGATTTTTGGGGGTGGTTTCTATCCCTGCATTTAAGGGTATGCACTTCAAACTTCACAGCAGCATTATTTAAGCTCAAAAGCTATCAGCCCCAGCTTCTGTTGACATTTACACAAGCAAATTCTGCAACTTCTTTTACAATTTGCATCTTCGTGATGAGTTGCAACAGAGCCATGACTGCTACCTCCACTTGCTTTTTATTAACCAAATTCTTGACCGTTAAAAAGCTCAGCTTTTTATGTTAAGTTAAAACACCAGGATGCTTTGTTAAAGAGTAACTTATGCTCAGCAGCTGGTTTATCTCCAGCACAGACAGGATAGGTGGTGTGTGGCCTACAAAGAAAAACAGTGCTATCTTTAACCTACATCTCCCATGTTAGCATTTAGTAATTGCAGGAACCTGGCTGTGTTAATTCTGCAAATAGTAACATAGCACTGGGACCTAGCACAGACCAGAAATTAGTGCTCATGGGTAAAACACGATCTCTGGGTAAAACACGATCTCTGGCCTTCGCTGTGAAGACACAGGTGGGTCAGATTTCACAATCTGTTTACTGAGTCTGCAGTTCACAGACAAGTACAGGGTTTTCCCCTCCACAGCAACGTGATCAGAAACTGGCCATATATTGATCTTTTGTAGAGGTCACAGACAGACAGTGGTACTTCAAGACTTTTAATATTTTGAGGCAGAAGTCAAACTGGTCAAGGCATGGGTTGGTTTCTTTCTTTAAGGGAAAAAATGCACACCAGTACAGCAGCATTTTCAAAGCCTATGTTAACCAATTATTACACTACTCAGTGAAATACTGCCTTCAGCATTTTCAGCCTTGAGTACTAAAGCCACTCCGGAGGTCTTTCTTAGAGGCTTGAAAAGCATACAAATTGTAAGCACAGCTATCAAGTAACAGAAAACTGTGTGGGGGGGTGCTTATTACCCTTTAAAGGGCTTCTTTGTTTCCTTGGAAAATTTCATGTAAAGTTGCATGTGACTGTTTCTAATACCAGTTAAAGATTAGTTTCCAAGCTTACTTCATCTTTCAATCATATAGAAAGACAATGAAGTTCAGCTATAACTGAGACCTAGAAAATGGAAACAGCACTAGCAACACAAAGACTAAACTGTGAGTGGATTACACACACATTACATTGGAAATGGCCCATTTGAGAAAGAAAAATACAGTTTTCATTCAATGAGCTTAAACTGCTCTGGAATAAGGTAAATAGGTTGTTAGAGCAGAAACAGCCACACCAGAGAACAAAATATTATTCCAATTCCTATAGGGAATGTTTTATTGATAAAAAGGGAGAAGTAAAAAAGTTTACAATTTTTCAGTATGTGCAAGAGAAATCACTTTTCTAAGCCACAGCACAAACCTTTTTTAGGAATCTTATTGGGGACATCCAAGCTCGGTAAATCCCTCATATCACTGGACAGCTTTCTTTTTAAGCCAACCCCAGGTAAACTGGAGAGAATAGCTCCCAAAGACTTCTTGTTGTCTTCAAAGTAGAGATCCAGAACATGATGGGAAACAGAAGAATCAGTGCTTCTGAATACATCAGATTCTTGGGACGAGGTTTTTGTTAACCTGAACATAGTATCCTAAAAAAATAAGACGAGTTACATACAGTGTAAGACAATTTTGTTTTGCTTTTTTCTACTAGTTTTATCAGCAATAAATCAATGTCCCCACATTGAGGCTAGCAATGGAGAAAGGTCTGTATCAAAGGTCACTTCCTAGTTGCACAAAGTAGGGCCATGTCACTCCCTACAGCTCCTGTCCCTAGAAATTATGTTCCTGTCATACTAAAATCTTCAGTGGAAAAATCCACAAACACAGCTGACCCCCACATGAAGGCATCACACTGTTTACTGAAGAAAAAGTTTCACTCTCTTTACCTCCCAATGGAGGAAGTACATCCCAATAAGAGATCCAACAGCAATGGAAAGAACAGGCTTACCATGAAAGTAAGTGCCTACATGGGTGCAGACAAAAGACAATGTCACACAGATCAGAAAGATCCATGTATTACTTTTGGTATTTTTATGTTGAATGCTTTTTGCTTTACCTTTGAGGACCCAGCAACAGAGTTATCTTCCACAGCTGACTGTGTGTTTATGCTACTCAGAAACGCAGGTTTCAATCTTGTATGGGATGTTCGACTAGAGAAAGGTGCTGTTAGACTATCATGCACATTTTCAAAGGCTGGGAAAAACATCTCACACATTATCTAGTCAATTAGAGAGAAAAAAAAAAAAGTAATAATTACTATTTATGTTTGTGTGAACACAGACAGACAAACTTCACAGCTTCTAGGTGGCAAGAAGCTTGCAACATCCAGGACACCCTGCACTCCCCAATGCCTATGGGAAACCTTAATTGCAGTCCCCACCACAACCACAGTCACATTCCCAGGCGCTCTTTTGGTGCCCACTTCCCTTACCAAAGGCTTCTGCTCCCCAAGAGCATCCAGGGCAGCAGTCTGTTGTATCCTTCTCCTGACCCTACCCATTTTGACACTCAGACCCTGCCTCCAGAAGTCTTCAGACCATATTCTCCCATCAAAACCAGTTAACAGAGATGTGTTTAAACATTCACTGTTCTCTTCATCCATCTCCTCCATCCTCAAGCAGATTTAACCTTATCTTAAAGCTGTGTAGAGCCTGTTCCCCCTCTCACCAATCCCCTACCTTTCCAAATTCTCATTTAATTTTTATAAAAAGCTGCCTATATGGGTGGTCACAGAAAACCATATGATGGGCTGTTAGCACTAAACGTGTCTAACTTTCCATAAGGGATAAAATGCTACAAAGACTGCAGGATTTTTCCAGGACAGGGCAGCACACAGCTTCCTCTTCTCAATCCTCTGCCACTTCCCACATAAGTAATTTTCTGATGGGTACTAAAATTAGCAGCCTCAAGCCTACGCAGTGGAATTCAAAAATACATAATCCCTCTGGTTGAGGCATCAACCAAACCGAAGAGGTGCCTTACACAGCATAATGCTAAAAAGGTTTATTGGAGAATCTACTGAATCAAACCATCCTTTGGCAGTTTACTACCACCTGAAATACCATGAGTTTTACTTGGCTGTGGGATTAAAAGCAGCACAATAGCCAAGTAGCTAGTAAATACATTTTATACCTTTTGGGCTTCTTTCTTCATTGAGCTCCATTCAGGATTTAAGGCAACACAATAAAGAAACTCCTTCAATGCTTCCTCAGTCCTTTCCAATCCAGAAAGAGCTTTTGCTTTCACATAATGGCCCTGTTCATGCAAAGGAAACGTACAAATCTAGAGATCATTTCTGAAGTGGCAGGAAGACACCAGAAAACAAACCTGAAAATTCATGTCATTTTGCAGGCGAAGAACAAGATGCTTTTTGGGTAACAACCTCTTTGATACATGTGACTGAAAGAAGTTCAGTCCCTTCTGGAGAAAAAGATTCCCCAGGAACCTTCTGCTGCATCACCCTTTGCCAAAGGCATTGCTCATTTCCTGAGAAAAAAAGCTGGGAATGAGGAGGGGTATTTGTCTCCCCAGGGACAAAGTCTATTACACATCCCACTGTGCTTGGATACACCAGAGAACAGTTTCACATACCAGAACAAACTTAAAAAGCAATGCAGCTGCACAGAAAAGGCAGTGGCACAGGGCAGTCTGGAAGTGGCAGCTGAGAGAGTTCAGGATAGTCACTTCTCCTGGGTGTCTTACTAGGACAGAGATAATTTTTCACCTGTTTTATTTGGCCCAAAATCATCAAGAATTTAGGGCAACCTATCAATGCTTAACCTGAAGCCTTTTAGCCCATCCTACCTCTTCCGTGTTCTGCAGTAACACATTCACGTTACTGCAGAACATGGTTGCTACCATACAACAGGTATGGCAGGCAGCCTGGGAATAAATCCTGCTTTACTTGTTACTAGTAGCAAGAGAGGAATGCCTCACCTCTCAACTTCCCGGCAGATATCAAACTACAGTTCTGACTATGGAAATTACTTCCTTCACAATGAAAAGAAACTAAGCACGCATTTAAACATTTCCCTCTTGCTTCTTAGACAAGTGCACTCTGCAAGACCACCTCTGACCCACAGGAACATCTCCAGGTTGTACTGCAAGTACAACGTCATTCATCTAAGAGACTGGCTAGATAAGCAGATCCATTTTTCTTCCTTCACAGTAATGCTGAAAGATCCGGTATCACATAATCTTCCTGAGCAGGTAACTCCCTCATTCCTTCAATACTGCCATCCAAGCTGAGACCTGTTAAGATCGTTACCATTCCACTGGAATTGGAAGAAGGAGGCTCATGCCAAAAGCAAGCAGCAGGCCAGGTTAGCTAACACAATTATCATTTGGTGACCTGAACAAGAAGTCTCAGTACACATTGATTCTCTTCTGGGGAGATACATTTTTCTTTTCCTCAGTGCAGTAAGAAAAGAGAAACTGTCAGGCCTGACCCTGACCTTCTTACCTGGATGCTTGCACAGCCTCCATAAAATCTTTTATATGCCTGCCATCACTGCCAGCATTACTTCACTGCACTGGGGAGCCTACAAGCTTGTTTGGCCTTGTCCTTCGGGGCCATAAGAGCAACGTCCTTATCTGACCTGCAAGGGGGGAACTGAGCTGGGCTGTCCACAGGCAAAGTACCTAAAGATCCAACACCAGGAGTTAGGCCCAGGGACTGAGGCCCCTATACTTCAGAGATCACTGCTGCCACCTTCCCTTTCCTATTTTCACATACCCCTGACAAGCATCGCACTGAAGTGTAAGATCCAGGCAGGACCTCGTGCAGCAGGCAGGACTGCACCTCTATCTACCCTCCATATAAAGACACAACTGCCTTAGAGAGTCCAAGGACCCAGTTTTCACAGCAACTGAAAAGAAACCAACTTATCTATCATTCCAGTGACTACATCATACCAAGGAGTTTCACCAGTAACTCAGTAAGCCATTACATGTTAGCAGTAAGCCAAAAGATACCAGTAGGTGAACACCTGCATCCTAGGAGCTACTCCCAGAATTAAGTTTAATTTTATGTCAGGTTTGCTTTTGGGTTTTTTTTAACTACACAGCAAATGTTTGAGTTAATCTCTGCCACTGGATGAGATGCTGCAACACACAAAACAAAGCAGATGCCCAGAACTCCTGGAGAACATGGATTCTGGATCTGCACAGCTTATGTCCTCACAAACACGAAAGCACAAGTGAAGTATGTCTGAGACACTGCTGGTTACGCCATAATGACAAATTTCATTTTCAATTAACATTCTTCAGAGATGTGATTAATGAAACCTTTATCCGCCTACGACTGTCACGCATCACATTTCCATGGATCCAGGCAAACAGAGAAGACACTTCAAGAAAACATTTGAACGTGCGTAATTCATTTTTCTTCCTGTGCACAGAAACCCAGCCAACGCCACCTGAGATGGGATTCCTCACTTGATGAGAAATTATCGAATATAGAGAAGCAAATGGACGCCAGTGAAGATTATGAACTGCCTTCCAACATGAAAGGTTTAATAGATGACAAGACAGATAGCCTTCAGAGACAATTACCTAACTTGTCAGAGACTCGGTGCTTCAGACAGCATCTCTCTGCTTGCCCTGCATCATCCCTGACTGGGAATGGAGCACTAGATGCACACCCCAGCTTGCTGAGGCAGGAGGCCGAGGCATTTATGCCTCCAGTCTCCACAGAAAGACAGTGTGTGCCTAAAATCCTTCCCCAATTCCCCATGTTATGATCTCTCCCAAAAGCACCCAGAGGCTTTATCCGCTTAAACCTGTGCTGCAGTTTTGCTACTGACAGGAGAGTATTACACTGCAGGTGTAATACTAGGTGGGGTGAACTGCTGGACACCCAGTCCAGCCTCAGGCAGCCAGTGGTAATGACAGGCACCATGTGCTTCTTCCATTTCTCTCTCCCAACATCATTTCTGATACTTGCTTCAGGCTGCCCATCCTTGTAGTGATGCCAGAATGATTTTTGCTTTATTCCTTTCATATATTCTCTGTATTCTTTACACATATTTGGAGCTCTGTAGCTTATCACTTCATTCGTAGCTAGTTTTCCCAGTAGTTTTCCATGCCCTTTCCCTAGGCAGGAAGACAAAATAAATTCCAGAGCTCCAAGCCCAGGGGAGTAAAAGGCCCCTATCCTATCCCAGTTCTTCCTGGGAACAAAGGTTGAGAAAAAGGTCTTTAAAACACATTTTCATAAACAAGTACAGCTAGTACCAAGGGGGGGAGGGGGGTAGGGCTCCAGAGAAGGGGCCTGACCTGGAGGGAATTGCAACACCTTGAATACAATTGTCCTCTTAATTGGTGCTTTTTATCAATTAAGTTAATTTCATAAAACCTATATAACTGTATTCACCCCTGTGGGGGTGGGGTTTTGTGGACTTTGTTCCATAACTGCCCCTGGAGCTCTAATAAAGATCCACTTTTGTATTACCTCCTATACTAAAATTATCTCAAGTTTCATTTCTAGGTTGAAAGAGGCATCAATAGCACCTCCTTTGGTTATGAAAGAAAATCCCAACCCTTCTACGAAACACCATGACACAGGCAGACATCACAGATAGAAATTTTAGGATTAAAGAGGGAAAGAAAATAATCCTGAAGTACAGTCTAAGCTGCTCCTCAGAAAGACACGCTGGCCAGCAGGTTGTCAAAGCCACCCGCTTCCTGGGGACACATCATCCCAGAGGGACCTGCAGGGCCATCCTGAGCTGCTGCAGCCTTTTGGACTGATTCTGCTGCCAAGATGCAGCACAAGCTGTAACAGATAATAGGCACCAGCATCAACAAAACCACACCACCAGCTGCCCACCACGAAAATCCCACCACCAGGAGAGATTCTGAGGACCTTCCAGACTTGTTCTATGAAGAACTTGGATATTCTCGGCCCTGTTAATGCTACGATGTTCTTCCAACAACACCCCCAGCAGCACTGCCCCAGCACAGGGAGAAGCCCTGAGAAGAAGCAGTTTTCATTTTGGTCTTTACAAGAGACAAGCACCGTACCGCGGGCCAGTGGGGCTTGTTTCGGCAGAGGATGTCCGCGTCGTGAAGAGCTTGCTGGTAGTTTTTCATCAACGTACAGAGTTCTGCCCGCTGTGCTATTAGTGAACACTTGCAAGGAGCTGGAAAACAAAAATTATTGCAAGGAACTTCATTAAAAGAAGTACTAGGACATGTTAAATATAATAACCTCATATCCAGCCACTGTAACCAAAAAAATCACTACTTCACACCCATTAAATTTATACTCTCCTGTAATGAAAAAAAAAGGCAATTCTTTCATTCTTGCCTGCTTAAAATATATTCTTCTCACCCTGAAGCAGCCTCCGTGTTTTATCTAGCAGGACATATTTCATATTCATGAACAGGATGCCACCTGCTCTTTCCCTCACCTTGCTTACAGGACTCTTCAGAAAGCAAAAAGATAAAAGCTGAAAGTGTTTCTACCCTCAGTGTGGAGAAAGGAATCACCAATGTAGGACTTCAGCTAAAACATTCCCAGAAGCCATTAAATAACAAAAATGCATGCAGCCTTTACACTTCATATCCACTTGCCGTCCCCAGGGCAAGCAAACGTCTCATGAACACACACCTTGCCTCCACAAATTCATGAATCATTCAGTTCACATGGATTATGAACTTCCCAAGCATTATTATTCTGTCCTTTCCTAAGGTCTCTAGAACACATTTTAATCTCATAGAACCACAGAAAAACCAGCTGATCCATGTTCAGCCTGTCCACCAGGACCTCCAGCTCTTTCCCGCAGATCTGCTGTCTAGTCCAGCCCATGTTGTTGCACAGGGTTACTGTGTCCCAGGTAGCCCTGCCTTTGCAGAAGTAGGCAAGGCTGGTCAGCCCATGCCCCAGGTTGTTGGTTTGAATGGCAGCCCTGCCCTCCAGCACATGAACTGCTTTTTCCTCTGCAGTTTGGTGCCACGGACAAACTCGCTGACAGCGCTCTCTTGCCTGTGACAGAAGCTGTTAATAAGGCGCTGAACTGGGTCAACCCCATTACCAGCACCTGGGCAACGCCACTGGGAGCCATCCGCCCAGCGGCTCCCAAGCCATTAGCCACCACCTCATGTGCCTCACAGTCCACTCAGTTCTCCACCTCCTTGCCACTTCTTCCCCAGCTTGGCAAGAAGGACACTGCAGCAGGCTGCGGGAGCATCCTTGCAAAACACACACTAAGTCCCAAATAATGCTCTGCTTTAGTTCAATAGAAGAGTTATCTCATCTTAGGTGATGAGATTTATGAGAGATTTACTCTTGGTTACTCTTGACCTTCATGTACTGGGAAAGGTCTCCAGAAGGCTGGCTTCTGGCAGCAAAGTGCAGTAATCCTTTCCCAAATGTGAGCTGGTTAAAACTGTCAGAACTGGTAATAAACTTTACAAAGGCACCACAGTGTGCAGAGAGACACAAGATTTCTACAAATTCTAAACTTCACCTCCAAACTAGCTCTCTCAAGACTTTTCCACCAAGTGTCACCTTATGCATGTTCACAGACAGGGCTCCTGTCTCCATACCTCTCCTGCTCTCTTTAGTCTGCTTCGGCTACACTGTTTGGATCTCACTTCAGGACAAGCATCCTAATCATGCCCTCAGTAAGAAAGCATTGCCCATACAAAGCCCAGGTACAAACACATGTGCAGGGACACAGAGTAAGCACAGCTGCTGCAGGTGCCACCAGGCATTAAGTTCAAGCACCTACTAGGAGGGACGGCCCAAAATCACATCCCCCTCACACCTCCTCCCCTCCCTTGGGCTGGTGCTACTTGCTTGTGCGGCAAACCAGGCTCGCATGGCTGCACTGAGAACCAGAGCGAAGAATCAATTGACTGAAAGTTAATTCAATAGAAACAAATAAATAGAAAGGTTTAAGGGGATAGGTTTCCCCTCAACTACTCTACAGCCAGACAAACTCTAGTGCCAGGCCATGGAATGAAAAGGAAAGAAGCAGAAGTAGTGCTGCCTTTTTTGGCTGTGGCATGGTGTGACGTTAGATGTACTAATTGCAGAATGACATATGAGAGCTGATGCTTCTCTGCTGGTCTCAGACAGTGACAACTAGAGACTACACTTAAAGAGCTCTGCAAAAGCTCACACAGTGGGGTTCTGTGTGTTTTTGCTTGTGTGGTTTTGTCTTGGTTTGTTGTGGGTTTTTTTAACTATTACACATGCAGACTGCTCCAGTGATCCACATTTTTACCCGATAGTTTTTAAAAAGATTTCAAGTTAAAAGAAATTGAAAGCAATTAACCTATTATCTTCAAGAAAGTTTTCTTCTTTTAGCAGATGCTCAAATATGAAATTATTTAATTTAGGTGCATTTGAACAGTAAGGAATGCATACTTTGTATTTCCATCTTTGTATCTGCTCTAGGGTACCCAGGTGCAGGGAATGCTGAGGGGGGGTAGAAGCAGCAAGCAGAGTTAGGCACCTAAACAGCAAAGCAGGGTGCTGGGTGGGGTATTTCTGGCACCATAGGGAAAGGAAGCAGTGTGAGACTAGGGGGCAAAGCAAGTCATCTTCCTCATTCTGTTCACTACTGCACATTTTGACCACATTGATGCTCTCCAGCACTCTTCATCCATCCAACAGACCCAGAGAGAGAACAGCTTCATCAGCTCTTTTTCAGGAACTTGTCTTCACTGCAAAAGTTTTAAGCAAAAGAAGAGCACAATGGTGTGGCAAAGCCTGCAGGTCCTCCTGAAGCGAAGTCCAAAGGATCTCACAATGTGAAAGGAAAATAAACCAGCCTGGAGGCAAGCCAGAAAAAGCTACGTGTATTCATTCAGGCCTTGTACCTCTTGTTCGCTGAGACTCAGTCAGAAAGCACAAGGTGTGGCCCATCTTAATGAGTAACTGGCACGGAATGTTTAGTTAAGTGAGAGAAAGGATAAAAAATCCCAACAAACCAAACAGCTTTGCTAAAGAGAACACTATTTATGAGACCATAGTGTAACAAGTCTTTTATAGGGAGATGAAGCATCAAGACTAGGTGCCACAGCTGGAGTGGTGCCCAGCCACCTCCATTCAGGCTCATCTCACTCACAGAGCAGGCAGCGCAGCCTGAAATCTTGCTGGCTCTACACCCAAGCCATGCATCCCTAATTCCCAGCCTCCTGCTGTCCGCAGGACTGTACCAGAAGGGTCTGCAACTCATCAGGGCAAAGCTAGATGGACTGAAATCTCATTCTTTGTCTGTGGAAGTGAGGAATCAGCTGGCTGACTCCAACTCAGGGTCCACATGGAAGTGGGATGAAAAACTGAATATCCAGCTGCAGCCTAAATAATTACAGGGTTTCTTGTAAGCACCACGATATCGAGTTGTTCCATACCACAGCAAATGCTGTGGTGAAAATAATTAGTCACAGAAGGAGGATGGAGAGGGCTTGAGGATGCACAGAGCTTGCAAACTGTGCTAGATGCCAGTGTACAAGTACACCAGTGTTTCAGGCCAGGCTGAACAATGCCTCGAGCACCCCAATCCAGTGGTCTAGTGGAAAGTGAGCCGGCCCATGGCAGGTGGGTTGGGACTAGGTGATCTTTAAGGTCCCTTCCAACTCTCAACATTTTGATTCTGTACTATAATAACTGTCAAGTTTATTTGTAATTAAAAAAAAAAAAAAAAACTCAAAACAAAGAAACAACCCCGAAATAAAAAGCTGCACAATAGTCAAAAGTTTGTTTTAAAATAATGCACCCATTCTCTCTTCTGGAGATTAAGAGCAGGGGAAAAAAAAGATTTCTTTTATGAAATTACTTATTATTTCAGGCCAAATTAAAAAAGAAAAGCATAAAAAATGTTACTGTTTCCACAATACCAGCAGATGGCATTTAGTGAATCAAACTCCTCCTGGGAATCTACAGCTGCACAACAAAATTTATGTCCTTGTCAGCATCAGGGATGCAGTACTGAGGCTCCCAGGATCTGCAACTCTGGGCAGCTGGAACACAGAGACTTCCTCCAAGACACAAGTCCTGGAAGTATTCTCAAGTATCTCTCTTCCCCCCAGCCATAATCCCACTGCAGCAGACAAATCCTGGCCCATGCAGGGCCCAGAGTGAAGATGGATGTTTGGGTCTTTGCCTCCTGGATCCTCCTTTGGACCACTAAATATTGCCTACCCTGAAAGTGGTTGTTTTTCTCCAAAATCATTAACTTTCCTCTCACACCACCTTTGCTCTCATCTACACGTTTATTACATTGTGCTTTTACTTATGCAGAAGCTAACACTCAAAATTACTTTTCTAGATATGCCCAAGCATTCAAGTTTTTAAAAAGACTATTCTGTTGAGTTCAGGAGGCAGCTAGGAGAACAGGGCTCCCCCAAAATCTCCTTGTGCCAGGAAGGCAGTTAGAGCCACTAAAAGAATTTGCCCAACTGACCATAGATGATCATAAAAGTTCTACTGTAATAAACTACACTGCCATTTCTTCCAGGAACTCAGCACAGAAAGAATAAGCGCAGAGTTGCTAGAACTCCCTAATTCTCCTTCTCTGACAATTCTTCCTAGAAAATCACATCTTATTCACACCTATTTCAATACTAAGCCTATTTCCTGAAGGCATGAGCAGAAATGAAAGCGTCATCACAAACACCTTTCAGTCTTGCTTGCAAGTCAGCCTGCACAGTACTTCAGCAGAAACTTCTCTCACATTTTAAAGAAACTTCTGCCTGGAGAGAAAAAGAAATTTGGCTTGTTTTGCTACATTATGTATTCAGTTCTGAACAATTCAGTATTGAAAGCCTTTTAATAAGCATGAAAAATAATATGAAACATATATTTTCATTTCAGTGAGAAATTAGCAAGTTTTAGTAATTAACTGAATAACAAATTAGTTTTTCTCCTCCGAACTTCGTGTAAGCATGACAAGTACACACACAAAAAATGGATGCACAGGGTTGTTCGGTAGGGAAAGACGGGGTGGCAAATAGAACGGTGCAGTTTAGATAAAATAATTAGCAGGAGTAGTAAAGACATTCAGGACATTAAAATAAAACTTCATTTCACAGGAAAGATGAAAACCAGGGTCAGCTTCCCAAACCTGATTAAGGGGGACAATGAACATAACCATATACTTGCAATGAGTAAGCCCATGTTTTCTAAATCATGAGCCCACCTTAACTGGATTAACAACTGGACTATATATATTTTCTGAATATCACTGCTTTTCCTCCTTGCATTTCCATCACTGGCATTGTCCTGATGTGAAGTAACCAAAGACCCCAGAGGAAACGTAGAAGAGCTTTTAGTGTGCAGGGAATGCAATAAAAGATGGCTCTTCCTCCAGAAGTCCACTTTTGCAACCAAGCACCCTTCACAGCACTTAGGAGGTAGGCACTTGTGAACAGCACTCTGCAGTATACATATAACACCCATTTTCGTGGGGGACCAATGGACCAACACCAGCAGACAGTAGTGTATGGCCTTAGGAACTCTCAAAATAGGCTGTGGTGAGGAGGAGGAGCACAGGGCACCACCATCCTCCACTTGGAGCTTGTGCCACCAATTTTTAGGAAGATGTAATTTTAAGATTGAACTAATTTCTCTCCAGCCTCTGTATTTTGCTGTTCAGAAGCCCAGGCTTACAAACACAGATCTTTCTGTCTGCTGAACAAAATGCTTTAGATTCTCAGCAGTTTTATTTCAGGCTCAGTAAGTCCTCAGCTAGGAAGCTCCATATGTTATTTAAAGCTGGACTGTCATCACCGCTAAGCACAGCTAATCACTATTCCCATCATTACTCAGGAGAAACAACATAAGGGAAGTTGTATGCTACCTCAGAAGAGCTGCTACAGATGATGCAGCTAACTTTCCACCCTTGCTTTTGTGCTGTACCTCATGAGGCAAAGCATGCCAGACTGATTACATTACCCTACAGTTTAGTTTGCACGTCTGCAATTCCAAAACCAATGATAACCTTCTTCCCAAACCCGTAAGTGATAAATTGCAGCAGCAGCAGCAAAAGTCACGAATTGAAGAATGTCCCAGCATAGAGCTAAGTGTAATATAATAGATCATTGTCCCATCCTAGGCAATCCTTTAACACTCTGCTAGATGCCACCTACTTTTTCCAGATAAGATAGCATGAAACAACATCCCCTCCCTGTATTTTCAGTTCTCACTCTACCCTTTGGACATTTGGGCTGCTTCACGTGATGTACCCCAAGTCCATCCATGGCCTCTTGGCACAAGTATAATAAAAGCAGTAAGTACACAAATATGACTCAGTTTTCAGTGCTTACTAATTCACCCAGCATTTAGCTCAAGGCTGGGAAAGGTTTCCTCCCAAAGCCTCAGCCAGAATGGAATTATCCTCTCTAACAGCAGGTACAGAGACTGCCCCAAATGAAGATCTCTACAGACCGAAGTACAATATAACAAGCAAGATTCAAAACCAAAACAAAAAACCTCAAGAGGTCAACCCCCTGCCAGATCTCCAAAGCACCCAAAGGAAAGTTCTGACCTTCCCAAAGAAACAGGGACCTATGCTAGGTGAACAAGAACCTGTGATTGCAAGGAGAGTCCAAAGACACCATTGTGCTTCACAGACAGGTGGGACCAGCCAAGTAGGTCTCCCACAATCAGTTTCACAAGATCAATTTACAGCCAGATATTCTATCATAAAACCACTTTACCACTGACAACCTAGTTGCCTTCTTTGACATGATTGACATGATCTTTGACATAAGCTACATTTCTACAAGTTACCCTTCAGATCTTTATAAGCTCTTTTTCCAATTAAAGCTTGTTTCAGAACCTGACTTTTGCAAAAAGGACCTTCTTGTTTCTCAGTTACTACCTCACTCCTGTCCTCAAATAGAGCTGATCACTTAATACATTTGCAAAAAATAAAGCACTGCAATACCCTACTAATTTTAAGATAAGGAAGCACAAGTCAGTTCTATAAATGGCTTCTCAAAAGCAAAAGACATTCTGTTACACTTTATCAAAGAAAAAAGAAGAGTATGCTGTTTGAAGAGGCTTCAAAAATTCTTCAGACTTTTGATAAGTTCATTCTCGAGGATTGCTGAAGTAGTTCAATTATTTATAGGAAATTACATCTGGGTTACATACATGAAGGGGGAAGGGAAAATACAATTCTGTACCACTTAAGATAGGGTATGTTACACAAGCAATGTTAATTACTTAAAAAAAAAAAAACCCACACAAAAAACCAAAAACCCACAGCCAAAGACTGTCTGCTGTAAAGCATGATGCCTCCTTCCCTTCACCAGTGATGAATAAGCCTCCTGACCACCTTTGCTCTGGTCTTGCAGCACTGCAATGCCTCTGCCTTCAGCAGACCTCTGCAAGCAGGCAAAAACTTCCAGAGATCCAACTACAGGACCTGAGCACTCAACCACAAGTTCTGTACAAACCAAGAGTAACACAAGCTTCTGCTCTAAAAGACTTGACATGTTTCCAGCAGTGTCATATATGAAGTATTTATTACTGTTTTTCAAGCACTACTTCACAGTAAAGAAAAGGGGAGGCGGCACTCAGGGGCAGAACTCTGCAAAATATTTCAAGTTTAAAAATAATGCTGGGATTATTGCAACAGTCTCTAGGTAACCTTGACTCCTACTTTTACACATTTTTCTGTCCATGTAAACCAGAACAAAGAGGTTTTGGAGGCACACTTTAAGCGGATTCCAAGACACGATTTTACGGAGGGATGGGAAAGTTTCTTTTTTAGTACAACTCCTCTAAGCAGCAAGCAACTACTATTTTTTGTAGCAGGTAATTTCAGAAACACTACCTCTCATTCTTCTCTTAAAATCATCTTCATTTAGGAGCTATAAAATTAAATATTCTTCTGATAAATTATTCAAGTGACTGAACCATTTGCTATTGCAGGAGTTATGACAGCTGTCTACCATGGCTTTTTAGCTGTTTTTGTTAAATGGCTGGTACAACATCAAAGACTTACTTCTTTACTACTGCAAACAGTAAATGTGTACCCAAGACCCTGCGAGGAAGGAAGATTTGGCCAACATCTTTTTTACCATATCAGGAAAAGACAAATGACCTTATCTTTTAATAGCAGCCTTCTAGAAATGGTGTACAAAAGGAGAGATCATTAAAGTGTACTAATACATATAATTCACATACAGGTGCATGTGGATGCTTCCTCTTTGCTTCGTCTGACCCTGACACAGGACTAACAGAGAAATCCATCACTGGCCAGGGCTGCAGTAGGAAAACACCTGAAGGCTGTTCCACCACTCCACCAAGAAATTCTGATCATCCTTTCCCCCCTTATCTGAAACAACTGAGACACAGGGATTGAAGGAAAATGCCCAAACAAATTATTTCTGGGGCAGGGCAGAACACTTGCGCATACCTATCCCCTGTAAGCACTCAGTCTAACTTCAAGAATGCTTGGCTGCAAGTTTACCTATGCCATGCTCTCCAGGAAGGAGTGCAATCCCACAACCTGTCATTTACCTAGCAGGAAAACCAACAGCAGCTGCTCTTGAATCAACTTGCGTTGAAGGGCTGTAGCTTCCTTTGTGTCTCTTTTCTACTGCCTCCTGGCCTACCCCACCCCCTTAATTCAATTCTTACAAATGGAGAATTTCAAAGCCATCAGATAAATTTCCATTAATTGCTTGACCACAAAAGAAATTAGTGATGAGTGGCCACAATAAGCTTTCTTTTCGATCAGACCAATTTATGGTGATCATCCACTGGGATGAGGGGGAGGGTTCTCCAAGGTCTGGACAAGAGAGGCAGATTCTCCTCTTTCCACCAAAGCCCAGGAAAGCTCCTGCATTTTGTTTCTAGCCACAGCACAAACACCACCCCGTGGGGCCAGGTCAGTGTGCAGCTCTCCACCCCGAGAGATGGAGCATCCCCAGCACCCCACCAGCAGCATCTCCCTTGCTTGCCCCGCAGCGCTGCTATCTCTGAGACTACTTTGGGCTTGGTACAAACTCACCTCCTCTCCTTGGCCTTTCCTACATCATCCTTTATCCACTTGAAACAAAGATCCACACAGACATGCAAAGGAGCCTTTTCTTCCTAAGTCCTTTATCTTTCACGGTGTTTTTAAAAGTCTTGAATACAGTTGAGCTTTATCTCCTACATGCTTTCTGAAACCCTTGGCAGGGGTGCAATTAAAATCCTGGGCAATGTGAACAGCTGCATGCATCAGCTATCCCCAACCCACCCCAGGACAAACCTATTTCTGCCCAGAAAGAGCCCATCACACCAGAAGTAAACACAACCACTTTGAGTGTTTGCTGAGCTCTTACAGCTCTCTGGAAACAATGATCTTCTCAGGCCTGATAAACTTTGCAGCAATGGGTAATTACACACTGGAGCCAACATGTCTCATGTAAAAATGGGGCATCCTGGAATACCAGTGACCAGATAGGGTGTGTGTCACCCTGCTGGGACCCAAGTGCACAGCACACAACCAAAAAACAAGCAGCTGCTCCACCACACCACAGCAGCTAGGGCATGGTCACCCCTCCACACCTGAAGAAGCTCATTCAAGATTAGGGTCAGGTGGGCACATCGGGGCACAGCCCTTCCCAGCAGAGCCACACAGCCCTGTCGGCAGGCTTGAGAGATCACCCAAGACCTGCAGCTGCTGACGCAACCCAGGAACCAGAACTGCTACAAAACAGCAGCAACAGGAGCCACAGAACTACACCCCTGGGCTTTGTATCCCTGAGCAGACATCTTCAGGCTTATTTACAGGAAAGGCACAGCATGCTAACAGGCTGTCTCAGTACAAAGAGGGCACAGAGAAATTCTGGCTTAAGGCGTGACCCAAGACCACCCCAAACTTCTCACATTCTGCATGCATGTTGGCTTACGAATACACCCTCACCCCAAGGAGAGCTTCACCTCTGCTGCACCTCTGCAATAGAGCTGCACTTGGGAAAAGCTCTATTCACAATCTTCCAAATGAAGCAACAGCCACCTGCTGCCTCTGTAACCGGGAACTGCTTTGGAGAAATAAAATAACCCAAACCTGAACACACTTCCAAAAGCATATCCTCAAAATACATTAATTTGTCACTGAAATCTAGCTTCCTTTAACTTCAGGCATACAGCTTAAAGGGTCTGTATGCCTGACTATACAGAAATTACTGTACTCCTCCCAGGCACAGTCCCTCCAGAGAGCATCTTCATCAGAGAGAGCAGCAGGTGAAAGAAAAAACGGTGCAGAAAGCACATAATGCACAAAAAGGTCCCAAACCTAAACACACAAACAAAAGAAAACAACACCCACAAACAAAGCAATCCTGCACGCATATATTCTAGTTTAATTAACCTAGGAGTTCATACAATCAAAAGACTAGTTGGACTAGAAGGGATGCCAGAGAGGAAGCCCACCTCTGAGCCTCACACAAATGAAACTCAGAAAGCTGGGGTAACAGCCATGAGAGCAACATTTGGACAATACCTGATATTATGATGGCTGAATAGCATAAAGCCTGGCACAAGTGATCCATCTGGAAACAAATGCTTTCTTTCAAGCAGCTTGACATGTGCTTGCTTTGAAGCTGTGGTAATTAGATACCTTACAATAATGGGAGATCTATTCCAATGTCTATAGAAGGAAAAAAAAAAAAAAAAGGCAGTGACTTTGTATAAAACAGCGGAGATCACCAAGCTCTGGGGCATCTCAAGAGGACTGGAAGGATCAAATAGCAAAGCTGATTTTCTTAAGAACAAAAAAACCCACTCAACCACACCTGAAGTCATGGCAGACTACAAGACTGAACATGGGAGCAGCAGAGCTGTTTTAGATGTGATAGTTAAGGACAAAGGATGAACATACTCACTAAGAGCATGCATTTGTAAGACTAACTAGTTCAACTGAAAAAAGCTGAAAACCTGAAGGCAAGTAGACCTCTTCCCAGGCCTGAAATACGTACTGGACATTCCAGATCGCACCAGAATGTAATTCAAGAATTGAAGCACCTTAAGACTGAAGTAAAAGTCAGAAGAGAGAAGGTCACAATCAGAATGAGTGAAGTGATAGGAAGACTTGCTTTAAGGTTGCATGACACAAAGCCAGTTGTTACAAATGGAATAGGAAACTATTCCACAAAAAACACCAGCAAAAAAATCCCACTAAAGTGTGTGTACTGCCAAGAAACCTGGAATTTTACCTAACCTTATACCACAATTGTGTAATGAATGTATTCATGTGCCTTCAGTCACTAAAGATAAATTTTAACAATACCCAAGCCCTTGACACTCAATCAGAAAATGGTCATGGCCACAAGCTTGACAGAGCTCAAGAAGCATCGGGACAATGCTCTTAGGTACATGATGTGACTCTTAGGGCTGTCCTGTGCATTTAAGTCGTCCATACGCTGACATTTAAGTACTGAACAGTTAGGAAAAAGCCATGGGGTGGATTTTTCCCTTATTTACCCTGATGCTTTGCTGGAAAACAAGAAGGCAATTCCAGCACACCAAAAAGCAGTACTTGATGAACATGTGGCCAGAATTTAAGAACATGAGGCTCATACACAGCAGTTCAATTTGTGAGAAACAGCACTGGCACACACAAAATATCAAAAAAGATGAAGGGCTAGGAGAATGGGCTGCCCTTCATCAGCAGGAATTTGGACCCACTAGGGGGAAGTTACAAAACATAAGCCTACAGGCTTTTGGATTTCAAAAGCTAGCAAGACACCTGTTATTATTTCCAATTAAATTTTATTTAAAAGAGAAAAATTAGTGTCACTGACAGAAGACTTTCTGAACAGATTCCCAGCCTGCTTGGGAAATCACTGAAGACAGAAATAAGGACACTGCAAAGGAGTTATCTCGAAACCCCAATGCACAGCAGCCATCGCAGGAGATTTCACTCCAGTGACAGGAAGGGGAAGGACATGTGCTGTATGAGAGCACCAGCAGCACACTAGAGTCTTCCCTCTCCTTTCACCCCCATGCAGACACAGCAACAAGCAGAGACAACAGTGAGAAACAGTTCCCTAAAAAACTCTTCAAACATTAATTTCATTGATGAGATCTATTTTCCCCAGCAGTAGGACCCTGAACCCAAAATATTAGGAGGCTTCACTACTGAAAACTCACCGTATCCACCAGTGACCTACATTAAGCCTCTCCCCTCCCTCTGCTTCACCTTCCTTCTTGGGCTCCGTCCTGCCCTACTTTAATAAGGATTACTTCAGCTAAACCACGTAATAGTTTTATAGGGACACTCAGCTAGGACTGAAAACTTGTCGCATCTAGCTGGAAAAGTGGAAGAAATAGCAGAAGTAATGGTTTCCGCAGCCAGCAGCAGCAGGGAGGAGATCGTATGCTATGCCACCCCATCTCAAACTCTTCTATCTCCAATGCCTATCATGAAACCGTCAGAAAAAATAAAAGTGAGTCAAGGACTGGCATAACGGTGAAATTGTTTCTCTCCACAGCAAAAGAAATAAAAAATAAAAAATAAAAAAATCAGAACCATTTATCCCTGTAACAACTACGATCAAGGAAAGCGATTTTACTCAATGCAAGGAAGGAGTTCATTCACAGAGGAGCGGCAGTCTTCCCTACACTTGTCTTTCAAAGACATTTACCCGCAGGATTTCGTCAGCGTTAAAACGACGGAGGCTTTCTCCCCCTTCCTCCTCAATTAAACCGGACATCCATCACGCTGAGAGCGGAGGAGCGGCAGATCCCGGGGGATTTGCCGAGATCCCGGCTCTCCCCAGCTCCACGCCTCTCAGACATTCACGGTGCTGTACCACCCCCACCGCTCGCAGGGCAAACAAGCCGGGCGCACGCACGCACACATCCACTACTACAAGGCTACAACTGAGCGAGCAGGATCCACCTACTACTCGGCGCAGAGCCTGAAAACAAGCTAGTTCTGATAAACTAAGGCTGCCATCGGTTTGGCAGAGGAGGAATGCAGGCATTTTTATTTAAAGCCGAGCTCTTCAGAGCACACCCCGCACACAGAAA
Source organism: Acanthiza pusilla (assembly GCA_036630365.1). NCBI lineage: Eukaryota > Metazoa > Chordata > Aves > Passeriformes > Acanthizidae > Acanthiza > Acanthiza pusilla. Next base: position 4,678,263 of record JAXCHO010000098.1, read on the forward strand.
TCCTGCGTGCCAACAAAGAGGCTACGCTCAAAACACGGGCGGACCATCTCCCCAAGGAAAAACACAGATTTATCTTGAGTATTTTGCAGAGTGCAAGATTAAGGAAATTCTCTGAGCCTTCACACCTACTGGTATCCCATTAGGTGTTTTCAAAGCTTTTATCTTGTTGAAGGTGCAGCTGCACGTAGCTGAATGAATCCGATCCACACACTCATTTCTTCCAGGAAGCCGCGGCGGGGCTCAACACGACCACTACTGCGTATCCTACACTGAATGATGGCTTCCCCATAAATAGGAAAGCGGGTTTTCTAGAAATACTGCATAATGAGTCATCGGCTGCGAGCAGCGAAACGCCAGGCACCTTCAGAGCAAGGACAGAAATACCAGTGGAACAAAAATAGCCATTCACAGGAGCGGGGGGCGGGCGTGAGGAGACCCGCTGGCACGATTCCCGCCCGTAACCTTCCCCAGGTGCCCTCTCCCACCATTCACCGCAAACCCCCTCCCCGCCCGGCTGCGGGGGCCAGCCCGGTGCCGGCGGGCAGCGCTGCCCGCGCCGCGCCCCCTCCTCCTCCTCCTCCTCGCCGCCGGCGCCACTCACCCATCTCTAGGGCCTGGTTGTACTTCTCCAGGGCGGCCGGCAGCTCCTGGCGCTCCCGCAGCGCGTCGCCCTCGGCGCGGAGCCGCCGCGCCCGGCTCTCGTTGCCGAACCACTTGTGCAGCAGGTTGCCCAGCACCACGTTGACCCGCGGGCTGCCGGCGGCCGGCGGCGGCGGCGCGGCGGCGGCAGGGGTCGGCTCGGCGGAGCGGCGCGGGCGGTGGCAGCGGCCGCAGTCGCCGGGCTCGGCACAGCGGCGGCAGTGGGTGTGCCCGCAGTGCAGGGTCACCGGCTCGCACAGCAGCCGTCGGCACAGCGGGCAGGCGAAGAGCTCGGGCGGGCGGCAGCACGCCGGGTCGCCCAGCCCCTCGCCCTCCGCCCCGCCGCCGCCGGCCGCGCCGCTCCCCCAGGGCGGGAGGCGCAGCTCCTTGTCGCGGATGCTGAGGGCGACGCTCTCCGCCAGCTCCCGCAGCTCCTCGGGCCGCAGCCGCGCCAGCCGCGCCGCCGCGCCGTAGGCGTCCAGCGCCTCGGCCATGCGGCCGGCCCTGGCCAGCGCGTCCGCGCGGCGGAGGCACAGGCCCCGCTCGGGCTGCGGCAGCCCCGCCAGCTCCGAGCCGTAGATCTCGGCCGCCAGCTCGAAGTTGCCGCCGCGGAAGGCCTCCTCCGCCACCTGCAGCATCTCGGTGCAGGGTCCCCCCGCCGCCGCCGCCCTGGCCCCGGCCCCGGCGGCGGGGGGCAGCGCGCAGGGCCCCGGGCCCAGCTCCATGCCCGCGCGGCGCCGCCGGCCCCGGGCCGCCCTACTCCATGCTGGGCCCGCGGCGCTGCCGACTCCGGCTTCTTCCTGGGAGGGGACGGCGACGGAAGGGAGGGAGGGAGGGATGGAGAGGGGGCGTGTCACATCTCTGCAGCAGGGGGGCGGCTCCCGGGAGGGGGAAGGGGGAACGACGGAGGGGATGGGGGGCGGACCGGTTCCCGTCTTATGTAAGGGGCGAGCGGTTGGGTAAAACCACCCGCGGCCGGCAGACCGCCCGCCCTCCCTGGGGGTAGCGGCGGGAGCTCCTCTTCCCTCCCTCCGCCCCTCCCTCCCTCCCTCCGCGCCCGCCCGGCCGCCGCTGCCAGGTGCCGGTGCCGCACGTGCCCGCCCCGCACGTGCCCCCGCGCCGCCGCGCCCGCACGTGCGCCCGGTCCGGCGGCGGCTCCCGGCGGGAGCGGGGCCGGGGGGGCTTCCGCCGTGCGGCTCCTGCTGAGCTCAGCCCCTTCCTTCCCGTTTCCTGGTGCCCGGCGTTAACCGCTTCCTCGCCGGGGCTGCCGGACCCTCCCGTCCCGTCGTGCGCCGGGACCCCCTCGGCGCCGCCCGGCCGCCGGGCGCGGCCTCTCCGCCAGCAGCACCGCACGGGGTGGGTCGGGGAGCGTTATCGGTTGTTTCTTTTCATTTCACTCGTCCCCGAGAAAGCAAGTACTTGCTGTATCTTAAATAAATACATACATATATACATAAATAATCATAGAAAAAAAGATTTCCCAAACCCCACAACTCTTAGAAAAAAAAATCTTTTTCTGTAAGTGGCAGCCTTGCCAGCACAGCTTGGGATCCACGAGTCGTGCTGAGCTCTGGCTTGTGCATCGGCAGCAACAATAAAGATAATGCAGCTGGAAGTTAGTTAATCATGCGTGAGTCAGAGAGGAATCCAACTTGCTCCGCAGGAATAACAGGAGCGGAAAAAAAAAATTAGGCAACGTTTATTTTAGACACAGCTGTAAACAAACCGCTCTGAGAAGCGGAAAGCCTGTCAATCCAATGGGGAGATACCCATGTCCAGCTGTTTTTTGGACTGCAGCTGGACAGCAGAGGGTATTTTTAGCTTCGCTTCTCTCCTGCTAGGCCTCCAACCCACAACTAATGGCCTCAGCCCACAACAGGAAAATCTCGTTCATTAACTATTGCACCAAATAGTCTTTATACTATGCAAATGTATTGATTTTCTAAATAGTATGGTATTAACTTTCTTTAGATGTATATGGTATAGGCCATATACTGCATAGTCTGGGTTAGGTAAGCATCAGTACTCATGGTGGAGTAAGCATGACCAAAGGACCCCAGCTAACAGCAAGGAGCAGGACCTTTGTTTCTCGCATCCATCCTGTAAGCCATTCGTGACAGATGAAGGATACCCCTTGACTACCAAGATAGCGCCAGCCATCCTAGCCCCTCCAGCACCTCTGTGAAACCCTCCTCTTACCTGGCATCATAGATTAGAAATTGTAGCAAGACTGACTCCAGGATGTCTAGGTCAATAAAGAAGCAGGTGGATGATGGCTATAGAAGTGTTGCTGGTTTTCAGAACAGTAATATGTTTGCAGTAAGTTGCTCCATGAGTTAACCCAGTTTGCATTGTTCATGTTTCTAACAGTTGATTCTTTGAGCAATGCTCACTGCTCCAACACTTGTACCATCCTCCTTGGCTCAAGGTTTCTATCCAGAAAGTGACCTCGGCATCCTGTTAGTATTTCATCATTCCCTTTCTTGACATGTTCACTTGAAATTAGGATGGTATGGAACCCGGTTGCCATTTTATCAAAGTCACTTGGGGACATTATTCCTAGCACAGAGAACAGAAACATTGTGGCTAGTTCTATCCTATGGTATCAAGGATAAGCCATGGAATCTTGGACAGATGATGAAAATGTGGACTCACTGCTTGAGCCACCCCATATTGTTATTCTCTCATTCCTGTGACCCCAACAAGGAGCAGCATCAGTTTTGCTGACTGCCCCCATCCCACTCGGTAATTAGGCTCCTTGGCTGGGAACTCCCCAGCAGCCCTCATTGCCTTCCTGTGGAAGAAGACAGCAAGCAAGTCCATCCTGTCACGGTGCTTTTCCCCATGTGTCTTTGGATTGCCCTTCAGCTCCATCCGTCCCTTCTGAGGGGTGATTTGGGAGGCACTGGCTCATGGGCTGGTATTGAACATGGCCTGTCACCCTCTCCATTTGCTGCTGCGCATGTGTCGTGCCAGGCTGGCGTGCTGGGATGGCTCCAGTCCTTGTCTCACCAATGCTTAGCAGGCGCCGCTAGAAGAACCTCCCATGAAGCGAGGCTACTACTTTATTTAGCAATGTGATCAATAGCCTCTTGGCATGCAGCCTCCACTTTTTTCCAAGACATCTATTTGCAAGGGAACAAAATTACCTCACTGCTGTTCAAACTGGCACAGCGTGCCATCTTTTCCCTGCATCCCAAGAGCAGAATTGCTTGCCACCTGTGTCTGAGCACACCTGCGTCACTCTTCTCCCTGGTGCCTATTTTGGGGGCCGTGTTCTTTCACAAGTTTTCTCCCTCCCGAACATACTTCATTTGTACATCTGGTTGCACTTGTATTTGCTGTTTCCTTATCTGAGCAACAAAGCCACTTTAATGCAGCTGCCTTTTGCAAAATTGGTAAGAATTCACTGAGCTGCACATCTTGGAGGGACGATGAAAACGTGGACTCGCCACTTGAGACACATCAAAGTATTAATAATTTTCAGGAAAGAATGATAGACTAAGAAACAGCAAGAACCAGGGGGGAATAAACGAAAGTAAAATTATTAAAAATGTATAATTAAGAAGCTCATGCTTTTTATTGAAATTATCAGTAGTATGCCTACCACAGCAAATGTGACATGGGAGACTCCTGCCAAGAAAGTCCAGTGGAACAGGTCCCCCATGACATGGTCATGTGGTTTATGGCTTCTTGCTGGACAAACTACAAGCAACTGATTGCAACACAGAAGAGAATGGATTTTCCATAAAGGATCTGAAAGCTGACAGAAACACTGGGTTGATTCATAATTTTCATTTGAAGAAAAGCTGTAGCTACTACATAGGATTGAAATGTTGCCTACCACAGGAGATAAAAGACTACCTCTTGTACTCACTAACCATGGCAAAACTACTTCTGGCTTCATCATTTAAAAGAAGCCCCATCACTGAAAATTAGCTACTATGTGGAAGGCTGTTAGAGGCTCTCCCCGTTAGCAGTATTATTTTCCTGTCAATGCTATGCTTCCCCTTAGGAGTGGCCTCATCACACACTCTCAAGCAACGTGTAGAAGTCCATCCACTTCCCAAGGGCAGAATTACAGGTACTTACTCCAATGAGTCATGGTTACACACTTCAAAGTTGTCATGAGGTTTCCTTTAAGTTTGTAGCCCAATTTTCAACTTCTTCCTGAGGCCCAGCTTCCACAGGGTTTTCCCTAGGGTAGAATTTACTTGGAGCTTGAAGGGGAAAGGAGAAGATGAAGTAACTTTGAAGTGACGGCATTTACATATTTGGAGGGCATTTTTAATTCCTCTAACATTTTTCTGTTCCAAGGTAGTTTGAAGTATTAAACTCCAGTTTGTTTTGATGATTTTTTTTTTTTTAGGAAATCCATCTTTTATTGCTTCAGAATAAGTTAATTAGGATATAATCAGTGCACAGGCACACATACAGGTACCATGCTAAAACATTATAGAAGTTGTAAAGTCAAAGACACAAAAATTAGGGTAGAGTATAATTAAGTCTGTGTAAGCTTATTTAATATCTCCTTCACGCATTAACCTGATATGATTTCAACTAATGACATACTATTTTCTCTGCAGGATGCATGCCTGTCTTGGTTCAGTCACAGGAAAGAAGATACTCAGTTAATGGGCATCCAAATGGTAATGTTCTCCCTGGTCACTCTGCAGTCCCCTTGCAACTTTTAATTTGTATTAGTCATATTTTACTGCAAGTATAATTCTGCAGTAGCAGAATTATAAATTTCCTTGTGTGTTTTTCTGTAAAATTCAGGGTACAGCACTGGAATATTCACAAATATGCGCATATTTATATTTTCAACAAGGGCATGTGTCAAAAATAATAGTTCACCCTTTGAGAGCTAGGAAATTGATGTAAGTCCAGAGTCGCCACTAACTTGCGGCACTGGGTTTAGTGGATGAAATTTCAGAATATGATTTTTCAGATATGCAGATTATTTCAGAAGTACACTTCCTTTGGGCAGAGGTGCTAAGACTTCAGTCTGCATTTGGGCCTCAGCTACAGTTCTCTGCAAACAAGAGCTGTACAATTAGCACCACCACTGCCACCACCACCCAAAGCATGATGTAAATGCCTTACACTTTGGCACAGAGAAAACCCACAGCAGAGTGTTGAATCCAGTCCTTCCAGCCAGCATTCGACTGCTTTTCTCCTTCCCTAATCACTGACTCATTTATTACAAGTTTTCCAGCTTTCAAAAGGAAAGGTCACTGTATAATTATTACTACTAAGGTCTTCGCCAGCTTAATGAATTTGCCCCAACTGAAGTAGCAATAGCATAATTTTTTTTTTTCAAGAAAGCCTTTTTTCAGAAGTATTTTTGTAAGAAAGTTGCAGGGTAGTGCCAGTGATGAAAAAGGTGCTAGCTAAAATCTACCAATGTTAAACACAACAAAGATCTTCTTTTTCCCCCAGAAGACATGTAATACATTAATCCAGCTGCTGTGAATTGCAGGAGCTAGGACAGTTTCTGGAGATTCTCATGTTTCTTTGCAACATCCCAAGGAGGGAGATGGATCTCATCTTTTCAGAGTCACACATGTGTATTGTGTACAAAAGATGTTATTCATCATTACATCCTGCATGGGCTGATGGGAAGATTAAACAGCTTAATAATTGTCCAACAAATCATTAACACATCTTATGATGCAAAAGCAGCCAATTAAAGTGTACTACCGGATTCCCTCCCAATAGCTTCTGAGATAAGCACTGCTAAGAAAATCCCCTTCCCTAGCTATGATAACAATGAATCTTCATAGAATGAAAGTGTATTAACTTTTTCAATTTATGTATTAGTTCACATTATTCACTGTAATCTAATGAGGTGGTATTGTTCATGCTTAAGTAAAACAAACTAAAGGACAGCCTGGTCCCAGTTGCTTTGCTTTCTCCTAGCATAGAATCAGGGCATTTTTTGGGCTTGTTCAGTAAGCATCAGCTTGGATTTTCAGAATAATACACAAATATTTTCCACTGTGCTGGTTCACACACCCGTAGAAATATCAAGACCTGTGTTTCTCTCTGTTGCTGGCACCATCAAGGCTTTTGTCAGGCACAGGACTGAAGCAGGACGTCCTGATGATGATTGATCTCCATCCAGCTCTGGATACTCAGGGTCAGTTTGCCCACTGAGGGGGAGTGGGCTCTGCAGACAAATCTGTGGTGAAACTGGGTGAAGTTACACTTGTTTGCAATCCTTGTCTGAGCTGTGGCTTAGCAAAGCACACCTTGCACCTCTGGGCTGCTGTAGATGCTGAAGTGCAGCAGCACCTGGGCCAGGCTGACAGCATTATGTTCTCAGGTGTTTTCTCTCATCCATGTCACACTTGATCTTTGAGTACATATAATGTTACATTTCTCTTTTCATGTGACATGTTTTCATCTTGCTCTTTGGCTACTACTATTAGTGGGAAAAATAACCATGGAAATGAAGCACTTTTAATCCATTTCATAAGCAATTCCCCTATAGTTTTACAGTGTTGGTGTGGCACCACATGCCAGCAAGCCTTCTCTGAGGCTGTGCCCTGGAACGAGTTTTCTAGAAGCCTGGAGAAGGGCATCCTGGTGTTATGTTTGAGCATCCTATCTGTGGTCACAGCTTCCCATTCTCTGTGTGGTGAGGCTCAGGTACTACCCTTATTAATAGAGGTGTGAGGGCTTTCATTTAGGGAGTGCTGCCTAGGATTCACCAAAGGGAAAGCTGAACCTCAAGCACAAATTTCTTTCCAACTCTAAAATTCTTGTTTGGTGACAATCTAGTATGAAAAAGGCAAAGAACATGTTAGATGCATACATGAGATACTGTTTTGCCTGAAAGAAATTTTCTTGTCCTCTTTTTATTGCTTCTTTACTGTGAGTCAGCCTATGACACATTTTCATGAAAACTCCCAGACATTATGCTAGCAAAATTAAATGTGGGTCAGATGGGAAAAACATTGTGAAGAGCTGGCAGAGGAGAGATCACGTTCTTCCAGGTGGAGAGCAATACCTTGCCTTTCCCCTGGAAACTGCTAATTGATGTCTTGACGTCCCCACTCAAGGAATGCTCTGGAAGTCCCTGCTGCAGCTATCAGTGATTCCTGGTGAAGTGTTCAACATGGATCCCTCATAGAGGACCCATCACCTTGAGCCACATTCCTCTCATCAGCTCAAGCAGTAGAAACCACCCAATGACATCCTTGGCACTAGGAGTCTGGCAGTCTACAAAATGCATAGGCAGGTTGGATGGTAAAATTTGGAGAGAGCAAAACAATATTATGTCTGTTGTTCTTTGCCAGCCAAGAGCAGACAGGACAAAGCAAGTTTCCACCTCCTAAGCAGTGAGTGTTTGTCCCTTTTTTTCGTTTGTTTGGTTTTCTGGGGGGAAAGGCAAGGATTGGAAGAAGAGTATAGTGGTTTCTCATATTTTGAATCAAAGCTGATTTTGGGCCACCATAGCAGAGCAGACTGTTTCAGAAGCCAAAAAGCCAGGCAAGCAGGGCTGAACAAAGCTATGGAGGAGTCTGAAGGAGTTTCCTGCTCAGGAAGAGGTGAGGCAGTAAGATAACCTGAAGAAGAAGTAAGAGAGTAACAAACAGGAAGGGAAGGATATTTGGAAAACTGACTAGTAAATAAGCACCATCAGAAAAGAGGCAAGCAACTCAGTTATATGGGAACAGCATGGCTGAGACCAGGAAAATTATACAGGAGTGTGAAGAGACATGAGATCTTATTTGGAAAATGCAGGGCAGGCAGGAATAAAAATATTGAGACAAAACATTAGCGTTTAACCATAGGAAACCAATATTACAGGTCTGATTAACAAAAAGTACAGTGATACTGATGACTGGGACCAAGTGGGCTAGCCAAGGCTAGTAGCCACCAAGGGCTAGGTACCCACCAAGGAGCATGCACCCTGATTGTGGGGAGTTAGCTGTGGGCAGAACAAAGCTGATAGCTGAAGCTGTGGCTGGGGCTGACATCACTTGGAGAGGCATTGGAGAGGAAAGCTCTTAGTGACATCAGCCTTAAGATCTGAAAGAAAGGGAATCAGGAAGCAATGGTCACAGCACTTCCATAGAGGACAGGATGTAACTGCAAAACATATTGGGTAGGAGACAAAAAAATACTGGCGTGACCTCAAATAGAATCAGAGTAGCACATTGATGGCTTTTGGAGGTGAGGAGCGGCAGGCACTAAGGGCAGTGCCATGGTGTATGACAGCTGCAGAAAGTGATGTTTTCCACATAAGAAGGTGAGGGGAGGCACGAGGAAAGGGTAAGAGGAGGAAGGAGATGAGAGGCTCCAGTCTCTAGGGAAGGAGAAGCTGAAGAAGGCATGCAGTTTTAAGCTTCTACAGCAGCAGTGACATGGGGGGATGAAACACAACAGGCTCTTTCAAAAAACTGGGATGTCTTCTCAAATGTCTCTTAGCCTTGAAGAAATGAGCAAGATTCCAAGTGGAGAGCATTTCGAGCAAAAACACTGGATTCAGCCACCAATCCAATATTGGATTCAGGATCAGAAAGATGGAAAAAGTGGAGGGGGAAAAGATAAAATGCTTGCTTTGTCTGATTTTTTTTAAAGCTATATCCACAGGATTCATAGTTAATTGCTGAAGAAAACAAGATCACTTAAGGAAGCTGGCAGCCGAAAATAAGGTTATGTGCATGTAGGCTGGCTCTGTTGCAACAAAGATAATCCTTTATGCTGCTTTATTCACCATCCAGATTCATTGGGTGTTATCCAGCTAAGAAGTGATCAGTTTTAAGACTGATCCAGATCTAAGGAAGCCAATAGTAAAACTTCAACGGATTAGATCAGCCCCTTTAATGAAATATCTGAACACAACCCTGTCTTTTAAAAGAACTGCAGAAGCAACATGTAGGTATTGGCTCCATCACAAACAAATGGATATTTTGTGGATCGCTGCCCAGGAGCTAAAGAAGAACACTGGAAAGTGAGTGCCTGTGTAACAATCACCATCTCACCAGTTAAACTGATTATTTGGAAAGAAATAATAAAAGAAGGGAAAAATACTTCTGTAATTAATTGCAGTTGCAGTGTGTTAGCTAGCATGCAGGCAAATCTTTTGTATATGGAAAGAGTACAAAAATAGGTGTAGGGAGTTTATAGCCATTTTCACTCAATTTATATTTGTAATAAATGAAGCCATGATTAGAATGAGTAAGAATGCATTAAGAATGTCTTCCATCGAGATATTTAGAATGAGATTTCTAAAAGCTGTTAAGGTTTCCAATGAAATGTACTCTGAACAGCTATCAGTATCATGCAGAACCAGATACAGCTTTCAAATGCGTGTGAAGCTTATACATAAAGCTCATTCTTCTATCCATACAACGTAAATAAAAAACTTGTAATTTCTCAGTCACAGAAATACATGGTACTTACTTTTAAGAGCTAAAGGGAGGTTTATTTTCAATGGTCATCCTTATATAGTACTATTATGGGATAGCCACAGCTGACCACTAAGGCTGACGATTAATTTAGTGATTATTACACTAATAAATCTTTTTCCAGCCTACTTTCAAGCAACCTGTGCACAATACATAGTCTACACAGTCTACCTTAATTCTCCCTGCATCCATACATGCATCTATTTTCTGGTTTTATTAAACTAGTACTCAGCAGACTACACACCATTCTGAACACTTCTAGCAGTCTCTTCTCTCCAGACTGCTTGGCTTAGGTCCTCTGTAAACATTATTTAGATGGTGTCTTTCAACATCTTTAGTTTTTTAGGTGGGGCAGCCTGCCCAATCCTTCAATAAAGTCAGCAGATTTCACACACCACAGAGCCAATGCAGCTAACCAGGTAAAGTAATACAGGCAGGTGTCACTGATAAATTACAACTATATTCAAGGCTTATTAGTTCCATGGTGTGCCATATCTCACTAGGCGGTCAACTGGTTTACTTAAGCCTGAAATTCAAACTGGTCACTAAGAAAAAGACTCACAGTGTCTGGAAACCTAATCCTCTCATCTCTGGTTTGTCAGGTCAAAGAGAACAAACAACAGTGCTGTTAAGTGTGAATAGATGAAGGTGATTTGCAGAAAGATACAGACTGCTGCTATGCAGCTACAAAATTAAATGTCTTCTGGGTACCATGCCAGGGGTTTAGATTTACACCATGAAGAAATAAGAAAGCTCCTAATGCCTCTCTCATTAATTCCTGTCTCTGTCAGCTTGATTTGATTCTTAAAGCAAATTTCTCTTGATCCCACGTATCATGGGGCTGACATACAAGGTCAAAGAAGTTGAAAAGCTGACAGTGCTTCTGCAGTGCATGGAACAGAGCCTTATTCCATGAGGGTTACTGGAGTGGTGACATACATGAGAATACTAGGATATAAACGCCACTGCTACAAGTCAGTCCCAGTTCTTCCCACCTCTAATGATTGTTCTGGTAAGGTGCAGGATCCTCCACTGGCATCTGTGCCAGGACAGACATCATACCAAATCTTCTGGCTGTAGTGAACTGAAGCATCCCAAGTCTGAACATATGAAGCTTGAAGAAAGTTTAGTGCAGAAATGAGTAATAAATATTTAACTGTGATGATAATGGAAGGTAATTACCTGTGAAGGTAATTAAAACTAAGACCTTTTACCAAGAGCTGTGATGACTTCTACGTTAATGAACCTTTGTAAATTCAGGTCAGATTCCTTCCTCCCCCTGTTTCCTAAAAATGCACCTGTGGTCAAAATAGAGTCAATTCAGGAGCACAGTTTAATGGCTGTGTAATACAGAAAGTCAGAAAAGATGACTACAAAATCTCTGAGTCTCTGTACAACTTATGAATCAGTCTAGGCCAGAGATCCCTGGCACAACTTTTTCCAAGCTTCTCTGCACTCATTCTGGTTCAAAAGTCTCACTTGGAGTTGTTTGCCCATGTTTGGATGAAGTTTCACTCGGGGCTTGCACAGCAGCATTAATATTGCCCTGTCTTCACCAGAAATCCCCACGTACGTGCCTAAATAACAAATAGTAGGCACAGCAGTAGTGACAATGCTTGGCTTGGTGCCAGAAGATCTGCGTAGAAGCATTCACAGCAGGGCAGCTTAAGGGTATTCTGATTTAATTTTGAACTCAAACATAATTCTTCTTAATTAACAAAAAATACTCTCTTTGTTTCTAAGGTCTGACCCTGGCCTCCTCCCAAACCGTAAAATGACCCAAAACCCCCACGACAGGCCAAATAAGCAATAATGATGTAAGCTAATCATTACCCATTTACAAGGATTTTCTCTATGCACATTTCATTACCTTCACACAAATACTTTATGGCTTCTGCAGCTGTAGAAGGATTACTAACAGTGGTTTCCCTTCCTACCATGCACTGAACACCCCAGTTGCTATGTGGGTGTCAGGCTTCAATCAAAGCAATGCGTAGCAGCCATCGAACACTTACTGTGCATCTTTGAAAGGCACAGTACATGCACAGAGCCATTCAGGTGTGCCAGAGGGACTCTCCCCCAGTAGAACCGGGTCCCATAGCAGTCGTGCTCCAGGTTAAAAGCCTCCCAGTGAGTCAACAGCATGAGCTGTCAAGCCAGAGGAACTCCCCAACAAGTGAAATTGCTGTTTGTGCTCTGCTCAGCATGCCACACCCAGTCTATGTTACTTGGAAAACAGCGTGTGAGCAGGAGATCACATTGCCTGGGTACAAAGGCGCTGGTGGAAAACAAGGTAAGGAGGTCAAGAGTACAGCCAAGCCAACTTTGTTTGCATCTCAAAGAGGGGATTTGAAATGCAAGGAATTCTACAGGGGTCTTGTTTGCATGCCAATTGAAGAAAGTAATCTTAGACAAAAAAGTCTAGCAGCAGATAGGATCACTAAATGGGGATGCTACATCCACACTTGAGGGGTTTCTATTCAGCAGGACATGTTAGGTGCTCACATTCATCTGAGGAGCACAGTTCTCATGCCCCGTGAACATGACATTTGAACCACATCATCAAAGGAATAGCCAGTAAGAGCTTTATTTCACAGGAATGCTCCTGGCCCCCACTCATAACTTCTACCAAGGCATGCTCTGGACAGTCTATAATTTCATAGCCAGCATTAACACCAGCAGCCCTGGTCTCTGGGGAAATGTGCTTGCTAGTCCTAGCTCCCTAACTTGTCACCTCACATCTACATGTTGTGCCTGGTTCTCCTTCATGGCTGAACAGCTTTTCTCTGCTTAGTTTTGTCCTTCAGGGCATGTTTATATGACACTGCCCAGAGCAAGACAGAGAAACTCCCCATCTTTTCTTTTTCTAGCCAGTAATTACTTTCTCAAAATGCCTGTGAGATGGAGTGACCTGGGTTTATAAGTGGAGACCTACTGTACAGAAACCTAAAGACAAAATACAAATCCATTTTGGAGTGTCAGCTGAAGTACCTAAACCCAAACATCCTATCCAGGCCTTTTCTGACTTCAGTTGCAGCTGTGAACAAACTGGACTTTGTACAAGTCATAGCTGAAGCTCTGCAGTTAAAGAATGAGGAACCTGTAACCAGGGACATGATTTGTGAGGGTCATGGTTTGGTGACATAATTGACATTATGCAAAACTTTTGTGGCAACTGCTCACAGATCATAAGATTATATTTTTTTCTTTATGAAGCTCTCCTCTCTCTCAGTACCTGCCTTCTATTTTCTGCAAGAGGTAAGAAAGCAGAACCACAGGCATTTTACTCATCTTCAAGACCTGTTCAAGCCAGGAGCCCCATTTCTACAGTACAATGAATGAGATGTGAATTCTGTGGAAAAAATAGCATGTGACAGTGTCATGAGAGTAACCTCTCTGCTATGAAGTGTGGGTGAGAAGGTCATGGGGGAAGTCCCTAATATTGGCATTTCCCAGCCTTTTGTATCAGCTGTTGCAAACTCAGCAATTCCTCAATGTAAATTTCAGGACATGGCAAAAAAAAAAGAAAAAAAAAAAAAAAAGGAAAGAAAGTCCCACCAGCCTCAGCATCCTTCACAAGTTCTTATGTTGCAAGTCTTCTTGCACAGTCAGTCCCTTGCTTCTACTCCACCTCCCACCTTGTTGGATTTCACTACTATTATCCTTCCCTCCCAAAAGCTTCCCTACGTGTTCAGTCTCCTTATTCAAGTCTATATGCTGAATTCCCCTGAATTATACTTGCCCCTCCAGTCCCCAGTGGCTCGGTGGGTCTAGCACCTGAGGCTGCAGTAGGCTGCTGCAGTGAGGAGCAGTGATTGATGGAAGTGCACTCTTCACCATGTGCAGGCCAGGCCAGGCCAGGCCATACCCTCTATAAAAAATTTAGCCACCAAGATCTAGGACTTTACCCAGGTTGTGTGGCCTGTATTCTTCAAAAGTTTGTCATTTCCCCAGTAGTTCTATCCCACAGACAGCAAAGGGGACATTTCAAACACCAGAGTGACTTCACCTTCTCACTGAGTTTTAAATCTTTCACCTCTTGCAAGAGACCAGGGTAGCACAACAAGATTTTTTTTTTCCCATCAAGGGCACAACACAACCTAAGTAACTTTACTTAAGGGTATTCTCAGAAATCACATAACCATTTTAGCCCTTAGATACAGTCAGCAAAATTAGAAGTAATCAAAGCCAGAGGTTTATAAAGAAAGCATTTCAGAAACTTAATTGCACCTGGCAGTATCAGCTCTACAGCCTGTAAAAATTAACTGCCTCAGCCAAATGCTCCAAACTGCTTGTAAGCTCCTCCAAGTTGAAGATGGGGTGATCTGCCCTTGCAGAATTCTTCTCAAGTAAGAGATGTTAAACAAAGTAAAACTCAGGTAACTGTGTGGAAGTCCAGGTTCCCTGACACTGCCCTCTCAGGTGGAGCAGAGACTACACTAGATCTTCCTGTGCCCTTAGCTCAAATGAAATGCCTAGCAGAGTTAGTGTGTTTCAGAATAATACTTTACAAAGAAAGCCCTCAAATACATGTTAAAGTTTCAGATGGCAAATCAAAGTACTGCTCGCAGTCTGGAGCATTAGGTTGCTCCAGATTGCAAACACACACCTGATGACTTGTGTGTCAGGGAAAAATTAAAATAATGCATCAAAATAAGCTCTTTACAGTATTCCATGTCCCCTGTGCTAGCTGTAAGCACTGGCAGCCAGCATGCTAAGTTCACTCTGCATGATTGAACCCATAGGTTACAATTATCTTTTAAAGGTATCTGCTGATAATAAAGCCATAAATGTTTTAGTTCTGCTCTGTCTCCTACAGGAACTTTTCACCTTTTCTAAACATATTACAAATACCTTCACTACTTTGCCTCACAGCAAAACTTTTGTTTATAGGGCTGAGTCATCAGTAAAGCTTATCTGGTGTGCTGTACCCCCAGTGATAGCTTCATGTCTGATGATGGCAGCTCCCTGCTGCAGGAAGTGCTCTTTATTCTCCTCTTCAGGGACGGGAAAGAGCATGGATTGAAGATTCATGATTCATTTTCTAGAGGAGATACCTGTTTGAGTGGGATCAGCAGAACCTGCAGCAGCGATGCCTTGCAGAGGTCCTCAGGAGCAATGATATCTGTGTGCACTGTGCCACGCTGACAGTCAGTCTGGCCAGTTAGTTGGGTATGTGGATTTGCAGTCTGGTTGCAGCATGCTGTCCAACCTCTCCCTTGGATTAGGAAGGAAGAGAGGCTGGGGATCCCAAAAACTTTAAATGAAGAATTTACTCCATGAGACTCTTTACCTCCCATCCTGTTTTCTACCAAGTCACTTCTGTTTGTATCAAACATCAACTCAGACATGGATGGGGGAAGCACTGTAAGCTTTCCACAGAACCATAAACTTTCCGCTAAAGAAAATGTCAGGGAATTGACACTGTGCTCTTGGCTTCTTTCAAAATTTGACATTTCTTTCACCATCTCCAAATGTGATTAAGAAGTGCTAAAGAAGAAAAGGAGGCAGGACATGGCAACATCTCCCCAGATACATAACCCATCCCCTGGCATACAGGGAATGTATGTGGCTGTGCAGGATTGGCCCCACTTGCCTCTGCGGATCCTTCTCCTCCCAGTCAGATCACCCAGCACTCAGGCACCAGTCCTGCTCTGCTGTCCTCACAGCCACAGCTCACTGGGCTGAGAGAAGAGATGGGACCTGAAGGATAGCTGGGAGCTGGGGCTGTCAGGGGAGATGATCTTGCTGTCCACAAGTGCCTGAAAGGAGGTTGTTGGTCTCTTCACCTATGTAACAAGTGACAGAACAAGAGAAAATGGCCTCAAGTTTTGACAGGGAGGTTTAGAATGAATTTTAGGGAAAAAAAAAAATTCTTCACTGAAAGGGTTGTCAAGCACTGGAACAGGTTGCCCAGGGAAGCAGTAGAGTCACCATCCCTAGAAGCATTTAAAAGCTGTGCAGCTGTGGCACTCACAGACATGGTTTAGTGGTGACTTGATAGTGTTAGGTTAATGGTTGGACTCCATGACCTTAGCGGTCTTTTCCGGCCTAAACAAGTCTACAAAGTCAAGGCCTCTCCTGCTTGAACAGGCAGTGACATAGCAGCCTGTTATTATTTTGCTCCCTTTGCATATACCAAAATGACAACACACAGCCTCAGGGTAGGAAACCTCCTCCTATTTTCCAGCCTCAGCTGGCTCCTGGCCAACTCAGACTGGTTTGTCTTTGTGACTGCATTGTCTTCTGGCTCCCCTCCTTCTCTGGATGTGAGATTCTCTCGCTACTTCATTTGTCCCAGTACAGGTTTAGACACCTATTACACCCCTTCCCCTTTCTCAGGCTGAACAAGTTCTGGTCATTCTGCTCAAACACCAGCAGCTCTACAACTCTGCCAGCTCTGCAGAGTCACAGCTGACGAGAACCAGAAATGGGGTCAAGGCAAGGCCTCTCCACAGCCTTAGTCATCATACTCATATTTATTTGCCACTACTGGAAATACTTATCTGGATCCATGCAGAATCAGGTGGTAGCTTCCTCACAGCCAAGTTACACTGCTGGGTTGTAGTTCTTCATGAAAGCCTTCACACCATCCTTCTGGTGTGCTCACAGTCCAATTACACACTTTCCAATACAAAGTGCGTAAACCTGAAACAGTTTCAACTAGAAGCTCCAGAAAAAGGTTCCCAAAGTAACAGAGGTATGAAATTTCTCCCAATACTATTTTAGGACAGGAGTGCACAAGACAAATCTACCATGCTGAATTTTAAGACCCAAATCCACAAGTAAGAGGATTACAATAAAAAAGTATCGCTTTCTGATGAAGTTATTTTTCTCTGACTGGCAAGCAATCGTTATGACAGATCCTTACATGGAGATAGAAGCAATGCACCTAAGTTGTTTTCCATCAGAACAGCATTTTCAATGATCTATAAAGTCAACTCTAAACCCACAAAAACCAATTACAATTTACTGTAGTACCTTGTTGTCACACAGAGATGTATTTAAACAGTGTTCTAAGATTAAAACCTCATAAAAGCACTGTTGTTATCACTGGTCATCTTCCAGAAAAGTGAAATTATGTTTATACTCTCCGGTAGTCATGTGAAGTAAAGGAACACACTGTTACTGCTCAGAAAGGAAGGAAATAACACCTTTGCTTCATCTTTGCTATGCAGTACTGTAACACTTGATGGAACAGAGGTCTCACCTGTAAGAATCCTGATGCTATCAGAGAAGAGCAAGCGTGTGCAAGCATGCAGCTGAGACACCGAGAAACCCAGCTACACTACACACCAAACTTGCCTGTAAGGCTGTGGTGGTTTTGCTTGGCTCAGTTTTTGCTCGTGAGTAGGGTGGGGTACAAAGATGGCTCCTGTGTGTCCTGTGTGAAGATTCTGGAAGTTTTTCACCATGTTCAGCAGAGCCAATCTCTGATGACTCTGAAGATGATGGACATGCTGCTGGCCAAACCTGGGCCAATTAGAGATGTTAGTAACGCCTCTGTAAAAACATATTTAAGACAAAACCAAAACAAAGTGAGCACACACTTCTTTTTAGCCAGAGGAGGAGGTAAAAATATGTGAGGGAAAACAACATGGAGGCCCCAAGGTCAGTGGAGAAGGTGGGGGAGGAGGTGCTCCAGGCGCCGGAGCTGAAAACCTTCTGCCAGCCATGGTGAAGACCATGGGGGAAGCAGGTGGTCCCCCTGCAGCC
Source organism: Acanthiza pusilla (assembly GCA_036630365.1). Taxonomy (NCBI): domain Eukaryota; kingdom Metazoa; phylum Chordata; class Aves; order Passeriformes; family Acanthizidae; genus Acanthiza; species Acanthiza pusilla. The sequence continues at coordinate 4,696,040 of JAXCHO010000098.1, forward strand.
CATGGAGTCCAGGGGGTCCAGAGAACCACCCACAGCCTGTGGGGAGGTGCCCACGCCAGAGGAGCAGGTGATACCTGCAGGAAGCTGTGATCCAGTGGGAGTCCCAGAGACTGAGAGTTGCAAAGGCCTTGCAGGAGAGACAAAGCCCTTGCTCCCGGGATGGAAACAGCCTGGCCTCGGCTTGGAATTCTGAAACCTGGTCAGAAGAATCTTGGACTGCAGCAGATTTCAGGCAGGATGCTGCTCGTGAGATTGGACCCACGCCAAAGAAGTTCACAGAGGACTGTCTCTCATGGGAGGGATCCCCATGGCTAAGTAGACAGCTCTTCCCCCTGATGGACTGACCCTGACCAAAGGAAAACCCCCATACCCTGCCCCCCCGGAGCTATTGGTTGGAAGGAGGGAGGGGGGTGAGTCGAGAAATGGTGTCTTAATAGGGAGGGGGGTGAGTGGAGAAACAGTGTTTGTAGCAGAAGAATTGTGGTGATGGACTGACTAAGAAAAAAACCCACACCCTGCCCCTGCCCCAAAGCTGTTGGTTGGAAGAAGGAAGGGGGTGAGCAGAGAAACAGTGCCTTAAGAGGGAAGGGGGGTGAGTGAAGAAGCGGTGTCTTAAGAGCTTATTTTTACCTCTGATTTATCCTCTGTTAGGTTAATAAATCACTTTGCAACTTTAAGTTTTCTACCTGTTTTGCCATTTTTCTGTGCGTCCTCCCATCAGTGGCTTATCTCAACTCATGAGTCCGGTGTGTTTGTGTTAGTTTTTTCCCTCTCCTCTGCACAGCTGTGGCAGGAGAGAGCATAAAGAGCAGACATCGTAGGTCCCTGGCATTTAGCCAGGGTCAAACCTCGACAAAAGCTAAAAACCTATGTCCTAAAAGCCATCAAACAAGGGTATACAAGATGGAGCAAAAGGTTTGGAACTGTGAAAGGGGGTGTAGAAGCCCCTTCCTCATGCTGCTTTTTTCTTTCTTGCTGCAACACTGTTCCTCATCCCTTTCCTTTTACACATTTCTAAATCCATAACTTTAGCCACAAATATGTACCCTAATGGGTTTTACAGCAAAGAACTAGACTGAAAAGATAATGAAAGGAAAGCAGATGCTGTAGATGGAAGCAGCATACAAATAAAGGTCTGCTTTGGCGTCCTGTTCTCTCCGGAGTATTTGCTGACTCTTCCTGCTCATTGCCTTTTCACAAGTACAAGTGCTACAGTACTGCAAAGAACAGTCAGAAATTAAAGAAAGTGAGTAAGAGCAGAGTCAATTCTTACTCTACAAAATACTTACAGAAGAATGAGAGCAAAACAAGTAGATCCAAAGTGAAGCTTTGCGGTATGGCAGACTTCAAATTTGACTTGTGTAAAAACTTATGGGGAGTTATTCAAAACATAAGAACAAAGATGCCAAATAGAGAAAAGCAATCATTTTTCTGTAAGTGAATTTCTGCCCATCTAAGAAGTAATCCATGCAATCTTAATGTTTCAGTCACCACAAGTCATCATGATTGATAAAAAGTCCCTGCATTTTTTTTGTGTTTCTCAAAATTATGGAGAACATTTTGTATTTCCTACAGCCTCTTCTGACAAGTGAGGAATAAAGTGCCCTACTGCAGTGTATCATCCAAAGACCTACCAGGACATGGGAAAGAAAACTGAATGAAACAGAAAGGCTGCAGAGAAGAGGAAAAAAAGATGTTCAAGACAAAATGTTCCTATTTCTTAAACCACAGCAGGTGCATAACACTTGTTTGTTCAGAGTGTTAATTATCCCCCAAGAGCTTTTTCTACTTCTATGTAGAAAACTACTTGTACTTTCCAGTATAGCTATGCATTTTTCCTAGACGAGATCCACTTGCTTAGGCACAATTGGGAGCATTAGCTAGCTTCTCAGTACTAAATCACTTTCCAGAGCATGTACAGATGCCCTATGATCCCGTTTACCCTCCCATTTGCAGATTTGCTTGGTCTTGCAAACTGCTCAGAAATTCTCTGTATACATCCAGGGCAGTCAGCATGTTTCTGGCAGTTAAAAGTGGGTACTGCATTTCCAGGGGTGCAGCCTTCAGGATTATTTTTTTGTTACAGCCTTTCCACCCCTTTTTGTCCCCTTCTTTCTGTGATTTCAAACAGCCACCCACAGCAGATGCTTCACATTTTCAGCCTGCCATGTGCATGGTGTACCATCAGCATCTGCTCCTCTGGCATGCACATACATGCTACGGGGAGCATGCTTGCTCCTCTGACACCTCCCAGGAAGCTTCAGCAACTCTCCTTCAACAAGTCCAGCATCTCTGGGGGCCTTAGAGAAACTGCCCATGGCTTTTTTCAGCATTGCTCTCCCAGACTTTGCCTTGCTTGGGTTTACCAGTCTGGAATTTCTCAACGTGGCTCCTTTTCGTGACTCAAAGCAAACACACATCTTTTTTCCTTTTCACTCCTGCCTGAATTAAAAGGGAAAATGATTTTACAGCAGGACACCCCAAACAGCACCATTTTTGTGCTTTCACCAGCCAGCTGCCACCAGCTGCATGGCTGTAGGCTTAATGCTGCTCTCTTCATAAGAGAAATGTCTCCTGCTGCATAGCAAAACAGGCTGCAGACCTTTCAAAGCTGCTCTGGTGGCAAAGAGATGAGTCACCTCAGGCTACTGCCACACGCAGGAAACCAAGCTGACAGCTCAGCTGCACACAATTGCATTAAAAGCACAAAAATAGAGATTTATACAAGGCAGCACCAAAGCTGGCTGCACACATCAGGGTGAGCCGAACTCACTCCTCCCTCCAGGAGGGAGGCACTCTGCTCACCAGCCCAAGCACTGCAGGCTTTGCTACTAATAGGATCATTTCCTTCTAAAACCTTCCCCACGGCAGCAGCCCAGGAACATGCACAGCTAACTTAGGCTGAAAGGGAATTTTCCACCACCCACAAGCCTCTTTCTACCTTGCATAAATCTTCTCAAGCACAGGCCACCAAGAATCCACATCAGCCTCTGCAGATGACATGTAACAAGTAATTGGACACGATAAATCTTCAGGAACCAACTCCCATGTCAAATTTCCTTTACAGCCTCACATTTCAAATAAGCATATGTTGACTTTACACCTCCTTCCAGGTCCCTTCATGTTGCTATAACAATAGGATGGGGGCTTAGCATAAATCACTACAAGGCCCCATCAAGCAGAAAGATCATTCACCCTCTCTGTGTCAATTAAGCTGTATCAGATACAGGCAGATACACTGACAATACATCCTTTTTCATCTGAGAAAATAAGCTTAAGCAATCCCTATATAATCACTCTTTTTCTCAGCAAACTTTCTGGAGCACAGATAAGATCAAAGGCAGCTTTCCCAGCCAACAAAGTTATTAACACCTCAAGGAAAAAGTAATGTTGCACAAAAGCCAGAGCTGTCTGATGGCTTCCTTAATCTGAGGCTGGAGACATGCAGAGCAGCAGGGAGCTGTATCCCCAGTACAAACAGGGCAGCATCTGCGCATGAATCAGAAAACAACATGCTTTTTGGGGAAGAAAACATATTTTTGAGACATTTTTGAATTGCTACTTCTTTGACAGAACAGTTCCCAAAATAAAAAAAATGCACATGTATTTTTAACTACAGAAAAACATCTTCATGGCACGCAATCAGAAAGCACAGCAGTGACAATGAACTGTGTGCTGAAGTTAAAAGGGAAGGGGATAGGCATTACCATAAAATTGTTTCACAACTTAGTGAATTCTGAATCAATTTTCACCACAAGACAAAACCCTCTTACCCCCAAGAAATGAAAAAAAAACCCAGCCAGCTCAATTTTATTAGAAACGTGACGATAACTGACCCATGGAATATATTTCAATTTAATTTTTTTCTTTGTTATCTGAGATAAGAGGCCAAACTGTAGGGAGCTGTAGGGAAGCCAAACTGTAGGGAAGGGAGTCCATTAGAAACTAGGAGCTCCATAAGAGTAGATACAGTAAAACTGCTTCCTGTCTGTCCTTTCACTAAAGCCAACATACAGCATGTACAAGGAGTATTTTTCCTCCTATTTTCTATTACTTCAACTCACTACCCCTTGACTTTCCTTTGTAAAATGTGCTTAAAATGGGCCAAAGGATTCAAAAGCTGCTGAGGAGAGACAACAAAGAGACAGAGATGCACAAAGTAAGGATATTAATTTGTTTTCTGAAGCTGTAACAACAGTAAGAGAAAGAATAATCTGGGCCAGCAGTTCCAAAAATACGGCATAAGTATCATCTGCAGTTTGAAAGCGGTATGCAAATGACATCTGAACAGCCAAATGATGTTTGTGCATGCCACTGAGACTACATTTGTAAAAGCCTTGTGCAGAGTACAATCAAGCTAAAACAAACCACAAGCATTTAATTCATCATAACTAGCATGGCAAGAGCCTCCTCCCTAAGACAGCACACTCTGACCATCCTATCTGCACTGCACTTGATTTAAGGAGAGCCCTACCACACCTTGCCAAGGACCTTCATGGGATCCAAGTTTCTCCAAGAGACATGCCAAAATTGGACAATTGTTACTCCAGCCATGTAAGGAAAAAAACCCCCCACGCTTCTAGAAAGAAAATATAGCTCAGGAACATATAATTGAAAGGAGAAACTTCGCATTTGAATTGAAGAAATGATGACGTGCATTCCAGTTCCAGCCTGAAAAGCACAGGAACACAGAGATGGGAGAGGATTATACACCTCTGCCTAGGCCAGTCCACAGCACTGTTCACAGATGCCCAAGAGAACTCAATGCAGAGAAAGCTATTAGAAAAAAATATTATTATGTAATATTTATGTAGCACTTTCCACTTGGCAATTTTTTAAGCAAGCAATATATTAAATAATTCACCAAGAAAAAGAAAAACATACATTGGCCTTCTGAGTGATCAGTAGCTTATGCTTTCAGAGGAAAACAATTCTACTTTATTAAACTATAAGGCCTGAATTTACTATACATTATTCACGGTTACATTTAAAATTTGTAGTGAGGTAATCAATCAGGTTATTAGATCCAAAATGCATTTAAGAGTGCATTTTGCTAAGTTCCCATATTAAGAAAACCACAGAAAAACCTGGAGATGTTAACATCTTTTTATCATTGGTTAAGAACTAACAAGTTAGGGCACTGTAATTGTTGTTAAAAAAACCCAAAACAAACCAACCTGAAAAATATCCCACCTTCCAACTTTGCCACCTTGTATTATTTTCTTGCTAACGATGCCCAGTTAATGATTCTGCCTTATTGCAATTCATCTGTTGAGATCTTTCTGAAATTATTTCCAGCTAAAACAGGGCTTCCTTTTTGTGGGTAGTAGCACATGTCAGCTTGGCACAGCTTTCCTTTTACACAAGTGCAAGATGCTTCCTTGTGTTAATACAGAAAGCTATCAAAAACATACAGTGGCTGGATTTAAAAGCAGATTCCATAGCACTGGTTATCATTAGCATTTCTAGCCAGCAGCATCATGTTGATCTGAAAATGAAACTTTTGGGACTATGATTCAAAAAATACAGTTCACATGCTCACTGCAACAGAGCAATTCCTGTATTTCAGATATTTGGTCTCTCTCTCCTCCATGGCCTGTGGGATGAGGTGGCAGCACACTGATTTTTATTGCTGGTGAACTCAGAAAAGAGACTGCTCTTTGTAAAACACAACACAAACACAAGCAAATATGATGGCTGCATCCACTCAATTCAGTTCTTTTTTTTTTATACTTAAAATGGGTACACAAATTTAGGTGATATTCAAACTTTTGGCAAATAGCCAATTCACTACATCAGTAACATAAACGTTGGTCATTTTTGACTTGGGACACCATGGCAGTGAATCACTGGAAAAATTGGGGATTCATCTTGTCTCCTTCTCTCTTTTAGCAGTAGAGAGATGAATTTTCAGAGGGGGATAAACTTTCTGTTCTCTGAGGTACTGAACTGAGTAAGGCTGGATATAAGAAAAAGGTGGACCGTTAATCCAAGTAAGCAGCTCTTTAATATGACATCTTGCTTTTGTAACTTCTTTATTAACCTTAACTGTTAGAAGAAAAGACAAGTTAAATTGCATGAGAGCATCTTGTGATTATTGTATGTGCTCCCACAAATACAACTGATATTTTAAATTAATTTTCCTTGAAGTTTCCTTAGCAGTTTCGTATTTCTTCTACGCTCCACTTGCAGCTGGTGTTCTCATACAACTTACATAGCCAGGAGTTAAATAATATCTTGAAAATCAAAAGTAGAATTATGAGGCCCAATACATCAGTAGTAAATACAGTAAACACTTGACAAAAATACAGAGACAACTGGGGTGTGGAACCAGTTCATTTTCTTACATTTCTAAAAGCTTCTGTCTAATTAGGTTCATTTTTTGACAAACAAGAATGGGATTAGATCAGCATTATTGTTAATATAGTAGTCACATGACAGAACCTAGATGGTTATATTTGTCAAGCATTTAATCAATTTCTAGTCCTGTACTGGCCTCTCATTTACAAAGCTCATGGGAGACTACACGACTTTCTCATGAGCAGGAATCATTGTGTTTACCCACATGTCAGGGTTAACCTACAGTGAAATTGCCATCTTTATAAATACTTCACAACGTTTCAAAAATGGCATACTGTCTGGGAGGAGAGGAAGATCATAGCCCATTTATTCTCCCTCTTCTGTCCTGGAGGGAAGAGGGGAGAAGTCAAATTCTGTATTTCAGATAACAGAGACATATTTCCTAACAGATTGCAATGTCATGTACTGAAAATACGGTCAGGAAACAACAACTATAAGCCCCTACTTGTTCATATGACCAATATTTCACTGAAAAGTGGAGCAACATCAAAAAGCTAGAAAACAAATGGTCATTCTCAGCTCTGTCAGTGTTGCAGCTGGTATTCACATAGGTTTAGATTAATCCATGAAACACTTTTTCAGATCTTATCCCAGGTGTCAGTTAAGCAAGAAATCAGGCTCACGATAACCAAAGAGTTTAAAGTCACCTTCGAATCGTGCATAGAGGCGTCTTATGTCTCTCTTGCTAATTCCTGAAAAATACCGCTCTACTTTTGTTCTGTTGTACACTGTTATGCCTGGTGGGATTGTGGGGTATGATACCAAGTGGTCTATGCCAGCTGCTTTCAAGATATACGGAGCATCATCCTCCAGGGTTTCGTGGTGTCCAATCACACTGTATGTGATTTCACAGGGAGCACAAAGTTCCACGTACGTTACCCAGTGAATGATGTGGTCACCAAACTGAACATCCAGCCATCGGTGATTAGGGTCACCCAGGTAGCGCACAAAATCCTCAAACTGCAGCCCTTTGGTCTCTGTGCGATTCTTTCTGTATTTACGAATTATGCCAGGAGCAATTTCATGCCGGTACCAAGGTTCAAACCGAGGATTGTGCACAAACTTGTCTTTAAATGCAGAAATAAGTCTTTCAAATGGATCTCTAACAATAAAAAACTTGAAGTATAAATTCAGTCTAAACGGAGGAAGAAAAAGAAATCAAAGTATTGGAAGGTGTTCAGCATATACTTACAAAATGTACATAAACTCTGACCACAGACACAGAATGTGAATCTTAGAGCACTTGCATAGTCTATCAATGTTATAATCAATAGGACTAACAATACAATTTCTGTTTTCTTAGAAGTTTTTGCATACAGAACAAAGAAGAAATAATTTATCCTAGTTTTCACATTTGATTCAAACTGGAGGAGTTTCACTTATTTCAATCCATATAAACAGGAGACAAAAGACGCTGAGAGCTCCACATCAAAGATATTTGTAATACCATGTGATCAAGCTGAAAAAGCAAAATACCTAAGGATATGGGGAAAAAATGCTTTGGTGCAACTAAACACATACAGGAGGCTGCATTTTTCACTGGCAGGCAGTTTGATAAATTGTCACTTAAGTAAAAAAAAAAAATTAAAATGGCTTTTATTTGAACATGCTTTCAATAATGGCTGAGAACACCACTGAAACATGAGACCACAGTTTTCAACAGAATTTAATGTATTACTGTGATATGTAATATGCTGTAGTCAGATTATCTGTAGGAGGAGTATATTGAAAACAAAGTTTATTTCAATAAATAGCTAAGAAAAGAGACTGAGAGCCCAATCCTTACTGAAATAAATATGGATGGACTGGTGGATGGACTCTTTTCAGCCTCTATAGCACTTGAATCATACTTCAGATTCTCCTGACCTACTCCTAGCCAGGCAGGGCTAGAGATCAGCAAACTAAATCAACAGATCCACACCATCCCCCTTTATACACTTAAACCTCTGGTAAGTTCAGAATTCCCAACCCAACCCACACCTCCAGCACAGCTTCCATGCTGAGCAGAATGCAGCAACCCAAGCAATATAACATCATATATCCTAAGTAGGGCTCACCCCAGGTGAACAGGTACTTTCTGCAGGGCTGCTCACAGAGAGGGAGAACAGATCCACGTTCTCAAGAACAGTAACAGTTGTTTTCCTTCGCACAGTATCAACACAATCAAGTGACCCCAATTCTACAGGAATAGCTGTGATAAATGTCCTTGTGCCACTGAATGCAACAAAAAACCTTGGGCTGAGCTCTCCTGATATCTGACACACATATAAGGGGCTAACTGTTCAGAATGGCTTAATGCACACAAACCCCATGCAAGCACACGCTTACAACTCTCCATTGTCATCTTATGCCCTGTTCTCTTCATGTTGCCACTCCTTACAGGGACTATACATGGCATAAGCTCTAGTAGAGATGAGAGCAGGCACAGTTAAAAATCTAGCCAAAGTAACGTAGAAGTTCTATTGCAGAGTACTTTTGGCTCTGAAAATAACCAGAAGCACTTAAACAGAAAGACAAAGTGGTTCAACTGAATGGAAAATATTCTGGGGCTAAGAAGCACTAATAATTTAAACCTAACCAGTTCAATCCCAGTAATTAAGTCTGTTGCAATGACAATCTTACCTGTAGGTAGCAAGGTTTACCATACATCAGGATGGGCTGTCCAATTAAACCTTCAGTTCTGAAGGTCAACTATCTAACAACTAGGTATGCATTGAATCATAGAAACCCTATATCCACAGGGAGTTGGTTGGCTGACCTAACTATATCACAAATTACACTGATGTTCTCCTTCAAAGCTAGCAGGAGGGCAGACACTGCAACATCTGTGAGGATAACAGAATAGTGCTGTAATACAAGTGGTGGAGCAGAAACCCTGCTGTCCTCAGTTTCAGATGCAGACTTCAGCTGCACTCTTGATTGCTCATAACACCACTGACCTCAAAGCCCTCCCACACCCATTGGAAGGGCCACTTACCGTTTTTTAATTTCGGAGTCACTGAAAGAGGACAAGCGTGGAAGGCCATTCTTCTCATGATCATGTACAATGTTTTCTGGGATCTCTTCTATGGAAGAAAATGCTCCTAGACAAATCAAAACGAGAGAGCAAGTGATTCTTTCAGGGGAAAGAACAGTGAGTATAAACAAGCATATGTGCCTTTGGCTGACAGTTTTATGTCTTTCTCTTTTCTGTATTTTCACATTTTAAAGTTACTGTGTTTAAAACTGTTAAATTATGAGAGATTCTGACTGTGAAACTGGAAACTGTTAAAATTCTTTAGAGTATGTGACATCAAGGTCCAAGACCAAATGGCCCCCAAATTCTCAGAAAAGCACATTATGCAAATTTCATCAGCAATTATGTCTAAGCCTGTAACTCTTCACATGTCAGTGTCCCCATTCTCTTTCCCTCTGCCTGCACATACAAATGGAGGAAGACTTTAAGGATTAACTCAGAAGAAGGAATCAGCTTTTTGGCTGAACTTCAGCCACCAACAAAAAATAAATGCTATGAGCTGCTTTTGGAACTGCTTCAATGCAAAGTACTTTGCTGTCAGGATCCATAAAGTTATTTTAACAAGTATGCTGTGCTGAAACAAAAATTCCAATCATAGAATACTACACAGATTAAAAGGCACTAAAATTAACAGCAAAAAGTCTCCAGATATTCATTTCTGCAAGCACATAAGCTGACAAGAAAAATAACATCACTTTGCTGCATTGATTTTAATATCCTGATCCTGGACGGTTTTATGACCTTGAGAAGCATCTCATGTGGCCCCTTGGGCTTTAGACATAAGCCTTCACACAACATCGTTTCAAGAGTATCAATCTGCAACAAGCACAGGGTGCTAAAAACAAGCCTGTTAGGTGAAAGCCTCTACAGCCTTCTCATTTCCAGAACTGAAGTGAATAATACACACCACTCAGCTGCTCAGTTTTCCAATTTTTTTTTTTTAAATCAGGAAGGGGTGAGGGATGGGGTCTGGGGTTGTATTTTATCAATTTCATGCTTTCAATTGTATTTTTTTTGGTACCACAGGTGAACTGCATGTAGACAACAGATGTCAGATTAGACAGCCTCAGAAACTGATACCTTGCATTCATTCAGAGGACATATTCAGTACAAGCAGTAGCAGAGTTAGCTCCCCCACAGTGCCACAGCTGCATTTCCCCATCCTGCACCTCCAAATACCCCTTAGGTATTTGGACACAAATTATTCCCCCTCAAGTATCAGCCCTGCCTTCTGAGACTACCCAAAGAGGAGAAAGTTAGGTCAACCACAGCAGTAGCCTTTATCAGCAGATACTAGTGCACTGGCAGCTTAAGGAAAAGAGAGCAGTGTGTTTGTGGAAACAATTTTCCATCATTATCCGACATGACAGAACTGGAAAACTCAAGGTGAAAAGTTCCCTGCTGTTAAGATGTGAGTTATCCTCCACTCAGTGGCCAATACATCCCTGCCTGTCCTGAGGCATTCTTTTCATGTTATCTCTCAAATGCTGATAAGAGCAGGTACTTCTAATGAACTCACCTAGTTCCATATTTAGTACTTTGAGTGTGCCTTTCATAGGTATTAAGACACATGCACACACATAGGTATGGACACACCTCTGCTAGACTTTTAGTTCACATCCATATATCAAGGATGAAACTAACATTAAAGTTTTTAATGTTAGTACTGCTTGCTAGAAAAGTTTTGCTAAGGGACAGTTCATTTGCTAATTTTTCAAACACACTAGACCCCTTATTCCTTCTTTTATCATCTTTTAAAACATACCTTTGTTGACCAAACTATTGCATTAAGCACCTCAGAATCTCCATAACTCTTATGATGGTTCACTGACAGAAATATACAAGATTTCAGCAATAGAGAGCAACAGCAGCTGCCAAGTTTTAACTGGATTTCTTCATGGCCGAAATCTCTAGTTAAAAGTCACTGCCTTTAGTCAGAAATTTCATATTAGTGTTACTTAGAAATTATGATACCTTGTCATATACTTTCAAATTCTATAAATTAGTGCCATGCCTTCAAAGATAAGAAACCTACCTACCACATGCATATGAGTACTCTGTCATGACTGAAATCACTTTAGAGCCAAGTAATAACAATGCTTATTTTTACAGAAAGATCTATCTCATTTTAAAGGGATGTTTTGAAAGGACTAGAAACAACTGTGATAAATGAAAAGCTGCAATTCAGTATCAGTGTACAGAAAAGCAGAAAGAATCCATTTTAGTGCTGCCCCAGTTAGAGCAATTCTGTTTCCTCCTCCTCCTCAAAGAAACCCACACACCCACAGAAGAGTAGATACCATTTAAAACGATCAAGACTTTTTTCCACTGAGTGTTGCCCACTTTTGGCGTCTGACAAAACAGGATCTTGTGCTTGTCACACACAAATATTCGGTCCAAGACGAATTTGGAAACTGCAGTATGAGAGAGATCTTTCAATGCAGTGTCTCTGCAGACATTCCTGAGAAGCTCGAGTCTTTCCATATGAACCAGGGGTTGGCGGATCAGATTTCCTGAAAAAGCTTTTCCAGTTGGCTATATGAAATGCAGAGGGGAAAGAAAAAACAAAAGGGAAATACTTTCGTTTTCAGATCAAATTCTTAAGTATAAAAATCTCCAAACTCTGCACCCTAATGACACCCAGATTCATGATTAAAACTTTGCTATATATTAACTAAAGGAGTAGCCCACAGTTTCCTTCCTGTGCGGCTGCTGTACACATTGGTTCAACTCTTAAGCCATTACATGGAAGAATACAGTAGTAAGAGCTTTTCCATACAACAATTTACATCTGCTACACAGCAGCAAGGCCTGATCTGTGTGGATAAAACATGCCTTGATCAAATACTGAATGTCTCACAGAGTTTCAACAACCTGTAAGAAAGCTTCTGAGAGGCTGGGACAGGAATTTCAACATAAATTATGCTTTAAACTCTGAGAAGATGGGGCTGACCCATGATGCGATTCTTGGGGATGTCCTGTACAGGGTTAAGAGTTGGAGTTGATGATTCTTGTGGATCCCTTCCAACTCAGAATATTCTGTGACCCATCTGGCTGGGAAAGCATTTAGGATAAAAGTTCTGTGTTGTTTTCTAGCACCTGTAGGCATTCAGTGTTTCCATTTATCCAAGTTGAAATAAAATCAGGTGAACAAAAATGCGAACAATGAGCATCAGTGCTTACTGTGACAAACAAAAGAAGTAGCCAGGATACCTCTCCCCAAAAATGAATGAGCTGTTTCACATGTTTCATTTTTCTGAGACTAAGACAGGAACCACAACCACCTCTTGCCTCACAGCTAGTGGAGTGAGAGGAAAAGGGAGCTTCTCTGATTAAGAGGTGACGGGAAAAGTTTAAACTCCTATTGACAAATTTTCACCTTTCCACTAACTGAATGGCAATCAATCACCAATATCAATTCAGAGTAGGGGACAAACTGATTGAGGCCCTGCCAAGGACTTGGGGATACTGATGAGCGAAAAATTAGTTATGTGCTGGCAACGTGCACTTGCAGCCCAGAAAGCCAACCACACTCTGGACTGCACAAAAAAGCACCCTGGCCAGCAGGTCAAAGGAGGCGATTGCTCCCCTGTACTCTGCTCTGCTGCCACCTGGAGTGCTGCATGCAGCCCTCGGGCCCCAGCACAGGACAGATGTGGACATGTTGAGGGAAGGTCTGGAGGCAGCCATGAAGATGGTATGAGATGGAGCACCTCTCCTATGAAGACAGGCTGAGAGAGCTGTGGCTGTTCAGCCTGGAGAAGAAAAGGCTCCAGGAAAACCTCACTAAAGCCTTTCAATGCTCACAAGGGGTTTGTAAGAAAGACAGAGAGGCTTTTTACCAGGGCCTGTAGTGACAAGACAGGGGTAGTGGCTCTCAACTGAAAAAAGATAGGCTTAGACATTAGGAAGGAATTTTTTCCTATGAGGGTGGTGAGGCACTGGAACAGGTTGCCCATGGCCCACCCCAGAAATGTTCAAGGCCAGGTTGGATAGGGCTCTGAGCAACCTGGTCTAATGGAAGGTGTCCCTGTCCAAGGCAGAGGGGCTGGAACTAGATGATCTTCAAGGGTCCCTTCCAACTCAAACCATTCTGTGATTCTATGATTTTAGGTACAGTGTCCAAGCTACAGATGAAAAAGGAATGATTTTACTTTTAGTCCCAATCTTCCATCAGGAAAAAAAAATTGTACTTTTTCTGTTTGTTACTCTTCTCCAATATCCCCTGCTCAGAATGTAATCTGAACAGTCTGTCAGATTATTTTATCCGTCCAAACAATTCTTTCCGCATGCAACCAAAATTAATGATGTTATTCTACATTTCATGCTGTCAGGAAGTCAAGAGGGAATTGTTTTAGATCCAGAAACCTTATTATCCTCTTCCATAGCAGTAAAGGAAGCGATTAAAACTCACTACACAGATCTGCCAGCCTTCTACTGAACAAAGTGTTTTTCCCAAGTATTTTGAGGGTAACTTACATTTCATGTTTTTGAAAAATGAAAACAAAAAGAGTCATGTTTATACAGCTAACCTACCTTCCACACTGCATCACAAAAATACTTTAAACATAAGATGACTTAGATACTAATTAAAAAAAAATTGGATTTAGCCCACTCGGCAACTGGTCTCAAATTTACATTTGTATAAAGGATTTTCAGTTTCCTTGTCAATTAGCAAGTACCACTTTTATTGCCGAAAGCACAGAATGATGCATCTAAAAGATCAACTGGTATTGACTACTATTGTGTTCCTGCTCTACTTTGGAAAAATCCTGAAATGTGAAGCACAAAGAGCACAAAACATGAAAAAGAAATTGATACTGATAACAAGAAACAGATTGGGCAGAGACCTAAGAGAATAGAGAAGACACAGGCTTGCCCTCAACAACCACAAACCTCATTGCTATGGCAAGACAGAACACAGGTAATCCAAAACTGGGCCATTATATTAAAAAAGCTAACAAAAATGACTGTCCTGACTTGATAAAGGAGTACTGTAACAATTTTCTCCTAGAAATGGAAACACATTAAATTGAATCATTCAGATGAAACAAGACAGCAGGTTACCAAAACAAACCAGCTTTGTGAAGTTAAAATGAATTCTGTCGACTCTATCTAAATAGAACAGCCTGAATAAATAATTCCTGTCTAGCAATTCATCTTAACAACAGGAAACCCTTCCTTAATCTCTTATTTTCTTCTACTCTTCAATACATGTAACCCTTATCTCAACACTACGCACCTGGAATTCTTCAGGCCAATGTTTTTCCTCTGGCACATGTATCTCCTCCACTTTTGTCACAGCTGTCAGTATTAATGGCTCTTGCTTGGCACTGTAGCCTAAAGAAGGAAGAGAGATAAAAGCACTACAGAAGGTGAGGGGAAGGCAACTATTGCTGCTTTACAACTAAAACACATGAACTTTACTTTCTGTATTAAGCTTCCAAAACATTAGGATTTGTTTCTACATGGATAGGTACTAGACAAGACAGACACAGACTATGAATATTTTAAAGGATGTACTCTGTGGGAATTCTGAATGCAACTTCATTTGAGTTTTATCAAAGAAACATGCCCATTATATTTTACTTGGGTTTTTCAGTTGTTTGTTGTGCTTTTTTCTAAAAACTACACTAAGAGACATCGAAGTCTTGAATCCAAATATCACAATTGATAGACAATTTGGTATAACTATATGGACTTGTGCATAGGAGATTTTTATTTTTCAATAAACTTCCCAAAGCATGTCCAAAGAAAAAACTTTATCTATCAGGTTTCTCTCTCCCCTTACAGTAGAAGAAATGTTTCTTCTTTTGTAGACTATTAAACTTACAAGAAGAAAAGTGTTGTTATGGACACCCTTTTATTTCTGTGGTGCTCTAAGTAAGCACCTATAACCAACAATAAATAAAGATCCGCTCTTCCTTTATTACTGGACTGATGGCCTTCCTTAGAGATTCTCACAACAACAACAAACTCAGTTGAAACTCTTGTTCCTTCTTAGTGATTTTAGAGGAGCTAATAGTTTGAGACCAAATTAAAGCATGTAAGGAAAGAATCCTTGTCATCTTTTGCATTTAGTGTGGTACACAAAAAACAAAAAAATAACACAAGGCTGTAGCTTTAGTCTACACAGTACAGAAAGATCAAAAATAATTTGAAGCAGCTTTCCCTAACTATGAAGCAAAAAGAACATTATTTCTCCCTGAAAATTTATTTCTGTACACATTGCATTACTCTTCCCTTCACATAGATTTTTCTATGAATAATGTTTCTTCATCTGCATCCACAGGGGCTTACTGTTTTATGGTTGAGAAAATGTGTGTACTGCCTATGTCCTTTTCTTCAGGGAGTACTCTACTCTGCCTACACTGGATTTTAGCAACGTGCACACATGGCAAAGCAAGTTAAAACTGGAAGTAGTGTAAGCATCCAAGCAATCAGATCCTGTAATTATTGCTGTCCACAGATTTACTTAATGATATTCTTCTGTAAAATACAAGTAATCTGATTCAGTGAAAGACCAGCCAAACTATTTTTCACTATCACTGTCTAAAAGCATGCTTGTAGATGCTACTAGGAATGATGGACAGAAACTTGGTCCTTTTCCTTAAGAAGTTCCTATTGCTCATGCACCCAAAACATCAGTAAAAAGCTTAAATAAAAGAACATTGATTCATTGAGCATCTGCTGGTTTTAGTCTATCTACTAAGAAGATACATCCAAATGAGAAAAATTTCTGACAAGCCAGCAATATTTTATTAAGTCTAGAAGAGCTTCTCCAGGATTTGCCATCCTGTTTGGACTTCCTCCAAAATTCTGTTGGTATATTTAAAGTATTTCCCTTCATTAGTTCTATTACAAACACTCCAACTCCAACACATAAATACACTTAACCACAGTCATGCCTTTGCAGGACAAACTTAAGAATTTATATATCATCTACTTAGAGAACTATTTAAAAGGAGAGGAAGATTCAGTATAGAAAAAATAAAGAGAAAAAATTTGGCAAGCCAAGAAAATAAAAAGCAAGTAAATGCAGAGGGTATGCTCTAGTAATTATTTTTTAACTACATTTTAATCTTCCTGACAAATTCTGATGAAAAGAACCACTCAAAGAATACCTGAGCTGGGAAACAAGAGTTGGCATAGAATGAAACACTGGAAGATGTAACTACCTTATGTAACATAAGACTTGCTGATTTGCACATGTAGTAGGACAGAACAGCTGGGTCCAAGGAAAGCTAAGCTAGTCTACAGTTCTCCTCTCTATGACTTTATGAATAAATCTCCACATAGATGCATACTATTTATAAAGGTACACCTAATGGATTTATCCATTATCAAATTATTGAAGCATATGGCACTATTGTTAATGCTTAAAAAATTACCTTTTTTTTTTGCATATCTCAGGAAGATGTAGAAACAGATCCCTTAAGATTCTAAGCCATATCATCACCTTCACCCAAAACTCTCAGTAGGCTGGCTTTGTAAGAGCAGCTCCCCAGGAGACAGAAAACTAACATGCTGTGTGGTGTCATCAAATGGCTTAAATTCCTCATCATCTAAATAACATCTGGGCTACTTAAGCTAAGCAAAAGCCTATAAGCTGTTTACGAGTCAAACGGGATAAAAATGAATGCAAGAAGCAGGGCAGAGGTGGCTAGGCAAAGTGCATTGCAAATGAAATAGAACTTTCCACAAGTTTTACATAATACCTCAGCCACAAGACAAGCAGTCACAAAGACAGAAACTAATATCATGTGAAATGAACTCTTCAATACTTTCTAAGTCTCATTTGACTTTAAACAAGTTATTGTACTCTGTTATTTTGCACATGGCTTCTACCCCTAGCACATCAAGATACTGAAACTAAATGTATTTGAAAAAGCAGACCTACAAAGACAGTACTGCCAAACATGATCCATTCTGCTCTTAACCATCAACCCCCCCCCCCCCCACGACGTTAGTTTTGGAGACTTCTAGCAAGAAAAGAAGGAGCTGAATATCAGCACTATCACTTCTAGAAATTTAATTGTTCTGTTCTCAGTCCTACTGAAGAAGTGGTAACATGCCAAGAACTACTTTGCATAGAAAAGAGTATTTTTGTGAAGCACTATTCAATTTTTTGTTTCACATGAAACATTAAAGTTGAACTTACCATCTGGGTCTTTAAAAGTCAATGTGATAAACTTGCTAGCAACCATGAACATGAATATCACCCAAAAGCATGCAGCTAGCAGCAGCCACTGGTGGTGCATGTTGTCAGACGTGAGCCATATAAAGTTGGCACTTCCTGTTTAAAAGAGGAAAGATGAACACATTAATTATTTTTGTTACAGTTTAGAAAAATACTTTCCATAACCAAAAAGAAAAAAAAATTAGGATGTATGTGTGTCACAAAACATAGCAGTAGATTTCACGTTTTGTCCCTTCAGCCATATTTTTAACCAATGTTAATGCTGAGGCAATGTAACCATTGTCTGCTATCAAAGGGAGGCTTCAATCCTCCTTCATCCCTGAGTGCACATTCCCAGCCCCCTCCTTGTGCTGGGAATAGTCTGACTGCTTGGGGAGACAGATCAGCAAAAACCCTGATTTTTTTTTTTTTTTTTAAGAGGAGTTTCTTTTTGATTCAGCTTAGCAAGACAGCCCATTGTAGGAAAGGAAGGGAGAAAGAAGAAAGCTGTGCTCTCAGTGGTAGATGTAACATTAACACTATGCTTGGTTATCCCAAGTCAGCCTATGACATATAACATGGACTCTTCCCTGCCCAGCCTATGGAAATTACAGGATGGATGTTTACCAAGCTGGAACCCTAAGCTTAACCTGGCCTAATAATTCTTGGTTTCCTTGCAGCAGTGCCTACTACCTGTAGCTGTACTCCTGCAGGTAAGCCTCAAAGACAGAACTTCCTCAGAAGGGCAAGAACAAACAACTGAGACTGCAGTTTTAATGTGCAAAGAAACCACCCCCAGGAACTGACTGAATACAAGCAGTTCTATCCTAATTTTTGAAACTGTAATCCTAATAAATTATTTTCTATGACTGGAAGATTAAATATAAGGAAACCAATGATAAAAAATATTGAAGTCCCTAGCCACTAAGAGTAATGGAAAATTTTAAGCTATATCTTTTGCTAAATTTCCAACTTCTGATGGGAAATACAGACAGGGCTGGACACCAGGTACCTGTGAAAGCTCCATGGCAAATAAAAAAAAACCCAACCCACAACCAACATCTACAAAAATACAGCGCTATTGTCTCTACTGTAGCTGGGGACATAGGACACCTGAGGAGCTGAACAGAGTGAATGCTTCCTTTTGAGGACACATGCAACACAATATCAAAACACTTAACCACAGAGGATCTAATACAAAAATCTCATACAATGACATCCTCACAACAATCCTATAACCAGCAATAGGATCAAACTCAGTCCTAAAGTAGCCACATGCAATTTCAATGAGAGTCACATCTGCACGGTTTGTGACTACAATTTCTATACAGCCATTTGAGTGGATTGCCAAGGAATAAGAGAAATGCCCTCATTCCCAGTTAAGATGTTAAAAATGTGTTAGTACT